>CM067339.1:97736157-99020657 GCA_034376525.1 Nicotiana benthamiana | reverse complement strand
ACAAGCATTCATGTAACCATAGTTACATATGTAACCTTAGTTAGCCCATCATAAACTAAGGTTACACTTTTTGGGTATCTACACATTAGTCCTACACTTTAGTATGACAATACATTGGCCCCCTTAACATAATGTCCATAAGACCACATAATTAGGCCAAACCTTAAGATAGCACATAACATATAATTATTCATGTATTGTTCATACGTGTATAGATATAAGTCCATATATCTAGATATAAATCCATATATCTTACAATCTCCCACTTGGACGAGATATACAAACATATGTACAATCCTTGATATTATAAGTTACAAACCTTAGTTGCGCAAAATTGCTATCACAATAAAATTGTCATGAACAATCCGGTCCATCAATCATACCAACATAGGACCTAAGGGCTCGTCGTTACTCATTCGTAACTAGAACCAATCATAGATCACGTATATCAATATAACCAACGACATGGATCAAGTGTGGGTATGTAGCATGGAAATAACATAAAGTGTGGTCAATAGTATGCCTATTTACCAACTGGTTCACTTAATTGAGATCAAACAGAAACTGTAAGAGTACAATAAACTTTAAAACTGAATATCTGCAGATATAACTGAATTACTGAATTTCTGAATATAATGAACAATTACAAAAATGTGCAATACAAAACTCCCACTAAAATACATAATCCTTATCTGATTTGACACCCATACAAGCAACATGCTCATGAAAAACTTTTGGTGTCAATCCCTTAGTTAGCGGATCCGCAAGCATGGAGTTTGTACTTATGTACTTAATGCACAATTGTCCATTTTGTACTCTTTCTTTAACAACCCGAAATTTGACGTCCTTATGTTTTGCTTTCATCAAACTACTGTTGTTATTAACATATGCAACCATGGTTACATATGTTATTAGCATAAATGGCAAAATTGGAGTCCGTATACCTGATGATCTCAAACTGGTCCGAACTCCGATATGTAAGCATGTAATCCTTTGTTCTATGTATGTTCCTCATGACCCTTTTGGCTGCCTACCAATGGTCCATACCCGGATTGCTTAGATATCTGCCTAACATCCCAACGATATATACTATATCAGGTCGTGTACATACCTGAGCATACATCAGACTACCTACCGCCGAAGCATGAGGCGTCTTCTACATTTCCAAAAATTTCATAATTATTATTTGGGCACCCTTTGAGACAAAACTTGTCTCCCTTAGTAACAGGGGTGTTGCCTGGTTTACAATCCTGCATGCCAAATCTTTTCAGAACCTTATCGATATAGCCCTTTTGTGACAGACCGAGAACACCTTTGGAGCGATCTCTTAGAATCTGAATTCCTAATACAAAAGAAGCTTCACCAAGATCTTTCAATTCAAATTTCTTTGAAAGAAATTTCTTAGTTTCAAGTAATAATGCTATATCTTCACAGGCAAGCAGTATGTCATCGACATATAAAACCAGAAAAATATACGTCCTCCCACTGAACTTATGGTATATACAGTCATCAGCAATATTCGGTTCAAAACCAAAAGATGTAACGACTGCATGAAACTTAAAATACCATTGACGAGAAGCTTGCTTGAGCCCATAGATGGATTTCTTTAATTTGCAAACCTTTTTCTTTGATTCATCCGAAACAAAGTTTTTAGGTTGCACCATATAAATTGTTTCCTCAATGTCACCATTAAGAAAAACAGTCTTAACATCCATTTGATGAAGCTCAAGATCAAAATGTGCTACCAATGCCATTATACTCCTGAAAGAGTCTTTCGATGAAACTGGAGAGAAAGTCTCTTTATAATCAATGCCTTCTTTCTGAGTGTAGTCTTTTGCGACAAGACGAGCTTTGTACTTAATAACATTGCCCCCTGAATCCCTTTTGGTTTTAAAAATCCATTTACAACCAATAGGTTTCGTACCTTCGGGCAATGTAACAAGCTCACAAACGTCATTATCGCTCATAGACTTCATCTCATCATTCATGGCATCAATCCACTTTTGAGAGTTAGAACACTTAATGACTTGACTGAAGTTGATTGGATCATCTTCCTCAAGTCCAACATCATTTTCTTGTTCTTGGAGAAATACATAATAATCATTCGAAATTGCATTTCTCCTCTCTCTAGTAGATCTCCTTAATGGCATTTCAGTTTCTTGAGGTTGTTGAGTTTGATTTACATTAGTTATATCAGGTTCCTGATGAGGGAGATTTTCGAGATTGTCTTGAACCGGAGTTGTATGATCCGAGTCAGTAAGACCAAGATCAACAATTTGAGGTAAAGACACATGTTCTTCCTCAAAGACAAAATCTTTAACAACTTTATCTCCCCACCCCCCAAACTCAATATCCTCAAAGAACCTAGCATTTCCCGTTTCAAAAATAGTTCGTGATGTGGGATCATAAAACTTAAAACCCCTGAATTTTCCAGAGTATCCAACAAAATAGCTACTAACCGTCTTAGCGTCCAGTTTCTTTTCATTCGGCCTATAAGGCCTTGCCTCAGCTGGACAACCCCAAATGTGAAAATGCCGAATACCGGGTTTATGCCCAGTCCAAAGTTCATATGGGGTTTTTATTGTAGCTGCAGTTGGAACTCTATTAAGAATATAAGCTACGGTTTTTAATATGGATTGGGACTTTTCATGAATAAGATACAGGTTCCCATAACGAGAGTAATCGTCTTTGAATGTGATAAAGTATTGTTGACCATTCCGACAAGGAGTAGGAAATGGCCCACAAATATCCGTATGTATCAATTCTAAGACGTCCGAATCTCTCTTAGCACCTAATCTAGTTCTTGTTTGTTTGTTTTCCCTTGATACACTCAATACAAAATTTCCGAATTTGAGGAATCAAGAGGATCAAGAATTCCTTTTGACACGAGTTTCTGAATTCTTTGAATGGATATATGACCCAAACGTTTATGCCAGAGTGAAATAGAATTCTCATTAGTTAACTTTTGGTACCATTTAACTTGTATGCAAAGTTTCTTTATTTGAAGTTATTGTATCAACCAAATATAAGCTATCAAACGTTGATAAAACACCAGTACCAATAAGATTTGAACACTGAAAGAGACAAACTTTATTATCCCCAAATGTACATTTTTAACCAGACATGTCCAATTGGGGAACTGAAATTAAGTTCCGTTTAAAAGACGGTACAACAAAAGTCTCATTCAAATCTAAATGATAACCGGTCTTAAACAACAGCCTAAATTTGCCAATAGCTTCAACTGGCACCTTCTTGCCGTCACCCTCATAGATGTATCTTTCACCATCTTTTGGTTTTCGGCAGTTCAGGCAACCCTGCATAGATATCCTTATGTGAGCAGCATAACTTACCCACCAATTATCCTTAGGTACCGAAATTATATTAACTTCAGAACAAACAAGAGACAGAAATGTACCTTTTTTCGCATGCCAGGCATGGTACTTGGTACAATCTCTCTTTACATGATCAGTCCCATTACAGAGAAAGCAACCTAATTTAGTAATTTCAACCTTAGGTTCCTTATGTTGCTTAATCTTGGGCTTTACAACCGCAACTTCCTTATTTTTCCTCTTCTTAGAATCCCTTAAAGAGGATGCCTTAGAAGAAGATGCCAAATGAGCACTTTCTGCCTTATCTTGCTTAATCCTTTCCTCTTCTTGCACACAATGTGAAATGAGCTCATTAAGAGTCCATTTCTCCTTCAGGCAGTTATAACTGACCTTAAACTGATTAAAGTGTGCTGGAAGAGATATCAAAACAAAGTACACAAGCAGTTCCTCAGGTAATACTAGCTTGAGTAACTTAAGTTTCGAAACAAGATGAGACATTTCCAAAATGTACTCCCTAATGTTTTCCTTGCCCTTATACCTCATAGAAACAAGTTTACTCAATAGTGCACTTGTTTCCGCCTTTTCGTTTTGAATAAAACGCTGTTCGAGGTTTTCAAGGAAAACTTTGGCATTAGGTTCATCATTCATAGTGCCCCTGAATGACTATGGAATTGCACGCTTCATGATCATGAGACTTATCCTATTCGAGCGTTCCCACTTCTCCATCGCTCTCCTATCATCAGGAGAGGATGTATCCTCAAGAGGAGTGGGTTGCTCAATCCGAAGGGATAAGTCAAGATCCATGCAACCGAGAACGATTAATACATTCTCTTTCCATTCCTTAAAATTAGTGCCGTTTAGCACTGGGATGCTATTGATATTGGCAGAGATCGTAGAAGCAGAAGAGTTTACTGAAAATAGAACAAAAGGATTACTAAATACATGCTTACATAAACTTGAACTTTAACTTTATAGATTCAAAATTAGGCAATTCCCATTACAAGATACCTAGCACAACATTGCTTTTAGTCTTTGGACAGAAAAACAACTTGCAAGTGGTACTCTTGGTGTAGTGATCAAACATAGACAATAAACTCCTGTCAAACATTAAACCTTCCTTTGGGCCGATTTAATATTCACATGGAAAACCAAATAATCGTCTCATATTTACCACCACAAGAATGTTCGAATTCCTGCCAAATAACACCTTCCTTTGGGCCGATGTTAAACGCATGGAAGACTAACATCCACAGTCATCTCATATTTTAAAATTAATCAATCTACACAATAGAGGTTACTTTGGCAACTTAATGCTTCAATTGAAAAACTAAAATATAAGATGCTATAAATTTTAGTTCCTTAAGCCATTTTATGAATCTCAACTTAATGTGTTACAAGATTAGATGTGTAACACTTGAATATTAATTGTTGATTGCTTGATAGGACAATTCTAGATATATAAGAATTGATGGACTATTAAACAATTAACATTCACTGAAACTTAAGAGAGTTGAAACATTTTTCTTAAACATTACTGGACCAGACAATCGATTGTCAAAACAGACAATCGATTGTCTGACATTTTCTGAAATTTTTAAGTCACTGGAAGTCACGAGGAAAAATTTTTCTAAGTCATTTGGGCCAGACAATCGCTTGTCAAAACAGACAATCGATTGTTTGACGTTTTCTGAAAAAAATGTCTTTAGACCAGACAATTTGTCAAACCAGACAATCGATTGTTTGGTTTTTTTTGAAAAACTTTTAAGTCTCTGTAATTGACAAGGAAAAATTTTTCTAAGTGTGGATCATCCAACAATCGATTGTCAGGCTAGACAATCCATTGTTTGAATTTTTTCTGGAAAAATTTTTCAGTCTGGAAATGTTTCAACTCACAAAAGTTAACTGCCAGAATTTTTAAACGATTCAGACAATCGATTGTCTAGCCTGACAATCGATTGTCTGACTAGTTGTGACAAAAAAGTTTTCTGAATAACACATGATTTTCAACATGGATCTTAAAAATAATAAACATGTTGTCAACCTACTAAAATCATGCTGAATCAATGATATAATAAACAAATACATCATCATCATAACAATCATAAGATCATGCTATTTCATGGTAGAATTTCTTGAACAAAGTTCTAAGTAAACTTAAACATGATTTCTTAAATAACATAAACCTTATGATCATCCAAATTATCCAAAATGAAGGGCGGCTCTGATACCAATTGTTAGGATTATGATTCCTACTAAAGACAACAACCTTCATTTGAATAATCGGATTTACAACTACATGAGCGGAAACTAACCTGAATCCATATGTGGAAAAGTTGAGCCTCCTTCTTGATGATTGTCCTTGAGCTTTTGAACCTCTTGATTATTTCTTCAAGAATGACTTGTGGTTTGTATGTTACCACAAGAATGAATCCTCAACAATAACAATATATGAAAGGTTTACAAAATAGTATTATGACAATGATCAAGGTTTTGGCTTATGGTTTTCCACGCTATTTGCAAGACAATGGACAAATGGTTCTTACTTCAATGGGTAGAGAAAGAACTTGTCTTGTTAAAGAATGGGAACCATAACCCCACTTTATAACTCTAGGAGTTACATAACCCAAGAGACAAGAGTTACAAGACAAGAGTAATGTCTTGAGTAATGTCTTGCAAGAGTTACAAACCCAAGAGTCACAAGCATTCATGTAACCATAGTTACATATGTAACCTTAGTTAGCCCATCATAAACTAAGGTTACACTTTTTGGGTATCTACACATTAGTCCTACACTTTAGTATGACAATACATTGGCCCCCTTAACATAATGTCCATAAGACCACATAATTAGGCCAAACCTTAAGATAGCACATAACATATAATTATTCATGTATTGTTCATATGTGTATAGATATAAGTCCATATATCTAGATATAAATCCATATATCTTACAAATTGTTCTTTCTTTGATCATATGCGTATTCATATATATCATTTATTGATCGCTGTGGCCCTACACTCACTGTATCACTCCGAAAAAGAAACAACATAAAGCTAAATTTTTGCTGCTCTTTCAAGAATCTACCCTAGAACATATTATGCTTTAACTACGAGTTGACTGAATATATAATGCTATGTAAGGGTGTATTGTGGGCTGGGTGAGCAGGCCAAACGAGCCAAACATATAGAGGATGGGCTCGCGCAATCATAAAGAGCGATATTTATAAATATAAACATGAATATGAACAATATTGTGTGCTATTTATTTACTCATATAGATTGTTGCATAACTATAACTACAAATATTGGTAGAAGTGGTAATGATTGTGATTATCTAACTATTACCACTCATTGGATTGATGAAGAATGGAAAATACAAAAACGTATTATTGCATATATAATAATTAATTCACGTCACACAGGTAAGTTTATTGCTAACACAGTTGCAAATATTTGTAGATATTTTTGCTTTAGAGATAAAATAATGTCAATTTCTATGAATACGGCTTCTAGTAACACTAACACAATAGGCTTACTTACAACTACACTAAATCCTGTATTTAGTAATTATTTCCATATTAGATGTATTTGTCATATTTACCGTTTAATTGTTGTGATGGTATGAAAATTTTAAATTTGAAAATTGAAAAGGTTAAAATGTCTCTTAGTTGACTTTTTTATTCAAACCCTAAAAGTAGACTTAGAGAAAATTTTAAAAAATATGCTGAATTTGGCCTAAGAGAAAGAAAGGTTCCTAAAGCTTGTCCGATTAAATGGAATTATATGTACGAAAATTGTTGCATATGATTATAGAAACCCAATAAATACAACGTTTAATGCTCGTGTTGGTGGTGAGGATGATGATGAAATCCTTACAAATCAAGATTAGACTAATGCTAAAATTCTTATAGATTTTAAGAACAATTTCATATTGCTACAAATGAATTGTCTGACAAATATTATCCTATTATTTTAAACTGTTTTGTTTATACTGCAGCACTATGTAAGTTATTTGATCAATTTTCATAGGGTGGGGTAATTTATCAATTTTCTATAAATGTGATGAAAGAAAAGTTTAAAAATTATTTTTTTCCTATCCCCCATATTATGAAATTAAGATGTCCTCACTTTTGGTATTCAAATATTTATAGGCTGTAGATCTTTCAGATAAGGAATTAGCTACACTTACAGCTGCAAAAGCCTTAATTAAATTAAATGCTCAACCAATTTATAATGCTTATCAACAAGCCTTAGATCATGATAGACCAAATATTCCAACTCCTATCGTCTAGTTCGCAATCATCTAAAAGAAATGCGGGCCTAAGCACTTAGTTCTTGGATGGATTTCAGGGGTTCTCAAGGTGATAATATTGATGATACTTCACATTTAAATGAGCTTCAAATTTATTTGTTGTAGGGCCTTGAGAAGGAGAATTCAGACGGCACCTTTGATCTTTTGGAATGGTGGAAGGACAAAGAAAAACACTTTCCCGATTCTTTCAAGGATGGCTCGTGATATTTTATGTGTTCAAGATTCAACAGTGGCATCATAGAGCGCTTCCAGTCAAGCGAAACTTCAAATAGGTGATTATAGAGTGTCTGAACAGATCCTATTTTGCCCCGCCCATTTGGCCTGTTTAGGCTCGGGCCCGGACCAAAATAGAGCCATTAACGCTATGCAATACTCAAGCTTCAACTATAACTATTTTTAGAGATATTTTTCCTTCCTATACCATATATGAAAACTTATTACTAAAAATGTGCATAGTTTCATATTTACCCGCCATGTTCAAAGTTATTCTATAAAATATATATCATCCATTTAATACCAATTATTATGAGCCGATTCCTTCCTAATTAGGCGCGCTACAAAGCTGGAACTAAATATTCTTCCAAATATTCCTATTTAGGCGCGCTACAATTATGAAAGTAAATATTCTTCCAGATATTTTCCACCATTGACAGCCATTAAAAAGCTTGAAAGCTTGAATTCAAATTTGGATTTTTAAAAATTATCATTTATTTGGATTGAGTGTTGTTGAAAATAATCGAGAATATGGTTTGGAGTTTATATCTCAATTTTGATGTATTTTGGTGAAGATTATACTTGGTTTTGACTGAATTTCAGATTGAAACTCGAAGAAGAAGAAGAAGAAGACGATATATTGTAGAAATTGTAGATAAATTATAGATAAATTCTAAATTATTTATATTCTGATTGTAGATGCTTTATTTTCTGTTTTCACAAATAAAAAACGGCTAAAACTTCTATAAATCTTCTGAAAAATTCAATAATGTCAAAAATCACAATTATGCTACAATTGAATGGGAATTGAGATATAAAAATTCAATATACCCAGTTTGTAGATATTTTGTAGATAAATTGTTGATTATTTGTATTCTAATTGTAGATGCTTTGTTTTCTGCTTTCACAAATAAAAAATAACTAAAACTTCGATAAATCTTCTGCAAAAAATGCAATTATGTCAAAAATTCCAATTAAACTACAATTAAATGAGAATTAGAATATTAAAATTCAATACCCAGTTTGTAGATATTTTGTAGATGAATTGTAGATTATTTGTATTCTGATTGTAGATACTTTTTTTTTCTGTTTTCACAAATAAAAAACGGCTAAAACTTCTATAAATATTCCGCAAAAAATAATCTACAATTTATCTATTATGTTTTTACAATTTATCTACAATTATTGCAATATGTCTTCTTCTTTTTCTTCGAGTGTCAATCCAAAATTCAGCCAAAATTCTTCTCCAAAACCCCTCAAAATTGAGATTTAAACTCCAAAATATATTCCCAATTATTTACAACAACACCCAATCAAAACAAATAATAATTTTTGAAAACCCAAATTTAAATTCTTTCGTATTCGGATCTCTTATCTCTGTTGCATATGTACCTCATGGACTTCTCCTTACGCCTAAGTATCTGCAATTGTTCTGTTGTTCCTCTGCATTTTGAGTACTACTTATATTGTTGTCATTCTTTCTTTATTTTGTGCTCTTTTTATTTGCAGAAGTGGATGATTTGATGATATTTATATTCAAATTCGTTAAAGTGGAAGGGTGGGTTTCAGAGAGAAAAACGTGGGGGGGGGGGGGGGGGAGTTTTGAAGAATTTACGGTAGCGTTGATTAAAGAGTGATATACGATACATTAATTATACAGTTAAAACTCATTATGATATAGAATTAATAATTAAATATACTAAATATAATTAAATCAAACCTTAAACATTGAGAGTAATATAATTTTCTATATGAACTAGAAATATAAAAATTCCTTTTTTTTATGGTAAACCACTTCGATTTTTAGAGTTTTAACTAATATAGACGCATGGTAAAGAAATTTTATAGTGTTAGGTCACTCAAAAACCAAGACATATTTCTCATGGCAGGCATAGCCTTGCAAATAATATAAGTGACTTGTAAATAGGTAAAACTATATACATTAATAGTGTTAAAAGAATTTCCACGTACGATTGGTGCATATAATTAAGTAACTTCTTTTAATCAAACACAACGGTTTTTGGTTGGTCCTCTTACTCTTAAGCTATGCGGTTATTTTTATTCCATCATTCACTAAGTTGTATTTGAGAATATGAGCAAAGGCGTATAATAATTAGCTCGGTTATGCATAAATTACAATAATTAGGGCAATGTTTTCATGCCGAATTTGTAAAGCGGATAGGAGTCAAGAAAGAAGAAAGTGAAAAGATCCCAGCATTTACATAACAGTGTACATCTTTTTAATTACAATAAATTCAATTTGCAGGGAGGGATTCTTTCTTTATTTCATGAGTGAATTCTTTCTTTATTTCATGTCACTCATATTTGGTTGTTGGAAAATTTAGCTTCTCATGGACCCTTTTCATTTGGTGCGGAGACTTAGTGGCTATAAGATACTTCTACATGTATATTATGTTATAGACCTTGATTAGCCTTTTTCTTTTAGTAGTTTTTACTTTTTCATATACAGCTGTAATCTCTATTGAGAAGGGACATATATATGGCCAATTTCTGAAGATCCCTTTATGAAGAAGGTCCACTTCTTTCTTGATTTGTATCCTATGTTGTCTTGTTGAAGTTTCCAAACCCACCAAACTCGAGTCTGGAACCCAATTATTATTTTTTTAAAACTCAAACTATATTAATAAGTGTAAAGAAAAAAGTTATTTTAATATATATAACGTCCAAATACAAAATGCTATATTTTAACGGCAACTTTTATTGTTAAGATATAATGTCTTGTATTTAAACGCTATATAGCTTGACGATATATGTTCTTAATTTATACGCTATATGTGTATAGCGTGCAAAAAATCAACGCTATACCCTATTGACATGACTTTTAAGAAATGGTACACTCAATTAGAAGACTTTTTGTGCTTCATAGTTCCATCTAGTTCAAGTGTTGAACCAAACAAAAACGAAATCTGTTTTTATAATTTAAAATTTAATTCTTGTCTTCTATCGTCTTAGTCTAACTCTTGGTTTAGTCCCGCTTTCCTTACAGTGGTGTATGCATTCAAGATGGGATTAAAATTTCTAGTCTCACCATCCACTACAAAATTCAAAAGTTCTAGTTTTCAATAGGCAAAAGACTACTCTATTTATTACTCGCTTTAGGCATACAAGCTATTCAGAAGATACTATTTGCAATTTCAAATCAGTTGAAAGCCTTTAAAATTTCAAGTAAGACGATTTTAAATAAGAAGTATATGAGTTTTGATAATTACTAATACCATAATTGTGCGAAGGCAGTTTGGTTTGAATCATTTCATACAATTTAATAACAATTCAACGAGTATGCTTAACATAACGTGAAGACAATGTCTGGGTAGCTGAACGAAATATTGAAAGAAGATATGTATGTCATTTCAATGTTCTTTATAGATTGAAAGCTGCTCTCGAAGCTTTTTGCCCCACTTTTAACAACACTGCATCAAGCTTTAAAAGATTGCTTGAGATGAGGAAAGGCAAAATTGTGAAAGTAATTAAAAAGAGCTAATCTGTGACTCAAGATTTTACTTATAAGTGGACTAGTCACAATGGAGAAAGCTCTACACCGTTGCTTAAACCAGATTTTCAGAAGAAAGCTCAAGGAAGTACATTGCAAATTTCAAGAAAGCTGAAGAAATAGCGTCTTCCAGTCAGGCATGAGGTTGTTTTTTTTGTACGCTATATATGTATAGGGTATAAATTCAGAACGTTATATTTTTAATCATTAGGCTATGTATCGTCCAAATATAAGACGCTATAATTTTAGCGGAAAAAATTACTGTTAAAGTATAACGTCTTGTATTTAAACGTTATATATATAAAAATAACTTTTCTTTTACACTTATTAATATACTTTGAGTTTGGGTCCAAAAAAAGAAAACCAATCGAGTTCCAGATTCCATCAAACTCCACTTTTGTGTCTTCCAGTGTGCAGCTTATTGGGTGGTTTTCACCTTTTGCACTACATGGTTTTTGGCACATGAACAATTTGTATGGGCCTCTCTTTCTATATTAATTTAGGTACCGAGCTTAAGAAAAAAATACAAATTTTGAAAATTTGTGGTCCTAAGCAAGTTTAAATGGGGCCTAGAGTATTTGTGTGGTTGTAAAAGTTTCTCATTAAAGATAGAGTTGTAAGTTTAAGCTAAATTGTTACCAAATTTAAAAAGGGTTCATTTTTTTTGGAACGGACTAAAAAAAATAGGGTCAACTGGAACAGGAAGAAGATATTGATTGATATGAATCAACATTCATATATATTCTATTAGTGTGGGCTAGCTTCTGTAATATGCACTTGCTATGTGTGGTATTGCTTTGATCACGTTATGTTTATTATTCACACTTTTACCTTATATTTCTCCAAAAATTATCTTTGCAACTTGTACCTATATTCTTGTGATCACAGAGATTATAAGTTTTACCATTGTGTCAAGGCTACTACTTGCAGCAGCTCTAATGGAGAAAGGTGTATTAAAAGGGAAAGGTAAGCAAATAAGTAAAAGGTCTTCCACTCTTTAGGGCACACTTGTTATAATTGTTGATATCTTCCTTTTTCTTTGGTCGTACAGAGAATCGTTAAGCTAATAATGATGGTTGGCCTTGTTGATACCGACTTCATATTTTGGTTTCGAAGCCTGCTGCTGGTCCATTATAATATTTATGACTTGTGTATGAAATACAATTGGTTTGACGATTCGGTTATTCGGTTTTGAAAATAAAAGTTTTATAGTTTTGTTGAAAATTTCATTTGATTCGGTGTTCAGTTCATAGTTCTAAGTACTATTTTGGCGATTTGATCGCACGAGCAAGTTATGATGATTTAGGACTTGTGTGCATCTTTGGTTTGGAGCCCCGAGGGTTCGAATGAGTTTCAGATAGGCTACAGAGTGTTTTGAACGTAGAAAATATAGCAGCTGCTGCATCTGATCTGCAGACTTCGAATATGCGAGAGCTGGTTCGCAAATGCGAGCCTTGCATTTGCAAGCAGTGGGCTAGGGGGTGAAGCTTCGTATTTGCGATGTTTTTATCGCATTTGCTATCCTTACTTGTCCGTATTTGCGAACACTGGTTTGCATTCGCAAAGGTAGTAGGCTCAGGTCACTCTTCGCATTTGCGAAGATATTTTTGTATTTGCAGGTGTTTACGAACCCCAGGCCACAAATGTGATACCTGCAACTAACCAAATAGTTAAAAAGTAGGATTTTTGCTCATTCTTCAAATTTTCAAAACAAGAATACATTAGGGGCGATTTTTCCATTACTCTTTCTTCCCCAAATCATTGGTAAGTTATTCTAACCAGTTTTTTTTTAATCTTTCATTATATTTCACAAAATTTTAACCTAAAATCTAGTGTTGATCATGGTGGAAATTTGAGAGTTTGGGTTGAATTAGGGATTTTTGAGAAATTAAGATTTAGACCTCGGATTTCAAAACAAATTACATAACTGAGCTCGGGGGTAAAGGGGTAATCGAGTAGGGACCAAGCAGGCTCGGATGTTGACTTTTATTAAGTTTTTCAATAATGATATAAACTGAATCTTTTGCAATTGTAGGTCATTCCTAAGGCTTATTTTGAATCGTTTGGTTGGTAATTTGTTAGATATTTTTGACTCGGAGGCTTGTTTGAAAGGCAAAGCTATGGTTGAGCTTTGAGTGGTCTTTGGAGCGAGGTAAGTATTGTGTCTAACCTTGAATTGATGGACTTAAGAACCCTCAGACTATGTGTTATGTGAATTTCATGTGAGCAGCGTATATGCGAGGTGACGAGTGCTTATACGCTACCGAATGATCTATTTCCCCTAATTTTCTGACTTTCCTTAATTATTTCCTTCCCCGTGTTAACAATTACATGCTCTAAATGCTTTCCATGCTTAACTGCTATCTGTTAATCAATATCTTCTTTTGTTAATGATGTTAGCTCTTCCATAGTTCCATGATTCCCTTCTATTTGCTTAAATTGACTTACTTGTACCTTCTAATTGTCAATTATTGGATTGGTCTCGCTGTGTAGTATTACTCGTGTAGATTTCTATATAGTACAAGGTTCCCTTTTAGGTTCAGCTTGGTATTTATTGATCGTAAAGTTTTTTGTGGTTTGGATTGTTGGTGTGACTAACATTGAATATTTGATATTAATATGGTGGGATCGGGCTGCACGCCGCAGTAGGTGAAATAAGGGTAAATTGATATGGTGGAATAAGGGTGAATATGTACCTTACGGTAGGATCGTATTGCACGCCACAATAGGTGGAATAAGGGAGGATTGATATGATGAAAGAAGGGTGAACTATGATACTGATATTGTTATGTGGTGGGATCGAGTTACAAGCCGCAACATATTTATATATATTTTCTCTGTTGTTGATGTTAATACAATGAAATAAGGGAGGATTTTGTGTTGTAACATGGGATTAGGTTGCACGCCGCAACAATCTATGTGTTTCTATTTCCTGAGCCGTGTTTGGTTTTCAATATTCTTATTTGAAATGCTAATGATTGGTAATTATGGACGACAATGGTTCATTTCTTTAGGCAGTAGTCATTGTTTACAGTTGATTGTTAAATCTTGTTCTGTATTTCCATTTTCTATCATTATTATATGTTGCAGATGTTATGTAGGTGACCCGCCTTAGCCTCAACACTACTTCGTTGAGGTTAGGCTCGGCCCTTACAGAGTACATGGTGTCAATTGTACTCATACTACACTGAGACTTCTTGTGTAGATTTTGGAGTTTGTCCCAGCGGCGGCTACTAGAGAGCTCGGATTGGACAGCCTGCGGAGACTTGAGGTACAACTTTTCAGCGCCCGCAGCTAGTGAAGTCCCATTTTTGTTTTTGTTTAGCTCTGTATCTTCTTATTAGACAACTTTATGTTATTTTGGACCCTTGTATGTACTATTCTATTAGCTCGTGCACTTGTGACACCGGGTTTAGGGATGCATCAAATATTTGGCTGTTTTAACTTATGTATTATTTACTTTTGATTCTGGCAGTTAAATCAGTTCTTCTCTATTATTTAATTTAAGCTGCTAAAAAGAATAAATTATTTTAATGTTAGCTTTCCTAACAAGTGAAATATTAGGCGCAATCACGGTCCCGATGCTAGGAATTTCAGATCTTGACAAGTTGGTATACGAGCACTAGGTTACATAGGTCTCACGAGTGACGAGCAAACTTAGTATAGTTTGGAGGATCGGTATGACAACATCTATACTTATCTTCTAGAGGATATGAAGTTAGGAACATTTTCACTTCTGTTCTTCTCTGTCATGTGATTTTATTCTATCATTACTAATTGAACCCTTGTATTCTGTTCTCTTGCGGATGGTAAGAACACGCACTGCATCTTCAGGTATACAGCAGCTAGAGCCACCAACAGTAGCTCCTACGAGGGGCAGTGGTCGAGGCCGAGGGGCATAGTTCAGCCCAATGCTCGAGAAGAAGAACTAGTGGTAGAGCCTCAGGTAGAGTTTTATGAGGAGGATCTGGCCCATACTGTGCCTGTCGGACCAGCTTAGGTCCTGTAGGGGTTCATCGCCACCCCAGTACTTCAGGATGCTTTGTTCCATTTGGTAGGTCTTATGGAGATTATGCCCAGGCCGGTACATTTCGATGGCACCAACTGTCTCTCGGGTTGGGGGAGGAGCACAGACTGCCACCAATCACACTCCAGAGCAGATGGCTTGCTAGTATCAGACTCTAGTAACCCCGCCAGTTAGGGTAGTTCAGCCAGCTGTTGTGGCATAGACCGGTGATGGTCATGCCATGTATTGTGAGGTCTTATTGAGATTGGAAAAGTTTACCAAGCTCTTTTCAGATCAGTTCAAGGAATCATATTTTGAGGACCCACATGATTTTCTTGACCGCTACCATGAGGTGTTGCAGAACATGGTCATAGTTGAGACCAATGGGATCAACTTTGCGGTATTTTAGATGATGGGTTCTACAAAGAGATGGTGGAAGTATTTTTGTATCTACTACACCAACTGGGTCGCCTGCTCTTACTTGGGACCGGTTCTCTCAACTATTTCTTGAGAAGTTCCTTCCTATCACACAGAGAGAGAACTACCGTTGACAGTTCGAGCGCCTCTATCAGGGCGACATGTCAGTCACCCAGTACGATACATGCTTTACGGATTTACCTTGTCATGCTATTATTCTACTTCTTATCGATAGAGAGAGGGTGAAGAGGTTTATTGAAGGACACGCGCATCTTATCAAGTTGTAGATAGCCAAGGAGACTTGGTGTGAGATTTCTTTTCAGTCAGTTGCTAATATCGCCAAGCGTATCGAGGATATTCTCTCATAGGAGAGAGGGCAATGGACAAATAAGAGGCCCCGTCATTTTGGTGGTTTTAGTGGTGACTCTTCTAGAGGCACGGGTACTTTTAGTATGGGTCATCCTCCTAGGCGATATCAGTCAGAGCTTCAGGCATCCTATAGTGATTTAGGGAGTCCTGGTCATTATGTGTCTCATTCTGGAAAACTAGCCTATAGTTCTAAACCAGCTCTTATTAGTGCATCTCTAATTAAGAGTTATTAACGTAGTCATCCAGTTCGTTCGTGCCAATCTCAACTTTTGTAGCCATATTATCATAATGGATTATTTTAAGTGTGGTAGTTTCTGGAATATCAAGAGGACCTGTCCGAGATTATTGGGTGGTACATCACAATTGAGTTCTCGTGCCATGATTCTGGAACCGGTTACGTCACCACCCACTCAGCCAACTAGAGGTAGGGGTCAGGCAGCCAGAGGTAGAGGTCAATCCATTAGATATGGAGGCCAGCCCACTAAAGGTAGATGTCAGGCAGTAAGAAGTGGAGGTCAGACCGCTAAAGGTGGAGGCTAGTCAGTAGGAAGTAGTCCTAGGGATGTAGTTCAGAGTGGTGGGCCCCATCCCCTATGTTATGATTTCCCAGCCAAGCCTAAGGCGGAGTCATCTGATGATATTATCATAGGCATTGTTTCAGTTTTCCATAGAGATGTGTAAGTTCTTTTTGGACCGGACTCTACTTTTTCCTATGAATCATCCTATTTTGCTTCATATCTGATTGTTCCTCGTGATTACTTGAGTGATCCTGTGTATGTGTCTACAGCTGTGGGAGATTCTATTATTGTATATCGTGTCTATCATTCGTGTGAGGTTATGTGTGGGGGTCTTGACACTAGCGTAGATCTTCTACTTCTTGATATGGTTGATTTTGATGTCATCTTATCATGCTATGTTGGATTGTCACGCCAAGACGGTGACCTGCCTTGCCGGAGTTGCCTTGATTAGAGTGGAGATGGACTCTTGGCTATTCTACCATCAGGGCTATCTCTTATATGAATGCTCAACATACGATCGAGAAGAGGAGCCTAGTTTATTTGGCTTATATCCGTAATTCTAGGTTGGAGGTTCCTTCCATGTATTTATTACCAGTTGCTAGTGAGTTTCCCGAGGTATTTTTTTGCAGATTTTCCAAGGATGCCACCTGACAGAGATATTGACTTATATATTGATTTGCTCGGGGCACTCAGCCCATTTCTCTTCCGCCATACCGCATGGCCCCGCCAGAGTTGAAAGAATTGAAGGAAGAATTATAAGATTTTCTTGAAAAGGGCTTCATTAAACCTAGTGTTTCTCCTTGTTGTGCGCCCGTGTAGTTTGTGAAGAAAAAGGACGGACAATGAGAATGTGCATAGATTATCTGCAGTTAAAAAAAGTGAACATCAAGAACAAGTATCCATTGTCGAGGATTGATGACTTATTTTATCATTTTCAGGGTTCCAGAGTGTTTTCGAAGATTGATTTGAGGTCTGGCTACCATCAATTGAGGTTTAGGGCATTTGATGTCCCTACGATAGTTTTCAGACTCGATATGGGCATTATTAGTTTCTAGTGATGTCATTTGGGCTGACAAATTCCCTAACAACATTAATGAAATTGATGAAATGTGTTTTCAAGCCTTATCTGGATTTATTTTTGATTGTGTTTATTGATGATATTTTGATCTACTCCCGCAGTCGAGAAAAGCACGAGCAACACCTTCGGATTGTACTTCAGACTCTGAGAGACTGTCAACTGTACGCTAAGTTTTCAAAATGCAAGTTTTGGTTGAGCTCGGTTGCTTTCTTGGGGTATGTTGTATCAGTTGAGGGTATTCAGATGGACCCTAAGAAGATTGAGGCGGTTTAGAACTGGCCTAGACCAACATTAGCTACAGAGATCCAGAGTTTCTTGGGATTGGAAGGTTATTACCGTCAGTTTGTGGACTGGTTTTCATCTAAAGCAGCCCAATTAACCAGGTTGACCCATAAGGGTACACCATTTAGATGTTCCGACGAGTGTGAGGCAAGCTTTTAGAAGCTTAAGACTGCTTTAACTACAGCGCCAGTGATGGTGTTACCCATAGGTTCATGATCTTATACGATATATTGTAATGCATCTTTTGGACTTGGTGCAGTGTTGATTCAGGGTGGCAATGTGATTGCATATGCGTTGTGGAAGCTGATGGTTCGTGAGAAGAATGACCCTTTTCATGACTTAGAATTAGCAACCATCGTTCATGCGCTAAGGATTTGGAGACACTATCTTTACGTCATTCGTGTGAGGTATTCGCGGATCATCAAAGTTTGCAGTATTTGTTCAAGCTAAAGGAGCTCAATTTAAGGAAGAAGAGGTGGTTGGAGCTATTGAAAGACTATGATATCACAATCTTGTATCATCCCGTGAAGTCCAATATGGTGGCCGATGCTTTGAGTAGAAAATCAGTGAGTATGGGCAGCCTTGTGGTCATTCCAGTTGGTGAGAGACTGCTTGCATTAGATGATCAAGCTTTGTCCAATCAGTTCATAAGGTTATATTTTTCTGATCCCAGTCGTGTTCTAGTATGTAACGTAGCTCGGTCTTTATTTTTTGAGCATATCAGGGAGCGACAGTATGATGACCCTTATTTGCTTGTCCTATATGACAAAGTGCGACATACAGATGCCAAGTAGGATACGATTGGAGATGATGGAGTTTTGAGGATGCAAGGTCGTTTTTGTGTACCGAATATGGATGAACTTCGTGAGTTGATTTTAGAGGATGCCCACTGTTCCCGATATTCTATACACCCTGGTGCCGCTAGGATGTATCAGGACTTGCGGTAGCATTATTGGTAGAGGAGGATGAAGAAGGATATATTTGCATATGTATCTCGGTGTCTACATTCACAACAAACAAAGTATGAGCATCAGAGACCTGGTTGTTTGCTTCAGAAAATAGAGATTCCTAAGTGGGAATGGGAGTATATCACTATAGGTTTCGTTGTTAGACTCCCACGGACTTAGAGGAAGTTCGATGAAGTTTGGCTCATTGTGGATAGGCTGAGCAAATCAACATATTTCATTCCTATAGCAGTTACCTATTCTTCAGAGTGGTTGGCAGAGATTTATATCCGCGAGATCGTTCGTCTTCACGGTGTGCCCATGTCTATCAACTCTGATCGAGATACAACGTTCACCTCATATTTTTGGAGGGAACAACTTGAATTAGGCACGCAGGTTGAGTTGTGGACATCATTTCATCCACGGATAGACGGGCATCCTGAGTGCACTATTCTAATATTAGAGGACATGCTCTGTACTTGTGTTATAAACTTTGGGGGCTCTTGGGATCAGTTCTTGCGGTTTGTAGCATTCGGCTACAACAATAGCTACTAGTCAAGAATTCAGATGGCTCCCTTTGAGGCATTATATGGTAGGGGTTCCACTTGCCAGTTGGATAGTTCAAGCCAAGAGAGGCTCGATTATTGGGTACAGATCTGGTGAATGGTGCCTTGGATGAGGTCAAGATTATTCAGGATGGACTTCGCACAGCTTAGTCCAGGCAGAAGACTTATGTCGACCGTTGAGTTGGACAAGGATTTGACTTATGAGGAGGAGGCAGTGGCTATTCTAGCCGGAAGTTTGCTAGTTGAGTTCAAAGAGTTATCCTTCAGTTCAAGTGCAGTGGAGATGTCAGCTCGTCGAGGTAGCTACTTGTATGTCTGAGTCGGACATGCAGAGTAAATATCCATACCTTTTCACCAACCCAAGTTCTTTTCTATGTGCGTTCGAGGACATACCGTTATCTAATATTTTAGAACCAAATTATATGTTCTAAAACCTTAAATATCTCATTCTACTCTTCCTCAATTTGTGTGAGCAGTTCGAGTATTTTTTTTGGAAGGCTTATATGTTAATAACTAATAAACATAAGAATTTTTTCATTAAAAATATTAATTTAAGTTGACTTCGGTCAACTTATTGAGTAAACGGACCCAGATCCATGTATTAACTCTCTTGGTGGGTTCATATCGTAATTCGGGACATGAGAGCATGCCTAGAATCGAATCCCGAGGTCTCTAGCTTGAGATATGGATTTTTCGTAGAAAAATTAAAAGTTTGAAAGTTTTATGATTTTAAGAATTTATTGATGGTTGGCCTTGTTGATACCGGGTCCGTAATTTTGTTCTGGAGCCGGACACAGGTCAATTATTATATTTATGACGTATAAGTAAAATTTGGTAAGAAATAGAAGTGCTTTGACGTTGTATAGATCTTCGATTGTGAAAATAGATGCTTTAAAGTTTTCTAGAAAATTTTATTTGATTTGGTGTTCGATTCATAGTACTAGGTATTATTTTAAAGATTTGATCGTGGGAGCAAGTTAGTATAATACTTTAGGACTTGTATGCTCGTTTCCTGAGGGCTCGAGTGAGTTTCGGATAAGTACAGAGTGTTTTGAACTTAAAAAATATAGCAGCTGCTATAGACTTCGCAATTGCGAGGTCATGCTCGCAAATGTGAGCCTCATATTTGTTAATATATCATCGCATTTGCGAGACGCGGACTGGAGGGTGAACCTTTGCATTTGAAAAGTTTTCTTCTCATTTGTTATCCTCACTTGTCCTCATTTGCGAACACTGGTTTGCATTTTCCAAGGTAGCAAGCTTAGGTCATTATTCGCATATGCGAAGAAGTTTTCGCATTTGCGGGTTCGCAACGTCGAAAATACAATACCTACAACTGACCAAATAGTTAGAAAACAGGATTTTCACTCATTCTTCAAATTATTAAAATACGAATACACTAGGGCCGATTTTTCCAAGATCCTTACTTCCCCAATGATTGGTATGTGATGCTAACCCATTTTCTTTCAATGTTTCATTATATTTAACAAGTTTTTAACCTAAATTCTAGTGTTTTTATGGTGAAAATTTGGGAGTTTGTGTTGAATTATGGATTTTTGAGAAATTCAGATTTAGTTCTTAAATTGAAGTCGAATTCCAAAATAAATTACATTACCAGGCTCGAGGGTTTAGGGGAAATTGAGTTTTTGTCCGAATTTTGTGTTTGGATCAAACGGGCCCCAGAGTTGACTTTTGCTGATTTTTACGATAATGATCTAAACTAAATCTTTTGCAATCGTGGGTGATTCCTAAGGCTTATTTTGAACATTTTGGTTGGTAATTTGCTAGATTTTGTTGGTTTGGAGGCTTGTTTGAAAGGAAAAGTTGTTGTTGAGCTTTATGGTCCTTGGAGCTAGGTAAGTATTGTGTCTAATCCTGACTTGTGGTATTTAGGAACCCTAAAACTATGTGATATGTGAATTTCATGTGAACGGTGTATATGCGAGGTGACGAGTGCTTAGATGCTGCCGAATTATCTGTTTTCCCTAATTTTCGCTTTTCTTAATTATTTCCTTCTCTGTCTTAACTGTTACATGCTTAACTACTACTTGTTAATCAGTATCTTCTCCTATTAATGATGTTATCTCTTCCATAGTTTTATGATTCCCTGCTATTTGCTTAAATTGACTTACTTGCAACCTTCTAGTTATCAATTACTGGATTGGTCTCATTGTGTAGTATTACTCATGTAGATTTCTATATGTACAAGGTTCCCTTTTTGATTCAGCTTGGTATTTATTGATCATAAAGGTTTTTGTGGTTTGAACTGTTCATTTGCCTGTGCATTGAGTATTTGTTACTGATATGGTCGGATCGGGCTGCACGACGTTGCAGGTGAAATAAGGTTAAATTAATATGGTGGAATATAGGTGAATATTTATCTTACGGTGGGATCGGGTTGCACCCCGCAACAGGTGAAATAAAGGAGGATTGATATGGTGATATAAAGGTGAACTATGATACTGATATTGCTATATAGTGGGATCAGATTGCATGCTGCAATATATTTATATATATTATCTTTGTTACTAATGTTATTACAGTGAAATAAGGGAGGACTTTGTGTTGTACCATGGGATCACGTTGCGCGCCACAACAACCTATGTGTTGCCATTTCCTGAGCTGTGTTTGGTTTTCAGTATTCTCATTTGAAATGCTAAGGATTGGTAATTCTTGATGACATTGGTTCTTTTTTGAGGCTGTAGTTATTGTTTATTGTTGACTGTTAAATCTTGTTCTATATTTCCTTTTTCTATCATAATTGTATACTGCATACATGTTATAGTGTAGGTGACTAGCCTTAGCCTCGTCACTACTTCATCGAGGTTAGACTCAGGACTTATAAAGTACATGGGGTCGGTTATACTCATACTACACCCTGCACTTCTTGTGTATATTTTGGATTCGGTCCCAGCTGCGGCTATTAGAGAGCTCGGATTGGACAGTCTGTGGAGACTTGAGGTACAACTACACAGCGCCCGCAGCTCCTGAAGCTGATGTCTTTTTTTTATTTAGCTCTGTATCTTCTTTTCAGACAACTTTATGTTATTTCAGACCCTTGTATGTACTATTTTAGTAGCCTTTGACTTGCGACCCCAGGTTCAGGGATGTATTAAACATCTTGCCATTTTAACCTTCACGTTATGTACTTTGGATTATTGCAGTTAAATCGGTTCTTCTTCATTATTAAATTTTAAACTGTTAAAAGAATAAATTGTTCTAATGTTGGCTTGCTTATCAAGTGAAATATTAGACGCCAACACGTATAAATCCATATCAGTATTCTCCTTTGCCCATGATTTGATGTAATATTTGATATACACGGACAGACTTTTCGTTACTTTATACTTCGTGGGAACTGGATTCGATATAGCAAAATAAACAAAAACTACTCATAAAATTAAGTCAAACACTAGTCTCCACTTTGCCCGTTAAGATTATAAAAGGTCACAAAATAGAGAACATAAAAACTAAGACAAAATAGCGCCTACGTGGTATACCATTGTTCACCTTCAATGGTTGTTACTTCAGTCTTCATTTGCTCTTCACTTTAACTGATTCATTCTCTGCACAATTACATCTCGTAGTGTTGGTCCATAGATGGTTTAATTTGAATAACTAATTCATTATATTTGTTATTCTTCATTCCAAGAACGAATCACGTTGAATGAATTCATGGTCATGAGGTTCTTCATTTGAATTCAAAGCCTCCAGTAGAATTTAGAAGAGAATCAGTCAATGGGAATCTCTAGCAACCATTCATCCTAACGAAATGAATTTATATAGATTTCCATTATTGGTAACTGAAGTTCCTCGGCACAGTAATTACCTTTACCTTTACTACTTCCTCAGATCCTGTGATTTTTTGGCTCTTTTCACACATATTAATGAATTCATATTTTAGTATTAATTAAACTGAAATTGATTATACTAACCTTAATTTGCTCATTGAAAATATAACAAACTACTCCTAGGCTTTTTACTCCAACAAATTTGGAAAGAAAACGTTAATTCCTTTTCTATATCTGATAAAATCAAATATTACGGACACCACAAGAAAACTAAAAAATCACTTAAAGTGGACCAGAAAGTATTATTGTAATTAATGTAGTTAAAAAATAAATAAAAGGACCTCTATCTAGTAGGTTCTCAAAGGTACAATACATAGTCAAATAAAAGATATATATATATATATATATATATATATATATATATATATATATATATATATATATATATATATATATATATATATAAAACTGGTTAGTCTGTGGGTGCCAAACTGGCAGGATATATATATTTAACCCTTTGAACGTTAAGTGGTAAGAGTTGTTCGGAGTTTGGCTTTTATGTAGAAAACTCTGGAATGATGTTTCCATAAACTTCATGTGGTGGATTTGGACTTAGGCATGTGTACATATTTGAATTTTGAGGTTCCTAGGTCGTTTTAGCTTGAACCGGCGAATGTTGGAAAGTTAAAAGTTTGGAAGGTTGGTAGGTTTAACTGTAAGTTGAATTTGTTGATATCGGATTCGGATTTTAGTTCCGAGGGTTGGAATAGGTCCGTTGTGTCATTTGGCGACTTGTATATAAAATTTAGGGTAATTCCGAATTAATTTTATATGATTCGGCATGAGTTTTGAAAGTTGAAAGTTGAAAGTTCATTAGTTCTTTGGGCTTGAATCATAGTGTGATTCATGGTTTTGTTATTGTTTTATGAGATTTAAGGCCTCGAGCATGTTCAGGTATGTTTTGAGATTTGTTGATTTGATTGGACAAGGTCCCCGTACCTCGGGTGTGTCTCTGGCCATTTTTCCTTGATTTGCATCAATTGTCTTCTACTGTTCTTTTGTTCTTCCTGACTGCGATCACGAAAGGTATTTGGTGGCAGGTAATTTTTGGCTCTACGCATTGCGATTGGGAGGTCATGTTCGTGGAGCTTGAAGACCAATGTGTTTCACGTTCGCATATAGGGAACAACGTTCACGAAGAAAAAAAGGATGGTCAGCGTATCAGGTACTTGTTGATATCCAAATTTGCTCTCATATTTTTTTAGATAGTGTATATACTCTCAGAATAGCATGTTTGCATCATTATTTTGTTTACGAACCTATACAAGCATTTTCTATAATTTTTCATAATTTTTAAATCTCTAAATTAAATTCTTTTTATATTTTATTATATAAATATCTAATAATTATCCTTTAAATTATTATTTTGCATCCATAAATTATTTCAAATATTTTATTCTATTTCTACATTAGTCTTTTAAGTTATTTATCTAATTTTGCAATAATGGCCTATATTTTACAAATAGTTCCTTTTATTATATCATTTATGCCAAAGTATCATTTTTATATTTCACAATATTGAGTAATTATTTTAAAATATTTTTACAATATAAATATTATTTTTGCCATTTACTTGTGGTTTTAATAATTTATAATTAATTTTCAAAGGTTTCAAAGCTAGCCTAGTTCTAAGCTAATTTTAGCACCAATTTTGGCCTCAATTCTAAGCCCACACACTCTCCTTCTCAGCCAGCCAAACCAGTCCAACCCTTTGTTGAACCCGGCCGTGATCCGTTTTAAACAACCCGCCCCACTCCCATTTCTCTCTTGGCCTTTAATCTCAAATGATCAATGGCCCATAATAATCCCTCATCCCTCCTTATAACCCTTTAGCCCTCAACCCTAATTTTCTTTATCCGTCTACCGCCCCAAAATCCTCTCGAACCTTCTCTTTTCATCACAAACCCTAATTGGCCTCTAGTTCTTCTCCTAATCCAACATATTCATGGACTCGTACACTAATTCTCTTACCTTTTGGGGATTATATCGTTGTTATCTGCATAGATATGGTATTACATAATACTCGCCCAATTTTTGGCAAGTATCTGTCTTTGAACCAAATAAACCTGCCTCATTCTTTATGATTTGGATGATATTTCATCCTTACGCAATCATAGCAAGCTATAAGGTTCAGATTCCCCTATATCTCCGGCCAAGTTCTGATCCTAGTCAAACTAGGGTTTACCCGTTTCTTCTCCAAATCCGGCTTTACATTGATTTTTGTGTATTCTTCTTTCCTTTTATGTTTAATTAACTGTATTTTTTTATTTATTTGCCGACTCTAACTACGATATTAATCCCTCCCCTTTTCCCTTTTAAGGGAGACTTGAATCGTTAAATTTGTTCACTAAAACTGAAGTTATTACATTTTGTTCTCTAATTCTCTTATTTTATACTCTGGTTCTTGGCCAGCTGAAATCCAAGGCCATTAAAATTATAGGCTCTTGCTCTTCGTTCATATTCAAAATACTTTGGATTTTTGTTCTTTATTGTTCTTTGCTTAGCTGGTAAGTTATTGGACTTCGTAGTTTCATTCCTATGCATCTATGATTTGCATATGTTTTCACTCGTGAAATTTGCTTAATGTGTTCTTCTAAGTTATTTTGTGTGCAATTATGTTTTCTTTACTTCATTTTTTAGGTTTGTTTAGCTTTTAGCTTTGCAATTTTGGTAGTTTGAAGCATGTCTAAACCTGATTCTATTAAATTAGATATTTTTCAAGCCTTACTAACCATTATGTTACGAATAACTACTGTTTAGGACCTTTACACCTGTTAGCATCTTTTGATGCTTAATTTTGCCTTAGGCTATCAATCTTGTAATTTGAACATGCTTTACCTGCACAATTTGTGCTCTCTCTTTCGTTGGCTAGTCAATTGTATTCAAAGCATGAACGTTTACACCCACTATATGGCACAAGTCTATTCTTCTATCCTCCTCTACATATCCTACTCTGCATTTTAGTGGTGATAGCTTGCCTATATAGCATGTTTTGATCCTGTTCTCCATCAGTATGCCCTTTAGCATGTTTTGACTCCATGATTCAGTAGTAATTGTAATATACTTTTTATCATGTCTAAATATTATTCTACTACCAAATTAGTATGACTATTTCATAACATTGGGACCAATACTAGCGTCACTGGACCTTTCCCTTTATTATGAATCAATGTATTCATCAATCTTGCAAACATGTACTACCTTTAACTTTTCTAATGAATAAGTACTTATGCACTAAGTGTTGAACTTGTTATCTGAATCTTTGCTAAGTTTATTATAAAAACCTAAAGCCTATCCGATTATCTTCTCTATGTGCTCAACATAACTATGTTTGTATCCCTCTGTTTTGTCCCTCAACCATAGTTTAATCTCCTTCAATTGTTACTTGGGCTCTTTGGAGTTCTCATTCTTAGCCGGCTCTAAGCCAAGACTGCCTAGGTTCTATCATTAACCTCACTAGTGTGAGCACTACTCGGGGTCCCATTGAGAACCTTGTGAATTCTAACACACTAGGACTTGGTCCTTAGTCATTCCATGAATCACAAACTACTCTCATTCATCCCATTCTATCTTGAATATGCTGAATTAAATGGTGCAATACTTGGCATCGCGGAAAAATAAATCGACTTTGGGCTCCTATATGGATTATGGGGTCATGTGTTGAATATGGATCCTTATTAGAGGCCTGGTTATGCTCATGAAGCCCCAGATAGTGCTGGGTATTTTATTGGTCTTGTTGAAGGCTTATTGTTATTATTTTCTAAAATACTTCGGTTTTATTCAATATTGGGCATATAATAACTTTTGTATAAACGATTGGGTGCTGGTAAAAGAGGAAATGGGTAGAATTTAATATTTGCATTCAAAATGGGTAGATAATATTTCTATAAGACTTAATAATTATTTTCTACACGTGTTGCTAAATTACTATGTGCATTATAGAAACCATGCCATTAGAGGAAGCGCGCACACACATATTGCCTACTAGCAAACACAAGTAGAAAATGTTGCAATTATGTTTATTGCTATATGTTATTGGAAATCCTGCCTATAGGACTATAACTATTCTATTTGGAATTGTTCACCTAGAAAATGTGCTCATAGGATTAAGATATGACAATAAAATAAGCTGTAAGTACTACTCATTAGAGATCCTGCTTATACGGAATGATTAAAACTTGTTAATATTAAATTTTCTCAAACACTATTTCATGTAAGCTGTTGCGAATAATACTAGGACCTCTCCCAACAGATTTTGTTACACTCAACTATGTAGATCACCAGGCATAACACACATTGGGTTAATAACATCAAATTTGCGATAACCAGCTCGTAATACCTGAATAATTCTGTCCATGAGCAATATCCTTCATCTGAAACTATCAAAATACTTTAACTCAAAGCCATCTAGAAATGTCGTCTCTAGATTTAAGGTTCCGAATTCTAAAAATCTCCTAATTTGCATATGTGTTTGCGTGCATTGTGTGGGGTCAATATGAGCCGTTAGTTGCTTTTATGGGAAGTCTTTATATGATTTGCGTGTCTCTTACTTTTGTATATTTGAGAAGCCTAGTTAAGGTTTAGAACCATCCACAAAGAGGTCCAAACCCCCCCAGGACCATAGGTGTGGGAGGAGTAGTGCACGCGTATGGCACGATTTAGAATCAACTAGTTCAATTTAGGTAAGAAGTTAAAGATAACAATCGGGTAGCAAGAGATGATACTCTGTGATTGTTGAATAATACGTGTAACACTCCATCTTGAGGGCATTACAAAGTATTATTTATATTGTACGGGTGATCCTTTAGGATAATAAACTTAGGACACCCTCCCCCCATATTACTACTATTTATCTTTGAGTCAAGTATTTATTCAAAGTCTTTTGATAATTAAACTTCCCAAACTTCTTACTTTGTTTATCTGACTAATTCATATAACTCAAGTTTGGCCGGGACCCATAGTTATGGACCTCAAAGAAGACCTAACACCTTTTCTTCGAGGTAATTTCGAGCCCTTATCCAATCTTTGGTAATGCAAACTAGTCAAACATGAGTCACTTGAAAATAGGTGCCCTAACAATCGTTAGGTGGGGATTCTTCTGTTTTAACCCTTCCTTTAAAAGAGTTGTTTCATGTTGAAATCTGGTTTTTCAAGAAAAAAGGGGCGTGACAGCATGGCAATTCTATTGGGTTTTAAGCTCTTACCGTAGCAAATTTGGCTTATATGAATTAGTCTTCTCTGTTAAATGTGTTTCTTTTATTTGTTGCAACATGCACGTCCCGCTCCCTTTTTTTCCTTTTATTTGTCTAATTCATTGTTGCATGCACACCTCTCACCCATTCTTCCTTCATTTGAATTCATGATAATATGCAAATCATTTCCTTTATCTACCCTTCCTTGCTTAAATTGGTTATAACATGCATATCCTCCCATGTTCACTCTTATTTGCTATAACGGATCTTCACTCATTTAAAGATTTTCCCTTGCTTTCTTTATTACCTTCTCATATATCTCCAAAATGAACTTTTTTCTTTGTCTTACTTTTATATTCTTTATGTTTTACGTTAATATTGTATTTATTACTTTACATTCATTATGCAAATACTTGACAATGTATTATTTATTTTCACATAAAGTTTGATCCACATCATATTCCACTCTTGCCAAATTAATACCATAGCGGGTGCTTGATAAGTGTTCGCACTCTTCTGGAATTACCCGTTAAATTTGGAAATGCTTATTTGCAATAAAACAAGTCGATGGTTCTATGCCTTTCCCTCTCAAGTTGTCCACTTGATAGTACCATTCTAGCTTTTTCTAGAAACCCCACTCTGATATCAATTGTGCATGGATCATGTCAAACCTAGTATGGGTAAAACTATTGTTTGTGTGATAATCTGCTAAGGCAAGCCTTGTCCAAAGTCAGACGGGATTTCTACAATCCCAATGGACGTTATCACGTTATATGCATTACTTGGAGAAAATATGCCAATATGTTGATCATTACTGTGTCAATAGTCGATTATGGACGTGGAAAGGCTAATGTTATTTGTTTGCAGAAAATGTAGCACGAAGTCCCCAGGTTGTGCATGGTCCAAAATATTCCACCTTTGCTGCTGGATTGGTGGAAAAATCTCGCACCTTGCGACAAGAATCACGCAAGAATGGTTTTGGTTAATTTTTCGTCTCTGTTAGACATCCGACCAAATAGAGCATTGATTGAGGCGGCTACTATATTTTGGGATAAGAAGAGGGTTGTCTTCCTCTTCGCTCACATAGAGATGACTCCTCTCTTGGAGGAAATAGGAGGTTTTGCTAATCTGCTATGGGACAGTTTTGGATTACTTGTTCCAGAGAATCACAACCCTCACAATTTCCTGAAAAATGTTAGGTTTCAAGAAAAATTATGAACTACTTTGTTTGACTAAGTCATATATTCCATTTGAATTTCTTTATGAACGATATGGGCATAGCAAGTCATTTCGCCTTTATCATGATGAACTCGCCATTACTTCCTTGGGTTGGATGCACCATCGAGTTTAGGTGTTCATCATATGCTTCTTAAGGTTGTTGATATTTCCAATGAAAGGGTGAAGAATCCATTTTCTCCTACCCATGGTCACCAGAACATTAATGGAGGTCATTGAGGGACAAAACTACACTATTATCCCCATGAACTTGGATGAAATGTAGTGCGCTCTAGATCAGTGCAAGCAAGGTTTTGGGCACTTCGAGGGTTGTAATCTGCTACTGCAACTTTTGTTGCTAGTACAGTTTCAAAATAGGAGAGTACTACTAGGAGATCCTGCGTCGACCTCTGAATGATCACATAGGTTACCATTACCCAAAACGAATGACATTTATGCTAGACTGGAAATACTGTAAGCTGGGTGCGGACGGACGAGCAGGTACATTGCATGTTCAAATGGTTTCCTAGCAGTGAGTTCATCATCAGGTCAAGGGAGAGTCCTCATCTAATGCTGATGGGGTTGAGGGGAATTTATCCTTATGCTCCCATAAGGTTAAAGAGTCCAGACGGAAGAAAACAAGTTATACCTCGGGTTTCCAACATGATCCAATATAAAACATATTTCAAATGGGATATTATACCATTCAAGTTCGAGGCACAACATATGTGGAAACGTCAAGCCATAAACTAATCTGAAAAATAAGATCATAGATAACGCAGCTGAAGCACAAGTTAAGTACAAGAAGTTTTGCAAAAGAGTTTGAATCTAAATCTATGCATCATGAGCAACACAAATTTAATAGGAAAGCAACAAACGAATGGAAGGAAATTTCCACCAAGTCAACAGAAAGACTGAAATATCAGGAGCAACGATTGATACAACATGAAGGGAGAATGAGGAAAATGATTGCAGTTTGTAAAAACATGGATGGTAATGAAGGAGGGCTCCTAGCAAAGGCTTATACACAGTTGGATATGTGCGACTTGGGGAATCTGATCAAGGGATTCAGAAGAGCCAAGCATGGTGAAGGTCTTTTTGGGACAAAATAGATTAGGAGAATGCTATTTTATTGCTTTCTAGTTAGTTTATTTTTCTAATTTATTAAGGCACGTGTCATTAGTATCTCTCGTGTTATTGTCGTTTTAGTAAAGATTTGATTTATTTTCACATTAACGGAATGACGTAGTTGTCACCCCTACTTTTTACTAACCACCAAAGGGTATAATGGAGTTTTTTTCAACTTAAGTGACAATCGAAACGAAATTATTATTTAGATCGGAGTTTCCACTTGGGATAGTTTATGGTGTCCTAAGTTACCGGTTTAAAATCCCAAATCGAGGAAAGTTGGCTCTTATTTAATGGTCCGCGAACACAAAAATCTGGGTAAGGAATTCTGTTAACTCGAGAGAAGGTATTAGGCATTTCAGGGTCCCGTGGTTTCAGCACGATCGTTGAACTATTAATATTGGCCTAGTTATCTGATTTTTACACGTTTTAAACCTATTGTGTATATTTTAACTTTCTAACCGCTTTTAATATTTTTTAGGAAACTTCAGGTTATTTAAAATGCATCGTAAGCCATGTTACATGAAATGCACACGTGATTAATGATACAGTCTAGTTAACCTTATTGGAAATTAGAATTGGATCTGTACCCCTAGATTTATGGGATATTAAGTCTTAATGCTTGATTATCTTAAGTTCCACGACATAGACAAGCTGTAGGTTCAGTATATCAAGGATTTCGCTCATGCAGACTTCATCATTGGGATCACTACAAAGGATATCATTTATAACCAAATTATTTCCTTTTTCAAGAATCAAGGATAAACACCTTTGTCTTAAGGTGCATCTGATTGTATTAAAAGAAACAAAAATGGGAAGATAACTCAAGGAATGGTGATATTGTTTTTCGCCTTTTTAAATTCTCAAAGGTTTCTGTGGTTGTAAGGATATGAAATCTAGTTTCCACCTGCAATACCCTATTTCAGGAGGAAGGCCTATAAAGGAAAGATCATAATACATTTAGCAGAACAATTTCTATTGTAATAGTATAACTACACAGAATAACGATTCTTGGCACCTCTATCCAGTTCCTTTGCATCATCATAAAATATAAAGCCAATTGAGTCATTGTAATCTAGAAATTATTCACTCCAAACTTATTCAAATATGGATTTGCTAGGACATAAGACACAAAGGGAACATAACATAATACTAAATGAAAAAATTAAATAAACTTTTAGAAATCGGCAATGACACAATCCAAACAATAATCGATTTTCCCCAAGTGTAATCAAATAATGAACAGAAGAGTGGAAATGGGACCTGCTTAGCCGAAACTCATTCTCAATATCGAATGGACAGATACAAAACTCGGCTCCAATTAAGAACAGCTATCAAATCGAGCAAAAACCATGAACCAAATCAAAGCAACGAACAAACCTCAAACGCTATTCATAAAACTCGAATTTAAAAAAAAAGGTAAAGACGAACATGTCGGGAACGCCGACTGAATCTTGAAAGCAAAATCGATCAAACGAACCAGAAATTTGGCCGGTAACCTCTGACCTGAAATGGAACTGTCAAACGACAATCTCACTAGCGACCTTGATAGTCACCATGTTTGTGACTGGTTTTGGAGTGCTGTAGGCTGAAGGAGCTGATGAAGAAGAGTGAGCTGGTTTTTGTTGGAAATATATATATATATATATATATATATATATATATATTATTTGTGGAAGAGAGGATTGATGATTTAGAAGCTTGATTGATCTTGAATGCTTTGCTTATTGCTTGATTACACATGAGGGGTGATACCTGTATTTATACTACACAATGGAACAGTCTAGAACACTTCATCATCTACTAGTATCTAGATAATTCCTAAGTATTCTCATGATAATTCTAGACATAGATATTTTACAAGATTATTCTATACACTTTGACTAATACATATTACAAGAAATTTCTAGATAATGGACTACAATCTTGATATAATATACTTGGATACTTGCAAGCCCAAATCCAAGACACATAACCCAAAATCAAGTTTATTTTTCAACAACCCCCCTTAAACTTGATTTCGTCACTCCGAGCATATTCCGTAATCTCTGAAACGTTTCGTGTTTTAGAGGCTTTGTGAAAATATCAACAACTTGGTCAAATGACTTCGCGTACTTTATCTGCACCTCTTTATTTGTAACACACTCCCTGATGCAATGGTATTTCGTATCGATGTGCTTGCTTCGATCGTGGAAGATTGGATTCTTTGCTAGAGCAATCGCAGACTTGTTATCCAGATATATCTCTGTAGCTTCCTTTTGAGAAAACTTAAGCTCATTTAGTAACTTCCTGAGCCACACTGCATGACAGGTGCACGATGTTGCTGCTACATACTCGGCTTCACACGTTGACAGAGTCACAGTGGGTTGCTTCTTCGAACTCCATGTGAACGTCGTATCTCCCATATAGAACATGAAACCACTCGTATTCTTATGATCATCTATGTCTCCGGGCCAATCACTATCACAGTATCCAACTAGCTTGAAGTGATCAGAAGGCGAATAAAACAGACCATAGTCAATCGTACCTTTGATGTAGCGAAGTATCCTCTTTGCTGCCTTCAAGTGATTTATTGTAGGTGCTTCCATATATAGACTTACTAGTCCAACTCCGTAGAGAATATCTGGCCTCGTGCAGGTTAGGTACCTCAGACTTCCAACCGAACTCTTGTATTGTGTTGGTTCCACCAAGTATCCTTCATCATCTTTTGACAACTTGAGATTGCAATCCACCGGTGTGTTCATCGACTTGCAGTCATTCATCTTAAACTTCTTCAGCACCTCCTTCGTATAACCTTCTTGGGATATGAATATTCCTTCTTTCTTTTGTTTCACCTCGATCCCAAGATAGTAACCCATAAGTCCAATGTCGGTCATCTCGAACTCCCGAACCATTGCTTTCTTGAACTCCTCGAACATTTTGGGATTACTACCGGTGAATATCAAGTCATCCACGTATATGCACACAACATAACATCTCCATCCTTGCTTACTTTGGTGTAGAGGGCATGCTCATGTGGGCATTTTGTAAAGTCATTCTGCTGGAAATACTTGTCTATCCTTATTCAATGCCCGAGGCGCTTGCTTCAACCCGTATAAGGCCTTTTTCAATTTCAGCACCTTATTCTCATAGCCTTTCACGATGTATCCCGAAGGTTGTTCTATATAGACTTCTTCTTCTAAGTGGCCATTAAGCAACGCGGATTTGACATCCATTTGATAAATCTTCCAATTATGCTGAGCCGCAAGTGAGATCATCAATCTTACAGTTTCTAGACGAGCGACAGGAGCAAATACCTCGTCATAGTCTATGCCGGCCCGTTGACTATATCTCTTCGCCACCAACCTTGCCTTGTATCTTTCAACTTCACCTTTGGAATTCTTCTTGGCCTTGTACACCCACTATACACCAATAGCCTTATGTCCCTTTGGTAGAGTAGCGAGATCCCACGTATCATTCCTCTTGATTGCTTGAATCTCCTCGTCCATGGCACGTTTCCACTTCTCGCTTTTTGTTGCGTCTTCATAGCTTATTGGCTCACAATCGGCAAGAAGGCAGAACAATGTTAGATCCTCCATAGGCTGAGTTACCTCGTACAACTCCTCAATACTCCTTGTGCGATGTTGTAGCCTACTTGATTCTCCTCCTAATGTTAGTGTCGCTTCATTTGGTGTGGTTAGAGTGTGTGGAGAGTGCGGAGATGGTGTACTAGAAGGTTCTTGAACCTCTAGATATTCTTCATTCCTTATAGTACTCTCGAACGGATAAGGGAGAAAATTGTAGTTCTTATCTTCGGGAACATTCCAATCCCATGTTGCTTCTTCATCAAATACCACGTCTCGGCTTGAGTTTATTTTACCGGTCTTGGGATTGTATAGCTTGTAACCCTTCGAACATGAGTCATAGCCCATGAATCTGAGCTTCTCACTTTTATCATCGAGCTTCGTCCTCTTCTGATCTGGCACATGAGCATATGCCACACTTCCGAACACTCGTAGGTGTGTGATGCCGGGCTTCCTTCCACTCCAAGCTTCAATGGGAGTTTTGTTCTTGACGCTTTTAGTGGGCGAGTAATTTGCTAGATAGAACGCACAGTCCACTGCCTCGGCCCAAAACTCCTGAGGCATCCTTTTGCTCTTTAACATACTCGGGCCATAACAAGGATGGTCCTATTCTTTCTTTCTGCAACACCATTTTGCTGAGGTGAATACGGAAGAGTTAGAGGACATCGTAAGCCATTGTTGTCACAAAATTCCTTGAATTACTTGGATGTGAACAGTCCTCCACGATCGGATCTCATCACCTTTATGGTGAGACCACTTTGATTCTCCACAAACGCTTTGAACTTCTTGAACATTCCAAAGACTTCCGACTTCTCTTTTAGAAAATAGACCCATGTCTTTCGACTAAAATCATCAATGAATAAAAGAAAATATCTATTTTTACCAAAAGATGGTGGATGGATGGGTCCACACACATCCGTGTGAATAAGTTGTAGAGGTTTCTTCGCTCTACTAGAAGCCTCTACTGGAAAACTATTTCGAAAGTGCTTTCCTAGAAGACATCCCTCACATATTTGGTCCGGATGATTAATTGGAGGCAAACCCTTCACTATTCCTTTACTTGATAATAACTTTAAGCCTCCAAAATTTAAGTGCCCGTATCTCATGTGCCAAAGCGAAGAATTATCTTTGAAACATGCTTTTAAACATCTTGGAATGTCATGTTGAATATTTAGCAAAAACATCCTATTCGTTGACATTGGCACTTGAGCAATCAAACCTCCTCTTTGGTCTCTTATAGAAAGACTACGATTTTTCATGTGAATATGATTGCCTTTCTCTAAGAGTTGTCCAACACTCAGTATATTAGACTTCATATTGGGAACATAATACACGCTAGAGATAAATTGATGCCTTCCATTTTTCAAGCGGATGAGGATCTTACCTTTGCCTTTAACCGGGACTTTAGAGGAATCTTCGAAGGTGATATTTCCACTTATTGCCTCGTCTAACTCCACAAACATGCTTTTGTCACCGCACATATGGTTGCTTGCACCCGCGTCGAGATATCACAAATTCGATCCTCCGTTATCTCCACCTTTGCATGCTAGTAACAAAGTGTTTTCCACGGCTTCGGTATCTTCTTGTGCAAAATTTTCTCTTTCTTGCACGTAATTGTTTGACTTCTCGCATTCCGAAGCATAGTGGCCAAATTTATGACAATTATAGCATTTAGTTTGAGAGTTGTCATACCTTGGCCTTCTACTTGTGTAGACTCTCCCGCGACCTCTTGACTAGTGAAAATATTGGCTTCTTTCTTCATTTTTGTAAGAACTATTGCCTCCACGTTTGATATATCCTCGCCCTCGTCCTCGGCCACATACTTGACCACGACCTCGTTGACTCGTTTGATGAGTCTTTTCACTACTTTATTCCTTGAAAGAGAGTTTTGCTTGTAAAGCTTGCTCCAAATGCTCCTTATTTTTCTTATTGAACGTCTCTTCATGGGCTTGTAGTGAACCCATGAGTTCATCGATAGTCATTGATTCTAGATCTTTAGATTCTTCAATGGCTACGACTATATAGTCGAATTTTGAATCTAATGATCTAAGAATTTTCGCAATGACTCTTACATCGCTTAGAGTTTCACCATTCCTCTTTAATTGATTGACAATCACCAAGACTCTTGTAAAATAATCGGAAATTGATTCAAAGTCTTTCTTATTTAAGGATTCGAACTCACCTCGTAGGGTTTGTAGTCGAACCTTTTTCACCTTATCAACTCCATTGTGAGAATTCTCTAAGATCTCCCATGCTTTCTTGGCGGTGGTTGCACTTGCAATTTTCTCAAAAGCTCCATCATCTACACTTTGTTGGATGATGGAAAGAGCCTTTTGATCATTGATCTTGTCTCGCTTTTCTTCTTTCGTGAGTGAGCCCTTGTCTTTAGGCTCATCATAACCTTGCTCCACAATCTCCAATTGTTCTTGTCCACCTAGGAAGGTCTTCATTTCGGTGCTCCATCGATCATAATTATCCTTTGTGAGGCGAGGAAACGTGATGACATTGTTGGCCATCCTCTTGTCAAACCAAGCTCTGATACCAATTTGTTGGAAATAGGAGGCTATATATATATATATGTTATTTGTGGAAGAGAGGATTGATGATTTAGAAGCTTGATTGATCTTGAGTGCTTTGCTTATTGCTTGATTACAAATGAGGGGTGATATCTCTATTTATACTATACAATGGAATAGTCTAGAATACTTCATCATCTACTAATATCTAGAAAATTCCTAAGTATTCTCATGATAATTCTTGACTTAGATATTTTACAAGATTATTCTACACACTTTGACTACTACATATTACAAGAAGTTTCTAGATAATGGACTAGAATCTTGATCTAATATACTTGGATACTTGCAAGCCAAATCCAAGACACATAACCCAAAATCAAGTTTATTTTTCAACAGTTTTAGGGAATGAGGTCGTTTGTTGGTTTCTCTATGTGTGTATGTATTCAGAATGAAGAAGAAGCAAAATCATATTAGAGAAACGGCTGAAGGTCCTTTGGTTCTCGTTCGCTGCTGAAGAAGATGAAGGGGGGTGGGGGGTGGGGGAGGCATCTTTTTAGCCGCAATTTTGGGTAGCTCTCTAGGTTAGCTATTTTTTTATTTTTGGTGTCCTTTATTTTTTTGGTTTTTCTTTGATTTTGAAGAAGACCAACGGCGGATTCATCCCCTCTCTATAGGTATATATATATATATATGAAAAATAACTCAAATAAACTGAAAAAACAATTAAAAACTTGGTATATTTGAATTGAAAAACAACTAAAAATAAATAAACTTATTGTCTAAAATAAATTGAACAACAAGTAAAACTAAATAAACTTATTGTCTTCTTTCTAAGTTGTAGTATCTAGAAAGACTAGATAAATGAATTTCTAGTATTCTAATTATAAGATATAATTTTTTATTATATATATCTAAACAGATTCTATGATTTTCTGTTATATAAATAAAATGTATAGCGTAGTCTGCTATTGAGTAAAATCCGGTGTCTACGTCAAATATAAATTCTCCTAGACTTGAGGTAAGACTTCTAGCAAAACTTTCTAGGTGGGTATAGTTGTTACGATTACCAGACATTACCAGTATTGTAAAAATATTTTAAACTTTTTATATTATAAAATCATACTCGGTACTCTCCCTCTCTTTTTCTATAAACTTATAACGTTACAAAGTAATCATAATTATGTACTGAGACTACACCTTCCATACTTTTTTTTTAACTATGTTCATCTCTTCTCTCCAATTCTTTATAGATTTAAATCCATTCTTAACTCTTTTTTCTTTAACCTCGCCATGGTCATGGTTAAGCAAAAATACCACTTGGTTTATCTTAACTAGTATTTTCCTAGGAATTTACAGGTTAATTCATCAAAATTGTTAAAAAATTGGAAAGATAACCATATACTAAGAGTGATATTTAATTCTTTACAGAATGATAAAAACTATGCATAATATCATAAGCATGTAAAAAACAAGGGAAATATCTTAGAACATAACTTAGACAAACATAAATAACTTACATGTTTACAAGAGATGGGATTTTCTTTTCGGGAAACCCGCAAAGAGTTTGCTGAACTTCGAGATTTAAAAACGATCACACATAAGCATACAGTCTTTATGTATTTTAAAAGCTTAGATGAGGGACTACTAAGATATTCATAAGGGAAATATTTTACAAAGTGGTTGGGGAAAGGTTCTTTTGGGTTTATGGAAAGGTTGGTTGAGTAGGCTTTTTTTTTAGAGTGTTTTTCTTTTCATTCTTTTTCTCGATGATACTTTCTTCTACTTTATCTTGCTTTTATAGTTGAACTTTGGAGCAGATTTGAAATATGGACTTCAAACATTTTTAGAAATCTTTGTCATCTAGCCTTGTAGGGTACTTCATTAGGCCCCACTTCACATGGCTTGTGCAGAGATTCCATTTAGTCGTCCACGTTTTTCTTTCCACTTGCTTTTTTACATCCTATCACATCTTTCTTTATGTCATGTCTGGTCCCTACCTGTTGTCTCCACCATTATTATTCTTTATCTTTTCTTGGTTCATTGTTTCTGAGGAATAACCCCTTTTTTTCATGTGTCTAGTTATGTAGTGCTATTGAATCAAAGCTCATCCCCCAATCGTAGTCTTCATATGGTCAAACTACTAATTACTTAACTTAACTAGTCTCTCAACCCATGATCCGAAATACACTTGATCCCTTTCGGAGCCCATCAAATCATACCAACAAGTCCCAAAATAAAATATAGACCTACTCGAGGTATCAAATCTCACATAGCAATATCAAAACGATGAATCACGCCTCAAATCAAAATCGATGAACTTTGGACTTCGAACTTCCATAATTGATGCCGAAACATATCAAATCAACCCTGATTGAATTTAAATTTTGCATACATGTCCCAAAATAATATATTGAAGCTACTACAATCCGAATCTGATATCCTCAAAGTCAACTTTCGGTCAAACTTATGAACTTTCAAGACCTTATCCAACATTTGCCAATTAGTGCCGAATCCTTTTAGAAACATCTAAATGCAAATTTAGGCATATATCCGTGTCCAAAATCACCACCTAGACATACGGAGCCATCAACACTCTAGTCCGAGGTCAAATGCTATAAAGTCAAACTTGATCAACTCTTCCAACTTAATGGGTAAATCTTGAAGTTCATTCTTCCTAATCTATACCGAATTACATGAAAATTAGAGTACATTATACGGGGATATTCATTCCCTCAAACTACCAAGAAAAATGTAAATGCTCAAAACAATCAATTGGGTCATTACAACTACTTATTTTACTTTTTGTTTCTATATTTTGCCAGATCGCATTCTAATTCAATGTTCTTATAATGCCCATATAACTCTATTGATGGGATTAAATATATATCTTGAAAGTTTTTAATTCGTTTTGAGTATAATCGGCATGTTATGGATACGGCTTGACGTTGGGATTTTTTCTAGACGTACGCTTATATTATGATTTTATTGGTGTTAAGCCGCTGCTACATTTCAATGAATTAATTAACACGTCAGGATTTCTCAGTGGATATTTTCGGAATGATATCTATGAAACGATTCTGGATACAGCTCGATTTAACTTCAAGAACAATATTAAGGTTTATGATCAGTCTGGTAACGCATGGTTAAGAATATTCTTGGAGAACAATTTACAAAAAATATCGATGTTTTGCAGAGGATAAAGTTACCTAATGAGCTAGGTTTAACAATAGTTTATGCTGTGACCACTATATACATGTATTCCCACGTCGTTTTAAAGTGGCATAATTTTTTTAATCTATGCCAGACATTTACAAGTTGGATAAACATTGAGATTATCTTGAAAAGCTAAAGTATATCAAAGCATTTATTATCGGTGAATCAGATTTACATGATTCTTTAATTTATTCATCATGATCTCAATTAAATATTAAGGAGTGATAACAGCATAAAGTAGCAATGCTCATCAATCTTGAATCAGTTTTTGTTCAGTGTATCAGTACATGCATATTATGTCAAATAACATCGGAATCCTTTCGGTATTATCTAGAACGGAAAGAAATGGAAAGCATAGGAGGAGAATGGCTGCAGCCTGCATGCTTTTAAAACAAATTTAGTAGTATTACTTTTCTCATCTTCTTCCCTTAGCTTAAATTGTTGTTGGCCTAAATTAGGTAGGATAATGTGTAACTTATTAACAAAATAATTCTTTTAGATAAATGTTCACATCATGCAATACAAAATAGCACATGTCCTGATCTTGTTTTTATGTCTAAATTAATTATCTATCTCCTGGCAACAAATTAAAATATTTCAACCTACTTGATTGAGTAAAAGCTCAGACCCATACGTAAGGGAACATGATGCAAATCTAAATTAAATAAGTGGAAAATTAAACGAGACATTTCATATAATTCCACTTGAATAATATTTTCAGTACTCAAGCAAATGCTGTTCGTTGTTCACCTTTTCTAGTATAACAAAATTTATAGCCATGATAAAGCATAACGATATTTTTCTTCGCCACTTGCTAGTTATTACAATTAATTAGTCCCAATTTTATCTAAGCACCCATCTGATTTTCTTTCTCTTTTTTTCTTCAATTTTAAGCCAATAGCTATAGCTAGTAACTTTTCTTTTGGTAATTAATTGCTAGTAACTTAGTAAAGGTAGAAAAACGTAATGGCATTCTCTTCTTAAAATCATATCCCTTCCGTATGAGACTTCTCCTAGTCCTGGAAAACCACACATAGTGACATATATAGGTGAGCTACTCTGCTGTATTTTAGGTCTTGAAAAGGTTGAAGGAAGTCGAGTGAGAACCAAATTGCGTAACTACTTAATATTTGCAAAACTCATGATGATTGTTACTCATTGTATTGTATCGCAATTGTTATTTTAAATATGATGATTATTTTGATTGTTATTTAAATTTTATTATATTGTATTTACAAAATCGTCGATATATAACGACGAAATGTGTCACTTTATGTAATGACCGATTTGGTGTGGTCACATCATTACCTTGTCTTTTTCTTTCAATCTCACCCTTTATTATTATTAAATAATTTTATATTATTATTTATCCTACATTTTTATATAGTAACTTTACCATGTATCATACTTTGTTTTTTATAATATTACAAGTTTATTCTTCATATTGCTAGTGCGTGATATCATGAAACGATGACAAACGACACAATCAATCCAAATACAGTACGATACGATACATTATGAAACGATGCGTGTCCACCATCTAAACAAGCTGTAAGTTAAAAGAACTTTTCAAAACTAAATTTGGTAAAATCCTATTAAATGTCTCAAGAAAGATTAAATGGATTAATTAACTTTACCGTCAATTGAAAAGGTATTATTACAAGAAATTAATGTAAATAATTGATACTTTTTGCATCTCAAAAACTAGAAAAATAAATTTCAACTACAAAAATATGTGGAGAAAAACTCTAAAGGTCTCTTGTAAACGTTTAGATTGACGGCACCAATTTTATTGGGCTGTCCTTAGTGTCTGTATATGTTCTCTCTTTTTCTACTCTAATTTTTGTTTTCTTTTTTTATGTTTTGTAATCCGGGGGCTATAATAATCCTCCTTCGATATTGCAGATATGACGATGTTATTATGATGGCAGTAACTTTCCTTTAAATCAGTTTGTCTAGTCTTATGAGAATTACATTAAGTTCTAGATGGGCGTGTTAACAATATTGAGCAACAACCCGTCAGGCAGTCTAAGGCCCAATTGGTCAAGACCAATCTGATACCCAATTTACAACTTCAATCTTAGTTAGAGCTGTTAATATGGGCGGGAGGGACTAGCCCACCTCAGCTTATACGGGCTTTAGCCATTGGTGGATTGAGCTAGTTTAGCCTATTATTTTGATGGGTCTTATAATAGTTAGCTCATTCAATCCTATGTGGATTGCGGGTTCCTACGGGTCGGCTCATTATTTTTTTAAAATTTAATTTTTTATTTTTTCTTTAAGTTCTAGCCTAAAAAAAGATAAATATTTAATAGTTAAAAAAATTAAGCGTGTGAAACTCTTCTTGTTATTTTTGTGTCATATACTTTTTATATTCTATATATACTTTAAACTTATTTTTATTAGGCTCACGGGCCGGCTCGACCAAGCCCACCTCAATTCTCACAGGCCACGGGCTTACTCGTACTGGGTTTAAAAGCCTCGTTTTTAAATCGGTAAGCAAAATTTTATCCCCTCCCTACTAAATTACGGACTAGGCTAGCCCAACGTGCCAAGTCCATATTAACAGCTCTAAGCTTAGTTACTTACATAGCCATTGTGTATTCTTCTCTATCATTTCAGTCATTCAAGTGTAACTATATAAAGAAACAAGTCTTGAACAATAAAGATAAGCTCTCATTTTCATTTGTTTTATTAGATATTTCTTTCTCTTTCTATTCCAGCTTTCTCTATTCTCTCATATGAAGGTTAGGGTTCTCTTCCAAGGAAATCACACCATAACTCCTTCGATTTGTATCACAACATGGTATTTGAGCAGGAATTAAGATTGAAATCCACCATCTCGTCAGTATGATATTATTCTTGTAGCAGGTTTGTGGATATTTCATCAACACGTCCAGGCCCTAATTTCTAATTCTACAAATCAATTTTTTGCCTTTCGATATGGATTTTTTGCTTCATTTGCTCGATTTCCATTTATCTACTATTGAGGTTGGTTATATTTCTTCGTATTGTGAATCAGTTCCAACATCAATTTAGGGTTCGCATTTCATCTATTATAAGCTCTTTGGTGATTCTTCAATCTCTCGAAGAAGATTGGTAACATATACTCTCGTTTATTTCTGTGGCAATTCTGTACTTCGTGTTAGAATTCTGTAAAAACTCCAACTGATAGCGAAACTGTGAGTTCCTCTACCTCATATAAATGGTCCACACCTTTTACTATAGAGCTATCACATCCCTTCTACATGCATCTTTTTTATGTTCATTGTACTCAGTTTCTCCATCCTTCAGAGAGACTGGTTTTGTGTCATGGCGTAAGATCATACTCGTCTCTCTCTCTGTAAAAAAAAATTAGGTCTCATAAACCGTAGATATTCTAGACCTTCTGTTGATTTACCATATTATACTTATTCGGAGTGATGTAATTACATGGTGATCATTTGGATCACCATTTCATTGTCCAGGGAAATTATTACCAGTGTCTTAGGGTATGGCACTGCAAGAGAGATCTGGTGGGACATCAATGAGAGATTCGGGCAGTCTAATGGGTCCAAATTCATTCAGATTCAAAAAGAAATTTACTTGATGTCTCAGGGTAGTTCTGACATAGCCACCTATTTTACTCGAATACGCAATCTCTAGGATGAACCACATATTGCATATGTCGATCATGTATGCTCTTGTAGAGCCTTGCCCAAGTTTCTAGAATTAAGGCTTTATCAGCTTTTTAGGTAGACTTAATAAGTCTTACTCTTCGGTAAAGAGAAACATCTTACTCATGTCTCATGTTCCCTTTGTTGGTAAAGCATACTCTATGTTGCAACATAATGAAAAACAAAGGGAGACTTAATGCTCTTCATTCTCATCAGCCTTTTCAAATGAATCTGCTATCATTTTCTGTCAACTCTGGACCTCTGGGACGCTAGAGAAACTTTACTCAAAATGTTCGTTTGAGGCAAAGAAGACGGGGCACGCTATCTCATGAAAGTAATACAAGAAGTCTAGACATACAATTGAGAAATATTACAAATTACATGAGGTTCCTCCTGACTTCAAATTTACCAAAAAATAAAATATTCGCTTCTTGTGTTCCAGTTGAAAATCATATCCCTCCAACTTTTCGTTTCAATCCTAGTAAACATTCAGCCGATGGGTTTAGTTAAGAACAATACCAATACATCATGATACTCCTACGACAAGCACATGTCTCTCCTGGTCCTCATGGTGCTATATCATCTAAGAAAAATATTGGTAATGCGTATTTGCAGGTTTGTTCAGTTTATTTAGTAGCAATATTTTACCGTTGATGGATATCATGTATCTGTGTCTACTCAACTAAGTGGTTTTTCTTGGATATTAGACATAGGGACCACTAACCATATCGAACCTCACATGTGTATATTTACCTCTCTCCAAGGACAACTCAAAGCTCAACCACTGCTTTGCCTTTCAAAATAGCTTCCGAATAATCAATATCTAGCAATTTACCAACCAAATCATTCAAAATAAGCCGTTGGAATCACCCACGATAACAAAAATTCGATTTAGGTCATCCTTGAAAAAGTCAACAAAAGTCAACACTTGGGCCTGCTTGGTCCAAACCCAAAATTCGGACCAAAACTTGATTACCCATTAAGATATACAATTGGTTTTGCGAATACAACCTCAATTTGAGGTCTAAATTCCCAAATTTCGAAATCCCTAATTTCTACCCAAATACCCCCAATTCTATCATGAACACTTTAGATTCTAGGTTGAAATCTTGTCAAATAAAGCTAAAGATTGAAAGAAACTAGTTTAGAATCACTTACCTATGATTTGGGGAAGAAAAGGTCTTTGAAAATTGCCTCTTGAGTTTTAGGTTTTGAAAATTTGAAGAATGAGAGAACTGTAAATGTCGCATTAGCGACCTATTGCGAAGCTCAAATGCGGAGGGATCATATCAAATGCAAGGTCCTTTACATCTCTGTTGCCTTCACAATTGCGAACTTGAATCTCCGCAAATGCGGCTGAATGATTGCATTTGCGATCACTTCCCCTCAAAGCTTTACTTTGAAAATGCGAAGAGTTCTTCGCAATTGCATAGACTGTTTTGGCCTAGCTAATCTTCGCATTTGCGATGAGTAGCTCGCAATTGCAACACTGTCAGGCTTCGCAATTGCGAACTCTAATATTGTAATTGCGAGATCAGAGGCCAACACCAGAGCTGGAACACCAGTAACATTTTCTAAGTCCAAATTCGCTCTGAAGCCTATCCAAAACTCAACCGAGCCCTCGAGACTCCAAACCAAACATGCATATAAGTATTAAATATCATACGAACTTGCTGGCGCAATCAAATCACCAAATAACACCTAGAACTATGAATTTAGCACCAAATCAAATGAAATTTTCAAGAAAAGTTTGAAACTTCTAATTCTAACGAGACGTCCGTATTACAATAAACCAACTCCGTTTCTCACCAAATTTACAGACAAGTCATATATAGGGTATTGGACCTATACCGGATTTCGAAACCAAAATAGGGACCGTTATCCTAAAAGTTAACTATGGGTCGGGCCTTTCAAATTCATTAAGTCTTTAACTTTCTATTTTCAATAAAGTCTGATATCTCGGGCTAGGGACTTTCGATTTTGATTCTGGTGGCATATACCAAGTCCAAAATTACGATACGGACTCACATGGACCGTAAAAATACGAATCTGAGTCTGTTTACCAAAAATATTGATCGAAGTCAACTCAAATAAATTTTTTCGTAAAATTTCTTATTTTAAATGACTTTTAGCATAAAAGCTTTCCGAAAAAAATGTCCGGACTGGGCACACAAATTGAAGAGGAATAAAATGGAAATTTAAAGGTCTCGGGAATATAGAGTTTGATTTTAAATCATAAGATGACCTAGTGGTTAATCACACAAACATAATTCTGAATTTGAGAAACAAACTTGAACTGATGGAGGATAGCACAATAGGACATTACTATAGAAAAGGAAATAAAGTTATAAATATCCTATCCAACTATAGCTTGATAGCTAGTCATGTCATATGGTTTCACAGTTTGCTATAACTCCCAAAGGAAGCTAGAGGTGAATGAAATAACAATAATAACAATTACAACAAACCCAGTATAATTTTACAAGTAGGATCTGGGGAGGGTAGTGTGTAGGTAGACCTTACCCCTACTTTTAAGAAGATAGAGAGATTATTTCTCGTAAATCATCGGCTTAGAAAAGATAAAAGGAAAGACAAAAACAAAAATACAAATTAGAAAACCGAAGAAAAAACACAAAAATACAAAACTGAAACTAAGTACTTCAATCAGAAAGCCGGAACGAAAGCAATAATAAACAATCACATAAGTCAAGGAATACGAAAATACACAAATAATACTAGCTCACGTACTAAAGCTACTCTTATTGACAAGGACAACACTCAGCTATCTATCTAAAATGAAACCATCCAATCATGCAATTTATCTGGACAGGAGCCCAGATTATGCAATATAGAAGAGGGGTAATTAGTAGGCCTCTCAATTCAGTATTTTGTGAGATGGTATAGATGCATTTATCCATTATCTTGTAATGGTTTGAGGATGCTCAACCTGCATACTAGCATACGTAAGGTAAAGTCCCTTCCAATGTATTTTGTTGTTGATCTATTTATATATGTCTATCCAGGCTCATGAAGGAGCTGGATAGCTTTAAACAAAAAAAGAAAAGAAGGTGAAATGATAACGAAAGTAAGAGTTGGTTTATGATTAAGAGAGCACCTGCATGGAGGGTAGCAACATGGTTTCAGGAAGATGAGAGTTTGAAAGGGTAATCATATTTAGAAGGTGTTACTGGATGAAAATTATGAATACTTAGCCACAAAAAACAAAGTTTGAAAGGGTAATCAAATTTGAAGAAAGCCTGGGCTTAATAATGAGTGTATTTTTACTTCCAATTAGAGATATCGGCTTCATATGCTAAATGCCTAAAGGAAAAAAAAGTATATTGCCCGACCCAATCCAAAAGCAATAAGAGAAAGTATAAGTTCAATATTAAAAATGGGGAAATGCAATACATCTAGCAAATAGGATTACAAAGATCAACAAGAGTGACACGATAACAAAGAAAAACTAAGAGGAAAACATAGAAATCTACTACGAGGATAAAATTGAAGATGAGCCAAGAAAGAAGCTTCGGAAAGTTTAACGGCAGATGAAGAGCGCAAAGATACCAGTGGACCATATCGTGTTTTAATTATCATTAAATTGCATCATATTCATCTCATCTCCATTATTTCTGAATCCGATCTGCTGATAATCACTTGGACTATTCATGTAATCATGAACGATAGTTTTTGTGGCCTTTGCATGGCATGTACACCCAGCTGTGAATTTGAAGCAGGAGCCCCTTTTTTCAAAGCCTCAATCCTCTTACAAATCTGCGTCAAGTTTTAATCAATCAACCAGCCAAGATCATTTATATCTGCCAAGATTAATTTGTCTAGTCCTTTCCCAGCAAAGCACTGGTACATAACTTCAGTCACCTCCTTCTTTCTATTCTCCTTTTGTTGCTTCTTCAGCTGTTCACTTGTGATGGAAAATATTTTATTTATAAATCTCTAAATTATCTCTACAATAAATTATTTTCTCCATATATAAAATAAGTTATCAATATTTCTATTTATAATAGTATGAATTTATTTCAATAAAAAATATGAAAACCAATTCTTACATTTATTATAACTGCAAATTTTATTTAAACATGAATAAAATAAATTAAATCCTAAATAAGTAAGATTTTTTACTATAATTTTGAATTAGTTTTCCAACATTCTCCCTTAATTCAAAGTTGTATACGTCTGACTTGTTCGTTATGCAGTTATATTGGAGCACTCCTCTCCAACTTTCACTTTTGATGAAGCACATGTCTTCACCCCTCAATTTGTTGAAGCAAATGTCTCCAACTCACGCTGATGCACTTTGTCACCAACCGTTGATGTATTTTGTTACCAACACTAAATTTTTTTTTTGAAGCAACTGTCTCCAACTCACGCAGATGCACTTTGTCACCAATAAGTTTTTGTTGGCATACATAATCAACTTCCAACTTTTTAAAACTTCTCCAGCTTTTTATAGAAGAGTTTCTTCCTCTTATGCCATATTTGTTTGCACCTCTTTAAATTTGCTTTTTTCCTGAATCTGTCTGAAACTTTTCATCGAATAATCTAATTTTGTTGACAATTATCTATGATTTTTCCAATATGTTTTTGGCCACACATGCACTTTGGCTAGCACCGCCCGCCAACAACGGAAGCTATTTGATTATCTCCCAAGATCGTAGAAGCTCTGCTACCAATATGAAGGAAAATATTTTATAAAAACTCTCTGAAAGCTTCCTACATTCTCACAAATCTCTACACTTCTTCACACATAAAATAAGCTATCAACACATCTATTTATAATAGTATGAAACATATTTCAACTAGAAACATGAAAGCCTATTCCTACATTTATTCTAAATGCAAATCCTATTCAGATATGAATAAAATAAATCAACTTCTAAATAACTAAGGTTTCCTACAAAAACTTTGAATTAGTTTTCCAACAACTTGGTTTTACTAGTGTAGTTTATTATTTTATATGTTAATTTGTTATTTCATATGTTTGTTTGTTAATCACCTATTTTTTACTATAATAAAATTAAATAATTATTTATTATTTAATTATTAAATATTCATATAACAATACTTTTGGGATATTTTTGGGTTTAACAAATACTTAAATAATTAATTGCATAATTACAAAGATACTAACCTAAAGGACACTAGATTTTACTATGCTAAAAGGGCACAACATTATGAATATGAGCACTATATTTTCAATAACTACAAAGATACTACGCAAAAGGGCAGTTCATTTTACTATACTAAAATGGCACTACATTACAAATACGAGCATTACATTCGGGCATAAGATACCACTACAACAAATTAAAGTAAAAATTTATTTATTTTATTAGTCTTTTGGCAAATAAATAATCTAAATCAGATAAAAATAACAAATTAATTTGATCACAAAACAACACAAATAAATATATACCACAGTAAAAAGTAACTAATTAATGTTTCTTTAAAAATTTATAACAGTTTTCTATTTTAATAATTTTAGCACACTAATAATAAAGTTCGCATAAAAAATAACAAATTAATTAATTCGCAAAACAATCACGAAATAATATAAAGCACAGTAAAAAAATAACTAATAGGCATTTTTTATGTGTGAGTTTTAACAAAAATTAAGTCAGAATATCGTGATTTTAATTTTTTTAAAACTTGAAAATCTGGTGATTTGGAACCCACCTTAGCTAGGACGTGAAACCGAGAATCTATATTTTTTGTAAGAGCAATAGGCTCAATTAGAGCTTTTCTCCTTTAACAAATAGGGGAAGAGGGGGAACGCGGTTTGGTATGTTTTAATTGGGGGGAGGGGGGATCGTTTCTGGTTTGGTGGGGAAGGGGACTGGATGCTTTTTTCTGTAGGTATAGTACCTTATATTAGGACACTATACTGTAGCGTCTTAATATTAAGGCACTCTTCTCGCTCATTTCAAGTTTAAATATAGCGCCTTAGCTAAAGGTGTTATACTTAACTGGACAAACAGCCGCTCGCAAGTCTTTGTTTTTCATGTATTTTGTTCTTTGAATCCAAAAAAGCTGCATTTTGGTTTCAGTCTAAGGTCTTGCAAGATCATTGGTCAATAGCCATTCTCTAGGTGCATTTGATTTAGCTTGAGTACTTCTATTTCCAGTAAAATTAATAAACTAAATAGAAATCATTTTGCTTGGGTCCTAGGAGAAAGTAGGAGTGAGCATTGTTCGGGAAAACTCGATATCTTAATCGAAATACGAAATTTTTGGATTTTAGACTTAGTTTTAAACTTTTTGAATTTTAGAGTAGATATTAGATTGGTACTTCAAATTTGTAGATATTTGAAAATTTAAAAATTTTATATTTTATATTTAGTCCATTATTTATGTGCCAATAATAATAAGTCCAATCCCCTATCTATTGGATATTATCTCATATATTTAGTACTAATAACTAAATTACTGTTAAAAACTTTATATTTGAATATAGTTTAGTATTGCTACTTCCCATCGACCTTAGTATTGTATTTTCAAATAATGTTTTCATTATGTGAATACTTTATTTGAATAATTGTAGTGAGAAAGAGAAACTTTTTAGGTAGCTTAATATGAATATTTTATTTAGGTGTTTATTTTTGGAAGAAGAAGAAACATATAAATTTATAGAGTCAAAATCAAAAATTCAAAATATCCAAATTGATTAATCAAAAATCAAACTTAAAAAATCAGATCCAATCCGAGCTTATGTGCATTGAAATTAAATTGTCATTTATTTAATTCGAAAAATCGAATATCCAAGCCGAATTTTTTGTGTTCAATTTTGAACTGCCTAAACGCCTACTCCTAGAAGAAAGTAGAGTTCAAATGATGAACCGATTGATGCGTTAGACAGTAGATTTCATTAACTACCGCGTTTGCCTTGTCACCAGTCCATTTTAGAAATTGAGACATGTTTCACTTATTAGAAAAAGTCGTTCTTCCCTCTAATTTCCGACTGCTCTTGACTTTCCAGGTTATCCATCATAGTTTGAGTTCAAGGAATCTTATGATTAATCACTTTCCACTCATATTCTAAGATGCTCCAAAAGTTGACCCTCCCGAGCTTATACACCCTTGGTCTTTACCCTGTATGTGCATGGCGGTATACAACAACAAACCCAGTATAAATACATTTAGTGGAGTTCGGGGAGGGTAGTATGTACGCAGATCTTACCTCTACCCTTGGGTGGAAAGACTGTTTCCAAATAGACCTCCGGCGTCCTTCCCTCCAAGAACTTTCCACCTTGCTCTTGGGGAGACTCAAACTCACAACCTCTCGGTTGGAAGTGGGGGTTGCTTACCATTAGAGCAACCCCTCTTAAATCATTGTGCATGGCGGTATACAATAATTTAATTTAGGCACTATTTTACCATGCGTTTTTTACATCAAACGCCCAGAGCCAACTCATGTGCTCTAGCCTCTACGTTTTTAGGTACTCCTATATTTTATTTCAATACTACGACATTACTTCCCTTGCAAGAATTGGGAAGTCAAATAAAATCCTCAAAAACGCTTCTGCGGAATTGTTTATGAATTGACTATTCTCGTTTGGATCAAATATTCAAAATTGACTATGTACTTAAATATGCTATAATTATTCCTTTTTTTTTTTACTCTGAACTAATAGTCGACCAAAACAACATTCATCCCCTGCCCAAACAATCCTGAATTCGTATATCCCAATTTTCTTTCAACATGTTCAAACGGTTAATCTGTGGAAATTTCCACCATCATCTCAAACTCAAAGACAATGAAATTGATGAAACTAATTTGTTGAGTCCTTGCTCAACTACCAAAAAAACCAAGAAGAAGTTCTTTTCAAGAACCAGAAAAAAGATAAACCCATATGCAAACAGTGGCCTTGATAAGTTTTCTGCACTTTTGGCTGATCTGGAGAAGAAGAAACAAAAGATTTACACCCAAATGGGCCCGGACGATGATATCTCTTTGGTTCGTTTTGTTTTTTCTAATTCCAATGAATGCAAGACCATTGTCATTGTCAAGCAAAAACAAACCCCAAATGATACTCAAAACACACACAACAATTCAAAGGAAATTATCACTCGTGACGCCTCCATCTCAGCAAACGAAGATCAAGAACCTAAAGCAGAATCCAAGAGAACGTTAACAAAGAATTATTCTTGGAGGAAGCCTCAATATAGTCTCTTGCTAATGACAGTGATATTGATATTGATTTTGTTAGCTATTTATGGAAGGTCTTTTGCAATATTGTGTACTTCAATTGGGTGGTACTTAGTTCCCTCCTTTAGAGGGATCTCAATCTCAAAGCATAATTTTAAGACCAAAAAGGAAGGAGGAATATGAACGCCAAAACTTTTACAAGTGAAGGATCAGTTTTAATTACCAGTGGATAAGTTAAGATTATTGTAAGTTAATTTTCTTGTTCATTCTCTTGTTCCTCTTCTGAATTTTGACTTCTTTTTTTTTTCTAAACTAAAGATTGTAAATTCTTTTATCAATATGGACATGTTGTTGTAACTCTATGACTTGTTCTTTTCTTCTATGTAAATCTTGATTAAGTTAATGACTAAGCTATGCTGGCTGTATAATATATTGTAGTATGACTTCAATTGTTGAAAGCTCTGCTCAGTGGCGTACGTAGAATTTTTCGTGAGAGTTGTCACTATTAAAAAGCTAAATAGATGAATAAATAACAAGATGGCATCACGTTGAAAAGTCTTTTCATAAAAATTATGGAATTCTAACTCATAAAGAAAACAAAAAATATATTTTAAAAAATCAACGAAAAAATATATACGAAAAAATAACATGACAACTTATAACGTCGATGACCTACAAAAGTTGGCGTAGATGTTGTTGAGCTACAAGATTATCTAGCTTCCAAACCTAGACATATACATTGATTTTGTGTTCTATATTTATTGTATACTGTTTGTATATTGTGTATAATATAGGTTTGAGTTGTTTTTGGGCCAAACATAAATCTGAGCCCATTTTTCTTTTATCACACTTGGGCTGACCCGACCCAAGTGTGATATATAGTATATACCTTCTGTATAGTGGAGAAAAAGGACAGATATTTTGATAATAAGACTTTTCTTTTTCTCTCGGAAGTTCGAGAGACTTCTTTGAAAATCTTCAGCTCTCATCTCCATTTTCATATTCATATTGCGATATATTCATGGTATCAGAGCAGGACGATCTTCGCATGCTTCTCCGTCACTGCTTATTAATCGTGTCGGAAGTTCTATCGAAGATTTTTCTTTGGATATTTGTGAGAGATTCTGTTGGTGACAAAGTCGATGTATATCGGAAGGTTAATCAGAACTTTTACTGCTATCCGATGGTTCGATCTTCACTCAGTGACGTTTTGGGTAACTTTCCGACGTCCCTGACTTCATTCCGGTAAGTTTCAAGATTCTAAGGTTTCCAGTGTTCGGACCAAGGGTTTTCTCTGTCAATCGAAGACCGTTCTTCTCCGGTCGCGAAGAAGGCGGGTAAATCTATCCTTGTTCTAGGTGTTGTATGTTTTTCATGTGGTTTCTCATACGACTCTATCTTTCTAGATTGTTTGTCGAGACTGTTTTTGATTTGAATTTTTTTTTAAAGTCATTGTTGCTCATGACTTATAATATGATTGTTAATACATCCTCTGTGGATACTACCAGCCCTCTTTTTATTTACTCCTCTGATGTTCCTGGAGTTTCTCTTGTGTCCACTCCCTTCTCAGGTAGTGGTTATGGGGGTTGGAAGAGGAAAATGATTGTCGCGCTGTCTGCTAAGAATAAAATTGGCTTTGTTGATGGTACATGTCCCCAACCAGCCACCAATATGGTTGAACAAAAGTTATGAGACAGATGTAATAATATGGTAATTTCCTGGTTAACTGCCTCCTTGTCCGCTCAGATTGCTGAGAGTGTGCGGTATTCTGATAATGCACAAAGTATATGGACACAACTTGAGCTCAGATATGGTACTGCCAACAGAACCAAAATTTTTGAGCTAAAAAGAGAACTCTCTCATACTTATGTAGGATCCCTAGATGTATCCTCATAGTTTAACAAACTTAAAGGACTGTGGGATGAATTAGGAACAATGTGTACAAATCATGGGCAAAGATGTATTTGTGCTGCCAAAAATGGCATCATACAGGAAGATGATGAGAATAAGGTGTTTCAGTTTCTCATGGGCCTTAATGAAGCATACATGGGGATAAGGAGTAACTTACTGATGATGCAGCCTGCTCCTACCCTTGACAGTGTCTATAATATAGTCCTCAATGGTGAGAAACAGAGACAAGTCCAGTCCATTTCTCAGTTTAGTCCAGACTCTATGTCTTTCAATGTCAACACAAACAAACATCAAGTTGGGATCAATCAGGCCACAGTGCCTAATTCTTCTCCTTTTAGACAAAGAGTTAATTTTTACCTAGCAAGAGGATCTCTATTCTGTAGATACTGCAAAAAATCAGGGCAATTAGTTGATAAGTGTTACAAGATTCATGGGTATCCTCAAAATATCAAATTTAATAAGGGAAGGAGACCTGTTGTTGCTCATATCTCCATTGGTGTGGATGTGCCTTCTTCTGAAGAAAATATGTCTGTTCCTCATGGGAATCCTCCTGCTAGTCATCACGCTGTTACAAACATGGATGGCCACAGTTCTGTGATACCAGGGTTGAGTAGACAACAATATGACCAATTGATGAGCTTGCTACAACAAACTCAGTTAGGGGAATCCACTGCTCAGACTCCTCCTCCCATGTATGTTGCTAACTTTGCTAGTACTATGCTAACTGAGAGCCCAGTTTCTGATTCCAAATTTTGCATGCTTACTCACATTGATTCTGCCACATGGATAATAGACTCAGGGACATCTAACTATATGACATTTAAAATAAATTTACTCTTTAACATTACACCCTTAACTGTGTCCTATCTTGTAACTATTCCTAATGGATACAAAATGAAAGTGACATGCACATGATCTTTTGCATTAACTCCATTCATCACCCTTCATAATGTCTTGTTTGTTCCTTTTTTTAAACACAACTTGATTTCTGTCCACAAACTAGTAAAACAGTTGCATTGCATAGTTTTGTTCACTCCAACATCCTGTTTCCTCCACATGATACAGGCCCCTTCTCTGAAGAAGCCTCTGGAACTGGGTAAAGAGGAGGCTGGCCTATACAAGTTTTCTTGGGCCCCAGCTTCCCTTCTTCTTTTGATAGTTGTTCATCTACTTCTGTATGTTCCCTGTCTGACTCTTGTAATCATGACTATTCTTCTAGCCATAAAGTTGTTACTTTACCTTCAAATGTTAAATAGTTCCATCTGTAATAATATTATTACAGCTAACATGAATTACATTTGGCATTTGAGACTGGCTCATATTTCATTTGCAAACATGAAAAATATTTCTAGTTTGTCTTTTCCATTTGCTTCCAAGCAGCCTTTCCCTTGTTCCATCTGTCGTATGGCTAAAAAAACTAGACTTGTAGGCCTTTCCAATTAATTCATGTAGATACTTGGGGCCCTTATCACACTCCCACTTCTTCTGGTTCTAGGTATTTTCTTACAATAGTTGATGATTTCTCTAGAGCAACCTAGACACATTTACTGGGGTCTAAAAGAAATGCTTTCTGTCTGCTTAAATCTTTTTTATGCATGGTTAAAACCCAGTTTAATACTGTTCTTCAAACTGTTAGAAGTGATAATGCTTTGGAATTGGGGTCTAGCATTGATGGTGCATCCATCTTTAGTCAACAAGGAATTATTCATCAAACAACCTGTCCCCATACTCCTCAACAGAATGGTGTTGTTGAAAGGAAACATACGACTCTTCTTGAGACCTGTAGAGCCCTACTTTTTCAATCTGGCTTACCAATCTCTTTCTGGGGAGATTGCTTGTTGACTGCTACCTATCTACTTACAGGATACCCTCCAGAGTCCTTCATAATAAATCTCCTTATGAAATTTGGCATGGAAAGGCACCTACTTACTCCCATTTAAGGGCATTTGGCTGCCTTACCTATGCTGCTGTCCCAATTCCTCAAAGGGATAAGTTGAAACCTAGGGCCATTTCTTGTGTCTTCCTAGGGTATCCTTTTGCTAAAAAGGGTTATAAACTGTATGATCTCACTTCAAAAAAGTGCTTTGTGTCCAGGGATGTTGTCTTTCATGAAACTTCTTTTCCTTTTAAAATTGTTTCTTCTGTTAACCCTACTCCTTCCGTTTCTCCCTCTTCTTTTCCTTTTGTTCCTCCTCTTGAGCATTCCCTTTCTGAGACAGACTTGTCTGTCCCTATCTGTCCCTCTCCTCCTTCTCCTTCTGCCCCAGTTTCTCCTTCTTCTAATCCAGTTTCTAGTCCTCCTTTCAACCCTGTTATTTCTCCTCCTGCTTTGCCCTCTTCCACATCACCTAATGTTCCCAGAAAAATCTTGAAGACAGAACAATCCTCCTTCTTATCTTAAGGATTATGTCTGTCATCTTCCTGCCTTCTCTGGATCTTCTTCTTCTCCTCTAGAATCTGAACCTCTCTATTATTCTCAAGCTGCATCAGTTCCACTATGGCAGGATGCCATGAGAAAGCAGTTTGATGCTTTGGATGCCAACCATACCTGGGATGTTGTTCCACTTCCTCCTGGTAAGAAACCCATAAGCTTCAAATGGGTTTATAAGATCAAATATAAGGCTGATGGTAATGTTGAAAGATATAAAGCTCGACTTGTTATTATAGGGGATACTCAAATTGAAGGAGTTGATTTCACTAACACCTTTTCTCCTGTGGTTAAAAGGTCCACTGTTAAGTGTCTTATTGCAGTGGCTGTTAAGAACCATTGGAATCTTTTTTAACTTGATGTTAGCAATGCTTTCTTGCATGGTGATTTGGATGAGGAGGTCTATATGAAGCTCCCTCTAGGTTTAGCAGTTTCTGTTCCTTCTATTGATTCTGTTTTCTCTGCATCTCCTCCTCTTGTATGTAAGTTGAAAAAGTCTCTTTATGGGTTGAGACAGGCATCCAGACAATGGTATGCTAAACTGTCTTCTGCTCTCTACTCCAGAGGATATACACATTCTTTGAATAATTATTCTCTGTTTATCAAAGGCCAACCTGATTGTCTTGTTGTTGTGGCAGTCTATGTGGATGACATTATTATTACTGGAGATGACAATGATGATCTTTTTGCCCTAAAACTGTTTCTGGATGATCAGTTAAGGATTAAAGACATGGGGACTTTGCATTATTTTTTTGGGCATAGAGATGCCTGTTGTTCCTGGTGGGATGCTCCTTAATCAACATAAATATGTTTCTGACCTGCTACATCAATTTGACTGTATGAATGTTTCTCCTGTTGTTTGTCCTTTGGATCTCAATGTCAAACTTCATGCTGATTCTGGTTACCCCTTCCTCTCCCCTGATCACTTTAGGAGCCTTATTGGTAAGCTCTTATTTTTACTCACACCAGGCCTGACATCTGCTTTGTTGTTCAGCATCTGAGTCAATTTTTGAAGTGTCCCAGAGTCCCTCATATGACTGTTGCCCTACATGTCCTCCGATATCTTAAGGGCATTATGAATTTGGGTCTCTTCTATTCTGACAGTTCTGATTTCTCTATACATGCTTATTCTGAAAGTGATTGGGGGCTGCCTATCCTGATACTCGCAGGTCTGTTACTGGTTATTGTCTTATTTTGGGAGGCAGCTTGATTAGTTGGAACTCCAAAAAATAGCCAGTAGTTTCTTTATTCTCTGCTGAAGCGGAATATAGGGCTCTCAGTAAGGTGGTAGCTGAATTGTCTTGGCTTTCCCGTTTGCTCACTGACATTGGTGTTTTTGTTTCTCTTCCCTTTTCTATTTTTTGTGACAATCATGCTGCTATACACATTGCCATGAATCCTGTTTTTCATGAGCGGACCAAGCATATTTAGGTAGATTTTCACTTTGTTAGAGATAAGTTGACTGGTGGGCTCATTACACTCTCACATGTCTCTACTTCTCGTAAGCTGGCTGACCTTCTCACCAAGCCTTTGCCTGGCACTATCCCACATCCTCTGCTGGTCAAGTTGAACGTGGTCTCGTCCTCCAATTTGAGGGGGGGGGGGATGTTGAGCTACAATATTATCTAGCTTCCAAACCTAGACATATACATACTATATATTATTTGAATATTGTGTATATTATAGGTTTGGGTTGTTTTTGGGCCAAACATAAATCTGAGCCCATTTTTCTTTTATTACACTTGGGCTGACCCGACCCAAGTGTGATATATAGTATATACCTTCTGTATAGTGGAGAAAAAGGAAAAATATTTTGATAATAAGACTTTTCATTTTCTCTCGGAAGTTCGAGAGACTTCTCTGAAAATCTTCATCTCTCATCTCCATTTTCATCTTCGATTTGCGATGTTTTCATGGTATCAGAGCAGGACGATCTTCGGATGCTTCTCCATCACTGCTTATTAATCGTTTCGGAAGTTCTATCGAAGATTTTTCTTTGGATATTTGTGAGAGATTCTGTTGGTGACAAAGTCTATGTATATCAGACGGCTAATCGGAACTTTTACTGCTATCTGATGGTTCGATCTTCACTCAGTGACGTTTTGGGTAACTTTCCGACGTCCTTGACTTCATTCCGGTAAGTTTCCAGATTCTAGGGTTTCGGGTGTTCGGACCTAGGGTTTTCTCTTTCAATCGAAGGCCGTTATTCTCCGGTCGCGAAGAAGGCGGGTAAACTATCCTTGTTCTAGGTGTTGTATGTTTTGCATGTGGTTTCTGATTGGACTCTATCTTTCTAGATTGTTTGCCGAGACTGGTTTTGATTTGAATTTTTTTTTAAGCTCATTGTTGCATAGGAACAATGAGTTAGCCACTTGTCGGCATGTGTTTGGTTCTTGCTTTATTGACTTGGATTACCACATCATTCAACTTGTGGCGTCATTTTGTTGACTTGCAGTTTAACTAGATATGCCATGTCACTTGACTCATGGCATGGATCTTGGCCTTGAGATGAAATAAACCTTGGACTTAAAAATAATAAAATAGACTAATTTAATTTATAAAGTTTAAATTAATTATCCAACCCAATTAAATTTAATCTAAATATTGTGTGGATTAAATCCAATAAATTTTGTATGTCTACAGATATCCCTACTTTTAGATTTATCGAGTTGTAGACTTGACGAACCACAGAAACAAGACTTGAAGTACGCATGCAGGTCATCGTTTTAGGCGAAGACAATTTGTTCGATACCATTCTCACCTTAAACAAATTGCCGGATTTTTATTCACGTCCAATTCCTCCCTTCTTTGGTAGAATAAGTACTTGATTTAATTAAATGGTATACTCGTTGGGAGAGCATTAGTATATTAAAACAATGAGTATGCTCGAATGAATCCAATTATATTCCATGTGTACAAGAAATTAATTTGTATGATATATCCGAGTACATTCACTTTGCTAAAGGTTCCAATGATATAAGGAACTTTATCACCTCTCTTGGATTGACGTGAGAAGGTAAGGAACTTGACTTCTCACGTCCATTTGGCCAACCAAAGATGGAAACATCTCTTCCAGTATTTTTTTAAAAATACTAAATTGGTGGACTCGTTACTTGTATTACTTAAGTAGTTTGCTTGATCCTTTTTATGTGGAAAATGATTCCTTTAGAATTTTCAGTCTCGATCAATTTCTTATTTCCCGACTTTGCAACAATAAGTTTTTTGTTCCTTGGCTTATTCAAATACTTCTTAGAAGTTACCTTCTAATAATATTGACCATTTAAAATTTTTAAGACAAACAAGGATTTCCTATTTTACTTTAAGAAGAATTCTTTTTTGATAACAAATGACCCACCATATTTTTAAAGAAAACTTTGGAACTCACAATATCTGTAAATACCACAACAAAATCCTTTCTGAACATCCGTCATAATATTTTGAAGTTGCTACAGACATCTGACGTATTTGATTTCAAATTTTATACACTCTAGATAAAGAAAATTATATTTTGGGCTAAGAATATCGAAATCACAAGCTATTTTGCCATTAGGAAAAAGACTTAGAGATAAGAAAATTCTCAAAATGCGACCTAACTACAGTAAACTTTCTGATTCATGTTGTTCCGGCAAAAAAATCATAATAAAATGTTTTAAACTACCCCTAAACTGGGCTCAGATTATTAGTATTCTTCCTAAACTATTTCTGATCTTAATTACCCCCCTCAACAAGGCATTTTGAGGGTGATTACCCCCTAGACACTGATGTGGCAAAACATATGAATGCACTCGCCTATGTCTATGTGTCATTTTTGTTGAAAAATAAAATTTGTTTTTACCCTTTTAGTAACTACTTTTTTTAGATATAATAAACTTGGACATAACTATATTATTTAGACTAGATATTTTAATTTGGTCAAAATAATAAGGTTTTATAATAAAGATTTATACAATTGAAATAAATAGTCAAGACATCTAAAAAAGTTATAAAAATACACAGTTGAAAATAAATACTCATTGCATCAAAAGAAGAAATAAAAAGAGCGTGCAATTGTATTTGTTATCTTGCAATTGTACATTCTTTTTATTTCTTCTTTTGATGCAATGACTATCTACTTCAACTGTGTATTTTTACTTATATAGATAAAATTTGTAACAAAAAAATAAAAAAATTAGAGCACCGTAATGGTTATGCCTAAGGCTAAAGATCCTTTGCCATGGACTCCTCCACCTTACCTTCAAAGGCTTGCAAAGCAAAAGAATGAAAAATAATTTATGAAGTTTATTGAGATGATGAAAAGATTGTCGACCAATGTTCCTTTAATGGAAGATCTTGAGCAAATGCCGGGTTACACCAAGTTCATGAAAGACTTGGTACTAAAAAAAGATCCATGGATTATGAGACGATCAAAATGACTCATCGCATAAGTGAAATGGTGAACTCGATGGCTCCAAAGCTTGAATATCCTAGTGCTTTTACCATTCCATATACCAATGGGAGTGTGGATTCTGCAAAGGCATTGCGTGATTTGGAAGCAATTTTCAATTTGATGCCTTACTCGTGTTTAAATGTTTGGGGATTGGTCAACCGAGAGCTACTTAAATGAGATTGAAAATTGCGGATAGAACATTGAAGAGGCCACTTGGTATTATTGATCATGTGATGATGTTCTTGTTCGGGTGGGAAGTTTATTTTGCCTGCTGATTTTGTGATTCTCGACTGCGAAGTCGACTTTGAGGTGCCTATAATTTTGGGTAGGCCTTTCCTAGAAATAGGAAAGGCATAAGTTGACGTGGAATCAAGGGAGCTTACCTTTCGGGTGGGTGATGAAAAGTGGTCTTTCATGTGTAAATATCAATGAAGAAGCTGAAAAGCAGTAAACTATGTTCTTTTGTGGATCTTGTCAGGAAGGTGATAGTTCATGATACAAGTGCCATAATCAATGTGGAGGATCCTTTAGAAGCGGTATTATTAAACCTTGACGTGAATGAGAATGAAGGTTGAGTGGATTGTGTCAATTCTTTGCATGGAATTGGCTCTTACTCTTATGAGACTCGAAAGCTCTCTTTGGATCTTGAGGAATGGAAATACTACCCAACAAAGCCGTCAATTGAGGAACCTCCGATTTGGAGTTAAAGCCTTTGCCCTCAAACCTCAGGTATGAATTCTTAGGCCCTAGTTCAACTTTACCTATTATTCTTTCGTCTTGTCTTACTAACGTGTAAATAGATGCAACATTGGAGGTGCTCCAAAGAAGGAAAAAGGTAATTCGATGGACTTTAGCTGATATTCGAGGAAATAAGCCACACCTTTTGCATGCACAAGATTATACTTGAAGATAATGCCAAGTGCTCTATGGAATATCAAAGGAGGTTCAACGAGACTATGCAAGAGGTTGTAAAAAAGGAGGTGATCAAGTGGCTTGAGGTAGGGTGTCCATCCTTGGTGCAATGTGTGCCAAAAAAGGTTGATATGACAGTGGTTACCAATGAGCGAAATGAGTTGATTCCTTCCAGGACTGTCACCAGATGGCGGGTGTGCATGGCTACTGCAAGCTGAATAAAATGACCCGAAAGGTTTTGAATCGAAAATAGAAGAGTTGAGTAAATCAAATATCCAAGGAGGTTCATGGCCAAGGGGAAAGATGTCCGAGTAACGGTGTCACTTTCTATTTCCCGTTCTTGACCAAATGCTAGATAGACTTACTAGACGTGCCTTCTACTTTTTCTTGGATGGGTACTCAAGTTACAACCAGATTTTGATTGCTCCATATGATTAGGAAGAAACAACCTTCACGTGTTCGTATGTTACCTTTGCATTCTCTAGGATTCCATTTGGTTTGTGTAATGCACTGGCTACCTTTTAGCGGTGTATGATAGCTATATTTACCGACATTGTGGAAAATGTCTTGGATGTGTTCATGGATGATTTCAGTGTTGTGGGTAACTCCATTGATGAGTATTTTAAGGAACTTGACAAGGTGTTGGCCTTGTGCGATGAGGAAAATCTTGTGCATAACTGGGAAATATGCCAATTTATGGTCGAGGAGGGCATTTTCCTCGGCCATAAGATTTCAAAGAACACATTAGAGGTGGACAAGTCCAATATTGAAGTGATTTCAAAGCTTTCTCCTCCTACTTCAGTCAAGGGGGTTCGGAGTTTTTTCTGGCATGTGGGTTTCTACCGAAGATTCATCAAAGAGTTTTCTTAGGTAGTGAACCCTTTGTGCAAACTATTGGAAAATGATGCAAAGCTTGTTTTTACTGAGGAATGTATGAAAGCTTTTGAACTTCTCAAATACAAATTCACCACCACTCCCATTATTATCGTACCCAATTGGAGCTTACCTTTTGATCTCATGTGTGACGCAAAGTGATGTTGCGATAGGAGCGGTCTTAGGTCAAAGAGTGAATAAGATGTTTCGCCCGGTGTATTATGCAAGTAAAACAATGGATAATGCTCAAGTGAATTACACGGTGATGGAAAAAGAGTTGTTAGCAATTTTGTTTGCAATGGAGAAGTTTAGGCCTTATCTCATGGGTGCCAAGGTGATAGTTCATACTGACCACGCAACACCCCACTACTTGATAACATAGAAGGATTCCAAAGCTCGATTGATGAAAGGGGTTCTATTGCTTTAAGATTTTTATCTTGACATTGTTGATCAGAAAGGGAGTAAGAAGCAAGTGGCGGACCACTTGTCACGCTTGGAGAAGGATGGGAGGCTCCTTGATGGCCTCGAAATTTATGATTCATTCCCCGATGAGCAACTCATCTCCATATCTGTGAATAACATTCCTTCGTTTGTGGATGTTTCCAACTTTCTTGTGACTGATATTATTCCATGTGAGAGCTCTTTTAACCAAAGGATGAAGCTTAAATAGGATAACTTGTACTATTATACGCATGAGCCTTACTTGTTAAAAATCTTAATGATGGTGTGATCTGGAGATGTGTTCAGGAAGAAAAGCAAATGAATATTCGAGATTCTTGTCATTCCTCTCCCTACGGTGGTCATCATGGTTGGGTAAGGACAGCTTCAAAAGTGCTTAGCTATGGTTTTTATTGTCCTACATTTTACAAGGATATTGGTGAGCTTGTGAAGAGATTGTAACAGTGTCAGAGAGCAGTTGGAATTTCGAAGAAGGATGATAATCCTGTCACCACTATTCTTGAGGTTGACATATTTGATGTGTAGGGCATTGACTTCATGGGACCTTTTGTGAGTTCATGTGGCAACACATACATTTTGGTGGCCGTTGATTATGTTTCAAAGTGGTGTGAGGTCGTGGCTTTACCCAACAACGAGGCATGGACTATGGTGGCTTTTCTCAAGAAGAATATCTTTACTCATTTTGGCTCTCATAGAGCAATCTTCAGTGAAGGGGGTTCTCATTTCTGCAATAAGGCATTTGACACTTTTCTTTCAAAGTATGGTATACCCCACAAGGTGTCAACCCTTTACCATCCTCAGGCTAGATGGCAAGTAGAGGTCTTCAACAGCGAGATTAAGAGCATATTGTCAAGGACAGTTAATGCAAATGGAACTGACTGGTCAAAGAAACTAGATGATGCTTTGTGGGCTTACATGACTGCTTACCTGACTCTTATTGGTATATATTAGCATACCGGTTTATGTTCGAGAAAGTTTTCCATCTCCCGATTGAGTTATAGCACAAGGTCATGAGGGCATTAAGAATGTTAAATCTTGAATAAGGTGTTGCAGCAAATCTCTAGGTAGAGCAACAAAATGAGCTTGATGAGTTTCGATTTCATGCATATTCCAGCTCGTCCTTGTATAATGACATGATCATGTACTTACAAAACAAGTATGTACATAGTAAGGAATTCAAAGAAGGTGATCTTGTTCTTTTATTCAACTCCCGGTTATGACTGTTTCCAGGAAAACTCAACTCAAAGTGGAATGGGCCTTTTGAGGTGGTGGTTGTGACTCCATTTGGTGCTCTCAATGGTAGTTGTAATATAGCAGGTTTCAGTTCTTCACAAATGTGGACCATACACCATGCTGGTTTCCCTGGTGATTGTAGTGGAGGTTATTATGGTGGGGTTAATAATATCAAGAATATCATGTCTAGGGTAATCAGCAGATTGATTAACGCGGGTGATATATTATACCCCTTTCCGAACATGCTCACTATGTACTTGGAAGAAAAGGGGGTGGAGAAAAGAAATCGATGTCATGGTCAAGCCCTAGAAGCCCTTCTCATGGTACAGCCTTCACGGTCCAGGGAACCCAAATCCAAAGGATCCAAAAGCAAAACTACTACTTCTACTGGATAGTCTGAAGAGCCAGTAGTGGTAGTCACTATTTCACAGCCTCCCACTGCTATTTCGGATCTTGCATCGGTACCATCTACTTCCATGCCATCCTTGGTGCCATCCTCCTCAGCATACACGTTGACTTCTTACAGGACGAACCAAACACTTTCTAGCATCAACAACTGGATGCAGACAACAACCTTTAAGCTGTTTGTGCTATCTAGCTCGATCGCAGCCTAGCCAGTTCCCGTGTAGCCATATGAGCCAGCTTCAATAGATGAGCCTCTCAAGGATCTTTTAGGCAACCGGAAGAAGATCCTGTAGAACAAAAAATTTATCATGCATGCTCTTGAAGTTCAAGGAAAATCACTTACAAAGCTGAGTAAGGAGACAAAGAAGCTGAAAAAGACTCAGGCATCAAAGGAGTCGGTGAAGCAATTGAGAGGTAAGGTGGAGAAGATGAAGTCAACTGGTGACTTACCATTGGAACTTTTATTGGAGGACCCAATGCCAGCAGCTTAGGCAGAGCAGGTTCTGGAGCAGAAGACTCAAAGTGAGCCCCAGAGGAGGGGAGTGATACCCCAGGTTGAAGATATTGAGATTGAGCTGGAGGATCCTGAAAGAGGTGCTTCAGACTAGCCACAGGACCCCGTGCCAGAGGATCCACGCACCCTACCACAGGACCCCATGAGACAGAGGACCTATATGGAGTTTTGAGCCCATGCAGACATAGGACCCATAAGGATGTTCTTTACGCTCTAACCCCCTTTTGATCTTATTTTTGGTTATTTAGCATTGAGGATAATGCTAGTTCTCATTTGAGGGGTGATCCTATTTAGATTTTGTTGATTTGATAGTTGGGTTGTAATGATGATAGTATTTTTTTTCCTTATGCTTATTTTGCACTTTTAGTATGTATATAAATTTACCATTTGTTTCAGTTTTCATTATTTTCTAGTCGTGGTATATATATAAAGTTACTCTCTCGTGTATATGTTCATCCCCACTTATATATTTTCGTCTAAATCCCCTATTATACATATTTATTTTAGTTTTTGGATTTTCTTTCATTACTTCTTTCGCGATTTTCCTTAATAGCATAGCTTCTTATTTCATTTAGTAACTTCTTTATTGGTTTGTAGCTTCTTATTTTACATGTTTTTGTGATCAATAAGCCTTTGATTTTCTTAATGCCACGGGGTTCTTTCCAAACGGTGAGTTTGTGAGAACCGTGTGGCCCTTCCAAATGATGGATTGTATGAAAACCTTCTTAAGGCTTTGAGTCTATTATTCTTTTCGTTTTTGTGTAAATAATAGTTAATGAGAAATAGTACCTCAGAAAAAGCTTCACTTGGTCTTAACACATTTTCCTTTGACCTAATGGTTAAAAACAAGTTGGTGTGTATAAGATGGTAATAGTTGTGAGCTTGACACTCTTGTGTTGACTATACAATCATCGAGTGGTTTCACGAAACGATTTTCATTGCCCAAATCTTAGCTAAGGTTGTTGTGGGCTCTACTCTGTCTCATTACAATCCTATAGCATGTGTAGTGAGGTATTGATTTGTAGGTCCAAGACCCGTGCCAATAAGTCTAGAACGTTCCCTAAATGTTTTTCTAGGCAAAATCCTAAGTGTAGCTCGACTTGAGAAGTGATTATAGGCTCTCCTTGATCCGAATAGAGAATTGAAAACATCTATAGCCCACAAATGATGATATCTCTGGTCAACCTCATTGAGACATAGCCCTTATTCTTTCAATAACCATCATAAAAGCATTTATCCATTCTAAAATGATCCTCTTTTGGCACCCAATCTTTCCTTAGCACAAGGAAAAAGCATAAGTTTTGGGGGAGAGACGAGGAATGAAAATGTAATAAAAGGCATAAAATGAAGAAAAGTAAAGGCAAGAAGAAAAAGAAAAAGAAAAAGAAAGAAAAGACATAAAGTTAAAAAGAAAGTGAATAATTTGAAAGAAATGAAAAGATTCAATAAAAGAAAACACGAAACTCTTGGAAAGACTACAAAGGAGAAATAGGATTGTCATTAAAAAGAAAGAGTGACATTGTGTCCCTCTAGCTCCTTTTGAAGAAGTAAATGACCCAAAAAGTCAAGAAATTGTGAGCAAAAAAGAAAAAAAAGAAGTGCTTAAGAAAAGATTAAACCTTCATATGATTAATGTATCCTACCTGGACCAAAAGCCTTCATTACATCCACGTAAAAGCCCTATATGATCTTGACTCGAGTGGGCTTACATTGGTGGTGATTCACATTAGGGGAAAGCTTATGGTACTTAGAGCCCGGCCTGTGACCTTGTTTTGAGAGAGATAAGTGTTTTTTCCTAAATCCTTTTTCTAAAAGTGAGGTTTGCTTTTGGAGAGTTAAGGAGTATAATTTTGGCCACAACGACCAATGTAATAGAAAAAGTTCCCTTGATGAGTTGAGTCAACTCTTGATGCTTTTGTGTCGAACTTAGCCACGGTGCTAAAAATGTTATGTATTATTAATACTGCATTTGAGTTAAGGTAATTGTTAGTCCCAATTTATTCTTGATGAGATTACTTTAGGAAAGCTGAAATTTTCCTTTTTTTCATTTTGAGGAGGTGGAAATTACTTTGTTTGCTTGAGGACAAGCAAAAGCTTATGTTTGGGGGAGTCGATAACTAGGGATTCTAGCCTATTTTATGCTATGTTTTACTTTGGTTTTGAATTAAAAGCGTGTACAAGCATTTCCGAAAGCTAACTTATTGTGCTTGTTTGTAGTGTTTGATCAAACAGAGACAAGAAAGTCAAAACTTTCTCATAAAAGAGTGAAACCTAAACAATTCAAATCTGAGTCAAATGAGCGCTAATAGCAAAAAATTGAACCTGATGCGGAGGGTCCACCACTGAGGCAGTCTTGTATACTCTCCCAGCGGTGTCAAAATTCAAAGAGTTGTATTTTTGGCCTAACAAGTCACCACTGCCCGTGGTGATATTGCAAGGCAGTGGTAGCTTTAGCTCGGCCGCGGTGAAGTTACTGCCCTCAGCGGAAGCCAAACTCAGAGAGCAAAAAATGGAGCTAAAAACTGAAGACCGCGGTCCGCGATCACTTTTGCGCGGCCGTAGTAGTTATACCGCTGCAAAGGTTCATTTTTTGTCCTCACCGAAACTTCCGTAGGGTATTCTTGTCCGGAAAATTTAGCTGTGTAAAAATAGTTTTTTTCAGATTTTTAGGTCATCTGTTGTTATGTAGAGCACGTGAACCTCCTCATGTTACCTTTTTGAGTAATTTTAGATCATATTTAACAATTATTCTTAGATTTTAATTTGTATTTACTTTTTATGGGTTATACTTCATCTGAATGTATGGGTGGTTTATACTTATCCTGATTTATTCTTTAAATATTGAGTTAGTTGTTGCAAACACTAATTTGTGCCTTTTTGACGTAGGCTCTTCTTTAAAAAGAGAAACTAAGTATAGGAAATTCAGATCAACAAGGAATTAGGTGTACTCAATAGATTGATAGCCCCAATTAAACGGTTAAACCTAGAGATAGCAATACCCGACTTGAGCCAATTTTGCTTGCATTGTTCGAACACCCAATTGGGCTTGAGAAAGCCAATTGGGGTCAAGTCACACAAACTACCGAGAGGTATAGAGTGAGTATTTATATGCAATGGCTATATCATGATCCCAACAATAACAAATTTGCCCTAAGTTTTACATCCTGTTAGATACTTACCTAGAAGTAAGTCACATCCTTATTGTTTTTCTACCAATTAAAAAAACCCCATAAAAAATATCATACTTAGTTTAATTTACTGCATCATTAGTATTAAATTAAAATAGTGAGCAAACAGAAAATGATTGAAAGTGCAATTAAGAACATCACACAATGCTAAATCAGATAGGAACCCAACTCCAAATTTTTCTTAGTTCTATGTGGATTTTATCCCGACCTTTCTGGTAAAAGCTGAATCGATCGCTCTTGCCATTCTATTGTGGTATAGGGTTGGAGCTGATCAGTCATTACATTGCGATTTGTTTGATCATTTACTGTGTCTTTAATTCACTTACTTGTTTTTCTTAATTATTCGTATTGAGTTAATTCACAAATCTTTCAAACCGCATACAAATTTAATTATTACTCCCTCTGTTTCATATTGTGGAGCTTGTTTGACTCGGCTGGGAGTTTAAGAAAAAAGAAAAAGACTTTTGAAACTTGTGGTCTTAAAAGTTTAAGGGTAAAAGGTTTGTGGGGCTATAAAAGCTTCTCATTAAGGGAAAAAAGGGTAAAATAAAGAGTTTAAATTTGAATTATTTTCAAATTTAGAATGTCTCATTTATTTTGGAACGGACTAAAAAAAAATTAGCTCTTTTAATATGAAATGTAGGTAGTACTCATTTTAGGGGTAAGCAAAACGAAACATTTAAAAGTTTACTATGTCGAGAGCTCAAATTTTCTATTTTGTTTGTTTTAGTGGTTATTAATCTTCTAGGGCTCACTTAAACTAATGCAAAAATCTTTAGAGAAATTTTCAGAAACCACTATAGTGATTATTAGCTTGCTATAGCTATCATTTACTAAATTACTTCCTACAGCTATGTTTTCAGTTGTTATAGACTGTATTCGGTGTATTTTTGCTACTGTATTCATGAATACAATAGCAAAAACTCGGGGGAAAACAGGGGTTCTAGCTAAGAAGAGAATGTATTGGACTGTTTTCGTGAGCTATCGTGAAATAGGGTAACAGAATTTGCGGAAAAAAGATCTTTGGATTTTAAAATGGTAAAATGAATTAATTAATGGGATAGACTCCTAATATAACTCAACAAACTCAATTATAACATACAAAATTTGTATTAGTCATTGAAAAAATTCTCAACTGAAAAATACCCCAAAAACATAGCATTCTTCGTTTTTTAGTTGTATCTTTCCTAAAATGTCTTTTGTGGTATCTTTACAAGTAGCTTTATATATTATATGAAATTATACAATTACATTCAATATAGTTAAATACATAAAAATACATTGAATACATGAAGTATAGCAGATCATCTATAGTGCAAATACGTAAGAATAAATACTGCAGATACATTTAATTACATATATACATCAAAATACATAAATTATATTAATTAAAATATATATAAATACATTCTACAATACACCGAATACATACTGTTGAATATATACCGCTAGACAAAATAGAGAAACAAAGTTGTCACGACCAAATCCCCGAACCCGGTTGTGATGGCTCCTCTCGTGAAGACAAGGCCAACCACACCAAAACAGAACACCTCTTTTAAGCAGCTAAATATCATAAACAGTTCTAAAACATGATATAATAGACAAAATTTGCGGAAATAACGATAACAATAGAAGAAACCATGCCGACACAGCCCAAACCGGGTTGTCATAAGTCATGAGCAACTAATGAATCCTGATACAAATCTATTAAATACGAAATATGATACAATAGTCTGAAAGACGTAAAAATAATAAGATAAGGGAGGCACGAGGGTTGCGGACGCTAACAACTACCTTGTAGTCTCTGAAACACTGCCTGGACTAGGAGGATTAGCACTCAGGAGCGAGATCTGCTATGCCTGAATCTGCACACACAATGCATGGAGTAATGCGAGTACTCCGACCTATTGTGTAATAATTATAAATAATTATTGAAAGCAAGAAAACACGTAAAGGCACAAAGAAATGCTATATCAAGCAGTAAAATCACTTAAAGTAGTAAATCGGTGAAGAAGTTAAATGAAATTCCTTTAAACCAAGTAAAACATGAAATTTAATAGGTAAATAACAAATAGAAATCGCCCATCGGGCTCAGTAGAAATCACTCAGGACAGTATAAGCCCCTCGGGCTCACTCTCAGATCATGATGGGTACCCGTGCTCACAGTGGGTGTGCAGACATCGGAGGGACCCCTTACAACCCAAGCGCTATATCAAGCCACCTCGTGGCATCAACTCTTGGCACTCGGCCTCACATCACTCGGTACTCAGCCTCACATCACTCAAGCCACCTCGTGGCATATAAATGTATCTCAGACCCTCAGCCTCATATCACTCCACATATCCTCACATATGGCCCTTGGCTGCACTCAGTCCGAAAATCATCGCAAGCTCCTCGGTCATTAGTAAAACAGTAGTTCTCTACCCAAAGCATCGCTTAGAAATATCATTTCTGTCTGAAAATTTAGTGAAAGTGGATAAGTTATTTAAAGAGTGGTAAAAATAGGACTAAGTCCAAGTAATATGTCAAATCAGTGAAGAAACAATGATATAAATCCCCGAAGGGTTCAAATAGTTGGCACGATGCCCAAATATGGAAATCATCCCAAACCATAATGATAACAAATAAGTTTCAGTCAAATACGTTGTAAAATCCTTAAATGGGACGGACCAAGTCACAATCCTTAGTAGCAGACGACCTCACGCTCATCATCAAGCACGTGTCTCACCTCAATATAGCACTACATTATGAAATTTGGGGTTTCAAACTCTTAGGACATCATTTATAATCACTACTAACCTCGAACCGGCTACAACTCTAGCTCACGACGCCTTTGCCCTTCAAATCAGCCTCCACGCGCGTCAAATCTATCCAAATTTAGTACGAATACATACCTATATGCCAAGGGAAGAAAATCCAAGCGAAAACAATCAAAAATATCAAAATCCCGAAATTAGCAAATCCATAGCCCCAGGCCCACTTCTCGAAACTCACGAATTTTTACATCAATAGGTTCCTTATCTCCTCACTAGTTCATCCATTCCAAAAGTTCTCGAATCCGACCCCAATTGGTCCTTCAAATTCCCAAATCAAAATTCAAAATCCCAAGCCCTAGTTTCTTCCATTTTTAGCTTAAGTTCCATAGATTTCTAGGTAGATTTCACAATAAAGATGAGTTTTAAGTTCATAAATCTTAAATCCAATCGATGGCCCTTGAATTCCTCTTCAATTCCCCACAAAGAACTCTCAAAATTATTAAAAATAGAGTAAATGAGCCCTAAACTCGCATATGAAATGTCATAGACTTTCTGCCCAGTTTAGATGTTTCCTTCATCGCGATCGTGACCCAAGTCTCGCGATCGCGAAGCACTAATTTTCGACTTCCCAAAATAACACTACACAAACGTGATACTGCTGCTGCGAATTTGATGTTATATTTTACAGACCTACGCGAATGCGTACCAGCTGATGCAAATGCGAAAAACAAATCCACTGGAGCCACAAATGCTATACGCGAATGTGAAACACTGCATGCGAATGCGAAGTACAAGGTCAAGGCCCTCGCGAACGCAAGACTCTAACCGTGAATGTGAAGTCCAAAATCAGTCCAACCCAAATTCCTTCTCCGCGATCGCGAAGGCAAAAATCATCTGTAATAGTTGTTGAAATTTTTGCATCTTTTCAACATAAAAATTGGTCCGATTGACCACGCGAAACTCACCCGAGCCCTCGGGGCGTCAACCAAAAGCACCAACACATCCTAAAACCTCATTCAAACTTGTTCCAGTCATCAACAAACCTCAAACAACACCAAATCCATCGATTCGCATCGAATTCAAGCCTAAGTTTTCTAAAAACTTCTGAAATACACTTTCGACAAAAAATCCAACCAAACCAGGTCCGAATGACCTGAATTTTGCACACATATCCCAAATGATATAACGAAGCTATAGCAACTCTGGGAATTCCATTCCGACCCCCGGATCAAAATCTCACCTACCAACAGGAAATCGCCAAAATACTAACTTCACCAATTCAAGCCTAATTCTCCACTGGACCTCCAAAACCAATTCCGATCACACTCCTAATTCTTAAGTCACCTCCCGAAACTAACCAAACCATCTTAACTCACATCCGAACCCTCTAACCCATAAGTCAACATCCGGTTGACTTTTCCAACGTAACCTTTCTTAAAAGAGACTAAGTGTCTTATTTCTTACCAAAATAACTTCAAAAGTAAACTAATCAACTTGATCACATACAACACGGATAACGAAGCATAAATAAGCAGAAATAGGGAAAGACGAAGCGGTAACTCATGAAACAACCGACCGAGTCATCACAAAAGTGAAGCTTTTAAACAATATAATTACATTGAATATAGTAAAATTCAACGAATATATTGAAAAAGTAGAAAATACTAAAGACAATGAATACAATAAAATACATGAAATACAACGAGATGCATTGGAGTACAACTAAAAAAGGGTAACAGACTCTTCAAGTTCGTCAGCCCCAAAATTCGTCCCCAATCCACCGATGTCCAGGCTGCCGCCACGTGGGGCATTGCCCGCCAGTTAAATTAAGACAATTGTTGAAGAAGCACCAATTTAAAGGATAAAACAAAAATTAGAGACATAACTTATTCAGATCTCACAAGGCAAATACGAACAATCAATGCAAATATAAGAAAAATTTAGAATGTGTAAAACAACTATGTGAAAGAAATCACCGGTTGGAGGAGGGGTTTAGGGGTGACACAACAAAGAAGGGTAGAAAGTGGTCACCGGTCGGATCTCTCGTTGGCAGAACACAGCCCCTGCTAGGATTTCTAAAAGTAGGGATGGAAAAAAACTGAGGGAAAAGAGAAGAAAGAGGAAAGAGAAAGGAGGAGCGAGGAAAGGGAGAGGGAGAGAGAAAAATAATACACAGCGTATTTAATGGCTTAAAGGTAGGAAGTTGTCAAAAACAAATATTTTCCTATAAAAATTAAAAGGTAGTGATAGAAGATAATTTTTTAAAAGTGTATTTATATATAATAAATAATGTATTGTTATAAAATAATACAAGAACAGGAACAATATTGCAGAGAGAGTAGGGAGAAGAGTATTCTTATTGATACTTAGGGATGATTTACAATGGGGTAAGACCCCTCTATTTATAGGAAGAGAAAAGACTTAGCCTCAAAGTAAAACTCTTCTATAAGATAGACATTCACTCTAATTAGAGTTCTATTCTTAACACTCCCCCTTGAATGTCTACTCAATAAATAATGTGCCTCGTTAAAACCTTAACTGAAATAAAACCCAATGAAAAAAAAAAATTCTAGAAAAGGGAAAAGAGTACACATATTTAGAAATGCGCCTATTGTTTGCCTCGTTAAAAACCTTACAAGGAAAACCCAGTGGGACAAAAACCTTGTAAGGGAAAGAGAGTGCAACGCGCATTAACCTCCCCTGAAGAGAGCATCAATTCACATCCTTGGGTCTTCGCATCCCAATCTTGTGCACTAGCTTCAAGAGATCGTTAGTAGAGATTTGATAAATAAATTAGCCATATTAACTATAATTAATATTTGCACCTTGAAATCATAACTCGTGATAGATATATAATGTCTTCACAAATATCGTGGAATAGCTCTTCAATATTTCCATAGAGATATCCTCGCCATCACATTATCATAGTTATAGCAAGATATATTTGTGCATAAATTGCATTAAGGAAGTGGTACCTCAAGTTCAAGAATTGTAGATTCTTCAAGCAACTTAAATCCTTCATGGGTTGTCATATAAGTTAAGTCATATAAGTCATATAATAGACTTTAGAAGCATATCAAGTTTTCATATCATGCTAAACAAATAAGATATCGAAAACTGATTACACATACCATTGACTTTATACTTTCAAGTATTCGAACTACATGTCCAAAATTACATGTCTTTCATATGGAATCAATTCTACTTGAATTGTATCTCTTCCATTTGGCCAATATTTTTGTTTGTATTCGACAAACATAAGATCCTCATCGATATTTAGCGCTATCATAGATGTCGTCGACGAACATTTTATATCGGTTCCAGTAAATTTTCATAAAGACATAACATGGAGATCTCTTCATTCATACATTCAGGTACCTGAATCTCTTATGAGATTTTAGGAAGTGTTATGTCATGTGATCTTCTAGATCACTTGCCTCCTTATTATGATCACTTTGATCATTTGCTCATCTTCTTTATTAAGAAGTTCTTTTGAAACCAATTTGTCTATACGCTTTAAGCGTATCAAAGACTTTGTCCTTCTAGGACTTAATATGAGCATTTGCAGTGAGAATATAGTTACTTTCTTTGGGTCAGCAAATGCGTATGGCATGCTTTGCAATATGTTGCAATTGAGTTGTCCTTTTATGAACTTCAGGTTCATATTATGATATTCGAGGATCTATATATACAAATGATAATTCATCTCATATAACCTTTTCTCAAGTGTTTATCATGTCTCCCCCTCATGTTAGGAAAACTAACTTGTTTCCTCAACTCTGGGAAAACATCTTTGTGCATTATCATGTTAATATACACAACACATTAATAATAATAAGATGAAATTATTTGGTTCCTGACCCTGAACCACTTGTGAGGGGAGAATATAATATACTCTCGTGTATAGCGTATATCAAATTGATATAGATAACTTTGTTCTCATAAGCAATAATTTAGCTATTAAATGGAGGCACTCAATAAATTATTTTGCTAAACCAACTATGATGTAAACAAACTTACCAAGATGAACTACCTTGAATAGAAAAAAAACTGGAAATTATGCTCGAAATTAGATTACTGAGCAATATTACCTCGCAAGCACCGGCCAGGCTGCAGGTTAATAATAATCGCACATGTAACCATATCATAGATGCATCATATGTGGTATACATGGCAGGCGAATGGGCCCATATTCACCTTTGATATTTCCAAAATTTATGGGATTCAACCCCAATTTTAGTTGGTCAATTAATTTAATGAGAACAAGTAATACAAGAGAATTCGTAAAGAACTTTCTAGTTCTTTAATATTTACCCATGTGAATTCTCTATTATTGTTCACATCATACTTAAATTGATATGGCTAACCCGAATGCCAATTGAATAAATTATCAATATTGATAAGTTCATGTTTATACCATGACATGTGCAATTCTCAATAAACTCCAAGTTTATTATGATATGGATTTTTATATCAATTAACATCCACTTTATTGTGGCATTCTTTTGTTTGTGTAGTACAAACTGGAGAATAAAGCGGGTAGCTTTTCATATACAGATTATCCCGCTACAAGTTGTAGTAATAGAAGATATCAAATCTTTCCTTTATTTATTGTCTCAATATAATCAACCGCTTTCACATATTCTTTGGAAACTGAATAAGTTTCTTTGAGACATACTACAACACAATACCTTATTGGTAATCAATTGCGTTTCTCCAAAATAATATAATTGGCTCTTGCACAGAGTTCTCAATTAATTTGGTACTATCACATATTGCTATCACATTCTCTGCGGGGATATGTAATTTTGTTATCCTTTTCAAATCTATAAATGCGTCTGGCATTTGATTTGCTATTCTTTGCAAATGGATAATATTTTGCAGCTCTTTTTCACAAATAGAGGTATGTGGATCAAGATGAGATAATGATACATTTTTCCACAAAATTTCCCGTTTGGTTTCACCAACTTCTCCCCCTAATTTTGGGAAAAAGTGTCTCATCGAATCGACAGTCTGCAAATCGTGCAGTGAACAAATCCCCTGTCAATGTTTCGAGGTAGCGAATAATGGAGGGCGATTCAAACCCAACATATATTCCTAACCTTCTTTGCAGACCCATTTTGGTGCGATATGGCGGTGCTACAGGCACATATACTGCGAATCCAAAAATTCTTAAATGGGATATATTAGGTTCATGACCCAAAACTAATTGCAACGGGGAATATTTTTGATAATTTGTCGGTCTGAGACGAACTAGCATTGCTGCATGCAAAATGGCGTGACCCCAAACCGAAGTGGGCAGCCTCGTTTTCATGAGTAAATGAGGTATTCAAGATTATTCTCATCTATTGTCTCAACATGATATCCATTTTGACTGATATCTTTAAAACTCAACAAGTTTCTCTTGGACTTGGAGGAGAACATTGCATTCTCTATGATAATTATTGTTCCTTTAGGCATAGTTATAGTTGCTCTTCCGGAGCCTTCAATCAATTTACTACTACCAGAAATTGTAGTAACATCTGCCTTACACATACTTAAATGAGAGAAATATTTCTTCTCTTTGAATATCGTATGTGTGGTACATGAATCAAAATATTTTTATCATAGTTATTCTCCTTTTAATATCAAAGTATTAACAATTAGTAGTAGCATAATTTGTGCTGTGCATCAAAAATTTACTGCCATAATGTACAGGTACATTATGTAAATATATTAGCGCATAAATAATAGGACGAATTTGAAAGCAATACAGTAGTATTAGTAGTTTACAAATCACATTGCATTAGCATTTTGTTGCATGTAAACTCAAAAGTTTATGCATTGTTAAAAGCACAACAAAAGAGAAAAACTGACATATAACAGGATTGGTAGTGACAGACAAATAATATGTTAGAGCTTGTACAGATAACATACAGCATTACATAAGTGCAATCTACAACAAGTGAAGCACTAAGCATGACAGTGTTGATACATAGAGCATGTATGGCTGTTACACGGATTAAATAATATAATAAGATTGTAATATTGATAACATAATATACAAAAAGTTGTACACGACAAATTTTCGCCCAGTGCCCTTTTCCACTGCAACGGTAACATATAGTTTAAGAACTATTTGCTTTTGGATTCTCATCATATCGTGCTTGGGGCAGAGTGACCAACTTCAGGTTGTCATATCTCTCCTTTAAGCCATTCCACAAGATAAGTGGATCTTTGACTATGAGATATTCAATTTTTCAAACCTTCATCAAGGTGATAGCGCAAGAAAATCAAGGCGTTAGCACAGTCTTGGGTGGATGCATTATTTCTGTCTTTAATGGCGTCTCCAGGACCCATTGCATCCAAATGGATTTCAGCATCCAACACCCATGTCATGTAGTAGCATAAAAATATACACGTATATAGTTAACCTAGTATTCACTGTACAAATAACAAACTCTACTTGGCAATCCAGCACAAAAATAACTAAATACTATGTGTATTAATATATATGTATGAACAAAATGCCGTTACAGTAGTGACACTTGTAATATATGATTTCATAAAACAGACTATACAAGTGGTGCTTTTTAATATGTAGATCAGCATTGTGTTTAATTGTTACACCATTGTACTACAAATGTTACCTCATATGTTGACTCAAAAAAAAACTTACACATAATTTTATTAGCAGTTAGTGTAATGTAACCATTATCATGTGGAATCTCTTAAGTAATGCATATGAAACATAATATTCACACCATAAAATATATAATAAGTGACTACAAACCAACTATACCAAACAAATCAGTTGCAACGTAGTAATAGATTGGTGCAACCTTCTGTCCGTACACAGAGTATGTTAGAAGAGTGCCTCGCTATTTATCCTATATTTATATCACCCGTAGGTGTAGGTCTGAAATAATGCATTATTGGAGCTAAAGAGACTGTTATAGAGGAAAACCTTGCGGAATGTTTGTTTAGGATCTGCTCTTAGATTAAAGTCAGGTTGGAGACAGGCTTCTGATGAGTACATGTGGCGGAGACAGGCAAGAATAGCAAAATTGATCTACTTGCCATTGCAAAACATCAACCCTATTTTGACTCGTTAGATTATGTCCCCATATTTTACTCCTTTCTGTTCATGATAGTTTCACAGCTACAAATTCAAACTACTAAATGACGGTAAGCTTTTGTGAACTCACAAACTATTGAAAAACAATAAGAACTTGGTATTATTTCCTCTTTTGATATCAAAGTCTTGTATCATAATCTATCTTAGATTTCCTTTTTGCTTAAACCTCAGTGTCACTCAAACAATGTTGATATTGTTTCTAAATTGTTTTGTTTAAAATCCATATTGTCAGTTACTATAACAAGTGCATTTGTCATTATTGACTGAGCAGGATCATAGTTCAAGGAATTTAGTGAAGTAAACTTACCTTTGAAACTTGCAATGCTGTCTGGATGACAAAGTTACCATAAGGGTCCACTAGGAGCATTGAAGCACTTGGGCTTCTGAGCAGCTCGGCAATAATTTTAGTGGAGTGCTCTTCTCCTGACTCGAGGATAATTTTCTCAATGACATTACTAGCATACTTATTGCATGAGAGAGTCACAAAGCTTCCTAGAAGCCTTTCCAGTAAAGTTTCTGTAACTCTTGGTAACTTCAGTCCCACAAGATGTTGCACCACATAGTTGCTTAATTTTCTCAAAGAGATTCTTGAGATAGTAGAGCTTCGTGCTGATAACGTGTTATAAAATAATACAAGAACAAGAACAATATTGCAGAGAGAGTAGGGAGAGGAGTATTCTTATTGATACTTTGGGATGATTTACAATGGGGTAAGACCCCTCTATTTATAGGAAGAGAAAAGACTTAGCCTCAAAGTAAAACCCGTCTATAAGATAGGCATTCACTCTAATTAGAGTTCTATTCTTAACATGTATCAAATTTTGTTATAGGAGGTAAAATTTCTAAAGATTTATTATAACAGATCCATTTAAACAATGCAACTCATCCGTCTCTTTACACGTTTGGCTTTTAAACTGATGTTTTGATCTTAATTTTATCTAAAATACAGTATCATTTTAGATTAATTATGTGAATAGCGCCTTATAATATACACTAGCAATGTGACACATAAAACTTTCCATCAATCACTAATTGTACATCATTTGTCTAAAGTGCTTTCGTCTGTTAATTGTGAAGATATTGCTCGTAATTAGGGTCACTGCCGACAATTATTAGTGAAGTAATCTGCTGACTTGGATGGGGTAAATTTGGTTCCAAGAGGGGAAGCAAACGTATCAGAAATTACCCCTACTATCACCGCTAGAAATCCGGAAAAGGCCGACCAAACTTTAACGACTAAAATTTGTTTGTCAATAATAACAATCAAAATTGGTCATTAAATTGGAGAAAAATAATTAAAAAATTATTTTTGTTATAAATAGACTTCTATTTAAGGTGAATGTCTTTAATTAGAGAGATTCTAGAGTCCTATTATTGGTAGCTAAATCATCCTCCTCCCTATAAATAGAGGTGCCCTCTACCATTGTAAATCACTCCTAATATTCTCTAAGTATCAATAAGAAGAACTCTCTCTACTCTTCTCTCTATTGCTCTTGTTCTTGTATTATTGTTCTTGTCTTTTATATTATTTCATAACACGTTATCAGCACGAGACTCTACCGTCTCAAGAACCATTCTCGAAAAAATCTAAGGTATTTCAATCTTCCTAATTTAATTTTCGATTATGTTTGATATTACAAAAAGAAAGTTCGTTGCCCTTGAAATTTCGGGCAAGAACTATATGACATGGGTGTTGGATGCTGAAATCCACTTAGATGCTATGGGTCTCGGAGACACCATCAAAGATAGAGAAAAAGCATCCACCCAAGAATGTGCGAAGGCCTTGATTTTCTTGCGCCATCACCTTGATGAAGGTTTGAAGATTGAATATCTCACCGTCAAGGATCCACTCATCTTGTGGAACGGCTTAAAGGAGAGATATGACAACCTGAAGTTGGTCACTCTGTCACAAGCACGATATGATTGGGCTCATCTGAGGCTCCAGGACTTTAAGTCCGTTTCTGAATATAATTCTGCAATGTTCAGAATTACTTCTAAATTGAAGCTATGCGGGGATAATATCTCCGATTATGATATGCTTGAGAAAACGTTTACAACGTTTCATGCCTCCAATATAATACTGCAACAACAGTACATAGAGAAAGGCTTTACAAAGTACTCTGAACTGATTTCTCTTCTACTAGTGGCTGGGCGAAATAATGACCTGCTCATGAGAAATCATGAAAATGACCCACTGGGTCTACACCACTGCCTGAAGCAGATAAGGTGCACTCTCATTATGCCAAACATGAAAAGGACCATGGTCATGGTCGTAAACGGGGTCATAGCCAGGGACGTAGACAAGGAAGAAATTCCAATGAAGTCCGTCAAACCCCAAGGAGAGATAACCGCCGAAAGCAGAAACGGGGTCATGAAGATCCTAAGACAAATGGTTCAGAAACTATATGTTATCGTTGCGGTGGGAAAGGGCACTGGTCAAAGACTTGCCGTATACCAAGACACTTGGTTGACCTTTATCAAGCATCTCGAAAGAGAAAAGGCCCTGAAACAAATTTTGTCTATGACGACAATGAGGACATCACCCACCTGGATGTGGCAGACTTCTTTGAGCAACTCGAGGGGAAAATAGACCACCTAATCGGCGATGGGACCGTGATGAAAGAAGATGGAGTTATTTGATTTTGTTCTACTTATTTGTATTAGTTAGTGAATAAACTAATAGTCATTAGTATTAGCTAGTATTAGTTAGTTCATGATGCAATGTTAGCAGTAGTTCTTTAGAATATCTTAAATATGCTCAAATATCAATAATATTTTTATTTTCTAGTAGGGGTAATCGACTAGCCTGAAAAACTAGTCGATTATCTACTATTTTCGCATTAAAGCTGAAAAATAATTGATCAACAATCGATTGTCTTTGTCTAACAATCGATTGTCGTTAAGACAGTGTAATCTGGAATTTTTCAAAAATCATCCACAATCGATTGTCGTTAAGACAGTTTAATCTGGAATTTTTCAAAATAGCCAACAATCGATTGTCTATGCATAACAATCGATTGTCTTAAAACAGTGTGTTCTGGAATTTTTCAAAATAGCCAACAATCGATTGTCTTAAAACAGTGTGCTCTGGAATTTTTCAAAATAGCCAACAATCGATTGTCTATACTTAACAATCGATTGTCTTAAAACAGTGTGCCCTGGAATTTTTCAAAATAGCCAACAATCGATTGTCTATACTTGACAATCGATTGTCTTAAAACAGTGTGCTCTGGAATTTTTCAAAATAGCCAACAATCGATTGTCTATGCATAACAATCGATTGTCTTAAGACAGTGTGATCTGAAGTTTTTCAAAATAGCAAATAATCGATTGTGTGTGTTTAACAATCGATTGTCAATGTTCAACAATCAATTGTTTGCGTTTAACAATCGATTGTTTGAAGAAAATGTTTAAACTGAAATTTTCAAACTGCAAAGTAATCAATTATGGATAACATATCTGATTTTGTTAGTCAACTGTTAGCAGCAGATTTTGAAAATATTATGTGACACAAACGAATTGAACTTGTTTATTCTTATGTTCGTGTATCTCTTTTGTATGTCAAACTATGGGATAGCAAATATGGATATCTCACAAAGCGAACTTGGATCAAAGTCCAACTGTAAAAGTATTTGCCTAGTTGATTCATGTACTACAAATACAATACTCAAAGAAAGGAAATATTTCTCTCAACTAAATATGTGTAAGGCAAACGTTACTACAATCTCTGGAAGTAGTAAATTGATTGAAGGCTCCGGAAGAGCAATTGTAACTCTGCCCAAAGGCACGACGTTAATCATAGAGAATGCAATGTTCTCCTCCAAGTCTAAGAGAAACTTGTTGAGTTTTAAAGATGTACGCCGGAATGGCTATCATATTGAGACAATGGATGAAGATAGTCTTGAATATCTCGTCATCACAAAGAATGTCTCCGGCCAAAAGAGGGTTATTGAGAAATTCCCGTCTTTATCTTGTGGCCTGTATTGGACAAGAATTAGTGCAGTTGAGGCACATTCAACAGTAAACCAAAGGGTTACTGATTCCAATACCTTTGTACTTTGGCATGATCGATTGGGACACCCAGGATCGGTCATGATGAGACGGATTATAGAAAGCTCATATGGGCATCCGTTAAAGAATTTTAAAATTCTTTCGAATAATGAATATCCTTGCACTTCGTGTTATCAAGGCAAGTTGATTATCAGGCCATCACCAACAAAGGTTGGGACTGAGTCACCCACGTTTCTGGAACGTATACAAGGGGACATTTGTGGACCTATTCACCCACCTAGTGGGTCGTTTAGGTATTTCATGGTCTTGATAGACGCATCCTGTAGATGGTCTCATGTGTGCCTGTTGTCATCACGCAACCTTGTGTTTGCGAAATTAATGGCACAAATAATTCGACTACGAGCACAATTTCCAGATAATCCAATCAAGTCCATTAGACTGGATAATGCTGCTGAGTTTACATCCCAAGCATTTAATGATTATTGCTTATCAATCGGGATAAAAGTTGAACATTCTGTAGCTCATGTTCACACTCAAAACGGTCTTGCAGAATCGTTAATTAAACGCCTGCAGTTTATTGCAAGGCCATTACTTATGAGAACGAGGCTGCCCACTTCGGTATGGGGTCACGTCATCTTACATGCAGAAATGCTAATTCGTCTCAGACCGACGAATTACCACAAGTATTCCCCGTTGCAATTGGTTTTGGGTCATGAACCCAATATATCCCATTTAAGAATTTTTGGATGCGCAGTATATGTGCCTATAGCACCGCCATCCCGCACCAAAATGGGTCCGCAAAGAAGGTTAGGAATATATGTTGGGTTTGAATCGCCCTCCATCATTCGCTACCTCGAAACATTGACAGGCGACGTATTTACTGCACGATTTGCAGACTGTCAATTCGATGAGACACTTTTCCCAAAATTAGGGGGAGAAGTTGGTGAAACCAAACGGGAAATTTTGTGGAAAAATGCATCATTATCTCATCTTGATACACATACCTCTATTTGTGAAAGAGAGGTACAAAAGATTATCCATTTGCAAAGAATAGCAAATCAAATGCCTGACGCATTTACGGACTTGAAGAGGATAACGAAATCCCACATTCCCGCGGAAAATGTTCCAATCCGTATTGATGTCCCTGTTGGACAATCATCTAGTGTCATAACCAATGAGTCGAATGCACGCCTGAAGCGTGGCAGACCATTAGGTTCCAAAGATCGAAATCCTAGAAAAAGGAAAAAGAACGATCGAGATGACACTACGAAAGAATCTCATGAGGAAATTCATGATTTGACAAATTCTGAGATTCATGAAGAATCCACTGAGCCCGAGACTCTGGAAAATACGGAACTATCCCTAAATCCAATTAATATTGAGGCAAATATTAATCGAGTGGATATTGTGGTGGATAATGCCTTTGCTTATAATGTAGCATCTAGCATTATGCAAGAATGTGAGGATCTCGAACCTCAATCTGTTGAAGAATGTCGAAAAAGACTGGATTGGCCAAAGTGGCAAGAAGCAATTCAATCAGAATTGAATTCGCTGGCAAAACGTGAAGTTTTTGGCCCTATAGTTGAAACACCTAATGGTGTTAAGCCTGTCGGCTATAAATGGGTCTTTGTACGCAAAAGAAATGAGAAAAACGAGGTACAAAGATATAAGGCACGCCTTGTTGCACAAGGTTTTTCTCAAAGGCCTGGTGTCGATTATGAAGAGACATATTCGCTTGTAATGGATGCGATAACCTTTCGTTATCTCATAAGTTTTGCTGTCCATGAAAAGCTTGACATACACTTAATGGATGTAGTTACTGCCTATCTTTATGGCTCACTTGATAATGAGATATACATAAAAATTCCCGATGGACTCAAGATGCCAAGCGCGCATAATTCAAAATCTCGGGAAATGTTCTCAATTAAATTGCAAAGATCCTTGTATGGTCTAAAGCAATCTGGACGAATGTGGTATAATCGTCTTAGTGAGTACTTGTTAAAAGAAGGCTATATAAATGACGCCATTTGCCCGTGTGTTTTTTTAAAGAAAACAACATCGGAATTTGTTGTACTTGCCGTATATGTTGATGACATAAACCTTATTGGAACCCCTATAGAACTCCAAAAGGCGATTGATTATCTAAAGGATGAATTCGAGATGAAAGATCTCGGAAAGACTAAACTATGTCTTGGTTTGCAAATTGAATATTTGGCAAACGGAATTTTTGTTCATCAATCTACCTATACAGAAAAGGTACTGAAACGGTTTTACATGGATGAAGCACATCCATTAAGTACACTGATGGTTGTTCGATCACTTGATGTGAACACAGATCCATTCCGACCAGAAGAAAGGAATGAAGAGCTACTTGGTCCTGAAGTACCATATCCTAGCGCAATTGGCGCACTAATGTATCTTGCAAATACTACAAGGCCTGACATATCCTTTTCAGTTAATGTCTTAGCAAGATTTAGCTCGGCTCCTACGAGGAGACATTGGAATGGGATCAAACACATATTGCGGTACCTAAAGGGAACTACCGATATGGGCTTATTTTATGGCAAGAATTGCAGCCCGGATCTTGTTGGTTATGCTGATGCTGGATATTTGTCCGACCCACACAAGGCTCGATCTCAAACGGGTTATGTGTTTACCTGTGGAGAAACCGCCATATCTTGGCGATCGACTAAGCAATCAATTGTGGCTACTTCATCTAATCATGCCGAGATAATTGCTATTCATGAAGCAAGTCGGGAGTGTGTGTGGTTGAGGTCTACAATACATCATATCCAAGACAAATGTGGTTTGTAGTGTGATAAACTACCCACAACTTTGTATGAAGACAATGCAGCATGTATAGCTCAATTGAAGGGAGGATTCATAAAAGGAGATAGAACGAAGCATATTTCACCAAAGTTATTCTTCACACATGATCTTCAAAAGAATGGTGATATCAATGTTCAACAGATTCGTTCAAGCGACAATATGGCTGATTTGTTCACAAAATCTCTACCAAAGTCAACCTTCAAGAAGCTAGTTCACAAGATCGGGATGCGAAGACTTAAGGACATACATTGATGTTCTTATCAGGGGGAGTTTAATGCGCGTTGCACTCTTTTTCCCTTACAAGGTTTTGTCCCACTGGGTTTTCCTTGCCAGGTTTTTAACGAGGCAACCAATAGGCGCATATTCAAACATGTGTACTCTTTTTCCTTACTTTAATTTTTCCCATTTGGTTTTGTTTTAAGGTTTTAACGAGGCACATCATTGAATAGACATTCAAGGGGGAGTGTTATAAATAGACTTCTATTTAAGGTGAATGTCTTTAATTAGAGAGATTCAAGAGTCCTATTATTGGTAGCTAAATCATCCTCCTCCCTATAAATAGAGGTGCCCTCTACTATTGTAAATCACTCCTAATATTCTCTAAGTATCAATAAGAAGAACTCTCTCTACTCTTCTCTCTATTGCTCTTGTTCTTGCATTATTGTTCTTGTCTTTTATATTATTTCATAACAATTTTTAATATAATAGTAATCAAAGTTGGTCGTTTTTTTCTCGATAATATGATCAAAATATTGTCCGGACTGGTCAAACTTGCTTGGTCAAAAAAATACTGAAATTAGCGATTAACTCTGATCACTAAAGTGGGACCTAGTCATAAAATTTTAATAATTATATTATAATTACAAAAATAAATATTAATAAAAATAATTTAAAATTAGTGACCAAAGTTAGTCGCTAATGAAAGGGGAAGCAAATGCAGAGCTGCTTTGATCGCTAATCTTGGACGCACTTATAAAATTTTAATAGTTATATTATTATTTAAAAAACAGTAAAATCTAAATAAATATAATTCAAAATTAGATACCAAAGTTGGTCGCATGTGAAAGAGGAAGCAGATAGAGACCAGCTTTGGTCGTTTGCGAAAGGAGAAATAGATAGAGACCAACTTTGGTCGCTAATTTGGGACTCGGTTCTAATATTTAATAATTATATTATTATTTTAAATATTATATAAAATATAAAAAAATCTAATTTAAATTTATCGACCAACTTTAGTCGGTAATTTTAATTTTTGATAATTAGCGATCAAAGTTGGTCTATTTTCAGGTCAACATTCGTCAAAATTAAAAGTCAGTTTTGTTTTTATAATCTAAATAATATAAATATAACATGTTAACACTTTTGGAATACATGGGATGAATACACTAAAAATATACTCTGACATGATATATATGTAGTTAGTGTAATTCATTAATTTTGTTACAATACAAATAACGAATACAATATCATGTACCATAACATGCTATATATGTAGTTAAAGTAGCATGAAGTGTGTGGATTATATATATACACACACTAACATATACTATAATGAGTTATATATAAGTTATAGTGTTATAGTGAAGTATCTGTGTGTGTATATATATAAGAACATGAAATGCTAGGAACATAGGGTCGAGTTCTTTTAGGTGTTGATACACTTATAAATTGATTCATCGAGTTATGACCTGCTCGGATACATCTTTGAATATTCAAAATAAAACGTCAATTGATTTTATAATAGATTCATCGACTTATAACCTAATGATGAATGAATGTTATTCATTAACTCTGTTATAATACAAATAATGAATACAATAGCATAAACTACAACATGCTATATATGTAGTTAAAGTAGCACGAAGTGTGTGTTATATATATACACTCATTAACATATACTATAACAATTTATATATACGTTATAGTATTACAGTGAAGTATCTGTGTGTGTATCTCTCTCTCTCTCTCTCTCTCTTTCTCTCTCTCTCTCTCTCTCTATATATATATATATATATAAGAATATGAAGCAGTAGGAACACAGGGTCGGGTTCTTTAAGGGATTGCTTAAATTGTAAATTGATTCATCAACTTATAACCTACTCAGATGCATCATTGAATAGTAAAAACAAAACGTCTCGACTTATTTCAATTAATATGTTATAATTGATGCATCGACTTATAATCTAGTGATGAATAAATTTAATTCATTAACTCTATTAAAATACAAATAATGAATACAGTATCACGAACCAGAACGTGCTATATATGTAGTTAAAGTAGCATGAAGTGTGTTTGTGTTATTTATATACACTAATATATACTATAACAAGTTACATATATGTTATAGTACTACATTGAAGTGTTTATATGTGTGTGTGTATATATACATATAACCTATTGATGAATGAATGTAATTGATTAGCTCTGTTATAATATAAATAATGAATACTACTATATCAATTAATAGAATAATATTATATTGGTTTATCAATTCATAAATTATTCGCACGTAGTAATTTAAAAGATTGATCATTAAGTACAATATATTTTATGCGTGTGTAAGAAATTACTCATATACTTAAACATAACTTAAGAAATTCCTTTACATACATGCTATTATAATCTATTAAAAGTAATTACCTAATAAACATAATTTATTTAAAGATTTTTTTGATAGTTTATAATTATTTAAAATAAATGTAGTTAAACAAAATAAATATTTATAGATAATAATATTTTTATAGCTTATAATATTTAAAAACTAAAATAGAAAAAAAAGTTGTTTAATTTATTTTTTTTAGAAATAGTGACCAACATTGGTCGCTATTTTGGTCAAACAGTCAAAAAATAACGACCAACGTTAGTCGTTATTTTGGTTAAACAGTCAAAACTTAATTAGCTACAATAGCAACTAACGTTGGTCGCTTTTTCGAAATCCAGACTCAAAAACGGGTTTTTCGCTTCCATTCTCTTATTTTCTTCCCAAAATTTTTCCATGCTCTCTCAACACATTCCCCTTGCCTTCTCTATTTTCCTCACACAAATAAATCCCCCCACCCCCACGCCACCACTGTGACCTCCAGAGCCACCGCCGCCCCGTCTCTTCTCTCTCAGCCTGCGCCCCTAGCCGCTGCTATCACTGTTCCGCGTGCTACCACTGCCATTCTCCTCCTTTGGCAGCACCACCACTGCCATTGTTGTTCAAGGTTAGTAATCTATCTTATTAGCTTTTTAATTTTTAATTTTTGGAATATAATTTTATGTAATTATTTTAGAGTTTTTGTCTATTTAGTATTTGTGTGGCTAAGTAGAATTTTTGAACAACATTAGATTAAGATTTAAACTACCTAAAATTATAATTTTTTGGGGTTTTTGGTTTGAACTACATTAGATTTAAAATTAAGGCACAAAAATCAAATTAATGCATTTACAAGTAAGTATTGATGTAGTGGTTATAAAATATATAATTTACTGTGATTACATTTCAATGCAACTACTAAAAATATTTGATGTGTCACAGTCACTTCGTGGGTCAACTTGGCCATGATTCTGTATATACGAGATTTAATACGTGGTTCAAATAATTTATAAGTTTATCCCTAAAATATTCTAATACTATGTAGGTAAACAATATTGGGAAGTTATGCCAACTAATGAATTTTTTTAACAATATATAGGTAAATTATCCAAATAATGGTGAAAACAATTTTTGAAAGATATATCTTACGGACCTGGGCTTGAGGTCATGACAATATCTAAGTACGTTGTGAATGGTTATAAGTTCATACAAAGGAATGCTCTAAAAATAAAAATAACAACAAGAATGGGGTGTTGGTTCAAAGTGGTGATGGCAACCAAGTTGGAGATATTGATTATTATGGAGGGCTCAAAGCAATTATAGAACTAGAATATACAGGTTGGCATTTAGAAATTGATACTCTTTAGATGCAAGTTGTTTGAACAAAATCCAACAAAGGGTATAAGAGTACAAAATCAATACAACACAATTGAGGTTAATCATACGAGGGAGTATGATTGCTATGATCCTTACACAATTGTGCATACTATTAGGCAAGTGTATTATGCTCCTTATCCATTGCGGCGGAATAAGTCCGATTGGTGGGTTGTAATAAAAACTAAGCCTGTAGGTAGGGTGAAAGTCGAGAATGTGTTAGATGTTGCATATCAAAACGGTATCTCCAGTGTTCATCAAATAGTGGACAATGCTTTAGAAAATGATTTGGAGCATCTTGAATACATATTGGAAGAAGTTGATATAAATGAAATGAGAATTAGATAAAATGAGGAAGAAAAATCAACTGATGAAGCTCAAACTAGTGAGGAAGAAGAATTCTCGGATGAGGATCAATACGTCGATGAGTTTTAAAAAATTGGTTTGTTTAATAACTCTTATTTATAGCTAGTTTCTTTATATGTTTCAATTTAAATATGTATTGTATTATGCATATGACATTCATGGGTCGAGGTAACAATGACCCTACTAGTTCTCGGGGTCAAGAAAAGGCTCGGAAACCAAAAAGGAGGGTAGAAGATAATACTCAATTTTTTCCATCCTCTTTAGAGATGACTATTCCTATGCCTATGTCATTGCCTCTACCAAGGGCTATTCTGAGCTCCCACAACATCACTAGCCCTACACCTTCATGCAGACACCAAGTCTTTCGCCACAGGGCCATAGAACTATACGTCCGACATACAGTCCACTTGCCTTACGACCAAGTGGATCGCAACCATCTGCATTGCATGGATCACATCGATCCAGGTCACATCCACGTGGATAACATCCATCAGTGTCATAGCCACTCGGATCACAAAACAATCAATATTTCATCCACTTATGGTCCATCCAGCTATGTCGCAGTCACATGGTCGCAACCATCTTCATTAGGGACTCCATCTATTTCAGGCCTTTGCCTACGAAATACTAGCTCTGACCCCTCTAAACCTTCCACACATGCCTCTGATATACATGTTTCGGACGGTGATGCGGATGATGACGATGTGGTGCATTATGATCAATATAGCATTATCATCATAGTCCCTAAGGGTGAAGGGTATGAGTTATTTATTATTTTTACGTCTATTTTGTTATACAATTTGTACTAAGATATTAATGTGTTTTTTTAATTAAATTTCAGGTTCATCCCGAGTAATATTACTATGAGGATAATCATTAAAGCTACCAGAAAGCTTTATGATGGCCCTTATGCGGTTTGGAGTGAATTCTCTTTCTCGCTTAGGAGGCAAATTTTCAATCAATTTAAGGTATAGGTGTTCGTTTAAGCAGCATAATTATTTATATTTATGATATTTTCATATAATATAACATTTGAAATAAAAAAGCAAGAGTGTATGGGAATACCGCTATAGCACGAAAGTGGCTGTAAATTTTCATCTCAAGCGGTTGTCGTATAATTTCTCCAAAGCTAGAAAGTTGAAAAAGAAGCCGAGCTAGTTGCTTCAAAATTTATGGGAGGATTTTCAAAGGAAATGGCTTACCGAAAAGTTCTTATAGAAGAGCAAAAAAGGAAAGAATGCTCACGCACTTGAAAATGGACGATCCTTGCACATTAGAGGTGCAATGAACATAGGAGCTACAAAAACAAGATTTGTACGTGATTGCTTACTTTATTTTAATTTTCAAAGTATATCTACTCTGTTTATTAACTAAAATTTATGATTTATTAGGAAAAGAATTTGGAACATCTGATGAACCAAGATGAGCTACTCAAGGAGACTCGTATTGTAAAGAAGAAGAAAGAGACAAATCAATAAATGTGGGTCGAGGGCCGAGCCTCGATTGTACATGTAAGTTTTCACTTTTCATTAAGTATTTTGATTTAATTTTAAATAAATTTTGAAATATTAGTTCAATATAATTTTTCTTATACGGTCGCTTCACAGCTGACGTGGAGGAATTCATACGCAGTCAGCCACCTAATGAGTTGGGCGAGCCAATCCAACCTTGGGAGGATGCTGAAAGAATATGGACGGAGGCTGCTGGCAGTCCAAAACGGGTGAAGGTATACGGGCTTCCTACTATGAAATTCCATCGATATAAGTGTGGAATGCAAGGAATGGGCACTTCCTCGCAAAGAGAACAACTTGATGGTGAGATTATCTCCGCTATGCGGGAGACCGTGACGAGCTCACATCCGAGCTAGAAGCGTCCAAGGAATGAGAAAAACTTAGCAATGCTCAGTACATTGGCATTCAAGCTCAGTGCCAGGGCATGAAAGAGTAGCCCAAATCTCTCCTAGCTTCTTAAACTTTTTCGATTCCCCAGTCTTGTGAGTCATCGCTAGAGGCTCGACTTGAATGTGAGCGTTCCTTCCCTCCTCTACATGATCATTCCTCCCGTCCTCTCAGTGGTCATTCTTTCCGTCCTCGACAAGTAGACCCTTTTGTATACCATCTTGGTCTTGAAAGTTCATCAGACAGTGATGACAATGATGTTGTACAAAATACTCCTTGACTTTTATATACTTTGAACTAGACAAATAGAATCGGTTTTCAAATGGACTTGTAATAAGCGTTAACTTAGTTTTGTTAGCTTAATGTGTAAGTTCTACTGAACTTTACACTTTGTTGGTTTTAGTGTTATTGTTGTGTTGTTGTTGTGTTGTTATTGTGTTGTTTTTGTGTTGTTATTTGTTTTATTGTTGGTATTATTGTTTTTGTTGCTTGTAATCGGAAAGGTGATATGCTGGCAGATGATGTAGCTGCAAAAACAGACTGTTTCTTTGGTCTCTTTTCTATTTAAAAAAATATTTTTTGGGCAATAGCGACCACGGGTGGTCGCTAATTAGCCCAGATTTCTAAAAAGCGACCAACTTTGGTCTCTACTCAAATAAAAAAGAAAAATTTTAGAAAATAGCGCCCAAATTTGGTCGCTTATGTTCTAATATAACTAAATTCTTCAAATTAGCGACAAATTTTGGTCGCTTATGTTTAAAAAAGAACTAAAAACAAGCGACCAACTTTGGTCGCTATTTTGAGATTTTAAAATATAATATTTGGTTTATAGATTAAAGTTGGTCTCCATATTTAATCAAAATATAGCGACCAACTTTATTCTGTAAATCAAATATTGTGTTAGAAATAGCGACCAAGCCCGTTTGGAAGCTTTTGGTCGCTTTGTGACCTATAAAAGACCAATATTGGTCACTATTTTTGGATTTCTAGTAGTGGATTAAGCGTGAACCCAACTTCTATTTTAATATTTGAAAGCGAGGCAACACTAATTTCTAACTTTATTTATTTCATGATGATTATGACTAATTTCTAACTTCCAAATATATATATATATATATATATATATATATATATATATATATATTATTTATTTTTATTCCTTTTTTCTTAAAGGAGAAAAAACCACTCATATAATAAAAGTAATTAACAATCATAATCATAGGTTCGTGAATGTCACGACCCATTTCCAGAAAAGATCATGATGGCGCCCGACACCATTGTCAGGCAAGCCAACGTGGAAACATTATTAAATTCTTAACATACCTTTACAAAAATAAACGAAACGGATCCTCCCATTTAAAGTTAAAGACAAAAGAGATCAATACTATATAAAATAAAGGATTATACAACCCAAAACAAAAGTCTAGTAATGTGTATTCGAAGTCTTGGAGTCATAAGTATGGGCATCTAGTAGAATATAGAAAAAAAATATTTCTATCCTACTGTCTAAGATGGAAAAGACAGCAAAAATAAAGAAAGACTCCATCCGGCTGTTGAACGGCATAGGAAGGAAGTAGCTCACCGTGGAAGTCTCGTTCACTAGCTTAGGGGCACGCACCAGACTAGTAACCAAATGTATCTGCCTCAGATCATGTACAATTAATTATAGAAGTGTAGTATGAATACATAAATAATTTGTACCCAGTAAGTATCCTGTATTAATCTCAAAGAAGTAGAGACGAGAGGTCGACTTGATACTCACTAGGGTAAAAATAATATAATGATATGTTATGCTAAGCATGAATCAACAATAATAAACAGTTTAAAACGAAAAGCAATAATGATGTTCTTGATCATATTTTAGTTGGCTATTTACATTTTTCAAATACTTATCAACAAAACATATAAAATGTATAAGTTCCAAAAATATATTATGTCCAATCATGCCGAGGTCGACGGCCCGCTCCAACAGAAAATAAACTGTGCACTGCCGAGGGTCAAACGACGCGAACCATAAATACATCTATTACACTGTGGCAGTTGGCCCGATCCATAAATATCAAGAAAGCATCAAGAATACACACAGAGGCACATTAATATACAAATAAATTCTTACAAGGGTTTAACAAGTTCATCTATTCAATTTTATTTCTCCCAAGTCTCTAGCATATCATAAATCATCAAATTAGCAAGTAAATATAAAGATATTCATAAATTAGGCATATTGTGAGTCCTAAACTACCCAATCAATTAATATCATAGTAGCTATGCATGGACTCTTGTCACTTAGTACGTAACCCCCGCATATAGTAGCAAATTCTCAATTATTATACCTATGGGGATAATTCCCTCTTACAAGGTTAGAAAGGAGACTTACCTCGCTCCCAAGCGCACTTCCAAATATCGAGAACAATTCCAAGCACTCAATTCGGAGCCGAACAATCCCAAACTAGTTAAACGAAATAATAACTAGTCAATATTGACTCACAAGATCGAATTATAGCTATTTATGCAAGTTCCCGACCTTTTATACAAGTTTCCTAAATTCTGATCCTGGTCCCACGTGCCTGGATTCAGAGATTTTTGGAAGAAAATTGTCCTCTACAACTTAAGGATCACTAATATATGATTTCTAGTTAATTCCATGACAAATTTCATGGATAAATCAATATTTTATTACAACACTAGGTTTAGCTCTAACCCATTTGATTTCTCCAAATCTTTAAGTGTTAATCTACCCAAAACTCATGTATTAACTTTAATTAAGTAGAAATAACGTACCTTACAATGTTACGTTTAAATCCCCTCTTTGAAAGCTCCCAAATCGCTCAAATGTAGAGATAAAATAAAATAAATGACCTACGTCTCGTTTTTAAAAGCTAGGTCCATGCCTCTGATGTCGCATTTGCAACATCAAGCTCACAATTGCAAAGTTGCAATTGTGACATTATGTTCGCAAATGCAAATTGGGCCTCCCCTTACCTTGATCGTAATTGCGATGGAGGGGACTCTATCTGGCTGCTGAACGGCATAGGAAGGAAACAGCTAACCGTGAAAGTCTCAGTCACTAGCTCAGGGGTCCGCACCAGACTGGTAACTAGATGTATCTACCTCACATCCTGTACAATTAAGTACAGAAGTGTCGTATGAGTACATAAACAATATGTAAGTAAGTATCCCGTCTAATCTTGAAGAAATAGAGACGAGAGGTCGACTTGATACTCACTAAGGTCAAAATAATATGATGATGTGCTATGCTAAGCATGAGAATCAACAATAATTAGCATTTTATAACGAAAAGCAATAATCATACTCTTGACCATATTTCAGTTGGCTATTTACATTTTTCAAATACTTAGCAAGAAAACATGTGACGGATAAGCTCTAATAAATATATCAAGTGCAATCATGCTGAGGTCGACGGCCCGCCCCAATAGAAAATAAATTTTGCACTGCTGAGGATCTAATGGTGCGAGCCATAGATGCATCTATTTACACCCGAGGTGATCGGTCTGATCCATGAATATCAAGATAACTTCAAAAATACACACGAAGGTACATTTATATACAAATAAATTCATACAAGAGTTTAACAAGTTCACATGATCACTTTTATTTCTCCCAAGTCTCTAGCATATCATAAATGATCATATAAGCAAGTTAATATAAAGATATTCACAAATTAGGCATGTGTGAGTCCTAAACTACCCAAGAAAACAACACCATATTAGCTACACACAGACTCTCGTCACCTAGTACGTACGCAGCCCCCGCAATTGGTACCAAATTCTCAATTATTATATTTATAGGGACAATTCCCTCATACAATGTTAGAAAGGAGACTCACCTCTCTCCCAAGAGTACTTCCAAAAATAAAGAACAAGTCCAATCCTTCAATTCAGAGCCATATAATCCCAAACTAGTTAAACGAAATAAGAACTAGTCAATATAGACTCACATGATCAAATTCTAGCTATTTAAGCAATTTTCCATTCTTTTACACAAGTTTCCTAAATTCTGACCCTGGGCCCTCACACCCGGATTCCAAGATTTTTCGAAGAAAGTTGTCCTCTACAACCTAAGGATCACTAATATATGATTTCTAGTTAACTCCATGACAAAAATCACGGTTAAATCAAAGTTTTACTAAAATTCTAGGTTTAGCTCTAACCCCTTTGATTTATCCAAATTTTTAGGTGTTAATCTACCCAAAACTCGAGTATGAAAGTTAAATTAAGTAAAAATAACTTACCTTACAATTCTATGTTGAAATCCCTTCTTTGAAAGCTCCCAAATCACTCAAGTGTAGAGACATAATAAAATAAATGACCTAAGACCCATTTTTAAAAGCTGGGTCCAGGCCTCTGATGTCGCATTTGCGACATCAGACTCCCAATTGCGAATTCGCAATTGCAACATTATGTTCGCAAATGCGAACTGGGCCTTCCCTGCCTTGATCACAATTGCGATGGAGGGGTCGCAAATGCGGACCCTGCAGGGTTCGCAAATGTGACCACTGTCCCCAGCTTGCCTTATCGTAAATAAGATACTGCCCTTGCAATTGCGAGATCGCAATTGCAACCTAGGCCTCACAATTATGAAACCCGCACCAGCAGCAAAAACACCAAAAAACTGGTGTGTTGGTTTCTTCCAAACCCACGCCCGAAACTCACGCGAGCCCTCGGGGAACCCTCTCCAAATGTTTACACAGGTCCAAAAACATTGTACTAACTTGCTCGAGCGATCAAATTGCTGAAATAACACCTAAACCCATGTATTCAGCTCCTAAACACATGAAATCCTTAAGAACACCCAAATTCCTATCATTACAACCATACGTCGAATCACGTCAAATCTATCCCGATTCTTTCCAAATTTTACAGACAAGTCTACAATATTATATTGGACCTGTACAAGACTCCGGAACCAGCATGCGGGCCGGATACCAATATGATCACTCATTACTTAGTTTATTTAAATCGTTAATATTTCAAATTAAATATTTCAAATAAAAATTCATTACTCGGACTAAGGACCTGATAATTCAATTCCGGGTACATACCTAGGTCTATTTTTTCCTACGGACCCTTCATGACTGTCAAATTATGAATTCGGGCCCGTTTTCTCATGTGTTGACCAAAGTCAAACTTAGTATTTTAACAAAAATTCTAAGGAATTAAATGAAAATAATTCACTTAAACTCTTCTAAATTCCAAACGAACCGCTCCTTTAGATTTATTATTTATGATCCATCTCGAGGTCACTTTTGCTCGAGGTCAACATTGATCTACATTCTGGTTTGATTTTACTTGTTCTTTTCTTTTATGCTTCGGAATTCTTGGTTATTAAATAGTATTGAATTAAATAATATATCTTTGAAATCATAAATTAAATTTAGTTGTTACTCGTATTTTCGAGATAAACAGTTTGACATCCACCATGGCGTTAAAGATAATAATGATTATTTCAGTAATGATTTGGATAACACACGTTATCTTTACAATTGTTCTTGTCACTACTAGAAAATTGGCCTATGGTAACAGTTATTTCTGGAATGTTTCACAAATCGTTGCCATAGGCAGCATATTGTAACGGTTGCAATCGTTCCAATAGATTTGAGGTGATATCAGCACACTGCCGTTGTAAAACCGTTGCAGTTGTAACAAAATCGTTACCATAGACCTTTTTTTGCACGGTTCTATAAATAGTCCTAATAGAACTATTTATGGAACAGTTTTATTGATAAGAATTCTATCAAAATGGTTCTTTTCTCCTTCCCTACTCTCCCTCTTCAATTTCGCTAAACTCGCCCTAATAACCCATATTTCATTTATTTTTAACTAATTTTAATTTAATAATATAAATATTACGTTAAAATATTTTTTTGCCCTTTCTCCGACTAACTATGTCGATACATCCAAAGGAAAGCCTTAAGGCTCAATCCTATAACCCAAATTATTGCCCCTTCTCTCAAACTAAAGTCCTCTTCTCTCTTTCACTTTGAACACAGCGACAAACTTCCCCAAATCAGGTGCTCACTCCAAATCCCTAAAGGACAAATCCAACACCAGTGAACTTTGCTTTGTAAGTTTTTTACGCCCTTTTTAATCTTTTCCTACTATCCTTGATTGTGTAATTTTCTGTTCTTCAATTATTTAGAGCATTACTCCCATTCGATATCCTAAATCATGGTTTCTTTCAAGAGTTGGGAAGCGACCAATGATTAATAAGTAATAAACTCTACATTATTTTTTGTGAAGCTTCCTTTTGCTTCACCATGTTGACTAGGGGTTTGATGAAAAACCAACGCCCAAGGAAAAGGAAGAGAGTATTTGATTAAGAGTGTTATTATATATTGGGACAAATCTAAAGAAGGAGAGGAATTTCAAATATCTTTTTTAATCTTTTCTTACTTTCCTAGATTGTGTCAATTTTTGTTCTTCAATTAAACCTTATAAGATCTTTTTATTTTTGTCCATTCTTTTCTCTAGTTTGTGTGGGCTTTGAGACTTTTGGTCATAAGCAGTTGGCTTTCTATGAATTCTCTTGTTGTTATTGTATTCTGACTTATTCATTTTTGCAGGATTTTGGTATAGTGATGTTTTACAGCTATCGATGCTTGAATTGATATAGAACTGAGGTTTGGAAAGTCGCTGGAAAATAACAATATTTTCCATTGAGGCAGTCAAGGCTGTTTGTGTTTTTCTTAGCATATGCTCTCATCTTTCCAATGAAAAATTACAAAAACTATATTACATGAATATGGAAAACTATATTTATATAGCTTTATAGAAAATTCTTCAATGAATTACAATTTCTATATGATTTCTTACGCATATTTTTGTTATCTCTATTGTTTATTAATGTTGTATTGCATTTTATATAGATGGATTAGAGATAGTGATATTTATTTGCCAGGTGAATGGCTGATTGATGACATCTATACCCTTATAAAATTGATGGCCGGCCATTTATGTAGTTCTTTGGATTCCCAACAATATGTGTAAATGGATCTGGATAAGTTCTTCAAATTATTGGATGTGTGACTGTATGAGTACCTTGATTCATATTCGACTGATCTGCTCTTTTTGTGTATATGCATGGTAGAATTTAGCAGTTATATGGTAATATCCATAGCTTTGAATACAGAGTGAACGAGGCTATGTCTCATGGGTTTCTGGCCTTTTCGGAATTACAGATTCAACCAAACATACAAAATATTTCCATTGATTCCTCTATAGTTAATCTAATTATCGTTCTTAGGATTAAACAAGTCAAACTCGCAAAATGCACTTGTTCACGACAATGAAGGTCTTGGATTTCATGAGGAAAATAACAATTTTGGGGTCTGTGTACCACCGATAAACCCTGGGGATGTGCCAAATATAGAACAAGTTGATGTTATTTCATATATTGCTTTGAGTGCGTATTTAGGCGCAGAACCCGGAGGAAGTGTACGTTGGGAAGCCAAATCTGGGGGTCAAGGAACACAAGGCATAGGCGAGGAGGGAGTTAGCCTCCAAGTGATATTCGAGATGCTGCAAGCTCAATATATTGCCATTGCTCAACTTCAGAGTCAGAATAAAACTCTTAATACAACTAAACTAGAAAATACTTGACGTGTTGAACTGGCGCTAGAGAAGTCAAATGAAATGGAGACTGAACCCACCATTATGAGGATGCTCGAAGAGCTCACCAAAAGGATCAAGTCTGTGGAAAAAGAATATTGAGGACAATGACAAAAAGGTGGAGACTTATAACTCCAGTGTTGTTCAAATACCGGGGGGGCCGCCCCCGGTCATGAAAGGTTTAGATCCAAAAAGGTTCATTCAAAAATCATTCCCTCAAAGCACGACATCGATTCCCATTCCTAAAAAGTTTTGCATGCCCGATATACCCAAATATAATGGGACAATTAACCCTAATTAGCATATTACCTCATATACTTGAGGGATTAAAGGAAACGATATGAATAATGATGAAATCGAGTCAGTAATGTTGAAAGAATTTGGGAAAACTTTGTTAAAAGAGGACATGATTTTGTACCACAACTTGTCCTCGAACTCTATCAATTCATTTGTATGTTAGCAAACACCTTCGTGAAAGCAAACGCTTGGGATATAAAGGTGGTAATGAGAAAATCGTACGTTTTAAGATAAAACAGAGGAACGATAAGGTGTTAAGGGAGTTTGTGTCTAGGTTTCAGATGGAGCAAATGGGATTACCATCGGTCTTGAATGACTGGGCAGTGCAAGCTTTTATACGAGGTTTGAATGAACTAAGTTCGATTGCATCTCGACAATTAAAGTGGAATATGATCGAGTATCCAGTTGTAACGTGGTGAGGCATTCATAATTGTTATCAATCAAAGATCAGGTCCAAGGACGACAAGTTGGGAGCCCTTTCGGGTTCAGTTCATCCTAATAGAATGGCAGCCAAGCCCGTGACTGGTATAGGCAGGGAATCAAGATCAAACAGGGAACGGTATCAACCGTATGTCGATAGGAAAAACAGTGGTTCATGTTATAACGCTCCTCGTAATGATTAAAGAAATGATCAAGGTAAGAGCTCTCGGGGACTTATGAGTAAGAATGGTTTTGATAACATACTGACCCTGTACAGTAACCTCGATATGCAAATTATGTTAGCTATTAGATGAAAATCGAAGACACTAGATGGCCCAGGCCTGTACAAACTGATCCTTCTCTAAGGAATCCAAACTTGATATATAAGTATCATAGCACACATAGATATAGAACCAAACATTGCAGGTAGCTACTGGAAGACGTGGCTCGATTGTTCAACGAGGGGCACCTTCGAGATTATCTTAGTGATCGAGCTAAGAACTACTTCAGGGAGAGAGATGCCTGCAAAAGAATGAGCAGGAAGAACCATAACATGTCATCCATGTGATCATTGGTGGTGTCGATGTCCCACAAGGACATGTATTCAAATGCACCAAGGTGTCGATCACTAGAGAAAAATTGACTCATGGCTATGTGCCAGAGGACGTCCTATTATTCTATGACGAGGAAGAGGAAGGCATATCCCAGCCGCACAATGATGCCCTAGTAATTTCTATTTTGTTAAGTAAATTCAAGTTAAATGGGTTCTAGTGGTTACAAATAACTCAGCAAACATAATCAGATTGAGGGTCGTAGAATAGCTTGGCCTATAGGATCAGATTGTACCTACATCTCGCGTCCTAAATGGCTTTAACATAGAAAGCGAGATAACAAAGGAGGAGATAATCCTACCAGTGAACATAGTCAGGACCATACCAGATACAAAATATCATATCATCGAAGGCGACATGAGGTAACCAAACTGTAAGGCCATGAAATATTTCACTAAGTAATTTTTTGTGGTGCCTGGTAGGCAATTTATAATATTTTATGTGCTATTAACATGATCGACATCAATTGGATTTGGTAAATAAGTGCAATAGTCTTATAATGTGTAATATGGCGTCTTATTGGAGGCCTAAGTCTAAGAAAATTGAAAATTTTCATTATAGGCTAAAAATCCAAATGCGTTCACACAAGTCCACACATTGGACGAGCATATCAATATATATATATATATATATATATATATATATATATATATATATATATATATATATATATATAAGGTTTTAGGAAGGGAATAACCTATAAAATAAAAGGTCTTCGAGTCTAGTTTCTAACGCTTCGAACCGTTGGTCATTTGGACATCCCTACACAAAGTTATAATCAAATTACTAAAGGCTAGATTGCGACTAATTTTGCGATCGCAAAACGACTATGCGGACCGTATATGCATCGCATAATGAAGCAGTATCGGGCAAAACAAAATAATCGATTATGTTGTAGCATAATCGATTATGCTGTCAATTATTCTATCGCTTAATGATTATGCTACAGCAATGCTGCCCATATTTCCATTATACTATAGCATAATTGCATCACATATTTCACTTCGGGGGTGATTTTTGGAAATTTTCATATATGAACCTACTTTGATAAATAAGCTTTGGGGATTCATTATTTTTACACTAAATTTAAAGAGAGGGGGGAGCCATTTTGATATAGAAGGAGGAAGTCCAACATTATAACCTTTCAATCTTTCATCAATCTTCAAGAATTATGGACACCAATCACAAGATCTTCATCTAAGAGGTAATGTTCTATACGCTAGATTTTAATTTCGAGTTTGGGGTATAAGATGTGTTATTGAGGTATTATTATTGGGTGTAATAGTATTATGTATACATGCTTGTATAGATTAGGTTTGTGGGAAGAATTTTGAACAAAAACAAGTAAAGATTGGGTTAGGGAATGAAGGAAATCTTGTAGAAGAGCTTTGAAATCAAGATACACATCTTGTGTTTGATAAAATGGTCAAATGAGCTGAAATCATGAGCATATTGATTTGGAAGACAAGTAATTGTATCTTTACATCTCTCATATAGGATCAATTATCAGGAAGTTTACGCAGCTTGAAATATGATAACCTCACAAGTGTTAAACTTATCTTCATCCTCATGGGCTTGTGGCATATATTCCTTGTCAGTTAACGTTCAGAGTGTAATTCAACTTCATGTATTTTGAAACACATGTCTCATTCAAGGTGCCAGAATATTCTCATTCTTGATAATTGGATTTTCCATAAACTCCAGGAGACTACTGGGTCACGTACTTGAATATTCCTCCTTAATGATTCCTATTTCCAGGGTACTAGTTACCTATATGCCTCATCTGTATCATAATAAATATCGTAACAATGATTAACCCTGTCAGCATTGTTAGTAGTAATTTTCATGTCCTTTAGCATATAACCTTAGGAAGTACTCTGCTCAGCGCCTTAATGGATTCTTGAATAATTCCAGCCCGATCTTGAAATCTGTTGCTCCTTATTGTATTAAATCTATTGGATATTGAAGGTTCAAACATGTCAAAGAGGAAGCATTTCCGTGTGATCACATATATTCCATAGGTAATTTTATTGTTAGTTTATGAAAGCACATCTTAGAGTAATTGTTTAAAATCAAAGGTTTAGCATGGGTGTTCGTATAGGGATTTAGAATTTAGGAGGTTGAACACGTTATTCTCAATATTTTCCCCTAAAGATATTATGTTAGTTTATAATGAAGGTTGTATAAGTGTATTTCACATTAGGCCGCACTAGGAGTATGAAGTTTCCCCATAGTTGTTCCCCATATATTTTGTGTTTTCACATGTCTATGTCTAAGAAGGCAGCTGGATTTCCTTTATGTGTCATTCTGGTGGAAATTATTGAAGGTGAACTTAATGGATAGTTAGCTTATGTGAAGTATCTAGATGTAATCCTTATTAGATATGTTTGGAGGGTGGGGTTGTTTCCATGAATGTGTTATGGTAAAGCGTATAAGTATAAGAGGCCACATTGAAGGATTGGGGTATTGTGAAAATAAGGTATTTTCTCTTGATTGTATGGCAATTGGTTTTGACTTGAACGGTACCTTCTAGGTATTATGATTTAGAAATGTGGAGTTCATGTCCAGGTATCCTTAATGTAGTGCTTGTAATGTTGAGATTGTTATTGTTGATATATACATTGTGGTACTTTGTCTTGTTGTGGATATGTTGTTAGGATGGTTTTGGTGATTCTTTGGCAAGAGAATAGACCTAGTTACAAAGGAGATGCTGCCGAAATTTCTGAAGAAAACAAATTGAGAGTTAGTCAATATTAGGGACTTGAGGTAAGTTAGAGAAGAGATATATTATGTTAAGCATTTAGGGAGGACTCTACTCCTCATTCGAGGACTAATGATCCTAAGGAAGGGAGAATGTAAGGCCCTGGAACATTTTGCTAAGTAATTTAGAATTTCGTGGTGCTAGGTAGGCTAATTATAATATTTTATGTGCTTTTAACATGATGGGCATCAATTAGATTTGGTAAATAAGTCTAAAAGTCTTATTTATATATATATATGCATGCTAGTCCAAAGTGTGCATTTGTGTGATGTCTATATATATATATATATATATATATATATATATATATATATATAAGGTTTTATTTGGTGAACAACTTATCAAATATTTGAATCTAGTTTCTAATGCTTCAAACCATTTGTCTTTTGGACATTCCTACACAAAGTTATGATCAAATTACCAAAGGTTGGACTTGCGACAAATTTTGCGATCGCAAAACGACTATGCGGACTGTATATGCGTCGCATAATGAAGCAGTGATGGGCAAAACAACATATAATGATTGTGCACAAGAATGCTGCTCATATTTCAATTATGCTATAGCATAATTGCACCACATATTTCACTTCAGGAGTTATTTTTGGAAATTTTCATTTACGAACCCACGTTGATAAATAAGCTTTGGGGATTCTTTATTTTTACACTAAATTTAGGGAGAGGGGGAGCATTTAGATAGAGAAGGAGGAAGTATAACATTATAACCATTCAATCTTTCATCAATCTTCAAGAATCATGGACAACAATCATAAGATCTTCATCTAAGAGATAAGGTTCTATACACTAGACTTCGAGTTTGGGGTATAAGATGAGTTATTGACTTGGGTGTAATAGTATTGTGTAAACATGCATGGTGAGGATCCGTATATGTTTTTGGGAAGACTGTTGAACAAAAATAAGTAAAGATTGGGTAGGGGAATGAAGGAACTCTTGTAGAAGAGCTTTGGAATCAAGATGCACATCTTGTGTTTGATAAAATGCTCAAATGAGTCGAAACCATGAATATCTCCCTAATTTGTGCTCGGTTTTGCTATGTCTCAAAGTATATTGGGATTGCTAGAATTTTCGGAACGTTGTAGCAACTTAAGGAAAGCTTAACAAGGTATGTTGGCTAAACATTCTCTCTTAGAATCGAATTCCATAAATGTGTCCATAAGTTCAAGTATGGTTGGCTCAAAATTCCTAATTTCTATATTCCAAGTTATTACCTATAAACTTGACTATTCCGAAATAAGCGCTATGAATGAAGATATACGATCAAAGTATGGATTGCGTATTAAAATTTTACGAATTTGTGTCGTGTTCCAAATGAAGGCTAGTGAGCGAAATTGTGTGAAAACGTTCGATATGTATAAGGACACAATTGCCCATATGTATAAATAAATTCTTGATTGGAAATGTATTGTTGGTAAAATGTAAAGATGTTTGGAAGTGAAATAAGTGAATTGTGGAATATGAAATACAACCATTATGCCATGAAAGAAGAATCATATGTATGGCCAAAAGGAGAAAATAAATTAATGATGTTGTGAGTAGCTAAAAGTACCAACGAAACTAAGTATGATATGAAAGGTTTATTGTGTATAATATATGGACTCTATGAACGGGCTATGAAACACATAGGTGTATAATATAATATTGGGACCCTACAAATGGGCTATGAAACGCATAGATATATAACATAATTTATGGACCCTATGAACCGGCTATGAAACACATATGTGTATAATATAATACGTGAACTCTATGAATGGGCTATGAAACGCATAAGTGTATAATATAATATGTAAACCATATGAACGGACTATGAAACACATAGGTGTATAATATAAGATGTGAACACTATGGACCGGCTATGAAACACTTAGGTGTATAATATTGTAACGACCCGACCGGTCGTTTTGAGAATTTAAGCTCCGTTCAGCAACATAAGGTTTGGAGCATCTTTGGGACATGAGTATCCGCTTGCGCGCATAGTCGAATTCAGTTTTCGGATGGTTTAGAGTCAATTTTAGAGAAGAAACCTTATTTTGGAAGTTAGAACGGTAAAAATTTGGCCTGAACTGGACTTTTTGGTAAACGACCCTGGATGGGTCATGGATGATCTCAAAAGCTTTGTATGGTGATTTTGGACTTAGGCGCGCGTCCGGGTTCAGAGTTGGAAGTCCGTAGAGTGAATTGAGGCATTTTGGCGAAAGTTTAAGTTGGAAAAATGAAGAAGTTTACCTCACATTTTACTTTTGAGCAATCAAGGTCGGAATGTGATTCTGAGAGATGGAACAGCTCCATTATGTCATTTTGGACTTGTCTGCAAAATTTTGCGTTATTTCGAGTTGAATTGATAGGTTTCGGCATGAGATTCGTGTTAGAATATACGCTTAACGCTAGGGGGGGGGGGTGAATAGCGTTATAATAAAAAACAATATAAACTTGCGGAATTAAAAAATTGCAGGATTGAAATAAGTGCGGTAAGTAAATAATAAGGAACGAACGCACCGAAATTATCCTGGTTCACCACAACCTGTGGCTAGTCCAGTCCCCGAGAGACCCTCTCGAGATTCCACTAACTTCGTTAAGCTTACGGGTGCTTAACAAACCATTACAAACTGAGAACTTGAGTCACACAAGCCTCAACAACCTTTGCTCGAAGATACCACACTTCAAGACTTCAACCGAAGGAATGAAAACGTTCCTTCTTACAACCACAAGGGATTAACACTTCCCTTCAAGTGTATACAAACACTTAGCACTCAAGACAAGACTCTCTTTAAGAGTAGATATGAGTAAAATAAATACGCTCAAGAACACAACAACATTCGTCAAGAGTTTGGCTCTCAAAAACTTATTAAATGAATAGAAAATGATGAATATGAGAGTATGCAAGCTATAGCAAGAATATAATCAGTTGTTGTACTTAGAAGACTGATTTTGAGTTGTATTTATAGTGTTCAAAACCCCCACAACCGTTGCCTAATTGCCAATCAAGAATTGCTGATTTTATGCTAAGATAATCGATTATCTGATTTGCATAATCGATTATTTTCCAATCGTTCAAAAATCAATCCCAGATTTTAAGCAGAATAATCGATTATCCAAATCGTATAATCGATTACCTGACAACGTTCAAAAAATCATATTCACATTTTACTTAACATAATCGATTATCAGATTGTGTATAATCGATTACTTGACAACGTTCAAAAAATCATATGCAGATTTTACTTAGCATAATCGATTATCAGATTGTGTATAATCGATTATCTTTCAGAGTTTAAAAATACTTTGGCAACGGTCATTTGCATAATCGATTATGCTATAAGGATAATCGATTATCTTTTATATTTTGAAAACTTCGGACAACACTGTCTTAACATAATCGATTATCATAAAGTACATAATCGATTATTTTACAGTCTTGTAAAATTGATAGACACTGCCTTAACATAATCGATTATCATAATGTGCATAATCGATTATTTTATAGCTTTGAAAAATCTGATGGACACTGCCTCAACATAATCGATTATCATAAGGTACATAATCGATTATCTTGTAGCTTTGAAAAATCTAATGTACACTGCCTTAACATAATCGATTATCATAAGGTACATAATCGATTATTGTTCAGCTTTGTAAATCTGATGTACATTGTCTTAACATAATCGATTATCATAAAGTACATAATCGATTATCTTTGTCCAGATTTGAGAGGCATGTTGAAAAATCATTTTGGCTAAAATAAAATGTTTGAAAATCATTTTGCTTTAAATTAAATATGCATGATTTGATACAAATGATTTTACGAGAGAAGCCAAGTCTTGAGTTAATTGTCGGATCAAGATCACAATTAAAGAACGACTCATGTATAACTTTATTTCTTTGCTTGATCATGATCTTTGTTCGTCTTGTGCTTGAACCTCATTATGTGTCAATTGCGCGCTTGTGCTTGGACCTCGTCATATGTCAATTGCGCGTCGTTTGTCATTTATCAAAACCTACAAATATGAACACACGTTTAGTTTAGTGCCTTGAGAACGTTTTTCAACAATTTCCCCCTTTTTGATAATGGCAAACCAATATCGGGATATGCATATTAGATAATTCATAGTGACGATCCAAGACAAGTATGTAGATATGCAATTAGTTCCCCTCAACATATGAATTCATGTAGATATGCAATTAGTTCCCCCTCAACATATGAATTCCCCCTCAATTTATGCCAATAAAGATTAAGTGCATAGCCCTTATTCTTCCCCCTTTTGACATTAGAAAAAAAACATTAGTAAATAACTTGTTTATTGATTAACCAAAAATCGCAATTATAAAAGGGACAATATAATGTCAACATAATCATTTATTGATACTTGATAATCGATTATGTACATAAGAGAAATCGATTATTCTTAAAAGAGATCGATTTTTCTGCACCCGTGCTTTATAATTCCCCCTGTCTTTGTGGCGATGCCTGCAAAACAGAATTAGGCGCCTCCGACGCTCAAGTTAGTAATGAAAAACCAAAAAATGCAATGCATGACTTAGATCAACGTGGAGTCAAGAATCCCGAGTTCACTACAAATTCGGAAAAAGGACTCTTTCTCTAAAGGCTTTGTGAAAATGTCGGCCAATTGAGATTTGGTTTCAACAAACTCAATTTCGACATCACCTTTGAGAACGTGATCTCTTATAAAGTGGTGCCTTATTTCAATGTGTTTTGTTCTTGAATGAAGAACGGGGTTCTTCGTCAAGCTTATGGCGCTAGTATTATCACATCTAAGAGGGATATGATCGATACTTAGTCCATAGTCTGAGAGTTGTTGTTTCATCCAAAGGATTTGAGCACAACAACTCTCCGCGGCTACATATTCAGCCTCGGTTGTGGACAATGCAACACTTACCTGTTTCTTACTAAACCAAGAGACAAGAGAGCTACCGAGCAAATGGCAAGTGCCACTAGTGCTCTTGCGGTCCAATTTGCAACCCGCAAAATTGGAGTCGGAATAGCCAACAAGCTGGCATGAAGAACCTTTGGGATACCATAGTCCCACATTTATAGTACCAACAAGATACTTCATTATCCGCTTAACCGCAGCTAGGTGCGACTCCTTCGGACATGATTGATATCGAGCGCATAAGCATACGCTAAACATTATGTCCGGTCTACTAGCAGTAAGATAAAGAAGGGATCCGATCATACCTCGATACTTCTTGGTGTCGACTTCCTTACCTTTCTCATCTTTGTCAAGATGATCGGATGTGCTCATTGGAGTTGCCATTGCTTTGGCGTTGCTCATTTCAAATCGTTTTAGCAGCTCTTTGCAATATTTAGATTGACAAATGAAAGTTCCTTCTTTCATTTGTTTCACTTGCAACCCCAAGAAGAAGGTTAGCTCACCCATCATAGACATCTCAAATTCGCTTGTCATTAAATCAGAAAATTCCTTGCACAAAGCATTGTTAGTAGCACCAAAAATAATATCATCCACATAGATTTGAACCAATAAAATATTATTGTTTTTATGCTTAATAAATAGTGTGGTGTCAACTTTCCCCCTAATGAACTCATTGTCCAAAAGAAATTTGCTCAATCGTTCATACCAAGCTCGGGGAGCTTGTTTAAGACCATAAAGGGCTTTCTTAAGTTTGAAAACATGATCGGGAGATTTAAAATCTTCAAAGCCCGGGGGTTGTTCAACATAAACTTCTTCTTGAATAAAACCATTTAGAAAAGCACTCTTTACATCCATTTGATATAAATTGAAATTCATAGAAGAGGCAAAAGCAAGTAATAAACGAATAGCTTCTAACCTTGCTACGGGTGCATATTCTTCATAGTCAATTCCTTCTTCTTGATTGTAACCTTTTGCTACAAGCCTAGCTTTGTTTCTAGTGATTACACCATTTTCATTTCGAAAAACCCATTTCGTACCAATTATGGTATGATTGTCGGGTCTTGGCACCAATTCCCAAACGTCATTTCGTTTGAATTGGTTAAGCTCCTCTTGCATTGCCAAGGTCCAATGCTCATCCCCAATTGCTTCGGAAATGGTTGAGGGTTAAATTTGAGAAACAAAAGCAGTATGTCCTAAGGTGTTCTTAAGATTGTTTCGAGTACTTACCTTTTGTTCAATGTCGCCAATTACCTTGTCGAGAGGATGGTCTTTGATTGTCCTCCACGCGTTGGGCAGTTTCGTTTCTTTCTCCAGTGGTGGCGCTTCCTCCGATGATTGTTCCAAGATTTCATCTTGAATTTCCTTTGGGTTTTCCTCTTGTACTTTGTCTTGAGGACTTATTGTGTTTAAAATACCTGCAAGATCAAAACCAGAATCCTTTCTCGCCAAGCGAGCATTATTTTCGGAAAACACAATATGAGGGGATTACTCAACAGTTTCGGTTCTATTATTGAATACTCTATATGCTTTGCTACGTGATGAATAACCAAGAAAAATTCCTTCATCCGATTTGGCATCAAATTTTCCCAAATTATCTTTTCCGTTGTTATGAATAAAGCATTTACAACCGAATACTCTAAGATGGGAGAGATTAGGTTTCCTTCCCTTATAGAGTTCATAGGGAGTTTTCATGAGTATTGGCCTTATGACTACTCTGTTTAAAACGTAGCACGCGGTACTCACGGCATCCGCCCAAAATTGTTTGGGAATCTTAGCCTCATCGAGCATGGTTCTAGCCATCTCTTCGAGACACCTATTTTTCCGTTCCACCACTCCATTTTGTTGTGGTGTACGTGGAGCAGAGAAGGTGTGCTCAATACTGAGTTCGTCACAAAGTCCGTGAAGAGATTGTGATCGAACTCTCCCCCATGATCACTTCTTATGGAAGTGACGGTTGTGTTCTTTTCATTTTGAACACGTTTAAGAAAATATTTAAAATTTTGAAAGGCCTCACTTTTGTGAGCAAGAAATAGTGTCCATGTAAATCTAGAATAATCATCAACAATAACAAAAGCATAACGATTTCTACCAAGACTTTCAATGCGAGATGGTCCAAAGAGATCCATGTGAAGAAGTTGCAAAGGTCTTGTAGTTGAAACAATATTCTTAGATTTAAAAGATGCTTTTGTTTGCTTCCCTTTTTGACAAGAATCACAAATAGTGTCATTTTCAAATTTCAAATTTGGAAGACCAATAACTAAATATTGTGAAACCAGTTTGTTTAAAAGATGCATGTTGATATGAGCTATTCTACGATGCCATAACCACATATCATCTTCTTTACTCATAAGACAATTCACATACTCTGATGAAGAGTTTTCAAGATCAACCATATAGATGTTATCAATTCTAAAACCATGAAGAATAATTTTAAAATCACTACGACGAAAAACTAAGCATTCTTCCGAATCAAACAAAACAAGATTTCCCTTGTCACATAATTGACTTATGCTCAAGAGATTATGTTTTAGACCTTTAACTAGCAATATATGCTTAATGGAAGAAGATTCATTCTTACCGACCGAGCCAATGCCGATAATTTTTCCCTTGTCGTTATCTCCAAAAATAACGTTTCCTCCTTCCTTGTGTTCTAGTTGAAGGAACTTGGATGCGTCTCCGGTCATGTGTTTGGAGCATCCACTATCAAGGTACCAAAGTACACTTGATCCCTTCAAACATACCTACAAGACAAATCAATGAGTTTTTGGTACCCAAGCTGTTTTGGGTCCTTGAGAGTTAGGTGTAAAATGCTGTTGTGCTTGACATGCAGTTAAGTGTCTGTGTCTAGTAAAACAAGCAAAAGGAATATGTCCTATTCGACTACAATAGTGACAAATGACATTAGGATTATGCATTCTTCTAGGTTGGTAGTAGTTGGAGGTACGAAAATCGTTTGCTCTATTTTTGACAATATGGCTATTGCGCAATCCTTGAAAATCATTTCTCCTACTGTTTGTTCTATGATATCCAGCGTTTCTAAAATAATTGTTTCTAGGTCGAGTATGTCTAGGTTGCGATTGTTGAAGGCCATTTCTAGGCGTTATAAAATGTTCAAAGTTTCTTCTAGTGTTTGGTCTAGGATGCATGTTGATTCTAGGATGGTTATTTCTAGGATGAATGTTTATTTTATTTATCCTAGGTTGAGCCTTGGGTTGTTGGGGGATGGCTTCAACTTTTTCTTTAGGCTCGTTTTTGAAGGCTATGCCATGTTTGGTCGATTTCAAATTGACAAGAACATCATTCAAATTTTTTTGAGAAGAATTGAACTTATCTAGGGTGCCCTTAAGTCTTTCTACTTCATCTTTTAGATGCATGCAAGAAATACAATTTTTACTAGAACTCTCAGGTTTGTCGGCGCTTCTCTTGCCGAAAAATTTGTTTTCTTCTTTCAACTTCTCATTTTCCAAAATCAATTTTTCCAAATCTTTTTCTTTCAAAAAGAGTTGTTTTTCAAAATCTTTTTCTTTCAAAGAGGAATTTTTCTTTACGTCTCTAACAGTTTCGGAAGCTCTAATGAATTTACTATACAATTCATCAAAAGCATTTTGCATTTCCTCAAGAGAAAAGAAATTTTTTGAAGAAATTTGACATACCTCTTCTTGATTGTCTTCGTGTGCCATGAGACATAGATTTGCGGCTTCGTCTTCTTCATCGTCGCTTGATTCGTCTCCGGAGTCACCTCCCCAAGATATGTATGCTTGTTGTTTCTTGAAGGGTTTCTTTTCCTTTTTGACATTTGGGCAATTTGATTTAATGTGCCCGATTTCTCCGCATCCATAGCACTTTACTTGATCTCCTTGTTGTTTGCCTTTTCATTCATACTCTTTTCGCATGAACTTTTGAAACCTCTTAATAACGAGTCCAAACTCGTTATCTCTGTTGTTTGAGTCCTCATCATTTTGAGGTTGAGCCGTGCTTGCCTTGAGGGCGATTCTTTGTTTCCTTTGATCATTAAACGGAGGGTTAAGAATAGTAGATTCATAGGTTTTAAGATTACCTCTTAGTCCGTCGATGGTGACATTTCAAATGCCGATAAACTCTTGAATTGCATCGGCCTTGGAGCGCCATTTCGGAGTGAGACTTCGGAGAATTTTTCGGACAAGTTCCTTATCCGTGAAGGTCTTCTTAAGAGCATGTAGGTCATTGATGATTTTTGAAAATCGTTCGAACATGTCATCGATCCTCTCGCTTTCCTTCATGTGAAACAGTTCATATGCATGGGTTAGAAAATCAATTTTAGCTTTTCTTACCTGGTCCGTACCTTCGTACGTGATTTCCAGCTTATCCCACATTTGCTTAGCCGTTGTGCAACATGATATTTTTCGGTAATCATCAGCATTTACAGCACAATATAATAAGTTGATGGCTCTAGCGTTGTTCTGCACTTTTCGGATATCATCCGCATCGTATTCATCTTCGGATTTTGGAACCCATTCATTTTCAACCTTTTTGGTTGGAATTTGTTCTCCCTTTGTTATAACCTTCCATAGATGAAAATTATTCGATTGGATGAATATTCTCATCCTCTCCTTCCAGTACGTATAGTTTGTGCCGTCGAACATTGGTGGTCTGGTGGAGCATTGTCCTTCACCTATTCCTGCATTAAAGTCACGAGTAGAAGCCATGGATTGTTTCTCTCAAACGGTTAAGTCTTTCAGAGAGTTGGGCTCTGATACCAATTGTTAGTGTATACGCTTAACGCTAGAGTGGGGGGAGGGGGGTGAATAGCGTTATAATAAAAAACAATATAAACTTGCGGAATTAAAAAATTGCAGGATTGAAATAAGTGCGGTAAGTAAATAATAAGGAACGAACGCACCGAAATTATCCTGGTTCCCCACAACCTGTGGCTAGTCCAGTCCCCGAGAGACTCTCTCGAGATTCCACTAACTTCGTTAAGTAGGTTATTACAAGGATAACATGGAAAAAGATACAAAGGAGTTTGTCGAAATATGTGATAAGTGCCAACGGTTTGCACCGATGATACATCAGCCTGGAGAACAACTCCACTCGGTCCTATCCCCGTGGCCTTTCATGAAATGGGGAATGGACATAGTTGGCCCTATACCCTAGATATAGCTAAATACATTTTTTATGACTGGTTATTTTTCTAAATAGGTGGAAGTACATGCCTTCGAGAAGAACATATAGTTATTGACTTATTCTGGGACCACATCATTTGTCGGTTCAGATAAGTGCCGAGATTGAATGTGACAATGGAAAGCAATTCATCGGCAGCAAGGTAACGAGGTTCTTTGAAGCGCACAATGTAAAGAGGATCTTATCAACACCATATTGCCCAACTGAGAATGGACAGGCCGAGTCAAAAAACAAAACTATCATCCAAAGCCTAACGAAAAGGTTTGATGATACGAAGGGAAAATAGAGAGAAGTCCTACCCGAAGTCCTTTAGGCATATCAAACTGCATCAAAGTCCAGCACGGGGGCCACCTATTTCTCTTTAGTATATAGTTCCCAAGCCTTAATCACTATCGAGGTCGGAGAAACCAGCGCCAGTTTTTAACATGCATAGTCAAATCATGAGGGTACAAATATTATCATCGAGCTACTAGATGAATAATGAGAGGCAACACGTCTTTGGATGGTCGGGAAGAAACAAAGAATCGAGAAATACTACAATAGAGGACCAAGCTTCGACATTTTGGAATTGGAGACTTAGTTCTATGGGAAGTTACCCTCAATACTCGAGACTCGAATAAAGGAAACTAGGCACGAATTGGGAAGGACTGCACTTAGTCATCAGAGTTGTCGGTAAAAGATCTTGTAGACATATCACGATGGAAGGCGAGTAACTGCCGAAAAATTGGATGTATCACTACTCAAACGATACTATTTCTAATGTATGGCTTTCTTTTTTGTTTTATTTGAATTTGAAACTAACTCGCTGAGGGTGTTCGGTTAAAATTAGCGAAGGCACATTTTTACACGAAGGCCTTAGGTTTTAAAGCATGAGTTGCACTCTTTTTCCCTTATATCATATTTTATCCACAATGGGTTTTACCGGAGAGGTTTTTAACGAGGAAACAACTATGTTTATCTAAGGAGAACTCAATAGTATCTAAGTCTTCTTTTCAATCAACCATAAATACATGGGTCATCACCCTGGAGGTTATGCTTTCGAGGAAAACAGTTCACGCCAAAGAGGGCATCGATAGGAGAACTTTGTAATGGGCCAAATGATCAGATGAACCGTGTCCATGTAGAATACTCGAGCCCCGATGGCAAAACATGTACGCATGTATCAATTATTCAAAGAAGAATTCTTTATATATCAAAATCTTTGTGTATTAAAGAAGTCTACTATTATACGAGCTTCATATTTAAATACACCTCTAATACTCAGAACAACCATCGACATTAAACACATCCAAGTCATCGAAAATTCAAATTTATAAGACCTCAAAGAAGAGTCCCCTAGATTTAATGGACAAGGACATCATACTCGGGGACTAACCTTTACAATAAATTCGAAAGGTTATCGGGAAATAAGTCCAAGTGACATACCCGAAGGCTACGACTATATTGAAGATTACGGTCATATAAAAAGGCTACGACCAAAATAAAATAGCTTGGAGACGTCTGAATTCCGCCATAAAATTAAAGGCCTTCAAACACTTTGAAATATCGGTTAAAATAGGCTACCCTCGGAAAAGCAAATGATAAAGGACTTCGATGACATCAACCTTCGAAAAAAGCCTCGGGAGTTATTCGATTATCATTACGAAAACAAATGATAAATAAGGTTCCAATTGGTCGAACCATCAAAAAATCGAACGGGTATAAAAAAAAACATACGCTAAGGCATAGAAAAATGTTCACTAAATCTTTTAGCCGAAAAAAGAGAAAAGTTATAGCCACTTTAGAGGCCGAACTGGCCCAACTTATAGAGCCTAAAGGACGAATTTAAAGATCATAAGGGCAAACGTAAAAGAGCCTAAGGACCGATATAAAAGATCCTAAGGGCCAAAACATATAGGGTTTGAGACCTAGCTCTTACTCAACTCGGACTCAAGAGTCCCGTCATCCCGAGCCCGCATCAAATTAACTAGGGCATAGCTCGAGGGTTAACAAAAATCATAAGAAGTATTTTGTTATAAATTTTATGGTCGCCCATTGATCACTAAAAACCCTAAGGTTGTTATATTCGGAATCAAAGTCGTTGTTCGCTTGATCATTAAAGTTATTAAAAAATTTCACAAAATAAAGACAATGCGAAATTCAATACAAATTGGAGATGAAGCAAAGGAATAATTTATATTTATAAAAGATATTTATAAAGAATGTTTACAACACCCATGAGGTCCTTACGCAAAAACAAAGGAAAAAAAAAGAACCTAATCTGTTTTAGGGCCACATCCTCGGGAGCCACATCCTCAAGAACTGCATCATCGAGAGCTGCATCTTCGGGCACCTACTACTCATCAGGGACTCCTTTCTCATGCCCTACGCCCATATAGCCACTAACAACATCTTCATTATCAGAAGAAATAAGAAACCTGGCATCAGTTGCTAGTGCCTTTGCTTGGGCTATTTCTTCAGTGAGGTCGAACCCTCGGGCATGAATTTCTTCCAGAGACTCCCTCCGATCTTGGCACTTGGCCAAATCATTACCCTATTTTTTTCCGATCGTAGGCCTCCCTTAGCTCCACTTGAACAGCCTCGCATCTTTTAAGTATACACCAATGGTATTATTAGCCGTAGTCTTTGTCTTCTTAACTTCAGCCTTGGCCTCTGCAACCTTGGCCCCGATTTTAGCATGTTTTGCCTATAGCTCCTCGATATTCTTAGCCTGGGCTAGATTCACCACTTTAATGCCTTAGAGATGACTTTTAACCGAGTCCAATTGGGCTAGAGCGGCTTCATTATCAGTATCGAACCGGTCCATGTTTTTTTCCTATCGGTGGCAATCAGCCTTAACCTGATCGACCTCACCCTGGAGCTACCCATTTATCTCAAACATTTGCTGCATCTAAGACATTTAAATGTTAGCCTTCTCAATCAGGTAAAGAAGACCATACTCTGTTAAAATCATGATTACCTGCTTGTCTAGCTCGACCTTATTTCTTTCGAGTTTTGGTCAAGTCAGCCCGAAGGTCCTTGAGCCCTCCTCCTTTTGGCCATAAAGGAGCATTAGAGCCTTCTATTCACCAAAAGCCTTCCTGAGCTTAGCCTAACATTAGCACAACTTGTCTCTGTACTTGTCGATGGTCTACACATGAAATGAAGACATGTCAGTCAAAAGAAGGGGAGAAGAAGAAAATACAACAATAAAAGTTAGCGCTTACCTAAGAGAAGAGACGATGATACTCTTCAAAGAAGGTAGATGCGTTATTAAGATCAGCGGCATCGTCAACCCTAGTAAAATAATCCCGAAAAGGATCCTCTTCGAGAACCTTGCTCGGTTCGGGCGTTCACAGAGCCCCAGTGTCCTTTATCGCCTCCTTAGAGTAAGATGGTAGAGAAGGAGAGTGACCTATTGTCACAGCCCCGAGATCATCAATCGAGGCGCTCTGATTAGCTTCGGCCCTCTCAGTACTTGTCCCCTCCGACATACTTGTTGAAGGAAGGGTAATGATCTCAACCTCGGCGGACTCGAGGGCTTTCCCCCCCAGTCTTCTTCGAATTACCTTCACCTTGAGACAGGGTCTCAGGTTCAGAGGGTTTGGAGGCCTCAACTGGTTTCCTAGTTCGGGGCAACATCGGCGATTCTTCGCTATCTTTCTCTTCACCTTCCATACATTGGATGGGTGAATCCACGTCTACATGGATAAAATTCCTCCATGGACTTCGAGTAGGGGCCCTCTCATCATGGGGGTCTTCAGGTTTCGAAGCCCTCTTTATCTTGTTGTATTTCCCCGAGTTTGAAATTGGGGACTCAGTCTCTTCTCGGGGAGGGGCTGGCCTCATTTCGGAGACATCTTCTTTGCCTGCACAAATAAGCATGAGTGAGATGACATCATTAATAAAATAAAGTATCAAAAACCTAGGGAGAGAACTTACCATGATGTTTGGCCTCCGGTTTTCCCCTTGATAATTCGCGCCATTTGTTCTCATCATATGAGGAGGTCACAACTAACTTTCGGACCATGTTGTCGAGGTCAAGGATAGCATAGGGTGTTCAAGAAACAACTGTAGAAGAGTAAAATGCACTACGAAACATGAAAGAGGAATATGAGTAGGTATTTCGAAAAGAACTTCACTTATGATTAAAGTTCCATCTCTCCGGGACTGGCATTTTTCCCCTAGGGATGACATCTAAGGTCCTCACTCTAATAAACCGGCTCATCTAGCCTCCATCTTTATCCTCATCGTTACTAGAGAAGATGCACTTTTTTGTCGACGTTGAAGCTTTATGATCCCTCAAAAAAACCGAGGCCTATACAACCGAATGAGATAGTTGAAGGTAAATTCTAATCCCTCGCCCTTGTTGGAACAATAGCGCAGCATAATCACGATGCGCCAAAAGGAAGGATGGATCTGGTCGAGGGTAACCTCGTACATCTCGCATAAATCAATAACTACCGAATTGAGGTAACCCCTCGTGAAGGGGTAAGTGTAAACACTTAAGAAACTATCAACGTGAGTACTGATGCTTTCCTTGGGGTTTGGATCCGTACCACGACCTCGTCTCCCCAGCCACAGTCCTTCTTCATGGCCTTAAGGTACTTTTTCTATATCGAACTGATATATCAAGAAACATGTTTGCATCGCCCTGGGATATCGGGGGATTTTTAATACTGAAATCCTTCTTTATCACGCAAGCCGAGAGTGATTTTGTGAAGATCCGGCGGCGCTACCGGTTTGGCCGGTCGGGGAGAAGACGAAGATGGTGCCTTCTCTTTTTTTGGGGGGACTGATTTTGATGTTTTAGCGATATTTTTAAGCTATGAAATGCATATGGTAGCGGAACATGGTGTTTCCTAGTAGCTTGGCATTTTCCGGAACTTAAAGGGGCGGTGGAAGCAAATGATGAGAAAAGAAGATGAATAGGAAAGGTGATCAGAGTAAATATAATGAAGTAAAGTTTTTAATTTATAGAAGGAGACTGTATTTATAGATGAGCGCTGACGGTTCAGCGGTGCTAAGGGACCAACCATTACTGGCATGCATTTAATTTTGGGAAAATGAACCGACAGGATGTTTTGGTCATTTTGAGCGCCTACGTCACATGAACGACGTTATCATCAAAGACTTTGGAAAAATCGAGGTTCAAATTGTTTCTTATCATCTTGCTCTAACAAATGCAGGGACTATCTCTATACGGTCGAAATCAGGTATGCCCGATTTCCCGAGCTTTAGGAGTTTCCTTAAGACCGAGTTCAGAGAAGGTCGAGTTTGAGCTCGTTGGACCAAACTCGAGCTCGAAGACAGAGTGCATTCCTAAGGATCAAAGTATGATGAGTATCGTGAGTATGCTCAACCCCGAGATAATGTCGTTCCGGATTTGTAACAGAATGAGCAAGATTTCTGCTACGTCGCTAAGCTCATGGCGTAAATCCCGGAATAGATTTGTATGGATCCGTACTAGGTGGTTAAACAGTTGTCCCTATAAGATTCTTTATTGTATATGAAAATATACCTTATTTAGGGTTCCTCTATTATATAAAGGGGACCCCAATCATTTGTAAACATGATCTAATCATTCACAAAGAATATACTCTCATACTTTCTCGCTCATTCTTCATCAGAATTGTCCCTTAGCTTTATTATACTTGATCTATCTCGAGGCCACTTTGGCTCGAGGTCGAGACTAGTCTACATTCTGGTTTGATTTTACTTATTCTTTTCATTTATACTTCAGTTTTCTTGGTTATTAATTAGTATTGAACTAAATCACGTATCTTTAAAATCATAAATCAAATTTAATTGTTACTCATATTTTCGAGGTAAATAGTGGATTAAATCTTTCATATGTGCGAAAACAAGTATATGTATTTTTGGAATGATGGAAATTATTTTCTAGAAAAAATATATCCAATAAAAATATTTTCAAAAAATTATTTTTCGGTGCTTGGTGAGTGCGAAATACCTTTTAAAAAATATATATATCAATGTTTAATAATATTATTAAGAAATTAAAGAGTGGTTTGATTAAATTGTTAATACAAAAGATCGATAATGGTATTTAAGTGTAAATTTTGAAGGGATACTATAGTTTCAAGGAAAATAAATTTTTTTTAAATATCTTACTAAAGATACACACACATTGAAATTTTTTTTTTTCAAAACCATCTTAACAACTTTGGCTATGTGGATAATATTTGACGCGTCTATTGAAGTATCCTACCTACCAAACTATATTAGTGGTTGGGGTAGCAAAACGTGATTCACCAATTTTCCTTGTCATTTTCCTTTTTACCAGCATATCATACACACGTCACATTAAAAGTTATAAAATTTATAAAGTGAACACGATTTTAAAAAATCATACACGTGAAGTAGGGTGTGCATTTGAATCGGTTTATCGATAAATCGAATCGATTATTTGTTATCGAAATCGGAAAAATCGAAATCTTATTGAAACGATATCGATAAGCATATGTATAAATCGATAATTGATAAGTAATTATCGATAAGGGTCAAAATCGAATCGATAAATCGAATGCACACCCCTAGACTGTAGATACTTGTTAAATGAGTAATTACCTATTTGTATATATTAATATAACATACAGAATGTATATAGATTCTGCTACTATTTTGAAAGTGGCTATACAACATTATTTTCCCTAATCTATATCCTTTCCTTTACCCTAAGTCTCTTGCTCTATTATTTCCTCTACTACATTTAAGGAATGATCACATTTAATGATCAAGGGAATAAAGTTCAAATTAATGGAAAACATAATTAGCCATGATGATGTGTTTTGTTTTGTTTTGTTTTATACCATTGGAGTGTTGGTGGCATTTGATCCCTTATTTTAGTTTTGTTGCATGTGCTTGTTGACATAATTTTTATATCATAAATGGTGTTCGCCTTATTTTAGCTTCTTTTTGACCATATTAGTTAGGCGCGTTATAGCGATATACTTTTTGCGAAACCCCGCAAATTGTTTTATTGGTGTAATCGATAACCGAATTTGTAAGCATTCAAAATCAATAAATCGAAATCGAAAAAATCGAAACCTTATTAAAACGATAACGATAAGCATATGTACAAATTGATAATCAATAAGTAATTATCGATAAGAGTCAACATCGAATCGATAAATCGGATGCACACCTCGTTAGATGGGTTAATTTTTTCTCAAAGAAGGGCAGCAAACGTATCAAAAATACCAACCCCCACTACTGAGCCTGAAAGCAACTTCTTTTTTAATATTCTAAAGCAAGACAATAATTTCTAACTTTGCTTTAGTAATAATAATTAAAACGTTCAGTTGGCCCCGTGTTACTTTTTCTATATTTCCTTCTTTGTCATGAAGGAACAACAAAAATCATACATATAATAAAATAATAAACAATCATCTTAAGGTGCTTGGATAAGAATGGATGCATGTAGTGGTCAAATATCTAATTTACACCATCGAGGACTGGCATTCGCCTTAATAACAAATTTTGGTTCAAATTCTGAAAATGAAATTCTTTCAATAAAGAGCAGTTTACCTAGCTGACACCAATATGAATTAGTTGGGTTAGTTATGAATACCGAATTGTTAAATAAAATAAATAAAACCCTACCTAACTATATCATATACATAGTCACAGTGGTAGTGCTAGCAAAACGTGATTCAACAATTCGCCTTCTGATTATCCTTTTTGCCAGCACAGAATACAGTCCATGTACGCCACGTTTACATTTATCAAAATTCAGTAATGTTAACACAATAGAATACACAACACATATTAAGATATAGACTATTAGAACATCACCAGCCCTTTAATATATAGCATAAAAGTACTAATTAATAGCTCTTGATATATAATATCACAAACTTTAAATCACATTACAAATTCAAACATACAACCAATGTAATGAATACAAACACTAATAAATGAAACAGCCTCTCCAGAATTCTGTACTGAAGCACGCAAGATTCACGAAAACTTAACAAAATAAAAATAAAAATTACAACTTTAAAAGTAACACATCTCGATTCATAGGAATCAGCAACATTAGCAGAAATGGAAGTTCCACATCTTTACCTGTCAAGAATTATTACAGTTGGAAAAGGATTGCTCGTATAAGATATAATGTTTTAGCAAATTGGCAGAATATTCAAAGAAAACTTGTATTTACATCAAACCAATTATAACATAATATATGTCTTTTATCTACAATGTTATCACTTAATAATGGTTTAAAAATGTATGCTTTCACTTTAATTTATTATTTAATCATGATGAAATAGTATAATTTATTATAAAAATCGGCTATAACAAAAAAAACTCCATGCTACTACTTCATCCTTCAACATAAAAAGTTCTTTTTTTCCTGATATGTTAGGAAAAGGAAAAAAAAAGATAAAAAGTATTTCATATATTGGGGGGGGGGGGGGGGGGGGGGTTGGGTTGCATGTGAAGAAGTGGTCGAATTTGAGTAAAATTACCATGTGCATCAGTCGTTCTTGGTAAGGACCCAAATAGCATAGATAATACCAGGCAGCCATCCAAAGAGAGTCAGCAAACAACAGATCCAGAATTCACACTGTTTTTACCAATTAACACAAACACAACCATAAGTAACGTTATCAGGTTAAAGTTTTTCATACACAAGTAAACAACCTCCGGTTATAAACATAAAGTTTCTGAATTCCCTTTTCACTAACATGAAGGACGATGTTTGGGAGTCATAATACGTCAATGAGCAGTAATTTTTCATGTTTCACTTCTTGGAAGGGTGTTATTTGGTTTTTTTTTTAATTTAAGCAAGACTAGAGTTCCCCTCGAGACAGTCGAGCCTCGTTATAACCACAGTATTACAAATTCGAATCCTAGAAAAGCTATATATATCTAGTCGCTCACCACCAAATGATGTGGTACAATGAGTGGATGAGAATGTTCCTCCCTTAACCAGAGGTTTCGAGTTCGAGTCTCGAGTACAGAAAAATCTTTGGTAGGCAACACTTCCTCTCGAATGATTCTATGCGGCACGAATTCGGATATAATCGGACTCCAATGAGGTATCAGACACCGAATAAAAAGTCAAAAAAAAATCTAGTTGCTCGTCCTACAACTTTACTAATGATGTAAAAAAATAAAAAAGTTTAGATACATACACCAAAACATCGGGGATATAACTTAATCTACAATGATAATGTAAAACTTATGCGTCACAGATCAAGACTGCACGACTTATTACGGAACTAAAACAGAGAATTGAAGAGGAGAAGAAGAATACCTTGCAGCCAAATTTGAGGAAGACACCAAGGGGAGGCAAGATGATAGCCAAAAGAATGTCTATGCAAGTCATCGCACCCATATTTTTTATTATTCAATAGAAATTACACAGGAAAAGAAGAAAGGACAAGGGGCATATACTGGGGAAAGAGGATTGAAATGGGGAAGTGGCTGCTGATGTATAGGAAGAGAAGATACCCCCACGTCCATGTGTTGTATGTTTATTCGATAAAAGACGATATTTTTCTATGTTTACGCGGAGGCTTCTCGTTACCTTAGTCTCATCACTTCTTTTACTTTTGACTAACTCGGTACTGCCCCATCCACTTCATGTGGTTCAATTGGAACATCTAAAAGAAGTGAAAATTTTTGAAATTTATAATTTTTAATTTGTATATTGTAAAAATATATCATTATGGGTAAGATAAAAGAAATTTAACATCAAATTATTTTTAAATACCTAGAAATGTTTTTTATTTTAGAAGAAATTAGTAAAAAAGTAATATCACATAAAAGAAACAGATACAATTTCCGCTAAAGAGTTCACAATTTCTATGACTTTCGTCTGGTTGCCTTGAGCACTTGCTTTGTAAATTTTGAATTAAAATCCAACAGCTCATTCTCATTTATCTGGACAACAACGTTAGGTTTATGCTGTCCCATGTGGCCCCATACGTCTTCATTTATCATCATCTTCTTATGGCCGAACATACCAATTGAATCTTTCTTGGATGGCACTGGACTCTGTACCTTTCAACGTTCCAACTCTCAATATAGACACTAGTTTAAAAAAAATGAATCACTTACACTTAGTATTTATACGAATTATTATTAATCAACCAACGACATGCATCTTTAATATACAATTTTATTGTTTAATTGGAGTTAATGCTATTACTGAGTCGAGAATCAATTAAAAATAACTTCTGCAATTTTTTGTATATATACATATATATAGAAGAAAAAGACAGAGCAAAAATTAGTATTATTTTTGCCACCTTCTCCACATGGTGACTTCGTTGCCGGAAATCACCTGTCGGCGGCGGACGACTTCCAAAACACCCTAAAATTTCACAACTTCTTCCGTTCAACTTCTTCTCCATGAATCCGAACCCCAAGTCTCCATAACCCCTCTCAATCTCCATAAATTTAAGCCTAACCGAATCCCTAGTCGCCACTCACCACCCTAAACTCTGAAAATTTTATACCACCGGCCCCCTCTCGCTCTCCTCTTCTCGATTCCACCCTCAAAACCTTCAAACCCCTCTAAAATCCGGCCAAAATTGGTTGAATTTTCGCCCGCAGCCTCTAGTGTTGTGTCACCACCACCAAGTGCCCGAGCCGCTTTTTTTTCCTTAGACACGACCTGGGAACGACCCTTTCTTGGTGACATGTGTTTAAATCACTAGTCGGCTCCCCCGAATAGGTTGTCCTAAATTCTGCCGCTTAGAATTGTTCGTTCAAAGGTCGCTCGTCATCATTAATCACTGCTCGCGGCATCCCAGAGATTTATGGATAGCTTCATATGCTCTCGATTAGTATAAATCTTACTTCCTTTTTATCTTTTCTGATTTTTTCATTTTGCTTTTGTAATCAATATTTTAAGGTTTAATTTCTATTCTTATTATTTTTATGTGCATGCAATTTAGCTAGGGTAGTATTGGTTTTCAATTAAATGTTACTGTATAAATGTGAATTTCAGTTCTTCGACCTAGCCGGTCGAGTAGTTCGTTAGTGCCTATTAGTTTTGATTTATGGTTCTTTGACCCATCGGTCGATTATTTTGTGTGAATTTGTTAAGTTTGAATTCTTAGTTTTCCGATCTAGCCAGTCGATAGTTAAATTCTTTATGCTAGTTTCATGAAAAATCAAAAAGATTAGTTGAAATATTTATTTAGTTAGTTGTTTGTTAAGTTATTATTAGTCATATGTGATAGTTTAGTAATGCTCGTTTAGCTTTTGTTTCGCATGATGGTTTGTAATCTCAATCGCTTCATGTTAGTTTGCACAAAACGAATTCATTTTAATCTAGCATGTTTAAATACTTAGTTCAATTAAATTATTTTGAGTCTTGTTTCTATTTTTCCAATTCATATTTGGTTGGAGTTTTAGTGTATAAGCTGAATATTAGTCATGCATGTGTAGATAAAAGATGAATACTTGAGTTTAAAATACATGGTTGTTAGATATTTTACTGTTCAAACTTGCTGAAAATACAACTACTTTGCTTTATGTCAGATTTTCAGTGAGAAGTGGACTGTTTTGGCAAACAACGGTTAGTCCTTTTGGACAGATTTAATGTAACGACCCAAAAGGTCAGCACTTGCTTCTAATTGAATTATATGTCTCCGAGGCCTTGAAAACCTCATTTAGAGTTGCATCAATTTACGTGCGTAGCCAGAAAGCTTAAATATGAAAATTTATGAAAAATGATAAGTTTTGACATTAATATGGGTTAATTTGACTTCGGTCAATATTTTGGGTAAACGGATACGGACCTGTGATTCGACGGTTCGGGGGGGTGGGGGGCAATAGGAAAATATGGAACTTAGGCATATGCCCGAAATCGAATTCCGAGGTCCCAATCACGAGAAATGAATTTTTGAAACAAATTATTTTCTAAAATAGTCTAAGAAAATTTAAAATAAAATTTAATTAGAACATGTGAGTATCGGGCCCGTATTTTGGTTTCGGTGCCCGACATAGGCGTTATATATGATTTAAGACGTTTTTGTGAAATTTGGTGAAACACAGACGTCGTTTGACATGATTCATACCTAAATTAGAAAAGTTAATGTTTTATGAAGTTTGAAATAATTCATTGCTTTTGAGGTTTAATCAGATGTTTATGATGTTATTTTGGCGATTTGATCGCGCTAATAAGTCTGTAAAATTGAGGTTGTCTGTATATCTGGTTTGGAGACCCAAGGGTTCGAGTGAATTTTGGATAGGTCACAGGTACATTTTTGGACTTTGAAAATTTTCTAGTATTTCTAATCTGCAGGCTTCGTATTTGCGAAGGCAGTCCTGTATCGCAAATGCGATCCTTGCATCCCAAATTTGAGAAGGGGACTGTGCAGGCCTGATCGCAAATCCGACCAAGTGGTTCGCAAATGCGAATAAGGGCCAGTCACAAATGCGACAATTTTGATCGCAATTGCGAAAGTCTGAGATTTTCAAAGTGTTCGCAAATGCGAACAACACTTCGTAATTCCCACATCAACATGTCAGGGTTCGTAATTGCGAACCCCTATTTTGTGTGTCCCATAACTGAGACCTGCAATTTTATACTTAGACGATTTTAAACCGCATTTTTCATATTTTCTCAAACCCAAACATACGTAATCGATTTTTCAAGAACAAGTCTTTTTCGAAATCGATTGTAAGTTTGTTTTTACTCGTTTTCTTCAATCATAAACATCATTTAACATGTTTTCAACTTAAAATCAAAGATTTTCATAGGGAAAAATTGGGTGTTTTTAGTAGAACCTAGGTTTTGAGAAAACTGGGGATTTGGACCTCAATTCGAGGTCCAGTTTCAAAACAAATTAGATATTGGAGTTCGTGGGGAAATGGGTAATCGGGTTTCGATTTGTGTCTCAGGTTTTGACCACATGGGCCCGGGAGCGATTTTTGACTTTTTTGTGTAAAACTTTAGAAAACTCATTTTCATGCATTGGGGTTGATTCATTTAGCATTTATTGATGTAATTAAGTAAATTGTGATTAGATACGAGCGAATTAGCATTGTAATCAAGGGGTAAAGCTATAATTGAGACTTGAGTTGTGTTCAAGGCATCAAGGTAAGTGCCCGGTCTAACCTTAGCTAGGGATTAGGAGTTGTGTCCTATTTGCTAATTGTTTCTTGTGGAGTGCGATGTATAGGCATGGTGACGACTATCTATACGTTGGTGTCGAGCATGACTGTGAGTCCTATATTGATAATTATTGTGATCTTAAATCATTCTACGAATGCTTTAATTGATGATTATCGATATTGTGCAAGGACTTAGCTTATTTTCGTGGAATTTATTTATGACTGAGCATTGGTATTAATTTAGCTGAGTAAAAGTTGAGTTAGGAATTATTATAGCTGATTCTCCTTTGTCGGGATATTTGTTTCGATATTTTTAATCCTTTGCCGGGAAGTTATATATTATTTTGTTCCCTTGCCGAGAAATTATTATATTGTTTGTTCCCTTGCTAGGATGTCCTTGTGATTTTGTATTGGCTTGAAATGGAAGCGGGTGGTACGCCTAACATGAGATGTAATAAAATGGGAGCGGGTGGTATGCCTACTACAAGATTTAATGAAATATGAGCGGGTGGTACACCTGTCACGAGATTTAACAAAATGGAAGTGGGTAGTACGCCTACTACGAGATTTAATAAAATGGGAGCAGGTGGTACGCCTACCACGAGATATAAGAATACATATGCTTGTGATAAGTAGGATAAATCAAAGACAATATGTGAATTTTTCTTACTTATATTATAAAGTGACTTTTTTATAGTCGAAATAAAGTTAATTTTTTATTATTAATTTTTTTTGATTTATTTCATTATTGGAAATGTATTTATTAAGATTAAGGCAAAAGTGATCAATATTTCTTTATGCTTGATCCTGAAGTATAAAACGGTCCATTTCTTCCTGAATAGCTTCTTTCAAAAGGGCTTCTGCTTCCCCGGTAAATGTTTTGCTAGAAGATATGATTTCTTGGAACTGAGGTTTATTCGTTTTTAAGTAAGTACGTAGCTCAACAAGAAAATTCCTTAAATGTCCAACTTCTAATGAATCAAGATAGCCATTTGTTCCGGTATAAATAGTCATTAAAATAGGAGTGGATGGTATGCCTACCATAAGATTTAATAAAATGAAAGCGGGTGGTACGCATACCATGAGATGTGATGAAATGAAAACGGGTGGTACGCCTTCCACGAGATATGATGAAATGGGAGCGGGTGGTACGCCTACCATGAGATAAAATGAAATGGGATCGGGTAGCACGCCTGCAACAAGATGAGTATTGAAAGTGAAATTCTGTCTTTATTTTCCTTAACCGTGTTAGAGTTAAATTGTTGATTATCTTATTATTCTCTTGAGGTTCTTTATTATCTGGTATCCCCGAAGCATGATTGGAGTCTGGTCCTAGCCTCGTAACTACCTCGCCGGGATTAGGCCAAGCGTTTACCAGCACATGGGGTCAGTTGTGCTGATACTACACTCTGTACTGTGTGAAGATCTGGGAGCAGCATTTGGTCATTAGCAGTAGATCGGGAGCTATCCTCCAATCCGAGACTCCGAGGTAGCCTACTAGCGTCCGCAGGCCCGACGTCTCTTCTATCAATTTTTATATGTTCTGTTGTCATTTGCACTCGAGACAGACTATGTTCTTTTATTTCAAACACTTATTTGTAGAAATCCTAGACAGTCCGCGGTAGTTGTGACACCAGGTTTTAGTTAGAGGCAAGTGTTGGCCTTCAGGATGTTTTGGTTTTATATTTTATTTAAGACTTTCACAAAATTCATATTCCGCCGTTATTTAATTATTTATATCCTATTAATTTCATTGGTTAAAAAGGAACAAAAAACAAAAAAGTTAATGATTTCAAAAAATCGTGGCTTGCCTAGCTTCTATGAGTAGGCGCTATCACGACTCCCGAGGGTGAGAATTTTGTGTCGTGACAAGCTGGTATCAAAGCTCTAGGTTACATAGGTCTCATATCATGCACAAGCTCAGTAGAGTCTGAGGGATCAGTTCGAAGACGTATGTATTTATTTCCTAGAGGCTATAGAGTTAGGAAAACTTCATATTTGTTCCTTCTTGTCGTACGGTCTTGTTTCTCAAATTCTAATTGAATTTCTACTTTATTCTTTTGCAGATGGCGAGAACACGCGCTTCCTCATCCATCGCTCAATAGCCCGAGCCCCAAGCATCAGCTCCCATGAGGGGTAGAGGCCGAGGTAGGGGCAAATCTCAGCCCCGATCAGCAGCACCAGCGGTGGAGCCCCAGGTTGATTTTGACGGAGAGGTTCCACCCTCAGCAGTTCCGGTGGGCCCAGCTCAGGTCCTATAGGGGTTTACTGCTACCCCAGTTCTTCAGAATGCTCTGGTCCGATTGGTGGGCCTCATGGAAAGTGTCACCCGAGAAGGCTAGCTTCCCGTAGCATGAGCCGTATCTTAGACTGGAGGAAGCGCTCAAACTCCTACTACTCGCACTCTGGAGCTGGTAGCTCCCTAGATTCAGAATTTAGCAGTTCAGCTAGTTGGGGTAGTTTAGCCAGTTGCAGTAGCTCAGACCGGCGATGGTTCAGCCATGTTTATCGATGCTTTGTGGAGATTGGACAGGTTGACCAACCTCTTCACTACTACCCTCAACAGTGCATCTACTGAGGATCCCCAGGATTTTCTGGACACCTCTCACGAGGTTCTTCGGAACATGAGTATTGTTGATACCAATGGAGTTTATTTTGCTATATTTTACTTATCTAGGTTTGCCAAGACTTGGTGGAGGGATTTATCTTTGGCTAGACCAGTTGAATGACCATCTTTGACTTAGGAGTAGTTCATACGGCTATTTCAGGAGAAGTTTCTCCTTATTACACAACGAGAGGCCTATTGGAGGCAGTTCGAGCGCCTTCAGTATGGATCCATGATTGTCATCCATTACGAGACTGGATTCCTCGATTTAGCTCGCCGTGCCTTATTATACATCCCAATGAGAGGGAGATAGGGAGATGGTTTATTGGTGGACTCATTCAGCCGATTCGTCTCCATATGGCTAGAGAGAGTGGGGTGAGATATCTTTCCAGGAGGCGGCCAATATGGCCCGGAGAGTTGAGATGGTACTATCATAGGAGGCTAGTCATGGAGCAGACAATAGACCTCCTCATTTGGGCAGATTTTTGTGGTACCTCGTCTGGAGGTAGTGATTCATATGGTAGAGGCCATCCTCCTAGGCCCTTTCAATCAGCTCTTCAGGTTTTTCACGGTGCTTCAGGTAGTCGTGGTCCTCAGATGCAACATTCTGATCAACAGTCCTTTAGTGCACCACTGGCTCTTATCAGTACACCACTGCTTTTGAGTTTACAGGGTCGCCAGCCCCAGCAGTACATTGCTAGATATTGCCCTCGAGCACACAGTAGCTCTCAGCACCAAGGTTCCCGTGCTATGGTTCAGGCACCAATAGTTCCACAACTCACCCAGCCAGCTAGAGATGGGGGTAAAGGCGCTAGAGGTGGAGGTAGAAGTCCTAGAGGTGGAGCTCAGATCGCTAGAGGTGGAGGCCAGCCAACAGTAGGTCATCCTAGGGACATAGTCTAGGGTGGTGGGGCCCAGATCCGATGTTATGCCCTTCCACCCAGGCCCGTAGTTGAAGATTCAGATGCAGTTATTACAGGTAAGTTCTGGTTTGTGATAAAGATGCTTCAATGTTATTTGATCAAGGGTTTACGTATTTGTATGTGTCATCTTATTTTGCACCGTACCTGGTTATACCTAGTGATTCATTGATTGTTCCTTTTATGTGTCTATACCGGTGGGTGATTCTAATATGGTCGATCGGGTCCATCGTTCTTGTATTGTGGTGATATGGACTGTTGAGACTCGTGTAGATTTGTTACCTCTAAACATGGTCGATTTCGATGTTATATTGGTGATGGAATGGTTATCACATTACCGCGCTATCTTGGACTATCAAGCCAAGACTGTGACCTTAGCTTTACAGGGTATGCCTCGTTTTGAGTGGAGAGGGACTCCTATTCATTCTATCCGTAATGTTATCTCATATGTGAAGGCTCGGCATATGGTCGAGAAGGGGTGTTTGGCCTATTTTTCATATGTTTGTGATTCTAGTGTTGAGGTCCCTTCTATTGATTTTGTGCCTGTTGTTCGTGAGTTTCCTGATGTTTTCCCATTCAGACCTGCCGGATATGCCGCCTGATAGGGATATTGACTTTTGCATTGATGTGGCTCTTGTCACCCAACCCATTTCTATCCAGTCATATTGTATGGCCCCGCTTGAGTTGAAATAGTTAAAGGAAAGGTTGCAAAACTTTCTTGAGAAAAGTTTCATTAGACCCAGTGTATCGCCTGGGGTATGTCGGTGTTGTTTGTTAAAAAGAAAGATGGGTCAATGAGAACGTGTATTGATTATTGGCAATTGAACAAGGTCACAATAAGGAATAAACATGCATTACCGAGGATTTATAATTTGTTCGATCAGCTTTTCGGTGCCAAGGTATTTTCAAAGATTGACTTGAGATCTAGCTACCATCAGTTGGGGATTAGGATATCCGATGTTCCTAAGATAGGTTTTCGCACTCGATACAGGCAGTATGAGTTCTTCGTTATGTCATTCAGGATGACAAATGCGCCAGAAACATTTATGGATTTGATGAACTGAGTGTTCAGACCTTATTGGGACTCGTTCGTGATAGTCTTCATTGATGATATTTTGATATATTCCTACAGCCAGGAGGAGCACGAGCATCCTCTCAGAGTAGTTCGTTAGACTTTGAAGGATAGACAGTTATATGCTAAGTTCTCAAAGTGAGATTTCTAGTTGAGTTTAGTTGCATTCCTGGGTCATATTTTATCGGTAGAGGGTATTCAGGTTGATCCGAAGAATAATAAGGCAGTTAAGGACTGGCCTAGACCAGCGTCAACTATAGAGGTTCGAAGTTTCTTGCGATTGGCAGGCTATTATCATCGGTTCATGGAGGGATTTCCATCTATTGCAGCCCCGATAAGTTGGTTGACCTAGGAGGGTACCTAGTACAGAGTGTCGGACGAGTGTGAGGCGAGCTGTCAGAAGCTCAAGGCAGCTCTGACTAAGGCGCCGTTTTTGGTTTTTCCCACAGGTTCATGGCCTTATACAGTTTATTGTAATGCTTCTCGTATTGGGCTTGGTACAGTGTTGATGTAGGATGGCAAGGTCATTCTATGCTTCGAGGCAATTGAAGATTAATGAAAGGAACTATCCGGTTCATGATTTGGAGTTGGTAGCCATTGTTCGCGCATTGAATATTTGGAGGCATTATCTGTATAGCGTGGCACGTAAGGTGTTCACTAATCACAAGAGTCTTCAGTATTTCTTCAAGAAAAAGGAGTTGAATTCGAGGCAGAGGAGGTTGTTGGAGTTGTTGAAAGATTATGATATCACTATTTTGTATTATCCGGTGAAGGCTAATGTACTGGCCGATGCGTTGAGTAGGAACTCAGCCAGTATGGCAGTCTTGCTTATATTCCGATCTGCGAGAGACCGTTTGCTTTGGATGTTTATGCTTTAGCTAATCGATTTGTGAGGCTGGATATTTCTGAGCCTAGTCGGTTATTAGCTTGCATGATCGCTCGTTCTTCATTATTGGAGCATATCCGTGATCAATAGTTTGATGATCCCCATTTGTGTGTCCTTAGAGACACAGTGCAACGTGGAGGTTCCAAGAAGGTTACCTTAGATGAAGATGGAGTTTTGAGACTACAGGGTAGAGTTTGTGTGCCTAATGTGGATGGGCTCCGAGTGAATTTTGAGGAGGTCCATAGCTCCAGGCACTCTATTCATTCGGACGCCGCAAATATGTAGCAAGACTTGCGACAACATTATTGGTGGCGTAGAATGAAGAAGGATATTTTCGCATATGTGGCTCGGTATTTGAATTGTCAGCATGTTATGTATGGGCATTAGAGACCTAGTGTTTTATTTTAGAGGATTGAGCTTCCCAAGTGGAAGTGGGAGCGCATCACTATGGATTTTGTTACAGGACTCCTGCGGACTTGGAAGAAGTTCGATGCAGTTTGGGTCATTGTTGATAGGCTGACCAAGTCAGCGCATTTCATTCCTATAGCAGTATCACATTCATCCGATAGTTTAGCTGAGATCTATATTCGAAAGATTGTTCACTTTCATGGTGTGCCATTATCTATCATTTCGGACCGGGGTACGCAGTTTACCTCAAGCTTCTAAAGAGTAGTTCAGCGACAGTTGGGCACACATGTTGAGTTGAGCACAATATTTCATCCCTAGACAAACGGTCAGTCCAAGTGGACTATTTAGATTTTGGAGGATATGCTCTGAGCTTGTGTCATTGACTTCGGATGTTTGTGGGATCAATTTTTTCCTTTAGCGGAGTTTCCCTACAACAACAGCCGCCAGTCGAGTATCCAGATGGCTCCTTATGAGGATTTATATTGTAGGAAGTGCTGATCTTTGGTTGGATGGTTTGAGCCGGGGGAGGCTCGGTTATTGGGTGCGGATCTGGTTAAGGAGGCCTTGGACAAGATCAGGATCACTCAGGATAGGCTCCTTACAGCTCAGTCAAGGAAAAAATGTTATGCAGACTGCAAGCTTCGAGATGTGGCTTTCATGGTTAGTGAGCGGGTATTGCTTCGAGTGTTGCCTATGAAAGGCGTGATGAGATTCAGGAAGAAGGGCAAGCTTAGCCGTAGGTTCATTGGTCCATTTGAGATTCTTGATAGACTGGGAGAGATGGCTTATAGACTTGCGTTGTCGCCGAGCTTATCAGCCGTGCATCTAGTGTCTCATGTGTCCATGCTTCGAAAGTATTACGACAATCCATCACACGTCTTAGATTTCAGCACTGTACAGTTAGACAAGGACTTGTCTTATAAGGAGGAGCCGGTAGCTATTCTAGACCAGGAGCTTTGTCAGTAGATATCAAAGAGTTTCCCTTCTGTTCATGTTCAATGCAGAGGTCATCCTCCTGAGGCATTGACCTGGGAATCCGAGTCCGATATGCGAAGCGGTTATCTCCGTCTTTTTCCCGACTCAAGTACCTTCTTCTTATGTCCGTTCGAGGATGAATGATTGCTTTAGAGATGGATAATGTGATGAAAAATTCTATGTCTCCGGGGCCTTGAAAACCTCATTTAGACTTTCCTCGATTTGCGTGCATAGATCATGCGCATAGCCGGAAAGCTTAAATATGAAAAATTATAAGCTTGGGTTATAATATGAGTTAATTTGACTTCGGCCAAAATTTTGGCTAAACGGAGCCGGGCCGTGATTCGACGGCCCCGGAGGGTCCGTAGGCAAATATGGGACTTGGGCGTATGTCCAGAATCGAATTTCGAGGTCCCATGCCCGAGAAATGAATTTTTGAAATAAATTATTTTTTGAAATTGTTTAAGGAAATTTGAAATGAAAGTTGATTAGAACATGTTAGTATCGGGCCTGTATATTGGTTCTGGCGCCTGGTATAGGCCTTATATATGATCTAATACGTTTCTATGAAATTTGTTGAAAAACAGACGTCGTTTGTCGTGATTCAGACCTAAATTGGAAAATTTAATGTTTTATGAAGTTTGGATGAATTCATTGATTTTGAGGTTTAATCCGATGTTTATAATGTTATTTTGGCGATTTGATCGCACGAGTAAGTCTGAAAGATGCTTTTGAGGATGTGTGCATATTTGGTTTAAAACCCCGAGGGCTCGGGTGAGATTTGGATAGGCCACGAGTGCATTTTTGGACTTTGAAAAGTTTTTGGTATTTCTAATCAGCAGGCTTCGCATTTGCGAAGCCAGTCTCGCGAATGCGAGCCTTGCATCGCAAATACGAGAAGGGGACTGTGCAAGCCTGATCGCAAATGCGACCAAGTGGTTCGCAAATGCGAATAAGGGCCAGTCGCAAATGCGACAATTTTGAACGCAATTGCTAAAGTCCGAGATTTACAAAGTGTTCGCAAATGCGAATTATACTTCGCAATTCCTACATCAGTAGGTCGAGGTTTGCAATTGCGAACTCCTGTTCGCATTTCCCATTACTGAGACTTGCAATTTTATACTTAGCTGATTTTAAACCTTATTTTTCATATTTTCTCAAAACCCAAACACACTTAAGGGATTTTTCAAGAACAAGTCTTATTCTTAATCAATCGTAAGTTAGTTTTTACTCATTTCCTTCAATCATTAATATCATTTACCATGTTTTCAACTAAAAATCAAAGATTTTCATAGGAGAAATTGGGTATTTTGGGTAGAACCGAGGTTTTTTAAAAATTGGAGATTTGGACCTCAATTTGAGGTTCGAGTTCAAAACAAATTATATATTTGAGTTCGTGGGGGAATGGGTAATCGGGTTTTGGTTTGAACCTCCAATTTTGACCACATGGACTCGACCGTGATTTTTGACTTTTTGGGTAAAACTTTGGAAAGCTCATTTTCATGATTTGGGTTGATTCATTTAGCGTTTATTGATGTAATTTAGTAAATTATTGTTAGATACGAGCTAATTGGCGGTGGAATCAAGGGGTAAAGCTATAATTGAGACTTGAGTTGTGGTCAAGGAATAAAGGTAAGTATATGGTCTAACCTTAGCTTGAGGGATTATGAGTTATGTCCTATTTGCTAATTGTGTATTGTGGATTGCGACATATAGGCATAGTAACAGGTATCTATACGTTGGTGTCGAGCATGACCGTGAGTCCTAAATTGATAGTTGTTGTGATCTTAAATGGTTCTACGGATGCTTTAATTAATGATTATCGATATTGTGCTAGGGTTAGATTATTTTCGTGGAATTTATTTATGACGGAGCATCAGTATTAATTAAGTTGAGTAGAAGTTTAGTTAGGATTGGTTATAGCTAATTCTACCTTGCCGGGATGTTTGTTTCGCTACTGTTGTTCCCTTGCCGAGAAGTTATTATATTATTTTGTTCCCTTGCCGGAAAATTGTTATATTCCCTTGACGGAAAATTGTTATATTGTTTGTTCCCTTGCCGGGATGTCCTTGTGATTTTGTATTGGCTTGAAATGATAGCAGGTGGTACGCCTACCATGAGATGTAATGAAATGGGAGTGAGTGGTACGCCTACCACAAGATTTAATAAAATAGGAGCAGGTGATATGCCTACAACGAGATTTAATAAAATGGGAGCGGGTGGTACACCTATCACGAGATATAATAAAATGGGAGTCGGTGGTACGCTCACCACGAGATATAATGAAATGGGAGTGAGTAGTATGCCTACCACGAGATTTAATAAAATGGGAGCGGGTGATATGCCTAGCACGATATTTTATGAAATGGGAGCAGGTGGTATGCCTACCACGAGATTTAATAAAATGGGAGCGGGTGGTACGCGAGATGTAATGAAATAGGAGCGAGTGCACCTACGACAAGATATGATAAAATGGGAGCTGGTGGTATGCATACCATGAGATATGATAAAATGCGATCGGGTTGCACGCTTGCAACAAGATGAGTATCGAAAGTGAAATTCTGCCTTCATTTTCCTTATCCTTGTTAGTGTTAAATTTTTGATTTCCTTATTATTCTCTTGAGTTTCTTTATTGTCTGTTATCACCGAAGCATGATCTCCTCCCCAGCTTTATCTTGTTTATTTCAAACTATCATTCTGTTGTGTATGTGTGTGTGTATGTGTGTGTGTGTATATATAAAACAACACATATTTATCTGGAGTCTGGTTGTAGCCTCGTCGCTACCTCACCGGGGTTAGGCAGGCTCTTACCAACATATGGGGTTGATTGTGCTGATACTACACTCCATACTGTATGCAGATCTCGGAGTAGCATTTGGTTATCAGTAGTAGATCAGGAGCTATCATTCAGTCCCAGAATCCGAGGTAGCCCTGCTAGCGTCCGCATACACGATATCTCTTTTATCAGTTTTTTTTATGTTCTGTTGTCATTTGTGCTCGAGAACAGACTATGTTCTTTTCTTTCAAATACTTATTTGTAGAAATCCTAGACAGTTCGTGGATGTTTGACAACATTCTGGTTAGAGGCAAGTGTTGGCTTTCCATATGTTTTTATTTTATATTCTGCTTAAGACTTCCGCTCAATTCATATTCCTTCCGCTCAATTCATATTCCGCTGTTATTTTATTATTTATATCCTGTTAATTTAATTGGTTAAGAAAAAACTAAAAATAAAAAGTGTTAATGATTTCATAAATTCGTGGCTTGCCTAGTTTCTACGAGCAAGAGCCATCAAGACTACTGAGGTGGGAATTCCGGGCCATGACATTTTTGGTGAACTAAAATCTGTCCAAAAGAACTTATTTTTCCTACTTAAAGATGTCATTCTTTCACACTTAAGAACAGACACAATCTATCACACTTAGCCATCATCTTTTTACAATAAAAAGAGTATAAAACTTGAGTAAAAAATCTGCAGCTGAACACATTATAGCAGGCGAAAGCTACGAGCAAAAACCTTCCAGAAATAAAAGCAGCGAAGTTAGTTTCTGGGATTTTCTTTGTTTGAAAGTTTTCTGAAGTTTTTGGGTTAATATCAGATTGATACTGGGTTAAATTAATGCTGGTTAGGCTATTGATTGGTTTCTGTTTCCTGTTAAAGTTGCTGCTTGCTTTGGGTCGAGGCTCAACATCATTTCAGTTTTGTTTTGGTACTTTTGTGGTCTATTTTTCCTTTAGTGTAAATCTCCATTTTATTGAATGAAATATGAATATGTTAATGTGTTTTACTACTCCATCTCGTTATTTTAATCCCTCTTTCGTTATGTGTGATTGAAACAATGTTTGTATAAAGGTTGGCCATGTGAACTAAACCAAAAAATGCTGTTAGTTTTATGTTTCATATGTTTGTTTGGCTATAAGTTATGATGAAGTGAGAGTAGTTTATTTTGTTTATCTTTGTTACAATTTGTACTAGAAGTATATTTTCAGTATTCAAAATTTTGGATGAGTTTTTTGTTAAAGATACTTTATTTTTCTAGAAATACGCATATATGTATATATAAAAGAGTTTACTTCTTTCTCTTTGGTTTCAATATTTGAAATTGCCTAGGTGAGCATATAATATATTTTACCCGAGTTCATCTATTTCTTGGATGTCATTATTGACATCAAAGTGTTCATTCCGTAGATATCTTCAATTAGCATATTAAGAAAGATGATGATTTAAATAAGTTGTTTGGCTTAATATAACGTTGAATATTATGATGCTACGGGTATTGGTTCAATACTCCAATTACTAAGTAAAAAGTAATTTTTCGTGGGTTAGACAAGCAACGTAGATCGTGGGTAGGGTTGGATGTTTCAGCAATTGAAAATTTGGGCCAAAAGCTTAATTCATTAGTCCCAATGCCAACTAAGATAGCTGGCTTATTTCTTTTTTCTAAGAAATAAATAAATAGCTGGCTCATTTTTCTAAAATTCATAAGTCGGCTTATTTCTCCTTTAACAAGAAGTACTAATAGAGTTGGTCCAACATTTATTTGCATAATATTTTCAACAATAAGACTAGAAAATTATAACAAAAACAGATTTTTGTTACCAATTAATTAATTCATTTTCTTTCAATTAATTATTTGAAATCTAAGAAACTAGTAGGTGCGCTTTAACTTTTTTATTCACGGACTTGCTTGGTTAGCGTGATGTTTTAAACTTTAATAAATTAATTTGATAATCTTACACTATACCCCATTACTTTAATTAATTATTAATTTAATTAATCACTTGCTTATAACCATGAATTAGCTTATGTAGTGCGGTAGTTGATATTTAAAAAACTCCAAACATTAATTTTTCCATTACTTTCTTCTTTCTTAAATGTAGTAAATTATCTACAAGTAATAACACATTCATAATTCTTTTCATGACTGCAGATTCGCTAGCGTAGCGTTGTTATGACTAAGTCAATAAATTTCGTTTACATCCTGCATTCGTAATGTGATTATGACATTTTATTATTTTTTAATAATGAAGAACAAAAAGAGGATAGGTAAAATATAAAAATCATATAAATCCCGGTTTATACAAAATTAATTCTAGCCAAATTTTAAGTCAATAAAGTGACCGTACTAGAACCAGGAGACTCGGGGAATGCCTTATACCTTCTCCTCGGTCAATAGAATTCCTTACCTGAACTTTATTTTCGCAGACAGATATAAAAGAGTCAAATCTTCCTTTCAATAGGAATTCAAATAAAAGGTGACTTGGAACTCCAAAAAATCAATTCGAAGTGGGGCTTTATAACCAAAATAATCCTTATTTCAAAATTATCATTTTAGTTAAAAAAAAGTCTTGAAACCAGAACTATCCATAACACACATATCTATATCTTTTGGGGATAGAAAAGGGGTGTGACAGCCTCTGCTTTCTCACAAGATAGGAATAAGGTCTGTGTACATATTACTTTCTCCAAACTCTTCGGTGTGGAATAATGTTGAGTATGTTGTTTTTATAATTAAAGTTAATGCTATATATTTTTATCTTAACTAGTTTCTCTGTACATTCGTTGCACGTGTATGTTGAGTCATGTTGTATATGCTACAAAATATTATCAATATTATTAAAATAAAATTTAGTAAATAATTATACATGAAAGAATAAAGAATAAGTTTAATTAAACTTTAATTAGATACAGGTGACATTTTAACTTACTTTGATTTTATGAGGTTACAAACATGTAATAGCATATATAGAGGATGATCTAGGATTTCTAATACATGGGTGTACTATTAAAAAAAAGAAAAAAATTAATTAAGTAGTAGTAGATCAATTGATAATTAATTTGACCTTCAACTAAGTGCACCATTCAAACTTTTTTGAACGTGGATGCCAACAGTTAATATTATAGCAATTCTGAAAAATATCTAATTTAGTGGAGAGACCGTGGGTTCACACGCCCTATATTTTTACCTATAAATCAGTCCCTGTGCGTATATCACCTAATACATTCTTATAAACGTTGTTCATCGTATATATTCATCTCATTCATTTAGGTTGCTTGTCATGACCATGATATTTATTGTCGATATTGCTATCTGTTTTTGGTGTGCAATGTGAAGTTGGTCATCTGTGAAAAAATATGAGGCAGATACAATCCAACATTAAAAAATATTAATGTAAGCCTAGTTCATAAGTTTACCTAAAAATAATCTTCTACATAATTTTATTATATTCATGCAACGAAATTATATGTATCAATTGATTTATTTAATTTGATTAAAAATATAAAAAAAACTAACCTTTAGCTACATGACATTCAAACTACGACATACATGCAATTTAAAAAATATTTTCACGAGATATCATATAATAAATATTCTATCTCGGTATTGTTTCATACGTCACAATTGATATAAAATAAAATAAACTTAGAAGTAAAGAGAGTAAATAAGTATAACCTATTTATGGTTCCACTTTCTTTTCGTTTCTTTTCTTTCTCACTTTGGAGATGTCTTTGTCTATTGTAATTTGACAACTCTATTCTCAAGGAAATTGTTGGTGTCTATATTTCTTTTGTGTAATTTCAAGTGCAAGACGCCGTTCTTTCATCTTATGTCTTCTGTGTTACCAAACCAATTTGAATAGGTTACTGAAGTGCCAATTCAACTCTATATTGGAGAAGGCCACTACAACACCAGGCATTCAATATAATAAAAAATCATATATAGTGGATAGGAAATATGTCATACTTTTGTAATGAACATTTGTTGTTCTAATATATGGTATGAAGTTACTCTATTTTTTAATGTATGGAATCAGAATCACTTGAATGCTAAATTATGACACATAAACCAATCAAATGGAGTTTAAAATAAAAATCATATGTATAATGTTTTATCCTTTCATGTGCTTTAATAACATCGTAAATAACTGTATTCGTCTTGAAATATTGGCATCTTACTTGAATTGTTATAAACATGATTACCGTAAAATCCTTCTGGCCATTTTTGTAGTGAATCAGAATGATCTGGATCGCAATCTTCAGAATTGAATTTTTCTCTTGCACAAAAAAAGATCTCTTCTTTTGGAATATTACTATCCTAAAATTACTATAGATATATTAAAAAAATACTCTAAAAGGGTAAAATTGTGTGAGAGAACTTCAATAAAAATATAGATCTTTAAGATACTAATTTAGTTGCACTCCTTAATTTCTTCTAAGAACTCAACTCAATAGGAAGAATTTGTTTTTAGAAGAATTAGTAAGGAACAAAGACGTGTTGACAGCAAGTTAAAATAGTGGCTAATTAGGTTGCATTTCATGCAGAAAATCGGATCAATGTCTAAGGGAGTGTTAACATCGAGATTAAATCGATAAATCATGAAAATTATAGAGAGAGAAAATAGAGAGAAGGAGGAGTAGGTGAGAAGTCTCTGGAACTTCAGAGAGATTTTATTAAACCAAGGAACAAAATTGAGAAAATAAAATCCGGGGGTCCCAAATATCTAGGACCCATATATATAGAAATACAATGGATCGGGCCAAGGACCTAATATAAATGGGGCTCAGCTGTGGGCTCAGATATGACTCAAGAGTGATTGGGCTCGGAGTGGCCCAAATAAGACATTCATCACTGCCCAACTATTGTATACCAACAAATACAATAAATATACACTGTGTATACACTTCATATAATCATGTAACATCTTGTATCTCAACACCCCCCCTCAAGTTGGAGGGGGGAACCACCTGCAACTTGGTGAGCAATGGAACCAGCAAAGTGCCCGGCAGACGCTTGGTGAGCAAGTCAGCCAGCTGACGAGAAGTGGGCACGTGAAGCAACTTAATGAAACCAGAAAGCAACAGGTCCCGAACAAAATGGCAATCCACCTCGATATGTTTCATGCGTTCATGAAAAACAGGATTGTTAGCAATATGAACAGTAGCCATGCTATCACAATAAACAGAAACAGGTGATGGAACAGAAACCCCAAGATCAACCAACAAGCGAGAGAGCCAAGTCAATTCAGCAACGACCTTGCTTAAGGCTCGGTATTCAGCCTCAGCAGAGGAAAGAGAAACAACAGGCAATTTCTTCGATTTCCAACTGATCAAATAGCCACCCAAGAGCACACAAAAGCCAGTAATAGAGCGCCTAGTATCAGGGCAGGCAGCCCAGTCACTATCGGAATACCCAGCCACAGAAAAATCAGCATGATCAGAATAAAACAAGCCCAAGTAGGGTGTGCCTTTGAGGTAACGCAGAACATGCAGGGCAGCAGTCATATGGAGAAGTCTTGGGGATTTGAGAAATTGACTCAGGTGCTGGACTACATAACAGATGTCGGGCCTAGTGTGAGTCAAGAAGAGCATCTTACCAACTAGGCTCCTGTACTGATCAGGAGAGGGCAAAAGGGCACCAGAATCAGCATGGAGTTTGACATTGATGTTCAAAGGGGACACAACAGAGGACACATTGACACAGTCAAACTGTTGCAGCAAATCAGAGATATACTTGTGCTGATTGAGGTGCATCCCACCAGGGACAGCAGAGATCTCAAGGCCCAAAAAATAATGCAAGGACCCTAAATCCTTGATTTTAAACTGTGCATCCAGAAATAGTTTCAGAGCAGCCAGTTCATCACTGTCATCCCCAGTGAGAATTATATCATCCACATAGACAGCTACCACCACAAAAGAACCAGGTTTACCCTTGAGGAATAATGAGTAGTCATTCAAAGAATGAGTATACCCTCTGGAATAGAGAGCAGAAGAAAATTTGGCATACCACTGTCTGGATGCTTGTCTCAGCCCATACAAAGACTTTTTGAGTTTGCAGACCAGAGGAGGAGAAGAAGAAGAAGAAGAACCAGAATCATCAGTAAATGGGGAGACAGTCAAACCTGGAGGGAGTTTCATGTAAACATCCTCATCCAAATCACCATGAAGAAAGGCATTATTCACATCCAGCTGAAAAAGAGGCCAGTGATTCTTGACAGCCACAGCAATAAGGCACTTTACAGAAGTCATTTTTATCACTGGGGAGAAAGTTTCAGTAAAATCAATCCCCTCAACCTGTGTGTCACCTCTTATGACCAACCTGGCCTTATACCTTTCAACACTGCCATCTGCCTTATATTTAAATTTGTAAACCCATTTGCAACCAATGGGTTTCTTACCAGGAGGAAGAGGAACAACATCCCAAGTATGGTTTGTGTCCAAAGCTTCAAACTCCTGTCTCATGGCAGCTTGCCATGCTGGAACAGATGCTGCCTGAGAATAGTATAGAGGCTCAGATTCCAAAGAGGAGGAAGATGAGCCAGAGAAGGCAGGGAGTTGACACACATAATCTTTAAGATAGGAAGGAGGATTATGGTGTCTGTTAGACTTTCTGGGAGCAGGAACAGAGGGAGGAGGATCCAAAACAGGAGGTGAAGCAGCAGGACTGAGTGGAGCAGAAGAGGGCATTTGTACAGGTGCGTCAGAAGAGGGAGTAGAGAGTGGAATGGGAGAACCAGGGATATCATCATGTTCTCCAGAGGGAATAAAGAGAAAAAAAGAAGTAGGAGGAGGAGCAGAGGGAGATGCATGTTTAAAAGGAAAAATTGATTCATGAACTAGAACATCCCTGGAGACCAAATACTTATTGGAAGCAAAATCATAAAGCCTATAACCCTTTTTGCCAAAAGGATAACCCAGAAAAACACAAGGAATAGCTCTGGGCTTTAACTTGTCCCTTTGAGGGATTGGAACAGTGGCATAGGCCAGGCAATCAAAAACCCTCAAGTGAGCATAGGAAGGAATTTTTCCATACAAAATCTCATGAGGAGACTTGTTATGAAGCAATCTGGTGGGTATTCTGTTAAGGAGATAGGTGGCAGTCAATAAGCAGTCCTCCCCAGAAAGATACTGGCAAGCCAGATTGAAAATGTAATGCTCTACAGGCTTCAAGAAGAGTTCTATGCTTTCTCTCAACAACACCATTTTGTTGAGGGGTGTGAGGGCAAGAGGTTTGATGTATGATCCCCTGACTGCTAAAGAAAGAAATGCCCTCATTGCTAGAGCCCAATTCTAAAGCATTGTCACTTCTAACAGTCTGAACCACAGCATTAAATTGGGTTCTAACCATAGCAAGGAAGGACTTAAGCATAGAAAAAGGCATTACTTTTGGATCCCAATAAGTGTGTCCAGGTTGCCCTTGAAAAATCATCAACAATTGTAAGGAAGTATTTGCAACCAGATGAGGTTGGAGTATGATAAGGTCCCCAAGTGTCCACATGAATCAGTTGAAAAGGTTTAGAGGTTCTAATGGAGCTATCAGGGAAAGGGAGCCTAGTTTGTCTGGCCATGGGACAGACTGTACAGGGAAAAGATTGTTTGGAAGCAAAAGGAAAAGGCAGACCAGAAATGCATTTCATGTTTGCAAAAGGAATATGTGCAAGTCTTAAGTGCCAAATGTAATTCATATCAGATGTAAGATCATTATTACAAGTGGAACTATTTACATGAGAATGCATAGAAACAGCCTTGTGATCAGACAAAATGTCATCATTACAAGAAGACACGGAAGGCAATGCAACATCTTGGTTATCATTACAAGAAACAGAAACAGGACAAACAGAATTAGAAGAACAATTAACAGAGGGAGAAGGGGAAGAAGGAACCCAAGCTAGTTTATACAGCCCAGCAGCTTGTCTACCAAGATCCAGTGGCCTCCTCAGAGAAGGGTCCTGTATCATGTGTAGGAAGCAGGAATGTTCAGTGAACATAACTATACAACATAACTGCTTCACTAACTTGTGAGCAGAAATCAAGTTGTGTTTAAAAGAAGGAACTAGCAGCACATTGTGAAGAGTAATGGAAGGAGTTAAGGCAAAGGAGCCAGTGCAAGATACTTTCACTTTATAGCCATTTGGAAGAGTAACAAGGTATAGCAGAGATAGAGGTATAATATTAAAAAAAAGATGTTTATCATGTGTCATGTGATTAGAGGCACCTGAATCTATTATCCAGGTGACAGAATTAATATGAGTAAGCAAGAAAAGTTTGGAATCAGAAATAGGGTTCTCAGTTAACAAAGTACCAGCAATGTTTGCAGCATATATGGGAGGAGGAGTTTGAGCAGTTGATTCTCCCAACTTGGTCTGGTGTAACAAGTTCATCAACTGGTCATAATCATGTTTGCTCAACCCTGGAATCACAGAGCTTTGACCATCTATGCTTGCAACAGACTGATGGTTAGCAGAATGATTCCCTTGAGGAACAGACAACAGTCCATCAGAAATAGGAGAATCCAGACCAGTACTCAGATGGGCAGCAGCATGCCTCCTTCCCTTGTTAAATGTGGGACTTTGTGGATACCCATGTATCATGAAGCACTTATCAATTAAGTGTCCAGACTTTTTACAGTATCGACAAAATAAAGGTCCCCTGGTTTGATCAAGACTGACTCTCTGTCTAAAAGGAGGAGGGGGAACAGACACTGTGGCATTGTTAAATCCAACAGGCTGCCTGTTTGTATGCACATTGAAAGAGACAGAGGTTGGATCAAATTGAGAGGAAGACTGAACTTGTCTTTGCTTCTCATCATTGAGGACAATATTATAAACATTGTCAAGGGAAGGAGGGGGCTGCATCATCAAAATATTACTCCTGACTCCCATATACACCTCATTCAGACCCATTAAAAACTGAAAGACCTTATTATCATCACATTCCTGAACTATGCCATCTTTTGCAGGACATACACACCTTAGACCATGATTACCACACATAGAATCAAGTTCATCCCACACTCTTTTCAGTTTGTTGAAATACGAAGCTACATCTGAGGACCCTTGAGAGGTGCGGGACATCTCTCTTTTTAGTTCATATATTTTGGTCCTGTTTGCAGTCCCATATCTGGTCTGGAGTTGAGACCATATGCTCTGTGCAGTGTCAGCATACTTCACAGATTCAGCAATTGCAGGGGAAAGGGAAGCAATCAACCAAGAGATCACCATGCTGTTACACCTATCCCACAACCTTTGTTGAGCCACATTGGTGGCAGGTCGGGCTTATATGCCATCAACAAAACTGATTTTATTTTTGGCTGTTAAGGCAACAATATTTTGCGTCTCCAGCCCCCATAACCACTACCCGAGAAGGGAGTGGGAACAAGTGATACCCCAGAGACATCAGACGAGTACACAAAAAGGGGACTAGAAGAATCTACAGCAGTAGAGGCACCATTGTTTGTGCTAGAAGCCATAATGAACCGGCTTAAATGAATAACTTTTCAACAAACAGAATACTACCAAAACAGGTATTCAAACACAGCAACCAACAAACAGACTACAGTCAGGTCAAATATTCACAGACAACACCAGATGCTCACAATAACAGAGTCAAATAATCACATATAATATCGAAGATAAGGACAGAGTTACCCTCCTTCTTCGCGACCGGAGAAGATCGGCCTTCAAACAGTAGAGAAACCCTAGGTATCAAACCCTAGGTGTAACTTTGAAAATAAATTTTACCGGATATCTGGTCAGCAACGCCGGAAATGCACCCAAAGCGTCCTCAAAGTGATAATCGAGCCACCGGAATACAGTAAAACCTCATGTTAGACCGTCAAAAACCCTAGAAGCCGATAAGTCACCCAAAATCAACCAAGCAAAATCATCATAAAATCTTTCCAGAATGTTCAGGAGATGAAAATACAATCGGATATCACGATGATATCCTCAGAAAAGTCTCCGATAGGTTGAAATCTTCATCGACCATCCGATCTCAGAAATCACCCCCAAAAACCTCGAAACAGTCTTCATCCAAGAGCACGAAGCACACAGAAACATGATCGGATCGTCGTCGAGGCTCTGATACCATGTTAACATCGAGATTAAACTGATGAATCATGAATATTATATAGAGAGAAAGTAGAGAGAAGGAGGAGTAGGTGAGGAGTCTCTGGAACTTCAGAGAGATTTTATTAAACCGAGGAACAAAATAGAGAAAATAAAATTCGGGGGGTCCCAAATATCTAGGGACCCATATATATAGAAATACAATGGATCGGGTCAAGGGCCCAATATAATTGGGGCTCAGCTGTGGGCTCAGATATGACTCAAGAGTGATTGGGCTCGAAGTGGCCCAAATAAGACACTTATCACTGCCCAACTATTGTATACCAACAAATACAATAAATATATACTGTGTATACACTTCATATAATCATATAACATCTTGTATCTCAACAGGGAGTGACTATTATTATGTATATTATATTACTGATTGACAGCGTTTAAATTGTTTTAGTTAAATAGATATGGCTCTTTCCTTTCATAAAGTATAGGCTGACAACAACATTTCTAAGAAAAGACAAATCAAATAATTTTCTGCTCTTTACTTTTTATTTTGTACCAATATCCACAACATAAGAGAAAGTAGCTATTGGTATAGGTCAGATTTATTCATTACTAATTTGAAGTCTAATAAGAGACACAACCCTTCAGAATAATTTCCTCATTCTTTTTATTTAAATATTATTATTAGTATATTATTAATTTTGTGAATACATAGGGTATTCAAATTTTTAAAAGGATATTTTGGAAATTTAACTTTTCAAGTAAGGCCTTCCTGTTTTTAATATAACTACTCTTTCGGTACGTGCGTTGCACATGATATACCGAATTTCGTAATATACAATTGTAAAAGAATATCAATCTTATTTCGACAAAAATTTTAGTAAATAATTATAAAATAACAACATAAAAGCCTTTGTGAATAAGCAATGTGGTTTACCGTATTTAAACTTATTTGTCGAGGCCGTGATTAGATATTTTATGAATCTACAAAGATGAAAAATCATAATTTGCTTAGTGTTATAAAACAGTAAAAGAAGAAGAGCAATATTGTAGAGAAAGAGAAAGAGAATTCTTATTGAATCTTGGGGTGATTTAAAATGGGGTAAGACCCCTCTATTTATAGGAGGAAAAATGACTTAGCCTCAATGTAAAACTCTCTACAAGATAGATATTCACTCCAAATAGAATTCTATTCTTAACACCTCCCCCTTGAATGTCTACTCAATAAGTAATATGCCTCATTAAAACCTTAACTAAAATAAAACCCAATGGGAGAAAAAATTCTAGAAAAGGAAAAAGAGTACACATGTTTAGAAATGCGCCTATTGGTTGCCTCGTTAAAAACCTTGCAAGGAAAACCCAGTTGGACAAAACCTTGTAAGGGAAAAAGAGTGCAACGCGTATTTACTCCCCATGAAGAGAGCATCAATTCACATCCTTGAGCCTTCGCATTCCAATTTTGTGCACCATCTTCAAGAGATCGTTAGTAGAGATTTAATAAATAAATCAGCCATATTAACTATAATGAATATTTGCACCTTGAAATCATAACTCATGATAGATATATAATGTCTTCACAAATATCGTGGAATGGCTCTTCAATATCTCCATAAAGGTATCCTCGCTATCACATTATCATGCTTATAGTTATAGCAAGATATATTTGTGCATAAATTGCACTGAGGAAGTGGTACCTCAAGATCAAGAATTGTAGATGCTTCAAGCAACTTAAATCCTTCATGGATTGTCATATAAGTTAAGTCATATAAGCCATATTATAGACTTTAGATGGATATCAAGTTTTCATGTCACGCTAGACAAATAAGATATCGAAACTGATTGCACATACCATTGACTTTATACTTTTAAGTACTTGAACTACATGTCCAAAACTACATGTCTTTAATATGGAATCAATTCTACTTGAATTGTATCTTTTCTATTTGGCTAATACTTTTGTGTCTATATTCGATAGACTTAAGGTCAAAACTTAGCGCAATGATAGATGTCGTCGACAAACATGTTATATCAGTTCCAATAAATTTTCATCAAGACATAACATTTAGATGTTTTCATTCATATATTCAGGTACCTGAATCTCTCATGAGATTTTATGAAGTGTTATGTCACGTGACCTTCTAGATCACTTGCCTCATTTATTATGATCACTTTGATCATTTGCTCATCTTCTTTATCAAGAAGTTTATTTGAAACTGATTTGTCTACACGCTTTAAGCGTATTATAGATTTTTTCCTTCTAGGACTTAATATGAGAATTTGCAATGAGAATATAGTTACTTTATTTGGGTCAGCAAATGCGTATGGCATGCTTTGCAATAGTTGCAACTGAATTATCTTTTTATGAACTTCAAGTTTATATTATTCTATTCGAGGATCTAGATATACAAATGATAATTCATTCTACATAACGTTTTCTCAATTGTTTATCATGTCTTCCCCTCATGTTAGAAAAACTAACTTGTTTCCTCAACTTTGAGAATCCATCTTTGTGCATTATGGTGTTAATGAAAATATACACCGCACATAAATAATAATAAGATCGAGTTATTTGGTTCCTGACCTTGAACCACTTGTGAGGGGAGAATGTAATATACTTTCGTATATAACATATATCAAACGGATATAGATAACTATGTCCTCATAAGAAATAGTTTAGCTATTAAGTGGAGACACTCAATAAATTATCTTGCTAAACCAACTATGATGTAAACCAATTTATCAAGATGAACTATCTTGAATAGAAAATATGGAAATTATGCTCGAAATTAGATTACTGAGCAAGTTACCTCGCAAGCACCGGCCAGATTGCAGGTTAATAATAATCGCACATGTAACCATATCATAGATGCATCGTATGTGGTATACATGGAAGGCGAATGGGCCCATATTCGCGTTTGATATTTTAAGAATTTATGGGATTCAACCCCAACTTTAGTTGGTCAATTAATTAATGAGAACAAGAAATATAAGAGAATTCGTAAAGAACTTTCTAGTCCTTTAATATTTACCCATGTGAATTCTCTATTATTGTTGCACATCATACTTAAATTGATATGGCTAACCCGAATGCCAATTGAATAAATTATCAATATTGATAAAATTCAGGTTTACATCATGACGTGTGCAATTATCGATAAACTCTAAGTTTATTATGATATGGATTTTTATATCAATTAACATCCACTTTATTGTGGCATTCTTTTGTTTGTATAGTACAAATTGGAGAATAATGCTGGTAGCTTTACACACGCATATTATCATGCTACAAGTTGTAGTAATAGAAGATATCAAATCTTTCTTTTATTTATAGTCTCAATATAATCAATCGCTTCGCATATACTTTGGAAACTGAATAAGTTTCTTTGAGACTTACTACAACACAATACCTTATTGGTAATCAATTGTGTTTCTTCAAAATAGTATAATTGGCTCTTGCAGAGTTCTCAATTAATTTGGTACCACCACATATTCATCAATATCCATATGGTGAATATCTTTTTCAAAGAGAAAGTTATACCATTATGGTCATGATCAAAATTATATGCAAGATATGTTTCTTGCATTATTATTGTCCTTTAATAATCACATTACCAAAATATTTTGGCGTACAATAGGTACGTGATCAATGACCATTCATGCCACAATAATGACATTATTTTCTTATATCATCTCAAACCTCCTTCTAGAGGCGAGTGTGGTATATTCACTACCACTAGCACGTTCATATACTTTGAAGAATGAATATGTATTCATAAGTCAGATGATGTCACATTCAAATCATGAATGGACCATAATTATCTATATGTGCTTTATAAAATCTGATGTCAAATCGATGACAAATATTACTTTCATAAAGTGAAAGATTATTTTGAGAATCTTTATTATTCTCATTATCACAATGTTGACGATTATAATTTCGTCTATTGTCACGCCCACATCCATTGATACCTTTACGGTAATAATTTTTTCTTCTTTCAGACTTATCACATACTGCTATCACATTCTCTATAGGGAATGAGAATAGAGAAAATTTAATGGGACGGGTTTTCAATTCTTTGCCCACAATCATACATGAATTTGATCATGGAAAGATATAGAAATTTTACCACTTCATGTGGTGTAATTTCTTACAAACTGCATTAGAGTTATAATCAAACTGCATTAATAAAACATGAACAAGAAATATAAACAACTTAGTGAAACATGAACAAGAAATGTAGATAGAGAGAAGGAATAGATTTTCTTCTTCAATTGTGTGTACATTTCAATTGCAATTACATGGCCTTTTATAGGCATAAAAGGTAAAGATGATGAACATAAAATAGGAAATTTAATCTTTAAGATATTCACAATATGGGCATCCAATGTAGCATCCAATGTACAAATTATTCATAACAATTACATATTTATGTGTCATCTTCATTATTAACCACTTAGTAGATAATTATTTTATATTTTACACATAAAATTCTCTTTCCAGTATATTTCCATTTTATATACACTGCATCAATATTAGTTTTCCATAGCAAGATTTTACTTCCACCAACCATTAGCTTATTATTACTATCAATCATGACATCACGATTCCTATATTTTCATTCTTAAATATAGTAGTAAGGATTTCAAGTAGCAGTAGTTTCATATTGTTTATGCAGAATTTCGTGAAGGCATTGACAGAACGGAGTCGGCGTCCAGTTTACAATCCCAATTAATCTTTACAATTATCAATCCTTATATAATCACTACCATTCTATTATTATATAGTAATTATTATGCCTATTATTCATGGCATAATCATAACTTCATATCTCCTACACTACCATAATTATCAATTGACCAAAATTAACTGAACAAAAATACACTGAAATCTTGTAATACCTGAGCAAACCAACTTCCCTAGATCGCGTAGTTTTTCTCCCGATGCTAAAGCGTCTTAGCCCGTTTTCTCAAAAGTGCTACCGTCTATGCTTGTATTGAAAATCAAATTATAGAATTACAAGAATTTGAAAGAGAAAAGTAAAATACTTACCTTAAATCCAGAATTAATCTTGAAGGAAGTTCATAGAACGAATAACAATCATTATGCTCAATCTCAAAGCTTCTACTCAATTGATTAGAGTCTCGTGCTCAAATTGCTAGAACTCCATGCAAAACTCGAACCAAACCAGAACCACGAACAACGACTTGACGCGGAATCTCGACGAACAACAGAACAGTTGTTGAAACATCGTTAACGAAGCTCGACCAGAAAACTCGAGACGGACAGAACTTCTTCCTGGCGGTGTTACTGTCCAGACTCGAAAGAAGCTAAAGGGTTGTTTGACTTTATGAAGAAGGAACAACATGTGGTCGTTTGGCAACTGATTGAAGACAGACTGTTGGCAACCAGATTCGTGTTGGCACTGCATGACCCATGAAATAACTTCATCTTGCTCCACAGCAGCAAGCTTGCCCATGATATCCAGAGTTGTCAATCCCCAGTATGCCCCATTTAATCTTAGATGCTCCATCACCACAGATTCAAAATTGTCTTTGCACTGAAGGTATATAGGCACGTAATAGAGAAAGCAAATGATAGAGTGACAAGAAAAGTTCTTTGGTGAGTTGGAAAGAAAGGAACTCCAATCAGGTACTTAAATTCCATAAGGATGTGTACGAAGGAATCATCTCACAGGGGTGAGAATATAGGTAGGAGATATAAGGAGCATTTTCACAAAGTGAGATTCTTCCGTCTGATCAAAGATGAAGCCAAAACAGTAGAAGTGCAATTCCAAATAATCTCATTCAATTTCAGATAAAGTAAATAATGGCACTATGCAGTGTAGTGATGGAGAATCCGTGAAATCGTACAGAATCAAAAGCTCACGACTTCGTTTGGAGAAACATTTATATTTATATGACTGAATATAGATTTCTATTCAGTCATAATTGAAATAGAACTTCTTGAGACGGTAGAGTCTCGTGCTGATAACGTGTTATGAAACAATAAAAGAATAAGAGCAATATTGTAGAGAAAGAGAGAGAGAATTTTTATTGAATCTTGGAGTGATTACAATGGGGTAAGACCCCTCTATTTATAGGAGGAAAAATGACTTAGCCTCAAAGTAAAACTCTCTGCAAGATAGACATTCACTCCAAATAGAATTTTATTCTTGACACTTAGATATATGTGATAATTATACTTTTTTTTATATGAGGTGCAAACATGAGAGGTGAAGTGTATATAATTCAATACTTCCAGGTGGACGATATTCATGGTATATGCTTTATTTATCCATTTAGGTTGCTTTGTCATAACCACAACTATTCTTGACATTACTATCCCTCTTATAAGTAAATAAAATTGACTATATAAAACATGTTATGGTAGATACAACCATTTCTTTAAAAGTAATGATGGAAACATCAGGTGCAAAAATAATATATCATCATACACAAAAGTAGATATATAACAGAAGAGGAAAAGCAAGCAACTTATAGAAGTAAAAGCAAAAGACACTGCTAATTTCGTCTATTGTCACGTCCACATCCATTGATACCTTTACGGTAATAATTTTTTCTTCTTTCAGACTTATCACATAATGCTATCACATTCTCTATAGGGAATGAGAATAGAGAAAATTTAATGGGATGAGTTTTCAATTCTTTGCCCACAATCATACATGAATTTGATCATGGAAAGATATAGAAATTTTACCACTTCATGTGGTGTAATTTCTTACAAACTGCATTAGAGTTATAATCAAACTGCATTAATAAAACATGAACAAGAAATATAAACAACTTAGTGAAACATGAACAAGAAATGTAGATAGAGAGAAGGAATAGATTTTCTTCTTCAATTGTGTGTACATTTCAATTGCAATTACATGGCCTTTTATAGGCATAAAAGGTAAAGATGATGAACATAAAATAGGAAATTTAATCTTTAAGATATTCACAATATGGGCATCCAATGTAGCATCCAATGTACAAATTATTCATAACAATTACATATTTATGTGTCATCTTCATTATTAACCACTTAGTAGATAATTATTTTATATTTTACACATAAAATTCTCTTTCCAGTATATTTCCATTTTATATACACTGCATCAATATTAGTTTTCCATAGCAAGATTTTACTTCCACCAACCATTAGCTTATTATTACTATCAATCATGACATCACGATTCCTATATTTTCATTCTTAAATATAGTAGTAAGGATTTCAAGTAGCAGTAGTTTCATATTGTTTATGCAGAATTTCGTGAAGGCATTGACAGAACGGAGTCGGCGTCCAGTTTACAATCCCAATTAATCTTTACAATTATCAATCCTTATATAATCACTACCATTCTATTATTATATAGTAATTATTATGCCTATTATTCATGGCATAATCATAACTTCATATCTCCTACACTACCATAATTATCAATTGACCAAAATTAACTGAACAAAAATACACTGAAATCTTGTAATACCTGAGCAAACCAACTTCCCTAGATCGCGTAGTTTTTCTCCCGATGCTAAAGCGTCTTAGCCCGTTTTCTCAAAAGTGCTACCGTCTATGCTTGTATTGAAAATCAAATTATAGAATTACAAGAATTTGAAAGAGAAAAGTAAAATACTTACCTTAAATCCAGAATTAATCTTGAAGGAAGTTCATAGAACGAATAACAATCATTATGCTCAATCTCAAAGCTTCTACTCAATTGATTAGAGTCTCGTGCTCAAATTGCTAGAACTCCATGCAAAACTCGAACCAAACCAGAACCACGAACAACGACTTGACGCGGAATCTCGACGAACAACAGAACAGTTGTTGAAACATCGTTAACGAAGCTCGACCAGAAAACTCGAGACGGACAGAACTTCTTCCTGGCGGTGTTACTGTCCAGACTCGAAAGAAGCTAAAGGGTTGTTTGACTTTATGAAGAAGGAACAACATGTGGTCGTTTGGCAACTGATTGAAGACAGACTGTTGGCAACCAGATTCGTGTTGGCACTGCATGACCCATGAAATAACTTCATCTTGCTCCACAGCAGCAAGCTTGCCCATGATATCCAGAGTTGTCAATCCCCAGTATGCCCCATTTAATCTTAGATGCTCCATCACCACAGATTCAAAATTGTCTTTGCACTGAAGGTATATAGGCACGTAATAGAGAAAGCAAATAATAGAGTGACAAGAAAAGTTCTTTGGTGAGTTGGAAAGAAAGGAACTCCAATCAGGTACTTAAATTCCATAAGGATGTGTACGAAAGAATCATCTCACAGGGGTGAGAATATAGGTAGGAGATATAAGGAGCATTTTCACAAAGTGAGATTCTTCCGTCTGATCAAAGATGAAGCCAAAACAGTAGAAGTGCAATTCCAAATAATCTCATTCAATTTCAGATAAAGTAAATAATGGCACTATGCAGTGTAGTGATGGAGAATCCGTGAAATCGTACAGAATCAAAAGCTCACGATTTCGTTTGGAGAAACATTTATATTTATATGACTGAATATAGTCATAATTGAAATAGAACTTCTTGAGATGGTAGAGTCTCGTGCTGATAACGTGTTATGAAACAATAAAAGAATAAGAGCAATATTGTAGAGAAAGAGAGAGAGAATTCTTATTGAATCTTGGGGTGATTTACAATGGGGTAAGACCCCTCTATTTATTGGAGGAAAAATGACTTAGCCTCAAAGTAAAACTCTCTACAAGATAGACATTCACTCCAAATAGAATTCTATTCTTAGCACTTAGATATATGTGATAATTATACTTATCTTTTTTATATGAGGTGCAAACATGAGGTGAAGTGTATATAATTCAATACTTCCAGGTGGACGATATTCATGGTATATGCTTTATTTACCCGTTTAGGTTGCTTTGTCATAACCACAACTATTCTTGACATTACTATCCCTCTTATAAGTAAATAAAATTGACTATATAAAACATGTCATGGTAGATACAACCATTTCTTTAAAAGTAATGATGGAAACATCAGGTGCAAAAATAATATATCATCATACACAAAAGTAGATATATAACAGAAGAGGAAAAGCAAGCAACTTATAGAAGTAAAAGCAAAAGACACTGCTAATTCGCAATGCCTATTATTCAGTCAATTCAAATATTTAGAAACGGTCATCAAAATTTCAGATATTAGGATATTCAGTTGTCTTCAACATAAGCCAATCAAGCAGGCCCTTTCAAAATCAGTTCTGTTTATGCACCCAATCCACCGATCAAAATGAATTTTTTCCCTCTGATATCCTCTTTCAACCAACCACTATTTGTAGCACACCAAATTCTGGCACAGGTTCTAAATTTGAATAAATACAAAACTACACCTGCAGATACAAGTCACTCTTTCAGTCTTTCTAATTAAGACATGTAGCCGATTAACGTTAATTATTTTACTGTCCAGGATAATACAGAATATTTAAGCAAAGGAATAATAGGAACGCAAGCATATACCATAAATTTGCGATTCCGGAGAACTTAGTAAAGAGTTTGTATAATTCAAACATAATAATAAATGCTTTACTGCATAAAATTGTACATTTTGTAGTTAGCATTTAGATTACATGTCACAAATCCTATGTCCAACTAATAACTCGTGTTGGGAGATATCTTTTAATTTGGCTAACGAATAACATTAAAGAACATCAAATGTAAAGAAAAAGAAAACACCAAACAAAGCTTGCATCATCATTTATGTTTCTGTTTAAACCAAATACAACAAACTTGTTGCCAATTTGAGTTCAAATTATTATTAGCAAGAAAATAAAAAATTACTTTCAGTTCTGATCATTGCTTATAATATAAGCACAAACTTATGATATATCGTTTAAAAATAATTGGACTGAACACTTCTTACTTAAGTTGCTGAAAAATAATATCAGAATTGAAGCACTATCATGCCTACAACTGGTGTATAAAACAATTACAAAGGTTATGGGTCAGTAGTTATGCGTTATGCCTCCAATCTCAAGATTATCAAACATTTTTTTTATTTTAAACAAACATTCAGCCAAAATGAACTACATGAAACACTCATTGAGTAAGTCGTAATAGTTTTTCTAGCTATCCATGAGTGGCAATTGAACTTCTAATTGGAAAAATGATGTAATTGTAATTGAGACGTATAGATGGTCTTAACCCAAAACGTAAAAGTAGTTTAGACAGATTCTATCATTCTACTGAAAGTTTGACAATACATTTTATGAATTATTTTTCATTCAGAAATACCACTATCTATATGTCCTTGAAGAACAAACATAAAGATGTATGGATCACTTTTAACTTAATATTAATTTTTAGAAAAAAGGATTCATGCATCATGGATTCAAATAATCAATTCTATATATATATATATATATATATATATATATATATATATATATGCGTTGCACCTTTCTTTTTCTTTTTTTTTTTTAATTTAAAACCAAGTATCCAGGTTTTCATCCCCGGTGGTGCTGGAGTTTGGCTTTAACCCCTACCTTTTTTATTCATTAGGCAAAACGATACATAGGAGGGGACATGAACCAAAAACCTCGAAGGAACTAAAACACTAAAAGTTATAAATGACTAGACCTAAGACATTATCAAGAGCTACTTAAACAAGATATGCGTGGCACCTATTTAGTTATTAACAGTTATGACTAAAGTGTTGTGAGTCATTAATTTCATCTCCTACATTTCCAATCACAAATCAAATACAGCATAACAAAAGAATGTCGGAACTAATAATTAGGAAAAGTTACTTTAACCAATCTTTTGCGAATCCATGTTGTGCTAAAATTTATAAAATAGCCAACAACCAGAATAAGTTGCGGTTATTTCATAACCCAAACCATCAGTGAAAAAATTAATTTGGAAAAAACGTTGCTTATAATACATGATGACTTCCGGTTGTACTTCTACATGTTTAAACTAGTAAACTTTGAACAAGTCAATTATAGTCTCCATGAAAAGCTTTCTTATTCACAGGGGCAGCGCACAATGGTTGAACAAGCCAACCATAGCTTCCATGGGAAGTTTCCTTATTCACACGGACAGCCCACAATGGTTGAACAAGCCAACCATAGCTTCCATGGGAAGCTTCCTTATTCACACGGGAATTTTCACAAAACATCCTCACCATTTTTGCTATAAATAGAGGTGCTTGCCTTCATTGTAAATTATCACAAAAATTAGAGTGTTCATCACCAAGAAAAGTGAGAACAAGAGTGATCCTAGAGAGTGATCCTCATTTGTGAGTTTTGAGAGTTTTTTTATGAGTTTTGTAAATACTCGTGTAATCTGTTCTTGTGAGTAATAGAGGTTATTTTTCTCTCAAATTTATATTTACCAACGCCCAATCGGTCCACATACCCCAACAAGTGGTATCAGAGCGCCATGTTAGAGGCGTTGGTCGAGTTTTTAGGTGACGGGCCAAATTTGGGTTTTTGGAGCTTTGCTCGAAATCCAATTTGGACGGTACCATTGGATTCATCTCGTCGAAAGGAGTCAAACGCACCAAACAGCGACCTAATCGGAGTTTAAACAAGCCTATTAATCGCGGTCAAGTTTAGTCAACTTTGTCGGAGGTTCGCTGGGAACTCACCGGAAAAGACAACCGTCGCAGGAAATTTCGACGGAGAAGACGACCGGTCAACTGTAGCGAACCAGTCAACTCTCTAAAATTACAGATTGGTCCCTCAACTTTCAAAAGTTACATTTTTGCCCTATGGTGGAATTTCAGCCACGAAGTGTCAATTCCACCATTTTCGATCATTCCGGACGCAACGGTGAACTTCGTGTTTAAAGATTCAACCCCGATCGTGTTCTTTAAGATGATAATGTCTACATAGGAGTCAACATCATCTTTCGAAGCCATGATTACGCTTACTGCCACAAATTACACGCTATAGAGACCTCGGATGGAAGATCTCCTAAGCTGTAAAGATTTTTTTCATCCCATAGAATTGATGGGTAAAAATCCTGATCCCGCCAAGGAGTTAGATTGGAAGAAATCAAATCGAAAAACTATTGGTCAAATCCGTCAATGGATTGATCATAGTGTCTTCCACCATGTTGCACAAAAAACAGGTGCATATACCCTCTGGAAGAAGTTGGAAGACATGTACCAGGCCAAGACCGCTCGGAATAACGGGAAGCTAAAAAATGAAACTTCAGTTGCCGAGCATACCAGTAAGTTCCAAAACCTTGTCAACCAGTTGTCGTCTGTAGAGATGCCACTTAGCGATGAAGTTCAGGCGCTGTTACTACTCAGTTCCCTTCCTGATAGTTGGGAAACGCTGGTCGTATCACCAGCACTCTCAGCCCCTAATGGCAAACTTACCATGTCAGTGGTCAAGGATGGCCTATTCAGTGAAGAGGCAAGGAGAAAGGAGATGGGCACATATCATACCCATGCCTTTGTCACAGAGAACCAGGGGAGGCAACAAAAGAGTAGAAAAAGTAAATGGAGAGGCAGAAGCAAGATCAGGGGCAGGTCTACTGATGGTAGAAAGCCAACATATAAGTGCCATCATTGTGGAATTGAGGGACATATGAAGAAGAACTGCTACAAATGGAAAGAGGAGCAAGGCCAGAGCAGTTCGCAGCCGAAGAACAATGGTGGAGAAACGTTAGTTACTATCTCTGGTGATGTAGCTTATTGTTCAACCCAAGATGAGACATGCCTTCACGTCTCACGAGAAGACACGGAATGGGTGGTAGATACTGCAGCATCCTACCACGTGACTCCATACAAGGAATACTTCACAACATACAATGCCGGTGACTTTGGAGCTGTGAAAATGGGAAACCAGTTCCTCTTAGATTGTCGGAATTGGTGATGTCCAGATAAAGACAAGTTCCGGGAGCACAATCACTTTGAATGATGTTCTCCATGTTCCAGATCTTCGGCTAAATCTATTGTCAGGAATAGCTCTTGACAAACAGGGATATGATAGTCACTTCAGTAAAGGCACATGGAAGTTAACAAGAAGCGCTATGACAGTCGCCCGAGGACATATTTTTGGCACGCTATACAAGACTCATGTGAAGATATGCACAGACAGCCTCAACGTTGCAGAAAAGAAGGCTTCTCAAAGTTTATGGCACCAGACACTCGGCCACATGGGTGAGAAAGGGTTGTCTACCCTAATAAAAAAGGAGTTCATCAATGTGGACAAGGATGTTGTACAAAATCCTTGCAATCATTGTATGCTTGGTAAGCAGCATAGAGTCTCGTTTAATTCCTCTTCAACGAAAAGATCAGAGTTACTCAGTCTGGTACACTCTAATGTTTGCAGTCCCTTAGAGGTTGAATCACTCTGCGGCAATCGATACTTTCTAATGTTCATTGATGATTCTTCTCGAAAGGTGTGGGTGTATTTCTTACGGACGAAGGACTAGGTGTTCAATTACTTCAAACTGTTTCATTTCATGGTAGGACGTGAGATAAGAAAGAAGTTGAAGTGTCTTCGATCCGAAAATGGAGGTGAATACTCTTCCAGGCAGTTCAATGCCTATTGCAGATCATATGGCATTCGACATGAGAAGACGGTCCCACGCACCCTCAACACAACGGTGTAGCTGAAAGAATGAACCGAACAATCATGGAACGTGTTCGGAGCATGCTCAGTATGGCTAAGCTGCCAAAGCCATTCTGGGGAGAAGCAGTCAGAGCCGCCTGTTACTTGATCAACCGATCTCCATCAGTACCATCGAAATTTGATGTTCCGGAGAAACTTTGGTCTGGAAAGTATCCATGATATTCTCACTTGAGAATATTTGGATGTTTGGTGTACGCACACGTATCCCAGGAGCTTAGGAAGAAAATAGATGCAAGGACCTCTCCATGCATATTCATAGGCTATGGCGATGAAGAATTTGGATACAGATTATGGGATCCAAAGGAGAAACAGGTGATCAGAAGTAGGGACGTAGTGTTCCATGAAAACAAGATAATAGAAGATATTGAAAAGCCCACAATATCTCAGAAGCCAAATGTTGCTCCTCAGGTGCCAGAGGAAACAGCAGAATCATTCATGAGAAATGAAGATACAGTGCCAGAAGATATTCCAGAAGTAGAAGACAATGAGGAAGAAGACGGTGTTGAGCAGGGGGAGCCACAACCCGCTCTGCCAGATGTTCCAGAACCATCACAAGACTCAGATGATGGTGGATCTCCTCATATTCCAGAAGTTCGTAGATCTGAACGAGGTCAGATTCCATCAAGAAGATATCCAGAATCCGAATATCTTCTACTTACTGAAGATGGAGAACCAGAGAGTTTCCATGAAGCAGTATCTCGTAAGGACAAAGAACAGTGGTTGCTCACAATGCAGGACGAGATGGAATCTCTGCAGAAAAATCAGACTTATGAGATCGTAGAACTTCCAAAAGGGAAGAAGACACTGAAAAATAAATGGGTGTTCAAGATGAAGAAACATGGCGGTGGAAAAGTAGTGAAATACAAAGCACGATTGGTAGTCAAAGGATTCCAGCAGAAGAAGGGAATCAACTTAGATGAGATTCTTTCACCCGTAGTCAAGATGACTTCAATCCGAGCCATACTTGGATTGGTCGCAAGTATGAACTTGGAGCTTCATCGGATGGATGTGAAGACATCGTTTATTCATGGAGATTTAAAAGAAGAAATCTATATGCAGCAACCCGAAGGTTTTGAGGTTTCAGAAGATAACCTCGTGTGCAAGCTAAAGAAGATTTTGTACGGTTTGAAGCAGGAACCAAGACAGTGGTACAAGAAGTTTGACTCGTGCATGGTGAGTCAAGGGTACAAGAAAACTGCCGCAGATGAATGTGTTTACATTCAGAAATTTTCAGACGGGAATTTCGTTGCTCTTCTACTATATGTAGACGATATTTTGATCGTGGGGAAAGACGCAACGAAGATCAACCAGCTGAAGAAGGAACTCTCTAAGTATTTTGACATGAAAGACTTAGGACCGGCTCAACAAATATTGGGAATGCAGATCACCCGAGACAAGAAGAACTGGAGGTTATGGCTATCTCAGGAGAAGTATATTGAACGAGTGCTTGCACGGTTCAATATGAACAATGCCAAACCAGTTAGCATTCAATTAGCCAACCATTTCAAGCTGAGCAAGAGTTCTTGTCCCTCATCCAAGGAAGAGATTGGGGAGATGTCGTCAGTACCATATTCTTCATCAGTTGGAAGTTTGATGTATGATATGGTGTGTACGAGGCCCGATATTACTCACGCAGTGGGATGGTGAGTCGTTTTCTCTCCAACCCCGGGAGAGAGCATTGGAGGCAGTAAAGTGGATTCTTAGGTATCTTAAGGGTACAATGAAGTTATGTCTTTGTTACAGGGGAGCTGATCCAATCTTGGGCTATACAGATGCAGATATGGCCGGAGATCTTGATAGTAGAAAATCTACTTCAGGATTCATTTACACTTTTGCAGGGGGAGCTGTATCATGGAAGTCTAGGTTACAGAAGTGTTTTGCTTTATCCACAACCGAAGCAGAATACATTGCTGCCGCTGAACCTGGAAAAGAGATGTTGTGGCTAAAGCGTTATCTCCAAGAGTTTGGAATCAAACAAAAGGAGTACAAGGTACATTTTGACAGTCAGAGTGCTTTGGATTTGAGCAAGAACTCCATGTACCATTCCCGTACAAAATATATTGATATTCGCTATCATTGGATACTTGAGGTGATGGATCGACAACTGTTGAGACTAGTGAAGATCCATACGAAGGAGAATCCAGCTGATATGTTAACAAAGGTAGTGACTCGAGAAAAGCTAGAGTTATGCAGAGACATAGCCGGGATGTTTATTTCAGATACGACTGGAGGGGGAGAATTGATGACTTCCAACCGTACTTTTAGATGTTCAAATTAGCAAACTTTGAACAAGCCAACCATAGCCTCCATGTGAAGCTTCCTTATTCACACGGGCAGCCCACAATGGTTGAACAAGCCAACTATAGCCTCCATGAGAAGCTTCCTTATTCACACGGGAATTTTCACAAAAAACCCTCACCATTTTTGAGAGTGAGGACAAGAGTGATCCTCATTTGTGAGTTTTGAGAGTTTTTTTATGAGTTTTGTAAATACTCGTGTAATCTATTTTTGTGTGTAATAGATGTTGTTTTTCTCTAAAATTTGTATTTACCAACGCCCAATCGATCCACATACCTCAACAATACACTGGTTGAACCATTAGAGACCTAACTGTAAAGTAACTTCTCATCTCAATCCGAATACCTCATCCAAAGAACAAAAAATAAATAATATATATACGCACGTATATATACTGAACTTCTAAAAGTTAGAACTCAACAATCCCAAACTGAATTAGAAGAATGAAAAAGGCATAATCCTTCTTTAAAAATTGAGCACAAAACTAATATAATCGTTTACCTAAAGTTAGTTTGGATGTTTTGTCTTTACACCCCCAAAACACTGTTTTGTGGAGAAGAAGCGCAAGGCATGCAGGAACAACAACAACAACAATGACAATCATGTCTTTTTTTCAAGTCTGAAGCATCGTGTAACCCGGAGTTTCTAATAGGCCTAAGCGTTATTTCTTTTGGTTTTGCAATGGGTCTTTTGGCTACGATTGTGTTTTTCTTTGTAAGCTTGGTATTTTTAGGTTTCAAAATAGCAATAAGTAATTTAACTTTTAACTTAATAAGTTACTGTTTTTAATATATTGTAAATATAGATATAAATTTGTTATCTAACCGTGCTATATTAATATGGTGTAGTGTAACATCAAGTATAAGTAAGTAATTTGCTTTCACTGGTGACGCGCGCATAACCTCCAAATAAGTACGACGTACTTTAGTATATAAGGTAATTTTAAATTAAGAGTACGGAATTTGTATCCTCCTTGGTTTTATGACCCTGTAAAAGTTGGATTAATGAAAATTGAGCACTTGCCTCATTTTGTAGACTGACCAGAAGTCTAGAACCAAGCTTCCGTTTTGATGAATAATATTCCACTGCTCTTATATCTAATTTATGCTTTGTGTTTTCGGAACTCGATAGTGACATGCAGTTGGCATTGACATACGAGTATAAACTTCGGAAGCACGGGTATAAATTTCAAACTTACAAGTATAAAACTTCATTTATTTGAAGTTAGGCTTTGCGTTCCCTAACTTTAGACCCGTGTATAATAAGAATGGAACTTGGGCCTAACACAACCCCAAAAGTTAGCTTACGAGGTGATGATTGCCCAAGCTATAGAAGGAGACCAAAGACCTCAAATCTCTCCGATGTGAGACAACCCAACACCTCCCTCACGCCCAGATCTCTAGAGCGTGGACAACGTAAATGGGGGCCCAACATCGGTAGCAATAATTGGGATGAGCCTGCCTCTGATACCATAATAAGAATGAACCTTGGGCCTGAGTCAAACCCAAAAGCTAGCCTAGCTTATGAGGTGAGGATTGCCCAAGCCATATAAGGAGACCAAAGACCTCAAATCCCTCCGATGTGGGACAACTCAACAGTATATCTGAAGTTAGCACTGCTACAGGCTAATTTAGTTCGCGAAACTGAAGTTTTTCAAGAATTAAAATTAGATCCATCTAATATGTTAACTCTATTTTTGTAGAGAAAAAGAGATTGAACACACTTAATATTTGAATTGATAACGTTCAACGTTAGAAGAAATTGTTGCTTTGGTTCCTCAATCCTTCTCATCTATGGTGGATTCAAAGGCAGAGAATAAGTTAATGGCAGAAAGGGAACCTATATTGGTAAAATACGGGCAGGACACGTGGATGTTATAACAAATAATACTCGGAAAGAATCTCAGAGTCATATCTTACATAGTCAATTTATTTAGGTTAACATCCGGATAGTCATAAGAGGCAATTTGCTCCGGACCAACAACAACCGGAGACAAAACGGTTAATGCTCGGAAACAATCCATCTGGAGAACCTATGAGTAACCGAATACAACTTTTTTAGACGACAAACTCTGAGATACTACAGATTTTTCATTTAAATCCCGAGCGATTAAAAATCTACTAGGCATAACATAGGGAACGTGCTGATAATGTCCATAATCAGCAAACTGTTATAAATAGAATTTTATTTATGGTGAATATATATTTTTAGAAAGATTCTAGGGTTTATTACTTGGTCACTAAGTCACCCTCTTCTTATAAATAGAGGATTGTAATTTATCTCAAAATTCAATAAGAATTCTCTCTCTCTTTCTCTGCAATATTGTTTTTCTTCTTTTATTATTTCATAACACGTTATCAACATGAGACTAACCAATTGAGTAGAAGCTTTGAGATTGAGCTTATTGATTGTCAATTTTTCTATGAATTTCCTTCATGATTGAATTATGAATTTAAGGTAAGACCAAATTCATGTATAATTGTGGGCAAAGAATTGAAACTCATCCCATTGAATTTGCTTCATTCTCATTCCCTTTAGAGAATGTGATAGAGATAAGTCATAAAGAAAACAAAATTACTACTATGAATGTATCAATGGATGTGGACATGTAAATAGACAAATAAATTATAATAATCATCATTGAGTAATGAGAAAATAATGTTTGTCAATCGATTAGACATGAGAATTTATAAATCACATATAGATGATTATGATCCATTCATGATATGAATATGAATGTGCTAGTGGTAGTGAATATATCACACTCACCTCTAGAAGGAGGTTTGAGATGATATAAGAAAAATAATGTCATTATTATTGCATGAATGGTCATTGATCACGTACCTATTGTACGTCAAGATATTTTGGCAATGTGATTATTAAAGGACAACAATAATGCAAGAAACATATCTTGCATATAATTTTGACCATAACCATAATGGTATAACTTTCACTTTAAAAGTGATATTCACTATATGGATGTTGATGAATATGTGGTAGTACCAAATTAATTGAGAATTCTGCAATAGCCAATTATACTATTTTGGAGAAATATAGTTGATTGCCAATAATGTATTGTGTTGTAGTAAGTCTCAAAAAACGTATCCAGTTTCCAAAGTATGCGTGAAAACGGTTGATTATATTGAGACTATAAATGATGAAAATATTTAGTATTTTCAATTACTACAACTTGTAGTTGGGTAATCTAAATGTAAAATGTTACCCGCTTTATTATCCAGTTTATACTACACAAATAAAAGAATACCATAATAAAGTAGATATTTATTGATATAAAAACCCATATCATAATAAACTTAGGGTTAATTGATAGTTGCACATGTCATAGTGTAAATATGAAGTTTATCAATATTGATAATTTATTCAGTTGGCATAATTGGTTTAGCCATATCAATTTAAGCATGATGTGCAAAAATAATAGAGAATTCACATGGGTCTATATTAAAGAACTAGAAAGTTCTTTACGATTCTCTTATATTGCTTATTCTCATTAATTGATTGTCTAACTGAAATTGGGATTGTATCCCATGAATGCTGGAAATATCAAAGGTGAATATGAGCACATTCACCTGTCATGTATATCACATAAGATGCATCTATGAGATGGTTACATGTGCGATTATTATTAACACACAACGTGAATTTTGCGAGGAAACTTGCTCGATAATTTGATTTAGAGCATAAATTCAGATTTTCTATTCAAGATAGTTCATCTTGATAAGTAGGTTTACATCACAGTTGGTTTAGCAAAATGATTTATTGAGTGCCTCCACTTAATAGCTAAATAATTGCTTGTGAGAACAAAGTTATCTATATCAATTGATATGCGTTATATATCAAAGTATATTATTTTCTCCCCTCATTGGTGGTTCAGGTTCAGGAACCAAATAATTTCATCTTATTATTATTGATGCGCGGTGTATATTTATATTAACACCATAACGTACAAAGATTTCTCAAAGTTGAGAAAACAAGTTAATTTTTCAAACATGAGGGGGAAACATGATAAACAATGGAGAAAAAGTTACGTGAAATAAATTATCATTTATACATCTAGATCCTTGAATAAAATAATATGAACTTGAAGTTCATAATAGAGTAATTCATTTTCAATATATTGCAAAGCATGCGAGAAGCATTTGCTGACCCAAAGAAAGTAACTATATTCTCATTGAACATGGTCCTATTAAATCCTAGAAGGACAAAATCTATAGTACGTTTAAAACGTATAGACAACCGATTTCAAATAAACTTCTTGATAAAGAAGATGAGCAAATGATCATAATAAAGGAGGCAAGTGATCTAGAAGATCAGATGAAATAGCACTTCATAAAATCTCATGAGAGATTCAGGTATCTGAATATATGAATGAAGAGGTTTATATATTATGTCTTTATGAAAAATTATTGGAACCAATATAAAATATTTGTCGACGACATCTATCATAGCGCTAAGTATAGATAAGGATCTTAAGAGTGTCAAGACAAATACAAAAATATTGGCCAAATTAACGATGTACAATTCAAATAGAATTGGTTTAATATGAAAGACATGTAGTTTTGGACATGTAGTTCAAACACTTGAAAGTATAAAGTCAATGGTGTGTGCAATCAGCTTTCAATGTCTTATTTGTCTAGCATGATATGAAAACTTGATATGCATCTAAAGTTTATTTTATGGCTAATGTGGCTTAACTTATATGACAATCCATGAAGGATTTAAGTTGCTTGAAACATATGTAATTCTTGATCTTGAAGTACCACTTCCTCAGTGCAATTTGTGCATAAATGTATCTTGCTATAACTATAAGCATGATATATGATAGCAAGAGTTTTTACCTCTATGTGAAGATATTGAACTGATGATTCCAACAAAATCATGTGAAGACAATACATCTATTAAGAAGGATGATTTCAAGGTAAAACAAATTCGTTTAATAGATCTTTTGAAGATGGTGCATAAGATTGGAATGCAATGCTTAAAGATGTGAATTGATGCTCTCATCGAGGGAGTTAATGCGCGTTGGACTTTTTTTTTTCTTATAAGGTTTTGTCCCACTGGGTTTTCCTTGCAAGGTTTTTAACGAGGCAACCAAAAGGCGTATTGTTAGATATGTGTACTCTTTTTCCTTCTGTAGGATTTTTTTTCCATTGGATATTATTTTAGTTAAGGTTTTAACGAGGCACATTATCTGTTGGATAGACATTCAAGGGAGAGTGTTATAAATAGTATTCTATTTACAGTGAATATCTATTTTTAGAGAGATTATATGATTTATTATTTAGTCGCTAAGTTATCCTTTCCCTATAAATAGAGGGTCTTGTTCGATTGTAATTCATCCCAAAATTCAATAAGAATTTCCTCTCTCTCTTACACTGCAATATTATTCTTCTTCTTTTATTATTTCATAAGACAAGAAAAATTATCGGAAGCCATTTATTCCAGGGTTTAACTATAAATAGACCTCTTAATATCTTATGATAGACAGTCCGAAATATCCACAAGTAAAACATTATGACAAACTAGTGCTCATTTTAAAATAGGCTCAATGTATAAAAATTCATCTTCTCTTCTTTATATTGCTCATTATTGCTTATTATTTAATTTTATGTCATTTCACTCTTATTCTAATCATTATATAAAGGAAGAACACGCAGACTTTATTTCAATTGTTTGAGGCATTTTATTACAAATTTGATTAATTTAACTTAAAATCAGATCCTAGGTTAAACAATTTGGCATCTGCCGTAGGATCTTAGCAATTATCCAGTAAATTCTAAGTACCGTTATTTCTTTCGTTTTCACCACCATCCTCACTTTTATTTTAGTCATTGGAAAGGATTCTATGATGTCTGAAAATGATGGGCGCCCCGTTAATCAAACATCAAATGATGATCAATCAATCCTCCGAAAGAGCCAACATCAAAACCAAGTCTCGACTGATGATCACGTGTTGCCGGTTAACCAGCAAGAGAATCCAATCCCATAGAATATCCAGGGATTAGAGCTCTCTAACACCATTTCGGACCACTTTAACACCGAATCTTTTTTCCAGTGAAACTCCATTAGAAACCCTCCTTGGAACTAGAGAACACGATAAAGGCCTTCATACCAACTCCACAAGCGAGGACCAATACAACAGACTCTGATATCTTTATGAGAAGTTCAGAACCGGCAGACTTCCAAATGACCTTGGAGCTGGAGGTTCAGGTACATCAGACAATGCATAATTTCATTGTACTATTCTAACTTTTCAGGAAACTTTGTTAAAGTAGATTAAGTAGTAGAACAAGCACATAAACCAGATTCCAGGGGTTCGACCGGTGATTGTTAAGTAGGGATTTTGATTATTTATTAGCACCTTTTGCTCTTGTTTTAGTCCGAAAGTATTGAATTGTGTTCACGAAACTAATGAAATTGTGCGAATTGTAGGAATGTTAGAAGTTTGATCTCCCATGATGAAATCTAACTAAAAAAGGAGTGTTCCGAAGCACAAGGCAATGAAGGGCGTAGATGCAAGAATGTGCGGTCCGTAGAAAGAGTTTGAGAGATGTGCGAAGCGCACATGAATTGTGCGACCGCAAAACAAGGTCCGTACTGACAAGTATTTCTATGTTCAGAGAATATGCATAAGACTAAGTCCTGACGCCTTGTAGAAGTGCGGACCACACAAGAATCATGTAGCCTCAGAAAGTGCTTCGCAACCACAATCCAGAAATGTGCGGCTGCAGAATCCTCCTTCCTGCGAACTAAAGAAATCTATAGACCGCACATGGAATTGTGCAACCGCAGAACCTCCGGATGGGCATTTTTGTCAGCGATTTTTGCCTATTATAAATAGACAGGTTTCATAAATTTAGATCAAGTTTCGATGTTAAAAGTTGTTGTAGCCGTTTCTTTTTACAATTTTAGGATGTTTTAGATTATTTGAGGGCTTAAACATTAGATTCATCATTTTAATGTTTTATTATGTGTTTAACTAGCTTTTCTTCTGTATGGGGCAAAATTAGAAGACTTGATTTTTTGCTACCAAGGCATGTCAGAAGCTTTCCCCGAGACCCCAAGGGTGGGAGGTCGCAGTTGAGTTCTTAGCCTCAGGGCTCATCAAAGTCGACTCGGAAGAAACAAGGTCCGAGGTCGGGATAAACAGGGAAGCCCCCTATGCACATGGCTACGCCTTACAGGCTCGACCTATATAGAATCTACTATGAGGCCTCGCATGAAGTCGTCTTGTCTTTATACTCTTGCAATTAATACACATGTACTTGTACCGACTACCCTCGCCTATATAAGGGGGACTTGCCCTACCTTATAAGGGACTGATTTTGCTTTATTTTTTTATAAGTGAAATACTCTCTCTCTCTCTCTCTCTCTCTCTCTCTCTTTCTCTATCTCTCTCTCCTCTGTCTTCTTCTAAGCCATTTGTTCTCATTGACCCGAGGCCATCTCGCATTTATTATTTTCTCACTTGCTCCGTACCCGTATAGCTATGCAATGGTCATAAAGAGCCTTGCTTAATCGTATCAGTGTCTGTATCCCTTTCCCGATTGTTTCCGATAGTTCGATCTCGACTCGAGCCTCGGCCTCGAGGCCTCCATCAATCTGCTCCACGGTCGGGCAATAGGCCCATTCGATTTGCTTACTACCTCGTCTTAGCTCACATTATATCGCAATACTTAACATTTTTAGCGTCAACTACCCTAACAACTAGTTTGAGATTAGATCACATAATTTTTAGAATCCCATTTACAAATTTAATTGCTTTTACCATTTTCAGGGTAAACCGTTTGGCACCCACAATGGGCTAAAAATAATAGTTTCGTCACGTAAACGCACATTATCCTTCACTCTTTCCTTCCTTGTCCTAGATCTTTTGATTTCAGGTTAATGCCTGGCTCGGTGAGCAAAATCGAGAATGATTACCCCGAGAACCACAGTGGAAGAAGTACGAGCATTCCAATGGTTGACTCGACGACACTGGACCATGATAGCGCATTTAGGTCGATCAAGTGGAAACGGGGTTGCAAAGCGCAACGAGTCAATGAAGCCCCGTGCACCAACGATAGCATACATCCCACTAACCAACTAAAATCCCAAAAACCCCCGACCCAGTTGGAACGGGAAGTTAATTTTCATATTATCCTTGAAATGTTGCAGGAACGACAACTGGCCATCGCTTAGCTGCGAAGTCGCGCGGCCACTCCTGACGCAGCAGCAATGGTAACACCTTCATACGATAAGCCGTTATCCGAGAGATCAAATGACAAAGAACCAACGGCCGACCCCAGCGCAGCAAAGGCACTGGGAATCTAATCAAAAAGATCAGATCAGGTTCGTAGGAATTTCTGCAACAATCTTCTCTCGGGGGAATAACTCATGAACTCGCTCCATAGGACCCGAAATACCAGAACTACCTAGATGGAATAGGACCTTGGCTCCATACAGATGCTCCACCACCCTTATGTGGTCGTTCGAAGGAAGCATCCTCCAAAACGATAGGTGCAAGCTCTTCTCTCTGAGGCACCTCGAAGACACTCTCCCAAAGGAAACTATAACAAAGTGTCGTCGCCTAGAGTCTGGCCGCATGGACTTGATCACCATGCCAGCATGGTATTTTTTAGAAGGAAACACCCGTATCGACAAAATGATATCAAAAAGGCCTGGTACACCCAACGCCGAACAAAAAAAAGGAATGAAATGTCGCGGAGAGCCACTCCCCGTACCCTGATAGGATAAATGAGATCGCTCCCAATTTAGAATGGTTGGACAGCCCATGCCTTTACGCAAAGCCTAAACAAGGCACACCCGATGACTCTAGGACATTCTAAATAGACACAGATCAGGTATCCGACCAAGGGTTGGTTGAATGACCGCACCAGGTGTCATCCTTGAATCAGAACCATGGGGAACCATTCGGGAACCTCATCTGGCCCAGTATATCCGAGTAGACTCCTAGTAAAGAAGCTGATGTGAAGCAGGCGAAGATATCACCCCATGCACTGTAAGTGAAAGGAACAAATTGAGGTGCAACCTACCTCAGAATGGCGGGAAGGTGGCCCAAGGGCAGCATCCTCGAGGAACTTTAAATAGAATTAGGTTCAACAAGGCATAACCCGTAAGGAAACCTCGTCCAACAGAGCGCGATTTTTGCATCGCTGCATCAAGTATCTTGATCACCATAAGGGAAGCCTAGAGCGCCGGATGGCCCGAACCCGTTCGACTAAAACCCTTGCAAAAGAAATATGGCTCAGTACAGGAACCACAGGGCATAGAAGGCAGCCTGCTCGGGAGAACGATGACTATGCTGTTGGAGGGGGATCACCACCAAGTATCATCGAGCGGTCAGAAAGGAAGGGATACCTAGAATCCACCTCAACCTCATAATAACACGCTAGTAACCTCTCTTTTTCCTTATTTTATCTTATAAAATTGAATTATGACCGTAAATCCAAGTGATATGACTAATCATGCCAATGGCGTCGGACCAAAGACGATAGGGCAGTTCGGACCAACAAACCGAATCACCCCTGCATTTCAAATCATTGATGGACTCCAGACACCGGTCGCCACAACTATCAGGAAAGCAACTTCCCTTTATACAACTCTCTTAAGTTTGAACCGGGACGCCGAGCCCGGGAAGTGCGGACGTGTTATTCGTATGACGAGGGGTACACTGCTCAGAGGCGATGTTAACACCTCCCTTCCAAAGAGGAAAAAACCCCGAAAAGGGAGGAACTTAGGCACTTAACAAAAATCTACACGCGACAGGAGGAAATCCCTCGCTGTCCAACCAGCCGCCGATGCCTGCGCCAAATCACGAAACGGCGCCTACATATCCTGTAGCAAGGAAGTACTACTCCACCCCTTCGATTGACTTTTCTCTTTTTATTAACATACATTTAGGAAGATATCCAAGGCATTCATAAATCTCGAACTCCACTCGGAGATCCGAGGTCTCTGTAGGATCGAGTGAGCTCCCTTCCCTCGACAGGGTTTCTAAACCATATGTCTTATCAACAAGATTATTAGCAAAGCTGCATTACCTCTAGAAAGGGCTACGATGAGATCTCTGGGCTTCCTCCTATGGTTGGGTGACGTGTGACTACTTTCTCTTAAAAAAACATCATATCCTCTGAAAAGCCAATAAATGGCGGGCTAGTTCTCGAATCGGAACCATGCAAGCGGGTCAGACAATCGGAGAAGCTGAGCTCGTGACAACGAGACCATATGTACTTACAGTCTATATCCACGCCGAGAAATAAAAAATATATAGTTTCTGCATTTAATAGCGGCCTATTTCAGCTCTAAGCAATAAAGAATATTTTCTCAGCATTTTGTATTTCGAGAAAGATTATTTCAACACATTCGCAACAAACGCTTCTCTATCAAATGGATCCGATATACTCAATAAATTAAAAATTTTGACACCTCCACGACCTTAGGGTCGGGACTCCGGGCTCACAAAGCCCTCGTGATGTAACTCCAAGTTTACAAAAGGCAGTATTCAAGCCTAAACTAATCTAACATAATCGGAGACCCAATGTAAGCAGTTCGACAACTTGCACGACCCCATGGTTGAAACTCCAAGCTCACCAAGCTCCTAGAAGGAAACTCTAAGTTCACAAGAAGCTATCTTCAAGCTTAAACATACTTGATGACTTGGAGACGGCTATCAATCACCATACAACTGGAAAAGTCCAAATGTGTAAGACCCTAACAAGCAGCCTTGGCACAACCAGATATATTCTGTAGACTGTAAGACCTCAATAGGCAAGACAAACTATAAGCCTCAACAGGCATGACAAACTGTGAAACCTCAACTGGTATGGTAAAACAATAAGACCTCAACAGACAAAAAAATCCTGATATTTAGGCTATACGTCGCATTAGTAAAGATTCCCTAAAGGGCATACCTTTGATGTAAACGCCTAAACTATCACTAGGGGATCAAAAATGGCTACAGTCAAACGCATACGACTATGGTCAAAACGACAGACATAACCCATATAATGCGACTTGGGGACGCCCAACTATTGCTAAAAAATCGTAGGCCCTTACTCCCGTATACTTCAGAAAGAACCAGTTAAAATAGGCTTACCTCCACAGGTAAAAATGAGCCCCAAAAATGTCGGCTCAAAAAATGCAAAGCGTCGATCTACTTGACCTACGAGGTAAGAACCTTACGAGGTGCTCGAATCATTGCCGACAACGACTTGAAATTGAGGTTCCTTTGGAACCGACAATGGTTTAGGAAAAATATTACAAAAAGATCTTGAAGAGCGTATATAAAGCCTACACAAAGCCCACGGGAAAAAAATATTGCAAGAGCCATTGTCGCCATCTAAGCAAGCCTACGGGCCACACACTGAAAGGTCTCTACGACCAAAACAACGTAAGAGCTATTGTTGCCAGCTAAAACATTTTGACAACTTAAGGATTAAAATGAGCTCGAGTCGTGACCTGATTCAAGGACTGGATCCAAAATAGTTAACTATACAAAGCCTACGGGCCACATATTAAAAGGTCTCTACGACCAAGTGGTACAAGTGCCACCATCACCAAAAACTCAATAAGATGTGAGGGTCGATTACAGCTCGAATCGCAATGCGACTCAGAGACAAGACCCAAAAAATGCAACATGCCTAAGGGAACGGCGCAAGCGCCATTGTCGGTGCCCGGAGAATTAAGGAAATTTAAGGGTCGATTGCATCTCGAACCGCAATGAGACTCGGAGATTGGACCTGGAAAATACAGCATACCTAAAGGTGCAGCACGACTCGTAGAATGGGTCGCTAAAATAGCTAAAAAGCAATATGCCTTAGGGCAGGGCTCTGATGATATCATCATCAGCAAACTAAAAGCCCAGGCCATGCGACCGCAAGATCACTTCTGCCCAGAAGAACAAAGTGTCGTCACCATCTAACCATGCTGGCAGGAAAAAACCTAAGGGTTAAAAACACACACCAAAAAAATATGCAAAGACAGGAAGGCTTAAGTCGAAGCCCAATTCAAAAACTAAGCCTAAACAGTCAGGCCGAGCATGGAGGGCCAACACCTTCTCACATCAAGAATCACACTAAGGGGTCACTGGGACTGTCTGAGCAGATCCAAATCGAGAAGGACCTCGCCAAACGCCAAGGCCGGCCTGCATGATCGAAGATAATAACGGGAAAAAGGTACAGAAGAAATAAAACTTCACAACCTCTCCTTATATATCATGTGCTCAAGGGAAAGTGTCTTCTCTATCTACAGGCATGCCCTACATATATTCGGAACAAACCTACAAAGACGGAAAAATATACGCTCTGCACAAAAGGGATATAACTTGCCAAAATTGCCCTCTGTGACATCGACGAGAAGTGACCAAGCTTCCACCCGAGCTCGAGCCAATTCCTCCGAGAAAACGAGGCCCTCTGCACCAATTTCTTCAAACACCTCCCCCTGAGATTTGCGAGGAATATATACCTCAGTCACCCGCTCCCGATCCAGGGTCTGCTTCAGCTCAGCTTGGGCGTCAGTGGCATCCTGCACACAAATCACCATCTCATGATCGGCCTTGGCTCGATTCAGTGCTGCTTCTATCCAGACGTCAATTACGTTAGCTTTGACCTTCGAGAGGTTCGATTCAAGTTTTCGGATCATATCTGCTTGAACTTTCGCATCGTCTCGAGTCAAGCAGAGTTGGATTTCGAGGACAGGGACCTTGGCCGAAGCATTCATCTCCTCAAAATATCGAGCCTGTGCTTGAGTCCTTAGCTCTCCACAAGAAATCCTCATGTAGTTGACGTCGCCTTTGAGGTAGTACAGAGCCTTTGACCTTTTTCGTAGCTGCTACAGCAAAGAGGAATCAGCTTCAAGGCCAGAAAGGAGCGAAACACACATTATCAGAATATTACTTTCTCCGCCAAATAGCTCTTATAGTTTGAGCTCCGATGTGCCTCATATCGCCAACTCTGCAGCTCCACTTCCTTCTTCTTATTGAGGAGCCTATGGGACCCCCCCCCCCCCACCTGAAATTTTTGGAGTTTGGCTCCTTAATAGAGCAGCTCAGACCTAAGCCTATCATATGCCTTTGCAAGGAAGGATCAGTAGAGGGAGGAAAACGTGGGATACAAGTGAACTATGCATAAACTCACCACAAAATGGAGTCGATAGACTTCCTCAAAGTCAAACCACACTCCTATTGATTTTTTCCCTGCGACCCTAGAAGAACCAACCTCATGCATGGCATGCTCACCCAAAAGAACTACCAGCCAAGAATCAAGCACTCCGGGGACAGCAAATTCGGGCAAGACCCCCTCTTCAAAGATACGATCCCGACTGGCACCAATTAAAGCTCCCTCACATCGCAATTGCTGATCTCTCTCATTGCCATCAACCTTCGAGCCGGAGACCAACGAATCCTTCCCATTTTCAGAGAAATATTTCCTCGTCCCAAGGAACTGCCCAATATCTGCAAGCTATGAATCCATCATAAATGGAAGAGAAAAATTTTGCCTCAAATATACGAAGATAGAGCAAAGGCAACATATGCACATACCTTGGTGTTGTGCCCCTCACCCAGTGCGAAGCACAGCTCACCACCTGTGTTCATGACAGGATGAATAGGTCACCAGCTTCTGAACCCAGCCGGGCAGATCGTGAACTTCACCCGACATCTGTGAAGTTGCTGCAATAAAAGAAACAACACTATTACTTAGCTGATTTTTGCCATAGACGAGATCTGAAAAAGTTCCAAACACTTCATTTACGAGTGTGATTCCACCCTTCAGAAATGGCAAGAACTACGTAGGGATAATGTCGGCCGTCCGAACCCTAATGAACCAATTGCCGACTCTTTAATACCACTTTCCTCGTCATGTACGACAAAGGGCGTGGATGAGCAGCACCCAGAGTTAGTAGACCCCGATGATGGAAGGGATGTAATAGCCTAACAAAGTGGTCGAACATAAATTCAAGCCCGACCTTCTCCATGAAGAACCTCATCATCAACAATGTTCGCCAGAATGGCAAATGAATCTGCACCAGGGTAACACGATACTTCAGACAAAACTCAAGAACAATTTTTTTAGGAGGGCCAAAGGAGAAAGGATATAAATACACGTCAGGAAACCATCAAAGAGTTCACAATACCCTAGTTGGGGGAAATCACCTGCATGATTACCCTTTAGCTCCATCCACAGTATCTCATCTATCTCCACATACTCTCCCCTTGGCAAAGATGCTTTCTCCTAACCAAGCTGCCTTGATTCCTTAGCACAAGAAGCAGCCGCCCCGGCCTCTTGTCGGATCGACCCCAAAACAGTTTCCATGGCTATGGTGGAGCTAACAAGCCAAAGAAAAGTACGTACCAATCTTTTCAAACCTAAAAATATACGGTCCCTTATACTAGAATGAAAATGTGGCTATTTGAAAATACTAAGAGTTTTGTGGAGAAGCCGAAGATGCTCCATATATATGTGAAAAGCAACAATAATTCATCTGCCTGAGGCAAGCCCCGGGAAGCCAACAACCTTGATATAGATCGAAGGACCGAAACTCCACCCCGAGAGCATCCTTCAATAAAGTATTATATCTCGAGGATTCATTTGCATTATCTCCATGCTCGAGGCAGCACTCTATGACAAGAAATCCTAGCCTAGATAGGTCGGACCTTGACGAGCGCTCATTAATAGACATTTAATCTCATTAATAGATTAAGAAGGAAGAGCAGATACAGGAAGCTTCGATCATGAAAAGATACACAAAGGCCTGGTAATGCACTCCAAATACATACCAGCATATCATATCTCTTATCGAGGTGTTTTGTGGATGTCATAAATTTTTGTAGCTGTTTTCAGGGGAGCTAAAACAATGTTAGCTATACAGTTGGGTTTGTCTTTGGAATATCTTAGTTTCCTTCCTTGTTACTAACTTGTGTGAAACAAATTTAGGTGAAAACATGGCGGAAAACAATAAACTTGAACATAAGCGTTTGTGGGATGTGGACATCGAGGATGAGCAAATTGTCGAGGTTTCTCGTGAACCTCAAGCTAATAGAAGAGGCGGGGTACCTCATGACACTGTCCCCTCTCAACCCCCACCTCCACCTTGAGCGGCTCCACACTGGGTGTTATCCAATGAAGGATATGATAGTGTAATAGTCCCTCCCCGTATTAAGGCGGGGAACTTCCAAATATCACCAATGTGATGCTCACTTTGCTTGACCAACGATGTTTCTTCACTAATGCTCCAACTCAAAATGCGTATAACTATTTGAAAGAGTTTGTGAATACTTTTTGGGGGAGCAAAAAAACAAATGTATTCGAGGATGCATTGAGGCTATGGATTTTTCCATTATCTCTCTTGGGGAAGCTTTAGATTGGTTGGAACGATTACCGAACCATTCCATTCATACTTGGTATGAGTTCATGGAGAAATTTCTTGCTAGTTTCTTCTCACTCGCACATATGGCTACACTTCGAGATAAGATTTTGGCATTAAAGCAAGAGTCGAATGAAACCACTACACGAGATATGGGAGAAATATAGAACAATGGTTAAGGACTTTCCCAACAATGATATGACATAAAACATGATTCAACAAACCTTCTATCATAAGATTAACACAACAAACCAATGTGTAGTGAATCAACTTGCCGGTGAAAACTTTATGATAATGCCATATGCGGAGGCGTGTGATATTTTGGATAAAATGGCAAAAACATCATCGGCCAAGAAATCCTGGGCCAATGTTCCACAAGGTTATCCGAATATAATCCATGTTCACAGAGAATTGCATGACCAAGGGCAAGAATTGACTACTACCATGAATCAACTAGCAAGGATCAACTTCATCAAGTGCAAAATCCTAAGCAAGTAAATTCCATGGAAGGGATGAATATGACGGTGAACAAGAGAAGGACCAAGGGTGTACAAGTGCATAATTGAGTGGAGAACTATGTGCAAGAAGATAGTGGTTTTGATTACGATGATTCCTACAATGAACAAGAATAGGAAGTACGATATGTGAACAATTTTCAAGGGAAAATAAACAACTTCCAAGTCCCAAAATAACAACAATGGCGACCTCAAAAAAATCAAGGCAATTGGAGTTCTAAAAATCAAGGAAACTAGAGCGGTGGCAACAATCAAGGGTTGGAATAACAACAATCAAGGAAATTGGAAGGGAAATAATTAAGTAAATTGAGGGGGGAGGTAAAAATCAAGGCAACCGGGGGTCAGGTTTCCAAAGGCCTCCGATGTATCAAAATCCGAACAACCCAACTCCTTATCCATGCCATAGTTTAAATTCTTCAAACAATGAGATGGGGCATATTTAAAATACGTTCAAGCAAATGATAGATAAGAATACCAATTCGGATGCCCAATTTGCCTTAATAGAACATCAATCCACAAATTAGAAGTTCAAATAGGGAAAATATCTCAAGCTCTAAATTCTTGTCCTAAGGGGGCACTACCAAGTGATGCAGTAGTAAACCCAAACGGTAGAAATAACATGGGACATGCCATGGCCATTACTACAAGAAATGGAAGAGGTGGGAATGCACCCACCTCAAGTCAAAGACAACTTGTGGATAATGAGCAAGTGGTGCAAGAAGAAGAAATCCCAAACAATGTGGTTTAACCTAGTGATGAAGTTCAGATTGATATTGATGATATTGTGGAAGAAACTCAAGAGGAAGTGAACCCATCTACAGAAGTCATTATTGAAATACCGGAGCTGGTAGTAAAAAAGACTAAGGTACAATAAAGACTTTCCAATAAAAATGGTATGTATCAGTTCAACAATTTCATTGGAACATATGCTCGGTTAGGCAAAGTTTATGAAGGATCGCGTGACAAAAAAGCGGTCAATGAATTTTGAAACTATCAAAGTCACTCATCAAGTGAGTGAAATTGTGCATTTATTGGCTCCTAAGTTAGAGGATCCCGCTGCTTTCACTATCCCTTGTAAAATTGGAAGTGCTGAGTTTGCTAAATATCTTTGTAATATCGGTGGAAGTATCATATTGATGCCTTATTCAATTTTCAATACTTTAAAAATTGGGTAGCCAAGGCGCACCTCTATGAGATTATAAATGGCTTATTGTACTATGAACATATCCTAGTGAGTGATTGAGTATGTCTTGGTTCGTGTTGATAAATTTATTGTTCCTGTGATTTTGTCATTCTAGATTGCAATGTTGATTATGAGGTAACAATTATTCATGGAAACCTTTCCTTGGTACGGGGAAGGTTCTTCGTGATGTTGAAGTCAGATAACTTACCTTCTAGGTTGGTGATGAAAAAGTGGTATTCCATGCGTGTAAATCCATGCGACAACCAAATAGCAATGAGGTATACTCTTTTTTGGACATGGTGACTAATTATTATTGATGAAATAAGTGCTATAATTAATGTTGATGATATGTTTGAGGCCGTATTGCTCAACTTCTACGATGACGAGATGGATGTCTTCATGGAATGTGTCAAATCTTTACAATGAATGGGGTCGTACAACCATGCACCACGGAAATTATTCGTGGATCTTGAAAATAGGCCCAACCCCCTGTAAAGCCATCTATTGAAGAACCTCCTACCTTGGAGTTGAAGCCATTGCCTTCTCATCTTTGGTATGAATTTCTTGGTCCTTGTTCTAATTTACCGGTTATTATTTCCTCTAATTTGACTAATGTGTAAGTAGATTCCACTTTGGTGGTGCTACAAAAGAGGAGAAGGCTATTGGATAGACCTTTGCAAAAATTCGGGAGATAAGGCCCGCATTTTGCATGCATAAGATCAACTTGGAGGATGGTGCTAAGCAATCTATTGAACATCAAAGTAGACTTAATTAGTCTATGCATGAAGTTGTCAAAAAGGAGATTATCAAGTGGTTGGATTCCGGGGTTTTCTACCCTATTTTCGATAGTTCGTGGACCTCACATGTTCAATGGTCCCAAAGAAGGGGGCATGACGGTGGTCATCAATGATAAGAATGGTTTGATTCCCACAATAACGGTGACCGGTTGGAAGGTGTGTATGGACTATCACAATCTCAACAAAGTCACAAAGAAGGATAACTTTCCACTTTCTTTCTTAGATCAAATGCTCGATAGATTGGCTGGCCATGATTTCTATTGCTTTCTTGATGGGTATTCGGGCTACAACCAAATTCGTATTGTTGTAGAAGATATAGTCAAAACAACCTTTACATGTCCATATGGTACCTTTTCTTTCGAGCAGATGCCGCTTGTTTTGTGCAATGGACCCGACTGATTTTCAAAGATTTATGATGTCTATTTTCACGAACATGGTAGAGAAGTACATTGAAGTTTTCATGGATGATTTCTCAGTGGTTGGAGATTCTTTTGATGATTATCTTGTCAAATTTGGACAAAGGGTTGGCAATATGAAGAAATAAATTTGGTACTTAATTGGGGGAAATGTCATTTCATGGTCAAGGAACGCATTGTCCTTGCCACAAAATCTAAAAAAGTGGAATTGAAGTCTGCAAAGAAAAGATTGAGGTGATTTCTAGACTTCCACCTCCATCTTCGCTGAAAGGTGCGTGGAGCTTTTTAGGCCACACGGGGTTTTACAAGCGTTCCATCAAAGATTTCTCTAAGGTGGTGAACCCTATGGAAAATTTTAAATTCAATGATGATTTCATGAGAGCTTTGGAACTGTTATAGTTGAAGTTAACAACTACTGCCATCATCACTGCTCCAACTTGGAGTGTGACTTTTGAATTCATGTGTGATAAAAGTGACGTAGTGGTTGGGTCAACACATTAATAAGATTTTTCATCCAATATACTATGCTAGTAAGACCATGAATAGTGCCCAAGTTAACTATACCGTCACAGAGAAAGATCTCCTTGACATTGTGTTTACAATTGAAAAGTTCCGCCGGTACTCGATGGGTGCAAAAGTCATTGTCCATATAGATTATGTGGCGCTTCATATCTTATGAGAAAGAAAGACTCCAAAGCTTAGTTATTAGATTGGTGCTTTTGTTACAAGAGTTTTACATTGATATCTAAGGTATAAAGGGTAGTGAAAACCAAGTGGCATATCACTTGTCTTGTTTGGAAAAGGAGGGGATGTCACATGATGACCTTGAAATTAATGACTCCTACCTTGATGAGAAACTCTTGCCAATTTCAGTAAAAAAGGTGCCATGGTTCGATGATATAGAAAATTTCTTGTATGTGGAATCCTTCTGGATGAGTTCTCTTCAAGCCAATGAAAGAAGTTCAAACGGGATTGTCAATATTATTATTGGGATGAACCAACCTCTTTCAGATATGTATGGATGGGATTATTTGAAGGTGTGTACCGGAAGAAGAGCAAGATGATATTGTTATTCTTCACAACATTGTGGTCATCATGGTGGAGCAAGAACGAAAACCAAAGCGCTTAGTTGTGGTTTCTATTAGATCACTCTTTACAAGGATGCAAGTGAGTTAGTGAAATTATGTGATGAATGTCAATGGGCCAGTAGAATTTCAAATAAAATTGAAATGTCTCTCACTACCGTTTTGGAGATTGATATTTTTAATATGTGGGGTATTGACTTCATGGGCCCTTTTACGAGTTCTTGTGGAAATACCTACATCTTGGTCGCGGTGGATTATGTGTCGAAGTGGGTTGAGGCTGTTACTCTACCCAATAATGAGGCAAGAAGTGTGGTGGCGCTCTTAAATAAGAATAATTTCATAAGATTTGGTATTGAACATGCAATTATAAGCGATAGGGTGTCTCATTTTTTCAACAAAGCCTTCGGGACACTACTTGTCAAGTATGGTATTACTCACATAGCTATGACCCACTATCATCCACAAGCTAGTAGGCAAGTGGAAGTCTTATATCATAAATTAAAGAGTATCTTTTCCAAAATGGTGAATGCTAATCATACAGATTGGTCCAAGAAACTCGATGATGCATTACGGGCCTATCGCACAGCTTACAAAGCACCTACCGGAATTTTGCCACTCCGGTTGGTGTTTAGAAAGCTTGTCATCTCCCTGTAGAGCTTGAGCATAAGGCCATGTGGGCTCTAAAGAAGTTGAATCTTGATTGGATGGTACCATAGGAATGGGTTCCGACACCATGCTTATGCAAGTCTGTCCTTGTACAAAGAAAATATGAAATATCTTCATGAAAAATAAATTCGGAACAAAAAGTTCAAGGTGGGCGATCTTTTATTGTTGTTTAACTCAAGGTTGAAGATGTGTCCATGGAAGCTAAAGTCAAAATGAAATGTTCCTTTTGAAATTGTGGGTGTGATACATTTTGGTGCATTAGACTTGAAGAACAAAAACAATAAAGTATTCCGAGTCAATGGTTACTACGTGAAGCACTACTTGGAAAAAGTTTGAGATAGCCACGTCGCGGCGGTCATTCTTTTCAACTGAGTATATATTCTATGCAGTGCCCCATGTTAAATTAGGCACTTCTTCGGAGGCAACCCATATTTCTTTTCTTTTTTCTTTTGTAGTTAGGTGTTATTTTTGTTCTAACTTGATTTGAAGTGTACTACAGTGGTGATTGTGACTTACAAGAATTGTCGTCGAAAAATATGGCAAATAGTTCCAAGAATTGCGGACCGCAGTTGATTTGTGCAGACCACACATTTGTGGGTGTTCTAGCAAAAGAGCAGTGTGGCTGCACAATTATCTTTTGGGCCGCACAAATGAAATGATGAAAATGCCAACTCTTAGAAGTTTTTGCCTATCATTGCATAGGTCGATCTGCAACTGCACAGAAAATCTACGTCCACACATGAAATTGTGTGGACCACAGATGAAATGCTGAGATAAAATCTCAAGGTAATAGAGTGCAGACTGCACATGAAAATGTGCGGCCGCACTCTCCCTTCTTTCCCCTAGCAAACAGGTAGTATAAATTGAGGAACATGGCCATTGTTATTTTTTTTCACTCTCTGAACAAATGAATTTGTAGTGCTCTATTGAATTTTCGTGGTGATTTCATTATTCCACATTCACAACAACTTTGAGAAGTGACACATTACACATACTCTATGTGGAATGCTTTTGATTTTTCCTTAATCGTCTTAGTTAGTTTAATTTGTAGATTTTTCGTTCTTTTTAGGCCATTTGTTATTCGAGTTCTGTATGCATGTGGGGTTAAATCTGTACTGGGTTATCTTTATGTATGCTCTATGAGGACTGGGTTAGTGTAATTTACACGCCCAAATCCTGGGGAGGCATTGCTGGCACTCGGAGCCGCACTGGCCGGAGAAAACTGCTTTGAAACTCTTTTTTCTCTTTGTAACTATCTTGGGCCAAAATGGCTACAACTCATAATTTATAACTATAAGTGGACAACACTATATCACTGAACCATATTTCTTTAAACATGAATACATATGGGTCATCAAGGCCTCTGACATACTACCAAATGAACCTCTATCTACAAAGCCTCTAAGATTGTTTGACATCAAATGGGACAGGGTACCGGCCTACCCATAAGTCTGTAGTAGAACTCTGACACGATCACTCATAGACTCGGCTGAACTCTGAATGAGGTGGAGTCTAACCAATCCTTCGAGTAATGCCAATCTCGTCTAATATAAGGGCTCGTCAAACAGATTATTTATACCTGCAGGCATGAATGCATCAATCTCAACCAAAGGATGTCAGTACAAAATATGTTATGAGTATGCAAGGCGAACTGAAACATAACCATTATTTAGCATTAACTAAAGACATATGAGTATCAACCTGAATATCTGAAATGCCTCCGTATATGCATGCTTATTATACTGATATATATATATATATATATATATATATATATATATATATATATATATATATATATATATATATATATATATATATATATATATATATATATATATATATATATATATTATATTTGTCTTTTGCGACTGTTATCTATATCGTGTTATGCATGACCGTCCAACTGACCAGTGGTAACTTCCTGACCGAGTGTAATGCAGTGGTAAATGCATGACTATCCAACCGGCCGTAGCTCGATGGTAAATGTGTAACTTCCTAACCGGCTGTAGCTCGATGATAAATGCCTGAATGTCTGACCAACCGTATCTCGATGGTGAATAAATATGCATGACTACCTAAACGGTGGTAAACAATAATACATAACTGCCCAACTGGTGGTAATTACCTAACCAGACGTAGCACAATGGTAAATGCATGAAGATGTATATACATGTATCACTATATTATAAAATTAATAACTTTATCATATACCTCAATAGAGACTTTGGTACATACTTAGACATGCCTGAATATCACTTTGCATGAATGAACAACATAAACAGTCTTACTAAGAGTAGAACATCATATGGAACAACATTACGTTTATATATCGTTACTTGGATCATACCAAAAGAAAGAAAAAATAACCTTAACATACCTGAGTCGATTCTCTTGAAAATTCCTCTCACACACATCTTTTGTGATAATATATGTGACGGGTGGATTGAAATAGGAAAAATCCGTATGATATATTTTTATTGCTCTAGCATAGAGTGTGAAAGAGGTAAATTGAAGACTTTTGCGTGTTCTTGGAAATGCAAGATTGGAAATGCATTTGAACGTTTAGAGGACTTACTTTCCATTATTGAAGGAAATCACCTCAACTTTAGAGATATGTTAATTTATAATTTTATGAAGTTTGTGAATGGCTAGTCATTAGAGCACAGGAAGAAGATAAAGGTCCAAATATTGATCATGCCACATATATTAATGAATGTATGAGTCACATTTTCTAGGGAAAAGTTGTCACGTGATGGTCTTACCTAAATATTTTATATAGTACACATGACCATGATAATAGGGTACATAAATTGTATTAAAAATAAGTACTATGTTAAGTAATTTTCAACATTAATTAAATACATATAAAAAACAATATGAATCTCTAAAGTGCTGCCGTATTTTCATACTTATTATACTTATATTTATAATGCTTCTTTTTGTGACTGTTATCCATATTGTATTTGGTATGACTGCCCAACTGATCAATGGTTACTGCCCGACCGACCGTAGGGTGGTTGTAAATGAATGACTACTGACCGCCCGTAGAATAGTTGTAAAAATGTAACTGCCCAATCGGCCGTAGTTCAATGGTAATTGTTTGTCTTCCTGATTGGCCGTAGCTCGACGGTAAATGAATATGCATGACTACCCAACCGGTGGTAAATAATGATACATAACTGCACAACTGGTGGTAATTGCCTGACCGGCCGAAGCATGATAGTAAATGCATGACAATTCATGTATCACTATATTATAAACATTACCATCTGAATCATATACCTCAATAGGGATTTAGATACATACTTATACATGCTTGAATATCACTTTACCGGAATGAATAACACATACATCCTTAACTACTAAGAGTAAAACCACTTATGAAATCGCATTACGTTTACGGATAGTTACTTAGATCATGCCAAAAGAAAAAGAGAATAACCTTACCATACTTGGTACATTATTTGTACTGATGTCCTTTTGTTGAGGATGATGCATACATGCCTGCAGGTATAGACAATCAGTGTGACGATCCCTCATAGTAGAAGAGGTCAGCGTTCAACGAATGATCAGTAACACTCCCCCTTTTCGGAGTGCAACTGAGTCTATATGTCATCGTGTCAGAGTTTGCTACAGACTTATGGGTAGACCAGTACCCTGTCCCATTTTATGTCAAATAATTCCATCTTAGCCGCATAATAGCGCTTTTAAGTGTCAAAGGCTTTGTAGATAAAGGTTATGTCAGAGGCCTTGACGAGCCATAAGTATTCATGTTTTAAGAATAATATTTTATTGGTGTAGTGTTCGCTCACTTACAATATGCACTACGAGTGGTTGCCATGTTGGCCCATGATGATATTAGAAAGAATTAGTTATAAAATGATTCACTCGGGCCAATATGACACTTAGTTCCAGCCACGCCTCCCCATGTTTGGAGCGTGACAAATTTCAAGTTTTTATAATGTCACCATGTCAAATTTTGCATGAAATTGAAAAACCTAAGTGGAAATTTTTGATCTGTGCATCATTTATAAAATCTACAGCAGCACTTGAATTTGTGCGGTCTACAAATATTGATTTTGGGAAAACCTACTAAGGAAGGGATTTTCGGCGACAAGTTAAAATGTGCGGGCCATAGAATTCACATCCTAGCCGCTTATAGCACTTTTAATGTCATTAAAGAGTCCCTAACTTGATACTGCACTTCACTTATGCATTCATACAACAAAATTCTCTTCCATTAGAGAGTTGGTATTTTTGGGGTTTAGAGGTATGTTTGCAAGGGAAATTGTGCAAACCGCACTTCACTTTTGCGTTCACACAACAAAATTGTGCGGTCCACAATTCCCCATCTGCAGCCACAAATGCAATTGTGCGGACTGCAGACCACTTCCGTGCACGCAGTATCTAATTTTTTACCCTCACTATGTACTATGATTTATATTTTACTTACTTGTCTCCTATGTTTGACTGAACATTGAATTGAAACTAACAATTGCATTTTCTTGATAGAGACAATTATTCGATCTAGAGGACGAGGTGATACTTCAGAAGGGACTGGTGAACCTTCTCAGGGTAGAGGAAAGAGTGCCTTACCCTCTGGCCAACAAAAGACAATTAGAAAGAAAGCAATAGCTGGGAGAGGGAGAGGTGTTGATCTATCCGAGATGAGCTCATATGGCCCATCAAAGAATGTTTCAGAGGGAACTCAACCTCTATTTAGGAGTAGCTGGCCATACAGTAAAGGCCGCAAATGAGATATGAACTCAACGACAAGTCGTCCTCATCTCATAGCACTTTTGAAGGATTGGAGAGTGCTAGTCAGGCTTCTAAGCCATTGGCTAGACCAGGGAAGAAGTGCAGGACGCACCACTTTATCGTATCCCTGATGATGGTAGAGGGAGAGATGCTACAGTTGTTGGCCTTAAAAAACAAAGAAGAAAGAGGATTGGGCGGATCGCTTCGTTATCCTAGCTACTTTCACCAGCTTCCGTACATGGTGGCCAATAAGGTTACTAACCCTTAAGCAACAGTTTATGTTGACAGATTTAGACAGGTACAACCCAATCATTTTGAGACAATTCAAGGCACACAAGGGGTGGATGTGGTTCACTCATAGTGTAGTCGATGCCAAATAGTAACTTGTCAAATAATTCTATGCCAATCTGGCTCATATAAAAAAAGGGAAGGAATATTTAGAGCAATGCACACTGGGAGAGGTAGTCTAACCTTGGTTGGATGAAATTCTAGGAATGGGGCCACCACCACCATGGATTACCGCTCGAGTTCCTTTTTACTGGAACACGTTGATCTTTGAGGAAAAGGGGTGCCATACATTTGTATGTAGTAGGTTGGATCCATGCCAGTATGAGACTTATCTTCTGATTCCTCGAGCAGTTTTTATGTCTTCTATTATGGCCTAGTATTCCCAAATTCCATAGAAACATAGAGACTGCATAGGAAAAAGTGGAACCAGGATCAATAACACTATATATATCATAATATTGGATAGGCAGTATACATGTGACAACGTTTGGAGAAGCCTATATGCTTTGGCGACCCCTCATAGCATAGATATGGTTGGGTCTGTTAGATAATACGCTTAACGCTAGAGGGGGGGGGGGGGTGAATAGCGTTATAATAAAAATTAGCGTGAACTTGCGGAATTAAAAAATTTGCAGGAAGTAAATAAGTGCGATAAATAATAAAGTACGCACCGATGTATTCTGGTTCACCACAACACGTGGCTAGTCCAGTCCCCGAGAGACTCTCTTGAGATTTTCCACTAACTTGTCAAGCTTACGGGTGCTCAACAAACCTTTACAACTTAAGGACACACGCCTTAACACCTTTGCTCGGAGATACAACAGTCCAAGACTTCAACCAAGGAAACACAAGTTCCTTACAACAAGAGAATCACAATTCTCTTACAAGTGTACAAAACACTAAACACTCAAACAATACACTCCTTAATGAGTAGATATGAGTAAAAGAAGTAAGCTCAAGATCACAACAACTATGGACAAGACTTTGGCTCTCAAAAGCTTTATGAAATGAATATAACATGATAAACAATAGTATGCAAGCTTATAGCAATAGAATGATCAGTTGTTGTATGTTTTTGTATTTAAAACACTGAAATGAAGCTGTATTTATAGTTGAAAAACTTGGCATTACCGTTGCCTAATTGCCAATTAAGAGTTGCTGATTTTACTGAGTGACAATCGATTGTCAAGAAGTCACAATCGATTGTTTGCCAATCGTTCCAAAAATCAATCCCAGATTTTACGCTTAACAATAGATTGTCCAAGATCAACAATCAATTATTGGTAACGTTCAAAAAATCATTTTCAGATTTTACGCAAAACAATCGATTATACAAAATCAATAATCGATTATTCAGCAACGTTCAAAAAATCCTTTCCAGATTTTAATTTCAACAATCGATTGTACAAAATCGACAATCGATTATTCAGCAACGTTCAAAAAATCTTTTCCAGATTTTAATTTCAACAATCGATTGTACAAAATCAACAATCGATTACCTGACGGTATTTGAAAACTTTACGACAACGGTCAGCTTCACAATCGATTGTGCAATGTTAACAATCGATTATTTATCAGACTTTGAAAATCATTTTAGACATTGCCTCATGACAATCGATTGTTATATACTCACAATCGATTATTTAATAACTTTGAAAAAGTCTGGAAGACACTGCCTCAACACAATCGATTATCATATGTTTATAATCGATTATTTTGTGACTTTGAAAAATCTGATGGACACTGTCTCTTCACAGTCGATTGTCATTAGCTTCACAATCGATTATTCTGAGTTTTGAAAAACTTTGATGTACACTGCCTCATCACAATCGATTGTCATAAGGTTCACAATCGATTGTCATGCAGGTTTGAAAAACCTGATGCTCACTGCCTTAACACAATCGATTGTCATTAGTTCACAATCGATTGTCATGCAGTCTTGGCTTAACATAATCGATTATCATAAGTACATAATCGATTATCTTAGTCCAGATTTTAGAGGCATGTTTAAAAATCATTTTGACTAAAGTAAATATGCATGATTTAAAATCATTTAGCATTAAATTAAATATGCATGATTTTGTAAAAATAGTTTTACGAGAGAAGCCATGTCATGAGTCAAGTTGTCGGATCAAGATCACAATTAAGAACGACTCATTTAAACTATAAGACTTTGTATTGTGCTTGAATCTCGTTATCCACCAATTGTGCGCTTGTACTTGAACTTCGTTATATATCAATTTGCGCTTGTTTGTCATTCATCAAAACCTACACATAAGAACACACGTTTTAATATAAAGCCTTAAGAACGTGTTTCCAACAATTTCCCCCTTTTTGATAATGGCAAACTATAAGCGGGATATGCAAATGAAGCAATTCATAATGACGATTCAAGACAAGTAAAGATATGCAATAAGTATGCGATTTGTTCCCCCTATATGAATTCCCCCTCAATTTAAGCTTATAAATATTGAGAGTGCATACCCGTTATCTTCCCCATTTTGCTATTAGCAAAAATAATATAATAAGATACCAAAGATTGAAATAAAACTTGTTTATTTATTGGAAAGAAAACGTGATTACTTAAAGAGAGTACAATAACTCAAGTAATAGCAGAAAAATCCATTATTGATACGAGATAATCGATTATTAGACGACAGAAACCGATTTTTCTGAAGAAGACTCGATTATTACGCGTCATGCTTTATAATTCCCCCTACCTTTAGGGCGATACCTGCAAAAATTTGTTAGACATCTCCGACGCTCAAGTTAGAAATCATGTAAAATAAAAAGATGCAATGCATGACTTAGATCAACGTGGAGTCAAGAATCCCGAGTTCACTACGAATTTGGAAGAAGGACTCTTTCTCTAAGGGCTTAGTAAAGATGTCGGCCAATTGGTCTTTGGTTTCAACAAATTCGCTTGCGACATCGCCCTTGAGAACGTGATCTCTTATGAAATGATGTCTAATTTCAATGTGTTTTGTTCGCGAATGAAGAACGGGGTTCTTCGTCAAGCATATGGCACTAGTATTATCACATCTAAGAGGGATATGATCAAGACTTAGGCCATAGTCCAAGAGTTGTTGTTTCATCCAGAGGATTTGAGCGCAACAACTCCCCGCGGCTACATATTCAGCCTCGGTTGTGGACAACGCAACACTTACTTGTTTCTTGCTAAACTAAGAAACGAGAGAGCTACCGAGCAAATGGCAAGTGCCACTAGTGCTCTTGCGGTCCAATTTGCATCCAGCAAAATCGGAGTCGGAATAGCCAACGAGTTGGCATGAAGAACCTTTGGGGTACCATAGACCCACATTTGTAGTACCAACAAGGTACTTCAAAATCCGTTTTACCGCAGTAAGGTGAGACTCTTTCGGACACGATTGATAACGGGCGCATAAGCACACGCTAAACATGATGTCCGGACGACTAGCAGTAAGATAGAGAAGAGAGCCAATCATACATCGATACTTCTTAGTGTCGACTTCCTTACCTTTCTCATCTTTGTCTAGATGATCGGATGTGCTCATGGGAGTTGCCATTGCTTTTGCATTGTTTATTTCAAATCATTTCAGCAATTCTTTGCAATATTTGGCTTGGCAAATGAACGTACCTTCTTTCATTTGCTTTACTTGTAATCCCAAAAAGAATGTTAACTCAACCATCATAGACATCTCAAATTCGCTTGTCATTAAATCGGAAAATTCCTTGCATAAGACATTGTTAGTAGCACCAAATATGATATCATCCACATATATTTGAACTAATAAAATATCATTATTTTTATGCTTAACAAAAAGGGTGGTGTCAACATTCCCCCTAATGAAATCATTTTCTAATAGAAATTTACTCAATCTTTCATACCAAGCTCGGGGAGCTTGTTTTAAACCATAGAGAGCCTTTTTGAGTTTAAAAACATGATCGGGAGATTTAAAAACTTCAAAACCAGGGGGTTGTTCAACATACACTTCTTCTTGAATAACACCATTTAGAAAAGCACTTTTCACATCCATTTGATATAAATTGAAATTCATAGAAGAGGCAAAAGCGAGCAATAGACGAATAGCTTCTAATCTAGCTACGGGAGCATATGTTTCTTCATAGTCAATACCCTCTTCTTGATTATAGCTTTTTGCTACAAGCCTAGCTTTGTTTCTAGTGATTACACCATTTTCATCTAGTTTGTTTCAAAAAACCCATTTCGTACCAATTATGGTATGATTTTTGGGTCATGGCACCAAATCCCAAACGTCATTCCGTTTGAATTGGTTAAGCTCCTCTTGCATTGCCAAGGTCCAAAATTCATCCCCAATTGCTTCGGAGATGGTTGTTGGTTCAATTTGAGACACAAAAGCAGTATGTCCTAAGGTGTTCTCAAGGGAGTTTCGGGTACTTACCTTTTCTCCGACGTCGCCAATTACCTGTTCGAGAGGGTGATCTTTGATTGTCCTCCACTCGTTAGGCGTTTTCGTTTCATTTTCCAATTGTGGCGCTTCCTCCGTTGGTTGTTTCAAAATTTCGTCTTGATTTTCCTTAGGCGTTTCCTCTTGTATTTTGTCTTTCAAGCTATCTAAAATACCTGCAAGATCAAAACCGGAATCCTTTCTCACCAAGCGAGCATTATTTTCGGCAAATACAACATGAGGGGATTCCTCCACAGTTTCGGTTCTTTTATTAAAAACCCTATATGCTTTGCTACGTGAAGAATAACCAATGAAAATTCCCTCATCGGACTTAGCATCAAATTTTCCCAATTGATCTTTGCCATTGTTATGAATAAAACATTTACAACCGAATACTCTAAGATGGGAGATATTTGGTCTTTCCTTATAGAGTTCATAGGGAGTTTTCATGAGTATAGGCCTTATTACTACTCTATTTAAGACGTAGCATGCGGTACTCAGGGCATCCGCCCAAAAATGTTTAGGAATCTTGGCCTCTTCGAGCATGGTTCTAGCCATCTCTTCGAGACGCCTATTTTTCCTTTCCACCACCCCATTTTGTTGTGGTGTACGTGGAGCGGAAAAGGTATGCTCGATAGCGAGTTCGTCACAAAAGTCCGCAAAGAGATTGTGATCAAACTCTCCCCCATGATCACTTCTAATTGAAGTGACGGTTGTTTCCTTCTCGTTTTGATCACGCTTAAGAAAATATTTAAAATTCTGAAAAGCATCACTTTTAATTGCAAGAAATAAAGTCCAAGTAAATCTAGAATAATCATCAACAATCACAAAAGCATAACGATTTCTTCCTAGACTTTCAATGCGAGATGGTCCAAATAAATCCATGTGAAGCAATTGCAATGGTCTAGAAGTTGAAACAATATTTTTGGATTTGAAAGATGCTTTTGTTTGCTTCCCCTTTTGACATGAATCACAAATAGAGTCATTTTCAAATTTTAAATTGGGAAGACCAATAACTAAGTTTTGAGAAATCAATTTGTTCAAAAGATGCATGTTGATATGTGCTACTCTACGATGCCATAACCAAGTATCATCCTCTTTACTCATAAGACAATCAACATATCCGGGTGAGGAATCAGCAAGATCAACCATATAAATATTATCCACTCTAAAACCACGAAGGATAATTTTAAGATCACTACGTCTAAACACTAAGCATTCATCCGAATCAAATAGGGCAAGATTTCCCTTGTCACATAATTGACTTATGCTCAAGAGATTATGCTTTAAACCTTTCACAAGTAATATATTCTTAATAGAGGAATTTTCATCCTTACCGACCGATCTGATGCCAATAATCTTTCCTATTGTTATCCCCAAAAATCACACTTCCTCCTTCTTTGTGTTCTAGTTGAAGGAATTTGGATTCGTCTCCCATCATATGTTTGGAGCATCCACTATCAAGGTACCATAGTACGTTTGATCCCTTCAAACATATCTACAAAATAAATTAATGCGTCTTAGGTACCCATGCCATTTTGGGTCCTTGAGGGTTAGGCATATTATAATGATGTGATTGTGTGATATGCCTATGTCATTTAAAACATGCAGGAGCAATATGACCAATGCGTCTACAATAATAACAAGTCACGTTGGGGTTATGCATCCTTCTAGGTTCATAGTAACTTGATGGACAAAATGATTTACTCTATTTTCATTATGACTATTGCGCATTTCATGAGAACCATTTCTCCTACTATTAGTTCTAAAATAAGTAGCATTTCTGGAGTAATGGTTATGTCTAGATGTTCTAAAAGACTCAAAACTCCTTCTAGTGTGGCCTAGAATATGCATCATTTCTAGGGTAGTCATTTCTAGGTGGTAAGTCATTTCTAGGTCTTCTAAAATGTTCAACATTTGGTCTAGCATGCATATTTGTTCTAGGATTGCTATTTCTAGGATAAGCATTTGTTTTATTAATCCTAGGTTGAGCCTTAGGTGGTTGGGGTTTGGCTTCAACCTTTTCTTTAGGCTCATTCTTAAAGCCTATGCCATGCTTGGTTGATTTCAAATTAACAAGGACTTTATTCAAATTTTTGTGGGAAGAATTAAACTTATCTAAGGTACCTTTAAGTCTATCTACCTTATTTTCGAGATGCATGCAAGAAGAACAATTTTTAATAGAACTTTCGGGCTTGTCGGCGCTTCTTTTTCCGAAAAGCTTGTTTTCCTCTTTCAGCTTCTCATTTTCTAAAACCAGTTTTTCTAAATCCTTTTCTTTCAAAGAAAGTTGTATTTGAAAATCTTGTTCTTTTAGAGAAGCATTTTCTTTTATGCTCTTGACAGTTTTTGAAGCATTAATAAATTCAGTATATAGCTTATCAAAAGCAGTTCGCATTTCTTCAAGAGTAAAGAAGTTTTTAGAAGAGATTTGACATACCTCATCTTGCTTGTCTTCTTGCGCCATAAGACAAAGGTTCGCGGCTTCGTCTTCTTCTTCTTCGCTTGACTCATCTCCGGAGTCTCCTCCCCAAGAAATGTATGCACGTTGCTTCTTAAAAGGTTTCTTCTCCTTTTTGATGTTTGGGCAATTTGATTTGATGTGCCCGGTTTCACCGCATTCATAGCACTTTATTTGTTCGCCTTGCTTTTTGCCCTTTCGTTCATACTCCTTTTGCATGAACTTTTGAAATCTTTTGATAACGAGTCCAAACTCGTTGTCTCCGTCCTCATCAACATGAGGTTGGCTTGTGCTTGCCTTAAGCGCTATTCTTTGCCTCCTTTGATCATCAACAAGAGGGTTAAGTATAGTAGACTCATAAGTCTTAAGGTTACCTCTTAATGCGTCGATGGTGACATTTGAGACGCCAATGGATTCTTGGATTGCGTCGGCCTTTGATCGCCATGCCGGAGTGAGACTTCTAAGAATTTTTCGAACAAGTTCTCTATCCGTGAATGTCTTCTTGAGAGCATGTAGATCATTTACGATTATTGAAAATCGTTCAAACATTTCATCCACCTTTTCACCTTCCTTCATGTGAAATAATTCATAAGCATGGGTTAGGAAATCAATTTTGGCTTCCCTTACCTGGTCCGTACCTTCGTACGTAATTTCCAGCTTGTCCCACATTTCCTTCGCCATTGTGCAACATGATATTTTCCTATAATCGTCAGCATTTACAGCACAATATAATAAATTAATTGCATTAGCATTATTTTGCACCTTTCGGATATCATCCGCGTCATATTCTTCTTCGGACTTGGGAACCCATTCGGTTTCAACCTTTTTGGTTGGAATTTGATTTCCCTTTGTTATCACCTTCCAAAGAAGAAAATTGTTTCCTTGAACGAAGATTTTCATCCTGTCCTTCCAGTACGTATAGTTTGTACCGTTGAATAGAGGTGGTCGTGTGGAGCATTGTCCTTCATCAATTCCTGCAAAAGAGTCACGAGTAGAAGCCATGGATAGATCTCTCAAACTGTTAAGTCTTCAGAGAGTTGGGCTCTGATACCAATTGTTAGATAATACGCTTAACGCTAGAGGGGGGGGGTGAATAGCGTTATAATAAAAATTAGCGTGAACTTGCGGAATTAAAAAATTTGCAGGAAGTAAATAAGTGCGATAAATAATAAAGTACGCACCGATGTATTCTGGTTCACCACAACACGTGGCTAGTCCAGTCCCCGAGAGACTCTCTTGAGATTTTCCACTAACTTGTCAAGCTTACGGGTGCTCAACAAACCTTTACAACTTAAGGACACACGCCTTAACACCTTTGCTCGGAGATACAACAGTCCAAGACTTCAACCAAGGAAACACAAGTTCCTTACAACAAGAGAATCACAATTCTCTTACAAGTGTACAAAACACTAAACACTCAAACAATACACTCCTTAATGAGTAGATATGAGTAAAAGAAGTAAGCTCAAGATCACAACAACTATGGACAAGACTTTGGCTCTCAAAAGCTTTATGAAATGAATATAACATGATAAACAATAGTATGCAAGCTTATAGCAATAGAATGATCAGTTGTTGTATGTTTTTGTATTTAAAACACTGAAATGAAGCTGTATTTATAGTTGAAAAACTTGGCATTACCGTTGCCTAATTGCCAATTAAGAGTTGCTGATTTTACTGAGTGACAATCGATTGTCAAGAAGTCACAATCGATTGTTTGCCAATCGTTCCAGAAATCAATCCCAGATTTTACGCTTAACAATCGATTGTCCAAGATCAACAATCAATTATTGGTAACGTTCAAAAAATCATTTTCAGATTTTACGCAAAACAATCGATTATACAAAATCAATAATCGATTATTCAGCAACGTTCAAAAAATCCTTTCCAGATTTTAATTTCAACAATCGATTGTACAAAATCAACAATCGATTACCTGACGGTATTTGAAAACTTTACGACAACGGTCAGCTTCACAATCGATTGTGCAATGTTAACAATCGATTATTTATCAGACTTTGAAAATCATTTTAGACACTGCCTCGTGACAATCGATTGTTATATACTCACAATCGATTATTTAATAACTTTGAAAAAGTCTGGAAGACACTGCCTCAACACAATCGATTGTCATATGTTCACAATCGATTATTTTGTGACTTTGAAAAATCTGATGGACACTGTCTCTTCACAGTCGATTGTCATTAGCTTTACAATCGATTATTCTGAGTTTTGAAAAACTTTGATGTACACTGCCTCATCACAATCGATTGTCATAAGGTTCACAATCGATTGTCATGCAGGTTTGAAAAACCTAATGCTCACTGCCTTAACACAATCGATTGTCATTAGTTCACAATCGATTGTCATGCAGTCTTGGCTTAACATAATCGATTATCATAAGTACATAATCGAATATCTTAGTCCAGATTTTAGAGGCATGTTTAAAAATCATTTTGACTAAAGTAATTATGCATGATTTAAAATCATTTAGCATTAAATTAAATATGCCATGATTTTGTAAAAATAGTTTTACGAGAGAAGCCATGTCATGAGTCAAGTTGTCGGATCAAGATCACAATTAAGAACGACTCATTTAAACTATAAAACTTTGTATTGTGCTTGAATCTCGTTATCCACCAATTGTGCGCTTGTACTTGAACTTCGTCATATATCAATTTGCGCTTGTTTGTCATTCATCAAAACCTACACATAAGAACACACGTTTTAGTATAAAGCCTTGAGAACGTGTTTCCAACAGGGTCCTCCCGAACTCTATGCACCACCCCTAGCTGCACCACGCCCAGCGGGTGCTAGAGTGCCTAGAGCTGGAGAGAGTGTTAAAGAGGTAGGAAGTACTGAACTGAATGGTTGTGTTGTGCCCCTGCCCGCACCTTGTACGAGACTCTCTCTGGATATCGCCCCTCAATCTGCACTGGTCGCATATGGGTAAGTCTATGTAACAAATACCTAAGTGCATAATTCCACACCCAGGGCATGGGCGCCTCCGCTGCTGCTGAGTTCTCCTCCTAACTAATCATGCTAGTGGGGTCCCCTGTTGCCCTGACTAGGCCTGCAATAAATCCACTGTTGCTACTGGCTAGGCCTTGATGGAGGTGCACTGGCTGAAGACTATGTAAAAGACTGGGATGGTCGTGATTACTGTCTCCTAAAGGCTGATCTTCCCCTACCAAATTACTCCTCAGAGTTTCCCGCTGGCCGAGCCTTGGTGCTACTCTCTCGCTCCATCGCGTTCTTCAACTTACGGCTCTTTATAGTTTGAGAAAATGCTACCATCTTTCCATAGTTCATATCAGAATTCAAGTTAGCCGTAGACGCATCCTTAATAACCAAAGAACTAAGGCCCTCAACAAACTAGTACACCTACCCTCCATAATGGGCAACATATGAACAACATGCAAACTTCATGTGGTACTCCCACACACTTCTGTTACCTTGCCTTAGATTCTAAAATTAAGTTGCATGGGCTGCCTTTGTCTCAGCAGGCAGGAAATGACCCATGAAGGCATCAGCAAACTCACTCCACCTTGCTGGAGGGCTCCCTTCCTCATGGGAGTCCTCCCACAACTCAAACCATGAATAGGCCACCCCTTTCAGGCAGTAGGCATCGAACTCCACTCCCTCTGTCTTAGTTTCATGCATAACTCTGAGAGTCTCATGCATCTCATTAATAAAATCTTGGGGTTCCTTCTTGATATTAGTGATTGATTCCAACCCTACACCACAATAAAGTTTCAAGAGCGATCAATGTAGTTTTTACCTGAGACGGTCGAGATCGAATCCACGGGGAGCTAGAATGTTTAGGATTCGGATTCCTATCTATACTAGTAGTGTGTAGTGCTTTTGATTACACTTCCAATAATAATTGTTTGTTTCTTACTTCTAATTTTCACACTAATAATATGCTAAATTAAACTAAGTATAAATGCTTGTAAGGTTTTCTAAATGATTAAAGAGGCACTAGGGAGGTGACTTTCTCCTTGGTGAATACTTGACGGGTTCTAAAGCCTAAGGCAAAAGTGTTATGTTGGGGATTGCGATATAGCCATTGCACGAAACTACTCACTCTATACCTCTCAGTAGCTTGAGTGACTTTCCTTTAATTGACTTTCTCATGACCAATTGGGTGTTAAAGTTTTGCTAACAATATAAGCTCAAGTCGGGTATTACTATCTGTAGATTTAACCCTTTAATTCAGACTATCAATCTCGTGAATACACCCCAATTCCTTGTTTGAATAATTTTCCCAGACTAGAGCTCTCTTTCTCAAGAAAAGCCCAAATAAAAAAGCACAAATTAGTGTATTCAACCACTAATTCAACATGGAAATCACAAATCAGTCCAGATACCAACCACCCATATACATCTAAACCTTAAAACAAAAGACCCATAAAATATTTGTACTAGGGTTGGGCTACAAACCTAGCTAATAGGGCTAGCTACTCATAATAATAGAATAAATCAGATATTTAGAAGAAGAATAACCCATATAATATGATTACAAACTACGAATTGAAGATTCAATTTTAAACTAGCTAAAAATTAATCAAAATGGACTAAAACTGTCGTTCACGTGCTTTACTAAGATAAAAATACCCTAAAATCTAAAAAAGAAGTATATGTACAAGGCAAAATTTTCTGGACCTGACGAAGGTACCACCGACCGTGGAAAAAGCACCGCAGCTGCGGTGAGTTTTTTTGGGTTAATTTCTCACACCCTGAATCTGGCCACCGCAGACCGCGTAAAATGCACCGCGACCATGGTGGCTTCACCGCGGGCCACATAAAATGGTCCGCAGACCATAGTGGTTTCCAACTTCCAAAATCTTGTCTCTCTGAATCCCTTCTCGGTGGACCGCAATAAATTGATTGTGGCCGTAATAAGTCTACCGCGACAGCAAAGAATCTTCCACGGACCGTACTACTTAAAAACGCAGTATAGCTCCTCTCTAAACTTATTCATCGTGGACTATACTAAATGGACATCGGTCGTGGTGGGTCTGTTGTAGCTGCAGTGGATTTTATGCTGCAGCCGTGCTTTAACTTGTTCTTTGTACTTGGGTAGGTTTCACTACTTTTTGAGTTGATTTTAACTTCTTTTCACTTTTATGATCAAACCCCTGCAAACAAGTATAACATGTAAGATTTTGGGACTATTTGTATACATTTTTAATCCAAAACTCAAGTAAAAAAGGAGTATAAAATAAACTAGAATCCCTGGTTATCAACTCCCCCAAACCTAAGCTTTTGCTTGTCTTATAGCAAATAATATAAGTCTAGCCTCCTTAAGAATAAAACCAAGAAAATTCAGCTAACCTAATGTGACCTCATCTAGCATCAATTGGGACTAACAATTGCCCTTAATTCAAATGAATTATTAACAACATTCAACCTTTTAGACACCATGGTTTTAGTGCGATGCAAAAACATCAAGAATAGACTCAACTCATCAAGGACACTCTTTCTACCACTTTATTCATTGTGGAACCCAAACTCATACTCCTCACTCTTCCATAAGAAAGACCTCACTTTTAGATTGTAGCGCTCAGAACCATGATTATGGAAAATACACTCATCTCTTTCAAAGAAAGGTCACAAGTCCAACTCTAAGTACCATAAGCTTACCCATTGTACGAGTCACCACTAATGTAAGCTTCATTCAACTCAAGATCATATAGGGCTTTTTTGGGGATGCAATGAAGGCTTTTGGTTCAAGGTAGGAAATATTTGGTCTAAGTAAGTTTCATCTTCCCATAAGCACTTCATTTGCTTCATTTTGGCATACATTCTCTTGACGTTTTCAGTCATTTACTTCTTTCTTAAGGGTTAGAGAAATACACTATCACTCTTTCTTTCTCCTTTCAAACCTTTTTCTCCTTTCTAATATTTCCATGCCTTTCATCTTTTTACTATTATTGACTCCCTTCACTTCTTCTACATTGTTCATTTTTTTATTTGACTTTGTGATTTTCTTTCTCTTTCTATTTGCCTTTCCTTTCTTAATTTTGTACCTTTTACAACTTTGTTTCATTCTTCGTCTCTGCCCCCAAACTTAAACTTCTTCCTTGTGCTAAGGAAACATCGGGTGTCAAAAAGAGGATCTTTTTAGAAAGGGTAAAGGCTTGTATCATGGTCTTTGAAAGAAAAAGGGATATGGCTCAAAAGAATTGACTAGGGATATTATTATTGGTAGACTATGGATGTTTTCAAGATATCATTCGGATCAAGGAGAGTCTATAATCACTTCTCAAGTCAAACTACACTAAGAAATTCGCGTAGACAAATATTGGGGGCGAGTTCTAGACTAATCGCTCCGGACTTGGACTTGTAATTAAAATTCTTACCACACAAGCTATAGGATTCCTAAAGATACAGGGTTGGGGGTCCACAACAACCTTAGCTAATATTTGAGGAACAAAAATGGTGCTGAAAAACCACTTGATGATTATCGTCCAACACACGAGTCTCAAGATCACAACTTTCACCATCCTATACATACTAATTTATTTTTGACCATAAAGATCAAAGGCAAAAATGTTAGGCCCAAGTGAAGCTTTGCTTGAGGCACTATTACTCTTTTGCTACTATTTACACAAAAATAAAAAGAAACTAGACTTAAACACTTAAGAAAGTTGTCATGCCATCCATCACCAGGAAGAGCCACTCGGTTCAAACAAATTCCACCTTTGGAAAGAACAGTAGCATTAAAAAAATTAAAGTCTTATTGGATGCAAAACTCAAAATAAGAAGCTATGAAAGAAAATGCGAAAAGTAAACTAAATATTTAGAATAGGGGATTTAAACTAATATACATAAGATATAACGAATATATACATCATAATGTAACCTTATATATACACCAAGGTTGCAAAATACGAAAAGTGAAATAAATTGGTAAAATTATATGCATACCAAGTGAAAAAAACATAGTAAAAAAATTAAAATTGTATCATATTTACAATCCAACATCATGAAAATAGGCTACCCTTCAAATGAAAGCTAGCATTGTCATTAATGCTAACCAGGCGAAAAATAGCTGAAGAGTAAAATAGAGAGTAAAGCGGAACTCCATATTGGTCCTCCGTCTGTATGAGATCATGAGCTTGGGTCCCTGGGTCCTGTGATTGCTTGGGAACCTAGGACATGAGGCTGCTTTGGGGGCTGAGGCTGGCTAGAGGAACCTCCCTGCAGGTCTTCCAACTCAATGACTACATCAGCCGTCTGTGAGATCACTCTCCTCCTTTTTGGTGCCATCTCCATCTCCTGCTCATACACCGGCACAGTCTGAGCTACTGAGGGATGCTCATGCAATAGTAGGTCGAATGGTAGATGGTCAGCAACCTTAATCTTCTTCACTTCTAGCCTCAACTCCTTCACAGGCTCATTTGATGCTCGAGTCTTTCTCGGTTTCTTTATCTGCTTTGTCAACTTCATCAATGCCTTCCCATGAGTACCTACAACCTCCAATATCAACTGTTGGTTCTCTAGGAGCTTCTTCTGGTTGTCGAAAAGCTCCTTGAGAGTCTCCTCCACTAAAGCTGAAATCTGTGTCTGTGAGGGTACGGACTGGGCTACCACCGAGATAGAAAGCATAGACAACTTAGAAGTAGCTGCCTATATCCAATTGTTGATATTGGCAAAGGTTTGGCTCAAATGGTGGGTAGTCAATAGGTACGCAGTGGATGAGGGGATAACTGGAGCAGTCGCTGTAGAGGATCTTAGGGCAATATCTTGTATGGTTGAGGGAGGCTGAGAAGAAGTGACTATTACTTCTGGCTCTTCAGACTGGACATTAAAAGTAGTGGCTTTACCTTTTGGGGTCGTAATCACCCTTCAGGCTGTACAAGGAAAAAGGCATCTTTGGTTTCACCTTCATATCTAACTTCCTTTTCTACACCACCTAGTCGTAAAAGTACATTGTCAGGAAATTTAGGAAGGGGTATGATCTATCACCTTCATTGACTACTCGTGTGATCACCCAGGACATAACATTCCTGATGTTGATCGGGTACCCCGCCATGATAGAAGCTACAAATATTGCCCGAGAGAGAGGCAGAGAGTTCTCATGAGTAGTGAGGTCCAACCTGCTGCATACGAAAGTCTCCTACCCTTTTGCCTCGAACTTTAAGGTTTTCCTTAGAATTTGAACCCCTGATGTCAACCAAGCTGGGGTGGTGCCCGGGAGTGCCAGGTATTCTGCAAACCAAGGACGGGATGCCTCATCCAATGCTACCTTTTCTAAGTATAATATTTCATCATCCTCCGGAAAGTCCATGTAGTCATTGATGGTCTTTCTATCGAACTTCACTACCAAATTATACACGCTAGTGACTTTATGCCCTTTTTGATTTAGGAAGCATTAGTGTAGAACTCCTTAAATATGTGCTCATTTGCCTACTCAACTTTGCTGGTAAAATATTCCTAGCCCAGTTTCTCTCTGAATTGCCTCCTCAAATTAGGGTTGTGAGGTAGAAGGTCCCTCTAAATTAATTGTCTCTCAAGAATCAAGTTCCTCTAAGGCCACCAATCTCGGAACCTATGGTATGCTAACTCACTATTAAATCTAATTTTCCAAGCCTCCGTGTTTCTAGTTATCTCCATCCATCCTCCCTCCCAATTTGGGGTTCTCCCCCTCTTCTTCAGCAATGTATCCTCCCCGGGTGTAAAAGTTGTGGGTGAAGTAGATGGTACACTATTATCCCTCTTTCTTGAGCCCTCAGATCACTAAAAATAAATTTGAACTAAAGCTTGAACTGTAGGATAGCCTAGGGGTATGGGCATATCTCTCAATCTAAACCTCCCCGGGAATTCGGGAACATACTCCGGCACTAAATCAGAGTCAGATACCTCTGGGGAGGGTACATACTCACTTCTAGCCAATTATGTGGGCCTGATGCAGCATAAATCAAAAGAAAAGAGGGGGTGTCCTATTATTTTTTATTTTTACAAAATGCGAGCTGTCTAGGCACAAAACCAAACAAGTCTAGATTAAGTCAAGTTTTTGCTCCTATTTTTTATATTTTAGCCTAACTCATGGATTAAGAATTAAGATACTTTGTGAATTTAATTAGTACAAAAAAACCCCTCCTGGCGAATGGATTTAACATAGTCTAAATAGATTCAGCAAGATATTGCCCGGCATAAGACTCTCTCGACCTCTTTTGCCTATACAAAAATTCCAGGACATTCATGAATCTACTCGAGCTCTTTGACAGTAATAAGATCCCCTACCCACCTTTCATGTAAAAAGCAAAATGCGACTCGCCAATGTCAATCTTATGGTTCAAAGGGCAAGTATCTCCTACTAAAGATCCTTATTGAAAACGAAAGAGACACCCCTTGCTGAGATAAGATTCCATAAAGCAGACCACTTTATCCTTGGGCCGTAGAGATGAAAACATCCTTTCCCCCGGAAAATAGGATAAGAATGTGTCACATTATAGGTGAACGATCAGAGGTGTCCTCTAATCACCATGACAAGGCTGGCCCCTCTATTAGTAGACTCAGATATGAATATTCATGAAGAAATGAATGTCGGGCTCTTTCTTTCACTGCTAACCCCAAGAAGTTTCAACATGCTGAAACTTTCCGTTTCGTCGAGGCCCGAGCTTGTGGTCCTTCTTTGAGTGTGGGTTAAATTGAATAAATCTGTCAAGTCTATGAAAACGTACATAGTAGCAAGGATGGTGCATCGCCTATTTATCGTTCTCGCTCGGGAGCCAAAACGAACACGCCAACTGTACTGGACATTTGACCAGGCATACCCTCTAAATGGGAAGCTGCTTTATCTTCATCCTTGATTTGCTTTCTTGTATCTCCAATTTCTTTGCGAACTTCAAGGGTCAATCTTATCATTCCTCGTCCCCAACCCGGGAGGACCCTCTCTTTTCCTTTTTGTTTTTCACCACCATTTCTTGATTTAACCATTGTCTGCAAATGGAGTTCAGTTAAAGATTGTTAGTATCACAGTACAAGAAGAATCACTGATGACTATGAATAAAAATAGCTAACCGCGGACCAAATAAAAGCAACACGGCAGAAACGGCACCACCGTGAAGTGGGGTTCAAAATACCCACTATGTAATTCAGGGCACCGCAGACTGCAAGAAATGATGTTTGGCCGTGGTAAGGCACCTTGATTCACGAAAAATCATCTATGGCCGCGATCTTGAAAATTTGACCCCTTTGAAGTTTACCATCGCAAAAAATCCATCACGGCCGCAGAGAGGCATCGCAGACCACGAAAAATCTACCGTGGTGGTGGTAAGCCATACTCAGCAACACCCACCTAGGGTTTCAAAATGTTTCTAATTTTTAGCCTTAATCCACATATTATCAACCTACTAGTTAGTCAATCAATATTTTTAACTAATTAATCATTATCTAAACAACATAATGCAACCCTAAGCAAAAAATTTAAAGAAAAGGGAAGAAAAAGAAGTACGAACTAAGGAATTAAAGGAAAATAAAATAAAACTAAAAACTAGGGAAAGATTTGAAGTACCAGAGATGAGATGCAATACAAATGCTTGATAATCAGTGTTTGAAGTTTTGCACTTAGGGCGTGATGAACAACACCTTTTTCTATTAAGAGAAAAAATGAGCTAAAAGTGTACATGAGAGCTTGAGGTCCTACTTAAAGAAAAATTACCTGGGACCCACAGTACCTACACACTGCGGTCTTCATAAAATGATCGGGGTACTGAAACACATGATGCACTGGCAAGAATGTCATCACGGTCCGCATGAAATTCTCCGCAGCCGCTGTAGGGCATCGCGGACGCATAAAATGCATTGCGGATGCGGTGAAAACTTTAGAGAACCTCCATTTTTAGCCATTCAACAATGCAGACCACAATGATGTTTTGCCCCCGCAATAAGGCAATTGCGGCCGCAAAAAATGCAATGCTGCAGCGGTCTAAGCTTCATCTAATCCAATATTTTTCCAATTTGGTCCTACACTGCATCAAAATAACCCTACATACATCCCACAACCAGTTAGTCCAAAAGAAATTCCTATACTTAAAAGAAAATCAAAAAGAACAACAAAATGAAAGACACATGGGTTGCCATCCAAGAAACACCTGATTTAACATCGCGGCACGACACAGGTTACCATCAAATAACTTTAGATGGATTAGTGCTACCACGTGGCAATTATCAATATTGCCAAGATACTGCTTGACTCTGAGCCCATTAACTCTGCTGACCTCTCCATTTTTGTTTTTCAAGTCAAGTGCACCAAAAGGAGTCATAAACACCACTTCAAAAGGTCCACTCCATTTCAACTTAAGCTTTCCTCGAAACAATCATAACTGAGAATTGAACAGTAGAACCAAATCACCCACTTTGAACTCCTTGCTACGAGCATACTTATCATGAAGGTACTTCATTTTATCCTTATACAAGGAAAAACTGGAGTAGACATGAAATTGGAATTCATCAAGTTCATTAAGCTGCTCCACACGAAGATTTGCTGCCACATCCCATTTAAGATTCAGCTTCCTTAAAGCCACATAGACTTGTGCTTGTACTCAGCTGGTAGATGGCAAGCTTTTCCAAACCCCAATCAATACAGAGACATACCAATCGAAGTCTTATAAGAAGTCATATAAGCCCATAGAGCATCATCCAATTTCTTTGACCAATCGGTCCTACTTGCATAGATCATTGTTGATAATATACTCTTGATTTTACCGTTTGAGACTTCAATTTGGCCACTCGCCTAAGGATGTAACGGATAGAAACTTTGTGATTGACAGTGTACTTTGCAAGCAAAATGTCAAAAGCTCTATTGCAAAAATGATTACCCCTCCCCCTATAATTTGTGATTGAGGCATCTCATCCTTCTTCAAAATTTCACCCGCTCTTTCTTACTCGTTGCATCTCTTCACAAGTTCACTTGAATCCTTGAATCCGGAAACCATCCATGGAATTCACTTGTCTTGGAATTTAAACGTGCTGTAATTGTGCCTTTGCTAGTTAATCATTGTGGTTGTCAGTTCTGCTATTGCCTGCTCATGATCTTGAAGCTCTTAGTGCAAGTGAATGACTGTGGCGTCACCCTGTGGCACATTGGCTAAATTTTGCCAAGCGGAGTAAGTGTCAGCCATCTCATCCAATATTGCATTAGTCTCATCATACGATGTGTTCATCAAATTACCCCCGGCAAGTTGGTTCACTATGCACTTATTTGATGAGTTAATGCCTCGGTAGAATGTATTTTGTATCGCTGCCGCAGTCATATCATTATTTTAACATTTCTTTACCGTTGTCCAGTATCTCTCCCATATCTCATGCAGTGGTTCATTGGGCTCCTTCTTAAAAGCTAGTATTTCATCCCTCAAGGTCTCTATGTGGGCTGGCAAGAAAAACTTTGCAATGAATTTATCTGCCAACTCATCGCAACTAGTGATGGAATGTTTAGGAAGCCTTTCAAGCCAATCCAAAGCCTTCCCTTTAAGTGAAAAATACAATAATCCCAACCGAAGCGCATTTTCTGACACATTTGTTTGCTTGCTCTCCTAATAGGTATCCACGAAACCCTTAAGATGTTTGTAAGCATTCTAATGGGGAGCACTAGTGAAATAGCCTCGCTTCTCCAACAATGTCAACATCACATTAGTAATTTGGAAATTGCCCACCCGAATTAGAGGTGTGACAATTATACTAGCATATCCTTGGTTGGGAAACACTTGAGGATCCACTACTGAAAGTGGCGGGAGAGGGTCTGGGAAATTATCATTGGCCTGGCAGCCTCTCATTTGAGCTTGAGGCACTACAAAAAACCTCAATATTGTCATCTACCTTCTCCCCCGGCGGAAGATCTCCAAGAGGTGCATTTTTTGCATTTTGTACCCGAATTTGCGACACACAGAAATTAGTAATACAGAAGGAAATAAAAACAACACATAAAATTATTTAGATAGATAGCCAAAACCATTAGCTTCCATAGCAACAACGAAAAGAATTGATCGGGTCCAACCCTACACCACTACAAAGTAGCAACAACGGCCGAAGCAGCTTTTACCCGAGAAGGTCGGGATCGAATCCATAGGGATCTCGAATGTTTGAGATTTGGATTCCTATCTAAAATAGCAGTGTGTAGTGCTCTTGATTACACTTCAAATCATAATTGTTTGTTTCTTTCTTATAATTTTTATACTAATAATATGCTAAATTAAACTAAGTATAAGTGCTTGTCAGGTTTTCTAAATTGTTAAAGAGGCACTAGGGAAGTGACTTTCTCCTAGGTGAATACTTGACGGGTTCTAAAGCCTAAGGCAAAGTTGTTATGTTGGTGATTTTGATACAGCCAATGCACGAAACTAGTCACTCTATACCTCTTGGTAGCTTGAGTAACTTTGCCTTAATTAACTTTCACAAGACCAGTAGGGTGTCAAAATTATGCAAGCAATATAGGCTCAAGTCGGGTATTAGTATTTCTAGATTTAACCCTTTAAATGGGGCTATCAATCTCTTGAATATACCACAATCCCTTGTTGGACTGATTTTCCTAGACTCAAGCTCTCTTTCTCAAGAAAAGCCCAAGTCAAAAAGGCACAAATTAGTGTTTGCAACCACTAATGTAATATGGAAAATACAAATCAGTCCAAATATCAACCACCCATAAACATCTAAGCTTTAAAATAAAAGATCCATCAAATTCCCACATTAGGGTTGAGCCACAACTCTAGTTAATGGGCCTGTTGGAAACACGTTTCAAATGCAATATACTAAACGTGTGTTCTTTTGTAGGTTTTGATGAATGTCAAACAAAGCAATAAGCGATATATAGCAGTGCTCAAGGACAAGCACAAAATGGATGCATTACAAGAAGCTCAAGACAAAGTTTAGAAATGTTATAATTGAGTCAATATTAATTGTGATCTTGATTCCTCAATCTTGGCTCATAACATGGCTTCTCTACTAAAATTATTTTTCCAAAATCATGCATATCTAACTTAAGTGTCAAATGATTTTAAACTATGCATATTTATATTTGTTAAAATGTTTTTCAAACATGCCTCAAAAATCTGGGCTAAGATAATCGATTATGTACTTATGATAATCGAGTATCTCTAAGCCAAGACTGCATGACAATCGATTGTGAATTAATGATAATCGATTGTGAGTAAGTCAGTTAACATCAGGTTTTTGCAAACTGCATAACAATCGATTGTGTACTTTTGATAATCGATTGTTAACTGAGGCAAAGTTTTCAAAACTCAGAAAAATCGATTATGAACTAATGGTAATCGATTAGAATGAGAAAAATGTCTCCCAGTGTTTTTAAATTAATTAATAATCGATTGTGGCTTTTGATAATCGATTATATATGAGACAGAAAGTTTTGAAATTAATTAATAATCGATTATGGATTTTGATAATCGATTATATATGAGACAGTAAGTTTTGAAATTAATTTATAATCGATTGTTCTATTTGATAATCGATTGTTGGAACTAACCGTTGTCATACATTTTCAAATTACCTTCAGGTAATCGATTGTTGATATTTAACAATCGATGTTTTGCGTAAAATCTGGAAAAGATTTTCTGAACGTTGTTAAAATAATCGATTGTTGATTTCCTGATAATCGATGTTTTATGCCAAAAATTGGAAAGGATTTTTTAACGTTATAAATAATCGATTATTGATTTGAAGTAATCGATTGTTGACGTAAAATCTGGGATTGAATTTTTGATCTGATAGGCAAACAATCGATTGTTTAGTCTTGACAATCGATTGTCACTGAGTAATTTCAGCAATCCTTAATTGGCAATTAGACAACGGTAAGACTGAGTTTTTCACCTATAAATACAGGCTTAACTCAGTGTTTTCACAACAACAACATATACAATTTAAGTATTTTCATTGCTAAAAGCTTTCTTACATTGATCATCATTTTCATTCATCCATAAAGCTTTTTGAAGAGCCATTCTATTGAGCTAAGTTGTTGTGATCTTGAGCGTACTATTTCTACTCATATCTACTCATTGAGGAGTACTTTGTAAAGTGAGTTTGTTTTGTGTTTGTAAGAGAATTGCGATTCTCGTTTGTTGAGGAACTTGTGATTCCTCAGTTGAAGTCTTTGGGATTGTTATCCCCGAGCAGTTGAAGTCTTTGGGATTGTTATCCCCGAGCAGTTGAAGTCTTTGGGATTGTTATCCCCGAGCAGTTGAAGTCTTTGGGATTGTTATCCCCGAGCAATTGAAGTCTTTGGGATTGTTATCCCCGAGCAATTGAAGTCTTTGGGATTGGTATCCCCGAGCAATTGAAGTCTTTGGGATTGTGATCCCCGAGCACCTAGGTGAGGCTTGTGTCCTCAGCTGTAACGGTTTGTTAAGCACCCGTAAGCTTGACAAGTTTAGTGGAAATCTCGAGAGAGTCTCTCGGGGACTGGACTAACCACGTTTGTGGCCAACCAGGATACATCATTGTGTAAGTTTATTTTACTGCACTTGTTTTAATTTCTGCAAAGTTTTTAAATTCCGCACTAAAACGCTTAATATTTTTAAAACGCTATTCACCCCCCCCCCCCTCTAGCGTAAAGCGTTATTTCCAACAATTGGTATCAGAGCCATACTCTCTGAAAGACTTAACCGTTTGAGAGAATCTTTCCATGGCTTCTACTCTAGACTCTTTTGCAGGTATTGATGAAGGACAGTGCCCCACAAGACCTCCTTTGTTCAACGGGACTAATTATTCATATTGGAAAGAAAGGATGCAGATATTCGTCAGATCAAACAGCCCTTACTTGTGGAAGGTGTACACCAAAGGAAATGAGGTTCCTGTCAAACAGGTGGAAGGAATATGGGTGCCAAAAACAGAAGAGGAATTCAACGCCGAGGATAATCGAATGGTCCAAAATAATTTTAAAGCTATTAATTTATTACTCTGTGCTGTTAATGCTAATGATTACAGGAAAATCTCCTGCTGCAAAACAGCGAAAGAAATGTGGGACAAGCTTGAGGTCACTTACGAAGGGACTGACCAGGTAAGAGAAGCTAAAATTGATTTTTTAACTCATGCTTACGAATTGTTCCATATGAAGGAAGGCGAAAAGGTAGACGAGATGTTTGAGCGGTTCTCATCAATAGTGAATGATCTCCACGCACTCAAGAAGACGTTCACAGACAAAGAACTAGTTCGAAAAATTCTTAGGAGCCTAACACCGGCATGGCGATCAAAGGCCGATGCGATTCAAGAGTCAATTGGAATCACGAACGTCACCATAGACGCTCTTAGAGGTAATCTTAAGACTTATGAATCCACTATTCTTAACCCTGTTGTTGACGAACAAAGAAGGCAAAAGATTGCTCTAAAGGCGAGCACAAGTCAATCACCAATTGAAGAGGATGGAGATAGCGAATTTGGACTCATCATCAAAAAGTTCCAAAAATTCATGCGAAAAGAATATGACCGCAAAGGGAAAAAGCAAGGTGAGCAAGTTAAATGTTATGAATGTGGTGAAACAGGGCATATCAAAACAAACTGCCCAAATCTTAAAAAGGAGAAGAAACCCTTCAAGAAGCAACGAGCATACATATCTTGGGGAGGAGATTCCGGAGACGAATCCAGTGAAGAAGAAAATGAAGAAGCGGCAAATCTCTGCCTCATGGCACAGGAAGAAAATCAAAGTGAGGTAAGTCAAATCTCTTCTCAAAATTTTTATACTCTTGATGACATGAGAAATGCCTTTGATGAATTGTATGCTGAATTTCTCAAAGTTACAAAAACCGTCACTAGTTTAAGAGAAAATGCTTCTCTAAAAGAACAAGATTTTCAAAAACAGTTTTCATTAAAAGAAAAAGAATTAGAAAAATTGGTTTTGGAAAATGAGAAGCTACTAGAACAAAACAAGTTTTATGGGAAAAGAAGTTCTGACAAGCCCGAGAGTTCTACAAAAAATTGTGCTTCTTGTGTAGACCTTAAGAATGAAGTAGGTAGATTAAAAGGCACACTAGATAAATTCAACTCCTCTCATAAAAACTTGAATGTGGTGCTTGATAACTTGAAATCAACCAAGCATGGAATAGGCTTCATAAATGAAGAAGAGGTTGATGCAAAAACCCAACCACCTAGAGCTCAACCTAGGATTAATAACAAAAATGCCTTTCCTAAAACAAACATGCATGCTAGACAAAATATTAGGAGACCTAGACATGACCTTCCGCCTAGCAATCGTCACCATAGACATGATGCATATTTTAGGCACAACAATGATCATGCTAGAAGATCCCGAAATGTTCAACCTAGAAATGACTATGGTGTTCAAATTAGGAGAAATGAAAATAGAGTAAACAATGTGCATTATTCTAGCTACTATGAGCCTAGACGCATGCATAATCCAAATGTGACATGTCATTATTGTAGACGAATTGGTCATATTGCTCCCGCATGCTTTACTAGACATAGACATGCTACTCAAACATATCATTATAGTATGCATAACCCTCAAGGACCCAAAATGGCATGGGTACCAAAAGAGCATTGATTTGTTTTGCAGGTGTGCTTGAAGGAATCAAGTGTAGTGGATGCTCCAAACACTTGACGAGAGACGAATTCAAAATTCCTTCAATTAAAGCACAAAGAAGGAGGAAGAGACGGAAAAGTCGACTTATGTTTTTTTAAATCGGAAGTATTTTCGAAAAATTCAAAAGGCAAAATTGTGGAAAAAGCTTCGTAAATTGGAGAATGAGCCAAAAGACCAAAATGAACGGAGGATGTTCAAAATCAGGTAATTGGCAAAGTCGAAGGGAAGGTAAGTACCCTAAACCCTCTTAAGAACATCCTAGGACAAAATTCTTAAGAGTTCATTTTTTTTTACCCGACGACACGCGTTTCAAAGTTATTATTTCATTTATAGATTACTGACTTGAGCGTCGGAGATGTTTAATTCTATTTTGCAGGCATCCCCCAAAAGGTAAGAGGAAAGTATGAATTATCTTGATACAAGAAAAAAAAAATCGATCATAATCGATTATTTATGCTTACAATCGATTATCAGTATCAATAATCGATTATTTGTTGATTAAATTTTTTTTTGCCATGAAATCTTGTTAAATGTTTACATTGCCTGATAGAATTAAGTCTCATCATTTCAGCATCCCCCTTCCAAACAATCGATTATTTGTTCTGCCAATCGATTATTTGCCAAAATTCAAACTCTCTGTGAGTGAAACAATCGATTACTATATATTGACAATCGATTATCTGTTTTAAACTTATGTTACCGTTTTGGCTCCATAATCGATTCCTGACAGGTCATAAATATGAAAAACAATCGATTACCAAGTTTGACAATCGACTATCTTTTTCAAATTTTCTTACCGTTCTGGCGTGCAATCGATGTGTCAGATCATTTTCATTAATGACAATCGATTATTCCATTCAAACAATCGATTGTTGAACGGTCAGTGAATTTATCTTTACCGTTTCAGACTTCAAATCTCTTCAAATCATTTCCAATAAATGTAAGATTCATTCCTTCTCTATATATAGGCTGCACATATGCTCTTGTATACTCACTCAAGCCTCCCAAGCATCAAATTCTCTTGTTTTCTTTGAAAAATCCTAGCACATCCTTTCAAAAAAAAAAATGTCAAGCCGCAACTCAAAACGTGCTCGTTCCAAACAAGGTGCTTCTTCTTCTCGCCATCCATATCAAGATGGATCGGTTCTATTCTTTGAATCCAATGAAGAGCTCACCCGTTTCTTAACCAAATTTGAGAAACGCCTTATTCTCCCTCCTCGCTTTTCAACAAACGCTCTTGTTGCACCATTCATTCCAGCCGCAAATATGCTAAGAGAGTGCAACCTTTTCAATTTCCTACTCCTTACTCACCCCTACTACAACATTTCTTTGGTTGAAGCTTTTTACTCCAACCTTCACAAAGATGATGAGGGTGAACTTGTTACCAATGTTAACGGCATTCCCATTCTAATTTCTGAAGATAACCTCCACCTCATTGCCGGCATTCCGCATGATGGTGAAGACATCTACCAGTACATAAATGATGCCGGGGTCATGATTGATGAAGCTAATCTCTTCCGCCAAGCCGGAGTAGCCTATGATGAGTCCTCTTCCCGTCGTCCCACCATAAAGGGTATGGACCCGAATTATCGTTTCATTCTCTATTTCATCACTCGTGTTCTCAAACCCCGTAAACTCAATCACACCACCATTTCCCAAGAGGATGCCAAATTTCTTCATGCCATTGTCACCGGTGTTAAAATAAATTGGTGCAAGCTTATTCTATCTCATATGTTCAATGCCACCAGAGATGACATACCTCTCCCCTATGCCCTCTTAATAATGAAATTTCTTGAAGCTTCCGGAGTCAATATTGCTAATGGTCCTCTCAAAAAGAGCACCAAAATCTGGAAAATTTCGGAGTCTTCCTTTCATCATGATGGTGATCATGCTCCCGCTCCTCCTCAAAATCGACAAGCCCGTCGTGCTCATCCTCCTCAGGAGCCTACCCTCCGGACCATTTCTGACCAAATTACTCAACTAACCCGTGAGGTCCATGGTTACTTTGATCACGTGCATTATGCCTATGCTCAGATGGTGCCATATCAAGCGCCTACCAATGATGATGAAGGGGATGGGGGTGATGAATGATGAAATTGTTGTTGTTATGATGAGAAATTGTTGTTTTTGGTCTGTTTGTTCTTGATTGGTTAGATATGTTTGGTTTCACCCTTGTAATGTTATCTTAATTTTCCAATAAATAAACCTGTGTTTATTTCACATTTTTTTCATATTCTTCCCTTGTGTAAATTTTTGCTAATGGCAAAAGGGGGAAGAAACGGGATATCAAGAAGTATGCTATATCACTCTCAACTTCATTCATGCTTAAAGTGAGGGGGAACATGAATTGAGGGGGAACATCAAATTGCATACTTTACTCTTGTCTTGGATTATCAAAATAATTATTGCATATATCCCGCTTATGTTTGCCATTATCAAAAAGGGGGAAATTGTTGGAAACACGTTTCAAATGCAATATACTAAACGTGTGTTCTTTTGTAGGTTTTGATGAATGTCAAACAAAGCAATAAGTGATATATAGCAGTGCTCAAGGACAAGCACAAAATGGATGCATTACAAGAAGCTCAAGACAAAGTTTAGAAATGTTATAATTGAGTCAATATTAATTGTGATCTTGATTCCTCAATCTTGGCTCATAACATGGCTTCTCTACTAAAATTATTTTTCCAAAATCATGCATATCTAACTTAAGTGTCAAATGATTTTAAACTATGCATATTTATATTTGTTAAAATGTTTTTCAAACATGCCTCAAAAATCTGGGCTAAGATAATCGATTATGTACTTATGATAATCGAGTATCTCTAAGCCAAGACTGCATGACAATCGATTGTGAATTAATGATAATCGATTGTGAGTAAGTCAGTTAACATCAGGTTTTTGCAAACTGCATAACAATCGATTGTGTACTTTTGATAATCGATTGTTAACTGAGGCAAAGTTTTCAAAACTCAGAAAAATCGATTATGAACTAATGGTAATCGATTAGAATGAGAAAAATGTCTCCCAGTGTTTTTAAATTAATTAATAATCGATTGTGGCTTTTGATAATCGATTATATATGAGACAGAAAGTTTTGAAATTAATTAATAATCGATTATGGATTTTGATAATCGATTATATATGAGACAGTAAGTTTTGAAATTAATTTATAATCGATTGTTCTATTTGATAATCGATTGTTGGAACTAACCGTTGTCATACATTTTCAAATTACCTTCAGGTAATCGATTGTTGATATTTAACAATCGATGTTTTGCGTAAAATCTGGAAAAGATTTTCTGAACGTTGTTAAAATAATCGATTGTTGATTTCCTGATAATCGATGTTTTATGCCAAAAATTGGAAAGGATTTTTTAACGTTATAAATAATCGATTATTGATTTGAAGTAATCGATTGTTGACGTAAAATCTGGGATTGAATTTTTGATCTGATAGGCAAACAATCGATTGTTTAGTCTTGACAATCGATTGTCACTGAGTAATTTCAGCAATCCTTAATTGGCAATTAGACAACGGTAAGACTGAGTTTTTCACCTATAAATACAGGCTTAACTCAGTGTTTTCACAACAACAACATATACAATTTAAGTATTTTCATTGCTAAAAGCTTTCTTACATTGATCATCATTTTCATTCATCCATAAAGCTTTTTGAAGAGCCATTCTATTGAGCTAAGTTGTTGTGATCTTGAGCGTACTATTTCTACTCATATCTACTCATTGAGGAGTACTTTGTAAAGTGAGTTTGTTTTGTGTTTGTAAGAGAATTGCGATTCTCGTTTGTTGAGGAACTTGTGATTCCTCAGTTGAAGTCTTTGGGATTGTTATCCCCGAGCAGTTGAAGTCTTTGGGATTGTTATCCCCGAGCAGTTGAAGTCTTTGGGATTGTTATCCCCGAGCAGTTGAAGTCTTTGGGATTGTTATCCCCGAGCAATTGAAGTCTTTGGGATTGTTATCCCCGAGCAATTGAAGTCTTTGGGATTGGTATCCCCGAGCAATTGAAGTCTTTGGGATTGTGATCCCCGAGCACCTAGGTGAGGCTTGTGTCCTCAGCTGTAACGGTTTGTTAAGCACCCGTAAGCTTGACAAGTTTAGTGGAAATCTCGAGAGAGTCTCTCGGGGACTGGACTAACCACGTTTGTGGCCAACCAGGATACATCATTGTGTAAGTTTATTTTACTGCACTTGTTTTAATTTCTGCAAAGTTTTTAAATTCCGCACTAAAACGCTTAATATTTTTAAAACGCTATTCACCCCCCCCCCCCCTCTAGCGTAAAGCGTTATTTCCAACAAGGTACTCATAATAATGGAAGAAATCATATATTAAGATGAAGAATAACCTATATAATATGATTACAAACAAAGAATTGAAGATTCAATCTTAAACTAGCTACAAATTACTCAAAATGGACTAAAATCACCATTCACATGCTTTGCTAAGATAAAGATACCCTACAAATCCGAAAAAAGAAGTATTTATACAAGGCCAAAAATTCAGCACAAAAATTCCCTTGACGGTGGTACCGCGGACCGCTTAAAATGCACCGCAGCCGCACTGAGGCTTTTTGGCTTCATTTCTCATTCTCTGAATATGGCCACCGCGACCGCGGTGGCTTCACTACGGGCCGTATAAAATCGACTGCAGACAATAGTGGCTTCTAACTACCTAAATCTTATCTCTCTTAATCCCCTCTCCGCGGACCGCACAAATGGAATGTGGCCGCAATAAGGCTACCACGGCCACAAAGAATGTTCCGCGGACGCACTACTTAGAACCCCAGGATAGCACCTCTCTGAATTTATCCATCGCAGATCTCACTAAATCTACCGTGACTGTGGTGGGTATGTTGCAGCTACAGTGGATTTTATGTTGCAGCAGTGCTTTGACTTATTCTTGTTACCTGTGTATGTTTCACTCTTTTTTGAGCTGGTTTTGACTACTTCTCACTTGTTTGACCAAACCCTGCAAACAAGTACAACAAGTTGGTTTTTGGGACTATTTGTATATATTTTTAATCCAAAAGTCAAGTAAAAAGGAGTATAAATAAACTAAAATCCCTAGTTATTAACTAGCACCTGTGAACAATGGAGGATCCTGTTTACCCTGGAACTGATATAATCCTCTTTTTGGCTAGAAGAAGTAGGGGCAGTATTAGATCTCTGGGCCTAGGAAGCCACAATCTGAGTCATCATTTGTATGGCTCACCTAAGGTCCCCATTAGTAACACTAAGACAAGAAGTTGGGTTGGAGGTGGAACCAAAATGTTAGTTGGAGGGATCGTCGTACCCTCAACAGATGTAGGAACTCGTGTAGTGGAATCAGGTGGTGTGGTAGTCGGGGGAATATCATCACCCCTCGGGTACTCACCCACATTTGTATGTAAAGAATCAACAGCCACTCCTGGGGTGGCGTTGGCTCCCTGCCAATCCTTGCTTTCTTATTAGGTGACATTTACTGAATGCTAGAGCAATCCACGAGTTAGAGGAGGAATAGTTTCACATCCGGTTCTATTGCACGATATAGAACATCAAAGAAGGATATTTTTCCTAAATGTTCAAGTAACTCCAACTAATAGATGTGGTTGACAACACACCTGTAAGGACTAATGGTGAACCTCTCACACCAACTAATGTGTTAACGGAATTAAAGGACGTCGACTCCAGCAGCAAGAAAACGGTGTCATTCATTATGTAATGAAAATGAATTCGCCGAAACCTTTACTGTTACAAGTGAACCCGATTTTCAATGATTGGACGGATGAACTCTTTGTTGTTTTGTCAGTATGAGAATTAATTGGAGATGAATTTTAAAGGGATGGAAGTGTTTGGAGGGTAGTCACATCCTTGAGCTTACAGATAGAGAAGAGAAGGTTGGACTATGCATTATTTGGTATTTTGGAGTGTGCTCTTCAGTGCGCTTTTTTTACTTTTTTTTTAAAGTCAAGGAAATTAACTACTTCAATTAAAAGGATGAATTAATGAAGATGAAATTTCCTCTCTCAGCTTTTCTATGTTCATTTTCCCTCTTTCTATCCCATCACTGCATCGTTTATTTTTTTGTTTTTCGTGTGTGTTGTGTCGCGTTGGTGGTTGCTGGATTTTCGGCAAAATTGGGCGGCGACTTCTTTTTTTGTTTTAGGGTTCAGGTTCGACGGTTCTAGGTCTTGTGTGTCTAGGTTCAGAGTATGAAGAAGGCGCCTAGTTCTTTTATGTATTAGGGTAAGATAAAAATATGAGCCTAGGTTAGAATTGGGCTCTAAATCTATCAAATTGGGTTAAGAAAAGGCTGAAAATTTAATTTACTTCTAAAAGTACGTATAAAAAGATATATAAAATTACTCTTAATTGATTTTAATAAACTATTATACTTAAAAAAAACTAAAAATTAAATTTGAAACTATTTTTGGTATATTTAAAGATTATATTAAAATAAAATAGTTTCAAAGTAATATATCCTTCTAAAAATATCTAAAACTTGAATTAAATAGAGAAATATGAAGCTATTTTTGTAAGTTTTAATTTTTGTTCTTAAAATAAAGTAAAAGAGTCAAAACTAGTTAAATTGGTGATATTTAGACCTAAACTAAATAATTAAACACTATAAAGTGTAAAATTTTGAGGAGGGTAAAAAATTACATGTCTGCAATCATCAATCACTTGAAATCGGTCATTGCCACCACATGGCTATTATCAAACTTGCCAAGATAGTACTTCACTTGGTGCCCATCAATCGGAAGATTTAACCATTTTTATTTTTTCAAATCAAGAGCACCAAATGGAGTTACGTGTACCACTTCAAAAGGGCCACTCCATTTTGACTTGAGCTTTCCCGAAAATAATCATAGTCGAGAGTTGAACAGAAGAACCAAATCACCCTCCTTTATTTCCTTGTTTCGGGCATATTTATCATGTAAGTACTTCATCTTGTCATTTTACATAGACAAGCTCTAATAAGCATGAAACCTAAACTTATCAAGTTCATTTTGTTGCTCTACCTGAAGATTTGCAGCTATATCACGTTCAAGGTTTAACTTCTTTGGTGCCCACATGGTCTTATGCTCTAACTCAATCGAAAGATGGAGCGCTTTCCCAAATACCAACCGGTATAGATACATACCAATTGGAGGCTTCTAAGCAGTCATGTAAGCCAATAAAGAATCGTCAAGTTTTCTTGACCAATTAGTCCTATTTACATTGACAGTTTTTGACAATATATTCTTTATCTCTTTGTTGGAGACCTCAAGTTGCCCACTATTATGATTGACAACATATTTGGAAAGTAAAGTATTGAAGGCATTGTTGCAAAAATGAGAACTCCCAACATTAATAATCGCCCTAGGAGTGCCAAATGTTGTAATAATATTTTTCTTCAAAAAAACAACTATACTCCGTGCCTCATTATTAGGCAAAGCCACAGCTTCAACCTACTAAAAAAATATAATCAATAGCAACCAGAATGTATGTGTTACCACATGAACTTACAAAAGGTCCCATGAAGTTAATGCCCTACACGTTAAAAATTGCAATCCCAAGAATAGTGGTGAGCGACATTTCATCCTTCTTGGAAATTCCACCAGCTCTCTACCACTCATCACATCTCTTCACTATCTTACTAGCATATTTATGCAGTGTAGGCCAATAAAAACCATAGCTGAGAACCTTTGAAGCAGTTCTTACCCCTCTATGATGACTACCGTAGGGAGAGGAATGGCAAGCATGAAGAATACTCATTTGCTCCTCTTCCGAAACATATCTCTGGATCACACCATCATTACAAATCTTGAAAAGATAAGGCTCGTCCTAGTAGTAATACAAGCTATCCTGTTTAACCTGCTTCCTTTGAATAGAAGAGAGCTCACATAGGACAATGCCGGTTAAAAAAAAGTTAGCAATATCGGCAAACCAAGGCATACTATTCAAAGATATGGAGATGAGTTGTTCATCCATGGACAAAACATTAATCTTGAGGCCATCATGGGGCCTCCCCTCCTTCTCCAAGCAGGACAAGTTGTCTGCCACTTGGTTTTCACACCCTTTTCGATCAATAATTTCAAGGTCAAACTCTTGAAAGAAAAAGAACAAATCTCATCAACCTAGCCATAGAGTCCTTATTTTTCATCAAGTAACGGAGTGCTACGTGATCAGTGTGAACAATCACTTTGGTACCCATGAGATAAGGCCTAATCATTTCCATGGAAAACACTATGGGCTAGCAACCTTTTCTTTGTTACCGTACAATTAACCTGGGCATCATTCGTAGTTTTTCTTACACAGTATACCGGATGAAACATTTTGTTCACCCTTTTCCTCAAGACTTCTCCTACCGCAACGTCAATTACGTCGCACATAAGCTCAAAGGGTAAACTCGTGGTCGTTTGTTTGTACTTGAGAAGCTTAAAAGCTTGCATGCACTCTTCATTAAACACAAACCTTGCATCATTTCCCAATAATTTGCAAGGGATTCACCACCTTTAAGAAGTCCTTGATGAACCTTCAGTAGAACCCCATATGCCCAAGAAAGCTCCTAACTTCCTTGAAGAAAGTGGGAGGAGGGAGTTTTAAAATCACTTCTATCTTTTCCTTGTCCACCTCAATACCATTCTTTGAGATCTTATGGAAGAGGACAATGCCCTCCTCAACCATAAAGTGGAACTTCTCCCAGTTAAGTACTAGTTTAGTCTCTTCACATCGAGCCAAAACTTTGTCAAGATTACCCAAAAATTCTTTAAAGGCGCCACCCACAACACTTAAATCATCCATGAACACTTACAAGAAGTCCTCCACCAAGTTCATAAATATAGCCATCATACACCGTTGAAAGGTATCCACTGCATTATACAAACCAAATGGCATCCATAAGAAAGCGAAGGTTCCATGCGTGAATCTGAGGTGGTTTTCTCTTGGTCCTCCGATGCAATCAAAATTTGGTTTAACCTGAGTACCCATCAAAATATTAGTAGTAGGCACGCCTGACAATTCTATCCAACATTTGGTCGAGAAAGGCAATGGAAAATGATCTTTGCGGGTAACGTCTTTTTAGCTTCTGCTAGTGAATGCATACCCTCCCATCGGTGACAATCTTAGTGGGGATCAACTCATTTTGCTTACTTTTTACCACAGCCATACCCCCTACCCTTCTTGGGCGCACATTGTACCGGTGAAGTCCATGAACTATCTGAGATGGGGTACACAACCCCTGTATCAAGCCACTTGATAACTACCTTCTTGAAGACCACTTGCATAGCCTTTTTCAACCTCTTTTGATGTTCCACATAGGGTTTGGCATGATACTCAAGTATATCTTGTGTATGCAAAAGGCAAGGCTTATCCCCCGAATATCAGCTAGAGTCTATCCAATTGCCCTCTTCCTTCTTTGGAGCACCTCAAGGGTGGGATACACCTGCACGTTAGTTTAGCACAAAGAAAGAATAACAGGTAAAGTTGAACAAGGGCCCAAGAATTTATACTTGAGGTGTGAAGGCAAAGAGTTCAACTCCAATACATGAGGTTCCTTGATTGAGGGCTTTTCTGGTGGAATCTTCCGGTTCTCACGATCCAATGAATGTTTTAGAGGCTCATAAGTGTAATAACTCATTCCTTCCAGAGCATTGACATACTCTACCAAGCCTTCATACTCAGTCACATCATGGTTAAATAGAACAACTTCCAAAGGGTCCTCCACATTTTTCACATCATTAGTGTCTTCAACAATCACCTAGGTCACAAGATCAACAAAAGAACATAATTGCTATTGAGTTGCCTTATTGATTTGCAGATATGGAACATAACATTTCCATCATCCACTCGAAAGGTGATCTTCCCTACTTTAATATCAACTAAACCTTTCCCTGTAGATAGGAAAATACTCCCCAACATGATCAGTGCCTCATAGTCAACCTCGTAGTCCAAAATCACAAAATCCACGGGAAGTAAGAACTTATCGACACGCACAAGAACATCATTAATAATACCAAGCGACCTCTTTATTATCCGGTCTGCCATTTACCTTATCATTGAAGTAGCTTTCGATTGACCAATATCCAAAGTTTTGAATACAGAAAAAGGTATCAAATTTATACTTGCTCCCAAATCACACAAGGTCTTTGCAAAATCGGCACTCCCAATGGTACATAGAATGGTAAATACATCGAGATCTTCAAGCTTTGGAGCCATCGAGTGCACAATGGCACTCACAAGATGAGTCATTTTGATGGTCTCACAACCCATAGATCTCTTTTTAGTTACCAAGTCTTTCATAAACTTTGCATAGTCCCGCATTTGCTCAAGACTTCCACCTAAGGAACATTGATCGACAAGATTTTCATCATCTCAATAATATTTTTGAATTGGTTTTCATTCATTTCATTTGCAAGTTTTTGAGGGTAAGGCGGAGGAGGCCTTGGCAAAGGAGTCTTGGCTTTAGGAATTGCCATTTCTAGTATGTCTATCACATGTTACCTATATGGTTTCACGTCATTTTAAGTCTCTTCCTCATTGTCATTGATATAAAATTCTCACGTCTTCATTCATTATATCATCACTCACTTACACATCATTGATTTGATTGTCATTCTCTTGCACTAACACGTCATCACTACAACCCTTCTTGCATTCGAGGACCATCAACACAAACTCTTCCACTGCTTGTAGTCACCGCCATAGCGTGGCCCATACTATTCCTTCCTTTCAAGTTTACTACTGTGTCACTCTGTAGGGCCCCCTTAGGGAGAGTGTTAAAAGATTGCAAAAGCTGGCCAAGTTGAACCTCCAAGTTTCAAATAGAATAATTATGGGATGCCAACTGGGCTTCGACGTTGGCGTTTTTCTTTATCACTTGCTCAAACATTAAATCAATCCTTCCCATATCATTATTTGACGAGCTAGAACTTTGAGACGGAAATAGAGCGGGTTGTTTGGTTGTTGATACATCAGAGACCTTTGAAAGCCTGACCCCTGATTCCTTTGATTACCATTATTCCAACCCCTTTTGTTGTTGTTTCCTCCCTAGTTGCTATTGTTGTTGCCACCCCAGCTACATTGGTTAACCTAGTTGCCCCAATTCTGATTGTTGTTCCCCCATATGCTTTGGTTGTTGTTGTTCCCACTATTCCAATTTGCTTGTTGGTTTTGATTCCGCCAATTTCCTTGGGATGTCCATTGTTGTTGCTGATTCAGAGCATTTCCCCGTTATCTTTGGTAGTTGTTCACATACTGAACTTCTTCACTTTGATTATCAATCCATTTTCTTGGTTGTAATCAATACTACCTTGCTCATATTGATCTGGATTTCCTTGACTTTTTTGACCTCTTTGTCGCCTCTTGTTGACCATCATATTTACCCCTTCCATGGCATTGACTTGTCTTAGCGCTTGAACTTGCTGCAATTGAGCTTTGGCCAACTGGTTCATTATTGTAGTCAGCTCTGCTATTGTTTGGCCATGGTCATGGAGCTCTTTGTGCAGGTGAATGACATTTGAATCACCTTGTGGAACATTAGTTTGAATTTGCCACGTCGAGGAAGTGTCTTCCATCTCATCAAGTATATCACATGCCTCAGCATAAGGTGTGTTCATAAAGTTTCCCCTATGCTAACTGGTTAACTACACATTGGTTGGTAGTGTTGATGCCACGGTAGAATATTTTATGGATCATGGCTTCGGTCATATCATTGTTCAAACATTTTTTAACCATCGTCTGATACCTTTCCCAGATCTCATGAAGCTATTCATTTAGCTTTTATTTAAAGGCGAGGATCTCATCTCTTAGTGTCGTCATATGTCCCAGTGAGAAATATTTGGCGATAAACTTCTTGACCAACTCATCCCACATGGTGATAGAATGGTTAGGGAGTCTTTCGAGCCAGTCCAAAGCTTTACCTCTAAGTGAAAAAATGAACAATCTCAATCTCGATGAATCCTTTGACACATTTGTCTGTTTGCTTCCCCAGCAGGTAACCGCAAAGCCCTTTAGATGTTTATATACACTTTAATATGGAGCGCCTGTGAAGTGACCTCTTTGCTCCAATAAGGTCAAAATGACATCTGCTATTAGGAAATTGCCCGCCCGGATCTGGGGCAGGGAAATTGAACTTGTGTAACCTTCATTTGGAAGCACTAGAGGAGTCGCTCGCAGAGGAGCTGGGGAGGGTCTAGAATGTTTTTATTGGCCTGGAGGCCTCTTCTTTAAGCTTGAGGTACTAGAGGCACCTCATATTCACCACTATCATCTACCCCCTCCACCGATAGAACGTTTCCGAGAGGAACATTATTTGCTATTTTGTACCTGAATAGATTAACTCACACACGTTTGTAAAATAGAAGGAGAGAAAAACAAGACGCACTACTAGTCAGATAGATAGCCAAAACCGTTTAACTTCCTGCCAACTGCGCCAAAAAGTGATGGCTCCAACTCTACACCACTATATAATGGTAAAGAGTGGTCCATGCAGCTTTTACCCGAAAATTCGGAATCGATATCAGCAGGGAGTTAATATTGATTGGGAGTTGGGTTTCTATCTAATCTAGCTACGCGTGTTACTTGTAACTACACTTCTAACAATGCTTGGATTTGTTTCACTTCTAAATTTAATGATTTTGATTGTTGAAATAATCTATGTATAATATTTTTGTAGGAGATTTCTCAATTGATAAAAAGCACTAGGGAAGTGACCTACACCTAGGAGAGTATCTAATGGGGTCTAGAATTTAGGATAAGCTTGTTATATTTGGGTTCGTAATATAACCCTTACATATAATTACTCACTTTATACCTCTCTATAGTTTGAGTAACTTTGCCCTAATTGGCTTTCTCAAGCCTAATTAGGTGTTCAAACAATACATATAAAATTGGCTCAAGTCAGGTATTACTATCTCTAGGTTTAAACCTTAAATTGGGGCTATCAATCTCTTGAATTCAACCTAATTTCTTGTAAGCCTATTCTTGTAAGCCTAATTTCTTGTAAGTCAAAAAGGTATGAATCAGTATTTGCAACCACCAATTCAACAGTTAAAGCATGAAACAAGCTAAATATCACTAGTCCATAAGTAAATAAGCCCTAAAATTTGAAAACCCATTAAATACTCATACTAGGGTGGGTAAAAATCCGAGTTATTGGGTTTAGCTACTTATAATCAATGTAGAATCAAAGATGGAGATGAAATAAAATCCATAAAAGTTATTTACAAAAACAAAATCTAAGAATATATGCTAATGATGCTCTAACTGGTAAAGTACGACTGTTCATGAGCTTACTAATACGGAAGATAACCTAAAAATATGAAATAGATCTATTTATACTCAGCTAAAATTACTGGATAAAAATATCCCTACGTAGGTTTCGATTTCAGTGAAATACTGGGCGTCTTATCGGATGGACTTTTTCGGTCGCGCTAAAATAATAGCGGACCACATTTCTTCAATTTTGAGCTTGGTTTGGTCTTGGTTTCGCGGACAGCGTATAAGTCATCGCCTCTATGTTAGCATCAACTATACGTGGACGTGAAATTTGGATGCAAACCACGCTCCTCAGTCAAGCTCAACTTGTAGAGTCTCTAAACTTCGTTCAACGCTTTCAGCGGAAACACCACTGCGGCCGCACTTTTTCAATCGCAGTCTGCACTTCAGTCCCAGCTTTGAACTTGAGCGAATTTAACTCCTTCATGAGTTGATTGTGTCTTTCTCGCCTCATTCTGACTAAATCTTGCAGACACGCACATTAAGTCAGTTTTTGGGAATACTTTTACACATTTTTTATCCAAAACCTACGCAAAAGAGAGTTCAATCCATTTTGGATCCATGAGAATTCAACATCCAAAACTAAAGTCGAACAATATGAAACCAACTCTGAATGAGTTCAAATTTTGCACACAAGTTATAAATGACAGAAAGAACCTATTCCAACCTATGAAACCAAACTCTAACCCTGATAAAGATAAAGTCAACTCTCAATCAAACCTCTCATCTTTCCATACCTTCAACTTTCCAACTTTCACCAACTTAAGCCAAAATGACCTAGTGACCTCAAATCAATATCCGTACATACTTCTAAGTCGAAATCACCATATGGAGCTACTGAAGAAATCAAAACTCTATTTCTGAAGTCGAACATATAAAAGTCAAAATTCCTATCAATTCTTTCAACTTAAGCTTCCAACTTTGGGACTAGATGTCTCAATTGACTCATAAAGTCACTTCAAACCAAGCGAACCACCCCGACAACTCACATAACCATATTTTACCATAGAAGAGGCAACGGAAACATGGCTACAATACACAAAACGACCGGCTAAATAATTAAAGAACCCAAAAAAGAATACAATAGAAAAATAGAGATGAGTGGTGGTGAGGCAATGGAGCTCCGGTGGCCTGGTGGCGTACTTTCACCGGCGATTATAAAAAAGAAAAAAAAAAGAGGAATCAGTGACACAGGCTAGAAGTACTTATGACCTAGATAACAAAAATAGGGTCTGATCTGGTTAATTGGTCAACAGTAAACTAGGTTTAATTTTTGTGATAAGAGTGCAATGTGGCACAATAAAAAATAGTCACGTCACTAAATGGAAGACCCACAATAATGTTGTTTGACATGAGGATATTTTTATTAATAGAATTAATATCGTGTATTTTTTCGAATGAATAGATAACGGAGAATATTTGAAAATCGTTTAGCAAATAATAGGGCCTGGTTTTTGGTTCTTTGTATTATATTCCAGTTCTTTTCTTTGACATACAAAAATAGTTTATTTTTCATTTTTCTTTTGTAACTTGTAGCAAGGTACTTTTTCAGTACTTAATTCGAAACGGTCAAGCAACTTTTATTAAAACTTCTTAGATTTCAAGCAAAAAAGCAATAGAAATGACAGGAAAGTTTTCAAGCAAACCTCAAAATGTTGCAATATAAAACCGGCTAGGTATTGTACTTTCCTAGTAAATTTTTGTTTTCATACACGTTGATAGGGATAGCCGTGAAGCAACATGGTTAGGGGTCCAATTGAATTCCTATTGTGTAATTAGAGCAACAACAAATATTTTGTAATATATGTATATAAAGGTGAACAAGTGGGAATAAGCAGGCAGCAGATCAAGATGCTTGCTTGCCGACATAGGGATAGTTCTGGAATTTTGTGAATTATTAGCTTTATGTCTGCTGACTAGACTTTTGTACTGTTTCCCTATCTGAACAAAAGACCAACTTATGTTCTCTAATTACTCCGGGTGTCTTTGGTGAGATCTTTGGTTTTTCTGATCTCGTGGCCCGGCCGATTTCATCCTTGAAAGTTGCAAAGTTGCAGTCTTTGTGCTTTTACACCCCTTTTTTGACGTAGTATATTTTTTCTATAGAGCTGCCAGATGCAGAAGGTATATCGAAACTGATTCTAATTGTTAAAGCAGTCACAGAATCAATATTTAATTATTATTAGTTCTGGACACGTGTGTTGCACGTGAAATCTCATGATTATTATTTTAAAATTTTAAGCAAATGCTATTTATTTATATAGTTAAAGAGAAAAAAATATTAAAGGAAAAGAAAAAAGAGTTGATGCATGATATATATAGTCATAAACACAAACTGAGGAATGAGTATATTTGTCACATAATTAGTACTAAAAATTTTTACTTTGAATCTGAAATATACTTCCAATAAGATTTGTAAAATCATAAAGTAATTGCATATACTGAATTCGGTAAAAGATTTTCAAGCTGTCATTTTATATACACAGAGAAAATGAAAATTTCTAAGAATTAAACAAAATATCATTTATAACAACCATAAAATACTATTTAAAAAATGCCATTTTCTTTTGCACTGCTACTATTAGGGGCGAAATGCCTTGAAAAATATAATATATTTACAGGGCGAGTCAAGATATTATAATTTTCTAGGCATTTCACCCCTAATAATAAGGGTGCAAATGATAAGAAAAAGACACATTAAAAAAGGTATATATATGTGTGTGTGAGAATTTTAACTCTACTACATACGACCACTGTTTCTTGTACATAACGATAAGTTCAAGTAGCTATACAAAAAAAACGTATTGTTGACATATATAATTTGTGCATAAACTTAATAAGGACAACAATTAGTTTTTGAGGAGCAAATTTGACCCCCGCCAAGTAATTGAAAGAGATATGTAAAGAGAATTTCTTTTAAATGCTACCAGCCTACTACCAACAAAATAGATTTTCATGCTATAATACTTATTCATATTAAGTCCATACGTAAGATACCTTAGCTTGCAGATACATGGTTATTGTTGGTGTTGATAGCCAGAGGCAGAGCCAAAATTTTAATGCTAAAATGTTCCATCAAAAGAAAACATAAAATATATTGTTAAAACAATATGATCAATATGATCAATATGCAATCTGATATTTTCTTCTCTGTCATTTACAAGGCCAGCAGCAACCCTTTTTATACAAAATACAATGGCAACCAATTCCTAACTTGTAGGATGTGTATTGAACTAGGATTCTATCATATGTTTATTGAACTAGGATTCTATCATGATCCTTAACATGTAGGATTTATATGTAACTAGGATTCTATAATATTATCTCTAATATTATCTCCAATACCCCCCCTCAAGTTGGAGCATACGGGTTACAAATGCCCAACTTGCGAAGTAAAAATTCAAACTTGTCTCTTCCCAAGGCCTTAGTGAATATATCAGCTAGTTGTACCGTAGTCGACACATATGAAGGTTGAATAGTGCCAGCAGTAATCGAGTCCCGAATAAAGTGACAATCTGCCTCAATGTGTTTCGTTCTCTCATGAAACACTGGATTTTGAGCAATGTATAACGCAGACTGACTATCACAATAAAGATGCATCCCACTCTTGTGTTCAACACCCAAATCCCCTAAAAGTTGTTTTAACCATTTTAATTCACAAGTCAATGCAGCCATCGAACGATATTCCGCTTCGGCAGAGGAACGAGAAACCGTATGCTGTTTCTTAGTTTTCCATGAGACAGGAGACAAACCAAGAAGAACAAACCAACCACTTAAGGACCGTCTGGAAACAGGACAACTAGCCCAATCTGAGTCACACCAACCTTCAAGCTGCAATGCACTATCCGATCTCAACAATATACCTCGTCCTGGGTTTTTCTTCAAATACCGAACAACACGCAATGCAGCTTCCCAATGTTCCACTCGCGGAGCCTGCATGAACTGAGATAGTATGTGGACCGAGTATGCCAAGTCAGGCCTAGTGACAGACAAATATATCAAACGACCAATTAGTCGACGATACTTCTCTACATCTTGCAACACATCTCCTCTCGCCAGGGCTAGTTTGTGATGTTGCTCCATTGGGAAATCTGCAGGCGAGGAATCAAGCATACCTGTTTCTGTAATGATGTCCATGGCATATTTGTTCTGACAAATAAAAAATCCCTATTTGCTACGAGCTACCTCCAAACCCAAAAAATATTTTAAAAGACCCAAGTCTTTCATCTTGAAACAGTTCCCCAAGTATTGTTTAAAATTGAGCATAGCAGATTTATCATTACTTGCAACAATCAAGTCATCCACATATACCAGCACATTTAACTGTGTTTTACCTTTCGACAAAGTAAATAGGGAATAATCAGAATATGACTGTTTAAAGCCATAAGTTTTCAAAGCTGTTGCGAGCTTGGCAAACCAACATCGGGGAGCCTGTTTCAAACCATACAGTGACTTTTTCATCCTGCAAACTCTGCCACAATTTATATTATCAAAACCAGGAGGAATTTTCATATATACTTCCTCTTCAAGATCTCCATGGAGGAATGCATTATGCACGTCCATCTGATGAACCTCCCAGTTCTTCACTGCTGCTACTGCTAGAAAAGTACGAACAGTTACCATTTTAGCTACCGGAGCAAATGTCTCATTGTAATCCAAGCCTTCAATCTGATGATGACCAAAAATGACCAAACGAGCTTTCAATCTTTGCAAGTGTCCATGCTCGTCATACTTCTCTTTATATACCCATTTGCTTCCGAGGGCCTTTTTGCCGGGAGGCAAGTTAACAAGTTCCCAAGTACCTTGTTCCTCTAGAGCCTTAATTTCATCTGCCATTGCCTTTCTCCACCCCTCGTGTCTCATAGCTTCTTTGAAATTTCTTGGCTCATTCCCTACTGAAATAGCTGCAATATAGTTTCTATGTTTTTGAGAAAAATTGCGAGAATCAACGAAATGTGTTAATGTAAAGACCATACCTGAGGGAGATGTTGTCACGGGAATAACCGGAGGCGGAGATGGACGTTTATTATTTCGCACAGTGGTCACAAAGTCACGATATTTCACATTTGCATACTTAGTACGCATTCCCTTTCCCATAGCATCACCTTGCTCGCGCACCACAACCCGCTCATCAACAAGCTGTGGTTCACTGACCACAGGCTGCGTTACAGCAGCCTCCTCGCCACCAGCAGCTACCGCGCCACTGGCAGCCTCCTCACCACCAGCAGCTGCCTCGCCACTGGCAGCCTCCTCGCCACCAGGCTGGGCAGGCTGTGCAGCTGCGGCACCAGCACAAATGTCCTCATCAACAGCCCCCCTAACTCGTAGTCCACCCTCATAGCACTCATCTTCATCGGCACTTAACACACAATCCCCCTTAAACGAGGCCGGAGTTGGATTAGATGTCACACTATTGCTAGTTATGAAAGGGAATTCATGCTCAAAGAATTGCACATCACGAGACACAAATCGTTGGTTAGTTTCTACATCAAAAACATTCCACCCTTTTTTCCCAAAAGGATATCCTAAGAAAACACATTCCCTACTACGACTTGCAAATTTATCCCCTTTTCCCCGTTGATCATGAGCATAACACAGGCATCCGAAAACTTTGATGTGGTCATAAGAAGGGGTTTTATTGAACAAAATTTCAAAAGGAGTTTTATGTTTAAGCAATCTAGAAGGGGTACGGTTAATCAAATGACATGCGGCTTGAACACATTCCCCCCAAAATTGAAGCGGTAAATTTGCCTGAAATCTTAAAGCTCTGGCTACATTCAATATGTGTTGGTGTTTTCTCTCAACCCGCCCATTTTGTTGGGGGGTACCGACACACGAGGACTCAAATATTATTCCATTAGCCACAAAATAATCATTCAGATTATTAAACTCTGTTCCATTATCACTCCGGACTATTTTAATGTCACAAGAAAACTGACGTTTAATCAAAGCAATAAACGAAAGAAACAAGTATTCAACTTCCGGTTTATTGCTTAACAAATATGTCCACACACTTCTAGAAAAATCATCGACGATGGTCAAAAAATAACGAGATCCACACAAAGAGGGTGTCCTGTAAGGCCCCCATAAATCAATGTGAACCAATTCAAATAAACGACTAGCTTTACTATTGCTAATTGGAAAACTATTCCTATGTTGTTTTGCACGAGGACAAATATCACAGGATTTATTTTTAATGTCTCTAGTAGAACCACTCACAAACGGAAGATGTTGTAGAACTCTTCCCGACGGATGTCCCAACCGTTGATGCCATAACTCTGCAGAACTACTTCGATCAATCTTCAAAGCTTTCACCCCTGGAACCCCGCGGAAATAATAAAGTCCATCCACCCGATCACCCGCTCCAATCACCTTCCTCGTCGCTAGGTCCTGTATAACACACAATGTTTTAGTGATTTGCAAAGTACAATTTGATTCATCACATAATTGTTAAGCAGAAATTAAATTGCAGTTTAATTCTGGAACATAGAGAACATTTTTAATAGTCAATCCTCCTTCCAGTTCCACCGAACCCTTCGAAGAAGCATTTGCACATCGGCCATCTGGTAAACCTACCGGATAATGAGACACACGGACCGCATTAATCAAAAGAGACGCATCACATGTGACATGATTTGATGCGCCGGTGTCGATTATCCAATCAACATCTTGCTTACCATGGAGTTTTGGCTTGAGAGTATTAAGATGGTCTAGGAGTTGCTGAACCTGAGCCGCGGAAACCCCCGCAAGAGCTGAGCCATCAGCGTGAGTAGCAGGCTGCTGCGTTCCTTGAGCAGCAGACCCTCCTGTCTTGTTTGCACGAGCAGGAGGTGGTCGCAGTCCACGACCTGCTGTACCTACTGCACGGCCCCCTCCGCGAGCCGAAGACGTGCTACCACGACCATTACCACGGCCTCCTCGAGGCCTATCACCCCACCAATCCGGGTATCCATGAAGCTGAAAGCAAGAGGCTTCGACATGCCCCTCACGATTGCAATAGGAACAAAGTTTATTCGAATTATCAGGTCGATTAAACTTTGGTCGCGGGTCAGATTGCACCTTGAAAGCCATGACGCTTTCTCGATTAGAGGCCACTGTATCGGTCGAGCTTAGCCTCTCTGCCTGAATAATTTGCTGATATGATTTGTCCACCCCCGGAAGAGGGTCTTGAGCAAGAAGTTGTCCTCGGATGGAGGCAAACTTGTCATCCAAACCAATCAAAAAATGATGTACGTAGTCATCTTCCCGCAATTTTTCCACCTGGGAAACAATATTACATGAACAATCCCCACAAGAACACGACGGAACAGTGATATACGTGTGGAGTTCATCCCAAATTTTGGCCAGACGACCAAAATACATTGCAACAGATTCATTTTTCTCCTGCCTACACAAGCCTAAAGAGAGCTTCAATTGACAAATCCTAGTGCCATTGACAACACAAAAACGATTTTTAAGGTTTGTCCATAGCAAGTGAGCATCAGCATATTCACCAATCGTAGAACGAATAGACGGTTCTAGAGTATTGGTAATCCAAGAGACCAACATTGAATGAACGACCTCCCAATCGTCTCGCTTCTGGACATCAGTAGGCTTCACAATCGAGCCATCAACAAAACCAAACTTTCGTTTGGCCTTCAACGAGGTCTTGATCGCCCTCGCCCACTCATCGTAGTTTTCACCACGAAGCTGAATAGGAGTGATGATATTTCCTGGACCATCACTTGAGCCCAAGTGATAGAGTAAATCGACCTTGGGTACTGAGGTGTCTTGCGCAGCTGCCATGACAGCGAAGTTGGAGAGGAAAGAGAAAAAAAAAAAATTATGTGATAACTCTTTCTCAATTATACGTGATTAATGAATAATACGTATAAGGAATTGAAAAAAAAACTAGGCTCTTGATACCATGTTAAAACAATATGATCAATATGATCAATATGCAATCTGATATTTTCTTCTCTGTCATTTACAAGGCCAGCAGCAACCCTTTTTATACAAAATACAATGGCAACCAATTCCTAACTTGTAGGATGTGTATTGAACTAGGATTCTATCATATGTGTATTGAACTAGGATTCTATAATATTATCTCTAATATTATCTCCAATATATATCAATATACTCTTTATGTAAATTTGAATACACAACTGGTTAATAAGAACAATATTTGAATTCAAAAACTAAGATAGTACTCCGCATGCTGGCATAATGAGACACGCTTAAACAACAATGACATGAAATTTTTTTGCCTTAAACTTAATGATGTGTTGGACTTCTAAAGCTCTTTATGTAAGAAAGAAGAGAAATTTGAAGAGTTGAGAAAGTTCTGCTAGAAAGAGTTGTTGACGTTGTCAGAGCCAATAATACTGAAGAAGCAGAGTTGATGAAGATAGAACATTTTCTTGCCTTTAAATATATCCTCCTTTCAGTTGAATGGTATTGTTTGAACTTTTTCAAGCATTTTTTTTTGGTTGAATTAGTGTACAATCAATAATTTCATGTGCCTCTTCAAATATTCCAACCTTTCTTACGGAAATAAAGCGGTTGGCTAATACAAATGTGGTTAATTAATATATTGACATATGAAAGGAATGATATTTATTTATTTATTTAATTATTGGTACTTGTAACGGAAGGAATATTTATTTTCTTTTCAAAAGAAGATATTGAAAGTGTTCTAATGAAGGACAAATATGGACATTGTAACCGTAAGAATATAAATATTTTTTATACAAAAAAATTGAAAGTGATGTATTGAAGGATAAAATATTGGTATTTTAGTAATTCAAGTTTAGAGATAGAAGCTTTCCATTGTTAATATCCATCTAAATATTCTAAAAAGAATATAAACACTAAAAACAGAGGAAAAAAGAAGCACAATAAACCCATAACACATTTGAAGACTTCAATTTTATTTTGGATTTTAATTAGATGCTCTAAAAATACATGTATCTCTTAGAGAATGTTGTTGTTCGTACGATTCTTACATTTGTAATTTGATCTTTGTTCGTTGCATACACACTAGACGCCACTTGCAAATGTACGTGGATAATAATTTGACGCAAGATATTGATAAGTTATGGAAGCTAATTAAGAAAATTAAAGAGGAGAAAGAGTGGGCTAATTAAGAGATAGTATTAAATAAGTAATTGTTGATATATTAATTAGGCAACGAAAAGAAGAAAAGAAAGTAACTAATGATGCGCTTTTCATAATAATATTGCATATACAATAATAAATAAATAAATAAACTTAATAAATAAATCATTAAGTAGATGATAATTTGGTTATTCAATTTTTGAAGGAAATTTTAGTAAAATAATTCAATTTAAAAGTCTTCACACTTATAATAAAGTATAAAAAAGTACTTTTACGGCGAGTTGATGATAAAAACTATGCCTATGAAAATCTCATGTTGATTTATTTTGGTTTCTCACTTTCTCTACTAAGACCGTAGGATTGTTTATCTCAAATCAGAACCAAAAAAAAAAAAGAAAAAAAAGAGAAAGATGCAACAGATGCAGACCGAATAAAGACAATAAACTTTTAATGTTTTGGTGAAATAATACTTTCAAAAAGAGTACGTATTAGATAATATTTGGGTATATATAGAGGGTTGAATATAGTTAAATTAGTTAGTAGGAGAAATTAAATATGAAATACATCAATTAGTCCCCATATTAACCCGATCAGGTTCGTATACAACTTATGATTTCCTCATTGTAGATTTGAAAATTAACATCGTTTCTTATCTGGAGAATTATAAGAAGATTAATAATGCAAAATGACAAAAGATAGGAAATGCACATCTTGCGCTTACGAATTGACCAGTGAGTTTACCGTGAGCGAAAAGGTCAATTGTCTCACGAAGATTAGCTGGAGGAAATTGAGAATTATGGGGGTCCATTAATGAAAATTTTAGAATACATTAAGTAGCGATTTTACCTAATAATTTTCTGAAAGGATAGTTACTTTAAAGCAGGAGTTCATGCAGGTTTTTTCCAAATTATATTAGTATTACTTTATTTATTATGAGGTGTACTAAAATAACAATCTTTCACCTATGTTTACTTGCTTTATTTTCTATCTTAAAAGTCGTATCAAATTAAGCAATTTAGTGTTAAAAACGCTGCATTGAGAGATAGTGGAGAGTCAAACTTCAGTAAGACCCGTCTTGATGTTACGGGTCGAATCAGGTTATACAATGCATAGTGAAATCATATACATTGTTCACGTTGGGCCCGGGCTTTGCTCGGGCTACTGCACCTATATATATATATATTTATATATATATATATATATAACTTGTAAGCATTTATTGGTTTTTTCTTGTTTGATCCTCAGTTATGGTGTTAGATGAGGTGAGACATGCAAATGTGTCTGTGTTCTGTGTATCCTGAAAACATATAATGTAGTAGTATTTAAAAATGTTATCTCTTGGAGATACTCCTAGCAGAATTAATTCAGTTTGATCATTCCTGTGCTTTTTATGTGTATATCTTATGTATTTTATCTTTTTACGTATATATCTTATGTATTTTATAGCCCCTGCATTGGGCATGTGGGACTGATGTCGTCTCCAGTCCCACACCCTTACTTTCCTTTTCCATTAACTTCTAGTGAAAGGTTTGAATAACATGGGGTATGTTGTGGGCGAGGAAGTTCTTAATAGGTTACACTAATTAGATTGCCTATGTCACGATGTATACAATCTAATTTTTACTAGACCTTGACGGCACACAACATCATTATTAGACGAACCAACGATGAACCATCTACTTAGTTTCTCATTTTAATACTTTTAAAATCTTATATTTTATTTTAATGAAGAATCTAATCACGGAAAACGATGGTGATATAAAAAGTATGAATAAAACATAAAAATGACATGATAATAATATTAGTCAAGAACCATAATCTTCTACTATAATTTTTCAAAAGCCAGTATTACAAATACACAAGCAATCTAGTAGTTTATGCAAATCACTACAGCTACTATCTTGAAATGAAATAGATAGAAATCTAAAAGGCAATAGGGAGAAGACTAGGGTGTTGCAGATTGGAGCATGGTAGAGAAGCTCACCACTAAATCTTCGGATAATGTGGATGTGCGCCCGAATGGACACCAGATGTATATGCCTCAGTACCTGCAAACTTTATGCAGAAGTGTAGTATGAGTATATAAATTACTGTATACCTAGTTAGTATCTAGTCTAATCTCAAACAACTAGTGACAAAGAGTCGACATCAGTACTTACTAGTGGTCATTAAAAAAAGTACACTAATTATAGATAGGCATGAAATACAACACTAGTAATGGAATAGAAATAATACATAACGTGATCATGTAATTGTGAGCATGCAATTTTTATCCTATATGAATTACTCTCATAAATTCAAATACAAAATAATTTTTTTTATTTATTTACAAATTTTAGGATTTTCGTAGCATTTTCTGTTAATTATTTGCATTCTTGTTTGTTCATTTTAATTAATAAAAAATATAAAATAGGTTACATTTGCATTTAGGATTTAATTCTACATTTTAGGATTAATTTACAAATTAGTTATTTCATAAAAAGGGGAAAAAATCACAAAAAATATTTTTATTTTTGCATTTTTGAGGTTGTTATTTTAGTTTGGTTTTTAATAATTGGTGAAAATTATCATTTAGAATTAATTAATAAGCTAATGTGATCTTATGATTTAGTTTAGGATTTTACTTCCAATTATGAAAATAAAAAAAAAGAAAATCTAGAATTAGGAAAATGAAATAAAATCAAAAAGAGTTAAAGGAATTTGGCCAATTTAATTTTAAATACTTAGCCCAGCCCAAAACCCCTCAACCTGCCTTGACCCAGTTCAAAACCCGCCCAAAACCCGGTCCAGCAACCCTAATAAGTGAAAAGACACCCTTTTGCATAAACTAATCCTAGCCATCTAGGATTCAAGATCTAACGATTGAGAACTACCTCCAGCAACCCACCCCCAGACCCACCCCGTCTCTTACCTCCACTAACCCTAGAGACCGTCCCCATCGTCTCCGCCGTCCACCGTTGTCCACTTCCCACCGGAAATCGCCCATGGCGACGATGGAGCTCCGATGACCACAAAAATAACACCCTCGCTTCCCCTCCCTCTCCTCTTTCTAAATCCACTATGTTTTTCCCTTAAAGCCTAGCCAAACATCTTGAATATCGTCTAGTTCTGACTCTTCCGCCGGACACGGCGGTGCTCCTTCTAAAGTACCCCAAAATCACATCAAAGGACCCCTTCACCTCCCTCTTTACAAATCCACAGTCCGTTTCCTTCGAATGGCCCCAGAACCTGTAAATTTTGTTTTGAAGTCAGGCCTGTAATGTGTCAAGGAGATTGGGTGGATTTGGACCAAACCGTGCCTTGGTCGTGTGTTTTCATTTGATTACACATGATCAAGGCCCCTTGCAGTCAAAATCAAGGTTTCAAGCCAATTTCGAAGTTAGTTCTCTTTTTGAGGTATTTCTATTCTTTTTCTTTCTGGTTTTGCATTTTTTTATCACGGCGATTGTTTTTTTCTTGATATGCTTGATTATCGTTTCTTCATTAGCATCCGCATGATTGTATTTAAGTTTCTAGCTTTTCTTTAATTCTGGTTTTATTCAGGGGTTTCAATTTAGGGGTTTTTAATTTAGAGGTTTAATTCATGAGTTTTGTTTGATTACTTGTTTATGATTCTGTCATGTGAAAGCCCAAAAGAAAATGGTCATTTCAAAGGTTTAATGGCCCAAATATGATTTGCTTTGGGTCAAATTGACGCAGGCCGGTAGTTTAGTTTACTTTTCAAAGACATGGGGGGTAAAATGGGTAGAGCACTTAGGGAATCTTATAGTAACAAGAATAGGAAGCTTCTAATAGGGGTTTTCTGTAAACTTTAGGCTATAACTTGGCTAACAATTTAAAAAATGAGGGACTAAAAAAAATAACAAACCTTAGGGATCCCCTAGTGACTTGCCTATAAAGGCATAGTCACATGCAGCTTAAAAGGAGGATATCCTGAAAGAGATTGAAAGAGCTAATATTCTGGAAAAAAAATACAAACGACTGTGAAATGACTATTTCATTAGGTTTCCTTGATGATCTTTTAGATTTCTAACTCTTGAATTGAATTCTGACTTACTTGAGGGATGAGAAGGCTTGATTTTGAGACTTGAAAAGATATAAAAATCCCAAAAAAAAAAGCAGACGGCTAAATATTTTCACTGTTCCATTGAGACTGTCTCATGTTTCTTTGATTTCTGAAGTTTTTTTTTTCAAGTGATGAAAATTTTTGGTTCATCTAAGGTAGAATGGTTTGAATTTTGTTTGTTAAAAGCTTGGCTGGGGTTATCTTTGATGCTTTTTGATTGAGAGTGAATTGGGACTGTTATTCCATCATCTTCGGGCTGAAATAGACTGATTGGTCTGAGTCATGATGTGCTGCTGCATTGTTCATCTACAGAACCTCACCTACTTGTTATTTCCTTTTATTCCTCAGGTTTTTCTCTAGCACTATGGAGATCATCAGATGTACTTTGAAGTGTGGATCTGGAAAAAAAATGTGTTTAAGCATGTTGTTTGTTTGAAATTTTCAATTATAAACCAATTTCTGGATTAAATTGTAATAAAGTCGAGTTCTGGATCTATGTTCATGTTTAATCTTTAAGGATCAGTTCTGATGCATTGATATTCTTTAACCCTGTGTTCCTATATGTTTAGTAAGAGTTATTTCCCTGATTGTATTTACACTTAGTTATCTCGGGTGAGGAATCCCTTCTAAACTATTTATTTCAAATTGTCTTTGGTTTAAAGAATGGAAATAGCACGGTTTATTTGTTTAGAGTCTATGAGTTTGAATTGGTAAACATATATAAGAGGGAATTTTAATGACATTTGCAAAAGATGGTTTCAGGCAAGGTTCGAAAATCAGTGAAGTATTCAGAAATAATTCTTGATCTTAGGTTATAGTCTGAAACTTCATTTTGAGCCGAAAGTAGTAAATACTTTGTTGTTTTCTTTCAAGATTATAGAATGTTGTCATAAATCGTGGTGATACTAGTGATATATCGTAAAGGATGAACATATGCTTGGTTTATAATCTCCACTCAAACGTAACAGTAGGTGTGCTCCAATGTGCAATTGTTTATAGCCATATGTCTTCGTATTCAATGGGGGTAAACACTTGATAAACTCTAATACAATGGATTCGAAATAGCAATTTCGTTGATTGATGATACATGTTTATAATATTATTTGGGATTCCTTTTGGGCCTGGGGTGGGCCAGCTGTCATATGGGACAACTTTGCATTGGCATGCTATTGTGACTTATGCTTGGCGAAGCCCAAATTCTGAAAAGACGTGCAATAAAATAGACTTCAGTTAGACTCAATCTTTAATTCATACTTGAGTTCAGTGTCGTTCGAAAGTAGTTGTGACCTCTTTAGCGTTATTTCATTAATGGACCTTTGAAGTTGATTAGGTGCCACCAAATAAATTAGATAATCAGTGGCCCTCATTTAATTAATCTCAATTGGTATTGAGGTGCGCCATGCCTAACAAAAATGACAATTGCGTGGCCCTCACTTTAATTAATTTTGTTTTATCCTTAGAATTCAAGGTGTGCCATGTAGTGAATTTTCATGGCCCTCATAAAGTTGCAAACGTGTAGTCATTTTAGGCGCGTTATTCTAATAATTGATTTCCTTAGAATCGGGTGCACATTTATGTGACCCAAATCCAAATCTTAACGTCACATAAAATGTGTTGCGGATTACGGGTGAATTTATGTGATGTGGTTCAAAACATATTTTAAATAACATTGCAATCCTCCTTAAATTAATTAAATAAAAGCGGTTAAAGTTAAAATTTAAACATATGTTCATAATTATTTAAAATCAGATAGATAAGTCGAATATAACGGTTGAGCGACCGTGCTAGAACCACGTAACTCAGGAATTCCTAACACCTTCTTCTGGGTTAACAGAATTCCTTACCTAGATTTCTGGCTCGCAGACTGTTTTACAAAGTCAAATTCCTCGATTCGGGATTTTAATCGGTGACTTGGGACACCATTAATTATCCAAAGTGGAGATTCTAAAATCTCTAGATAAATAAATCCCATGTTGATTGTCCTTTAATAGGAAAAACTCCCTTATCTACGCCTTTCCTGGGGGTGTAGTGGTCTAAAGGATGTGTAACAGCTCTGGCGACTCTACTAAGGTTCGAACCCAGAATCTCTGGTTCAGGGTTCAGAATTCGAGCTTAGAATAATTGTGACATTTGATTTTATTTATTATTTGATTTTATTACATGATTGTGCCCAAGGTGCTAAATATTATTTTTTTACCGCTTTAATAGTATTTGAACTATGTATAAACTGCCGCGAAATCGTTCTCTTCTTATCTTCGGGGATGTGCTCGATGGTCGAGACTCCCTATTCTGTTAGTGTCATACCTTGAAATAAGAAAGATGCTCGTACAAGTTACAAAGCCGGACGGCCTTTTGGTTCTCGGTACGTAGCCCCCTCCTTGACTCGAGTTGTCTGCTCGAATACACAGTCTAGAACATAAACCCAGGTTTTGAACCTAGAATAACTTAACCTCAAGTTGGATCCCTAGTAGGAACGCGTATTTTCACCATGCATTTAACTTAGGGAACTCAATACAGGGGTTGGGTCCGTCTAGGACAGGTGCACCCAAATAAGGGACCATCTTTATGCATCTTGCATGCTACTTGTGAATTTATTCTGAATTTGCATGCCGACCGGCTTTTGAAAAAAGAAAAAAGAAAAAAGAAGAGGGTTTGACAAAGAAACTAACAGTGTGAGGGATGATGAAGGAATTTACCTGTTTCAAAACCGATACTAAAATGCTACCGAAATTTTGAAAAAAAAAAGAAAATAAAAAAAACAAAGAAATGGATTTTGTTTTCGAAAAAAAAGAGAGAGAAAAAAAAAGGAAAAGAAAAAGGAAGTCTGTCAGTATTCCCGAACTGCGCCAATTTTATTCTCACAGGGCGTGATACACGTAGGCAACCCCCATCGAGCCCAAATTTATTTTCTTTTGCAAAATAGCCTCAAACGAACCGAATTTTGTTTATGATAAATAAATAAGGTAGTTCTTGTCAAAATTAGCCGAGTGTCCCCAAAAGGGCACGGGAAGGCTGTTTTTGCAAGAACAATCGCCCTGGATTATTTTTAAAATTTTGGCCGAAAGCAAGCACAGCCTTAAAAACTTCCCCGGAAGTGCTAAAAGACCGTATTTGCAAAGTAGGGATTTTATTTTAAAATTAAAATTTGAGAAAAAAATTAACTTTGTTTCTGAGTCTAGTATAATCATGATTTTAGCTTAATCACCCTAATAAATGTGCAGCATGAGCACGAATCAAAATTTTCCAATAATAGTCATGAACAAGATCCCTTTGAAGGTGCACATGTGGTAAAATAATTTAGGTGAATCGAGACAAAACAAGGTCAATACGCACTTGGGAGGACTCACCGGGTTGTTGAGAATTAATCGTAGAGGGATATCATATAGGTGTTGGTTACGTTCTGGGACCCGGCCCACAATGTATTACATTTCCCGGACTTTGAACTCACCCAAACCTTGGAGGAAATAGCCGGATATATTGGGGGCCCCAAAATTCCTCTAAGACACCAGTATTTGATTGCGCCAAGGGCCGTCACTGTACACAAATTGTCAGACTCACTAAAGATAAGCAGAGGGGTTCACAATACAGATCTGTCAGCTAGTTTTTGTACTCCATAGTTTATATACCAGAGGTATGGGGACATAGCAGTGTTTAACGACCCGGAAAATAAAATTTGTAGCAAGGGGAACCGACTTAAATGAGAAGACCACAAGTGTTCCGCATTTATGGTATTCTTTTTGGGCCTCTTGGTGTTTCCACGAAAAGACAGGAATATTTATATACAGATAGCAGGGGTTGTCAGCACCTTGATCACTCAAGCCAAGAGCTACCTCGCACCCACGGTATTATCTGAAATCTTTCGTGCCCTCACAGCCTGTAAAGCCGAAGGAGATTTCTTTGAAGGATGCAACTTGTTGTTACAGATATGGATGGTTGAACACCTGCGCCATCGACCTCAATTCATGAGTTATAGGTCATCAAAAAAGAGCTGCATAGAGGAATATTATACCAGAGTTGATGGGTTTAGATTACTGGAGGGGGTTATAGAATAGGTATCATACCTCCGTACCATAAGTGCAAGTCAAATGGAGTGGACATTAAGGTGGCTCCCCATTGATGAAATTATATATATGCCAGCTACCAGGCCTCTGCCCGGTCGATACAGTAACAACAGGTTGAACTACCCAACTCTGATATATGGGAGCAACTACTCCGGAGTGTGAGTGCAGGAGTCTGTGCTCCTTCCTCAGCCTAAGAGAAGGGTGGTGCCACTGGAAATGCATTGTTCTAGGCCATACTCTCCATAAGGCCCAGAAAGTGGACTAGAGCATCCTGAAGCACTAGAGTGGCTATAAATCCCTCTAGGACTTGAGCTAGTCTAGATGGTACAATATGAGATGTGATCTCCTCCTCATTATCAATTTGTGGCTCAACTGCGGCTGTTGCTGCCCAAGACCTAGGCTAAGCTTCCTCCTCCTTAACCTCGGCCTCAGCCTTTACCCCTAATAGTGGCTGCAACGATGGGCTCCTGTTCTTGCCCGACTGTAGATGTTGTACAGGTTCTAACCATTTACGAGAGAACAAGAATGAAATGATTCAAGCATAAATGATATAAAAAAATCGCATGACAGGGAAAGAAAGAAGAGCAATTTTTCCTAACACCCCATAGCATCTATAAGATAAGTATAGGCATCTCCGTATCAATCCTCCAAACTTTAATAATCTTGCTCATGACTCGTGAGTCTTAACCTACTTATTGCTCTGATACAACCTTGTCATGACCCAGCAAACTCGGGGTCGTGATGGTGACTAACATCCACTTGATAGGCAAGCCGATGTGAAATAATCATTTAACCTATTTTAACAGTTGGAAACACAATAATGATATTCAACAAGAAAATAAGAGCCAAGCATAACAAAATACTAATGTAAAATGTAATAATATCTACTCCCAGAAATTCGGTCTCACGAGTGCAGGAGCAACTAGAAGTCTACAAGCAAAGTCTAAAATAAATACAATTGTTTCGAAACAAATGAACCGTAAGCGGAAAATAGACGGGGACTTCAAGGTCTACGAACACCGGTAAATATATCTTGAGTCATCATATGCAATTATCCGAGCTGACCCATCTCATGCATCGTTAGGACCAACACCAGTATCTACACAAGAAGTGCAGAAGTATAGCATGAGTAGAAACGAACCAATATACTCTGTAAATGTTGAGACAAACCTCGAGAGATAGAGACAAGGCAATGACAACACACCTATGTAATTAAACTTGTAAAAGAATATATAAAGTAGCAATAATAACAAAAAAATGATAAAGTAGTAACTGGGATGGGACATGCAAAACGAGAAAGATATAATAAATACGTTAAGTATTAAATTAGAAAATAACCAAGTAAATCACCAAAATCAGGAATCACTCATATTAGTGATATGAAAATGGAACGGCATAACCCTTCAGTCCTTTTACTATAATCCTCACTAGCAATAATATGAAATACAATGGCACGACATCATTCTTCATGCTTTAACTCTCATCCTCACCATATAATAGTAATAATAATATGAAATCATGCCATCACCCTTTATGCTTTTATTCTCCTCCACACCATGTATTAATGATAATACGAATGAAATAGCATAGCATTGCCGTTCGTGTTTTTACTCTCTTCCTCGCCCTATAAAAATGACAATATGAATGAAATATCACGGCATCACTTGCTTTTACTCTCTTCCCTCACCATGCAATACTGATAATATGAATTTGTAATGAGTAGAACAATTCAACTTCAAATATACTGCCATGATATCAAAATTCAACTTCCAATAATATGCAACAACTCCAAAATAAGCAATAAATACAAAACGAATAATCAAAGAACTAATAACCTAACCTAGGCATGGATATAATAATTAACGAAACAATATAATGCAAAGAAACAATTTCCATCCGGATGCTTAAACTCGTCACAATGCATAGGTAATCATCACCACACATATATGTTGTCTGCACACATAAAACATACAGAAAATAGACCAAAAAGTCATAATCCCTAAAGTAAAAGTTACCCACGATACTTGCCTCACTCCACAACTAAATGAATGCTCAACTACGGCTTTTCCTCTTGAATGAACTTCCAAACTACCCACAAGTAAAAAAGATTCAATCTTTACTGTTTTTGTAAACAATAAAAGTCAACCCCGGACTGCTTGGTCAAAATCCAATATTCAAACCAAAACCTTATTACTCATCCATCCCCGAGCCCGGTTGTGTGAGTAGTTTTGAAATTCGACCTCAATTTAAAGTCCAAATCTTAATTTCTCCTCCTATTTATAACTAAAACCCTAATTTCTACCATGAAAAATGATGCATTAAAAGTTAAAATCAATGGGTGTTTATGAAAATGTAAGGAAATAAATTAAGATCTACTAACCTACGAAGTTGGGATGATTCCTAATTTTTAGATGTTTTAAAGAACGGGCATCATGTGTTCATCGCGTTTGTGAGACACCTAACGTGATCATGAAGCGTTACAACCTATTGGCCTATGCGTTCACGAGAGATTGTACATGTTCGTGATTGCCTGTCCCCCTGGCTTTCGCGTTTGGGAGCCTGGGATCGCCTTCACATAGAAAAACCTCGGCCACCCCTAGAATCTCACTTAACCCATTGCGTTTAGGAGTGAATGGTTGCGTTCGCGAAGGATAATCCCTCAGATGCTTCTTTATCGTGCCAGCTTCTTTGTGTTTGCATAAACAAAAACACCCCAACCCAAGTTCCCATGTGCAATCACGAGAGTGGCTTCGCGGTCGTGAATTGCATTGCACCAGGCACAAGTAGAATGACTGAAACTGGAATTTTATGTCCCAAATGACCCATAGCATATTCGAAACTCACCCAAGCCCCTCGGTCTCCAGACTAAACATGTGCTAAAAAAGTGTAATAACATCATATGAACTTGTTCGCGTGACAAAAGAACTAAAATAACACCTAGAACAATGAATCATACATCAAAATGCATGAAATTTTATTAAACTCAAGAACTTTCAAATTCACAAACGAACGTCTGAATCATATCAAATCAACTTTTTTTTGCACCAAATTTTGCGTACAAGTATTAAATAGTAAAATAAGCATATACCATGTTCAAAAACAAAAATCCAAACCTGATATCTATATAGTGAACCTACGATCAAACTTCTGAATTCTTTAATTCTTCTAATTACTAGTTATCAACAAATCATGCCAAAACACATTAAGGACTTTTAAAATATATTCTGAGCATACACCCAAGTCCAAAATCCTAATATAGACCCACCGAAATGTCAAATTACCAACCCGCATTCATTTATAAAAAATATTGACCATAGACAATTCAAATCATTTTTAAGGCTAAAATTCATACTTTCTTCAAGTTTTTACATAAAAACTTACCGAAATAAGACACGGACTATGAACAAAAATTGAGAAATACTAAATGGAGCTAATCGATGTCTCGGAAAGGTAAAAACTCAAAGTGACTATTTTGGTCTTTACAAAATCTAATGCTGAAACACAATACACCAACACAGATTGACTTCAAATTTTGCCCAAATATCATAAATGAGACAATGAACCTATTACAACTCCCAAAACCAAAATCCTAGCATTATATTAAACATTCAACTATCGGTCAAACTTCTCAATTTTCTAAACCTTCAACTTTTCAACTCTCTCCAATTCAAGAACAAAAAACCTATGAACCTCTAAATAAATATTCAGACATACCGCTAGTTTAAAACATACCATATGAAGCTATCGGATTAACCAAAACTCTATTTCGGAGTCGTTGACTCATAAGTTAACATTCGATCAACTATTTAAACTCAAGCTTCCAACCTTGGGACTATGTTTTTCAATTCATGCTGAAACATCTCTGGAATCAAACCACCTACCCCATCAAGTCATATAACCATAAATTAACATAGAATAAGCAATAAATGAGGAAACACGACTATAATACTGAAAATGACAGGTCGGGTCATTATAGGTCATTCTTCCAAATGACCCAAATATAACCAAACAATACTTAATGGGGTTAAATCAAATTATTGAAACCAATTTCAAATAATAAATCTTAAACATTAAATCAAATCTCAAAAGTTAGTAAAAAAAATCAACCTAGACCTACACGGTCAAAATCGAGTGTAAGGGCAAATTTCGGTGACCCATAACCCAACGAGTCTAAATATATAATTAGTTAATAAAATCGAGTCTAAAATATTTGTGTTCAAAACCATAAAATAAACTCTCTTTAGTATTTGACAATATCCCAAGTTTTCATCTTAAATTATATAATTTAGGTGTAAAAGTTCATAAATCAAGATATATAACCATACCCAAGTAAGAATTACTTACCCTCAAGCTTGGGGTGAAAATCTCCTAAAAATTACCTCCTCTCAAAGTCTAGCTACCATAAGTTATGAGCATGATCTAAAACTCGACTTAAAAGAATTTGTCGTATCACATATAAGGACCAATTGGCTACAATTGTGACATCGAATGTGCAAGACCTTGCACTACATGTGTCAAATCACTTGTCTTATCCCTCCTTTGAAGATGTGCTCCCCTTCCTATAGGTGCGATCTTCACTCTGTGACCTTAGTATCATAGTTGCGGCTACATAAAAAATAAGAAAATTCTCACTTAACTCAAAATGATATGGATCCAACCCGATATTCTTCGAGCGCCCAGGACCTCCTCAAATCTTCCAGGAAAATTTAAATACCGTACATAAACTTATCTGGGGGCTCAAAATACCGCAAATAATATCAAAGCTAAGTCTTAGGAATCATATAAAAAAATCTTAAATTCTCTTGAATTCAAATTTCTTACTTTCAAGTAAAATTGTCGAATCAACACTAAGCCAACCAAGAACCAAATCGAATACACGTAAAAGTCTAAAATTATCGTACCAATCTATTAGAACTTTCGAAATACTAATCTGTGGTCATTTACCCGTAATGTTGATTTTGATCAACTCTTACAACCTTAAGTCTCAATATACGAAGTAAGTATTCCAAATCACTCTCGAACCTCTCGGAAATCAAAACACCCATCCCTACATGTCATGACCCGAAATTTTACCTGAGATCGTGATGGAGCCTAACAATTCACTTGCTAGGTAAACCAACATTAGCAAAATTATATATCTAATTAACAATTTAAATCAAAACATTTATAATTATAAAATATAATAATATGAAATAGGTTAATAAAATACCAAATGACGAAATCTAAACATATCCCAAAATCTCGAGTCACTAATTCATGAGCTTAAGAGTGCTACAGAAAAAGTCTGAACAAAATCAACTGTATAAAACTAAATAAATAGTAAGGATTGAATCAAAAATAACTTTAGGGTTACGGACGTCATGCGACTATACTTCAAGTCTCCTAAAGCTGCTTATTCCTAGAAGTCTCTTTACGCGCTGCTGGGACCAACACCGATACATTTACAAGAAATGTAGAAGTGTAATGCGAGTACAACTGAACCATGTATCATGTACCTAACAAGCCTAACCTTGACGGATAGTGACGAGGCTATGGCAAGCCACACACGAATAACTTGTACGAAATAATAATAAACTAAAAATCAGGATAGAAATAAAGTAATAAAACTCATATAAACGGACCCAAAGGTTAACTACCAGAGAGCCTCGGAATAACAAATTTTGAAACCTCATATCACAATACCGAGGATAGGTCTACAATCTCAAATAATGATAATATATCAAATATATTGTGGTGCACAATCCAATCTCCCCATATCATCATTTGTTCATATCATAGTCCATCCTCATTCCTTCATATCATCTCAATATCGTTAAATACTGTTGCGGCGTTCAACCGGATCCCTAAACAATTTCAAAACATTAACATAAACAACTCAACAACAATATTTACAAAATATTAACACAAAGAAGGTGAAATATATTAAGCAGTAAAGAACTGCAAACATAACGTAGACTAACCCAACTCTTCGAAATTTCAAACTTTACCAATTCATTAGTACAAAATAGTTAAATGGATCACATGAGCGAAACAACATCATAAATGTATCAAACAATATAAAAACAATAAAAGCAAGCAAAACATGTGACAGTTAAACTATACAATTAAGGCAGTAGAAATAGGTATGAAATAAGCAAAGAATTGTGCGAGAAATGAATTAAAAATAAGGCAAGTAGAAATTAAATGACAAGCAACAGCGTCGCATAAATGTCAAGTAAAAACATGTAACAATTAAAGCATAACAGAAAATAACATGGAATAAATAAGGTCATCGAAATAAATATTCTAACCCCGCATGCTAAATCCCATTATGGTGTACACACATGTCACCTCGCATATACGTGACTTTTCCCACATAATTCACATAAAAATTAATTCATTAAGTGTTAATTTTCTCAAGTAAAGGTTAGACACAACACTTACCTCTCTCCTCAATCAACTAAACACTCAACCGGTCCTTCCTTTAGAATTAACCACCAAACCAGTCAACTCTAGACAAATTTAGCTCAAATAATTTAAAATAAGTTTTAAATACTACCCACGAGTGTAAAAGATTCGATCTTAGATGAAATTTGAAAAAGTTAACCTTGTGTCTGCTTGGTCATAACCTAAGATTCTGACCAAATACCAATTATCCATCACCCCTGAGCCTGGTTATCTTATTTAATTCAAAATCCAACCTCAATTTGAGGTCTAAATCTGAATTTTACAAAATCTCCAAAATCTTCCCAAATCCCTAAGTTTTATCATGAAAAGTCTTATATTAAAGGCTAAAATTTATGGGTGTTGATTAACCAGTGAAGTTGGGATGAAAAACCTTTTCAAAATCGACTCTAGACCGAGCTCTAACTTGAAAATGGTGAAAAATGGCTCTAACTTCGTCTTAGAAATTTTAATACCTACGTGTCAAGTGTTCTTCGCGTTCGTAAAGCACCTGACATGTTCCCGAAGAGCAGCGGTCAGAAAGCCTTCGCTTTCGCGAAGGATTAACTCCCCATTGCCTTCATGTTTGTGAGCCAAGGCCCGATTCACTACAATTAACCATATGACCTTTCTCAGATCCCAACAAAGCTTCGGGTTTGCCTAAAGTCGTCCGTAACCGTGAATGCTCTACTTCACATTCGCGACAGCTGCTCATGTTAGTGAAGAAAAAATCCGCCCCAGCCTGAAAAATCCCCTTTGCAATCGCAAGAGTAGCTTCATTATTGCGAAGCACAAAAGACCAGACATCAAAAACACCTGAAACCCAGTAATTCATAAGTCTGAAATTGTATGTAGCTTATCCGAAACTCACCAAGCCCCCGGGTTCCAAACCAAACATGGACATAAGTGTAATAATATCATATGAACTTGCTTTCATGATCAAGTCACCTAACTACTGCATAGAACTACGAATCTGATGTCAATATGCATGAAATTTTCAAAGAAAAGTCAAGAACCTCTATAAACAACCAAGCGTCCAAATCATATCAAACTAACCCCGATTTGCAACAAATTTTGCAAATAAATTTCAAATAGCAAAACAGACCTCTACCATGTTCTGAAATCAAAATCCAAACCCAATGGCCATAAAGTCAACCTATGGTCAAACCTAAGAAATTTCCAAACTTTCAATTTACTAACATTTGGCAAAACAAGTCAAATCAAGTTAGGGTCTGCTAATTTCTATTTCAAGCATACACCTAACTCAAAAGTCACAATATGGATATACCAGAATAACCAAAATATCGATCCAGTGTCATTTACATGAAATATTGACCGTAGTCAACTAAAGTTATTTTTTAAGCCAAAAATCATATTTTATTCAAAAATTTACGTAAAAACTTCTTGAGAAAAAAAGATACAGACTGCAGGTGCATATCAATAAACATCAAATGGAGATAATATATGTCTCTTAACATGCAAACAAAGGCCATTATTCAAAACAACATATTGGGTCATCACATTCTCCACCTTTAAAAGATTTATTTATCTTTGAATAAACATAGAAAAGTACCTAAACTGATGAAAAGGTGTGGGTATCTCATCCGCATATTGGGCTGGAACTACCACGTAGCTGCCTCGATCAGCTGACCTCTCCGTTGCAATTTCACAGACGGAAACTCTTATACCTAAACCGTCGAACTTGTCAGGATAGAATAGCTATCGGCTCCTCCACATATGCTAAATTCTCATCAAGCTGAACCGTGCTAAAGTCCAAAACATGCTAGATGTCCTCATGTTACTTTCAAAGCATGGAATCGTAGAGTACCAGATGCACTCCAGATACGTTGGGTTGTAATGCAAGCTTGTAGGCCACCTCACCAACTCTCTCGAGGATCTAAAAGGGACCAATATACTTAGGGCTCAACTTGCCCTTCTTCCTGAACCGCATCATACCCTTCATGGATGAAACTCTTAGAAAAACCTTGTCCCCTACCATATAAGCTAATTTTGAAACCTTTTGGTATGCATAACTCTTCTACCTAGATTGGGTTGAATAAAGCCGATCTTAAATCAACTTAACCTTATCCAAAGAATCAAAGTCTAAATCGGAGCCAAAAAACCTAGCCTCTCCGGGCTCAAACCAACTAATAGGTGAACAACATTAACTTCCATATAAGGCCTCATACCCCTACATCTTAATACTCGACTAGTAACTGCTATTGGAGGTGAACTCTGCAAGAGGTAACAACTGGTACCATGAACCTCCGAAATCCATAACACAAGCATGTAACAGTGTCTTCAACTTACTTGCATGGCTCTCCAAAAATGCAATGTGAACTGTATGCCTCGATTAGAAATGATAGAAATGGGCACAACATGCAGATTGATAATTTCTTGAATGTAGATTTGAGCCAACCGCTCTGAAGAATAGAAAGTCGCAACAAGACTCAAATATGCGGACTTAGTCAATTGGTCCACCATAACCCAATCAACATCATACTTTTTCAAGGTCTGTGGAAAGTGTACCACAAAATCAATAGTGAGGCACTCCATTTTCCATTCTGGTATCTCCGATCTTTGAGTCAGTCAACCTGGTTGTGCTCATCCTTCACCTATTAACAATTGCATACATAAGCAATGATGTCTTTCTTCATTCTCTGCTACCAACAGTGCAGTTTCAAGTCATGGTGCATCTTCTTGACACCTGGGTAAATATAATAGTACAACTGTGCACCTTCTCTAGGATCAAATCTTTCAACTCATCAACATTTGGAGCACAGATCTAGCCTTGAAGTTGCATAATACCATAATAACCAATCACAATATCGTTAGCACCACCCCGTTGCATCATATCCTTCAATACCAAAAAGTGAGGATCATTAAAGTAACAAGCCTTGATATGCTCCAACAATGAAGATTATGCCACAACACAAGCAATAACACAACCAGGCTCTGAAACATCTAATCTTACAAACCGTTGGCTAAAGTCTAAATATCCATTGCTAGTGGCCTCTCTGCTACCGATAAATATACCAAAGTACCCATACTCTCAGGCTTCCTACTCAATGCATCGAGCACTATAATGGACTTTCTTGGTTGCCGTAATATAGTGGTACCATATTCTTTCAACAACTCCAACCATCTCTATTGCTGCATAATTTCTTCTGCTTGAACAGGTGTTGGAGACTCTGATGGTCGATATATACCTCACAATAAAATCAATACGGTAATTCTTCTCATGATCCTTCAATTGCCGAGACATGAAGGCAATCACCCTAACATCCAGTATCAACATAGTGCCAAGACCAATATGCGATACATCACTTTACATGGTATATGATTCCAAACTTGCACGCAATACCAATATCCGGTATGCAGTCAGTGCTGTCTTGAGATTCTTAATGCTCAACTCACACTTGTCAAACCATCTGAAAGAGTACCCTCTGATTCAACTTTGTTAATGGGTCTTATACAGATGTAAACCCCTCCACGAACCGGTAATTATAATCCACCAAACCTAAGAAGACTATCAATTTATTTTCAATCGTGGATACATATGTATCCTTACGATACTGAAATGACTACCATTATTGGTATCAAACCAATAAAGATTCATACAAGCTAAATCTTCTAATCAATAATTAGGCCAAAGAATGAACTTCAATTTAATTAATTAATTTTTCTCTTTATAAAGAGGTTTCTTTTCATCCAAAAATTGACTCCAGTTTTTTACATTGTTTTCGTTGCAAAATACTAAAGTTCTATCGATGCCACTCCAATTCAAAGAATTAAAAAAAACTTCAAATTCTCTATTCTCTACGATGTCTAGACCATAAAATATTTTTAGGAACAAGCAAATCAAAATGATTTTTGCTTGTATTTATTCTTTGAGTTTGAGGTTCCAGAATCAATTCATCAAAATTCTTTTTATCAACATATCTTTGTTTCTGAATCTCTGTAGTTAAAGTAGGTCTAGATTAGTTCTGAACTGCCTCAATCTTCTTAGGATCCACATTAATGTCCTCGAAAGATATAAATTGTCCAAAAATGCAACAAAGTACAACCAAAACTCACACTGTGAAAACTTTGCATACAACTAACTATCTCTCAAAGTCTGAAGTACGATCAAAAGATTCTGCTCATGCTCATCTAAACTGTGTTGGTGGAAAAAAATATCATCAATGAAGACGATCACAAAATAATCCAAATAGGCTTGAACACTTGGTTCATCAAATCAATAAATGTTGTTGGGTCATTAATCAACCCAAACGACATCACTAACGACTCAAAGTAACCATATATAGTCCAAAAAGTTGTCTTAGGGACATCTGATGCCCAAATCTTCAACTGATGGTAGCCAGATCTTAGAAGTGTCTTGAAAAATACATTGGCACCCTGAAGTTGATCAAATAAGTCATCAATCCTCAACAATGGATACTTGTTCTTGTGACCGTGTTCAGCTACCACTAATCTATGCACATTATCATCGAAACCTTCTACTTAATGAACGACATTGATGCATCTCAAGGCGAGACACTAGGTCTAATAAATCCCTTATCAAGCAAATACTGCAACTGCTCCTTTAGTTCCTTCAACTCAGTTGGGGCCATGTGTAATGGTGGAATCGAAATGGGCTGAGTGTCTGGAGACAAGTCATTACATAAGTTGATATCTCTATCAGGTGGCATCCCTTGAAATCCTATATGAAATACCTCTAGAAACTCACGTACAACTGGTATTGAATCTATGGAAGGAACCTCTGCACTAGGATCACGCATATAGGCTAAATATTTTAGACATCCCTTCTCGAGCATACGTCGAGCATACACATAAGAAATAACCTTACTAGTAGAATGCTTAGGAGTCCCCATTCACTCTAATCGGGGCAAACTCGGCATGGCTAAGTTCACCATATTAGCGTGAATGTCCCAAATAGCATGATAAGGTAAAATTCAATCCAAACCCAGATAGCTTCAAAGTACATCATATCAAGAAGTAGAAGGTATACCCTAGTCTCAAGGCTCCTGATAGAAACCACACACCATCAATAGACACGATCCTCTACAAAGAATCTTCCACAAGCGTGGACACAATGAGAGGATCATTCAAAGAACCATGAGGAACAACCAAATAAAAAGCAAAATAGTATGAGATGTATGAACAAGTAGACCTCGAATCAAATATAACTGAGGTATCAAATAATATAATAATAATAATAATAACAAGTAAAACACATGACAGTTAAACTATTTCTTTTGGTCAAAAATATGTGCTTATATTATTTATAACTAAATGTGTACATGAGAGCAGTTTACAAGATGAATAAGATGCATCATAGTTACTAAGCTAGAGTTTACTACAAAGGCCCCCATATGGGAAGAATTACTAGAATGAGAGGTAGAACTAGATAGAACACTACTATTATACAAAGTATTAATAGTAGAGAGTTGAACTGCCGGAGTTAGTTGTAATGAGCCTCCTTTGTAATGTGCCATTATGATTTTTGTGGTAAGAAGGCTCTGCAAAAGATGGTGGTCTCCCAAAAAGTGCGGAGATCTCCTATGCATGCATGGCTCCATGTTTGGCTAAACTATCGGCAACACAATTTTGCTCTCTGAATATATTGTATTGGAGGGCTATCCAGCTGAGGAGTAACAACCTACAATCGTTAATAAGATTAGTGTAGAGCATATTTGAGATAAAAATACTCATTATTGCATGCGCATCTATCTCAATGATGATGGGCTTGAGTGTTAGATAATACGCTTAGCGCTAGAGGGGGGGTGGATAGCGTTATAATAAAAATTAGCGTAAACTTGCGGAATTTAAAATTTGCAGGAAATAAATAAGTGCGATAAATAAGAAAGAACACACCGAAGTATTCTGGTTCACCACAACCCGTGGTTAGTCCAGTCCCCGAGAGACTCTCTCGAGATTTCCACTAACTTGTCAAGCTTCCGGGTGCTTAACAAACCTTTACAACTTGAGGACACAAGCCTCAACACCTTTGCTCGGAGATACAACACTCCAAGACTTCAACCAAAGGAAACACAAGTTCCTTCACAACTTGAGGACACAAGCCTCAACTACCTTTGCTCGGAGATACAACACTCCAAGACTTCAACCAAGGAAACACAGGTTCCTTCTTACAACAAGAGAATAACAATTCTCTTCAAGTGTACAATACACTAAGCACTCAAACAAGACACTCCTTAATGAGTAGAGATGAGTAAAAGAATAAGCTCAAGATCGCAACAACTTTCGACAAGAGTTTGGCTCTCAAAAACTTATGTAATGAATATAAAATGATAAGCAATAGAGCATGCAAGCTTATAGCAATAATATGATCAGTTGTTGTGTTCAAAACACTGAAATGAAGCTGTATTTATAGTTGAAAAACTTGGCATTACTGTTGCCAAATTGCCAATTAAGAGTTGCTGATTTTACTGTGTGACAATTGATTGTCAAGAATCCACAATCGACTGTTTGCCAATCGTTCCAAAAATCAATCCCAGATTTTACGCTTAACAATCGATTATTCAAGATCAACAATCGATTATTGGCAACGTTCAAAAAATCATTTCCAGATTTTACTTAAAACAATCGATTATACAAAATCAATAATCGATTATTCAACAACGTTCAAAAAATCCTTTCCAGATTTTAATTTCAACAATCGATTATAGAAGATCAACAAACGATTACTTGACGGTATTTGAAAACTATACGACAACGGTCAGCTTCACAGTCGATTGTGCAATGTTAACAATCGATTATTTATTAGTCTTGAAAAATCAATTTAGACACTGCCTCGTGACAATCGGTTGTTATATACTCACTATTGATTATTTAATAACTTTGAAAAAGTCTGGAAGACACTGTCTCAACACAATCGATTGTCATTAACTTCACAATCGATTATTTTGAGCGTTGAAAAACTTTTGATGGACATTGCCTCATCACAATCGATTGTCATTAACTTCACAATCGATTATTATGAGCGTTGAAAAACTTTGATGGACACTGCCTCATCACAATCGATTGTCATAAGGTTCACAATCGATTGTGATGCAGGTTTGAAAAACCTGATGCTCACTACCTTAACACAATCGATTATCATAAGTACTTAATCGATTATCTTAGTCCAGATTTTTGAGGCATGTTTAAAAATCATTTTGACTAAAGTAAATATGCATGATTTAAAATCATTTAGCATTAAATAAAATATGCATGATTTTGTAAAAATAATTTTACGAGAGAAGCCATGTGATGAGTCAAGTTGTCGGATCAAGATCACAGTTATGAACGACTCATGTAAAACTATAAAACTTGGTCTTGTGCTTGAATCTCGTTATATATATCAATTGTGCGCTTGTACTTGAACTTCGTCATATATCAATTTGCGCATCGTTTGTCATTCATCAAAACCTACACATATGAACACATGTTTTAGTATAATGCTTTGAGAACGTGTTTCCAACAATTTCCCCCTTTTTGATAATGGCAAGCTTTAAGCGGGATATGCAAATTAAACAACTCATAATGATGATTCAAGACAAGTAAAGATATGCAACAAGTATATGGATATGTAATTTGTTCCCCCTCAATATATGAATTCCCTCTCAATTTATGCCGATAAGTATTGAGAGTACATACCCGTTATCTTCCCCCTTTTTCCATTAGCCAAAAAAATGTGATAAGATGGCAAGGATTAAAAAACTTGTTTATTTATTGAAAATAAAACGGGTACATAATGGGAACAATACAAACATAGAACAATGGAAAGACAAATAAAGAAATTATTCATCATCATTTCCCGCCTCATCGTCCGGCACTGCTTCAAAGGGAACAAGACCGGCATATGGATAATGAACATGGTCAAAATATCCATGGATCTCATGTGTCAATTGACCGACAGAGGTGGTCAATGAAGCAATTTGGTCGGAAATGGATTGAAGAGTAGGTTCTTGAGGCTGACGCGACCGACGAGTTGGAAGAGGAGTAGGAGCTACATGATCTCCGTCATGGGGAAAGGAGGATTCTGAAATTTCCCACTTCTTGGTGCTCTTTTTGAGAGGACCGACGGAAGTGTTGAATCCGCAAGCTTCAAGAAGATTCATATTAAGGAGGGCATAGGGAAGAGGTCTATCATCTCCGATGGCGTCACGCATGTGAATCTTGACGAACTTACACCAATTGATGTGAGCTCCGGGTATAATTGCATGCATGAGCTTAGCGTCTTCTTGGGAAAGAGTGGTGCGATTATGCTTCCGAGGTTTGAGGACTCGGGTGATGAAATAGAAAATCAAACGATACTCGGGGAGCATTCCCGTGATAGTAGGACACCGAGTGGATAGATTAGGATCATAAGATGTAATACCTATTTGGTTTAGGAGACCTTTTTCATCAAATAAGGCGCCGGCCTCTCTAATGTACCGAAAAATGTCTTCACCACTTTTAGGAAGACGGGCAATGGAATGAAGGTTTTCATCGGATAAAAGAATTTGAACACCATTAACATTTGTCACAAGCTCACCATCATCATCCTCATGAAGGTTTGAATAAAACGCTTGAATCAATGGAGGATTAATGTAAGGGTAGGTAAGAAATAAGAAGTCAAGAAGTTGACATTCTTTAAGCATATTGGCAGCAGGGGCGTATGATTCAAGATACTAGCTTGTTGAAAAGCGGGGAGGAAGAATGTCGCGCTTTTCAAATTTTGTCAAGAACCGAGTAAGCTCGGTGTCAGAATTAAATTGTAAAATGGATGCATCTTGATAAGGGTAATTTGGAGGAGGTGGGGCAGCAGAGGAGGATGCACCATGCCTAGCTGAACGGGAACGTTTAGAGTGACGGCCCGACATTTTTAATAGGAGGTAATGAGCTTTGCAAGAAAAGTTAAAAGAGTTTTGATAGTTTGAGAGCTAAAATTGATGCTTGAGTGAATGAAATGAAGATATGAGGTGCCTATTTATAATGGGGATAGTGACTTTTCATTGATGGTGAAAATCTGCAGAAAATTGAAAGCCAAAACGGTCAGAAACGGTGAAAATAAATTGCACTGACCGTTAGACAATCGATTATTGGAATGAAATAATCGATTTTATGAGGATTTGACTGAATCTCGGAACTGACACAAATCGATTTCAGGACCAAACGGTAACAAATTTTTGAATTACTGACATGAAATAATCGATTGTCAAATTATGGTAATCGATTGTTGTGACATAGTGTGCACGGTGATTTTCTGACTCGGAAAATAATCGATTATATATATGAAACAATCGATTGTCTTAGAAAAGCAGTACTGAATGGCTGAGACGGTAATCGATTAAACAATTAAAAAATCGATTGTTAAACAAAACTGCATAATAAGCATGAACCATAAATAATCGATTAGTGATACTTGCTAATCGATTTTCTGCACAGTAAAATAATCGATTATTTGCTGTAACAATCAATTGTTCTATGTCATTTCTTTATAATTTCCCCTACCTTTAGGGCGATACCTGCAAAAGGAAATACGCGTCTCCGACGCTCAAGTCAGTAATATTCAATATATAAAAGCAACCTAGAAAGTATGCATTTAGATCAACGCTTACCCGCATTAGACACTTCATTTGGACATGATTTGTATTTAGCACATCAATAAACGCTAAATATTATATCAAGTCTACTGGCAATAAGGTAAAGTAAGGAACGATCATACCTCTGTAGTTCTTGGTATTGTTCTTCTTACCTTTCACTTTTCTGGCACGATGGTCTTATAAATTCATTGAGGTGATCATTGCTTTGGTGTTGCTCTTTTCAATATTGATTCAGCAATTTCTTGCAATAGTTAGTTTGACAAGTGAAAGTTCCCACTTTCATTTGCTTAACTTGCAGCTCCGAGAGGAAATTTCGCTTGTCCATCATGGACATCTCAAACGAAATTTTAGAGACTCCTTGAATAAAACTCATTAGTTGCTCAAAAAATAATACAATATCATTTTCAACATGTTTTGGAACGCAAAATATTAATATCATAAAAGTTATCAACATAATTTTGAAGAATGATATTACCAATATGGAAAGTTGTTTTGAAATGCAACAATAATGTCTTCAAGATAAAATTCATGCAATCTATTCCTCCTTAATGAGAAGTTTATCAAAACATACCAACAAACCATAGATATACCAATTGTTATAAAATAGTGATAAAATCATTTGTTGGCAAACATAACAAATGTATCAAATGTTATTTTATTAACAGTGATACTAAATGTTATTTTTAGAAAACATATTAAAAAATATCAAACATTAATATATAACAAGTCAACCAAAAGTCGAATATACCGACCATTATTCAGGTCAAAAGATACATTCATCAAGAGTCGATTTTTAACAGAAATTCTTTTATGAATCATTTATTTCAGGAATATATCAATTATTTTTCAAACCAAAAATAGCATTTATCAAAAGCATGAGTAAAAAGTTTTTGCCAAAAATATGGTAACAGTTAATACACACCAGAGGAAATAATTTATTTTTCTGATATATACTAACATTTATTTAAACAACAAATAACAGTTATCAAATCATAAATGAAATGTTTTTATTAGAAGCAAGCTAATATACCAATTGTTGTTTAACAACGAATTTTCAACATATGCATCCAGGATAATTGATATTAATTATTAACAAGGATATCTCAACACATATCAACTATTATGATTAAGCACATCAAAATTTTTAACAATATAAGGCCAAATTAACAACACATATGTTAATATCGGTTGCTTGCATATATTATCAATTCGGTTTTTGTCAAAAAGGATAAGTAACCGAAAGTCCCCCTTGATGCGATAAGGTATTGTGCTTGGTGCATCTACTACAATATTGTAGCCTTCAAGCACACCTGCAAAAGAGATTAATGATCTTTTGGTACCCACGCCATTTTGGGTCCTTGGGGGTTAGGCATATCATAGTGATGCAATTGAGTGATATGTCTATGTCGTGTAAAACAAGCAGGAGCAATATGACCAATTCGTCTACAATAATGACAAGTAACGTTAGGATTATGCATCCTTCTAGGTTCATAGTAATTGGACGGACGAAAATTGTTTACTCTATTTTCGACACTATGACTATTGCGCATTTCATGAAAATCATTTCTCCTACTATTTGTTCTAGGATGTACAGCATTACTAGAATAATTATTTCTAGGTTGGAAGTCATTTCTAGGTGTTCTAAAAGGTTCAAAATTCCTTCTAGTGTTTGGCCTAGAATATGCATCATTTCTAGGGTAGTTATTTCTAGGTGGAAAGTCGTTTCTAGGTCTCCTAAAATGTTCAAGATTCCTTCTAGTATTTGGTCTAGCATGCATATTGGTTCTAGGATTGCTATTTCTAGGATGAGCATTTGTTTTATTAATCCTAGGTTGAGCCTTAGGTGGTTGTGGTTTGGCTTCAACCTTTTCTTTAGGCTCATTCTTAAAATCTATGCCATGCTTGGTTGACTTCAAATTAACAAGAACCTCATTCAAATTTTTGTGAGAAAAATTAAACTTATCTAAGGTGCCCTTAAGTCTATCTACCTCATTTTTGAGATGCATGCAAGAAGTACAATTTTTAATAGAACTTTCGGGCTTGTCGGCGCTTCTCTTTCCGAAAAAATTATTTTCCTCTTTCAACTTCTCATTTTCTAAAATCAGTTTTTCCAAATCCTTTTCTTTCAATGAGAGTTGGTTTTGAAAATCTGTTTCTTGCAATGAAAGAGTGTTTTGCAAATCTTTAATGGTCTTGGAAGCATTAACAAACTCACTATATAATTTATTATAAGCATTTTGCATTTCTTCAAGTGAGTGAGAGTTAGACGTACTTACCTCTTCTTCTTCGTTTGCCATGAGACATCGGCCAGTCGATTCACCACATGAGCTGTCCGCGAGGTGTGCTTTCATACATTTCCTCAAGCTTATCCCACATTTCTTTGGCAGATTTGTAGTGGGAAATTTTCTGATAATCTTCCTGATTCAAGCCGATATACAACATATTTATTGCCTTAGTGTTGTATTCACTTACCTTGGCTTTCCCAACTTTTGTCGTCATATGTTCACCATGCTTGATGATTTTCCATAGATAAAAGTTGTTGGCTGTGATGAAAATTCTCATCCGATTTTTCCAATATGTGTAATTGCTTCCATCAAATATTGGCGGCAACAAGTTAAAGTGACCTTCACCTATTCCTGCAAAAGAATCACGAGTAGAAGCCATAGATGTTTCTCTCAACGGTTAAGTCTTCAGAGAGTTGGGCTCTGATACCAATTGTTAGATAATACGCTTAACGCTAGAGGGGGGGTGAATAGTGTTATAATAAAAATTAGCGTAAACTTGCGGAATTTAAAATTTGCAGGAAATAAATAAGTGCGATAAATAAGAAAGAACACACCGAAGTATTCTGGTTCACCACAACCCGTGGTTAGTCCAGTCCCCGAGAGACTCTCTCGAGATTTCCACTAACTTGTCAAGCTTCCGGGTGCTTAACAAACCTTTACAACTTGAGGACACAAGCCTCAACACCTTTTCTTGGAGATACAACACTCCAAGACTTCAACCAAAGGAAACACCAGTTCCTTCACAACTTGAGGACACAAGCCTCAACTACCTTTGCTCGGAGATACAACACTCCAAGACTTCAACCAAGGAAACACAAGTACCTTCTTACAACAAGAGAATAACAATTCTCTTCAAGTGTACAATACACTAAGCACTCAAACAAGACACTCCTTAATGAGTAGAGATGAGTAAAAGAATACGCTCAAGATCGCAACAACTTTCGACAAGAGTTTGGCTCTCAAAAACTTATGTAATGAATATAAAATGATAAGCAATACATGCAAGCTTATGGCAATAATATGATCAGTTGTTGTGTGTTATTGTGTTCAAAACACTGAAATGAAGCTGTATTTATAGTTGGAAAACTTGGCATTACCGTTGCCTAATTGCTAAATAAGAGTTGCTGATTTTACTGTGTGACAATCGATTGTCAAGAATCCACAATCGATTGTTTGCCAATCGTTCCAAAAATCAATCCCAGATTTTACGCTTAACAATCGATTATTCAAGATCAACAATCGATTATTGGCAACGTTCAAAAAATCATTTCCAGATTTTACGTAAAACAATCGATTATACAAAATCAATAATCGATTATTCAGCAACGTTCAAAAAATCCTTTCCAGATTTTAATTTCAACAATCGATTATAGAAGATCAACAATCGATTACCTGACGGTGTTTGAAAACTTTACGACAACAGTCAGCTTCACAATCGATTGTGCAATGTTAACAATCGATTATTTATCAGTCTCTAAAAATCAATTTAGACACTGCCTCGTGACAATCGATTGTTATATACTCACAATCAATTATTTAATAACTTTGAAAAAGTCTGGAAGACACTGTCTCAACACAATCGATTATTTTGAGCGTTGAAAAACTTTGATGGACATTGCCTCATCACAATCGATTGTCATTAACTTCACAATCGATTATTTTGAGCGTTGAAAAACTTTGATGGACACTGCCTCATCACAATCGATTGTCATAAGGTTCACAATCGATTGTCATGCAGGTTTGAAAAACCTGATGCTCACTGCCTTAACACAATCGATTATCAAAAGTACATAATCGATTATCTTAGTCCAGATATTTTAGGCATGTTTAAAAATCATTTTGACTAAAGTAAATATGCATGATTTAAAATCATTTAGCATTAAATAAAATATGCATGATTTTGTAAAAATAATTTTACGAGAGAAGCCATGTCATGAGTCAAGTTGTCAGATCAAGATCACAGTTAAGAACGACTCATGTAAAACTATAAAACTTGGTCTTGTGCTTGAATCTCGTTATATATATCAATTGTGCGCTTGTACTTGAACTTCGTCATACAATTTGCGCATCGTTTGTCATTCATCAAAACCTACACATATGAACACATGTTTTAGTATAATGCTTTGAGAACGTGTTTCCAACATTGAGATGTTATTGCATAGCAAGTTTCAGCCTCATGAGTTGTGCAAGAAGTTTTGACTGAACACTTGTTCCTGGGTTGGATTTGCCTGAAAATCCAATGATCTAGTTGCCTTAGTGGTTTTGAAAAATTCCACCAATACCATATTTTTGCTAGGCAGATAAGCAAGACCCATCAATTTTTAGTTTATAGGTATTAGAATTTGGGGGTGCCATTTTATGGATAGAGGTGTTACAGATTTGTTTTTAAATTTTTGATTTGTTAGAAAATAATATCATGTTTCCATATTTAATATAAAGTAAATATTTAAAGGAATTCTTTGATGATCTAAAGTGTTCTTGTTCCTTATAATCCAAATATTCCATAATGAAAAAGGTAGAAGTGTTGTAGGTGGAATTTTATGAGGACTGGATGGTACATAATAAATGTATGTTATCAGTTAGGATGTAGAAGAATTGGGAGTTGGAAATGAGAATTTAAGTACAGCCCATAGCTGAATGCATTAGGGAATTCTAGAAAGATATGGATTATTGTTTCAAGAGTCATATGACACTCTGGACATATAGGCAAATTGAGGATACCTAATCTTGCAAGATACACAGTTGTTGAAAGTCTGTTGTGACAAATTAACCATACAAAAAAGTATATTATTGGTGGAATAGAAAGTTTCCAAATCCACTTGTAGGAGTATTGTGAAGTTGGTTATTCCTTAGAGAGTTGTAGATAGATTTTACGGAGAATATACCATTTGTTGTAAAAGCCCAGTATATTTGATCATATGTTATGGGTGAGAGATGCATGTATATATCTGTGATAGTGGATTGTAAGTGATTTGGTAGTATGAAAAATATTTTTTCAAAATACCATTTGTGATTGTAATAGTAGTTAGAGACAAGTTTTTGCTCCTCGTGACGTAAGAGAGATTCAGTTATGCAATTGTAAATTGAAGAATTTTGTTTAATCTAAGGATCAGACCAAAATTTGACATGTCGACCAGTAGTAAGATTCCATTTATACCCTAAACAACAGTAAGACCACCCTCGTATTATATTGCACCAAGTGGAGGAGACATGTGTTTTGATTAAGTGTGGTGGGTGAAATAAATATGTAGGAGCACTTGTGCTCATAGTTGATGGGAATTTTGAAACAGTCTCCCTGCATGACTTGCATGTAAGGCTTGATTCTTGGTAGCTAGGTTTTGTATCCCTACGCCCCTTGATCTAAAGGTTGTGTTATAGTAGTCCCTTAATGAGATGCAAGTTTTCTTTTGTGGAGTTGTACCCCAGAGAAAATTTCATTGGTAGCGAGTTGGGTAGGACTGTATATAATTAGGAATTTTAGTGTTTTGAAAGAATGTGATTAGGAAGGTGGTTTAAATTACAACAAATTAAAGTTTTCTTTCCTACTTTTGATAAAAAAAAATTATTTTCCAACCAGCCAATATTTTTTTTTTAAATTGTCAAGTAAAAATTGGTAATCCCTCTCTAAAGGTTTCTTTATAAATTTAGGGAATTCTAATATTTACCAAAACTTTTTCCTTCATTCATGTGGGAGAGTAGTAGCACAGATGTTCCTGTATTGGTTGTACAACTTTTTGATAAAAAAATTGATTTTATCATAGTTGATAGTTTTTCCAGAGTGATGTGTAAAGTGAGTAACATCATTAACAATTGATTGACAAGTGTTGGCCGTAACTTTTGATGTGAGAATAATATCATCAGGAAAAAATAAATGAGAGGTGAGCTCCCTTTTTAGCAAGAGAGATTGGTAGCCAAGCATGTTAATTAACAACTGTATTTATTTTTCGCGAAAGCATTTCCAAGCAGCGGATAAACAGATAAGGTGATAAAGGGTCTCCCAGTCGTATGCCTCTCGTGGTGTGAAATATTCTGTAGGGTTTCCATTTATAAGAATTGAAGTAGAAGTACTTGTTATGAAAAACATAATTAATTTAGTAAAAGTTGGGGAAAATTTTAAGGTACTTAAGGTATTATATATGAACGACCATTCAAATATATCGAATGCCTTTTCAAGATCTAATTTGAGAAGCATATTTAAATTGTTATCCTTCATTTTTTTTAAATCTATTCATGATTTCCTCGAAAATAAGGGCATTATCTGTGACTCTTTTGTTTTTCTGGAAAGTAGATTTAGTTGGATGAATAATATATTGAATAATAGGTTTTTGTCTACTTATGATTATTTTTGTATTAATCTTGTAAATAGTATTTATAAAGACTGGTTGGTCGATATTGAGATATCGAAGAAACATGCTTATTTTTAGGAATTAGGCAAATAAGTGTAGTATTAATAGTAGGGTTGATTTGAAGGTCAAGGAAAACTTTATGACAAAAATATTAGGCGATGTTGCCTATATGACCCAATATTTATTATAAAAAGAAGAGGTGTAGTCCATCTGGTCCAGGAGATTTTAAAAGTTTGAAGGACTGAATTGCATTGATAACTTCATAATCTTGTAATGGTTTGGTTAAACAAAATTGATCATGAGGAGTTAATATATCAGAGGGTTGTATTGTATTTTTGTAGTAGAAGCAATGTGTTGTGTAGTGAAAAGATTTTGGTAATAATTAGTAATATTATTCTTAATAAATGTGAGTCAGTTATCCAATTTCCCCTTGATCTTGTATTGCAATTGTATAATTATGTCTGCGGCTATTTAGAGTTGTGAGATGAAAAAATTTTATATTTTCATCGCCATCATTTAACCAATTAATACGGGACTTTAAGTTTCAAAGGTCCTCCTCAAGCTTAAGTAGGTGGTTGAAATGCACTCTTAATTGATGTTCTAGATTGTGTAAGAAAGTGCTATTAGGATAGTCTACAAATGATTGGAGACCTCCTAATCGAGCCATGATTTTTCTTTTACGGGTAAAAATATTACCAAATATTAATTTATTCCACTCTTGGACTATGTCAGTGAAATGATTAATTTGCTGGTAGAAACAGTAAGTTATCCATCCAGGCTTGTTTAACTATAGAAAGGAAAGTAGAGTGTGTACTCCAGATTGTTTCAAATGTAAAAAAAAGATTGAGGTAATGGACAGTGTTGTAATTCTAGTAGAAGGGCATAATGATCAGAATGAGTACATGGTAGATATGAGACAAGTGCCTCAAGATATTGACTGAGCCATTCATAATTTTCTATAATACGATCAATACGTTCAAGATTATTATATTTATTATGCCTACCATTTGTCCAAATGTAACGGCTTCATTTATTACCTAAATCAGTAAGGTGGCAGTAGTTGATACAGTCTAGAAATTTATTAGATCGTGAAATATTAATTTGTAGGCCACCAAATTTATCTTTTGTGTATGTTATTTCGTTAAAGTCCCCATCTATATCCATGGACGTTTATAACAATCATATAAACATATAAGATTTTGCAATAAAGTCTGTCTATTGCCTAAATCATAGCATATATGGAAGTAAATAAACACTTAAAGAAATGGGTGTACCTAAATATGGCAGTGGATTTCTTGGGTAGTGGGTGCCACTGGTTCGACATTTAGGACATTAGAAAGCCGTAACATAACAGTACCTCCCGACTGACCTGTAGTAGCCAGTTCTATCATGCAAGTAAAATTGAAGTCTTCCTTTAAACCTTGATGGCTTTAATAGTATGTTTCTAGCAAAACAACCAAAGATGGGCGATTCTAAAAAAGGAGTGATCGAAAGTTACATAAAAAATTAGTTGATTGAAATTATTTACAATTCTAAATAATGAAATTCATATGGTTATTAGTTGGATCGAGCCGTTGGTTTCTCCTTGTATTCCTCGAGGTGATGTTGGTCTCTCCTGGATGTAGACATAATGTGGTTAGTAGAATTATTGCATACTTTCCCACATCTGGATTTGTTGTTGGCCTTAGGAAAAAGGATGTTGTCATTAGATTTTGTGGGCACCTTGTGTATATTTTTCTATTGTACTCCTTCTTCTAGACAAATACCTTCATTTCATCTAGCCATGCATGAATTGGGAATATTTCCTTGTAGACGACTGCTGCTTCGAGTTCTTCCTGAAATGTCGTGTCTTGTGCGATTGGATTGGGATGGTTTGGTGGTGAGGGAATTGGAGGTGTAACCGGTTCCAAAAGTGGTGTGTGTGGCTTTGGAACCGTGTAGTGTTGTATCCAAGGTGTGGTAGGAGTGGGAGTAGGGTAAAAGGCATTGGAAGAAGATGGGGAAGAGATGAATAGGATCCCATATTAGAGTTAGTAGATGTAGGGGTGGTATGGTTCAAGATAAGGGGCTTGCATCATAGACCAATGGTACCTTCCAACTATTTGCATAAGATCACTCGGATTGTTATAAGAATTGTCACTTCTTGGTTGTTGGCCTCCATTGTGAAGGTGAGAGCATATTTTAGAGGCCTGTCTCAAGCTAAGATGTTGGATTTGTTGGTGCATATGATGTTTGAGCAGTGTAGATGATTGTGTTTGGCTCCACTATTAGATGTGAGGGAGGAAGTGAGTAGTGAGTTTGATGGTGTTGTAGACGATAAATCTTATGCCTGGTTGTGTTATTGTATTGTCTGCGTAAGTGATTAAGGTTGTGTGGAAACATCTTTTAAGTCCAGAGGAAGTGATAAGAGATTGTAAATGATGTGTACTGAAATTGAAATTTGAGCTATTGAGGAAGCTATATCAGTGGTAGATAAGAGTGGTTTAATTGAGGGATTTGGAGTTTATATGTTAAATTGGGATATAGTGCGTGGAATTATATAAGTGTAGATATCATCATGAGCTATTTGAATGGGAGCTGCGGTAGGGTTGATAGTTGGAGAGGGTACACTGGCATTCAGAGGATGTGATTAATGAGTGTATAGATTTTGGAGTAGATTATGTTGGGGTGCTGAGTGGGATATGATTGAGTGTTGTAATAGGCTATTCATGTGAGGTGCGGTATCGTGGCTGTTTGCATAGGATATGATAGGTGTTGAAGTTTGTGGGTGTTCTAAATGGGCCTAGTAGATAATTATTCCTAGGAGTTCTTGATTGTTAAATAAAGGGTTTAATTTGTTATTCTCAGTAGGTTTAGTGAGTGAGTTATTTGTAATGGAGCAATTAGAAAATAGGGAAGCAAATTTATTAGTAGTAAGAGTAGGTGATAAAGAAGGTTTAGTAGTAATATTATGATTAACAGTAAGGTTAGTATTAGTAATAGTTAGACTAGTGAAAGGTACTAGGAGTGGTTGACAGGTCTATACTATTCACATGCATACCTGATGGTTGAGTAGGATTAGAAATGGAAGTTGCCACTAATTAGAGGCGGTTTTCTTTGGGATGGGTCATTTTCATAATGGATTCATGAGAAATTTAACAGCTTTCCATTGTTCAGCAGATGGAAATGGGAGTTTAGAAGACATATAGTTTTTAGTGGTAGACTGGTTCATTGGAGATAAATATGTGGGATTGTTGTCCTAAATTTGATAAATGCAAGCTCTTTGGTTATGGCCCATTCAACGACACCTAATGCATAGCAAATTTAATCCTTCATAAAAGATATTTTGCTTATGATTTCCAATACAAATATGTGTTCTTAATGGTTGATCTTAATGGGCTTCAACACATAGCCTTGCATATCTTCCTCTTGTGGTTGAAGAAATGCAAGTATCAATAGTGAGTAACTTACCAATTTTATTTTCCACTTTCTGAAGAATTTAAAAATCATAAAATTCCGTAGGTAATTCAGGAAGACGCAACCAGATGGGGGAGTATGTGATTTTCGTTTTTGAAGCAATAACATTTTGTTCCTATTGACGAACAAAGAGAAAATAATTTAAAATAAACCAAGGTCTATCCTGCAAATCATGAATCTTATTTTCCACCTTTTGACATTTGATGAGGAAGAAATCTGAACCTATGTCTATAAATAGTAGATTTTCAGTTAATTTCCATAAGGCATAAATTTTTCGTCCAAGTATTTGATGTCCAATCTTACGTCCATACACTTGATAATTATTGCATGTTTCCATGGAGCCTAAATCCTATTGTTTTCTTCTAGGCAGAGTGGGATAAAAATGGATGGATCAGTAGGCGCCTCTGTTGCATCTGTAATATCCTATCGAGTGTTTAAGAATAAAGTTTGGGTAGGTTGTGAAGATGGAATAATATAAGAGAGCAATGTGTTTAAGTATGGTTTGTTGACAAATTTAGAAGGATGTGATAGGGATTCATGAGTGTCAATATTCATGATGTCATCGGAGTTGGTGGATGAGGTGATTAGTGAAGGTGGTAATGATGTTGAAGATAAATTCATGATGATACAGTATGGGTTGTAAAAAAAATTTAGAGAGCATTTTTGAGGATTTTTTTGGTCAAAAAAGGGGCCTGATAGTTAAACCATACAGTTAAGGCAAGTAGAAACAAGTAGCAAATAAGAAAACATTGTGCGAGAAATGAATACTTTAAGGCAAGTAACAATTAAATGACAAGTAATAGTGTCGCATAAATGTCAAATAAAAACATATAACAGTTAAAACATATAACAGGGAAATAACATGGAATAAATAACAAGTAACAAATAAGAAGAAATTATGAAAGAAATGAATAAATTAAGGCAAGTAACAATTAAATGACAAGTAATAGTGTCACATAAATGTCAAGTAAAAACATATATCAATAAAAGCATATAACGGGAAAATAACATGGAATAAATAAAGTCATGGAAATAAATATCCCAATCCCACATGCTAAATCTCATGACAATGCATATACACTTGTCACCTAGCATATATGCCTCTTCCCCACATAATTCACATAACAATTAATTCAACAAGTTTTAATTCTCTCAATTCAACGTTAGACACAACCCTACCTCTTTCTTGTCATGAACTAAAATTTTCACCCTCAGAAGTAGTGATGGCACCTATTCGTAGAAACTAGGCAAGCCAAGAAGTTTAGAAATCTTTAACCTTTACCTTTTTAGTAGGGTGATTAACAGTAATATAATTGCGGAAGACACAAATTAAGCGAAAGATGCAAATTAAGCGAAAGACTTAAACATACATATATATCACCAAAATCAATACGAAAAGCCAACATATGTCTTTACCTAGAAACTGGTGTCACAACATTCATGGACTGTCTATGTGTACTATATATAAATATCTGAAAGAAAGAAACTTAGTCTGTCTCGAATACAAATGATAACAGAGCGGTGGGCCTGCGGACGCGTACAGGACTACCTCAGGATCTCTATGGATACAAGGTTGGCTCCCGAGCTACTTTTGTTGTCCTAGTTCTACCTCGGTATCTGCACATAGTGCAGAGTATAGCATCAGCACAACCGGCCCCATGTGCTAGTAAGTGTCTGGCCTAAATCAGACAAGGTAGTGACGAGGCTAGGACCAGAATCCAGATATACCTGTGCATATATATATATATATATATATATATATATATAAACTAGAGCAAACAATTAAAACGAGGAAGGGGCATCATGCTTCGGGGAATAAGAGATAAAAAAATCTCAAAAGAATTATAAGAAAAGCAAAATTCATCTTCTAACAAGAAAAACTAACACAAAGGCATATTTCATTTCAGTTCATATCTCATTGCAGGTTTGCAACCTGATCCTATTTCTCATATCTTGTGGTAGGCATACTATCCATTTCCATTTTATTATATATTATGGTAGTGTACCACTCGTTTCCATTTTGTTGTATATTATGGCAGGTGTACCACCCGCTTCCATTTCATCAAACATCGTGGTAGCCCAAATATGTAATTATTTCCAAAATTTGACCCCAAAATGAGGTCTACATCACAATTTATCAAAAAACCCTAACTCTACCCAAATCCCTAATTTTCCATCCTTAATCTCATGTTTTAGGCCTAGAAATCTAGTGGGTTTTGATAAAAATAGAAGCTAACAAGTTAAAAATTACTTACCTAAGATATTATGGTAAGAAAATGCTTTAAAATCACCTAAGAGCTTTGGGGAAGAAGAGGTTTATGAAAATTTATGAAAATCCCATGAGTGTTCTATTATTTTTAGACATATAATGACTGGGTGAAATTACCTTTCATGTTCGCGACAGACTCATCACCTTTACAATTAATCTTAAAGACCTTCGCGTTCGCAACATTGGGCTCTTGTTCGTGAATCTTCAACCCATCATGCTTTTACGTTCGTGGGATAGTGGTCGCATTCACGTAGATAACTAAGAACTCCCTCCCCAGGCCCACTGCCTTACACGTTCGCGAGTACCTGGATGCTCTCGTGAAGGCTACTCCCCCCGCAGCCTCGCATTCGCATCTCACGCTTCGTGTTCGCGAAGAAGAAAACTAGTACTTGGGATTTTTGGCTTTTTCTTTCGCTAGTGGGACCACACGAACGCGAATAAAAAATTCCTTATGCACTAAATAGCAAAATCTACAACATTTCTTAAGTCCAAAAACCTCCTGAAACACACCCGAGCCCTTGGGGCTCCTAACCAAACGCACTTACTAACTCAATAACATCATATGATCTTATCTGTGCGATCAAACCGGCAAAATAACCTCAATAACAATGAAATAAATTTCAAAATGAAAGAATTTTCTCAAACTTAATAAAAAATCATTCTCCGCAATTTATGTCTGAATCACATCAAATGAAATCCGTTTTCCCAAATTCCACAGGATAATATTAAATCATATATAAGAAATCTACCGGATGCCGGAACCAAATTACAGGACCGATACCAACATGTCTAATCAAATTTCATTTCAAAGTACCTTATACAATTTCAGAAAATAATTTTCTTTAAAAATTTATATCTCGGGCTTGGGACCTCGGAATTCAATTCGAGCCTATGCCCAAGTCCTATATTTTACTACGGATCATCTAGGACCATCAATTCACAGGTGCGGGTCCATTTACCCAAAACGTTGACCGAAATCAAATTAACTCACTTTATAGTCAAATTTTACATTTTTCACAGATTTTCATATTTAAGCTTTTTGGATATGCGTACAGACAGTGCAGGCAAATTGAGGTTGCTCTATATGAGGGTTTAAAGGCCTCAGAAACACAAAATTAAAAGCAAGTGATGATCTTTTGGGTCATCACATCCTCCACCTCTAAAACAACCGTTCATCCTCGAACAGATAGAAGAAGGAAGTACCTGATTCTGGGAAAAGATGGGGAAAACGGCTCCACATATAGGACTTGGACTCCCAAGTCGATGCCTCGGGAGGAAAATCTCTCCTCTGAACACGAATAGAAGGAAAACTCTTTAATCTCAACTGACGAACCTGCCGGTGTAGAATTGCTACCGGCTCCTCCTCATAAGACAAGCCTTTGTCAAACTGGACAGTGCTGAAATCTAACTCATGGGATAGATCGCCGTGATACTTCTAAAGCATAGACACATGAAACACTAGATGCACGACTTCTAAGCTCGGCAGCAATGCAAATCTATAAGACACCTCTCCCATTTGATCAAGAATCTCAAACAGGTCAATATACCTAGGGCTAAGCTTTCCCTTCTTCCCAGATCTCATCATGCCCTTCATAGGCGATACTCGAAGCAATGCCTTCTCACTGACTATGAAAGCCAAATATCAAACCTTATGGTCGGTATAACTCTTTTGCCTGGATTGAGCTGTATGAAGCCTATCCTGAATGATCCTGACCTTGTCCGAGGCCTCCTGAACTAGATCAGTACCTCACAACTAAGCCTCTCCCAACTCAAACCATCCAACCAAAGACCGATACTGCCTACCATACAAAGCATCATAATGGGCCATCTGGATACTCGACTGGTAGTTGTTGTTGTCAGAAAACTTCACCAAAGGTAAAAACTAATCCCACGAGCCTCAAAAGTCAATGACACAAGCTCGGAGCATCTCTTTCCAAAATCTTAATAGTCTGCTCGGACTACCCGTCTGTATGGGGATGAAATAATGTGCTCAACTTGCGTGCGCCCAACTCGTGCTGAACTTCTCTCCAGAAACATGAGGTATACTACGTACATCAATCTAAAATGATAGACATGGGCATACCATAAAGGCAAACAATCTCTCGGACATAGATCTTAGCCAACCTCTAGAACAATAGGAGACTACCACAGGAATGAAATGTGCTCACTTGGTCAGCCTATTAACAATGACCCATAATGCATCGAAAATCTTTCTAGTCTAGGGAAGTCCAACAATGAAATCTATAGAAATCAGCTCCCACTTCCACTAAGGAAGCTTAGTCCTATGAAATGAACCACGAGGACTCTAATGCTCGTACTTAACCTGCTGACAATTCAAATACCGAGCCACATACGCAATGATATCTTTCTTCAATTCTTACAACAAATAATACTGCCGCAAATCCTGATACACCTTTGCGGTGCCTGGATAAATAGAGCACCGAGATCTATAGGCCCCTTCTAGAATCGACTCTGAAAGTCCATTTGCATTAGGAGCACAAACTCGACCTTGCAATCTCAAGACTCCATCATCACCTAAGGTAACCTGCCTGGCGCCTCCGTGCTGCATCGTGTCTATAATACACACAAATGGGGATCATCACACTATCGATCATGGATACGCTCCAATAAAAATGAACGAGAAACCATGTAAGCTAACACACGACTTGGCTTAGAAACATCCAACCTCACAAACTGATTGGCTAAAGCCTGACCATCCAAAGTAAGCGGTCTCTCACCGACCAGAATATAAGCAAGACTGCTCATATTGGCTTACTTCCTACTCAGAGTATCGGCCTCCGCATTGAACTTCCGCGGATGATTTAAGATAGTGATATCATCATCTTTCAACAACTCCAACCACCTCATCTACCTCAAATTCAACTCCTTTTTCTTGAACAAATACTGAAGAATCTTGTGATCCGTGAATACCTCACATGCCACGCTATACAGATAACGTCTTCTAATCTTCAATGCATGAACTATGGCTGCCAACTCTAGATCATGAACCAGATAGTTCTTCTCATGAATCTTTAACTATCGTGAAGCATAGGCAATGACCTTTCCATCCTACATCAACACTGCACTAAGTCCAATATGAGATCCATCGTAATAAACTATTTAAGGACCTGAACCTGTGGGCAAAACTAACAGCGCTACCGTAGTTACAACTGTCTTGAGCTTTTGAAAGATTGCCTCACACTCATCCAGTCATCTAAATTAGACACCATTCTGGGTCAACCTCGTCATCGGGGTTGCAATAGATGAGAAGCCCTCCACGAAATCGATGATAGTAGCCTGCCAATCCCAAGAAACTACGAATCTCTATAGTTAATGCTGGTCTAGGCTAGTTCTTGACTGCCTCAATCTTCTTAGGATCCACATGATTACCCTTTTTTGATATAACATGACCCAAAAACGCAACTGAACTCAACTAGAACTCACACTTCAGAAGTTAGCATATAACTGACTATTCCTTAGAGTCTGAAGAACCACTCAAAGGTGCTGCTCATGCTCCTCCTGGCCGTGAGAATATATCAATATATCATCAATGAAAACTATCACTAATGAGACCAAATAAGGCCTGAAAACACCCGATTCATCAAATCATAAAAGCTGCTGGGGCATTTGTCAACTCGAATGATATAACCAAGAACTCATAATCCCCGTACCGAGTGCGAAAAGCTATCTTAGGAACATCAGACGCCCAAATCCTCAACTGATGCTAGCCAGATCTCAAGTCAATCTTTGAAAATACGTTGGCACCCTAAAGCTAATTGAACAAATCATTAATCCTTGGCAGCAGATACTTATTCTTGATTGTAACCTTGTTTAATTGATGGTAATCAGTAGACGTTCTAATTGACCCATCCTTCTTTTTAACAAACAACGCCGGTGCACCCCATGCGAAACACTAGGTCTAATAAAACCCTTCTCAAGCAAGTCTGGTACCTGCTCCTTTAACTCTTTCAACTTAGACGGGGCCATATGATATGGCGGGATAGAAATAGGCTAAGAGACCGGAGCCAAATCAATGCAAAAGTCAATATCCCTGTCAGGCAGCATACCCGGCAGGTCTGAAGGGAAGACCTCAGAAAACTCACGAACGACGGGCACAAAATCAATAGAGGTAACCTCAGCACTACAATCACGAACATATGCCAAATAGGCCAAACACCCCTTCTCGACCATACATGCGAGCCTTCACGTATGAGAACATTATTGGTAGAATGACCAGGAGTCTTTCTCCACTCTAAATAAGGAAAAATCGGTAAGGCTAAGGTCACAGTCATGGCATGACAATCCAAGATAGGGTGGTAAGGTGATAACCAGTCCATCCACAATATAACATCTAAATCGACCATGTCTAGAAGCAACAAATAAACACGAGTCTCAAGGACCCAATCACCATAATACATAAATAATGGACTCGATCAACCATAATAGAATAACCTACCGGTGTAGACACATAAATAGAGACACTCAATGAATCACTGGGCATGACCATATATGGTGCAAAATAAGATGACACATACTAGTGTGTAGACCCTGGATCAAATAACACAAAAGCATCTCTATCACAAACCAGAACCTTACCTGTAATAACTGCATTTGAAGCCTCAGCCTTGGACCTGGCTGAGACCATAACATCGAGGTTGGACCCCACCACCTTGAACTACATCTCTGGGATGGCTTGAAGCTGGCTGACCTCCACCTCTAGCGGAATGAGCTCCACCTCTAGCACCTCTACCTCCACCTCTAGTCCCTCTATCCTCACCCTTAGCTGGTTGAGCGGGCTGTGGAACAACTGGTGCCTGAAGCATGGCACGGGAACGCTGATGCTGAGAGATACTTAGTGCTCGAGGGCAATACCAAGCATTGTGCCTCATGTCGCCATAAGTAAAACAATCACTCAGCTACTGGGGCTGACGGCCCTGGAAACTCTGTAGTAATAGTGAACTGATAGGAGTTGGTGGTGCAATGTGGGGATGTTGATCAGAATACTGCATCTTAGGACCACAACCACCTGAAGCACCGTGAGAAATTTGAATTGCAGAGTAAAAAGGCCTTGGAGGATAGCCTCTACCATATGAATCTCTACCTCCAGATGAGGTACAACTGAATCTGCCTAAATGTCGGGATCTCTTGGCTGCCCTACGACCACCCCTTGTGATAGTACCATATTAACTCTCCGGGCCACATTGGCCGCCTCTTAGAAGGAATCTCACTCCCAGTCTCTCTATCTATCTGGAGACGAATCGGCTGAACGAGTCCATCTATAAACCATTTCACTTTCTCCCTCTCAGTGGGAATTATGATAAAAGCATGGTGAGCCAATTAAATGAATCTAGTGTCATACTGGGTGACAGTCATGGATCTCTACTAGAGGCACTCAAACTGCCTCAGATAGGCTGATCGTTGTGTGATAGGGAGAAGCTTTTCGAGAAATAGTCGTGTAAATTTCTCCCAGGTCAAGGCTGGCAATCCTGCTAGTCTAGCTATGAAATAATCCCTCCACCAAGTCATAGCGGGTCCAGACAAGTAAAAGGTAGCAAAATTGACCCCGTTGGTCTCAGCTATCCCCATGTTTCGAAGAACCTCGTGACAGCTATCCAAATAATCCTGGGGATCCTTAATAGATGCACTGCTGAAATTTGTAGTGAAGAGCTTGGTGAACCTGTCCAATTTCCACAAAGCATCGGCAGACATGGTTGCACCATCGCTGGTATGAGCTATCATACCCGGCTGAACCTCTCCAACTAGCTGAGCAGTTAGAGTCTTAAATTGTGGAGCTACCTGCTCCGGAGTGCAAGTAGCAGGAATCTGGGCCCCTTCTCCAGCCTGAGAGATGACTGGTGCGACATGAAGTAAACTTGCCTTGGTGACACTCTCTATAAGTCCCACTAGACAGACCAGAGCATCTTGAAGAACTGGGTAATACTAAATCCCTCTAGGACCTGAATTGGGCCCATCGGGACTACTGGGGCCAGAACCTGATCATCAAAGCCAACATAAGGCTTAACTATGGGTGTTGCTGCCTTAGGCTGAGCTCTGCACTTACCTTGGCCTATAGCACGACCTCGGCCTCACCCTCTGCCCCTTGTGGGAGCTGCTGCTGGGGGCTCGGGCTGCTGATTGGGAGATGAGGAAGCGCGTGTTCTTGCCATCTGCAAAAGAACAGAGAAGAAATTACATTAGCATTATGAACCCAAACTGCACGACAAGAAAGAACAAGTATGAAGCTTTTCCTAACTTTGTAGCCTTTGGTGGATAAATACAGACGTGTATGTACCGATCCCTTAGACTCTACTAAGTTTGTCCATAAATTGTGGGACCTTTGTAAACTAGAGCTCTTATACCAACCTGTCACGACCCAGATTTTCTACCCTCGGGAGTCATGATGGTGCCTACTCGTAGAAGATAGGCAAGCCACAAAATTTAAAAATCTTTAACCTTTTCCTTTTTAAAAAGTGATTAGCAGTAATATAATAGCGGTAGACAGAAATTAAGTAAAAGACTTAAACATATATATATTACCAAAATTGATACAAAAAAGCCAACATACATCTCTGCCCAGAAACCGGTATCACAACATTCACGGATAGTCTATGATTATTACATACAAATGTGTGAAAGGAAAAAACTCAGTCTATCTCGGATACAAATGATATTAGAGCGTAATAGTAGATAGAAGAGTCGCCGGATTTGCGGACGCCTGTGGGACTACCTCGGGATCTCTATGGACTAAAGGCTGACTCTCCAGCTACTACTGTTGTCCCAGTGCGGTCTCGGTATCTGCACAAAGTGCAGAGAGTAGCATCAGCATAACCGATCCCATGTGCTGGAAAGTGCCTGGCCTATCTTGGTAAAAGGCATCAGTATATATATATACATATATAGCATCAGTATATATATATATATATATATATATATATATATATATATATATATATATATATATATATATATATATATATATATATATATATATATATATATATATATATATATATATATATATACAACGGTATAATAAAATTAAACAAACAATTAAAATGGTAAAAGGGAATCATGCTTGAACAACGGATAAAATAGAATCTCAAGAGAATAATAAGAAAATCGAGATTCAACTTATAAAAAGAATAAGGAACACAAAGGCAGATTTCACTTTTGGTTCATATCTCGTTGCAGGCGTGCAACCCGATCCCATTTCTCATATCTTGTGCTAGGCGTACCACCTGTTCCTATTTCATATATCTTGTGGTAGACGTACCACCCATTCCCATTTCATTATATCTTGTTGTAAGGGTACCATCATCTCCCATTTCACCAAATCTCATGGTAGGTGTACCACGTGCTCTCATTTTATTAAATCTTGTGGCAGGCGTACCACCAACTCCCATTTCATTAAATCTTATGATAGGCGTACCACCCGCTCTCATATACAATACAACACAAAATCATAACGAATCCCGTTTAGGGAACAAAAGCAATATAATAACTTCTCGGCAAGGAAACAACAATATCAAAACAAAAATCCTGGAAAAAGAGAATCATCCATAACCAATCCTAACCCAATTCCTACTCATCTAAATTAGTAACAATACTTAATCATAAATAAAATCCATGAGAATAAATTAAATATTCGCTCAATATCGAGAATCCTCAATTAAAGCATCTGTAATAACATTTAAGTAGACAATATCGTCAATTCAAGACTCATGGTCATGCTCGACACCAAGGTATACATACTCGTCACCATGCCTATACATTGTACTCAATAAGAAGCAATTAGCAAATAGAACACAACTCCTAATCCTTCAAGCTAAGGTTAGACCGGACAGTTACCTCAAACTTTGATGGCCTACTCAAGCCTCAAACACCGCCTTTCCTTTCGAATTTGGCTCCAAATATATCGTATCTATACATAATCAACTTTATAACATCAATAAGTGGTAAATAATTCAATTCCAATGCCTAATTATAGCTTTCTACTCATTCTTCCAAAATATCCAAAAATAGACCTCGGACCCACTTAGTCAAAACACGAGGTTCGAACCAAAATCCGATCCCTTATTCACCTATGAGCCCAATATATAATTATTTCTAGAATGTTACCCCAAAATGAGGTCTAAATCACAATTACTCAAAAATACCTAACTTTACCCAAATTCCTAATTTTCTACCCTTAATCTCATGTTTTAGGCCTAGAAATCTAGTGGGTGTTGATAAAAACGGAAGATAACAAGTTAAAAATTACTTACCCAAGAGATTATTATGAGAAAATGCTTCAAACGTCGCCTAAGAGCTTTGGAGAAGAAGATTTTTATGAATATATATGAAAATCCCGTAAGTATTTTATGTTTTTTAGATATAAAATAACCGGACGAAATTACCATTCACGTTCGCGACAACATTGTTTCAAGAGCAGATGTAGTATTGAAGAATTACAAATGAATTCAGGCATGGACTAGGTCCATCATGTGAAGCACAGTGTTTTTCAACCTATACATTTGAGATGCACGTGAAGGAGATATGTTCAATTGATAAAGCAGCAATATCTCCTTACTGATCGAAAAGGTTGCATATGGGATAAGGAGAGAAAGTCTCCTTGTGATAAGAGAACAAAATCAGGATACAAGATAGGCTTAGAGTTTTTGTTGTTCAAGGACTCAACTTCGATGGAAGATCAACAATTGAGTCTTAATCAAACTCTAATTACTACCTCGTTAAATGACAGTGATTGTTCTCTTTTACAAGGATTGCATAAACGTTGAAGTGAAACTAAATTGAGAGCAAAAAGTGAGGAAATTTTACAAGAAATTTATGTGAGATTCGAGTGTGCATTCCTAAAGCTACTTGAACAAGATAAAAGAACCAATTCCATTGTGTCTTTCTTTTATTCTAGGTCAATTGTTTTGGGTGATTTAAACTTGCACCATTTTAGCTTTCATAGAAGCAATTGAATTAGGTACATTGAGTATTCAAGTTAGAGTTAACTTGAAGTTATTGCAACAGTTGAAGCTAGTTTCCACAATGGAATTAGAGGTAATCCTTAGGTTTACAAAGATTTTTTGTAAATGTTTTTTGGCTCAGTGATTTCAGTGTAAGTTTTGAAAAATCCTACTAGTAATAGGTCGTGATTTTTTCACCTTTTGAGCTAGGTGTTCTCCACGTAAAAATCTTTGTGTTCTTTATTATACGTACTTATTATTTCGCAAACAGTAGTGTTAGTACACCTAGAAGAACTAGGTCCTTCTAGAGCAAAAAATTGGTTAACACAAAAATCAACCCCCTCTCTTATGTGGTATTGACGTTTAGAATATCAATTGCTATTAGAGCGGGTTATCCTTGAAGAGGCTAACTCCTTAGGAAAAGATCAACATGAGTGCACCACCTGCAGATTGGGAAGGGAAATCAACTGCTAGGCCTCCACTCTTCACTGGACAATACAATTTTTGGTGGAATAATAGGATGAGAGATCATGTCAATGGAGAGGACTATGAACTCTGGGACATAGTCACTGATGAACCCTTGGCAACTACAAAGAAAAATGAGGAAGGAGTGGATGTTCCAAATACAAGAGATGACTGCACGACTGAAGATTTAAAGAAATGGGAGAAAAATGCTAAGGCAAAGAAAGGTGAAATTATTGGTATATGGATAGTGGCTGCTCAAAACAAATGAGTGGGAGCAAGGATCGGTTCCTTTCACTTGATGACTTAAAGGGAGTCAATGTCTCCTTTGGGAATGGGAAGAAAGGTGAGATTATTGGGGTTATAAAGGTAGGTAAGACAGACTCTCACTGTATTGAGAATGCCTACTTAATAGATGGCTTGAAATATAGCATGATCAGTGTGTCACAATTGTGTAACAAAGGTAACCTTGTAGAATTCACCTCTACTAAATGTTTTGTGATTAATCTTACCACTGACAAGATTGTTTTGCAGGGAAAGAGAGTTAAAAATATTTACATTGTAGATTGTCCACTCTCTCAGAAAATAAACTGACTTGTCTAATTTTGCTAGACAATGATCCCCTTCTAGTGCAGAAAAGACTTGGTCATGCGAGTCTGACTTAGCTAAACAAATTAGTCTCTAAGGACTTGGTGATAGGGTTACCCAACATCAAGTTCAAGGATGACTATGTTTTTAAGGGATATGTAGGGGGGAAGCAGGTAAGATTCATCCTTCAAAATCAAGAAAATGGTAAGCACAACCAAGTCATTGGAACTAGTACATATAGTACTCTACCGTCCAATGAGAACCATGAGAAGAGGTGAAAAGAAATGTGTAATGGTGCTTGTTGATGATTATTCTAGATTTACTTGGGTTCTATTTCTAACTTCTAAAGATGAAGCATTTGACATGTTTACAGCATTTGTTAGAAAAACTCAGAAACAATTACGAAATCAACTTGCATCCATTAGGTCTGATCATGGAACTGAATTTGAAAACTCCAAGTTTGCGGAATTCTGTGATGAAAAATGTTATATATCATAAATTCCCTACCCTAGGATTCCTTAACAAAATGGAGTAGTTGAAAGAAAAAATAGGACTCTTGAGGACATCGCTAGGACCATGTAGCTTTCTAGTAAGCTGCCTCATAACTTTGGGGCAGAGGATGTGAACACTACATGTTACATAATGAATAGATGCATGACTAGGCCTCTTGTAGAGAAGACTCCCTATGAGTTACTTAAAGAGAGAAAACCAAACATATCCCATCTTAGGGCATTTGGTTGAAAGTGCTATGTGCATAATAATGGAAAAAACATCCCTAGGAAAATTTGATCCCCGAAGTAATAAGGGAGTATTCTTGGGATATTCTCCACATAGAAAAGCATATAAAGTGTTTATTGTATGTAGAAGAAATTGTACATGTAGTATTTGATGAAACTAACATTCTTTCTGAGAGACAAAAACATGATGATGAAGCATTGGATTGGTAAAGGACTTTACTGAAGCCTCAGTTCAAGTCAAAGTGGCACCAACAGAAAGAATAGGTGATGGAATAGGTTCTTCCATCCAAGGGAACTAATCAAAGTGGAATTGAAATAAATCCCTTGAAGGAACCTGTTGATGACCTTGTTCCTCGGCAACAGAACATGGGAAAAACATCTTGTAGAAACTAGTCGGTTGTGAAACCTTACAAGTATCAAAGTTCTCATCTCATTGAGAACATTATAACTAATCTAACATCTGAAGTTAAAACTAGACCGCAATCAAAAAATCTATGTGCTCTTGATGCCTTTGTGTCTATTTATTGAACCTAAAAATGTTGTGGAGGCTTTGCAGGATGCAGGTTGAGTGATTGCTATGTATTATGAACTCAATCAATTTAGGAGAAGTCAAGTTTGGCATCTAGTTCCAAGACCCAAGGACATATCAGTCATTGATACAAATTGGGTCTTTAGGAACAAACTTGGTGAAGATGGAACAGTTACAAAAAATAAGGCAAGACTGGTGGTCCAAGGTTACAGCCATGAAGAGGGCATAGACTATGATGAGACTTTTTCACCTGTTACAAGATTAGAGGCAATCAGACTCCATATAGCCTTTGCAGTACAGATGGAATTTGTTGGAAACACGTTCTCAAAGACGTATACTAAAACGTGTGTTCATATGTGTAGGTTTTGATGAATGACAAACAAGCGCAAATTGACATATGACGAAGTTCAAGTACAAGCGCACAATTGATATATATAACGAGATTCAAGCACAAGACCAAGTTTTATTATTTTACATGAGTCGTTCTTAATTGTGATCTTGATCCGACAACTTGACTCATGACTTGGCTACTCTCGTAAAATTATTTTAACAAAATCATGCATATTTAATTTAATGCTAAATGATTTTAATTCATGCATATTTACTTTAGTCAAAATGATTTTTAAACACGCCTCTTAAAACTGGACTAAGATAATCGATTATGTACTTATGATAATCGATTATGTTAAGCCAAGACTGCATGACAATCGATTGTGAACTAATGACAATCGATTATGTTAAGGCAGTGAGCATCAGATTTTTCAAATCTGCATGACAATCGATTGTGAACCTTATGACAATCGATTGTGATGAGGCAGTGTATATCAATGTTTTTCAACGCTCAAAATAATCGATTGTGAAGTTAATGACAATCGATTGTGAAGAGACAGTGTCTATCAGATTTTTCAAAGTCACAAAATAATCGATTGTGAACATATGACAATCGATTGTGTTGAGGCAGTGTCTTCCAGACTTTTTCAAAGTTATTAAATAATCGATTGTCAGTATATAACAATCGATTGTCACGAGGCAGTGTCTCAAATGATTTTCAAAGACTGATAAATAATCGATTGTTAACATTGCACAATCGATTGTGAAGCTGACCGTTGTCGTAAAGTTTTCAAATACCGTCAGGTAATCTATTATTGATTTTGTATAATCGATTGATGAAATTAAAATCTGGAAAGGATTTTTTGAACGTTGCTGAATAATCGATTATTGATTTTGTATAATCGATTGTTTTACGTAAAATATGGAAATGATTTTTTGAACGTTGCCAATAATCGATTGTTGATCTTGGATAAGCGATTGTTAAGCGTAAAATCTGGGATTGATTTTTGGAACGATTAGCAAACAATCGATTGTTGCTTCTTGGCAATCAATTGTCACAGAGTAAAATTAGCAGTTCTTAATTGGCAATTAGGCAACGGTAATGCCAAGTTTTTCAACTATAAATACAGCTTCAATTCAGTCTTTTGAGTACAACAACAAACAACAACTGACCATAACATTGCTATAAGCTTTCATACTATTGCTTATCATTTTATATTCATTACATATGTTTTTGAGAGCCAAATTCTTGTTCAAAGTTGTTGTGATCTTGAGCGTACTTCTTTTACTCATATCTACTCATTAAGGAGTGTCTTGTTTGAGTGCTTAGTGTTTTGTACACTTGGAGAGAATTGTTATTCTCTTGTTGTAAGAAGGAACTTGTGTTTCCTTGGTTGAAGTCTTGGAGTGTTGTATCTCCGAGCAAAGGTGTTGAGGCTTGTGTCCTCAAGTTGTAAAGGTTTGTTAAGCACCCGGAAGCTTGACAAGTTAGTGGAAATCTCGAGACAGTCTCTCGGGGACTGGACTAGCCACGGGTTGTGGTGAACCAGAATACTTCAGTGTGTTCTTTCTTATTTATCGCACTTATTTATTTCCTGCAAATTTTAAATTCCGCAAGTTTATGCTAATTTTTATTATAACGCTATTCACCCCCCCCCTCTAGCGTTAAGCGTATTATCTAATAATTGGTATCAGAGCCCAACTCTCTGAAGACTTAACAGTTTGAGAGAAACTTCCATGGCTTCTACTCGTGACTCTTTTGCAGGAATAGAGGAAGGACAGTGCTCCACCCGACCACCACTATTCAACGGTACAAACTATACGTACTGGAAGGAGAGGATGAAAATCTTCGTTCAAGCAAACAATTTTCATCTTTGGAAGGTGATAACAAAGGGAAATCAAATTCCAACCAAAAAGGTTGGAAACGAATGGGTTCCCAAGTCCGAAGAAGAATATGACGCGGATGATATCCGAAAGGTGCAAAATAATGCTAAAGCAATTAATTTATTATATTGTGCTGTAAATGCTGATGATTACAGGAAAATATCGTGTTGCACAACGGCGAAAGAAATGTGGGACAAGTTGGAAATTACGTACGAAGGTACGGACCAGGTAAGGGAAGCCAAAATTGATTTCCTAACCCATGCTTATGAATTAATTCACATGAAGGAAGGTGAAAAGGTGGATGAAATGTTTGAACGATTTTCAATAATCGTAAATGACCTACATGCTCTCAAGAAGACTTTCACGGATAGGGAACTTGTCCGAAAAATCCTTAGAAGTCTCACTCCGGCATGGCAATCAAAGGCCGACGCGATTCAAGAGTCCATTGGCGCCTCAAATGTTACCATCGACGCATTAAGAGGTAATCTTAAGACTTATGAATCTACTATACTTAACCCTCTTGTTGATGATCAAAGGAGGCAAAGAATCGCTCTAAAGGCAAGCACAAGCCAACCGCAAGTTGATGAGGACGGAGACAACGAGTTTGGACTCGTTATCAAAAGATTTCAAAAGTTCATGCGAAAAGAGTATGAACGAAAGGGCAAAAAGCAAGGAGAACAAATAAAGTGCTATGAATGCGGAGAAACCGGGCACATCAAATCAAATTGCCCAAACATCAAAAAGGAAAAGAAACCTTTCAAAAAGCAACGTGCATATATATCTTGGGGAGGAGACTCCGGAGATGAGTCAAGCGAAGGAGAAGAAGAGGAAAGCGCAAACCTTTGTATTATGGCACAAGAAGACAAGCAAGATGAGGTATGTCAAATCTCTTCTAAAAATTTCTTTTCCCTTGAAGAAATGCAAAATGCTTTTGATGAGTTATATAGTGAATTTATTAAAGCTTCAAAAACTGTTAAAAGCATAAAAGAAAATGCTTCTTCAAAAGAAAAAGATTTTCAGAAACAACTCTCATTGAAAGAAAAGGATTTGGAAAAACTGGTTTTAGAAAATGAGAAGTTGAAAGAGGAAAACAAGTTTTTCGGAAAAAGAAGCGCCGACAAGCCCGAAAGCTCTATTAGAAATTGTACTTCTTGCATGTATCTCAAAAATGAAGTAGAAAGGCTTAAGGGCACATTAGATAAGTTTATTTCTTCTCACAAAAATTTGAATGAGGTCCTTGTTAATTTGAAGTCAACCAAGCATGGCATAGGTTTTAAGAATGAGCCTAAAGAAAAGGTTGAAGCCAAACACCAACCTCCTAAGGCTCAACCTAGGATTAATAAAACAAATGCTCATCCTAGAAATAACAACCCTAGAACCAATATGCATGCTAGACCAAATGTTGAACACTTTAGAAGACCTAGAAATGACTTTCCACCTAGAAATAACCACTCTAGAAATGATGCATATTCTAGGCCACACACTAGAAGGAAGTTTGAACCTTTTAGAACTCCTAGAAATGGCCCTCAACCTAGAAACAATTATTTTAGAAATGCTGCTCATAATAGTAGGAGAAATAACTTTCATGAAATGCGCAATAGCCATAGCGTCGAAAATAGAGTGAACAATTTTCGTCCGTCTAATTACTATGAACCTAGAAGGATGCATAATCCCAACGTGACTTGTCATTATTGTAGACGAATTGGTCATATTGCTCCTGCATGTTTTACACGACATAGACATATCACTCAATCGCATCATTATGATATGCCTAACCCTCAAGGACCCAAAATGGCATGGGTACCTAAAGCGCATTAAATTGTTTTGTAGGTATGTTTGAAGGGATCAAGTGTACTATGGTACCTTGATAGTGGATGCTCCAAGCACATGACGGGAGACGAATCCAAATTCCTTCAACTAGAACACAAAGAAGGAGGAAGTGTTATTTTTGGTGACAACAATAAAGGAAAGATTATCGGCATCGGATCGGTCGGTTAGGATGAAAATTCTTCTATTAAGCATATATTACTTGTTAAAGGTTTAAAGCATAATCTCTTGAGCATAAGTCAATTATGTGACAAGGGAAATCTTGCCTTATTTTGATTCGAATGAATGCTTAGTATTTAGACGTAGTGATTTCAAAATTATCCTTCGTGGTTTTAGAGTGGATAATATTTATATGGTTGATCTTGCTAATTCCTCACCCGAATATGTGGATTGCCTTATGAGCAAAGAGGATGATACTTGGCTATGGAATCGTAGAGTAGCACATATAAACATGCATCTTTTGAACAAATTGATTTCACAAAACTTAGTTATTGGTCTTCCCAATTTAAAATTTGAAAATGACTCTATTTGTGATTCTTGTCAAAAAGGGAAGCAAACAAAAGCATCTTTCAAATCGAAAAATATTGTTTCAACTACTAGACCATTGCAATTGCTTCACATGGATTTGTTTGGACCATCTCGCATTGAAAGTCTTGGTAGAAATCGTTATGCTTTTGTTATTGTTGATTATTATTCCAGATTTACTTGGACTTTATTTCTTGCCCATAAAAGTGATGCTTTTCAGAATTTTAAATATTTCCTTAAACGTGTTCAAAACGAATAGGAAACAATCGTCACTTCAATTAGAAGTGATCATGGGGAGAGTTTGATCACAATCTCTTTGCGGACTTTTGTGACGAACTCGGTATCGAGCATACCTTTTCCGCTCCACGAACACCACAACAAAATGGGGTGGTGGAAAGGAAAAATAGATGTCTCGAAGAGATGGCTAGAACCATGCTCGAAGAGGCTAAGATTCCCAAACATTTTTGGGCGGATGCCATGAGTACCGCATGCTACATCTTAAATAGAGTAGTCATAAGGCCAATACTCATGAAGACCCCTTATGAACTCTACAAGGGAAAGAAACCAAATATCTACCATTTTAGAGTATTCGGTTGTAAAGTTTTTATTCACAACAATGGATAAGATCAATTGGGAAAATTTGATGCTAAGTCCGATGAGGGAATTTTCATTGGTTATTCTTCACGTAGCAAAGCATATAGGGTTTTTAATAAAAGAACCGAAACTGTGGAGGAATCCCCTCATGTTGTGTTTTCCGAAAATAATGCTCGCTTGGCGAGAAAGGATTCCGGTTTTGATCTTGCAGGTATTTTAGATAGCTTGAAAGACAAAATACAAGAGGAAACGCCTAAGGAAAATCAAGACGAAATTTTGGAACAACCAACGGAGGAAGCGCCACAATTGGAGAAAGAAACTAAAATGCCTAACGAGTGGAGAACAATCAAAGATCACCCTCTCGAACAGGTAATTGGCGACGTCGGAGAAAAGGTAAGTACTCGAAACTCCCTTAAGAACACCTTAGGTCATACTGCTTTTGTTTCTCAAATTGAACCAACAACCATCTCCGAAGCAATTGGGGATGAGTTTTGGACCTTGGCAATGCAAGAGGAGCTTAACCAATTCAAACGGAATGACGTTTGGGATTTGGTGCCAAGACCCGAAAATCATACCATAATTGGTACGAAATGGGTTTTTCGAAACAAATTAGATGAAAATGGTGTAATCACTAGAAACAAAGCTAGGCTTGTAGCAAAAGGCTATAATCAAGAAGAGGGTATTGACTATGAAGAAACATATGCTCCCGTAGCTAGATTAGAAGCTATTCGTCTATTGCTCGCATTTGCCTCTTCTATGAATTTCAATTTATATCAAATGGATGTGAAAAGTGCTTTTCTAAATGGTGTTATTCAAGAAGAAGTTTATGTTGAACAACCCCTCGGTTTTGAAGATTTTAAATCTCCCGATCATGTTTTCAAACTCAAAAAGGCTCTTTATGGTTTAAAACAAGCTCCCCGAGCTTGGTATGAAAGATTGAGTAAATTTCTATTGGAAAATGATTTCATTAGGGGGAAAGTTGACACCACTCTCTTTGTAAAGCATAAAAACAATGATATTTTATTAGTTCAAATCTATGTGGATGATATTATATTTGGTGCTACTAACAATGTCTTGTGCAAGGAATTTTCCGATTTAATGACTAGCGAATTTGAGATGTCTATGATGGGAGAGTTAACATTCTTTTTGGGATTACAAGTAAAGCAAATGAAAGAAGGTACGTTCATTTGCCAAGCGAAATATTGCAAAGAATTGCTGAAACGATTTGAAATGACCAATGCAAAAGCAATGGCAACCCCATTGAGCAAATCCGATCATCTAGACAAAGATGAGAAAGGTAAGGAAGTCGACATCAAAAAGTATCGAGGTATGATTGGCTCTCTCCTTTATCTTTCTGCTAGTCGTCCGGACATCATGTTTAGCGTGTGCTTATGCGCTCGTTATCAATCGTGTCCGAAGGAGTCTCACCTAACTGCGGTGAAACGGATATTGAAGTATCTTGTTGGTAATGTAAATGTGGGTCTATGGTACCCCAAAGGTTCTTCATGCCAACTCGTTGGCTATTCCGACTCCGATTTTGCTGGATGCAAATTGGACCACAAGAGCACTAGTGGCACTTGCCATTTGCTCGTTAGCTCTCTCGTTTCTTGGTTTAGCAAGAAACAAGTAAGTGTTGCGTTGTCCACAACCGAGGCTGAATATGTAGCCGCGGGGAGTTGTTGCGCTCAAATCCTATGGATGAAACAACAACTCTTGGACTATGGCCTAAGTCTTGATCATATCTCTCTTAGATGTGATAATACTAGTGCCATATGCTTGACGAAGAACCCCGTTCTTCATTCGCGAACAAAACACATTGAAATTAGACATCATTTTATAAGAGATCACGTTCTCAAGGGCGATGTCGAAATCGAATTTGTTGAAACCAAAGATCAATTGGCCGACATCTTTACAAAGCCGTTAGAGAAAGAGTCCTTCTTCCGGATTCGTAGTGAACTCGGGATTCTTGACTCCACGTTGATCTAAGTCATGCATTGAATTTTTTTTACATGATTTCTAACTTGAGCGTCGGAGACGTCTAACGAATTTTTGCAGGTATCGCCCTAAAGGTAGGGGGAATTATAAAGCATGACGCGCAATAATCGAGTCTTCTTCAGAAAAATCGGTTTCTGTCATCTAATAATCGATTATCTCGTATCAATAATCGATTGTACTGCTATTATTTGAGTTATTGTACTCTCTTTAAGTAATCACGTTTTGTTTTCAATAAATAAACAAGTTTTTTTAATCCTTGCCATCTTATTACATTTTTTTGCTAATGGCAAAAGGGGGAAGATAACGGGTATGCAACTCTCAATTCTTATTAGCTTAAATTGAGGGGGAATTCATATATTGAGGGGGAACTAATTTTGCATACTTGTTGCATATATTTACTTGTCTTGAATCATCATTATGAATTGTTTAATTTGCATATCCCGCTTAAAGTTTGCCATTATCAAAAAGGGGAAAATTGTTCGAAACACGTTCTCAAAGCATTATACTAAAACGTGTGTTCATATGTGTAGGTTTTGATGAATGACAAACAAGCGCAAATTGACATATGACGAAGTTCAAGTACAAGTGCACAATTGATATATATAACGAGATTCAAGCACAAGACCAAGTTTTATAGTTTTACATGAGTCGTTCTTAATTGTGATCTTGATCCGACAACTTGACTCATGACTTGGCTTCTCTCGTAAAATTATTTTTACAAAATCATGCATATTTAATTTAATGCTAAATGATTTTAAATCATGCATATTTACTTTAGTCAAAATGATTTTTAAACACGCCTCTTAAAACTGGACTAACATAATTGATTATGTACTTATTATAATCGATTATGTTAAGCCAGGACTGCATGACAATCGATTGTGAACTAACGACAATTGATTGTGTTAAGGCAGTGAGCATCAGATTTTTCAAATCTGCATGACAATCGATTGTGAACCTTATGACAATCAATTGTGATGAGGCAGTGTATACCAAAGTTTTTCAACGCTCAAAATAATCAATTGTGAAGTTAATGACAATCGATTGTGAAGAGACAGTGTCCATCAGATTTTTCAAAGTCACAAAATAATCGATTGTGAACATATGACAATCGATTGTGTTGAGGCAGTGTCTTCCAGACTTTTTCAAAGTCATTAAATAATCGATTGTCAGTATATAACAATCGATTGTCACGAGGCAGTGTCTAAAATGATTTTCAAAGACTGATAAATAATCGATTGTTAACATTGCACAATCGATTGTGACGCTGACCGTTGTCGTAAAGTTTTCAAATACAGTCAGGTAATCCATTATTGATTTTGTATAATCGATTGTTGAAATTAAAATCTGGAAAGGATTTTTTGAACGTTGCTGAATAATCGATTATTGATTTTGTATAATCGATTGTTTTACGTAAAATCTGGAAATGATTTTTTGAACGTTGCCAATAATCGATTGTTGATCTTGGATAATCGATTGTTAAGCGTAAAATCTGGGATTGATTTTTGGAACGATTGGCAAACAATCGATTGTGGCTTCTTGACAATCCATTGTCACAGAGTAAAATCAGCAGTTCTTAATTGGCAATTAGGCAACGGTAATGCCAAGTTTTTCAACTATAAATACAGCTTCAATTCAGTCTTTTGAGTACAACAACAAACAACAACTGACCATAACATTGCTATAAGCTTGCATACTATTGCTTATCATTTTATATTCATTACATAAGTTTTTGAGAGCCAAATTCTTGTTCAAAGTTGTTGTGATCTTGAGCGTACTTCTTTTACTCATATCTACTCATTAAGGAGTGTCTTGTTTGAGTGCTTAGTGTTTTGTACACTTGGAGAGAATTGTTATTTTGTTGTTGTAAGAAGGAACTTGTGTTTCCTTGGTTGAAGTCTTGGAGTGTTGTATCTCCGAGCAAAGGTGTTGAGGCTTGTGTCCTCAAGTTGTAAAGGTTTGTTAAGCACTCGGAAGCTTGACAAGTTAGTGGAAATCTCGAGACAGTCTCTCGGGGACTGGACTAGCCACGGGTTGTGGTGAACCAGAATACTTCGGTGTGTTCTTTCTTATTTATCGCACTTATTTATTTCCTGCAAATTTTAAATTCCGCAAGTTTACGCTAATTTGTATTATAATGCTATTCACCCCCCCCCCTAGCGTTAAGCGTATTATCTAACAGAGTTCACTTTGCATCAGATGGATATCAAAAGTTCCTTCCTAAATGAATACCTTAAAGAGGAAGTGTTTGTGAAACAACCACCAGAGTTTGAGAACAAGGAATGTCTTAAGCATGTGTACAAGTTTGACAAGGCCCTCTATGGACTCAAGCTTGCTCCAAGAGTCTGGTATGAACAAATGTCAAAATTCCTGCTAGAGCATGGTTACAAGATAGGTAAAATTGATAGTACCTTATTCTTATAGGAAAAAGGTAAGGATCTCCCTATTTTACAAATATATGTTGATGACATATTCTTTGGGGCCACTACTGATAAGCTAAGTAAGGATTTTGCAAAATTAATGGGGAGTAAATTTGAAATGAGCATGATGGGTGAGCTTATCTTCTTCTTAGGCTTACAAATTAAACAAAGTCCAAACGGAACCATGATCCATTAGCGGAAGTATGCGAAGGAGCTAATCAAAAAGATTAAAATGAAAGAATCAAAAGAAATAGACACACCCATTGCAACTGCTCCTAAATTAGATGTTGATGAACTTGGTTCATCAGTTGATGAACGTTGTATAGGGGTATGATTGGCTCACTTCTACATCTTACTACTAGCACACCTGACATTGTCTTTAGTGTAGGGATTTATGCTCACTTTTAGGCAAATGCTAAAGAGTCTCACCTGACTGTCGTCAAAAGAATACTAAGATACTTGAAAGGCATCACTTATCTATGTCTTTAATATCCCAAAGGTAGCAATTTCGATCTAGTAAGATATGCTAATGCTGATTATGCAGGTTTTCTAGTGGATAGGAAGAGCACCTTAGGTATGGCACACTTTCTTGGTTCATGTCTTGTATCATGGGCTACCAAAAATCAAAACTCAGTGGCCCTTTCTACTGCTGAAGTTGAGTATATGACTGATGCCTCTTGTTGTGCTCAATTGCTATGGATCAAAAAGCAGCTAGTAGACTTTGGTATTAAAGTTGGTTGCATTCTTATATTTTGTTATAACACTAGTGTTGTATGTATGACAAAGAACCATGTTCATCATAAGAGGACTAAGCACATAGAATTTTGTACTATTGATAAGCAAATTGCTGACGTTTTCAATAAATCACTAAGTAGAGAGAACTTTGAGAGGAACAGGTTGGAATTAGTGATGATTAAGATCACCTAATAGGTCCAGCTCAGAATGCACAATGAAAAAAATATATATATCTTTGGCTAGAAGTTCTATTCTTTGTGTTGATATCTAGATTAATTCTTACTCAGCTTCATACTTTAATTAGTATACTCCTGTGACATGTGTATAGAAGATTCAGTGATCTCTTACAAAGTTTTTCTATTATGACATTTGAGGCATGTTCAATAGAGTTCTATATTAAGAACCTGGTTCATCAGTATGAGTTCATACTAAAGCTCAGGTATATTTTCAATACTTTGCATAAATAGAATAATACTTCAATCATGAGTAGAAGTCCTAGACATGCCAAATTCATAGAAAATTTTATCCATTGAGGAATGGAGCCAATTTCATCCATTTATAACTATAAAACCGTGATTTTGGCAGAAATCTAGGGAAGCCAAATAATCATTTAAAAAGTCTGGAATTGCAGTTTGATTAGAATTCTAATTGACTCCTAAAAACTTTTCCTCACTGCATTTATGTCCAAATCACTTTAAATATCAACCACATCTCTTATATTCTTCATTATTCTCTAAAATTGTCAAAATATTTCTCTAAGTTCTAATCGCTTTTCATCTCTAGAAATTTCCAAATTTCCTCCATAAATGAAAAACCATGTCTAATCCATATGATCTCCAAGAAAACCTCCTCCACCAACTCCCTCAAATTCATCCTCATGTATGCCTCCTAGTGAGTCCCCAAAACCTAGATTTCAAAGGCAGAAAATGTTGGCTAGAAAAACTGTAGCATCTGGAGCTTTGAGAAAAGTTATAAATGAGAGATTAAAAGCTAGCCAAAGGAAAGAAAGCCCGACTCAGGAATCTGACTCCAATTTTTGAGTCAGAATCCTATATATCTTCCAGTGAAGGTGAAGAACATGGGTCTTTTGACACTGAGAAAAGTGAAGAAACCCTTGTTAAGGTATGTTCTTCCGTGGTTGAAAACTTAGAAAATAGGTTTGTTGTAGTTGGACTTATTCAAGACGTAAAACAAGGTGAATCTAGTAGGAGTAGGAAAAGAAAATTAAAAGGAGAAGTTCTTGCTATATGTAGAGTTGAAGAGAAGAGTGGCACAAAGTCAGGGGAAGTGGCTCTGAGGAAGCAGCTGAAGGTTGGTTCATCTTAGCAAACAAAGAGATGAACCTGGTTCATCCAGTGAGAAAACTCTGTATGATATTCTGAAAAAGGTTGGGGCACGCTATGCCCCTCGCTTAGCCCCGCTCTTTGGTTTAGGATGAGTTATGAACCAAAGAAATACAAATCTACCTCACAAAAGGCCCCAACTGTTCCCAATACATCCAAGAAAAGAAAGACTTCATCCCTAAAATCTACTGCCCTATTAGTACATAGGGGAAGGGCTACAAGATGTAGGGTAAGAGAAAGTGAAGCTGACCTACAAAAAGCTATGGAAGAAAGCAAGAAGAAGAAAATGGAGAAGGGAAAGAAAAAGGCCGTAGAGTCCTCTGAGGTTGAAGAAGAAGAGGAGATAGAACTGGTCTATAAAGAAAGGGGAACAACAGTAGAGGTTTCTACTCCAAAACCTAAAAAGTCCAAGACTTCTTCCAAAAGTCTCCTTCTGTAGCTGTGTATGATAAACGGCCACTAGCCAAGAGTAAAAGATCTATAATGAAATGCAAGGAAAAGAAAACTATTGAAGAAGATGAAGAGTAGAGTGGAGAAGAAGAAGAGAGGAATCTGAAAATGAGCATGATAAATTTGCCATCGTTGGAAAAAGATAAATTTTAAAAGGAAGATTCTGAAGGACCTGGTTGAGCCAGGGATGATAAGATTGATGGATGCTTTAGCTACACAAGGTTGTAAGGACATGGTCCTTGAAATGGATGGGAGGCTGGCTGAAATAAGCGGATTGAATTTATGACCAATGCTGCTGTGAAGGATGGAGTAGTCACCAGCCTAGTGAAGGGAGTCCTAGTGTAATTTAATGCTGAGAAATTGGGAGAAATTCTGGATATACCCTCTGAAGGGTTTGATGAATACACTAGGCAACGGTGGTCATGCCTGGACGCCCTACCTACTACTCTTGAGATCACTACGAGATTTGTGATTCAGAGAACGTGAATGAAGCTAGGTTTGTGTAGTAAAGTGAGATGTGACCTGAACACAAGGTTGTGTTTGAGTTGTAAAACAAATGCCTACTACCTAGACAAGAGAGAAGACATACTGCAATCTACATTGACCTGGTTCTTATGGAGTGCCTTGAGCGAGGAAAGTAAATCAACTCGCTTGCCCTCATTGTAAAATTGCTAGATAGGGTAATTAATGTATATAAGGCACATGCTACTCCACATGGGTTTATACGGACTATTGTGTCAGACAGATTGAATATACCTTTGAAGAAACAGGAAATAGCATCAAGCAAGGAACATTTTGGTGTTAAGACTCTGTTGGCTTGTGACTATCCTGTCAATGTCATCCCATTTGAACCTGGTTCATCTCCGAGGACACCCATAAATGGAAAGGTTAGTGCTATGGAACATGAATGTGGAACTAAGGATGATAAATTGCTATGCTCAAAGCACTTGGGGCTGAATTGGAGCCCGAAAGAGATGGCCTTAAAGCTGAGCTAGCAAAAGAAAAGGAGAAAAGTGATGGAATTGCTTCAGAATATGCTAAACCTTCTCCATTCTCAACCCTCTAACTCTTCCAAGCCCCAGGTCTCCTAGAATTTGTTTTGGAAGTTTTTTCTTTTTTTCATGGTCTGTTTGTGAAAGCATATCTCTATCAATGACAATGATGATTTTCTCTTATTCAATGATGATTCTGTTTTTAATGGATTAAATATGTTTGTTGATTATTGATAATTGCACAACTTTATCACTTGCGGTTGCCCTAGTGGCCATGAGTACTTATTAAATTCAGGGATTCACACTGTATGCAACTTTTTGATGATACCAATAGGGGGAAGAGATATTGTGCTTTACACATTATTCTGAATTAAGTGACATTTATAACCTAATTAACCTGATCCTTGATGATAAGTAAAATTTCTAAGTAAATTTTCAATGGTTAAGCTGAGTTTTTGTAGGTTCTTTGATCAGTAAAAAGCATTGAGTTTTTCATCATCAAAAAGGGGGAATTTGTTGGCCCAAGAACATGTGTAGTTTTGAAGAATGACAAATGAACTCAGGCATGGACTAGTTCTATAATGTGAAGCATAGTGTTTGTCAACCTATAAAAGTGAGATGCACGTGAAGAAGATAAGTTCAATTGATCAAGTATAAATATCCCTAGAACTGATCTAAAAGGTTGCATATGGGATAAGGAGAGAAAGTGTTCTTGTGAGAAGATAACACAATCCAGATACAAGATAGGGTTTGAATTTGTGTTGCTCAAGGACTCAACTTCGATGGAAGATTCGCAATTGATTATCAATCAAACTCAAATTACTAACTCCTTAAATGACAGTGATTTTTCTTTTTTCAGGGATTTAACAAATGCAAAAGTAAAACTAAATTGAGAGCAAAAAGCGAGGAAATGTTTCAACAAATTTATGTGAGATTTGAGTTGCATTCCGGAATCTACTTGAACAAGATAAAAGAACCAATTTCATTGTGCCTTTCTATTATTCTAGTTCAATTGTAGTAGGTGATTTTTAAACTTGTACCATTGCAGTTTTCTTAGAAGAATGTATTTGGTACGTTGAGTATTAAAGTTCGAGTTAACTTGAAATTGTCGCAACAGTTGAGACTTGTTGCCAATACGGGATTAGAGGTAATCCTTTGGTTTGAAAACTCAGCCAAATTTGGTATATGGATAGTGGCTGCTCAAAACATATGACTAGGAGTAAAGACCAGTTCCTTTAACTTGAGTACTTAAAGGAAGGCAATGTCTCCTTTGGGAATGGGAAGAAAGGTAAGATTATTGGGGTTGAAAACTCAACGAAGTTTACATTGCTTTAACACTGTTTTGAAACTCAGCCAAGTTTACTTTGCTTTAACACTTGAAATGATATTTCAAGTAATATTTTGGGATGAGCAATATGTTTTAGTATTGCCTGAGTGGCTTATATGATTTTTGACTGATTAAGGCCGAGGGCCTATTTTGTAAAGATATCTTTTGGGTCGTGTTGCAGGTTGGAGCAGTGATACATTTATCTGATTCTGAGGTCGAGGGCGTAAGATATGTACGCCACAAGGTGGCTTGATATTGCGCTTGGGCATTAAGGGGCCCCTCTAGGAGTCTGCACACCCCCAGTGAGTGCGGGTACCTATTGACACAAGATATAGTCTTAGGGGCTGATATTGTTCTATGTGTTAGCCCGATGGGCTGGTATTGTTCTGAGATATTACCCGAGAGGCGTATTTGTTGACATTGTGCCTGAGGGGCGAACATTTGTGTGTTTATCTTATTATTTACCTGTCATTTACTTGTTTGATTATGTATTTGTGACCGATGAGTCATTCTTTAGTGCTTATATGTTCTAGCTTCTTTGTATTTTATTTTGAACGGTTAAAACGATATTTTGAAAGAAATTTGAACTGAGCTACGATATTTTAAGAGACTTCACAGCTTTATTGCTGTCTTAAATGGTTTTATACTTCTTCTATACATCATGTTGATATGTTTTATGTGTTTGCTTACTGCTCAGTCTTTATTTACCTTTTTTACTCGCTCAGTCGGAGTACTCACTTTACTCTCTGCACCTTGTGTGCAGATTCACGTCTTTCTACACCTGGTAGCGGGTTTTGGCTGATCGGAGGCAGGGTCATCGGAGTTTAGTAAGGTAGTTGTCGGTGTACGCAGCACTACTTTTCTCCCTCTTTATTTCATTAATTTATATTTTATACACTTCGGACTTTCAGTTGTATTTAGACCTTAGTGGATGCTCTTGACCTGCAACACCCAAATATCGGGCTGTGTTTGGGTTGTATTCCACACATTATACTATCTTTTTCTTAGTCTTTGGCTTATTTACTCATGCTTAGACTATTTATTAATATTAAGCAGTTTAAAATATTGAATTGGTTAGTTGGTTGGCCTTATCATCACGAGAGGCGCCATGACGACCAGGTCCGGGTTTAGGGTCGTGCAAGTTTGTATCTGAGCCTAGATTACATAGGCCTCATGAGTTATGAGCAGGTTTTGAAGAGTCTCGCAGATCGGTACAGAGATGCCTCTATTTATCCTCGACAGGCTGCAGAACCTTTAGGCAAACTTCAAATTCTTGAATTCTTATCATGCGTCTTTGATTCAGCTTGAAATGCAATTTTTTAATTCCTTGAACACATTTGTATGCGTGCATGAGCACTCAGTATCAGATGTGCATCAATGGCTTGTGATTCCCTTTTCGAGGGGCGAAGTGTGATCTCTGTGTGTTAATGTGGGGCTATTCTGGAGGACTTGAGCCTAGATTTTTGTCTATAGCTTCAGCACCGAGGAGCTGATTGTTTAAGCACGTGTCCTTTTGAACTCATATGTTCGGTAGTGTCCCTATTATCAAAAGTGATAGCTGGATAGACATGCGATGAGTATGTTATTGTCTGCAAGATGTATTCATATGATTTAATAGCTTGCCTGCCAAGCCGATAGGCGAAGGACTGAAGGATGGAACACGAGAAAGGTATGCTGGAGGACATAAGAACTATTAGGTGCATGACTTCCATCTCTGTGTGAGGTGTAGCCCCGAGTTATGGGTGTGTGGTGAATCTATTCATATTTTCTAGTTAGGAGTGAAGTAAATTTCATGTTGTGGTATGAGTTGATACTCTAGAAGTTTAAGTGACTTTGTGATGAATATGACGGTTGAAGGTATATTGAAGTGCATGTAGGAGCAAGGCATGTGGGTTATTTCCTGCGAACTGTTTTATGTTTGTGCGATCCTTAGATTGTCTGCTAGAAGGTCTCAATTTCGAGTGAAAGATATGCGTTGTAATTTGAATGTAGGTCACCTTAGAGAATGGTTCTAATTTCGATGAGAGTGAATGTGAGATTTGCAGAAGATATGATGTACCAGATGGTATGTGTTCCACGAGCTTATGAAGGATTGAGTCTCACTATGGTATTATGGCAGCAATAAATTATATGTGTTATGAGTGAGTTTGTGTGTTTTGATTTATGGCTTCGAGCCAAGTGAGGGAGTTTTCTATTGATTAGTTGATTGCACGGTTGTATACTATGTTGGTTCCAGTTTAAGGCATGCTGGTGAATCAATTATGGTTTGCGGAGATTGAGCCCGAGGATAGCTCGAGTAAATGAAAATTTTCGACAAAGGTAATGTTATATATATCAGTAATAGGAAGGTGATGGTTCCCGATCTGCAAGAAGTCTCTTCAGGGTAGGTATTTTGAACATGATGCTTTTGGAAATATCAAACAAAGTATTCAGCGGCTTATGAGCCTTAGTCGACGTAGTTTTATGCTTGGGTCTCGTGTGGCGAGTCTGGGTTGATCAATTATGATGCTATACCAACAAGGAGTATCAAGTTAAAGGTGAAATCAGAGGAACTCGAATAAATAGGATCGATTGGTAGCAGCCCGAATTAGTAGGGTAAGGATATGATTAATCCTTTGGATGTTTATGAGGTAATGAACTTCTACAGGTGATTCGCATAAATGCTCTTAGGTTTTAGTTTCCTGCATAGCTTGGTTGAGTTAGAAGGATTCAATCATGTCAGGTATGGTTTGTGCAAAAGGGAGACAGAGATTTCTTGATGATTTCTACTATGATTAGAGATGCACATTTTCTACGAGTGTAAGAATCATGGAATGTGTGGTGATTTTATTCTGAATGGGATCAATGGAAAGTTCTTGGCTGGCTGAGTACATAATTTTTTGTGGCTCGGAACGGATATAATGTTCTCATGTTATCATAGGATGGCATAGTATAGGTGGTATGTTGTGGAGGATTGAGATTATGTTTGCATGGTTACAGTTTAATTATGAACAGAAGGTCATAAAACTCCTATGTAGCTGGTAGTTTTAGATGATTAGGGAAATGACTTCAGATGATTAAGGAAATGGTAATGATAGTTGGAGGAAATTTGACGAAGGTATATGTTTCAGAAAAAGGCAATGTGATTAAGTTGTAAGTACTTCGGTAGTATTAAGACACTTTTTTGTTAAATCGATTACTGATATCTGAGTTTTCTTGGAGGCACAAAAGAATGTTAGAGTATCCCTCGTGGAATGATTGGGTATTAGAGATGTGGTATGTCTTCGGACGGTAGTATTGGTATTAAGTATGGTGATTCATGTGTTATAGGGAGTTAGAGACTGGGAGTTCTCATATTCAAGCTATATTGTGGGTGCGGGTCGTGTGCATCGGTCTTATGCGGTAACTATTTGGAGGTTTGAAGACTCGAGCGGATCATTGTTGCTTGGTATGTTAGGTTTTGGATATGATATTGGATGTAGACTGATTGTCTCAATGTTGTGTTATTCTAGGCGATTGCGCTAAGGCGGAGATTTTGGCCATGATGAGAATTCCACGGATTAAGCGGCGAGATTCGACGGATTTCATGTTTTAGTAAAGTGGTTTTATATCTTAAATAACCAACATATGGCTGGGAAGGATTGTCTTTCTTATATGGGATTTTGTGATGGATGTAAGTGTAGAGGCTTATACCACTGATTCAATTCCAGTGGTGAGGGACCTTTCCAGATATGTTCCTGTGGTCAAGCATGTCGCTAGGCAGGATTGTTAATTTCGGTATTGATTTGCTGTCGGGCACTGTGTCTTATGGCACTGGAAGAAGTAAAGGAGTTGAAGGAGCAACTTCAGGGTTTCCTTGATAAGGGGTTCGTTGGCAGGCCAATGTGGGTGTATGTTCTAACTTTAATTGGCTTGGTTGGCTCCGAGTTGTAATGTTGTGGGATGTGTTCATTAAATTATTATTATTGAGCTTATCAGTAATCTGGGGAGATCTATGAGTTACCTTTCTGTGTTGTGAGGCATTATGATTTGTTGGTTATAAGAGCATATGGTGCAGTTCTATTGGGGTCTCTTAGTGGAATTCAAGCGGGTGGAGTATTGCATATTACTTGGCGGATGGAGCATCTGTTGTGTTCTTTCGAGTCCTGTAATGTATTTTCAATTGTTCCATTGTGTTTGTGATAATTTTCTTTAGTTCTAGACATTAATTTACATGTGGCAGTCGATTTTGTGCATAGTGACTTGAGGTGTTTCATATGGACATAGATTGGGGCGCGGAATGCATAAGTTGTAGTTTTAGCTTGTATTGGATTGTCATATCACCAGAGTAATGTGTTGGATTAGATTAGACCTTTGGCATCTTTAATTAATATGACGGATTCAATTTCAACTTGTTGGAAGGATTGTATCGAGGTTCGACTCAAATTTTTTCTGTAGTCTTTGCCATTGGAGATGTGCCTTTATGAATCGTTGATCTAAGAAATGGTTAAGGTTTGTTGCGTGTTTCATTTATCATTGGCAGTATATAAAAGTGTCGGAATGAGACTTTAGTTGATAAGAGGTTTACTACCGATATTCGGTTGTTGTGTGCAACTGTTGTTATTAGAAGTTATCACTATAAGTGTTTGAGTTGGGTGGTATATCATGTAATTGCATCTGAGTTTTCAGGTATAGGTTATTACTGCTGGTTCGGTCGTATTCAGAGTATAGATGTGAGGTTCTGATCTTGTGGACGATTTCAAAAGTTAAATGTAGTTCTAAGGTTTATGAGCTAGGTTGGATTGTGAAATTGCAGTTGCATTGTGTTATCGAACCTATTGGTGATAGGGTGATGTAGGATCACCCCCCCCCCCGGTATATGCATGGTAAGGTTATTCATTGATTGGTTGGATTTTGGAATAACTCTACGCACGTTCGAGGAGGAACGTATGTTTAAATAGGGGAGGAGGTAACGACCCGACCGATCATTTTTAGCTTTTGCACTTTGATCGTCACCTCTCGCTCTTGACTTGCCCCGTGTGGTGTAGTATGACTTATGTAAATCATTGGCTTTGGCTTTAGGTGAATCAAAATGAATTTGGAAGAACATTTTTTAGTTTAAAGCTTAAAATTTGAAAGGTTAACTAAGATTTGACTTGTTTGTATATGTTCTCGGATCAGAATTTTTATGTTTTGGTTAGCTCTGTTAGGTGATTCGGGACTTAAGAGCATGATCAAAATTCATATCAGAAGTTTGTAGAATGTTTAGGCTTGAATTGGCGAAATTCAAATTTTGGCGTTTTCTGGTTGATAGGTGAGATTTATATATAGAGGTCAAAATGAAATTTCGAAAGTTGTAGTTCTATTGTGTCCTTTGGGATGTGTGCGCAAAACTTTAGGTCAATCGGACGTGGCTTGATTGGGTTTTTAATCAAAATCATATTTTGGAAGTTCTTTAAATTCTTAGGCTTCAATCAATTGAGATTCGGTGTTTTAATAATTCTTTGAGCATTTCGAAGTTTGGAAACAAGTTTGAATGATGTTATGGGATATGTTTTCAATTTGGTTGAGGGCCTCGAGTGAGTTTCGGGTGGCTAAACGAATCAATTTCATATTTTGAAAGTTGCAGATTTTCAGGTTTTAGATGCGAGTATTTTTGTTCTTCGCAATCGTGTATAAGCATTCGCGATCATGTAGGCTCAATTAGGCTGGGGGTGAAGAATTGCTCTATGTGATCGCCAAATCCAATTCGCAATCATAGTGTGTTGAGAGTTATTGCTTCGCGAACACATGGGCAAGGCCGTGTTTGCGTTTAGGAAAGTGGGCTGGTGAAAAGTGGAAAACTTTGTTAAATGCGGTCGCGTGGGGATGGTCGCGATCATGAGAGTTGGCTTGGTAGTGCTTCACGATTGCGTGTATTATTTCGCGATTGTGTAAGGTATGTTGAGGGGAAGTCCAATATGTGCTTCACGAACGTGAGGCAATATTCGTGATCGCGGTTGAGGAAATTTAATTGCTAGGCAAAATGTTTTACAAAGGGCTATTCCACGATTTTGAGGCTAAGAACCTCCATTGTTGGGAGATTTTGAAGCTTGGGAGAGCTAAATGAAGAGAGAATTCAATAGGACTTCGTGGAGGTAAGATTTTTGGACCCTAAACTTGTTTCTATGATGAATTTTTATCATTGTAAGCTTGAAATCCATGGAAAAATAAGTAGTAAATATAGGTAATTAGGGATTTATAATAAGAAACCATTGAATGGGGATTTGAGGTCCGATTATAATGTTCGTGATATGTGCAAACGCGTGGGTGGATGAGGATTCTAGTGATGTTAATTTTATCGGATTCCAAGATCTGGCCCCGAGGAGCCAGGTTTGAGCAATTTCGGGATTTTGATGTAAATTGGATATTTGTGAGTGGAATTCTCTACCTTAGAATATTTTAATGATTATGTAATGATTGTGGCTAGATCTGGAGCTTTTGGAGGTCGACTCGTCCGGACGAGGCATCGCGGGCAAGAGTGTGGACCGGATTGAGGTGCGTAATGATTGTAAATGTTGTCCTGAGGATTTGAAACTCCGGATTGCACATTGTAGTGCTATATTGAGGTGAGGCACACACTGTATGACGAGCGTGGGGTCGTGCACAATTGGGGACTGTGACTTGGTTCGTCCCGATTGATGATTTTACCGCGTATTTGACTCAGATCTAATTGTTATTACCATTATTTGGGTTGAATGCCATATTTGCGCTGAATGCAAACTATTCGAACCATTCGGGGATTTTTGTATATATTTCCTCACATATTTTACTTTATATTTGAAGTTAGTCATGTTATTTTCAACTATTTTCAAAATTCAGCCAAGTTTAGTTTGCTTTAACACTTGAAATGATATTTCAAATAAAATTTTGGGTTGAGAATCATGTTTTATTGTTTCACGAGTGGCTTTTGTGATTTTTTACTAAGTACGGCTGAGGTCCTGTATTGTGAGGATATCTTTTGGGTCGAACTACATGATGATATAGTGGTACACTAATCTGATTATGAGGTCGAGGGCCTGAGATATGTACGCCAGGAGGTGGCTTGTTTATATTGATGTGAGGACAAAAACTTGTTTATGATGCCACGAGGTGTCTTGATATTGCGCTTGGGCCGTAAGGGGCCCCTCCAAGAGTCTCCACACCCTCAGTGAGCGCGGGTACACATTGTGATGTGAGATATAGCCCGAGGGCTGATATTGTTCTATGTGTTTGCCCGAAGGTCTGGTATTGTTCTGAGATATTGCCCGAGGGGTGGATTTTTTGACATTGTTCCCAAGGGGCGAACCTTTGTGTGTTTATCTTCTTATTTTCTTGTCATTTACCTGTTTGATTATGTATTTGTTCTTGAGGGGTCGATCTTCAGTGCTTATCTGTTCTAGTTGCATTGCATTTTATTGCTTAACGGTTAAAAAAGTATTTTTAAAGAAGTTTGACTAAGCTAAGGTGTTTTAAGAGACTTCATAGCTTCATTGCTTTCTTTAATGGTTTTATATTGGTTCTATACAGTATGTTGATATGCTTTACGTGTTTTCCTACTACTCACTTTTCATTTACCTTTATTACTCACTGAGTCGGAGTACTCACTTTTCTCCCTGCACTTTGTGTGTAGATTCAGGTATTTCAACACCTAGTAGCGGGTTTTGGCTGATCAGAGGCAGGGTCATCGGAGTTAAGCAAGGTAGCTGACGGCGTTTGCAACACTGCTTATCTCCCTCTTTATTTCCTTAGTTCGTATTTTGTTCACTTCAAACTTTTACTTGTACTTAGACCCTAGTAGATGCTCTTGACTTGTGAATGTGGAAGATTGAGATTACGTGCGCAAGGTTATGGTTCAATTCTAAATGGAAGGTCATAAAACACTTATGCAATGAGCATCTTCAGATGATTAGGGAAATGATCTTTAGATTATTAAGCAAATGGTATTGATAGTTGAAGATAATTTGATGAGGGTAAATTTTTCAGAAAAAGGCAATGTGATTAAGTTTTTGGTAGTATTAAGGAACTTTCTTCTTAGATCGACTGTTGATATCCAAGTTTACTTAGAGGCACAGAAGAATGTTAGAGTATCTCTCATGGAATAATTAGGTATTAGAGAAGTGGTATGTATTCCGACGGCAGAATTGGGATCAAGAATGGTGATTCGTGTGCTCTATGGAGTTGGAGAATAAGAGTTCTTATATTCAGGCAATGTTATGGTTGAGAGTCGTGTGCATCGATCTTGAGTGGTAACTATTGGGTGGTCGGAAGACCCAAATGGATCCTTGTTGCTTGGTATGTTAGGTTTTGGATATGATATTGGGAATAGACTGATTGTCTCAGTGTTGTGTCATTCTGTGCAATTATGGTAAGGCGGAGATGTTGGCTATGACGGGAACGCCACGGATTGAGTGGCAAGGTTCATAGGATTTCATATTCTAGTATAGTGGTTTTATATCTCGATGACCCAGCACATGGGTGGGAAGGATAGTCTTTCTAATTTGGGCTTTCGTGATAGATGTCAATGTATAGGCTTATACCATTGATTCAGTTCCGGTAGTGAGGGACCTTTACGGATGTGTTCTTGTGTTCGGGCATGTCGCCAGGCAGGGTTGTTGATTTCGGTATTAATTTGGTGCCGAACACTGTGTCGTATGACATCGACAGAGGTAAAGGAGTTGAAGGAGCAACTTCAGGGTTTCCTTGATAAGGGTTTCTTTGCCAGGCCAATGTGGATGTGTGTTCTAATTTGAGTAGACTTGATTGGCTCCGAGTTGTAATGTTGAGGGACGTGTTGATTCGATTATTCTTGAGCTTATCAATAATCGAGGGAGATCTACGAGTTACTTTTCTGTGTTATGAGGCGTTATGATTTTTTAGTTATAGGCACATATGGTGAAGTTCAATTAGGGACTCTCAGTGGAATTCGAGCAGGAGGAGTATTGAATATTGATTGGCAGATAACACATCGGTTGTGTTCTTTCGATTTGGATAATGTTATGTCAATTGTTTCGTTGTGGTTACAATGATTTACTTTTGTTCTAGATATCAAATTGCGCGTGGCAATCGATTTTGAGCATAGTGGCTTGAGGTGTTTCATATGGACCAGTGTTTGAATAGGGTCGCGCATTGCAGTGATGTGGGATCACCCTCGGGTATATGCATGGTAAGGTTATTCAGTGATTGGTTGGCTTTTGAAGCAACTCTAGGCACATTCGAGGAACAACATATGTTTATGTAGGGAGGATGTAACGACTCGACCGGTCGTTTTGAGCTTTTGCACATTGATCGGTTGCTCTCAGGTTTGGCTTGCCTTGAGTGGTGTAGTATGACTTATGTAAATCGTTGATTTTTTCATCAGGTGAATCCGAATGAATTTGGAAGAATAGTTCTCAATTTAAAGCTTAAAATTTGAAAGGTTGACTTATTATTGACTTGTTTGTATATGATCTTGGATTGGAATATTTATGATTTGGTTTGCTCTTTTAGGTGATTTGGGAATTAGGAGCGTTATCGGAATACATTTTGGAAGTCCGTAGAAGGTTTAGGCTTGAATTGATGAAATTGAGATTTTAACATTTTCCGGTTGATAGGGGACATTTTTATATAGAGGTCGGAATGAAATTATGGAAGATATAGTAGCTCTGTTGTGTCATTTTGGATCTGTGTGCAAATGTTCAAGTCATTCGGGCATGGCTTGGTTATGTTTTTAATCAAAAGCGTAATTTGGAAGTTCTTGAAATTCTTAGGTTTGAATCCGATGAGATTCGGTGAATAAATGATGTTTCGAGCGTTTTGAAGACTGGAACAAGTTTGAATGATATTATGAGATATGTTGGCATGTTTGTTAGAGGTTTTGAGGGCCTCGGGTGAGTTTCGAGTGGCTAAACGGATTAAATTCATGTTTTGAAAGTTGAAAATAATATGGATTTAGTTGCAGGCATTTTTGTTCATAGTGATCGCGTTGGCTCAGTTAGGCAGGGGTGAAGAATTGCTCTATGCGATCGCAAAATCTAAGTAGGGATCGCATTGTCTTGAGAGTTATTTCTTCACGAACGGGTAGGTAAGGCCACGCTCGCGTTAAGGGAAGTAGGCTGGTGAAAAGTGGAAGATTTGTTCTATGTGGTTGCGTGGGGATGGACGCTATCACGAAAGTTGCCTAGGAAGTGCCTCACGACGTATGTGTTTTCCGTGATCGTGTTTGGTATGTTGAGGGGCAGTCCTATTGGTGCTTCGCGATCGCGAGGCAATATCCACAATCGTGATTGAGAAATTTTATGTGATGGGCATAATGTTTTAAAAAGGGCTATTTCATGAATTTGAGGCTAAGAACCTCCATTGTTGGGCGATTTTGAAGCTTGGGAGAGTTAATTGAAGAGGGAATTCCAGAGGATTTCATGGAGGTAAAATAATTGGACCCTAAACTTGTTTCTATGATGAATTTTTACCATTGTAAGCTTGAAATCAATAGAAAAATAAGTAGCAAACATAGGTAACTAGGGCTTGAGATTAAGAGACCATTGAGTCAGGATTTGAGGGGCCATTTCAGGTCTGATTTTGATGTTCTTGATATGTGTGAACACGTGAGTGGATAAGAATCGAATTCCGAGATGAGGGATTGGGGAGCCGCGTTTGAGCAATTTCAGGATTTTGATGTTAAATTGGATATTTTCGAGTGGATTCCCTCCCTAAGCATATTTTAATGATTATGTACTTATTATGGCATGATTCGAAGCATTTGGAGATCGATTCGAACGAGCGAGGCATCACGGGCTAGAGTGTTGACGGCATCAAGGTAAGTAATGATTGTAAATGTTGTCTAGAGGGTTTAAAACCTCGGATTGCACATTGTAGTGCTATAGTGAGGTGAGTCACAAGCTGGATGATGAGTGTGGGGTCGTGCACTATTGGGGACTGTGACTTGATACGTCCCGATTAATGATTTTATCGCTTATTTGATTGAAATCTAATTATTATTATCATTATTTGGGCTGAATGCCATATTTGGGCTTCGTACCAGCTATTTGAACCCTCTGGGGATTTTTAGTTGATATTTCCTTAATGTTTTTACTTTATACTTGAACTTAGTGATGTTATTTTCCATTGTTTTCAAAACACAACCAAGTTTACTTTGCTTTAACACATGACATGACATTTCAAATAATATTTTGGGCTGAGCATCATGTTTTACTATTGTCCGAGTAGCTTATGTGATTTTTGACTGAGTAAGGTCGAGGGCATGTGTTGCAAGGATATCTTTTAGGTCGGGCTGCACGTTGCAGCATTGATACACTGATCCTATTATGAGGCCAAGTGCTTGAGATAGGTACGCCACAAGGTGCTTATTGATATTGGTATAAGACCAGAGCATATTTATGATGCCACGATGTGGCTTGATATTGTGCTTGGGCCGTAAGGGTCCCCTCCAGGAGTATGCACACCCCTAGTGAGCGCGGATACCCATTGTGATGTGAGATATAGCCTGAGGGGCAGATTTGTTCTATATATGTGCCCGAGGGCTGGTATTATTCTAAGATATTGCACGGGGGATGGATTTGTAGACATTGTGCTCGAGGGGAGAACCTTTTTGTGTTTATCTTCTTATTTGCGTGTCATTTACCTGTTTGATTGTGTATTTATTCTCGAAGGGTCGATCTTCAATGCTTATCTATTTTAGCTGCTTTTCATTTTATTGTTAAATGGTAAAAAAGGTATTTTTAAAGAAGTTTAAACTGCGCTAAGTTGTTTTAAGAGACTTCACAACTTCATTGCTTTCTTAAATGGTTTTATACTGCTTCTATGCAGCATGTTGATATGCTTTACATGTTTTCTTACTGCTCATTCTTCATTAACCTTTATTACTCACTGAGTCGGAGTACTCACTTTACTCCATGCACCTTGTGTGCAGATTCAGGTATTTCTACACCCGGTAACGGGTTTTGGCTGATCGGAGGCACGGTCATTGAAGTTTATCAAGGTAGTTGCCAGTCATCGCAACACTGCTTTTCTCCCTCTTTATTTCATTAGTCTGTATTTCGTACACTTCGGACTTTAAATTGTATTTAGACCCTAGTAGATGCTCGTGACTTGTGACACCCCTGTATCGGGCTGTGTTTGGACTGTATTCTGCACATTATACTATTTTTTGCATAGTCTTTGACTTATTTACTCATTCTTTGACTGTTTATCAATGTTTAACTATTTTCAAAATTGAATTGGGACTAGTTGGCTTGCCTCGTCTTCTTGAGAGGCGCCATCACGACCGGGTCCGAGGTTAGGGTGGTGATAAAAAAGTGTATCATATATATTAAAATGGATGAAGTGTGTGTGTGTGTGTGTGTTTGTGTGCATGTATATGTATATGTGTATATATATATATATATATCCACTAATAGCTCAAAACATTAGTGGATATATATATATATACACATATACATATATATCCACTAATATATATATATATGTCTTTTTTATCTTCACCATCGTGTGTTATCCCACACTCTCTACCACGATCATCTTTCATTATTCAGTAAGGCAGTAAGCGTACTCTCCATTGCCACTTATTGGGCGTTTAATATATGTAAAATAGTAAAAGGCTAATTGAAATTGTAATTCGATAAAAGTGCTTTTGAACAAAAGAAACTGTCTACTACTTAAATATTAAGAGGTCGCCTAGTTATTGGTCAGAGTTATTGAAATCAATGGAGGATTAACAGGGTATAAACCCTAGAGATGGGAGGGAGAAAATGAGAGATGAACTAGAGAGAGGTGGAGGGAGAAGCAGTACTGATGAAATGAATTTATCCATTCACAATAACTAGAAATCTGAAGGATTTGCAATATACATATAGTTAGGTAATTAACTCACCTATCAACTAACTAATAGAACTCAAATTATAGGTAATTAAAGAGAGGTGAAAAGATTATTCTGCCCTTACTATTTACTCTTATGTTACAGTCCTCCTCAATCTAGGAAGTTCAAAAATATTGAGAACTACTAGCTTGGAGATTATATGTTCTTGTTGAAATCTGGTAAGACCCTTGGTAATATCTGTTGTTGATCTTTTCTAGGAATGTACTTTGTTGCTATCAGCCTCTGCAAAACTCTTAGACATTGTAGTTTGTTTCTATGATTTCTAAGCAACTAAGGAGTCTCCAATCTCAATTAAGTACCATGTTACTGATTTTTTGGAAATTGGACATGCTGCCCAGTCTGCATCAATGTAAGCTGTGATGCTGTTGTTAGTTGAGCTTGACAATAGAATGCCTCTTCGAGTTTGATTCTTGACATATTTAGCAGCTCTCATAGCTACCTCCATGTGGGATTTTTTAGGTTGTTGTAAGAAATGACTAAGAGTTTGAACACTAAAAGAAATATCAGGTATGATCATTGTTAGATAGAGTAGTCTACCTATCAGTCTTTGGTATGAGCTAATATTAGCAAGAGGTTCATCTACCAACTGATTAAGATTACTGTATTGATCATCATACTCTTTTGTTGTCAGTTTAACATTAATGTATAAGGGAGTTGCAATAGGTTTAGCAGCACTTAATCCAAGTTCTGATTTAAGTTCTAGTGCATATTTTCTTTGGTGCATTAACATCCCTTGTTTAGATCTTGCAAACTGAATACCTAAAAAAAATACTTTAACTCACTAGATCCTTCATTTTGAAAACTTGATGCAGATTGATTTTTGTTTCTTCAATCAACCTCAAATTGTAACATGTTATCAGCATGTCATCAACATACAATAACACCATAGTAGTACGTTCAGATGATTTCTTAATAAATAAGGAGTGATTAAACTGACTTTTCTTGAAATCAGACTTTATTAGACCTTCAGTCAATATTGTTATCTATTGTATTGAAGCTTGTTTTAGGCCATACACGGATTTTATGAGCCTGCATACTGATTTCTTCTACCCCTGGCTCTTAAATCCTTATGGAAGCTCCATCTAAATTTCATCATATAAATCTCCTTGAAGAAATGCATTATAAACATCCATTTGGTGTATGTGCTATTTTTCCTAGCTGCAATAGCTAGTACTGTTCTTATTGTCTTCATTTTAATTACTGGAGAAAAAGTTTCTTAGAAATCAATTCCCTCTTTTTGACTGTATCCCTTTGCTATTAATCTAGCTGATGGGTTTTCAATGTCTTTGCCTTATGCTTTGATGACCTAATAAACTTACTGTCAAGAACCAGATAGGGAACCTCACACTTGGAACATATTGCAAGTGAATAAATTCCAGCCTGAACTCCAGCTAATGTGAATTGCTGCAAGTGTAGAGATTTAAGGAACAAGACATGGACCTGATCCGTTGATGTTCTCTTAAAGAATTACAAGTCAACGATATAGCTGAAAGCAACTGCAGAAAGTAACTTCCTGCAACTGTACATGTGACGATGCAGCAGTCACTTTCCATTGGGAAAGGGCGTGTATCAACCAAGAATTGACATCACTATTGGGATGTCTTTGGTAGTATACCAACATGGAAAGATTATCACTTGAGCATTTAGTGATATTCTCTCAACCATTAAAGATCTGATCCATCATTAAAGTCACAAGTGTGTTAAGAACAAGAAGACAAATTCACTAAGGATCTATTCCACAATGAGTCTATATGTATCCGTTGTTGAGTTGTAATCTTGTTGTTTGTTCATCAGTGTAACTCCTCTCTTGCTTTCTTAGAAGCTTTGTTTTAGGAAACTCAAAATCATAAAATTTTTTAGTTTGTATTGTGACTAGAGTTAGTTATATGTTAAAGTCATTGTAACTAGTGACTGAAAGAGTGGCTTGTGATAAGTGTATCACAAGTTAGTTCAGTTGAAGTCTTTGAAATAAATTCATTGCGAAGTGGCTTGTAATCGTGTGTTTATAAGTTTGTGAAGTTGAAAGCCTACAATTGTAGGTCATGGTATTTGTCCCCTTGAGTTAGGATTTTTCCACGTAAAAATCTCATGTCTCATTTACTTATTATTTAATTAGTTTTCTCAATGGAAACTCATACAGTACCGGGTACTCTATTGTTTGGTGAATTCATATAAACAAACAATTGGTATCAGAGCAGGTTCTTCTTAAAGGTTAACACCTAGAAAGGATCTCAATAGCTGCTCCACCTTACTTTAAGGAAGGACAATCAACATACAGACCCCCTAGATTCAATGATTAGTATTACGGCTGGTGGAAGACTCGTGTGCATGATTTTATAATGGAAGAAGACTCAAAGGTATGGGATGTCATTTGTGATGGTCCACATGTTCCTATGAAGAAGCTTGGTGAAACTGGACCAATGGTGCCAAAAAACAAAAAAGAGTACAATGATATTGACAGGAAAAGTTGTAGAAAAGAACTTTTGTGCGAAGAACATATTTGTATGTGCAGTAGGACATGATGAATCAATAGAACCTCACCATGTGATTCCACCAAGGAAATATAGGAAGCATTACAAACGACACATGAAGGAACTACTCAGGTCAAATAGTCCAAGATTGGCATGCTCACCATCGATTATGAGCTCTTCAAAATAAATGATGATAAGTCTATACAAGATATGCACACTAGATTCACGTTTATAACAAATAAGCTTCATTCACTTGGAGATGTCATTCCCAAAAACAAGCTTGTAAAGAAGATTCTCAGTGTTCTACCTAGCTCTTAGGAGAGAAAGGTGAATGCTAATGAAGCTTAAGAGTTACAAACTCTAACCATGGATGAGCTGATTAGAAATCTAAAGACATAGGAGATAAAACAAAGAAAGACAGTGAAAGAAGAGAGCCGCAGAAGGAGAAGAACCTGGTGTCAAGGCTGAAAACAATGACTCAAGTGAAGAATATAGTGATATGGCCTATCTCACTAAAAGATATCAGAAAATGGTTTGAAGTAATAGTGGCATATCTAAGAGAGGTAGCACAAGCAAACAAGGAAATAATGATCTCTGTCATAAGTGCGGAAATCTAGGGCATTTCATCAAATATTGTCCACTTTTGAAACATGAGCATTACAAACAAAACTCTGACAAAGCAGCAAAAAGGAACCTCGTTCTTGACAAATGATTCAACCGAAAAAGTGCAGCTGATAATGTTGTGAGGCAAGCTCTTGATGCTTGGGGAGACTTTTCCAGTGAATCAGAAGAGGAACCAGATGCAGAAAACAAATCTATGATGGCAGTGGAAACTGAAGCAAAGGAGTATGACTCATTATTTGCATTGATGGCTCAGCGTGATAACGATACAAAGGATGAAAATGATGAGGTATATTTCAGGGATGCTAAAAAAAATTTGAAGTCTAATTCTTTTGATAAATGGATGTCTAGCAAATGTTTTAATTGATGCATATTATAGTCTTGATAATGATAAGGAGGCCCTGAACGCAGATCTTGGAGATGTTGAACAATCTAGAGATGATCTGGTCGTCTGTGTGGTAGATTTAAAGAGACTATAGCTAATCTTGAAAAAGAAAAGGAAGCTATAATTGAAAAACAATAGTGTAAAAAATTAGAGAGATGACCTAACAGTAGAGGTTGTTGACTTGAAGGAAACCATTGAAAGCCTAAGCAAAGAAAAGGATGCCCTAGAAGAGAAAATTGATGATACTGAGCAAGAAAGAGATGACTTTTTGGTGGATATCACAAATCTATATGAAACCATTGAGGGACTTAAATCTGAAAATAGGCATGTAAGAATTGAAAAGGGGAAGGGAGTAGCTAGTGAGAAATACATCAAACTTGAAACATAATTAAATGATGTGAGAACTATACTATGGTGTGAACTCGGGAAACAAGCAGCTTCAAGCTGATTTGAAGAAAGTAAAAATTGAACTTGAGAAATCTCTCAAGTGGACCTGGTCCTCAGATGCTGTCACTGCCATATACTTCAAAAATAGCTGAAACAGACAGGGAATAAGGTTCTAAAAGAATAAAACTCTTTAAAACCTTCACAGCAAGTACGTCACAGTTTTTGATAATTGGCTTTGTACCTACTATAGGAAAAATGGGCACTTCAACGAAATTTTCAAGGATACGGCTCAATCTATTAAGAAAAAAAAAGTGTTTGCTGAAAGAGTAACCACTAAAGAGGGACCAGGTACCACTCGCAAAAAGAAAGTATTGCCTACATGGACAAGAAAAGCTCTTATTCATCCCTTTTTCTCATTAGAACAAACCTAAACTCGTTTGGGTTCCTAAATCTAACTTATAATTGATATTTGTAGGGAACGATGAGAGGAATCATACTGCAATGGATCATGGACTGTAGATTCTCAAATCACGTGACTGAAAACACCATGGATTCTCTCAATTAAAGCCCTGCACTGAGGGAATGTTTCCTTTTGAAATGAAAAGGGGGTACATTCTCGATGATGGAAAAGTTAGAAAGTCTCTTTCACACTCAATTGAGAACATGTACTATGTGGATTGCCTGAAGTACAGTCTCTCGACTGTTTCTCAAATCTGTGATAAAGGGAACAAAGTAGAGTTCTTATCAAAAGTGTGCACAGTTACCAATCTGGTAACTAGCAAAGTGGTAGTAGCCAAAGGATACAACAACATCTATGTTGTTGACTTCGAATCTCTAAAAACGGGTGATATGAGCTGCTTGAAAGTAGTTGATAATGATGCAGAACTTTGGCAATGAAGATTAGGGCATGGAAGCTTCTCACTTCTGATAAATTTATTCAGATAGACCTAGTTCGCGGTCTGCCAAATTCAAGAATTAGCTGGACATTCTTTCTTAGATCAAAGGATGAGACTTTTGAGGGATTTGTGACCTTTGCCGAAAAGATTCAAGTGAAGATGAAATTGGAGGTAGCATGCATCATATTTGACCACGGAACAGATTTTGATGACGCCAGATTTGATTAGTTTTGTAACGAATGTGGCATCACTATAACTTCTCAGCACCAAGAACTCCACAGCAAAATGGTGTTGGTGAAATAAAGAACAGAACTTTGGAAGACATGGTACGGACAACCCTCATTGACTGTGGAATCGACAACAATTTCTAGGTAGAAGCAATAAACACTGCTTGCCACTTGGTGAACAGGTGTATGATCAGATCCTTTTAAACAAAATACTCTATGAACTGCTCAATGGAAGAAAATCAAAGATAATTCATCTGAGAACCTTTGCATGCAAATGGTGTGTTCTCAAAAATGAGAAAGCCCAACTTGGGAAGTTTGATGCAAAAAGTGATGAAGGAATCTTTCTGGGATATTCATCTTAATGTAAAGCCTACAAAGTCTACAAAAAAGGACACAATATGTGGAAGAAAGATTCAATGAGACACCCCCTCTAATAAGGAAGTAAACAGTGATGATCAAGATAATGAGCCACGTTTGGTTCCCGAGGAAATATTTGATGTTTCAAATGGCAAGGCTGATATGATGAGTTAGAGACAGGTGAAGACAATACAACATCCTCTTTCACTTCTCAAGAGTAACCTGATACTTCAATTACTACCTCTAATGTTGAAGAAAGAGTTCAAGATGCAGTGCAAGGTACTCCACAAGTAGCAAAACAAGGAGTGTAGGGAAATCCACTTAATTTACCCAGCTCTTCTACTAATCATATTTAAGTCCCCAATTGGAAACATGAAAGCTCCTATCTACTTGATAACATAACCACCCCCATGATTCTTGATATAGACAAGATCAAAATCCAGAAAAATCCCTAGTCCACTCTGAATTTCTATCCCAGATAGGACCCAAAAATATAAAAGAAGCCTTGAAGAATGCTGACTGGACTACAGCAATGCAAGAGAAACTGCATCAATCTGAATGAAACAACACTATCTGGTGGTCAAGAAAAGCACGTCTGGAATGGCTCTTTCTATTATGTCATAGTTAATCTCATGGGGTACAAGGAAACACAACCTAGTGGCTCTTTCAACAGATGAAGGAGATGCTCTTAACATAGCAAAGAATATGGTCCAGCACAAGAAACCCAAACACATTGATGTCATATATTGTTGTCTTGGAGATAACGGGGAAAAGGGACTTATTCGTATGCAATTCTGCTGCACAGAAGATCAAATCTCAGACTCCTTCAAAAAACTCTGAGAATGGAACTACTAGAGAGAAATAGGATGGCCTTTGTGAAAATGAAACCTATGAGAGAATATGGTTCTACTCACATGGCCATCAAACTCTCATTTAGGTAAAATTAGCTAAAGTGTTTCCTAACTAGGGCTAACTCCCATCTATATCATTGCAGGTAAACACGCATAACGATCATAGAAGCTAAAAGTATAATGATGAATTGCGAAAAAGAGCAGCAAAAATCTTTTACAGAAACCTGTCAGCAACCAGATTCCTGTACCACAGGTTTGTAATAATGTATTTTTCGCATGCTTTTTCAAAAAAGGGTTAACAAAATTAATTCAACTGCCACATCATCTAACTTTTCAAAGTCTGCATGTCACTTCTTATCTTTCAAATCCTGTCACCTCCTCTAAACGTTATGTATTCCTACAAACCTACCACCATTTTAGAATCCCTCAGAACTTGTTCCTCTCACTGATCATTATTAGATCTTTTTCCAATTAAACCATATCTCCCTCTCTCTCTCACAGCAGTCTAGAGCCTTCATATCCTATGTATCTCCTTCCCTAGCCTGAGAGACGGCTAGTGTTACAGGAAGTATGCCTACTTGAGTAACATTCTCCATAAGTCCCACTAGGCGAACCAGATCATCCTGTAGTACCGGGGTGGCAATGAACACCTCTACAACTTGAGTTGGCTCTGCTGGAACTATCTGGGCTAGAACCTCATCATCAAACTCTACCTGAGGCTTCGTCATGGGTGCTACTGCTCTGGGCTAAGCCCTAGCCCTTCCTCAGCCTCTAGCACAGCCTCTTCCTTGTCCTATGTCCCTCATAGGAGCTTCCACTGAAGGCTTGGGCTGGTGATCAACTAATAAAGTGGTACGTGTTCTCATTATCTGTGAAAAAACAGAGTAGAAGTTCAATTAGCATTGAGAAAGGAAATCATACGATAGAAAACAATAGATGTGAAGTTATTCCTAAACTCTATAGCCTCTGGGAGATAAGTACATATGTGCCCATACCGATCACTCATACTCTACCAATCTTGTCTATGAATTGTGAGACCGAGGCAACCTAGAGCTCTGATACCAACTTGTCATGACCCGAATTTCCAACTGTCGGAGTCGTGATGGCGCCTAACATTGTACTCGCTAGGCAAGCCAACGTTTCAGAATATCTTACCTTTCTAATTTATCTTTCAAATATTTAAGACTTAACCAAAAATAAATCTGCAGAATACATACGGAAGAAAATAGTTTAAATCTTAACTTTATAAAAAACACGAAACCCTAATAAATTCCACCTAGAACTGGTGTCGCAACTCATGAACAGAGTACAAATACTACAAATAATAGTCTGAACGAAAAGTTTATATCTCTCTTGAAAGTAGATAAAACATAAATAAAATAGGATAGAAGGGGACGCCAAGGCCAGCGGACACCTGCAGGACTACCTTGGGTCTCCTATGGACTGAAGGCAGCAACCACGAACTCCGATCAGCTACTAGCACCGTAATCTGCTCAAGAAGTACAGAGTGCAGTGTCAGCACAACCGACCTCATACACTAGTAAGTGCCGAGCCTAACCTCGACGACGTAGTGACGAGGCTACAACGAGGCATAATAATATGTGTATAACTTGTAACAGTTTGTAAAAAATAGAAAAGGAGTACAAAATGATATATAACTGGAAATATGCATTAACAAAATACGGAACCTAGTCCTTCTACTAGTATTCAACTATAACTAATCCTTAGGGACACCTAACATTTCAGTAATGAACTTCAATATAAACTAATGCAGCGTGCATCCCGATCCCACCATATAAATAATAATGGCATCAATAATCACCCTTATTCCTCCTTGTTGCGGCGCGCTACCCTATTCCAACCGTCTACCTTTATAACTCCTCGACAAATATCACCTGTATTCCTCATATAGAGGCGTGCAACCTGATCCTACATATCCACCCTCATTACTTCTTGGTGTGGCGTGCAACCTGATCCCACCAAACAATCACATTTCATTCTTATTCCTCTTGTTGTGGCATGCAATACGATCCCAATATATTACAGCACCAATCACAAAAGAATAAAGACAGTGTTTCACAAGCTAATTCAAATTCCCCACATTTCTTATTCTTCAATCCACACAATGGATTATCACTACGATTATGAAACTTTACTAGTGAAAACTACTCAGCGAGACCAACTATGATGCACCATAAGGCACCAACGAACCAATATAAGCCAACAGGGTAATGAAATGAACCATGGAGAAATTAGATACTTCAATAACGAGAAAAACGGTTAATATGAAGCAATTATACATGGAAAAATTTAGGAACAAGCAGCAATTAAGGCAGGACAACAACATATAGGGAAACGGGGAAGGGAACATGCAAAAATGATAATTTGGTGGCGCATAGGTACTCATCACCACACCTATACAACACACACATATAAATTCACATGGAATATAGGTCGGAATTCCTATTCTCTCAAGTCAAATTTAGATCAAGAACTTATCTCAAGCCAACGTATAATTCAAAACTCAATTACCTTTTTACTTCTCGATTCCACCACCAATTCACTTGTATCTAACCATAATTAATTTAGTAATATCAATAAACTCTAAAGAAAACAATTACAATGCATAATTTCCCAAGATTAATTCCAATGCATAATTCCAAAGGAAAAAATTCCCACTTGGTCAAAACCGGAAGTTCGAACCAAAACACGATTACCCATTCTACCCCCTCCACCCCCTCCCCCCAGCCCAGATATATAATTGATTTTAGAATCCGACCTCAATTTGATGTCTAATTCCCCCAATTTTTGAAATTCTCAAATTTCACCCAAAAACACCCTATTTCCCTTGAAAATCTCTAGATTTTGTGACGACATCTTCAAAAAAGATGAGATAGATTAAAAGAGGTGTGCTAGAAATCACTTACTTATGATTTGTAGAAGTTTGGGTTATTAAAATATCGCCTAGGGAGTGTTAGGATTTGAGAGAACTGAAAAATGGGCGAAAATCTCGTCTAACTCCAAACTTAACTGTTGTAGATGTCAAAACTACGACTGGAGCTTCACAATTGCGAGGCTCGCAAATGCGAGAAAGGCGTCGCAATTTTTGCTGCAATCACAAATGCGACCTTTTGGTCGCAAACGTGAAGTTTCCCCTACCCTGTTTCCTTTGCAAATGCGAATAAAAGTTCGCAATTGCGAACATGCCAAAGCTCAACTTCTTTCACATTTGCGATGGAAGCCTCGCAATTGCCAAGCCTGTGAAGCTCCAAATGCGAAGCCTAATCTCGCAATTGCGATATGAGAGGTCTGCAACTGTGCTGAAGCATACCAGCAAATTTCCTAAGTTCAAAATCACTCTGTAGCCTATCCAAAACTCACTCGAGCCCTCGAAGTTCCAAACCAAACATGAACACAAGTCTTAAAATACCATATGAGCTTGCTCGCGAGATCAAATAGCCAAAATAACATCTAGAACTATGAATTCAACACCAAAACTCATAAAATTTTCAAGATAGTTCAAACTTTCTAATTTTTCAACCAAAGATCTGAATTACATCAAATCACCTCCGTTTTTCACCAAATTCCACATATGAGGTCTAAATATCACAGCGGCCGAGCTCCGAAACTAAAATATGAGCCCGGTACCATCATGATCAAATCTTATTAATTTTTAAAAACCACTAAAATTTCAGTAAAATAATTTTCTTCAAAAAATTATTTCATGGGCTAGGGACCTCAGAATTCGATTCCGCGCATACCCCAGGTCCCATATTTTACTACGGGCCTCCGGGAGTATCGGAATACGGGTCCGGGTCCGTTTATCCAAAATGTTGATCGAAGTCAACGAAAATCGTCTTTTTAAACCAAAAATCATTATTTCTTAAATCTTTCACACAAAAACTTTTCGGTATCGCGTCCGAACTGCGCACGCAAATCAAAAAGAGATAAACTGAGATTTTCAAGGCTTTAGAATACGAAAATGAATTTTAAAATAAAAGATGACCTTTAGAGTCATCATAGTTGAAGTCCAAAAGCACCTAGGATCTACAACCTATTTAATCTTTAATAGACTTTTGCTTTTATTCGTAATTCATTTTTCCCATCTTGGATGATGAAGACACGAATAAGAACATAAAATAGATCAAATGAAAGCAAAATCCTACATAACCTATAGTGTTTCAACCAAATAAAGGTACCATAATCACCTTAATTGTATCTTTAATGTTATATCCTCATGTTACTGTTGTTATAATATGCTTTCATTTATCTTATGATATTTGTGTCCAATCAAACGTTAGGATATATCGAAAAATTTTATTTTGTGTCTCATACAATTAATATTAGTTATATGAGATAATTTTTTTATCTCATAATTTTCTGAATCCAAATTTCTATGGACCCAGAAGTAAAACATTAAGGTCCACAATTTATAAAACAAAAAGAAACCTCATACAACTGGTGTCACTTGCATAAGATATAAAATAGAGTTTCTTACATAAATATGAGATCTCCCTTTTATGTGATCGTACATGGTACAGCTACACTTCAACCACAACACAGAGAAACAGACTTAGGTTTCCATAGGTGGACCTGTAATTAAGATTTTGGTGCTACTTTCACTAATAAATCATGGCCACACGTTGAAGAAGACATCCTCTGCTTCTTTTAAAACTATGTGCACTTCCCCATATAGTACTGATATGTGACAAATCAACACCAGTCATAAACACCGCTAAATTTAGTTCATTATTTAAGTTGGCCCCTTCTGTAAATTTTCTTAAAACAAATCTAGTTAGTAAAATGCTGCCTAATAATTTGGGAGCTCCTTAACACCAACCCGCAAAAACCAAACTAGTTTTCCAAAAATTATGAATTCAATTGGTTTTCTCTTGAATGTTAAAGCGATATAAGAAGGACGAGGATCCAAATCAGAGGTGAAGTTAAGATATAATTTTATGGTTCTAATTAAATTTTAGGATAGTGACATCAAAATTATGAATTTAATTTTTATATATATTTCGTTGAATTCTCAATATATGTATTGTGTTCTGTCGAATCCATAGCAAACTTTCTAACTTCCCCCTTATTCAGATGCGCATCGAACTTTCCAGTTACCATGGCAATATGCTACGCAATTGTTGTCTAAAATTTTGAAGAGATAGAGATAGGTAAAGGCAAGCAGCCAAATTCATCAACAAACAATTTCTAAATGATTAACATTAGAAATGAAATATATTGGCAAAAGATTAAGATATCTGATGTTGAATATTGTTGGGTGATGTTCACTCTATGTTCAAATGGTCCGATGATAAATTATAAGATCAATGTCTGATTAGGCGAAGAACTAGTCACATTCTTGGTCCATGCCTGAATTCAAATTTTGGTGTTAGCATCTATATACCAAAAGACATTATACAATCACATATTACAACGTTAGATATATATATATATATATATATATATATATAAACATACATAGCTGAAGGATATATAAATTTTGATGAAAATTCAAATAAAATTATTACCGAAAGGAAAACATAAACAAGCAAATTAAGCAAATTAAGCAAATTAAGCAAAAGTTGTGCCACGACCTAAACGTCCCCTAAATTCCAGAGTTGCCTTTTGACATGTATTTAGCATATTAATGACCGGCACTTAGGATTGTGACCGGCACTTAGGAGCAAGTGCTCCCAAGTAAGCATCATCGGTAATTTTATAGAAAATTGGACAGAGTTTCCCCTATTTTTTGACTATCCCAAAATTTTTCCTGTCTCAATCAACAACCAAACATCCTAATATTATATCAAACAATGGACAAGTTATCAACTTTAACAAAACAGATGTCTCTATCATTACTAATCAACCCACTAGCAACCAGAAATGCTAATTATCTCCAACTTTAATACTACAGAACGATACTCAACATAATACTAATAGCAAAATAGTACTCACGACACTAAAAGAATGACTATGGAGCGACTCTAAGAATTCAAAGAAGGACCATAACAATTGATAAAATCTTTGTCCACGTGAACAAGTGCGAGGCTCGCCAAGAATTTTCAACTTGTGCGCTCTAATTAACAAATTGCTCGCCTGTGTCAACTGCTGTCTCTGGAAAAAAAAATAGCGGGGAATGAGTCACTAGCTCAGTGAGTAATAATACTTAACCACAACCGTCTTTATTTGGGGACAAGTCAGAAACATGCTAGTATCTCAAACAGAAAATAATATAAACATGCCCTTTCACAAATAATAAATAATTTTTTTCAGTCTCATCACGCTTTTCTTGTAGTAAAATATAATTAACAATTCAGTAATAAGCTCGGTAACCACTGTATAATATCAGTATTCATATTTTGGGAAGCTTCAATACGGATCATGTAATCGGTATAACTGTGGACTTTTTCGTAAGAAGACAAATATAACGGTAGTCCCTACTCGAGGGAAATCGGTAACAATATGCTAGTTCTATCTTCCCATTAACGAGGGAAATTACGGTAATCGGTATTTACAAGGTGCACCAGGTCAAACAAACCCTTCGTTAGCTACGGGATCCTTCAAAGTCTACTCCCATTTATACTTGTCTCTGTATCCGTATATATTCATAGGAAAATATTTTTAAAACATATAGGGCATTTTGGTTCTAATCAAATCATGTAATTTCAGTTCAATAACAGAAATTTCAAGTTACGACGGAACATATCTAGTGATAACAAGAATATTCAAAACAACGGTAATCATCTCAAATAACTATTTCGGTATCATATCGAGTAAAAGACCTGTTCCACATGCAACTCAAATTAATATGTAACATATTCATATAAAAATAATTAAGTGTAAATCATGCAAGTTATGAAAAGACAAATTACGGTGAGATTACTACTCATTGTACTCGTGCCGAAACACCAACTGCTTCACCTCAAGTAACTCGTACAATTTCCTCCAATCAATCTATAAATAGATAATATCGATCTCATCTTAATTTTTTTTTTTACTTAGGCTAATTAATAGCTATTTTAGAATACCCAACCCTCGAGGTTTCATGCTTAACTCTTAAGTTGCGCAGATTTATTCTTATTGGTATTTAATTTCTTATACCTTGTGAAATCCTTCAAATATATAAACTGAGATAAAAATAATTACTAGAAAAAAATAACCCTGATGAGAAATTCGAGTATTACCCGTAAAAACCAATGCGTATTTAAGATTTCTCAAGATTTGGTTCTAGCCTATTTCTTCTTCTCCCCTTCTTTTCCTTCTCCGTTTTTTTTTTTTTTTTTTTTTTTGCTTCGTTCGGCTACTGCTTCATTTTAGCAGACTCTATTTGCCAGAGAAAGGAGACTTCAGCCTTTTTTCTGCTTTGCTTTGTTTCTATTAGGTTAATGTAGTGCTTTTCCCTATTTAAATCTAGTAGTTTAATTTTATTTTATTTTTTGGTTATTTTCTTATAATTTATTATTATTATTATTATTATTATTATTATTATTATTATTATTACCAATACACTCTTATTTTAAAAAATATAGGGTATTACATCCTTCCCACCTTAAGAAATTCGGTCCCCGAATTTAAATCAAGTACATACCTTTACACTAAAACAAATGGGGGTACTTGACTCGCATCGTATCTTCTATTTCCCGTAGCTTCTTCAACTGTATGATTTATCCATAAGACTTCACGAACATGATTTCTTTTGACCGCAGTTTTCTTATTTCCTATTAACAATAGCCATTGGCTCCTCCTCGTAAGACAACTTCTCATCGAGTGGTATAGTCGGTGCTTCAATCAACTGAGATGAGTCTGATATACATTTTCTTAGCATTGAGATGTGAAATACTAGATGAATAAAGGACAACTAGGGAGGAAGTGCCAAACGATAAGCCACAGCTCTCACTCGATCTAGTATTTCATACGGTCCTATAAACCTGGGGCTCAACTTGCCTCTTTTCCCAAATCGCATCACACCTTTCATAGGGGAGACTCGTAGGAACACTTTGTCTCCAATTGTGAACACTAAATCCCTTCTTCTTTTATAAACATAAGACTTTTGTCTGCTTTGAGCTGCAAGCAATCTCTCTCTGATCAACTGGACCTTGTCTGTAGCTTCTTTTACTAGTTCGGGTCCCAATAAATTAGTTTCACCAGCTTCAAACCATCCTACAGGAGAACGACACCTTCTACCATACAATGCTTCGTACGGTGCCATCTGAATACAGGACTGGAAACTACTGTTGTAAGCAAATTCAGCTAACGGTAGATAAGTGTCCCAACTACCTCCAAACTCAAGAATGCAAGTTCTCAACATATCCTCCAAGATCTGAATAGTACGTTCAGACTTCCCGTCTGTCTGTGGATGAAATGCAGTACTGAGATCTACTCATGTACCTAATGCTTCTTGAAAAGATTTCCAAAACTGTGAAGTGAACTGTGATCCTCTATCAGAGATGATGGATATTGGAACTCCGTGAAGTCGGACAATTTTGTTCATAAATATCTGTGCATACCTGACTCCACCATATGTAGTCTTTACCGGCAAAAAGTGTGCTGATTTTGTTAGTCGATCTACAATCACCCATACCGAATCATAACCTTTAAGGGTTCATGGTAGCCCGGTGACAAAATCCATAGTAATTCTTTCTCATTTCCACTCTGGAATCTCAATTTGTTGTAGTAGTCCTGCGGGTCGCTGATGCTCAGCCTTGACCTGCTGACAAGTCAAACAAGTAGAAACAAAGTTAGCAACATCTTTCTTCATACCTTCCCACCAATAAAATTGCTTCAGGTCATGGTACATTTTTGCGGATCCAGGATGCATAGTGTATTTAGAGTTGTGGGCTTCTTTAAGAATAGCATGTCTCAACCCATCTACATCTGCTACATAGAGCCTGTCACCCATTCGAAGAATGCCATCACTTTCAACAATCATATCCTTGCTTTTACCAGCTAAAACCTCATCTCTGTACATACGTAATCGTTCATCCTCGTATTGGGTAGCCTTAATGTGCTCAACTAATGAAGACTTAGCATGAGCACTAGCCAACAATGCCTCTGAATTTCCAACACTAAATCTGATACATGCATCTTTCAGCCTCTAAATATCTTTGGTCAAAGGTCTCTTTGCAGGGGCTATATGTGCAAAACTCCCCATAGATTTTCTACTCAATGTATCAGCCACCACATTGGCTTTTCCAGGTTGATACAAAATAGAACTATCACAGTCCTTGAGTAGTTCCATCCAACGACGCTGCCGAAGATTCAGATCTCTCTGCTGAAAGACATACTTCAAACTTTTATGGTCAGTATAGATCTCACAAGTTTCGTCGTATAGATAATGTCTCCAAATTTTTAGTGCAAACACCACTGCAGCCATCTCCAAATCATGTGTAGGATAGTTTTGTTCATTCCTTCTCAATTTTCTCGAAGCATAAGCAATAACACGACCATTTTTGCATGAGAACACATCCTAATCCCACCCTCGAGGCGTCACAGAATACTGTAAATCCTCCAGAAAATGGTAAGGCTAATATTGGTGCAGTTATCAAACATGTTTTGAGTTTTTGAAAGCTCTGCTCACATTCCTCTATCAACCAAAACTTTGCATTTTTCTGTGTTAGCTTGGTCAACGCTGCTGCTATTCTGGAGAAATCTTGAACAAAATGCATGTAATAGCCTGCTAAGCCTAAAAAGCTGCGAATCTCCGTAGGAGAAGTAGGTCTGGGCCATTTCTTCACAGCTTCAGTCTTCTTAGGATCTACCATAATTCCATCTTTGAATACAACATGCCCCAAAAATGCAATTGAGTCTAGCCAGAATTCACACTTCGAGAAATTAGCATGAAGACGATGTTCTCTTAACGTCTGCAACACAGTCCTGAGATGATTCTCGTGTTCTCCTTGGCAATGAGAAAATATTAGGATATCATCAATAAATACTATTACAAATCTATCCAGAAATGGCTTGAACACCCTATTCATTAAGTCCATGAATGCAGCTGGAGTATTTGTCAGCTCGAAAGGCATCACAAGGAACTCATAATGCCCATAGCGAGTTCTGAAAGCAGTCTTAGAAATATCTTCATATTTGATTCTAAGTTGGTGATAACCAGAACGGAGGTCAATCTTTGAAAAGTGGCAGCTCCTTGTGACTAATCAAACATGTCATCTATACGAGGCAAAGGATATTTATTACGTATTGTTATCTTGTTCAATTGTTTGTAGTCAATACACTTTCTCAGGGATCCGTCTTTCTTCTTTACGAATAGTACTGGTGCACCCGATGGTGATACACTAGGTCTAATAAAACCCTTATCTAACAAATCTTGTAGCTGTTACTTTAGCTCCCTCAGCTCTGTTGGTTCCATTCGATATGAGGGTATTGATATGGGTTATATGTCAGGTAGCAAATCAATACCAAAGTCTATTTCTCGTATTGGAGGTAATCCTGGTAATTCCTCGGGAAATACATCAGAGAATTCTCTCAATACGGGTACATATTCTATATTTATTGTTTCCTTTCTTGTGTCGTTTACAATAGCTAAAAGACCCAAGCAACCTTTCTTCAAAAGTCGTTGAGCTTTCATTAAGGATACAATTTTGCAAGTCTCTGGAACCTGACTCCCTCTTTAAATAAAATTGGGTCCATTTGGTATCTCAAACCTTACTATCTTTGCACAACAATCAACTATAGCATAGCAAGAAGATAACCAATCCATTCCCATGAGGATGTCAAAATCAATAATATCAAGTACAATAAGGTCAGCTAGAGTATCTCTACCCTCAACTCGAATCTGACAGGCACGATACATGTATTCAGCTAATAGAGACTCTCCGACAGGGGTAGCAACTACAAAAGGATCATTCAATAACACGGGTTGTCTATTAAATCTCAAAGGAACGTATGAAGACACATAGGAATCAGTAGATCCTGGATCAATCAACGCAAGTGCATCAAATGAACAGACAGAAAAATACCAATAACCACTTCATTCGAGGCCTGAGCATCATGTCTAGTAAATGCAAAAACTCTCACCTGACCTCTACCAGTATTTCCTTGTCCTTGATTAACAGTAGCACGGTCTACAGCACCTCGACCTCTATTTCCTGTACCTGTAGCACCTGAAGTATTACGAGTAGTCTGAGTCGGTGCAGCTGACTGAATAAAAGCCTGGTTGAAATTTCTCGGAGGTTGAGGGCAATCCCTCAAGTGATGTCCCAACTGGCCACACCAAAAGCACTCTCCAGTTAGAACACGACATTGGCCCAGATGTGATCTACCAAAAGTCTGGCAGACTGGAGTAGTGGCATATATCTACCCAGAATTACGATGTCCAGAAGATGATGGTCCCTTATTACCCTGTCTGTAAGGTGATCCGTATGTGGATTGTGAAGACATGTGTGTCCCTGTCTGAGAACCTTGTTGTTGTTGTTGTTGTCTCTGGTTTCCTGCTCTTCTATTCTCACTAAAACCGCCACTGAAAGCCCCTCCTGTCTTGGCCTTCTAACGTAATTCACTAGCTGCACGCTCTTCACGTCCCTTGTTTTCAATCTTTCTAGCAAGGTCGACTACATCAGAGTAGGATAAAGTCTTCATCTGTGGGGCTACTGCAGTGTATAGACGACCAACCAATCCATCAACAAACCTTTGAATTTGAGCTTATTCGGTAGGCACTAGGTGAGGAGCATATATAGCCAACATACAAAACTTAGTGTTATATGTCGACACATCCATATCTGGAGTCTGAACCAATCTGTAGAAGTCTCTAGCATGTTGTTGCGTCAGACTGTCTGGAAGATAATGATTCTTGAACAACTTAGTGAACTCATCCCATGTCAGTGGTGGTGCTCCTGCCGGCCTTCCCAAAAATACAGTTTCATACCATGTGTTGGCCATATCCTCTAGTTTTTATGTTGTGAGCTCCACGGCTCTCCCACTAGAACATCTAAGAGCACGTAATGCCTTAAGTGTCTCATCCAAGAAACTTTGAGGATTTGCTGAATTATCGGAACCTGTGAATTTTGGTGATTTCAATTTCAGGAACTCCTGTAGGGATACTTCCTTATTCCCGAAAGGCTGAGCCGGTGCGCTTGTGTCTGTAAAGTATCCTGAGGAGCCAAACTTCCTCCCTGAGTAGGCACCAATGCCTCTTACACGTTCAATAACCTTGCCAGTGCATCTGCAGGAAAGGCAACAATAGGTACAACAGTTGGTACTGGTGGTAGAGCGTTCTGAACTCCCTGCTCTTGCACTTGATTTGGCATAAGAGCTTGGGTTTGACCCATGTTCCCAACTTGAGGTTGAGGAGCAGTCTGTCTCCTATTTTGATGAACCCCAACTTGACCTCCACCCCGGGTAGTACCACGTCCAGCACCACGTCCAGCAGATGAGGGTGTGTGTGTCCTAGCCATCTGCGAAAGAAATATTCCAAAGTCAATCATCAAGTTATCTAATGCACGATCAAAGAATGAAAGAAGGGAAAACATTCCTAGATGTTCAGTAGCCTAAAGATCATAAGTATGGGCGCCTACATACCCATGAACAAGACTCTACTAAACATTTCTCCATGTCTCAGGACTTAAAGCCTAAGCTCTGATACCAACTTTGTCACGACGCAAATTTGGGATTGTGACCGGCACTTAGGAGCAAGTGCTCCCAAGTAAGCCTCATCGGTAATTTTACAGAAAATCAGACAGAGTTTCCCCTGTTTTAAATTTTCCTGTCTCAGTCAGCAACCAAACATCCTAATATTATATCAAACAACGGACAACTTATCAACTTTAACAAAACAGAAGTCTCCATCATTACTAATCAACCCATTAGCAACCAAAAATGCTAATTATCTCCAACTTTAATACTATAGAACAATACTCAACATAAGACTAATAGCAAAATAATACTCACGCCACTAAAAGAATGACTATGGAGAGACTCTAAGAATTCAAAGAAAGACCATAACAATTGATAAAATCTCTGCGCACGCGAACGAGTGCGAGGCTCACCAAGAATTTCCAACCTGTGCATTCTAATTTATAAATTGCTCACCTGTGTCAACTTCTGTCTCTAAAAAGAATAGCGGGGTATGAGTCACTAGCTCAGTGAGTCATAATACTTAACTACAATCGTTCTTATTTGGGGACAAGTCCATGCTAGTATCCAAAAAAGAAAATAATATAAACATGCCCTTTTGGAAATAATAAACAATTTTTTTCAAGTCTCATCACGTTTTTCTTGTAGTAAAAGATAATTAATAATTCAGTAATAAGCTCGGTAACCACTGTCTAATATTAGTATTCATATTTTGGGAGGTTTCATTACGGATCATGTAATTGGTATAACTGTGAACTTCTTTGCAAGAAGTCAAATATAACGGTAGTCCCTACTCGAGGGAAATCGGCAACAGTATGCTAGTTCTACCTTCCCACTAGCGAGGGCTATTACGGTAATCGGTAATTACAAGGTGCAACAGGTCTAACAAACCCGCCGTTAGCTAGGGATCCTTTAAAGTCTACTCTCATTATACTTGTCTCTGTATCAGTATATATTCATAGGAAAATATTTTTAAAACATATAGGGCATTTTGGTTCTTATCAAATCATGTAATTTCAGTTCAATAACAGAAATTTCAAGTAACGACGAAACATATCTAGTGACAACAAGAATATTTATAACAACGGTAATCATCTCAAATAATTATTTCGGTATCATATCGAGTAAAAGACTTGTCCCATATGCAACTCAAATTAATCTGTAACATATACATATAAAAAGAAATTATGTGTAAATCATGCAAGTTATGAAAACACAAATTGCGGTAAAATAACTACTCACTGTACTCGTGTCGAAACACACTCTGCTTCACCTCAAGCAACTCGTACAATTTCCTCCAATCAATCTATAATTAGATAATATCGATCTCATCTTAATTTTTTTATTTAGGCTAATTAATAGCTATTTTAGAATACCCAGCCCTCGAGGTTTCATGCTTGACTCTTAATTTGCACAGAATAATTTTTATTGGTATTTAATTTCTTATACCTTGTGAAACCCTTCAAATATATAAAACTGAGATAAAAAAAATTACTAGAAGAAAATAACCTAGATGAGAAATTCGAGTATTATCCATAAAAATCAATGTGTATTTAAGATTTCTCAAAATTTGATTTTAGTCTCTTTCTTTTTCTCCCCTTCTTTCCTTCTCCATTTTTTTTTGGTTTCGTTCAACTTCTGCTTCATTTTAGCAGACTCTATTTGCCAGAGAAAGGGGGCTTATGCCCGTTTTCTCCTTTGCTTTGTTTCTGTTAGGTTAATGTATGGCTTTTCCCTATTTAAATCTAGTAATTTAATTATTATTTATTTTTTATTAGTTTTTGATTATTTTCTTATAATTTATTATTATTATTATTAATTATTATTATTATTATTACCAATACACTCTTATTTAAAAAAATATATATATAGGGTATTACAATTTTTAAATATTTTTTTATCATATTGACATAAGAAAAATTATATTTTATAGTATTTCATATAACTTTTATATATTTAAATTTTAATTTTAAATATTAAATTGAACTAATTTAATTTAACTTTAAAATTTAGTCAAACTAATTCTTGATAAGTGGGATGTACCATCTCAACGCCACCATCATGCCAATCAGAATCAAGTTTCTTGTGCTTTCTAGAATGGGTTTAAAGTTCATTAGGAGAACTTTTAGATGAAAAGAAGGGTGGAAAACTTTAAACTTCAAGAAATTGGTACTCTCAGTGTCTCAGCTAAAGCTTTAAAATACTGTAAAAGGGAAGGACCGACAAAGAATGATATCACATATTCTAATTTAATGATAACGCCCCACAACTCCCTTTTAATTTGTTTTTTTTATGTAATCTCCAACTATTGAGTGCAGATTCTTTTGTATTTTTTGATTCGCGATTAGTTTACTTTGGTATACCTATTAAAAAAAATATTAAATTTTAAATAAAAATAGTTAGTACGACTAAATTATTCTCTATTAATTGTTGCATAATAATTGTAATAGCAGTTATTTTTCTTCTTAAATATGAAGAGTAAACGACTTTTTAAGGATATATACATAAGAATAATTTAAAAAAAATAAATGAATTTTTTTTATTGTTTAAATAAATACTTATTTAAACCAAAAATAAAAAGAGAAATTAATCGCTTATTATGAATAGAAAGAAGTAATTATTTGGGACCCCTGTCTTTATTGTTTCCATCAAAGAACTTGGTAAATATTCACATTCTCCTAAATAGAGTCCCCAGCTCATCAACTTGCATTACAAACATATACAAAATGCTCTGCTTAAATACCCATTGCGGATTTGGGCAGAATTCAGGACTGGTTCCAACTTTATAAATGAGTTTTAACTTTTAACTAAGTAAAACTTATTTATAAAATATTTTAAAATACACATTTTCAACTCACAACCAATATTGTTTAAATTCTAGATCCATCACTAAATTGTACTAATTAACTCCTCCTACTAAATTGTACCATCTCCTAAGTATATGGATGCCTATTATTGTATGGATTGAATTAGATTCATCCCCACAGCTTCCATCTGGATTGGTACTTTGTCTTTCACTTTCATATTGAGTGCCCAAAAAAATGAGGTAGTCTCTTCATAAATGAATTGTGACAGTTCTTGATTTTTGTCAGCTTGAACTACTTAGTTTTGAATTAAGAGAAGAGTATATAAATAAATGTAAGAGATTATATATTTGGAATATCACTGAACTATTCTACTTTCTTTAGTCATCAGACGTCTTTTGAACAAGAATCTAACATATAGAGTATGTCTTCGGAAAAAAAATCATGCTTGGATTAATTTCACAAATAGTCATCAAATTAAATATTTTTAGCAGTAAAATCATAAAACTAAATTGTGTTAAACAATAAAATATTCTTATATATTCCATAAAATCAGAATCACCGAAAATTCATTGATTTTGGTGCCAAAAATTATAACAAAACTGTCACCTAAGATATTGTTGCCTAATAAGCACGGCCACATCATTAAAATGCAATTTTTTTTTAATGTGTCAATGTCATGAATGAGCAATGGATGCAGAGAGTACACCTTAGTCAATAATGACAACTAAGGATATTAATATGGGCGTGGGTCAAGAGGTATGATTCTATGGTTTGAAAACAGGAAATACCCCACTTACTACTGTCACAATCTTTTGCCAATATACGGTCTCCATGTGTTCCGTACATTTCAATATTAGATGACAAAACCCTTCTGTTAGTATTTCTGTTAGTATGGGTATTCAAAACTGATAACTTATTTTTATTTTTATATATTAAATATAAAAAAACTAAAACCCTTAAAAATGATTAACATATGCTTATTTCTACGTATTTTTTAATCTCGAATCTAGAAATTTTTTAGTTCTATTTAATTTATTTTTGGTTGTAATACTCCTGTTTGGCAACATGCCGGAGATGGTAAAGCTAATTTCATAATCACGGCAATCAAATTGAGTGGCGCTGGCAAAGAAAATTGAATGCATCATATTGCCTCTAAAATATTATTTTTTATGGCAATTCATTATTTTTAAGACGAGGAGAATAAGAGATATTTAGTAAACATGTATGTTAGGCCGATAAGCCGCCCAATAACCGCCCTATAAGAGCTAACCCGATACCAATCCGGCGATATCTTATCGGGTGACTAATAGATTAATATATTTAAAAGTCGATAACTGTTAAGCCAAACCGTTAAGAATAAAAAATCGTCCAATCCACCCGATAAACACCCCTAGCTGTTAGATGTAGTACTTACAAATTTTTCATTCTGGTAGAGTTAAGAGTACGTAGTTTCATTTGAAAAGTAAAAAAAAAATGAAAATTCGTAATAAATGAAAGCAGATACATAATGGATTAACCAGTTTTCCAGGGATTTGGAATTGAATGCAGCAGAGAATTCCTTGACACAAACATTCTCATTTTTGACTGCACTTGGAGTCAAATTAGTGAAAGAATATAGAATGTTGGGATTAACAAAAGCTACTCTTATTCATGTTTAATTTCAATACACCGACAATATAAACGAATGTTTTACTGTATCATGTTATTAATTAATTAACATAATTAGTGGAGTTTACCGGATAAGATATCTTACATGATCACATTTTTTTAAAGATAAAAATATGTGACTGAAAGTTGGACTAAAAACATGGAGACTAACATAGATTATCCGCTAATCGTATTAAAACGTTTTACTATTGATGTATATAAATTAAAACTCAAAAAGTGGTATTGATTGCCCACAATAACATAATAATATCATTGTAATCTCACAAATGGGGTTCGAGAAGGCTAGCGTGTATGCCGACCTTATATTTACCTTATGAAGGTAGAGATGTTTTTTCTGATAGACTCTCAGTTCAGGAAAAACACAATTGCAATATTGTTGAAAGAAATACAGTAATGAAGAAACCAAGAAGAAGAAAGAAGTGATAATGACAAGAAGCTAATAAGATAACTGCAACAAAAGAAACAATTGGTGAGAAATCTAAGTATAAAAAGTGAGAATACTATTGATACTGCATGCATGTAAAAGAAATACGTTTGAATACTAGTAAGCTTCTACTTTAATTCTCGACTTTCACACCCTTCTATCAAGGATCATGTCCTCAGAAATGATCCTTGATAATCAATGGCGGATTTACATGGACATATATGAATGCTTGAGCACCCATTACTTTTGATCCGATTTAATAAATTTACTAAGGTAATTATAAAAATATATAGATAAATATTGAGTAAGCACCTATAACTATTTTTTTTTTCCCTCTTCTTTCAAAATATTTTATTGATAAATATTCGTAACTTTAAAATTCTGGATTTCTTTTCTTTTTCCCTTTTTTGTGTGATGAATGGAGAGATAATACTAGAACACATCAAAATGATAGTAGTATTAAGCATTGTCCCCCATATATAGTTGACCTGATAGAACAGCTCATGCAATACCATTCTCTAGAATTAGAAATAAGTTGACGAGTTCAATCGTTCATGATGAGGTGCAGAAAGGATATCCCTTGTGGGTCCTCTGGTAGAAAATAATAATCGAAAATAAAATTGGAAAAGGCTTGAGACGTGAGAATAATATTTTTTTAAAAAATATTGTTCGTATTTAAATTGAAAAAATATAAACAATCCTTTTTAAAATACAACAAGCCAAGAAAATATTACAGATTTTTTTATATTTATTTTGTTGGAAGAACTTTTGATACAAGTCCAAGTCTTTAATTTGATGTATATATATATTTGTACTCATATAACAGTATGTGTTTTAAATTAAACACATGAAACAACAATAACTTAAAAGGTACAATGTGACCTTGCACCACTGATGTGGAACAAGTCCAGTCTTCCTACTATATAACAAACTATCTTTCATTCTCTTGTTAAATCTTTTTCGATTACTTTTTTTTTCTTCATAATAATCTAGGATTTGATGTTTTAGTTCGGACATGGCTAATGTCACCGAAACCTTCACGATGTCAGATAGAAACCGAGGAAATACCCTATCCAATTCCGATACTGAGTAGAATTCACCAGCCGCTAGACATAGCACATAAGCCAACAGTAGTATGAATGGGACAGGAACTCAAGGACAGAGCTATTATAAAAAGGATTCTTAGTATTCTAATGAATAGTTATCATTAACTAGTCATTTCTATCTTGTTTTTATAGGTTTATTCACAAGCTAATAATGGGGCAAAGTCAAGAATGTGCTTAAAGGGGGGAAAAAGAAGAAAGAATTCAAGACGGATTCAGAATTTAAATTTTATAAGTTAATTTTTAGAATTTTTAACAGTGAATTCATTATATTTTTGAAGTTATAGATTCGAATCTATTATTTTTGTAATTTTAATATTTTTTTATATAAATTTTTATTTTACATCAAAAGTTATAAGTTCAATTAATATAGTGCATCCGTCTCGGGAGGATCTATAGGAAGTATGTCAACATATTAGACGTCTACACAGGTAACTTTAATCTCATATAATATCTGGTCATTGAAATTGGGTGCATATAATTAAGATATTTGTAACGGATACTTTGTGCCAAGACCAATGCCATAGCCTACATATTTGTTTGAAATTTGTTTGCTTGGGTGTTTGCCTCGCAAAACACTAGTTTCACTGAAATACTAAAATTATTTTCTTCTTTTGTATTTTCGGAGGGAAAGAAATAAATTTGAAGCTATTTAAACAAAGAATGTGACGTTTCTACCCCCTAAGGTCAAGCGTCTCATAGGAGATTAGGAGAGTCCGAAACCTAAATGTTAATTTTTTGGACTCAAAACATGTTTTTACAATATTAAAAAAAGTTACTTTTCTACATAAAATGCAGTATTATACCGCGTTCACAGTATAATACCACGTTTTACTTCTTTTTGGGCACATCAATAAGTGTCCTGCGGTTAATTGACATAACAATAATTTAAATATATAAAGCGCGACATTATACAATATTTTACATAAAAAATTTCTGCCCCACCCCCCTCCCCCCGAGCCAAGACATGACTTAATTAATGGCGTCAGGATTTTATGAAAATCCAATCAAAAAATATTCTAACTTCCGTTCAAACTTTTCTTCTTGTTATCAAGCATTTTTTATAATGTCTGAAACGCCAAAAATAATGGTTTCATTACATTGGGGAAGAGGTTGACGTTGTAGCAGAGAATAACTTTGTGAGGTATAGTTTATCTCCACAATGTCATATTAAATTGCCGCTTACAATAGAGTACGATAAATTGGTATCGTTGATATGTAAAAGAATGAGTGTGAGAAAATGTTCGGTAAGCCTTAAAGTAACCGGAAGATATTCGTATTCTGTTACTCCACAGGGTTTGCTTTTTATTCTAAATTTAACATCGATGGTGATGAAACTCTTAGCGATTTTTTTGCGAATTCCAGGTGAATACAGATAATTTATTGTGATAAAATTATTGGAAATGTACATCAAAGTTGAAGACGTTCCCAATAATGAGGTTGTGCATAGTAGGGATAATATTCTGCAGCAGTTTTTACCGAACAGATTCCTGATGAAAGAGTTTGCCTTGATTCAAACTTATCATCACTGGCGAATAAGCAGCGAGGAAATAATTTCTCAACTTTACATAATTCACAAGACGAATGGTAAACTTTAATGTTTCTACGCTTAAACGATATTTATTTTATGTTGAATTGGATTTGTATTAACACTCATATTTTCCACAAGGATACCATCCGGATATGAATTTTACAAGTTATGATCTCGTTCCTAGTTGGAATATGCGTAGTTCTGGCATGTTGGATCACGATGGTCCATCCACGAGTAATCACCAACAAAAGAATGTCCATCATGGAATGTCAACATAGTATGTCTTGTAAGTGAAGTGATATAGATATATGTAAAGTATTTATCAATTTGAGTAGCTTATCATTTTGTTCTTTTATGCTATAAAAATGAGTAACTTGATGTTCCTGACCTCAAATAGTTGCCCGTATACGACATATTAACTTGTGATTTGGCAAATGGGCAGAGTCTAGAAGATAAAAGTGATTATGAAAACAATTCCAATGAGTATGGAGATGACACACCCTTCCCTAACGAGGGTAATGATGAGGAGGAAGAGAATGCCGAACCTGATTTGACGACGGGGCATGCTCTACCTCCAATTAGACCAACAGTTTACGAGTCCCACGTACCGTTTCAAGAGCAGAATATACCCTATCTTGATAATTTGCCAAGTATATCGAATGTGGATGCCCTCACAAAGGATCTTGACGAAGTTCAGTCAGTAATAAGAGATGAGTCTAGACCAACTGTGGTGTAAAAGGGTATGTATTTTCCCGATAAATCTCATCTAATCAGGGCTGTAAAAATCTATAGCGTAAGACAATGTCGTGAGATGACGGTAAGGGAGTCAACTTCGGAGGTATACAAGGTTGTATATTGTCGAGACTTTGTGGGTTATAACTGGAAGTTGCGTGCGAGCAAGAATAGATCAGGGTTGTGGAAAGTGGGTAAACATATTCGCACCCACAGATGTGAAATGGAAACATTCAATGAGAATCACTTCAACTTGGATATAGACTTGATTTTTCTAGTCTTGATTCCTTACTCGGAAGTGTCCATTAGGTTCAAGATCAAAGAGTGTATAACAGTCGTCACTAGGAATATGGGTGTACTATAAGCAAAAGAAAGGCATATCTCGGGTACAAACGTACTTTTGAAATTATTTATGGTGACTGGGATAAGTCATTTTTATCTTTACCCAAGTATATGGCCGCACTGAAACACTTTAACCCCGGGACTGCTGTTGAATGGAGGCATGAGCGGAGTCTGGGAAGACCAAAATATATTTTCAACTATGTGTTCTAGTTATTTAAACCAGCAATTGATGGTTTTGTGCATTGCTGTTTGGTAATTTCCATAGACGATACTCATATCTATAAAAAATATGATATTAAGCTTTTGATCACAGTTGCAGTAGATAACAATGGACAAATATTTCTACTAGCTTTTGCCATTTTTGCCAATGAAAGCGAAGAACGTGGATGCCTGTTTAGAACCACTTGAGCAGCACGTTATCAAATAACATTCATGTTTTTTTCTAATATCTGATCGGCATAGTGGTATTTTAAGTTTTGTAAGGCATTTGCCTGAATGACAGGAATCCTATGCATACCACTGTTACTGTATGAGGTACCTGAAGGCCATTTCCAGAAGAAATATCACAACAAGGCCTTGCATGATTTAATATGGATGGCTGCGACTGAGCACTAGCAGTGGAAATTCACAAGGCACATGGAAGCGATCCGTCAGTTAGATCCATGGTCCTATACTTGGCTGATGAGACATGAGCTTGACAAGTGGAAATTGCATGCTAATGGTGGCAGATGATGGGAAGTGTTGACTACAAATATACCGGAATCATTCAACGGCTTATTAAATTCTGCACGGGGATTGCCTATCATTCCCATGGTCTGCATGACATTCATACAGTTTGCGAAGAGGTTTGTTGAAAGGCATAGAGCTGCATCAGAATTGATGGGCATGGGTGTTCAATTTATGCCAATACTAATGACAAGATTTGAGAAATATAGGGGACGAGCACATTGACATTCATATTTATAATACGATCACGACCGAGTTGTGTTTTTAAGTTGGCACTACTATCCACGACAGCGGGGGAATAATCTACACACCGTGTATGAAGCCAACAAGTTGTGTTCCTGTGGGAAATGGACCATCTACCACATGTTGTGCGCACATGCCATGAAGTGCTTTCAACAAGCTTGTTTAGGGGCAACCAACTATGTTGATAGGAAATACAGTATTGTTGCATACGTACACACATATAGTGGGTAGTTGCAGCCATTGGTGCTGAGCATTGCCAGAACTATTTAAAATGTTTTGTATCAAGGACTATTTGCGCAAGTTGTAAGTGCAAAAAGAATGCGTAGACGGAACCAAATGGATGTTGGTGATACTGTTAATGCGCATAAATCTAGCATATGCTAGCATACAAGAGACGACCATCGTAAATATCCTTCAGTTGGTCTTGGTGGTGGTGTTAGTCCAGCTCCTGGTGCAAGTTCGTCAAATGTACTCAACTATCAAGGATACACCTAGTGTTTTCTTTTATAATGTATTTTTGTAATAAGTGTCTATTCTTGTTTATGTTGTAATATCTATAAAATAGATTATGTTCCACAGTCTTGTTACATCTTATTTTTTTAACATGACCTTTTGAATTGGGATTATCATATGATAGTTCCAGTATTCAACTTATTGGTGTTAGTAAAGATGACCAATCTGAAGATTGAAATTTTATTACACAATATTCGAAGAGATAAAACCACAACAACCTATCACAACCCCGATTTGCCCTCTATGAACCATCATGACGACACCTAGTTTATACAACTCGGTAAGCTTAACAATGCGGAAAATAACAAAAACTTGCAAAAGAAATAATTAGAAGTCGAAATAATAAAAAAAATATAGCAATGTTTAAAAGTGTCGCTCAGTATACACAATAACAACTCTTGAAAACTAAAATACATTTTCCGGAATCCGGAATCTTATGGCCACAAGCCTTTGAATGTCTACAAGTGTCTAATTCCAGAATGTCTAACAAAGAAATGAAACTACAGAAGGGTTAATACAAAGTGAAAAGTAGAAAGGAACTCTCCGATCTGTGGACGCGGTAGATGTACCTCGGAGTTTCTACAGTGACTTGCCTCACGAGTAATAAGTCTAAGTAGAGGTACATGGATCTGCATATAAAAAATATGCGCAAAAAGGGCATGAATAACCACAACAGTACTCAGTAAGTGCCAAGCCTAACCTCGATCCGGTAGTAAATGAGGAAGGTCAGGGCCCTATTGAGATTAAATAAAATATAAGGTATAACAGTATAAGGTGAAACAGTACAGTAAAAAGATAATACTGACAACTAAAATAGTATAGTAAGGATAACAACAATAACTGAAACAGAGACAAAGCAATCAGAAGAAATACCACTTTTCACAAAGATAAATATCTAGGGATCTCTCAATATCCTGAGGATCTCTTGGTATCCTCAATATATTCCAGGGATATATTGGTATCCCGAGGATCTCTTAATATCATCAGTCAAGTTCAAGTAAAATTCTCACCGCTTTAACTTCCAAAACTAGATTCCTTCTTCCAAACGGACTTTGAACCCCCTTGTAACTGAATTCAACCATGGTCGATACACATAATATGAAGATGTTCAAGACCTTACGTCGCTGAATGGAGCTGAAATTCTCAAAATCACTGGACGGATCATTACACTTCTAACACATAATCAACCTAAGGAAGAGTTGGAGGAGCAAGAGCACAAGGAATTCATCATTCAATCCTCACTCAAGACACAAGTTTGGATCATTTTTTCTATACTTTAAACATATTTGTGATGAATTATTCCATATCTATGGAGTAATTCCCTTTAGGGTTTGATGGATCTGGTGTATTGATATTTGTTTTTGGATATTAACTCTAGTTTTATGTATCGAAGAATTTTGGATGATTTAGTTGTTGCATCTATATTCACTAGTTCATGCAATCGATAGAGGCATAACTTGTGATATCTTTGCATTATTTTGTTGGTTGAATTCATTAATTCTCCTTAGGAATCGAAAAAGTCTAGTTAAATTTTCATTAAACCTATTTAGGAGGATAATAGAGAGAGGTTCTCCTAATGATCAATCCACTACGAACTCTTGCATATCTTCTCTGAGCTTAAATTGGTTCATATTGTAAGGTTGAGAATTAATCGAGAAAGGAGTTTCTACTAAATTTAAGAACTAATAATTGAGTGAATTCGAGAGACTCACTTGAACCTTAGAAGTGAATTATCTAGAGTTAAATCTCAAACAATTTTCTTGTACCTATCCTACCAAAAACTTATCTTATTCCATTGATAACCTTCTTTTCACATTACTTGCATCGATTTTCATTAGTCAGTTAGCTCTATATTCTTCGTTAATTGTAGTATTAATCACAAAATTCTCAATTGTTGATTATCTTGGATAGCAATCTAGCTAAAAAATGCGATAGTTCTGTTTAACTCCAAATCATGTGGATATGATATTATATTATACTATATTTGACTAGCGAGCATATTTAAGTGTGTGTTTTGTGCTTGCCAAATTTTAGCGTTGTTTCCGACATTTGGAAATCAATAACGTTTGAAATAGTTTGTAGTGCAAATTCAGAAATTTTTCTTTTTCATTTATTTTTTCTTTTTATGTTTGTTGTTCATTGACTGTGCGCATGATACGAATTAGATTGGTGAATGACTTGATCTTTTGGGAAAGAAGTGCTACCACACGAGCTAGAGATAGAATAACAATTACGATAGCTGAGGAAGAAAAGAAATCTCACTGAGATTTTAGTCAAGGTTGGGAAATCCTCAACCAAGAAATTATAGCTGGAGATGATGACCATGTATATTTGGTTGCAAGAGATGCATCCTGACAAAGAGAAAAAGCTCCACAGGATGCTGAGGAAGCAACTCTTAGAGATGCACAGGTTATCTATAAAGAAAAATAGGGCTCATGTCACGACCCAAAATGAAGGGTCACGATGGGCACCAGGTGCCTTACTCTACCGAGTGCCATCATAACATATCTTCTTATCATACTATCATGAGTAAATGAGCTAGGGAACTCGTCATGAGATAACAAGAATAAACATAAGGTAATACTATACATATGATGACCCAACATGATATACAAACTTATACATATGACGTATGGTCCTATAAGGCCGACATGACTATTTGTAAACTCAAAACATAGGCCAACTAGGCCATAAAAGTATCTATACACCGGACATCTGTCTATAAGCCTCTAAGAGTACCTAATATCATAAAGGTCGGGACAGGGCACCCTCCATACCAATCAATACATATCCAAAGCATACTGATCAAATAGAAACTCCAGAGCAAGTCGAGTGCACCAACACCTTCCGCTGAGCTGATAGCCTACTTGGAGGAATGTCAACCTGTCTATCGGACCTGTGGGCATAAAACGCAGGGTCCCTAGGAAAAAGGGATGTCAGTACGAAAAAGTATCGAGTATGTAAGCATTGAAGCATAAACAAGAACATTAATATAAAGAGAGATGGAGGAGATACAACCTGTAATATCTGAGTGCCTCAGGAGACTACTGATATAAAATGCATAATACATATATATACATAAACTTTTAAAAACATTTGCCTCTATGGGAATCATTATCATCATATCGTACCCGACCTGATAGAGGACTCAGTAAAAATGTACCCGGCCATCATAAAGCTCAGTAGAATCCTACCTGGCCACATGGAACTCAGTAAATCCAACTAATCAGTGGTTGCACAATAGGTGTCGTACCTGGCCGACTATGGCGCAGCTTGGTAGAGTAAAATAGATACATATATATAATGCATGCTCGACTCATTGAATCAAGTTCTAAACCTTTTGGAGTGACCTAAGAACATTATAGACATCCTACCATCAATAAGAACCTTATTAAGATTTAAGGATCATACACACTTATTTAGAATAACTTTCAAAGGAAAGAACAACATGGACAACCTTAGTTCTAGGAGTAGTTCAGTTATGAATTAGCGTACGGTTTATGTTCATGCCAGTTTAGGTGATGCCAAAAGAAAGAAGCAGGAGCCTTAGCATTCCTTGTATATTCTTCTCAACTTCAAGCTATGAAATTTCTCGGCTCCTTAGTCTATAATAAGAGAAATGACACTCTCGATATCGTTTACGCATTGTAACTATTATGTATCAACTACAACCTATTTTTCAATGAAATGACAGCACCTCCCCTATATATATGACTTCACACTAGTCAAAACAATCACAAACATCCCAGCATACTCCTATCACTTCATACACAACACGACAACTATAACAGTGTCAAACAATACAAAAATGTTACGACGAACAACCAACAAACAACCCTTCCAGTATGTGGTGTTTCTCCCCACCCTTCCTCGTCTCAACTCCATAAAGTAGAAGTAAAAGAGGCAACCCAATACCAAAACGATTCAGCCAAAAATAGTGCCACAAGTTCATCAACTCAAAAATAATTTTTTCAGTTTACTTAAACACGTTTTGACTTGTCTTTTCTTTTAAATTGAGAAATACAACCAAAAGTACATCATTATACCTCTTACCTAAACCAGCCATGAATTCAACTTAAAAATGAGTTCACAACCAGCCAACCATTACCCAAGAACAAACAACATACCATTCTTTCGAAACTAGCTAGTTTTATTCTTTACGATCGAGTTACAACTCGCAAACACATAGATAATGGAAGGAGAAGCATAAACTTACTTTGTACTGAGTATAAACCACGGGACCTGGTCATTTTTCATCAAATATGAGTTCCTCAACACGGCTACAAGAAGGAGTAATAGACACTAGCAAGCTGTTCGGACTTTTCAGCACTAGAATTGCGTCGAAATAACCTAGGGTTTGTGTGGGATTTGGGGGGAGGAGTTGCAGGGGTTCAATTTGTTCTTGGTATGAAAGATAATGAAAGAAATGAGTTTAATAGCACTTAAAAGTACCCTCTTGGCCAACTTTGGGACTTTTAATTGAGGCATTTCCTTTTGGCAAGTAGGTGATGCACCTACTTGTCACCTACTAGCTGCGCAGTCTCGCATAAATGTGAATATCTATCTACTCCAATATTGTATCAATGAACAGTTTAGTTTGTTGGAAACTATACTTGTAAATATTCAATTTGGTAGGTATATCATCCCGTAATTCCAAGTACATTGGGAGAAAAGCTTAGTTACATTTGACCTAACTTTCAGCATATTTATGAATGTAACTTGTGATGACCTTTTCCAACTTTTGTTCCACAACTCTCTTGACTTAAAAACATAACATTAACTATCATTCGACTAAAATAACTCATATTATAATCTCCCTATAATGTTAATCACCCTAGTTTAACACCAAACATACATTGTAAAACATTCCAACTTGTCGACTTTCAACGAAACTTATTTTCTTCAATTCGTTTAGCTTCTAAGCCTTCAAACCCTCTTTCTACTTGGTATTAATGATCTTATATATTCTTAACCTCAATGTTAACAGGATGAACTAACTTTGTAAACTTTTCAAAGATTATTCTATTTCTAAGCTTACATTAATTGAGTTATGACGTACTCTCAGGTACGAAAACATGGGGTGTAACATCATTCCCCCTTTGGAACATTCATACTCTAATGTTGACTAATGTGCTTATTAGTCTCATAACCTGTGGCTCTTACGAATACTTTAATATTGTCCTTGACATCTAGGAAACTGTTTTTTAAATAAATCCAAGGGCCTAGGTATTCCGCCCCCCCTTCGGCCGCTTTCTTATACCACGACCTGTGGTCAAAATTCTTCCAATCTCATAATTTTTGTTGCCTTTTGACATGTATTATGTACAACCGTGTACTTATATTTTTTCCTATGCGACTCTTTCTCCTTTTTCCTCCAGCTTTTGGCCAATCTATAGGCCTTACTTTGTGAACATATACAGAACTATGACAAGATGTCCCTCTAGACATTTATAGGTGTACTAAAGTTCTTCAGTTGGTATTTTGTTGAACTTACGACTATTGATGTATCTTGTTTCGTAGACTCATATATCCATCCTTACGACTTTGTTGCATCTAGGCAGGTCAAACGATACCATAACTTTTACTTTTGTTTTATTATTATCAAGGTTTGTTATCCAACTCCAAGTTATCCTCTTACTACTTATCCTACATGTATAAATCTAAGTCATTTGATACTTACTAATTATTGTTCATCTTCATAATGACAACCTAATCTCCTTTCATATTTTTTAACTTGTATCCATCCATCGTTGATTCAATCTTAATGTTGATCTTAATCTACCACCCATAACTTGAAACCTCTTACGTAATATATTGTCATTGAGGCTCATGTCTTATCGAGGAACATCTTAACATATTTGCTTAATCCACTTAGGGATGATACTATACTACAATGACCATATTTCATAGTATCCCAACATGATTCATCTTATGGGGGTATTCAAATCATGTACAATTCATGAAATCCATTCTCTTTAAATCATTACGCAATCAAAGGCCTAAACGTTATTCTCTTATCATTTATCACAATTACACCCTTATTCTCCTACTAGTGCAGCATTCCATCTCTTCTAAATGCACCTAGTCTTAGACTCCTCAGAGCTCATTCAGGCTGTAGTGAGCTTTCAGTAAGTTACGGAAGCTATCAGCTCTCTTGTTATGATGGGTTTTATCCCGAGGACTCACTAATTCTTGTCACATTCTCACTTGTCTTTTCTTATCCTTGGCCCTATTTACCTAAAACCTTGTTGCTCTATGATACTTTACCTTATGACCTACACCTACCAATTTATACTACTCGCAACCTTCCTTTAACTTGTTAGCACCATAAATTTCCTTTTGTGCCTTCTCAGTTGTCCTTAAATGTAAGCAATTACTTTTCCTGATCGTTCTATCACTTGTTGCAGGATTACTTGGCTTATCTTATTGCCCACGAATACTGTAATTTCCTGTACCTTCTATAATCTCAAACATTACCTTTGATTGTTTTTCTTCTCATTCATCAGCCACGATAGGTGCCACTTTCTTATGGAGTGTGTACAATATTGTAGTGAGATTGTTGTTACAAGATCATTTACTCTTTAGCTCGCTATGCTTAGGTGGAAACATTATCCCTTACTTCCTCAGCTAGTCTTCGTTGCAGTATTTAGGGAGACCTTCTAGATCTTGTAAAGTTGTGAGATTCTTATATTGTGCACCCGAAGGAAATTTTTGTTGTTCTTACTCGCCTATAATAATCCTTAATTACATAACTTTGTGCCTTTGTGCTCGTAGGGTTACTTATAGGCTCAAATTTTGATTGTCTCCTTAGTGGCACTCTCTCTTATTTTCATAAAAATTAAACGGTACCTTTAACTGCCTCAAATCCTATTTAAATGTTTTTTGATAATTGCGATCTCATATCTACGAGAGTGAATTCCCTATATTGCGGTTCACTATATTTATCTTGCATGATTTATTGATTTACCTTTGACCTCTTGTCTAGCCATAATTGTGCTCATCCTAAATCAACTAATAATTACTCGTCGGTCCATTCTCATATATATATATATATATATATATATATATATATATTCTGCATAATTTCTCTTGGGATATATCATTTATCTTAACTTACCTCTAGCTACTAGCTCCTGATGTATCAAGTGTCCATTCACACTTATTTATTAATAACATCTTGGCCAAAAACTTTTACTGCCTCTCCCGAGTGTCATGCTTGTATAATGTTCTGGAGTCGCAACATATCTGTAGGAACTGAATAAATACAACATCATCCCTCTCTCCTTTTTACCACATTCCTTGTTTACCATCTCTATAATTACTTGAATTGCTTAACTCCGACTTAATAACATATCACACCATATTCCCTGTTTTAAAGAATACTAAGATTTAGTACTACGACGATCTACCTATAGATATTTTACCTTTTCATCTTTGGCGTCTTTTCACATCATCAATGAACCTTAATCGCCTGATGGTAACCATATGTGCCAGGGATAACTAAATTGCTAACGCATGAAGGTGACACCTAGTCTAACTGACACACTTAGTCCCTTATGATTACCTTTGCTCACATTGCTTGCTCTAGGAAAGCATCTTACTGAATGACCTTTAAAGGTTATTCTTCTGTTGTCCATTCTATGATCGCCGAAATGCAATCTCTAAAATTCTCATGATGTCGACTATTATCAAAATCGTTCGATTCCCAATTCATGTTCAGTTTATCTTGTTCACCAGCCCATACTTCTTTCTATCACTCTGTGGTCTACCTTTTCTTTCTGATAATCACGTCGGAGTCACCAACTCATTTCTCAAAATATGGATATGGCTTTATGGCTTATACACTTTTATTTCATCACGACCTGCCACCTTTTGTCTTTCCCCTCACTTGACTGTAGACTCTGTTATCCAGTCATATGATTTATTACACCTTACTCATAATATTTCATTACTCTCTTCTTATTCTCCGACTAATATTTCGATCTATCACTTTATTCTGAAAACTTCAACAAAATGTTCTTTCACTTTTAGCTCGTCTTGCTTCATCTCAATATCTCTTTGGCATGCCTAAAGTTCTCTCTCTCTCTCTCTCTCTCTCTCTCTTTCTCTCTCTCTAGGGTCGGGAGTCATACTAAGGTAAGGATTTATCCTTTTTAGGATTCCCCTACCTATCTTCTGAAATTTCTGAATATTCTAGTATTCATATCTGATTTCACTATTCTAGAGTTCACCATCTAGATGTCTCACAAGGAGATCTATTACCATATTTGCACTACCCTTCAGAAATATTATCTAATGATAACAATCCATCCATAATTGTTTTGTTACTCTAACCTCAACCTAATCCAAATATTGCATCAGTTTCTTAAACTATATTTGTTAGTTCCCATAGGGCATAATTGAGATGCGTGTGGTTAGTTGTATATAACTCTGTTAATATTGAAAGTAACTCAGAATGCTTATATTTCTCTACCTGAATTGCAAATACTGATAATCGTTATTATCTGGGTACCTCGTACTTCTTTTTTGTCCATGTTATTTCACTTACTGAAACTTATATCCATCTCTTAATTTTCTCGTTTCTCTATACCATATGTTTGGATAGATATTCATGCCATGGGGATCCTTATCAAGAGGCTCACATATATTAGTATACACATGATTTGTTGACGACCTAACATTTACGCATTATAAGCATGATGCGAAATCGAGTTTCTCTGATAAACTCTTCCACATCCACATTCAATATCTTACCAAATGTCTTTCCAGATGTAGGCATCGTTGTATCATGAATAAGATAGAGTTTAAGAAATTGAGTTCTTACAACTAAGCTCTACCATACGATCTAGAATAAGAAAAAAGAGTGACAGTCCTAAATGTCCTGTAGCCTCCTGTTTATAAGTGTGGTGCACAACACGCCCATAAACAAGACTCTACTAGACACGGCTTGTAGACTCCCTAGGACAAAACTCCTCTGATACCACTATTGTCACGACCCAAACCGAAGGGACGCGATGGGCACCCGGTGCCTTACTCAATCGAGTGCCAATATAACATATCTTTCTTATTATACTATTATGAGTATGAGCCAGGAAACCCGTCATGAGATAACAAGAATAAACATAAGGGAATACTTAAAATATGATGACCCAACATGATATACAAACATATACATATGACATACGCGCCTATAAGGCCGACATAACCATTTGTAAACTCAAAACATAGGCCAACAAGGCCATAAAAGTATCCATAAAAGTATCCACACAGCTGACATCTGTCTACAAGCCTCTAAGAGTCCCTAATATAATAAAGGTCGGGACAGGACCCCGCCATACAAATCAATACATATCCAAAGCATATTGATCAAATAGACAACTCCGGAGCAAATGGAGCGTACTAACACCTTTCGCTGAGCTGATAGCCTACTTAGAGGAATGTCAACCTGTCTATTGGGACCTGTGGGCATGAAAGGTAGCATCTCAGGCAAAAGGAACGTCAGTTAAAACAAAGTACCGAAATGTAAGTCATGGAATTATAAACAAGAACAGTAATGTAAAGAGAGATAGATGAGATACAACCAGTAACATCTGAGTACCTCTGGAGACTACTGATATGAAATGCATAATACATATATATACATAAACTTTTAAAAACATTCGCCTCTATGGGCATCATTATCATCATATCGTACCCGGTCTCATAGAGGACTCAGTAAAAACGTACCCGGCCATCATAAGGCTCGGTAAAGTCGTACTCGGCCATGTAGAACTCGGTAAACCCAACTTATTAGTGGTTGCACAATAGGTAACGTACCCAGCCGACTTTAGCGCAACTCGATAGAGTAATATAGATACATATATATAATGCATGCTCGACTCGTGGAATCAAGTTCTAAACCTTTTGGAGAGACCTAAGAACATTATGGACATCCCTACTATAAATATGAACCTTCGTAAGATTTAAGGATCATATACACTTGTTTAAAATAACTTTCTAAGGAAAGAACAACATGGACAACCTCAGTTTCTACGAGTAGATCTATTATTAATTAGCGTACCGTTTATATTCATGTCACTTTCGATCATGCGAAAAGAAAGAAGTAAGAGCCTTAACATGCCTTGTATAAGAGAAATGTTACTCTCGTTATCGTTTAAGAATCATAACTATTATGTATCGACCACAACAAATTTTGTAATGAAACGGACAGCACCTCCCCTATATATATGACTTCACACTAGTCAAAACAATCACAAATAGCCCAACATACCCCTATCACTTCATACGCAATACGACAACAATAATAGTATCAAACAATTCAAAAATGTTACGACGAACGACCAACAAACAACCTGTCCATTATGTGGTATTTCTCCACACCCTTCCTCGTCTCAACTCCATAAAATAGAAGAAAAGAGGCAACCCAATACAACACGATTCAGCCAAAAATAGTCCCACAAGTTCATCAACTAAAAAATAATTTTTTCAGTTTACTTAAACACGTTTCGACTTGTCTTTTCTTTTAAATTGAGAAATACAACCAAAAGTACATCATTATACCTCTTATCTAATAAACCAGCCATGAATTCAACTTAAAAATAAGTTCACAACCAGCCAACCATTACCCAAGAAGAAACAACATACCATTCTTTCGAAACTAGCTAGTTTTATTCTTTACGATCGAGTTACAACTCGCAAACACATAGATAAGAAAGGAGAAGCATAAACTTACTTTGTACTGAGTATAAACCACGGAACCTGGTCCTTTTTCATCAAATATAAGTTCCTCAACATGGCTACAAGAAGGAGGAATAGACACTAGCAAGTTGTTCGGACTTTTCAGCACTAGAATTGCATCGTAACATCCGAAATAACCTAGGGTTTGTGTGGGTTTTAGGGGGAGGAGTTGCAGGGGTTCAATTTGTTCTTGGTATGAAATATAATGAAAGAAATGAGTTTAATAGCACTTAAAAGTACCCTCTTGGCCGACTTTGTGACTTTAATTGAGGCCTTTCCTTTTGGCAAGTAGGTGGTGCACCTACTTGTCACTCACTAGCTGCGCAGTCTCGCATAAATGTGAATATCTCTCTACTCCAATGTTGTATCTATGAAAAGTTTAATCCGTTGGAAACTAGACTTGTAGATCTTCAATTTGGTAGGTATATCATTCTATAATTCCAAGTACATTGGGATAAAATATGAGTTTCATTTGACCTAATTTTCAGCACATTTATGAATGGAACTTGTGATGATCTTTTTCCATTTTTGTTCCACAACTCTCTTGACTTAAAAACATAACGCCAACTATGATAAGACTAAATTAACTCATATTATAATCTCCGTATTAATTTAATCACCCTAGTTTAGACCCAAAAGTACATGGTAAAATATTCCAACTTGTCGACTTTCAACGAAACTTATTTTCTTCAATTCGTTTAGCTTCTAAGCCTTCAAACCCTCTTGCTACTTGGTATTAATGATCGTTAATATTTGTAACCTCCATGTTAACATGATGAACTAACTTTGTAAATTTTTCAAATATGATTCCATTTCTGAGCTTATATTAATTGACTTATGACGTACTCTTAGGTACAAAAACATGGGGTGTAACAACTTGGAGAATTGTTGAGAATCAATCCTCGTCTGCAGTCCAATAAGGAAACATAGCTCTCGGTGCTGGAAGACCACTTGGTGATTATGCTAGACAGGTCTACAACCAAGGCTTATCAAGTATTAGACCACCTCCAATTGCAGCTACAAATTTCGAATTGAAGATAGGGTTGCTTCAATCCCTTCAAAAGTATTGTGTCTTCAGAGGAAAGATGATCAGAGATCCAAACAACCATCTAATAGACTTCTAGGAGATTATGAACACCTTTCAATACAATGGTGGGCCACAAGATGTAGTTCACTTAAGGTAATTCCCTTTCACACTCAAAGATGACGCGAAGCAGAGGCTTCGAAGCTTGCATGTTGGATTGATTAGTACATGGGACGAGATAACTAGAAAATATCTTGATAAATATTTCTCATCAGCTAAGATGGGCAAGTGTAGAAGAGAAATCCATAACTTCTACCAAAACGAGATTGAAACTGTGTTGAAGCTTGGGAGAGGTTTAAGAAGATAGTGGAAAAGTGTCAACATAGAGGAATTGAACTTTGGATGCAACTCCAGGATGGGATGGATTGACAACAGCCTCACGTAGAACATTGAACAATGCAACTGGAGGCATGTTGATGAAGAAAACTCTATAGGAGATAGTAACAATAAGTTAGCTGAAGATGCAAATTAGTGGTCCTCTAAGATTACAACAACAACAACAACTACCCAGTATACTCCCACCAGGTGGGGTCTGGGGAGGGTAATATGTAGACGAGCCTTACCCCTGCCTGAAAGGGTAGAGAGGCTGGTCCTCTAAGATTGCAGAAAGAAAAAGATCAACTGGTGTTCACCAAGATGATGTTAACACATCTGTACATGTACAGCTTGATGCAATGGCTAAAGAAATACGAAAGCCGACCTTAGCCTCGATACAAAATGAGCCTCATGCAGCCTGTGATATATGTGAAAGAGGACACCCAACTTGTCATGACCCAAACCCAGACACAATCATGATGGCACCTCTCATGGGGACAAGGCCAGCCAACTAAGCCTAATTCATTCTTTTGAAAAATTATACAGTTCATAAAAAGTCTAAATATGATTTTGAGATAATAATAATTAGCGGGAGTACAACCCAACACGGCCCAAATGAGGGTTTCACAAGTCACGAGTATCTATTAGAGTTTGGATACAACTTCAAGGTCTGAAATATGCAAAGTAGAACAAAAGAAGAAAAATGTGGTGCTGTGAACGCTGGTAGTCACCTCGCTAAACTCCAATAACTTAGCCATCGATCTGCTCAAGACCCGCCATCGAGGGAACAATACCTGCATCTTCACGTGAAGTGCAGAGAGTAAAGTGAGTACTCCAACTCAGTGAGTGATCAAGGAAAATAATAACTAGCAATAAGAAAATTACGTAAGGCAAATCCTCATGTTGTATAGAAGCAGTATAAAACCCCTTGAGAAAAACAATGAAGCTGTGAAATCTTTGGAAAACATCTTAACCTTGTTTAAACCTTTGAAAGTGACTTTTTCAAACAATTGTCTAATTTAATGCAAACAAGTAGTGCATATATGCACAGAAATCGGCCTATCGGGCACAACACTCACTCAATAGAAAATGTCAGGAAATCAGGTAGATATCACATGAAATATCACAACAACAGATAATGGCAGACAAATAAATAAGCAAACACATAAAACAGTACCGGTAGCGCTATGACGTGCAGCCAAATCTATATGCCGACGCGGCGTGCAACCCGATCCATTTATTATCGACGGCGCTCACTAGGGGTGTGCAGACTCCAGGAGGGGACACTTACGAAAAAAGCGCAATATTAAGCCATCTCGTGGCATCAAATCTGGGTCCTCGGCCTCATATCAGTATCAGTATCTTACTGCTGCGGTGTCCAACCAGATCCAAAAGTATCCTCACAACACAAACCCTCGGCCTTACTTAGTCAAAAATCACATAAGCCTTTTGGGCAATAGTAGAATATGATGCTCAGCCCAAAAGTATTGTTGGAGATATCATCTCAAGTGTTAAAGCAAAGTAAACTTGGCTGAGTTCTAAAAAACAGTGAAAAATACATGACTGAGTTCAAGTATAAAATCAAACAGTGAGAAAATATCAACGACCGCCCCCGAATGGGTTCAAATAATTGGCACGAAGCCTAAATATGGCAATCAGCCCAAATTATGATGATAACAAATAAGTTCCAGTCGAACATGCCGTAAAGTCATCAATCGGAACAGACCAAAACACAATCCCCAATAGTAAACAATATCACACTCATCATTAAGTGCGTGTCTCACCTCAATATAGCGCTAAGATGTGCAATCTTGGGTTTCAAACCCTTAGGATATCATTTACAATCATTACTCACCTCGAACAAGTAAAATCTCTATCTCGCGACACCTTTGCCCTCCAGTCGGCGTCCACGCACGTTGAATCTATCCAAAATTAGAGTGAATACATCACAATATGCTAATGGAATAAAGTCCAAGCGATAACAATCAATAACGGGCACAAAATCCAAAATTATCAAAACCCGAGCCCCGGGCCTACTTCTCAAAACTCAGAAATTTTCACATCATTATATTCCTTATCTCCTCACGAGTTTATACATACCAAAAGTTCTTAGATTCGATCTCAAATGGTCCTTCAAATCCATAAATAAAATTTTAAAATCCCAAACCCTAGTTTCTTCCTTTTTTAGCTTAAGTTCCACGAATTTCTAGATGGATTACACAATATAATCGAGTTTCAAGACCAAGATTCTTACCTCATGTCGTTTCCCTTTGAATCCATTTTTTGTCTCCACCAAGAAGCTCTCAAAATGATCAACCATGGAGGAAAAATGACCCAAAATCGCGAATGAATTGAAATTATAACATTCTGCCTAGCTATTAAATTCCTTCTCTGTTATTGTAGAGAAAATCATGCAACCGCGATGCACAAACCTCAGCTCCCGCAAATAACTCTATGTGATCGCAATTAACACACTGGGAACACGATTCTCTGCCCCTTTAACTCACTGCAATCGCACACGCACTCACGCGATCGCGAAGACACACCACACAAACCTATGCGATCGCAATCTCTTATACGCGATCGCGATCTCTTATACGTGATCACGTAGACCAAAATCATGCTGCCCAAAAAAGCCCTACATGATCGCATTCATAACCATGTGATCACATAGAATAGCATCTGAACTGAACACCAGCAGAAATTTCTGCAATTCTCCAAGTCCAAAAAGGTCCGTTTAATCACCCGAAACTCACTCAAGGTCCTCGGGACCTCAACCAGACATGCCAAAATATCCCATAACATCATTCAAACTTGTTCCAATCATACAAACACCTCAAACAATATCGAATTACCCAAAAATTATCAAATTAGAGCCTATGTTTTCAAAAACTTCTAAAATACCAAACGACGTTAGGATGATATGAAATTTTGCACACACATCCCAAATGACATAAAGAAGCTACGAAAAATTCTCGTAATTCCATTCCTACTCTTGAATCAAAATCTCACCTACCATCCAAAATCGCCAAAATACTAACTTCATCAATTCAAGCCAAATTCCACATCGGACCTCCAAAACCAATTTCGATCAAGCTCCTAAGTCACAAAATCATCCAACAAAGCAAACCAAATCATAAAATTTGGATCTAAGCTCATATACAAATAAGTCATCCCTTGGTCAAACCTTTCAAATTCAAAGCTTTCAACTAAGACTGTTTCCTTTAAATTCATTCCGATTTCCTTGAAAACCAAAACTAACAATCTACATCAGTCATAAAACCTTACACAGGGCAAGTCATTCCCAAGAACTGTCTCAAAATGACCGGTCGTGTCGTTACACTACATATGTGTGTCAAGCCTCAACTGAGGGAGTGAATGTTATGGGGGATTACAACCTAAATGCACTAGGTCAGAAGTACCCTGGTTTTTCATGAAGTTCACCTGGGGGTACCGCAAATGCATGGCAATAAAACAATCCCAAATTTTAGGGACAAGGAGCTCTAGGTTTCATAAATTAGCCGAGGCAGTAATTTCACCCTCAATAACCCAATCAGCCTAGTGTAGAAGATCTAATGAAGGCTTTCATTGTCAACACAGAGGAGAGAATAGATGCTCATGGGGAAGCAATTCGAAATCTAGAGAATCAAGCGGGACAAATTGAAAAAACATTATCTGAGAGGGTTCCAGGAACTCCCCCTGCTGAAGCTGAAAGAAACCCTAAAGAAATAGTAGATGTTGTAACCTTGAGAAATGGGCAAGCATTGAAAGATCCCACTCCTATTCAAAAAGAGGTGGTATCTAAAAAAGAAAGTGAGGAGTAGCAGAAAAGTGATGTGGATAAGAAGAAGAAAGGAAAGGATGGACCTGACAATAGAATGAAAGAGGAAACTTCGAGAATGGATGAACGTACTGCGAGCAAGCATATTCTTGCTCTACCTTTTCCCCAAAAGCTATAACGAGAAAAGCTAAATAAGAAATTTGAGAGACTTCTGGACATGTTGAAACAGATTAATGTGAATTTTCCCTTCAGCGAAGTGCTCTCACAAATTCCAGTTTATGCCAAATTTCTATTGTATAGGGCACCTTGACTGTACAATTCCTACTGCCTGACAAATCACAAGCTCTATGAAGTTTCTCGTAGCTTCCCGCTGATGTGTCTCCCCATCTGGCGCGCCTGTGTAATATTTACAAATCTCGTAGCTTCACTAGTCATGTTATCGAGAGGGGCATAACTTGTTATATCTTTGTATAATTTTATTGATTGAATTCATAATTCTCCTTAGTAATCAAAAGAGGTCAGTTGAATTAAACCTAGTTAGAAGGATAATCGAGAGAGGTTCTCCTAAATACTAATCCACTAGAATTCTTGTATATCTTCACTGAACTTAAATTGGTTGATATTGTGAGGTTGAAACTTAATTGAAAGAGGAGTTTTTACTAAACGTTTGAACTAATAATTTATTCAAGAGACTCACTTATACCTTAGAAGTGAATTATCGAGAGTTAAATCCCAAATAATTGTTTTGCACCTATCCTATCAAAATTATATCTTCTCCCATTGATATCCTTATTTGCTCATTACTTGCATTGATTGTCATTAGTCAATTAGCTATAGATTGTTAGTTAATTTTAGCATTAATTATAACATTCTCAATTGCTGATCATCTTGGATAGTAAGCTAGCTACAAACTACGATAATATTGTTTAACTTCAGTCCATGTAGATACGATATTATATTATACTATATTCCACTAGCAATCATATTTAAATTTAACTATTTAGTATAAACTAATTGAAATACAATTTATATGTGACTTTTTCTGGTTATCCTACATGATTGAATTAGTTAATATGTTATATGTGGCTAATTTTAAGGATGCGACTTGGCTTACGGAGTTGATTTTTTTCTCTCTTTTTACTAATATATAGATTAGAAGTTGCTCGATTTCTGAATGTAAAAATGGAGCGCTACTTGGCCGCCCCAATTTAACCTTTACCCACTTATTTTTATAAAAAGTTTTAACTTGTATCCATTTTTTAAATAACTTCAGGAATTTTTCTCCTCTTTCTTCTTCTTCTTCTTCTTCTTCTTCTTCTTCTTCTTCTTCTTCTTCTTCTTCGGGTAAAAATGATTTTATATGATATTTGTGAACATATTTTAAGGTAATTTATGATGTTTCATAGTGGTGAGTTATTATGGTATTTTATATTTTACTATTTTTGAGGGTTTCTTTTTCTTCTTTTTATTAATTGCAAATGGATTGGTTAAATTTTTGTTGCTTTGATAAATTGATGATTGTGCTTTGTTATTGATGATATTTGGAGGTTACATTTCAAATTTATGCTCATTTGGAATTGATTTGGGTATTAAATCGTACATCGCATTGCTATAATTTCAAGAACAAATTTTTATTTTTGGGCAATTTGCACTTCAGGCCTACTTGGACAGCTTGTTTGGATGGTTGGTGCATGTTGTATTGTATGGTATTGTTATTTTAAATACAATATTTGTTTTGATTGTTACTTAAATTTTATTGTAGCGTATCGTTAAATTCATCGTTACGTAATGATGAATAGTATCACTTTTAGAACGACGGATTTAATATGATGGCATAGTTTTCTTATTTTTTCTGTCATCTTGTCCTTCTTTATTATTAAATAATCATATTTTATCATTTACCCTACTTTTTTATATAATAATTCTACTTTGTATCCTTCGTTTTAGTAATGTTGCAAGTTTATTTTTTATATTGTTGGTGTATGACATCATGAAACAATGGCAAACGATACAATCGATCCAAATATTGTATTCATCAAATAATACAATATGATATATTATAAAATAATGTTATTAATTATTTATTTTATTCTGTCTGTTTTATATTCCAGACAAATATTATATTAGTATGATACTTCCTAATAGATGATCATATATTTGTGACAGCGAATTGTTGGGAGTTTCTAGTGAATGCTCACAGTTGTACCTTATATTATGATTATCACTTTGCTTTATGATTTGTTCACATATCGGAGTTTTGGTGAGGTAGAGCATATGTTTTCAAGAAACCTAAACTTAATCCTATTTATAAAAGCTAAAATGGTTAATTAAGTGGAAGTTCACGCGTTGGTTTTGCTTAGAAGTATTGTTAGGTGTCATCTCGATTTATTATGAAATTTGGGTGGTGACATTTTAAGGTAAAGTTGGAGGTTTGTAGGTAAAATGACAACTAAGTAATAAAAGAATAAGAATAAAAAACAAAAACTAAAATGAAAAACATAGTCTGTGGAAATGTGATTGCTTATTCTTATGGCATGGATCTCCTTTTTTTCCCCTCTCTCTCGTTCATCAATGATGTGGCTGATATACAGCTGTAGCAAAGTAGTCTATTGACTCAAAGAACGAACAAATTTAAAGGTTATAAGAACGGAAATTCTCAAGGAAGAAGAGAAAGAAGCCACTCATGCTTAACCAAAAGTGGTCTCATCAAGGTGATTGGCCTAAAATTTTTGTTTCATGACACGTACTAATATATGAATTCAATACATAGCAGAGACGGATTTAGGGCCAGAAGAATGTTCACCCAAACTCAGCTTTTAATTTTATATATTATATTTAAAATTATCTTAGTATAATTTAAAAATATAACTTAATAATCAAAAACGTTCAACACCTTTATAAGGTTATTAGTTTTGTTGCCAATAACTACAATTTGTTTTTACTTTTTTTACATAGAAATTCTGTCTCCGCGGCTGATATATAATATAAAAAATATTTATATTATTAGTATAATTTAAGTGTAAGAAATTATTATTGTATTTTTATTTCATAAATTCACATATGTTAAGAACAGAATTCTAATTAGAGTGAATGTCTATCTTGTAGAGAGTTTTACTTTGAGGCTAAGTTATTTTTCCTCCTATAAATAGAGGGGTCTTACCACATTGTAGACCACCCCAAAATTCAATAAGAATTTTCTCTCTCTTTCTCTGCAATATTGCTCTTGTTCTTTTATTGTTTTATAACACGTTATCAGCACGAAGCTCTACTATCTCAAGAATCTCTTTGAGAAAATTAAGGTATTTTTTCTCCTCCTAATTTTGTTTTAATTATGTCTGACATTATGAAAAGAAAGTTCGTTGCCCTTGAAATTTCGGGCAAGAACTACATGACATGGGTGTTGGATGCTGAAATCCATTTGGATGCAATGAGTCTTAGAGACGCCATTAAAGACAGAAATAATGCATCCACCCAAGACTGTGCTAAGGCCTTGATTTTCTTGCGCCATCACCTTGATGAAGGTTTGAAAATTTAATATCTCACAGTCAAAGATCCACTTATCTTGTTGAATGGCTTAAAGGAGAGATATGACAACTTAAAGTTGGTCACTCTGCCACAAGCACGATATGATTGGGCTCATCTGAGGCTCCAAGACTTTAAGTCTGTTTCTGAATATAATTCTGCAATGTTTAGAATTACTTCTAAATTGAAACTCTGTGGAGATACTATAACTGATTATGATATGTTTGAAAAAACGTTTACAACGTTTCATGCCTCCAATATGGTTCTGCAACAACAGTATAGAGAGAAAGGTTTCAAAAAGTACTCTGAGCTGATTTCTCTTCTCCTTGTGGCTGAGCGAAACAATGACCTGCTCATGAGAAATCACGAAAATCGACCCACTAGTCTACACCATTGCCTGAAGTAGATAAGGTGTATTCCCATTATGCTAAGCGTGGAAAAGGCTATGGCTTTAATCATGGTCGTGGTCGTGGTCGGGGTCATGGCCGTGGACGTGGACAAGGAAGAAATTTTCCTGGTGTTAGTCATCCCCCAAAGAGATATAACCACCAAAAGCGGAAATGGAATTATGAGAATTCAAAAGCAAATAGTTTAGAAACTATATGTCATCGTTGCGGTGGAAAAGGGCACTGGGCAAAAATTTGCCGTGTACCAAGATATTTGGTTGAGCTTTATCAAGCATCTCTAAAGAGTAAAGGCCCTGAAACCAATTTTGTCTCTGACAATAATTTTGACATCACCCACTTGGATGTGGCAGACTTCTTTGAGCACTCTGAGGGGAAAATAGATCACTTGATTGGTGATGGATCCATGGTTAAAGAAGATTGAGCAGTTTGATATTTTTATTTTTACTTATTCGTAGTAGTTAATGAATAAATAATTATCATAGTTTACATAAGTTATCTATTATTGTGAATGGTTCAAATTTTATATAACTTTAGATTACACATTCATCTTATGCTTTATTTGTAATGATTTTTCAGTAAGTTAATAGATTAACATAACAGATAATCGATTAACCAATATATTCTATTAAACTGGACCTTTTCCGCAAGGCATGTTAGTCGACTATCCGATTTAGTTAATCGACTAACCTAATGACCGTTACCTAAGTTAATCGATTATTACTTTAGTTAATCGATTAACCTTATGTCCGTTGCCTGTTCATCGACTATTTTTTAAACGTTGAAACAGGTTAGTCGATTATCTATTTGGTTAATCAACTAACCTCAGCAGATTTTGAAAATATTGTTTAATTATTAAGCAACAGATACAAGAGTATTAAAAGGAGAATAACTATGATAAAAAATACTAATATTTTTCGTATATTTCTTTTGTATGTCAAACCATGGGAAGCAAATATGGATATCTCACAAAGCAAACTTGGATCAACGTCCAATTGTAAAAAATATTTGTTTAATTGATTCATGTACCACACATACGATATTCAAAGAGAAGAAATTTCTCTCATTTAAGTATGTGTAAGGCAGATGTTACTACAATTTCTGGTAGTAGTAAATTGATTGAAGGTTCCGGAAGAGCAACTATAACTCTGCCTAAAGGAACAATATTTATCATAGAGAATGCAATGTTCTCTTCCAAGTCCAAGAGGAACTTGTTGAGTTTTAAAGATATCCGTCAAAATGGATATCATATTGAGACAATAGATGAGAATAATCTTGAATACCTCATCATTACAAAGAATGTCTCTGGATAAAAGAGGGTTATTGAGAAGTTCCCATCTTTATCTTGTGGCCTGTATTGGACAAAAATTAGTGCAATTGAGGCATATTCCACAGTAAACCAAAAGGTTACTGATTCCAATACTTTTGTACTTTGGCATGATCGATTGGGACATCCTGGATCAATTATGATGAGACGGATTATAGAAAACTCATATGGGCATCCATTAAAGAATTTAAAGATTCTTTTAAATAATGAATTTTCTTGCACTTCTTGTTATCAAGGCAAGTTAATTATTAGACCATCACCAACAAAGGTTGGAACTGAGTCACCTACGTTATTGGAACGTATACAAGGGGATATTTGTGGACCTATTCACCCACCTAGTGGGTCCTTTAGATATTTTATGGTCTTAATAGAGGCATCCTCTAGATGGTCTCATGTGTGCCTATTGTCATCACGCAACCTTGCGTTTGCAAAATTAATGGCACAAATAATTCGATTACGAGCACAATTTCCTGATAATCCAATTAAGTCTATTATACTAGATAATGCTGCTGAGTTTTCATCCCAAGCATTTAATGATTATTTCTTATCAATTGGGATAAAAGTGGAACATCCTGTAGCTCATGTTCACACTCAAAATGGTCGTGCAGAATCTTTAATTAAACGTCTGCAGTTGATTGCAAGACCATTACTCATGAAAACGAGGCTGCCCACTTCGGTTTGGGGTCACGCCATTTTGCATGCAACAATGCTAGTTCGTCTCAGACCGACGAATTATCACAAATATTCCCCGTTGCAATTAGTTTTGGGTCATGAACCTAATATATCCCATTTAAGAATTTTTGGATGCGCAGTATATGTGCCTGTAGCACCGCCATACCGCACCAAAATGGATCCGCAAAGAAGGTTAGGAATATATGTTGGGTTTGAATCGCCCTCCATTATTCGCTACCTCGAAACATTGACAGGGGATTTGTTCACTACACGATTTGCAGACTGTCGATTCGATGAGACACTTTTCCCAAAATTAGGGGGAGAAGTTGGTGAAACCAAACGGGAAATTTTGTGGAAAAATCCATCATTATCTCATCTTGATCCACATACCTCTATTTGTGAAAAAGAGGTGCAAAATATTATCCATTTGCAAATAATAGCAAATCAAATGCCTGACGCATTCACGGACTTGAAAAGGATAACAAAATCTCACATCCCCGCAGAGAATGTTCCAATCCGTAATGATGTCCCTATTGGACAATCTTCTAGTGTCATATCTAATGAGTCGAAAGCACGCCTAAAACGTGGCAGGCCATTAGGTTCCAAAGATCGAAATCCTAGAAAAATGAAAGTAAATGATCAAAATGACACTACGAAAGAATCTCATGAGGAAATTCACGATTTTATAAATTCTGAGATTCATGAAGAATCCATTGAGCCCGAGACTCAGGAAAATAAGGAACTATCAATAAATCCAATCGATATTGAGACAAATTTTAATCGAGTGGATATAGTAGTGGATTATGTCTTTGCATATATTTTTGCATCTAGCATTATGCAAGAAAGTGAGGATCTTGAACCTCAATCTGTTGGAGAATGTCGACAAAGACTTGATTGGCCAAAATGGCAAGAAGCAATCCAATTAGAATTGAATTCACTTGCAAAACGTGAAGTTTTTGGGCCTATAGTTGAAACACCTAATGGTGTTAAACCTGTTGGCTATAGATGGGTGTTTGTACGCAAGAGAAATGAGAAAAACAAGGTACAAAGATATAAGCACGCCTTGTTGCACAAGAATTTTCTCAAAGGCCTGGTGTCGATTATGAAGAGACATATTCACCGGTAATGAATGCTATAACTTTCCGTTATCTCATTAGTTTTGCTGTCCTTGAAAAGCTTGACATGCATTTAATGGATGTGGTTACTGCCTATCTTTATGGCTCACTTGATAATGAGATATACATGAAAATTCCCGATGGATTCAAAATGCCAAACACTCATAATTCAAAGTCCCGGGAAATGTTTTCAATCAAATTACAAAGACCTTTGTATGGTCTAACGCAATCAGGACGAATGTGGTATAATCATCTTAGTGAGTATTTATTAAAGGAAGGCTATATAAATGATGCCATTTGCCCATGTGTTTTTATAAAGAAAACAACATCGGAATTTGTTGTACTTGTCGTATATGTCGATGACATAAACCTTATTGGAACTCCCATAGAACTCCAAAAGGCAATTGATTATTTAAAGAAGGAATTCGAGATGAAAGATCTCGGAAAGACAAAATTTTGTCTTGGTTTGCAAATTGAATATTTGGCAAACGGAATTTTTGTTCATCAATCTGCCTATATAGAAAAGGTATTGAAACGGTTTTACATGGATGGAGCATATCCTTTAAGTACTCCGATGGTTGTTCGATCACTTAATGTGAATAAGGATCCATTCCGACCGCAAGAAAAGAATGAAGAGCTACTTGGTCCTGAAGTACCATATCTTAGTGCAATTGGCGCACTAATGTATCTTGCAAATACTACAAGGCCTGACATAACTTTTTCAGTTAATGTCTTAGCAAGATATAGCTCTGCTCCCACAAGGAGACATTGGAATGGAATCAAACATATATTGCGGTATCTAAAAGGGACTACCGATATGGGCTTATTTTATAGCAATAATTGCAGTCCTGATCTTGTTGGTTATGCTGATGCTGGATATTTATCTGACCCACACAAGGCTCGATCTCAAACAGGTTATGTGTTTATCTGTGGAGGCACTGCCATATCTTGGCGATCGACTAAGCAATCAATTGTGGCTAATTCATCTAATCATGCTGAGATAATCACTATTCATGAAGCAAGTCGAGAGTGTGTGTGGTTGAGGTCTATAATACATCATATTCAAGACAAATGTGGTTTAAATGTGACAAACTACCCACGATTTTGTATGAAGACAATGCAGCATGCATAGCCCAATTGAAAGGAGGATTCATAAAAGGAGACAGAACAAAGCATATTTCACCAAAGTTATTTTTCACACATAATCTTCAAAAGAATGGTGATATCAATGTGCAACAGATTCGTTCAAGTGATAATATGGCTGATTTGTTCACAAAATCTCTACCAACGTCAACCTTCAAGAAGCTGGTACACAAGATTGGAATGCGAAGGCTCAAGGATGTGAATTGATGCTCTTTTCAGGGGGAGTTAATGCGCGTTGCACTCTTTTTCCCTTACAAGGTTTTGTCCCACTGAGTTTTCCTTGCAAGGTTTTTAACGAGGCAACCAATAGGCGCATTACTAAATATGTGTACTCTTTTTCCTTTTCTAGAATTTTTTTTTTCATTGGATTTTATTTTAGTTATGGTTTTTAATGAGGCACGTTACTTATTGAGTAGACATTCAAGGGGGAGTGTTAAGAATAGAATTCTAATTAGAGTGAATGTCTATCTTGTAGAGAGTTTTACTTTGAGGCTAAGTTATTTTTCCTCCTATAAATAGAAGGGTCTTACCCCATTGTAGACCACCCCAAAATTCAATAAGAATTTTCTCTCTCTTTCTCTGCAATATTGCTCTTGTTCTTTTATTGTTTTATAACAACATATATATTATAAGCAATTAGTTATTTGATCTGATACTGTAAAGAAATTGCGCTAAAGAATGTATTTTCTATGTGGAGAGTTAGAATATCGGTTCTCCACTTACGAGCAACTTTAGTACTTTACATGCTTCAATGTACACCATTTCCGTATTTCACTTTGACCTTTTAAATTAATTAATTTTTCATTGTCTTTATTTTACCTTCCACATACATTTATCAAAGAAACACAACATTAATTATAAGACGTCTTTTCAAATAAGAAAGATTTATTCTATAGGATTTTTCAATTTGCTATTTGATTCAAGTCCAATGTGTTATTATTATTCCCTTTGTCCAACAATATTGAATCTGTTATGGTTGGTTATGTTGGGATATATACTATTACTATGGGTTTGGTTTAGATATAATATTTATTATGATATAATTGTTTATTTAGTTTTAATAAAGTTTTAAATAGATCATATAATAGTCTCTGTTCTTTGCTTATATAGTAGATGATTTAGTGTATAGAGTTTAGCTTATACACAGAAGATTAAATCATCAGTTCTTATAAGTATAAAGTTTGAGTTCACAATCTAATGATGGAATTGGACAAACCATCAGGAATGATTGTAGCACAAGATTAAATATAATTTATCTTGATTATGGGAATTGTTTAATTCCAGCTTCTTGTGCTAGTATATTTGGTATGTATGGAACGGACCAGGTAGAGATAAGTATTTTATACTGACTTAATAAGATAAACTCTCTAGCCATTAAATGTACTTATACACTTAATTTTGATATAATTATTATTAGGTGTGTATAGTATTATTGTTTTGATTTATTAAAAGGCGAGATTCTTTCGTGGGTCAATATATTTGGTAAATTGAATAATAATAATAATAATAATAATAATAATAATAATAATAATAATAATAATAATGTACATTGGCGAAGTAATAGTTAGTTGATGGAATCCATGTCTCGGTTTAGAGATTGATGATACACCTTTATGAAAGCTTATGAGTTTTCATGTGTAAACTCGGCCGGTGGATTTTTTATTCGACACATGAAATAAGTTAAGCGAAAGTCTAAAGGAAATAATCAATAAATTAAATCGTCAGTAATTTAATTTAATTGATTCATATCTGAATCTTAACATGGGGAGTTAAATAAAATTTAATGGATGAATTTCAAAATTGAATAAGTAGTGCAATTATGAATTTTTAGTAGAATAATTCATAATTAATTATGGTAGATATTAATTTTAAAAATTATAAATTAATTTCATAATTGGAAGCCTTGTTAATTAAATTCTATGGTCCCTACTGTGCCTAAATAATAGGAAATAAATGAATCCTCTTTCTGATGGAAAAGAAAACTCAACAGGTTTATGAAAAGGGTCTTAACCCTTAAAACTTGTGCTATAAATACATAAGGTTTTCCACCTAGAAGAAAAAAGATATGGTGGCTGAAATTTTCAGCCAAGTTTTCCTAGAAATTTCGCCCACAAAAATTGCTATTTCTGGTTATTATTTGGGTAACACAGTAGAAGACCGTGGAACATTCACGATTGTGCGGGTGATGGAGATTCCATTGAGAAGGTATGGAACAGAAGACCCACGTGGTAGAAGAGATATGTTCACGCTTCAAAAGGTAACAGGTGAAATCTCGTTTATACTAGTTGTCTAGATTACATGTGATTTTGATACTGAAATTGCTTCTGCTACTTATTATAATCCATCAGGTTTAAGCAAATTTGCATGCCGTCAAAGTGAAAAGGTAGTGCACTCGTATAATTAGCCTAATAAAGATGGTATACAAAGTGAAAAGGTAGTGCACTCACATAATTAGCCTAATAAAGATGGTATATTTCTAGATGGAAGATAGTAATAACAACATTAATTCACTGTAATCTGATTTAGTGGGGTTTTGGGAAGATAGTGTGAGTTGTTTCCAAATAGATTCCTCCCATTCTTTCCTCTAAGAACTTTCTACCTTACTCTTGGGGATGTTCAAACTCATAACATTTCGGTTAGAAGTGGAGATTAGTTACCATCACAGCAACCTTTAAAATAGCTAGATTTACAAGTGATCATTTAAAAATAGCCACAGTTTCAAAAGTCACCGAAATTTAGCCACTTTTCATGTAAAGATAAATCTGAACGAAAAAATTGTTTAAAATTCGAAAAATACACCAGCATACTATACTAGTATTCAAGTATAATAAACTGGAGCTCAAGTATAATATATTGGAGTTCCAGTAAAGTATACTGGATCTCCAATATATTATACTAGAGTTTAGAGTTCTTGTATACTTTGCTGGAAATCAAGTATAATATACTGGAGCCAGCAAAGAATATCGGTTCAGTATAATATGCTGGAAGTTCATACACACATGTATCGAACTATAATATATTATATTGAATAAGTCTCTGTTACAGCAAAATAATAGTTATTTTCAATGACTTGACAAACGCTGCTTATTTTTAAATGATCAATTCAAAAATTAATTAATTCGTGCTATTCTGTCAATTTTTATTAACCCTTCAAAATGGGCCAAGTTTGGCCCTTTCATTTAAAATAGAAAACCGACTTCCTAAAATGATTCAGCACGCCAACTTTAGAATTTAGCAACCAGAAATATGTATTAACTTAAATGAAAGCTTAAGTGCCCTTATAATTTGGAAAATAAATTATTCAATGAAATTGGTGCAAAATCACGAGGAATCAAGATTCCAATTTTAGCAGATACAACTCGGTTAAGTTTGTAAAGTTATTTGGTAACGGTGCTAATGTAAGATAGCAGGCATGAAATTGAATAACTGAATTATTCTAAAATTTACTGAGCAAAATTATGTGTTATGTCTATTAATGTGAGATAACATATATCTAATAGTATAATCAAAGTGTACGCAAGTTAAATCAGGCAAACCATCATTATAGAAATTCTGATGCTAGTATTTTTCAAGAAAATTTAATATAAAGAGAAAAAAGGGGGATACAATGAACGAAAGTTTTGGTCTGAATAATTTGCTAAAATTTATCTATATTCAAGTTTAATATATTCTAAGTTCAAAGGAGGACAGCTACATTATTGTCACTGTCGGCTGTGTTTTATATGAAATAAACAACGTTTACTCGTTTAATTATTTTCATTTAGTCACACAACTGATCATAAACACAAAAGAAGTTCTTTTCCTGTCATGTAGGGAGAAAAATAATCCTATAAAACAATTAAAAAATATGTAAATTAATCATGAAGAGGGAGGCTTCTTTATTTTCTTTATCTTGTTTGATTCTGTCTATGAAAGGAAAATAATTGATATTTGGTGTTGTTGGGAATATAGATGATTGTTAAGAGAAAATGGAAGATACCCTTCATGTTCCCAAGAAATAAAAAATTAATTTCCTTCAGAAATATTCGTAAATTACACTATACAAAGAGATTATGATCAGTTCAAAGAAATGATAGATAAAACTTTAATAATTTAATGCCACCTGGCGAAAAAACCACTAAATAAATACACTGGAGTCTGTATACACAATTTTATCTTATGTCAAACATAAAAAAAACCTCTTTTTTTTTTTTGTATTTTGGAACTTTTGCAATTGAATTTAACTAAGAGATCAGTTGTTTATTTGAACAAACCATATCAGTTGGAAATATTCTCTCATCTTCTTAAAACAAGTTATCAATATTACAGCTTGTTTTTTTTTTTAATTTTATTCCTTTTTTTAAGTTTTAATTTATTTTAAGTAATACGACTTTATGAACAGTAAATCTTGGAGAAGGAAATGCCCTTATTGCCCCCTAAAGAAATATCCTCTTGATGTACCCCACACAAATGCTGTCAAACTCATTAATTTTCTCAGAACTCTGTTATAAGACAAAAGCAAGTAAGATTATTAGAGCTCCAATTTCACATATCAAATGTAGAAAAAGGGGAAGAATAAAAAAAAGCAAAAATAGAAATAAAGAATAAAGAAACAATATAATATGAATTTAAACTGTATATATTGAGTAGAAGATGTCTGTAGTTTTACATGCTATAACAAGTAACTCACTATCATTTAAGGAAACTGAATAATGTATAATTATTTACACTGTCGATGTATATATAGAAGCATGGGCGAAGCTACATATTATAAAGGATGGTCAACTGATCACCCTTCATCGAAAAATTATATTATTTATATAGACAAAATATTAAATTTTAGAGGTATAAAACATATATTGAACACTTTTTCTTGAAGAATATTTTAACTTATTTCAAATTTGAACACTCTTGAATAAATTTTTGGCTTCCTACTGTATGCAAGGTTAAACTCATATAACATTAGTAACAAACTGAATAAACCTCAAAATCAAAGCATCTGCTGAATATGACTTTCTTATTAATATTAAGGTTCCTCCCTCCTAAGTCCTATCTATATGATCATACCAGCCTGTGTGCCCTTTCATTTTCCATAGGTTCCACTCTCCTTCCATTTTCTAATTATCATTAACATCATCCTTCATATAACCATTCTAAATAGAATTGCTCTTCCTCTTGTTGCGCTGACACAGTACAGCTTATCATTCAAGAAAAAAAAAGTGAAAAAAACTTAGGCTTCTTTTTGGCCTTTTTAGCCAGCATTGCATTGCATTGCACATGGGGAGGCATTCTTGCTGTTACAAGCAGAAACTGAGAAAAGGCCTCTGGTCCCCTGAAGAAGATGAGAAACTTATAAATCATATTACTAAATATGGTCATGGCTGTTGGAGTTCAGTCCCTAAACTAGCTGGTACAATACACACACTATTTTACTCACTTTTCTTGAAAATGCATGAGAAAAATAACACTAGTTTGTTTTTGATGCAGGGCTTCAGAGGTGTGGCAAGAGCTGCCGGCTAAGATGGATTAACTACCTGAGACCTGATTTGAAAAGAGGAACATTCTCACTTGAGGAAGAGAATTTGATCATTGAACTTCATGCAGTTCTAGGAAACAAGTAAATATAGTTTCTTTTACACTTTATAGTACTTTTCATGATGTAACAAAACTGACCCTTGACTTCTTTTTCCATAGGTGGTCACAAATTGCTGCTAGATTACCTGGAAGAACAGACAATGAAATCAAGAATTTATGGAATTCTTCCATTAAGAAAAAACTAAGGCAAAAAGGGATTGATCCAAACACTCACAAGCCACTTTCTGAGGTTGAAAATGAAGAGAAGGTTTCAGTAATCAGTAAAAACAATGAGAAAGCTTCTGAAGGCTCCAGTGAGCTCAATTTCTTTGAAGTTCATGAGAATTCTAACTATGGAATTAAATCAGAGAAACCAAAACCATCTTCAGCGACGACTATGGACCGCTATTCCAATAATATGAGTGCTGCTGTAGCCCCACCAACACATGAATTCTTCCTTAATAGGTTTGTTAACACACATGAAACTTCCACCACTAGTTGTAATAAGCCTCTTGATTTGGCTAGTTATCTCTCTTTTCAGCAGTTGAATTATGGCTCAAACATTGGTTTGTCCATGAGTCCAAACACCAATCATCTTCTTTTCAACTCCAACAATTCCAAGAATTCAGAAATGGTTTCTCATCAGTTCAATTCCAGCATGACAACAAATGATAACATTCTCCCTTCCATTTCAAACTCAATTCTCACATCTCCAATAGCAGCCGCAAGTAATAATTCAATAGGGACTTTTACCAGCAACGGGAGCAGTACTAGTATTGATCAATTACAAAAAAACTCAACTTTCTTTGATAATAATGCATTTTCATGGGGAGCTGCAGACTGTGGGAAATCAGAAAAAGAAGCCGCCAATATTAATCCATCAGAAATTGATCCTGAAGACATCAAATGGTCTGAGTATTTGCATACACAATTTTTACCAGCCAATTCAATCCACAATCATCAAATAACTCAAGACGTGTACAGTGAAAAATCAGGCACACAATTTGACACAGAAGGTTCATTGACATGGCTGCAGAACCAACAGCAACAACCTTCTCTACAAACTGCAGACTTATATAGTAAGCATTTTCAGAGAATTCCAGATGCATTTGGACAATTTTCTTAACCTATTTTTAATCAACAGAGTTGTTAATATCCAACAGGTGTGTGCTATATATAGAGTTTTATTCTTAATCTGTAAATGGTTCTTTTGCAAAAGTTCTTCTTTGTGAACACAATGGATATTCTTGATAGAATATTAAAAACTTGTTCTTCTTTATGTGTATGTTTTCAATAGAATGAATATTACTTTTTTTATTTCTCTTTTAAAATTTTGTCTATCTCCTGTATTTTTGGTTTACAGGCTGTAACTAATTCTGTCTATTAAGTGTTAATTCCAACAGCAACAACTTTCACATAAGAATATGGATTTCCTATTCAACCTAAAAGAATCCGTTGAAGATTGTGACAATATGTAACATAGTCTAAATCTTTTTGAGTTTTCACAAACTCTTGAACACATGTACAGGACACATCTCTATCATAATAGACCTTTTTCCTAATTGTACAATTGATGATAAGCACATAATTTATTCTTATTGAATGATTCAAGGAACCATTTTCCTTAAATGGGTGTCTATCCTTGTCTCCTGCAGATGGAGATAGTTTTAACTTTTGACAGTCTTTAAGTCATTTCCTCTCTTCCTATGGACCAAAATATGATGTAAACACATGTTATAGCTGTCTCTTTTAGGTTCATATATATACATGCAAAAAATAACACTTTCCATCTTAAGGAAACTAAAAAGAAAAAATAAAAAAATCCACAACTTAAAAGGCTGGTAATAGTCAAGACTGAAGAAAGAGAATTTCCTATTAGCAATATTCTTGAGATTCACCAGTTAATCAAAAATATTTCCAACTCAATATTTGGGGGTTGGAGGATATCCATGTCATTGATGTAGTCTATAGAGTGTGGACACAAATGATACATCCCCTATCAGAAACTAACTTTATCTACTTGAAAAAACAGGAGAAAGAGGGTCCCTATGATAGAAACAAACCATCTTCATACTGATACTGATACTGATACTGATACTGAGGAAAGGTATATCACATTACTTTTTTTGAACTTAATTAGGAGAAATCGTATAGGGGAAATCAGCAAATTAGAGGAAAGATCCTCAAGATTAAGCAAAAATTTTCAAGAGGCTGCATCAGCTTCTAATAAGAAAAGCTACCAAGTTTTGGTTCCCTGGTTCTCTACCATAATAAGTCCACTTTAATTTTATTTTTCTTGCCTTAAAAATTAGGCCAACTTTCTGTTTAGCCAAAAAGTGGGACTTCGGTCAAAGCTTATTTTAAAAGAACCCCGGTTATTGACAATTTAATGGTAATAAGAATAATTGAAAAATAATAACTGAATACAAATTAAATCAATGTATTCCAATAGTATTTTGTATTTTTACAAATGATAAGTCTTTCCCATTTATAGCTATTTCTAGGTGATACGTTTTGTTTCTGTCGTAATAAGGCCATTATAGATAATTAATAGTATTTAATGCTACATGATAATTGGTAGTCAATGTTATCCAATACAAACTCTCTAACGTTTTCTGTAATTAATGCCTATTAATTTCTAATAGTAGGTATCCGTACATTCTCTTGCAATCAGGTTCATTCTCTTATCTTGACTTTCGAACATAAAGAGACCCGAGTATCGAGTATCTTGAATCTTTGCTCGTGTCTATTGTAACTATAGGTGACCAACGGGTGGGCCGGGCCGGGTCCGGGTCCAAATTTTATGACCCGTCCGGGTCCGGGCCGGTCCGGTCCGGGTTCAATTGGGGGCGGGTTGCAATTGGGCTGGGTTGATCCGGTCCGGGCCGGGCCGGGCCGGGCCGGGTTTATCTTTTTTTTTTTTTTTGAATTACGTATAGTATAAATATTAAGTTATATTAATACTTTGTAATAATTGAATGAACACAACAAAAGATGGGGAAAAAATTGCACTTATTGCAAGTGCTACTTTATTTCTTAAATTCAAAATTTCAAACTGAAAAACTAAAATGTATCATAATTAGTTTACAATTTACATCAAATGGCTTGCATTGCAATAGCAAGTTCTTCCATATTAATATGAACCTCTGGACCTTCTTCTGGAGTGTTAAATTCGGATGGGTTTCCGTGCGTTAATATATCTCCAAGTTCTTCGTCTTCCAGGCTATCAAGATCTTCCTTTCCTTGATTTCTTCGTTCAGATCTTATCCAATCTCTTAGACACACTAAGACTTCCAAAGCATTGCTTCCCAATGAGTGCCGCGTGTCTCCAAGTTGTTGTCTTGCTTGGCTAAATGCACTCTCGGATGCAACAGTGGAAATTGGGACATTCAGGACATCCCGCGCCATAGCGTAAAGAACGGGAAATTGCTTTGAATTTTCCTGCCACCAGCCTAACGGTGAAAATTCCTTGGTGCGAGGCTCCTTTTGCTTCTGCAAGTAAAATTGCAGTTCATCTATATTCCTACTACTACTTTGAGTGTTAGAAAAAGTTGAAAAAATATTAAAACTATCAAAGCCTTCATCATCATCTCCGACTACATTAGAAGTGCTACATTGCATAGTGGGATTTGCAGCAGTTGAAGCACGAGCATTATCACATTAAGTTGCATAATAAGTATATAGATATTGTAAATGTTCATTTAGTTGGTTCATAGATTCATACAAATTTGGGCTTTCAGTGGGCCCAATCTCCATATAATTGTATAAAGCATTCATTAATTGTTGACAATCAGACATTTTAATTGAAGGATTTAAAACTGCACCAATTAAGTAAACAGGAGGAATTGGAAAGAAATATTTTTTAAATTTTGCTTGCATACTTGCAACAGCATCCGTATATCTATCTTTCTTCTTAAATTCAAATAGTAGCAAAGAAATTTCAGCTATATGTACTAAAGCCAAAGTAATAGTTGGGTAATATGCCCCAGAAAACACAACAGTAGCAGTATAAAATTTATGTAAAAATTTAATCACATCACTAATGACCTCCCAGGTATCACCGGTTAACATACGCCTAGGATCAGTACAATGTGCATTAGCAACTTCTGTTATTGGAAATCTATATTTGTAGCAACATTTTAAAAATATATACGTATAATTCCATCTAGTAACTACTTCGTCGGGCATGAATCTAGGTGTAAGGTTATATTGCATACACTTGTTCTTAAATTCTCTTATTCTAGATTGTCTATTATTTCCCTGAATTACTCCAACAGCTCTTCTAACTAGAGTAATCTCAGTTGAAAATAAATCGAGCCCACTTTTAACAATTAAATTGTAAACATGACATGCACATCTAACATGAAAAATATCATCAAGAGGTGGATGTAAATTCAATTTTAAAATTGAAACTGCAGCATTGTTGTTTGAAGCATTATCAAAAGACATACACAAAACTTTTTGGTTTAGATTATAAAATTCGACAACTTCAACAATTGTACTACTAATAAATGTTGCAGTATGACTCTGATCTTCATCATATTTAAAAGCAATAATACGTTTTTGCATACAAGTATTGTCATCTATCCAATGACATGTAATTGTTAAATAATCATTTCCATTTACAGCATGGCCAATATCAGAAGTTAGACATACTCTAGAAGGAAGGTGACTAAACAAATAACGTATGTATGTTTGATATTGGCCGTGAAGTCTAAAGATGTCAGATCTACAGGTACTTCTAGGGATACCTTTAAACATAGGGTTGTATATCCTTTGAATATACGTAACAAGATAAGAGGAAGAAGCAAAAGAAAAAGGTAGACAACCCAAAGCGATCATTTTCGCTAATTCCTCTCGATCCCTCATTTTATCATATTTTAGGAGACCTGCAGTAGTAGGGTTACGGGTTGTTTGACTTCCATCCCCATTAACCCCCCATTCAATAGGATGATAATTTTGCATATGTCTAATTAGTGTGCCAGTCCCCCCTAAATTACCTCCGGTCAAATGTTTAAACGTTTCGTTACAAAGTCTGCACTTAACTCTATCACTATCTTCTATCTCATCAAAAAATTTCCAAACAGGATTTCTTTTTCTACGATTAGATTTAGAAGTTGGAGCGACTGGTGGTCTTCTACCCCTTGTTGCACTAGCAACTCCAACTCCAATACTACCAACATTTGCACTAGTAGGTGTAGGTGGTATCTCATCTTCTATTCCAATTTCGTTATCTTCTATTCCGAAATCTTGGTGTAATTGTTCATAATCAATATTTACATCTTGCAAATTAGGCGATGATTCAGAAACATGTGTTATTGGTTCATTATTACTATTACTACCAGAAGCTATAGGACTTTTTTTACTACTTCCACTACCACTTCCACTCCTACCAGTAACTTTTCTACACGCTCTTTTAGCAGCATTCAACATATTGGAAAATTTAATATATAAGCTAAAATCAAATATGCAATTAAAATATTAAATAAGAGAAAGAGTTGGAGAGAGTGCACCGAATTCGACAATAAATTGAGCACTTGAACAGTTGAACTTCAAGAATGTTAAACACTTGAACTTCAAGAATCAAGCTTCGAATGCCGATTTCCAAATAAGAAATTACGATAAATTAAATTCGGGAAAATAAAGACAATAAAATTATGAAAGTAGAATATGAATTCTTGAAAATTGAAGAGAAGAGAATGATTGATATTTGCTAATTTGAGAATTGAGAGAGAGATAGATAATTTTGAGTGAGGAAATGAAGAAGAGGGGAGGGTATTTATAGATTTTTAGAAGGGTTATTAATGTAATTTAATAAAAACAAAAAAAAACAAAAAAAACAAAAAAGGGCCAAAAATGCAAAAAGACCCGTTGGCCAACGGTTCTGGACCGTTGCCAACGGGCAAGTGGGCCCCAGCAGTTAAAAAAATTTTTTTTTTTTAAAAAAAAAAAATTTTACCGTTATAACCGGTCCGGGCCGGTCCGGGTTGGCCGGTTCGCCCGGTATTTCTCTTCCCGGGCCGGTCCGGTCCGGGTTAATTGCCCGGTAAGGCCTTACGTCCCAACCCCCTTCCCCCCCTAACCCAGCTCGGCCCCCCCCCCCCCCCGCGCTAAACCGGTCCGGTCCGGGCCGGTTTTGACCGGGCCGGTCCGTGCCGGTCCCGGGTCAACCCGGCCCGGTTGACACCTTTAATTGTAACTCGTGCCTCTTTAATTATTCTTTGCCGATTGTCATTCTTTGACCAGTCTATGTGTCATGAAATGTCATTTTTCAATCAATTCTATATATTAACTCAATTTTTCTCTATACAGATAGTCCCTCCACTTGCCATTTATTCAAGAATAGAATATTTGGAAAGTGAATTTTATTAAAGCGAGAATAATTTCCGCCTTCAATTCTCCTCCGGAACTAACGCTTCATTTGTCACTTCTATTTAATGTCCGTTACACGTGGCATCTTCTAGTTGGTTTAACGATTTTTCAGTGTCTTTTAAGGCTTTTTACGTCTTCACCGATTACGAAACGACAGTTCTCATCATGAAATTTCCATCATTGCACATTTTCCTTTGATGGTTGCTTCTAAGTATAAATATAATTTTTACCTTTGTCTTTCTCACAAAAAGTTCTTAGAATATTCAATTCTTGTTTTCTTCTTCCTCGTACTACTATTTCTTCATCAAACCCTAACCTAGGAGAATCCCTATCGTCGATAACCTTCCTCTTGCTCCTATTAGAAGCAGGAGCGAGGGTAGACTTTGTAATTTATTGTCTTCAACTTCATGAGGCCTTTCTCTTCCTTCGACCAGTTCCACTCCATCTTCTAGAACTAGAGGCTCTATTTCTCAAAGATCTTCATCTAAAGGTAAAGAACCCACTAAGCCTCTTCGTGAACCTACCGTAGATGAAGTTGTTCCCGGTGAACGATATTTTTATAATGATAGAGAATCCATTAGAAATCACTATTCATCCGATTCAAATTACAGAAGGTTTAGTTTTTATAGTCCGTAAGGACTGTTACTGGAGTCATGATTTACCCATAATCATCCTTAACACAAACCAAAGAATCACTTCTTATTTGACTGAATTTTCCTTTGTATATACATATCCTTTTACCTTGAATTTCAAGGCTCCTATCGATCCTGTAATCATCGAATTATGTCGCTTTTTCGATGTCTGTTTAGGACAAATTGGCCCTATTATATAGAGGTTGTTGCTTGATTAAGGCATTTGGCCAACATGGCTGGGGACTTTTACTTTCTCCCATTTAATTCACCTCTATTCTAACAAACTTTTTCGTCAAGGAAACATTACTTTTAGCCCAGAGGATGATAAGTACCGTGGCTGGTACGCCCGATCTGTTGCTGCTCCCAGTGTTGGTTTAGTGAGTGAAGAAAATTTTCCATTCCCTCAGAATGGAATTTCGCATGTGTGTTTTCTTTCACAACATTTCCATGCCTTTTTTTTTACCTTTTGATTTAATTAATTTTAACTTTTCTCTTTTTTCTTTTTTTAGCAACTATGAGAGTTTTTGGTGAGATTCCAAGTTTTCATAGTTGGGTAGGAAAATTGTTATACACTGCTCCGATGGAAGGTAGATCTTGATAAATCCTTTTTCATCGGTTTGGTTGGAAAGTGAAAACTCACGGTAAGAGTATTTTTTATCCTTTTCAAATTATTCACTTCCTTTCTCAAAATTTATCTTGATCCTTCTTTTTGTCAGGATTTCCCATTTGAGGCATAAGTATTTATACTATCGTAACTTCCAGAATTTCTTTGGAAAGGGCCCAAGAGATAATCTTGGCTTCTTTATCGAAAAGGAAAGCTACCGCTGAACAGGATTCAGAAGAAGAGGAAGGGTAAGATGGGAGCTCTTTGATAAGGAGGCCACGAGCTAGAAGACGTATTATTTCAGATGATGAAGCATCTCCCCCTCTTTCCGTTCCTCTTGCCGAACCTGTCAAAACTGCCTTGGTGATTTTCGGTGATGATACTCTCGTGGCTGCTTGTGATGATTCTTTCGCGGCTGCTCGTGATGACATCTCCCAGCTTTTTGCTCGCAGCTTTGAAAGTTTTGACCCAATTTCTGATGAATTGCCTCTTGCCTCATTTTCCATGTCTACTCCTATGATACATTCTTTGACAATCGTGACTGCTACCGTCGATGTTCCTCCCCAATCTATTTTGACTGCTTCTACAGTTCTTCCTTCAACTGATGTTGGTTCCTCAAGTGGAGGTAACGTTATGAGGCAAGTTACCATCGAGGTACCCGTCGATGGTAACCTTTTGAGGAAATCAGGTTGGGCTGATGTGTGGTTGAAACATTTGACTGGTCCAGTTGAGAGAGCCAAGCTTGAGAGTCATAACTCTCTAACTTGGATGAACGACATAGTGCAGTCTTCTCTAAAGTTATTCTTTTTTCACACTCTACATCATTATCTTTTATTTAAGGTTTTTTACCCCCTTTCTTTTTTTTTGTTTAGGTCAATCTAGTTGGCACAGAGATAATGAAGAATGTTTCCCACATAGAGTAGTTAATGCACGACTATCAAATTGAAGCGGATAACTTGAGGGAGCAATACGAAAGTCTCCAAATTGATATGGACGTGTTGAAGAAAGTAAACGTACCTTGGAGCAACAACTGAAGGTTTTAAGCTCAGAATTAGAAGTCGAGAAGGCTCGCTCAAGTCAAGATGATAAAGACAAAAATCTCCTTGAAATATCTTTCTCCGAGCAGCTTTCCAAAGCTAGTGAAGAAATTAGAGAACTGAAGGCTCTATTGGATAAGAAAGAAGCTTATGCCGGTGAACTTGTGCAAACACTTTCTATGACCCAAGAAGATCTCCGTGAGACTTCCTCCAAGGTTAGCTTTTTAGAGAGTTCACTCGCACCTTTGCAAGCTTCTTATGATTTCGACCTGGCTGAAAATGAAAAGCTTAAAGACGAGATTGATCAATGTGAGAAAGATTACGAGATTCTCGAGGACAAGACTGCGGTTGAAGTGATTTGGGAAATTTTAAACACGCTCCATGATACCCTGATGGAAGATAGTCAGGATGGTTTTAATTTGGATGCTGAGATAGCAAAATAAAAGAGACTATCGAAAAAACTCAACAAAGCCAAGATTTTCCCTCTCCCATAGCTGATATTCCCGAACATACGAAAGATGATATGGGTGCAGTGGATTCTCCAACTCCTTCAAGCTATCCTGAACCTTCTACTACTCCTGGCCCTGTTTCAGATTCTACTGCAACTCCTTAGTGAAAAGTTTATCATGTGTTAATTCTCTTTTTTTTCTTGGTGGAATGTGGTTATCACCCTTGGTCCTATTTTAGGGTTTGTTGAAAACATCAAGTCTCCAGACATTTTATAAGGCGTTTTGTATCAATAACTCTTAGTTTATGACTAAGTTTATACTTAGTCTAAACTTTTTAATATTAAGAAGTTTTCAATGTTATTTTGAACTTCTATTTTACTCATTGTTGCCTTTATATTTAAGGACATATTGAATAATTTGTACTTTTATTTTGCAAAATACTTTTTAACTTAATGAATATTTAAATCAATCATGAATTTTATAAAAAGGCCCCTTTTATAATCGACACTTAATGAAGAATACGTCTCTACTTCATAATGGTGTAAATGTACGACAAAAGAAATAGGAATACACATGTTTCTTGAATAACTTTGGCAAGTTTTTATTTGAACTTTATCAAGTTTAAATAACACCTTACGTGTATTTATATATCTTCTATAACTTTTTTGTAACTGTTTTCTTTTCAACATATTTCAAAATAGAAAATAAAATACAAGATTTTTTTATTTATAACCCGTTTCAGTACATGAACTTTAACCTAACTATGATAAGGTTTTCTTTGGCTTTGGCTCGTAACTTTTCTCTGCACTTGACTCATTTAATGGGTAAACATTTCAGGCTTAAACTTTGATTATTTCCAATCTTTTTTTCCTTCTTTATACATATGTCTATGCATATTATATAGTCTCTCAAGTGTTGGAGTTTTGAAGTATGAAGTATCGAGTACTTGATTACTCCTCTTATGTGGTCCTTTTCTTGAAAAGGAACAAAACATACCGGACTCGGAGGTACGGTTATAGATGAAGACTACTTAACCCGTCTCAATTTCTATTAGAATAGTTTTAATCCTAGATTGGGAATTTAATCAATTCCACGTGCCTTGAAGGTCGTGAATCATTATTTAGTACGTGTTAGCTTTTGTCTATCGTCTAAAATCGTTAGTAAAATTTAACAATTCAAAAATAAAATTTTAAAATGAGGATACCTGACCGTAGGTACTCCTTAGAAATAGTATCTCTTTAGCTGAACAACATTCCAATTTGAAGGTAATATTTTTCCATCCTATGTTTCCAGCTCGTATGCTTATTTTTCTGCTATTCCATGAATCTTGTAAGGTCCTTCCCAAGTTGGACTTAGTTTTCCCGCATTAGCTGCTTTTGTGGACTGAATGACCTTCTTGAGTGCGAAGTCCCCAGTCTTGAAGTATCTTAGACGAGCTTTCTGATTATAATATCGTTCCATGACTTGTTTTTGTGTTGCCATCCTTATTAATACAACTTCCCTTTTTTCCTTCAAGTAGATCAAGGTTTAGCCACATTTCTTCTTTATTGGATTCCTCAGTCGCTTGTGTATTCTCGTTCTAGGTTCCCCTATCTCCAATGGGATCAATGTTTCAGCTCCGTACACCAGATAAAATAATGTTTCAACCATGCTTGTTTTTACTGTTGTACGATATGCCCATAAAACACTAGGTAGCAATTCTGGCCAATTACCTTTAGATTCTTCCAATCGTTTCTTCAAATTGTTTATTATGACTTTATTCGTCCATTCAGCTTGTCCATTACCCACAGGATGATAAAGTGTTGAGATAATCCTTTTAATCTGCCAACTTTGAAAAAATTCTGTGATTTATGCGCATATAAATTGCGGGCCATTATAACATATGATTTCCTTTAGTACACCGAATCAACATATGATATTTCGCCAAATGAAATCTCTGACTTCTTTTTCTCGTACCTGTTTAAATGCTCATGTTTCTACCCATTTAGCAAAGTAGTCAATGAGTACAAGCAGGAATTTTACCTTACCTTTTGCTTGTGGTGGTAGACTCACGATGTCCATCCCCCATTTCATAAAAGACCACGATGCATGACCGGATGTAGCAACTCCGCAGGTCTATGCATGTTGTTACTATACCTTTGGTACTTATCACATTTAGCCACGGAGTTTTTCGCTTCTTCTTCTATTTTGGGCCAATTATAGCGTGCTCTAATCATGGTTTTTACTAGTGATCTTCCTCCTGCGTGATTTTCAAAATTCCCCTCATGTATTTCTCTCATCGTGTATTCCTTTTGAGAAGGTCCGAGGTATCCTACTAAGGGGTCACCGTACATTTTTTGGTAAAGATTGCCTTGTTTTAAACAGTACCGAGCAGTACTTTTACGAAGCGCGTGAGCCTTTTTCTTGTCTTCAGGGACAGTTCCATACTGCAAAAAAGTGGCGGTCTCATTCCTCCAATCCCAGGTCAAGTTATTGAAGTTTCCCTTATTTTTTTCATGATCGAGTACTGAATAAAACAAATGAATTACAGAATCATTTAAATTATTCATTATGTCTGCCGCAGATGCAAGAAAGGCGTCTGCCTCAACATTTTCTTCGCTTGGTATCTGCACGACTTCCCAAGTCTAGAATTGTTTAACCAGATCACGTGTCTTCTCTAAGTATTGTTGCATTCGTGCTTCTCTAGCCGTATAAGTCCCCAGCATTTGATTAACCACGAGCTATGAATCGCTTTTGATTATAATTTGATCAATGCCAAGTTCACATGCCAGTTCTAAACCCGCAATCACTTCCCCGTTGTTAGTTATAGGATGACATTTTATGGCTTGCCGAATGATTTAACTTGTAGGTGCTACCAAAAGAATTTCTAAACCTTCCCCTTTCACATTAGATGAGCCATTAGTAAATAAGGTCCAAATTCTCGGATTAGATCCATTAAACAATTTTACTTCCTTTTTATCTTCTAATTATGTCCCATGGCTAAAATCAACCAAAAAATATGCTAATACCTGAGATTTTATAGCGGTTCTAGGTTGATATGTGATATCGTATTCACTCAATGTTGTGGCCCACTTGGCTAACCTACATGATAATTCATATTTGTGTAATATATCACGCAACGGATAAGCAGTTACTACGGAAAATAGGGTGGCATTGAAAATAAGGCTTTAGTTTTATAGATACCATGATTAGTGCAAGTGCAACCTTTTCTAATTGAGGATACCGCGTCTCCGCATCTAATAATGATTTGCTAACATAATAAATTGTAGATTTTTTACCTTGGTCTTCACGAACTAAAATAGCACTTACCGCTACTTCCGAAATGGCTAAATGAATAAATAATCTTTCCTCGACCTTCAGTTTTGCGAGCAACGGTGGATTTGACAGGTATGCCTTAAAGTTTTTGAGCGATTATTGACAATCTTCAGACCATTCGAACTGGTCTTTCTTTTCAAGAGCTAAAAAGAATTTAAAATATTTTTCTGATGACTTGGAAATAAATCTCCCCAAGGCTGCGATTCTTCCCGTTAGTCTCTGCACCTCTTTCTTATTTGTAAGCATGGTAGAAATTTCTTCATTGGCTTTAATCCGCGTAGGATTTACTTCAGTACCACGGTTAGAAACAAGAAGACTCAAAAACCCAAAAACTCAAAAACTTATCCGACGAAATGCCAAATGCACATTTCTCGAGATTTAGCTTCATACTGAATTTTTGTAAGATCTGAAATGTATCAGACAAGTGTGATATATGATCTCCTATTAGTTGAGATTTGACAAGCATATCATCTATGTAAACTTCCATAGTTTTTCCTAAATGTTCTTTGAACATTTTGGTCAACAATCTTTGATACGTGGCACCAGCATTTTTGAGACCAAAGGGTATTACTTTATAACAGTAAGTTCCTATGTCTGTTATAAATAAATTTTTTCTTCATTTATGGGATCCATTTTGATATGATTATACCCTGAATACGCATCTAAAAAGCTTAACAATTCTTGTCCTGCTGTAGCATCAATTAATTGATCTATATGGGCTAATGGAAAAGAATTTTTAGGATAAGCTTTTCTAAGGTCGGTGTAATCTACACAAACTCGCCATTGCCATTCTTTTTCGATACTACTACAGTATAGGCTAACCAATTAGGATACTTTACCTCGCGGATAAACTCAATTTTTAATAATTTTTTAACATCATCTTAAATCACCTGATTTTTGAAAGTCCCTTGCTTTCTCTTCTTTTGTTTGACAGGTGGATACGATATGTCTTCGTTTAACTTGTGAGTCATTACATCCGAGGGTATTCCTGTCATATCAGAATGGGACCAGGCAAAACAATCCACGTTAGTTTTTAAAAATTCAATCAACTTACCTTTCATGCGTGGCTTAGGTTGGCCCCAATCGTTTCAGGCCATTGTACAAAGAACTCTATAGCCTCAAATTCTTCAATTGTTGTTTTGATATTTTCATTTGTTTCTGGCTCTTGAATGGAACCGGGCCTTGAGTATATATATGTTCGCCCTTTTTCAGTTAAGGCTTGTGTCGTGGTAACCACAGGTGGATTCTGTAACTGCTACTTTTCTTCATTTTTCGTACTTGAATCAACTACTGAATTGATGCTCCTAGAAGCCTGTCGATCCCCACGGATTTGACTTACTCCCTATGGTGATGAGAATTTAATTACTTAATGCAAGGTAGATGTAACAACATCCATCTCATGGATCTACGATCTCCAGAGAGTCATATTGTAAGCTATCTCCATCTCTAACACTTGAAACTTCGTATTTTTAACCACCCCTTCTGCGAATGTTGTACGTGTTACCTCCCCTTTTGTCACAATGCTTGAATTGTCTAAGCCAGGCAAAGTATGTGCCTTTGGTACTAGCTTTTCTTCAACTTGCACCTCGCTTAGTACTCTTTGCAAAATAATATTCACGGAACTACCTGGATCAATCAAAACTCATTTCACATTAGTATCATGTACAAGTAGAGAGATTACCAGTGAATCATTGTGTGGAGTTAACACACTGTCCGCATCTGCATCATAAAATGTAATACCTTCTTCCTCCAAAACGTGTCAGACCCGCTTCCCTTGGGTAATTGTAACTTTCAAAACTTTATTGGTATCGTATATGTTACACCATTGATTTCCCCGCCCCTGCTTATAACATTAACGGTCCTTTTCGGAGAACAAGGTTTAGGGAGCTCTTGCCTGTTCTTCATGTATGTTTGTTTACCTTTTCACTAAATAATTCAGCAAAATACCGTTGCTTCAATAGATGGTCAACTTCTCTTTCTAGCAATCTACAATATGTTGTTTTATGACCATGATCATTGTCAAATTCGCACCAGTGGTCAGGATTACGTCAATTTGGATTTGATCTCATTTCTTTTGGCCACCGCACCTTATCACCCAGTTCTTCTTAATATGGCTACTAACTCTGAAGTGCTGGCATTAAAACTGTAATCGCCAAATCTTGCCTTCAACTTTCTATCATCATCTCGTGTCTCTCGCGTGTTTCGATCATTTCCAAACCTCGATGATGATTCCAACTCTCTATTCCTCTATCTATATTCATACCTTGAATTGTCCTGCTTGGATCGTGAGTCTTTTCCGGCTAGGCCTATATATGGTTCGTATCTATTCTTATCAAACCTTTTTTCATCTTCTGCACATCTCGAACTTATCTTTTCCTCTTTTTGGGATCTTGAGATAGTATTTTCTTCTATCTTTATCTTCATATTGTGTTTGTTGTAAATGTCATTCCAGGTTGTTGCTGGAAATTCACGCAGACTTTCCTTGAATCGTCTCATGTCTTCTGAGGTTTTCTTATTCAAATTATTGGTAAAAGCTATAGCTGCCTAGTTATCTGCTATGTATGGTAACGTCATTATTTTATGCTGGAATCTATCTACGAACTCTCTAAGCAACTCTGAATCTCTTTGCTTGATTTTGAAAATATCTTCCATTCTTTTTTAAACTTTTTGAGCTCCCGAATATGCTTTGATAAGTGAATCTGCAAGCTCAGTAAAAGAATTTATAGAATTTTTGGGTAAGAGAGAATACCATGTCAATGTTCCCCTGATGAGTGTTTCACCAAATTACTTCACCAATACTTATTCGATTTCTTGTTTGGTGAAATCGTTGCCTTTCACACCAGTTGTGAATGCCGTCACGTGGTCTCGTGAATCAATCATGCCATCATACTTTGAAATATCAAGCATCTTAAACTTCTTCAGAATTGGCATCGGAGCAGCACTAGGCTTCCATGGTGGTTGAGAGTATTTATCCATGTCTATTCCTTTGATTACAGGTGGTACTCCAAGTATTTTCTCTATATGATCGCTTTGTTCCTTAAGCTGCTTCAACATGGTTAGAACTAAATTTATAAATCAGAATTAACTATATTACCTGGTTCACCATCACGAGACTCGCTCCGAGTTCCACCAGTGCCTGAACGAACGAGCCCAGAATGTCAATTTTCCAAAGTATTCTGATTTAGAGTTGGTGTTGGTGGCGCAACTGGAAAATGGCTGGTAAAAGTACGGAGAACATTACTGACTTGTTGAGCAATTAGATTTTTCAGGGCATCATCGAGTACTTGTTCGTTCGCAACTCCAACATTTTGATTCGCCTCGACTCCATTTTGATTTGCAACCCCATTATTTGTCTCAGAGCCATATGGAGTTCCTTCTCGTGACTGACGTTGTGAATCATGTGGTGAAGGGGGTGGGGTCCTGTCACCTGTATTATTTTGTTGTTGCTGATGATTTTGTTGATTGTTGTTAATGATATTCGACATGGTAAGTTGTTTGATGAGAGAATTGAATTAAGAAAGCAAAATGATTATAAGATTTTCGGTAAAGAAGCCAATTTATTTAACCAGAAAATGGGACTTCGTTCATTGCTTTTTGTAGAAGAATTCGGGTTACGGATAATCAAATAGAAATTAGAATAATTGAAAAATAATATTGAATGCAAATTAAATCAATGTATTCCAATAGTATTTCATATCCTTATAAATGATCAGTCTTCCCCTTTTATAGCTTCTATCATAATAAGATCATTTTAGACAATTAATGACATTTAATACTACGTTATAATTGCTAATCATTGTAATTCAACACAAATTCTCTAGCATTTTCGGTAATTAATACGTATTAATTACTGATAGTACGTATCTGTACCCTCTTTTGCTGTTAGGTTCATTATCTTATCTTGACTTTCGAACATAAAGAGGTCAGAGCATCGAGTCTCTTGAATCGTTGTCCGTATCTGTAGTAACTTGTGCCTCTTTAATTATTATTTTGCCGATTGTCATTCTTTAACCAGTCTACGTATTGTGACATGTCATTTTTCAATCAATTATATATATTAACTCAATTTTTCCCCATATAGTTTCACGTGAAAGGTAACCCTATCAGTCTTTAGATCATTATCACCTTAAAACATCCGATGACCGATTTTTCTGAGGTGGACTGACCAGGAATCTCCTAAACCATTTTACTTTCTTTTTCCATTTTACAGATCAGTACTCCCTCTATCCCATTTTATATGATATATTTCTTTTTTATTTGTCTCATGGAGAATGATATCTTTTTATAATTAAAGTAATAATTTAATTTTAAACTTCTCATTTTACTCGTAATAAAATGAATTATAGTTAAAGAAATATCTACGGTATATTTTAGACTACAAGTTTCGAATAAAGAAAATCATTTTAAAAGTTTGTGACTTTTCAAATACTGTCATAGCAATTGACACTAAGGGTGTGTCAATAAGAAAATGAACCTTATGCTTGACTAAATTCTAACGATTGACCCGTGAGGTGAGTACTGACTTAAGACCATATAAAGAAACAAAAATTAATTCCCTCACAAATATGAAATATTTTAACCCCTTCACACACTCAAAACTTGATATATGGAGAGTGGCAATACAAATGGGGCTCCAACAGCGGTATACTTAAAATATGAATGAGTCTGGTTGTTATAACATTAAAAAAACTTTAACTATAATTTAATTTAAAAAATTAGCCCATGAAGTGAGTATCGATTCAAACATTATAAGGAGATAATAACTCATTCTATATTTGAACAATATCGTGTACTAGTCATCTAACATTACAAACTGACACAAAATCTTTACATACAGAAATAAGGGGGAAGATAACAAATTATAATTTCAATGATTGAAGAGCTAAGGATTTTGAAAGAATCAAATAAGGGCCATCCAGATATATGAAATAACTTGATGAACAATGTAGTTATGGCCTTGAACCAGAGTCTACTATCCACGTGCATCCATGAAAATGTGGACTCCCCATATTAATTGAATATGTTTTTTTCCTACAGACTTGTGCTTTTCCTTTAAAAAAAACTAGAAAGTAATGTACAATAGTATATTGGAGGGGTCGCTTTGAATGCATGTGAAGCAAATTATTGAGACCTCTTTCTTTTGGCCCTACAAATTACAATCTTTTTTTTTATCCAGATAGAATGGAACAAAATTAAAGAACTGGCATCTTATAATATAGCAGCCATAAACAGGAAATATGAGATGGCATCAAAATTTCGTACCTAAATATTTGAAGCACAAATTAAAAAGAGAAAATACAAAAAGAATTGGATCCATTTGATAAACAGTACAAAGTAAATATTAATTTTAGGACATAAAGTAAAACCTTAAAACCATGACAACTATCTCATAGCCAAACACTTTAAGCTAAATTGTAATGATAAGCTGACTCGCTTGTACGAACCGCATAAATGTGTCATGGGTTAATTCGAAATCTTATATCTCTGTGTATAAATTTCAATAAATAAATATAAATAATTGAATTTTAACTCAATAAATTAAGAAAATCGTGACAGAATCTCGAAATCATACCCATGAAAATTAAATTAGAATCTGTCGTCTTGTATAAAACTTTGGTGTGCATCACCGACGATATGACGACTGTAACCATTACCGATTTGTATGCATAGGATGCAGACATGCTAAGCTTATAAACCATTACCGATTGGGAGCATAAGGTATTTTAACCGTTAAAAAGAGGAATTCAGCCCATTGTGGGGGGGGGGGGGGGGGGGGGGAAAAATTTTTTTATTAGCTGTACGGTAAATTGGTAAAAAATCTTGTTGAACCTGAAAAGATTGTAATTATCACTGCTTTTTCCAGTAATAGAACACAAAAGGAGTACAATATTTTGGCCGAATGTCACACACACACACACACACACATATATATATATATATATATATATAAATATATTTTGCTTTCTTTTTGTTTGCAAGAAGGAAGGTGGGGTGGGACGGGGAATAAAATTGTCTATAGTTTCTATAGTTTGGCACTTTCTGCTCCAAGTACAAGAAGAACTAACTAATTTATTTTCTTTTTAATGCAATAAATCATTGTGATTACCACAATTAAATTAGAATGCAAGGATTAATTTTAATAATTATAACCTCTATGTTCTCAGAAATTGCTGGCATTAGGATTCTGAGGATAATATTTTTTTGTCTTCTTCTTCGTATTAGAATAGTATTAGTTTCAGATTAGTTAGAGGCCTCGGGTTTAAATTCTAAAAACAAAAAAATACTTAGAGGAATTTTCTTTTTAATGGATCTTATGTCTATGCATTAATCGAAACCCCAAATACGAATACCAAAAATCTAGTAAAAAATAATAAAAGAAAAAAAAACCCCAATAGCCCCTCCTCTGGGTCAAGCTTGCTACAGTTCAAAAGGAAGTCTTTGGATTAATCTTTTTGCTTCAACAAACTCTTCCACACGCATGACTCCAAAATAAGATGCACGAATGGATTTGGTCTATTGGCTTTTAGGGTACGTGCGCACAAACGCATGTAATGTATATTTGCGTATTTCACTTAACTAATTCAATTTATAGCTACAAAAGCAACACTTTAAATTCACCGACTTTAATTTAATTTTAGATTCCCCTAAGTCAGAAATTCTTTCTACGTAGAAGTAGTTATGTAAAATATACCAAAACATGTTCTTGAAGTATTAGTCTAGAAATATATCTTGTTCTTCCAATTAATTTATTCTTTTAATTTGTGTTTATAACTTATTATGACATCAATACTAGTTAAAGAATACACTTGTCCCTTATTAGTTATAGAAGGTTTTTCAAAACAATTTATAATGTCATGGACCATTCCTTCAATTTTCTTTAGATTTTGGGTTGAATATGCAAATTCTTTCAGTTTTATCAGACTCATTTTTTTCGGTTCCTATGGATATTTTTTAAGTGAACAGAAGCTTCATGTATTTCAGTTGACTCAATAAGAGTTAATTTACAAGTTACAATATAGATTTGCCGTTAATAACCAAAATTGAGTTACTATTTTTTTTTTGTTGGTAACTAGGTTTTGTATTAATCACAACGAATCTTTACATAGCATCATAGTTAACTATCACAGCTTAACTATGTTATGTACATCAATCTCAGCCTCTTCCTATTATCTATTCAAAATCTAAAACTTTGCACTATATTAACTATATTAGGAGAAGCTCGTGCACAGCAAATACACACTGTCTCTTTGGCTCTCTTCTCCCAATTCATATTTGTTTTCTAAAAAATTCTCTGATTTCTTTCTATCCATATATTATGTACCATTTTCGTGTATAACACCTTGAATAATTATGCTTTTTGGATCTACCTTTAGCTCTCTTAATCACTTATTACATATGTTGTTCCCAGTTAGCTATTGGTAGCATTATTTCTATGCCCAATTCATCACTTTCTTTAGTACATCTTTGTGTATGTACACTCCACATATATGTGTTCTCGAGTTTCCTCTTCTTTCTGACATAGACTGCATCTGTCTTCTCCCCGAATCCCCCATTTCTTCAGCCTATCAACATTGAATAATCTGTTTTGCATTTGTAACCAAAGAGTGAACTTTGCTTTTGGCCTTGCAGCATTACCAAATATCAGACATTTCCATAGGACTCTAGGCTGATCATCGAGTAGCTGCAGGTATATCTGTTTGATGATCCATTTTCCCTTATATATTTTTACATTATTATTTTCTATGATTTACTTTGCCTCCAGGATTTTCCTCACCATCTAGCTTGCATGCTTTGGAAGTTTAACTTGCTTTATTTGCTATCCTTTTATATAGTATGCATGTATCCATTTTATCCACATTCTATCTTCTTTCTGTGTTGCATTCCGGTATAGCTTGCTAACGGCAGCTTTATTCCACGGTCTCATGTTTATGATATTCTATCCATCACTATTTTTTGGACAACATACTCTTTCCCAATTAATCAAAGCTTTCTTTGTTATGGAATTATTACCACTCCATAGGTAACTTCGACAGAAGCTTTCTACTGCTTTCATTAATTTAAGTGGTAATATGAACACTTGAGCCAAATGCGATTGAACTCCAAATAAGACACTACTTATTAATTGACTTCTTCCTATATATGACAATTTTCTTACTGTCCATGAAGCAATTCTTGCCATAATTTTATCAATGATTGATTTTCACTATATCATTGTCAGTTTCCTAGTTAAAGTTGGCACTCTCAAATATTTAGAAGGTAGTTCTCCCCTTGTAAATCCTGATTCCTACAGTATCTGCTCTTGTTCTTGTTGTCACATTCCTCCAAAATAAATTAAGCCTTTTCCTTTATTTGCTTTCAATTCAAAAGCTTTTGAGAATTGATTGAAACTCCTCATTAAAGCATTGATTCAGCTTCTCCTTTGGAAAAAATTAAAAGATCATCTATAAAATACAAATGAGTTAGTGATAATCTGGAACATTTGGAATGGTATTTATACTGTTTGCTTTTTGTCATGTCCTTCAGTGTTCTACTCAGGTACTCCATTGCTATTGCAAACAAGAATGGGGACATAGGATCCCCTTGTCTCAAACTCTTCTTGGCAATAAAAGGTTCTATTGATTCTCCATTTACTATGATTTTGTAGTTTACTGTTTTAACACACTCCATCACCCATGCTATGTATCTTTCTAGAATACCATCAACCTCATAACCTGCTCCAAGTAACTCCATTCAACTGAATCATATGCCTTTCGTAAGTCAATCTTGATAATGTATTTTGATGTTATGTTCTTACTTGTGTAACCTTTTAACTAATTTATGAGCCAGAATAATGTTGTCTCCTATTCTTCTCCATGGTACAATTCAAGCTTGTGCTTCACAGATAATACCTCCGAGTATTTTCTACATTTTAGATGCCAATATCTTTGAGATCAACTTGTATAGCACTGTGCAACATGTTATTGGTCTATATTCTTTAATTGTTACTGGATTCTTTATCTTTGGTATCAAAGTTATGACTGTACAATTAATAGTTCTATACAATCTTCCTGTACTGAAGAACTCTTGTATTGCTTTAGTCACCTCATCACCTATAATGTGCCATTCTCTCTTAAAAAATGTTGCATTATAACAATCTATCCCCGACGTCTTATCATCTCCTACTCCTTTTAGCCATTCATACACTTCCTGTCTAGTTACTTCTATGTTTAGCATCATTCTCTGCTCCTTCTTCAATGTAGGCCTCTTCTTCATTATTGCTCTATTAACTGTTGTTAGATTCTCAGCTGCTGTGGCCATAAGGCCTTTATAGAATATCAATTCTACTTTACATTCTATCTTCCATTCTTTGCTTGTTATTCCATGTATAGTAATTACCCTTCCATAGTAGTTCAATTAGATTGGCCGTTAGCATGTATTCTACAAAGTCTTGTACATCACCCTGCTAGACTGGATTTCCTTGATTCATATCTACAGCATACATAACTCCATTAAAATCACCTATCACTACCCAATGTTTGTTGATACCTTGAGCTAATATCATCAATTTTTTCCATAACCTTTTCTTTTGCTCAACTATAATAAAACCATATATGATACTCATCAAATAATCCACCTGGCCAGTATTTTCTATGACTTCACAATGTATCATTTGAGCATTTTTCCTTATCTTAGTAACCTGGTAATTGTTAGCGTCCCACATCATCCAAATCTTTCAATTCTTGGTTGATGCATAATTATTCAAACTGCTCCACCCCGTGGCTATGTTTTTTGTTATACTTCCAGCTTTGTTCCCTTTTACTCTTGTTTCAACTATGCCAGCTGTCCCAATATTTTTTGATTTTCAGGAGTTTCTTCAGTTCTTTCTGCTTATACCTTTTATTTACTCCCCTTATATTCCATACTAACAAGTTCATAATGATCTCCTTACCTTCCCTCCTATGTATGGAGGTACTCTGTGTGCACCCTTTCCCTCTCTACTCAATATTTGGAATCCATTCCTCAATGATACTGATCCTAAAACTGGGAAACGAATGTCATTGAACTCTGGTATTTGACTTTCCACCTCTTTCCTTTTGTATTTCCTTACTATGTCATACTCATTTGTTCACTTTTACTTGTACGCTATACTAAAAATATTTTTCAGTTTTACTTGTCCACCATACTAAATCAAGAGAAAGATAATTATTATTTTCTATTTTAACCTTATCATTAATTACTCATTCCCCAAATTATTTTCAAAACTTTATAAAATACTATCATTATTATGGAAAAAATTATAAATATATACTTCATTATTTTTTTTTAAAGAAAGTGCAAAATTCACTACTAGAAGTTAGATAATTTCCGTCCATAATTCCTAACTGAAATCGGCCGGAAATTGATGATTTCGATCAAAGTCCAACCGCTTTTAATTGGACAAAAAAATAATGGTTGCAAAAGCAGACATATCGCAATTGGTCAGAAATATTCAACTGACGGTCGAAAATTTCCTACCGAAATCAGTAGGAAAATTCAATTCGTGGACTACCAGTCAAACTATTAAATGTTTATTTTACTTTTCAACTTTCCGACTGAAATCGGTCGAAAAATATTATTATTTAGTTTTTTTAATTTTATCTTTCCGACCGAAATCAGTCGAAACTATTTAAAATTAATAATATTATTTAATTAAATATTTTTTAGATTATTAATTTATTTAAAAAATAAATATAAATTCATAATTATTTATTGATTTCGGTCGGAAATTTCAATAATATGGGGAATTTATTTGAAATTTTTAATCGATTTCGATCAGAAATTATGAATTTCTGGGGAAAAAAAATTAATTTCCGACCGAATGCGGTTGAAAATCTGGGCAAAAACTGGACAGGAGATGGCTGTTTTTAAGCTACACCACCTGCCAATTTAAACCAGTATACATCCTATAATGGCAGCTTACATTGCTGCCATTCAATTATGAAAACCCAACAGAATAACAACTAATAACCACCACCAACAACAACTAACCAACAACTAATAACCAAAACAACTAATAATCACAACAACTACTAAAATTTTCAATAACAAAATAATAATATAATAATCATTCAAATAACCAACAACAAAATATTAACAAGTTCGCAACTTTGTTTTGACAATACACAATATTCAATGAGTTTTTTTATGTAGCATCATCTTCATCTTCTCTCCTAGGACAATCATCTCCATCTTTGGTCCTAGGACCTTCATCGCCAGCATGTGGGGGAAGGAGGAGGAGACCGGGGAATGGGGAAAGCACCACAAGCAAGAAGATTAGCCAACTGACCTTGAAGGAGATCAAATTATTTGTCCATCCTTTCTAGCTGACCTTGAAGGGTATCAAATCTCTTCTTTTCACTAGCCTTGGTATCTTGAAGCTCTGCTGTTAGCTTTGCGATCTTCTCTTCCATAGCTGATATAGCCGAACTATCAATCGCCTCACCTTGGACGAAAGTCCCTATAGCTTGAAATTCAGCTTGTAGTGCCGAAACGATTTATGTGAAAGACCATATGCTATCCCCTTTTTAAGTCCACCAACAGTATCCAACCATATCCTCTTATCCTTTTCGTCTAAAATGGGCGGTCGCTCGCCTTGCTCATTCGGTGGCAAGCTCTAAGTGTACTCCTAAATTGATCTTGTAGCGACCCTTTATTTAGAAAATAGAAAATTAGTAACTATATAATATTATAAACATTTATAGTAGTTATGAAACTTACGTGTGTAATCTCTGCCCCGTCCTCTACCCATCTAGTTGGATCTATCGGTGCCTTCTTCTTCCGAATGTGAGTCTCCATGAAGAACTCATCATGACTCATCTTCCTCCCCAATTTTTTTTCTACAAATATAATAAATATGTTAACGAAAGCTGTAGCTATACTTGCATTTTTTTGTAAAAGCAGAGTGCAATTTAAGAGATAGGAATTTTAAGTAACTAGATCCTTGAGAGAAACATAGAATAAAAAATACAACATGAAGAAAATGTTAGAATTGAGAATATAAATCTACTAGATACAGTTGGCCCGTGTAACATGAGCCCAACAATTTGTGTGATGTTACTTTTTATTCAAAATATCTTTCATGGTTTTTGCAATTTTATTAAGAAAATCAGTTTAATAACATAAATGACTAAGTTAGAGTAGCATCTTTGTACCATTTTGCACAATTCCTTTTTATTTTCTTGTTTCAATTTTATCTGGCAATATAGATGTATTTTCCAGCATCTATAGCATTAGCAGTCATTCTATTGCAATACTTCAAAATCTTATTAGTTATTGCACCATGAAAAGAAATAAAGTTCTGTAATAGAAAATAAGAAATTGTGTTACAGTTCAAAAATTCTCATCAGATTGATACTTACTTCAAGAAAGAAAATATTGTATACAACTCCTACATTTTCTTTAAATCAACTATAACTATCCTGGATGGTAGTGTGTAAGCACAATGGATGTCATGGTTAGAATAGAACAACTGCTACTGATTTTTATCAAATGTGAGTTCTTTATTGGACTTCTATATCAAATGTGTGTTCTACCAAAACCATTTGAAGCTGATTTGTACTCCATACTAGTTAGGTCCCTTTGTGTTCGATCTTTAGAACTTCGGCCTGATTGATTGAATATGGACATTGTTGGATATAATATATCAATCTCAATCACCACATTGTGCCGATTGGGCCTATTTCTAGCACACGACACATGACTGTCAAACTAGTAAGAGCAGAAATGGACAGTTTCCTTTGAAAGATAGGCTTCGCATATAGATCCTTCAATCATATTCCTCTGTTTAACAAATCGTTTACACTTGCCAATAGTCCTGCACATTGCAATGTTAGACGATAATGTTAAAGAAAATTATAAGAATAAATCAAGGTTTGATCATTACCTCTCGAATGGATACATCCACCTGCATTGAACCAGGCCTTCAAGTCATGCCTCATGTACACGGTGATTTGGAAGGTGTTCCATCACATCGAAGGAACCGCATGGAAAAATCCTCTCCAGATTATTAGTAATTACAGGAATATTCTGATCCATTTGAAATAGGTTTTCTTCCCTTATGTGGTAGAACATAAGTCTTTGAAGAACAAACTTATCTCTGTGACGGGTTTTCATATTTTTTCAGGCAATCCACAAAATGCAATAGGTATTAAGGTTTCCATGAATATATGACAGTCATGACTTTTCATATGAGTCAGCTTTCCCTCAACCATATTGGCACATTTTCCCATGTTCGATGCATAGCCCTCGGGCATCTTTAGGTTTGTAACCCACTCACAAATCTGTAGTCTTTGTTCCAAGGTGAATGTGTAGCTGACCTTGGGATTGAACACCTTACAATTATTCACATACGACAAATGTAATTCAGGTCGCCTGTAATATTCTTGTAAGTCCAGTCTAGTCTTCGGGTTATCTTTTGTCTTATTCTTATCATCCATCACTGTGTTGAAGAAATTATCATAATAGTTCTTCTCAATATGCATGATATCAAAATTATGTCGGAGTAGATTATCCCTCTAATATGGAAAGTGCCAAAATATGCTCTGTTTTGTCCAGTTATGAGTAATACCATATCCAGGAAATCTAGAAGGTGGGGTATCGGTAACTTTAGTAAAGTTCTGAATCCTCTCCCAAATTTCCTCACTGGAATAAATTGGAGGTGTCAAATCATGTTCAACTGTATTCTTTTTGAATGTGTTCTTCATCCTTATGAACTCATGATCAACCGGTAAGAACTGACGATGATAATCAAATCGTGACTGCTTTCGGCTGCTTTGTAAAGTGAACTCTTTACCATTTTCCATGCAATAAGGACATGCTAACTTTCCGACAGTCATCCACCCAAAAAATATTCCATATGCAGAAAAATCATTAATGGTCCAAATTAAGTTAGCACGCAAGTTGAAATTTTTCTTAATTGATATATCACATGTCTCAACTCCATCATACCACAACTGTTTAAGCTCAGCAATCAAAGGTTGCAAATATACATCAATCAAACTCTTTGGATTGCGAGGATCGGGAATAACATAATTTAAAAATATATATGGACTAGTCATACACATTTCAGGTGGAAGATTATACAAAGTAATAAAGACCAACCAGCATGAATATGGTGTTGCAGAAACTGAAAATGGCATGAAACCATCAGCACACAAACCCAATCGAACATTCCGCGGTTCACTAACATAATCTGGATACATCCTATCAAAATGCTTCCAAGCTTCCCCATCTGAAGGATGACACATAACACCAGGCGGTATTCTATTTTCATAGTGCCATCTCATATAAGGAGCGGAACTCATCGATGCGTACAACCTCTTTAATCTAGGAATAAGTGGTAAGTAATGCATCGACTTCACAGCAACCTTCTTCCCGCTGGAAAGCCGCTTAAAACGAGGTTTTTCACAAAATTTACAACTTTCTAAATCTGCATCACCCTTATAATACAACATGCAACCATCTTCACAACAATCAATTCTCATAGACGAGAGTCCTAACTTAGAAACCAATCTTTAGCCTTATAGAAATCTTCGGGTATGTTGAAAGCTGGGTCAACTAGTTCACTCATAAAGCCAATGAAAGAATCCATTCCTGCTTGAGAAATAATTGTATATGATTTGATACTTAATAATCTGAGCACAACAGACAACTGAGAGTGCATACTCCCTTGTTTTAGTGGACGACTAGTAACTTCTAACTATTCATAAAAATATTTTGCTTCTTCATTAGGAGGTTGTTCAACACTTTCGTTGGTTTCAAATTGAAGCGCATCCCTAGAGCATACGCAACCATTTCATGGTATCTCGAATGTTGAACGTTATTCCCTACGACCTACTACTTCACCAACATCTACATTATGAAATACACCATCAGTATCATCAATCTCTCCATGACTAGTCCACACAAAATAATTATCCATAAACCCTTTTTGATAAAGATGAATCTTAACATCTGCCGATTCAAAATAATACAAACACTTGCACTTTATACAAGGACACCTAATCAACCGTCTAATCCAAAACAGTTCAAGTGACATTGCATGCGTAATAAATTCTTCAACCCCTTCTATAAATTTCTCCTTTAAAAACCGACGATTAGGATAATTCCTATTATACATCCAATTACGAGATTCCATCTACATAAAAAATGAATAAATTATATTAATCACAGTTAATTGTGATTGCAGCAGCAATGCTGACAGAAGAAAATGACCATAGTGTCGACAAATGATTGCAGCAGCAATATATTAACACAAAGGCAGTAAGATATGAATTTGTTATTTAGAATACTACTAGGTTAATGAATATATTTATTTACTCTCATGTATTACCCAAAGATCTAGACAAATAGCTAAAAACATAGATAGTATGACTTTGGACTTATTGCTCAAATTTGGAGCTGATAATACACAGAGATGCACCAGCTTTCAAAGTGTAGCATTGAAGATTCTGTACATATGGAAATGTGTAATATGACTTTGCAGTAGCTATATTAATGAACCTAATTTTTCAGATTTGTAATAGCGATGCATGTAAATAGGAAAAGATACATTAAGTATCCCAATTTACAAGACACAGGCCGATATAATTATTTATATATTAAATTTGTAAGTACTGAGTATAAGCTTTGGTCTTTTGGAGTAAGCTGCCTCTTATATTAAAAAGGATCCAGCTTGGCTTCTCCTCTTTTTGTTTCAAGTAATTTGATCTAAGTAACTATTGCGGGAAGAAACTTTCTTGAATAGCAATGATTATTCATTAATGTTTTGAAACTTACCGTCAATAGAAAATGGAATTGGAAGTAATTTCACATAATAAGATATAAATTGTTGAGCTTAGATTAGAATGAAATTTTTGAAAATCAGATTCGTATTAAACTTAGAGGCATCATAACCTTAAAGGAAATCAATAATGACAAAAGAGACCGTTCGAAGTATGCAATACTTGTTCCATCTGGATATATTCTCATTATTTGAAGGGTATTTAAAATTTAAAAAAAATAGTGCTTCCATATTCTGTCTTCAACTTCTATCTACTTTTGTGTATGAATTTTCAAAGCTAGTCGGAGTAGGTCCTCACGATTCAACAAGGGACTTACAGTTAGGGTTCCGTTTTTCTCTAAAGAGGTGAAAAACAAAGAGAACTTACCGGAGATGGAGAGGAGCCTGAGTACCGACGATGGCTGCTTGGATTTCCGACGACGATGACGAGTAATTTCAATTATTGTGAAAAATTATTGTGGGAAAAGATGTGTGATTTTAACAAGTCATTACACTCAATATGACCAAATTTGTCTAGGTCTAATTTGTTAAGCGGCGTAAGAAAATACAAGTAATATGAATAAGACGGTTTTAAGCCCATAGAATAACCACTAGTAAATGATACTATCAACTCCACATAATTTGAAATAGATTTCTAATTTAAAATACTCAAAAGAAAACATGATATGGTGTCTCAAACTTGAAACTTAGAAACTAATAGTTTAATTGTTAAATGATCTTGCTTTTTAACTAAGAAGTCTTCACTGCTCACACACACAACACACTAACTATATAAAAAAAAATTCTCCAAAACAAGATGAGCTAACAAGATATAACGTTAATTAACAGTAATTAAAACTCAACAAATTAAGCGTACATGAACTTATATTTAGTCATAGTTTATCCATATATCAACATAATTTAAGCATTAAATGGCTGGAAACATGTAAAAGAAAACGAGCAGCAGAAAAATCATCACTTGAATTCGCATAAACACATCACTCAATCGACAAAATAATGGAGGTGAGGATTGTCCAAGTCATATAAGGAGACCAAAGATTTTAAATCCCTTCGATGTGGGACAACTCAACACTCCCCTCACGCCCAGATCTCTGGAGCGTGGACAACATAAATGGGGGCCCAACATCAGTAACAATAATTGGGACGGACCTGACTCTGATACCATGATAAGAATGGACATTGAGTCTAATTCAACCTCAAAAGCTAGCTTATGAAGTGAGGAATGCCCATGTCATATAAGGAGACCAAGGAACTCAAATTACTCCAATGTGAGACAACTCAACAAAAGTAGGATGAGTAACAGACCTTTAAGTAAAAATTCTCTATAGAATTCTTATTAAAATTCTTTGAAAACAATAGCAAATAGCAAAAACAACACCTCGAACCAACACCTTCGACTGGAAATTTGACAAGAAACCTTGAACCTCACGGAATATTTCGGGTTTGTCTGAAGCTGATTTTGGCTGCATTTTTGGGCAGAAACCTTGATTTGTTTGTGTGGATATGGACTGCTTTTTCGAGCTGATTTTAGAATTGTTTGGTACTGTTTTTCGCTGCAATTTTTGAGTACTTTTTGAGCTGGTTTTCGCTCATTTGATGGGCTGATTTAGGACTCGTTTGCTAGAGAATTTGGTGAAGGTTCCATGGGTCTCGTTTTGATGGTGGGAACGACCCTGTTAAAAAGGCAGCAACGTTTGGTGAAAATAAAGGGGAAGGGTCACGGCTGCTATATCTTTTAGGGTGTAGGTCCTTTGGTTTTAGCTAGGTCTAGTTTTTTTATTTAGAAATTAAGCATTATTTTATAAGGGATAGGAATTAGGTTAGATAAAACGATGAGTTCAATATTTTGAGTTATTTAAAATTGAGCCTTTTCAATTAAAATCAAATAAAATTAGTCTCAAATTTCATACTTTCTCTTTTAAAACAAGACCAAAATACTACACCATTTATTAATTAATCCTACTTAAATAAAATAACTTATTAAATTAAAACTACCGTTAAAACAAACAAAAATTTTGATATTCTTTCAAATATCATACTAAAAGATAAAAATAGAAAAATCATTGTAAAATTAAAAATAATATTCTTGGAACAATTTTGTATTTTGAATTTTATGTAAGGTAGATAAATTAAAAGTAACTAGATAAAATATTAATTAGCTAAATAAAATAATTTTTTGTAATTTTTATTTTTGTGATAAAATAAAGTAAAAGAGTCAAAACTATTTAGAATAGCGATATTAAACCTAAACTAAATAATTACGCTAAAAATATGTAAAATTTTGGGGAGGGTCAAAAATTACATGTCTACAATTATTATTCAAAATTATGGCAAGGTTACATGAAATGCATACGCGAATTGGGATTTACATATCGTGATAATGTCACGAAAACCGTACTCATAACCACGATAATTTATTAATCGTGCCTAAAACAGACCCGTGAGTGAAGTAATAAAGTAAACTTACTGTCAAACCTAATTTATTGCATAACCGAGACCGAAATCCATATTTCAATCAATTTGAATTAACGATATTCCTTTTTTTTCCTGATAATGACCTCACGACCTGCTTAATGCATATTAATAAAATACTCTGATTAAACTCATTAACACCTTATATAATTAAAACACTTTCTTATAATTAAAAATTTGAACAAATACTAACTTAAACAAGTATGAGACTGATAATATAAATCGTTCACATGACAAGAACTAAAAACGAGGGGAAACAAACGCAAAACATTCATATGAGAAATGATATATGAGAAAGTTTAGAATTGGACCTCAATTATATTTAACAAGATCTCGGTTATAGAAAACTCCTGCAAACTAAATTTGACCAGAAAATGAAATAGTAACAAGATCTTGAGCTCACATCTACTTCTACTTAGAGCCTGTTTGGATGGACTTATTTTAAGTAGTTTTTAAGCCAAAATAGCTTTTAAGCTATAAGTTAAGATTTTTAGCTTTTAATTTTTAGCTTGATTTTGTTATTTTAACTTAAAAATATATGTTTAAAAGCATTTTTTTACTTTATTCAAACACCATAAATTATCTTAAAAGCTATTTTGGCTTAAAGCATTTAAAATTAGCTAATTCAAACGGGCTAATAAAAATATATTTACAAGCTAATTACCAGTACAATCATTATACAGTTTCACTTAGTGTAATTATCAATAATTATTATAAACTACAAAATAATCGATTTATGTAAGCTAATTGTCACTCATACACTTCTACGTCATGTAATTATCAATTTACAGTTGAACCAAATCTAATATTACTTAATGATACTACTAATGCACTTATACTTAGTGTAGTGTCAATCTATAAACTAATTACAACTAATACACTTACTAATTATAAATAATACACTTCTACTTAGAGTACTATCAATGTATAGGCTAATCCACTTATACTTAGTATAATTATTAATTTATAAGCTAAATGTCACTAAAACATTTCTACGTAATGTTATTATTAATTTATAGTATAATCGAGCCTAACATTACATAAGGATACTACTAATGCAGTTCTATTTAGGTTATTATCAATTCATAAACTAATCAATCGTTAACATTTCTCAAGGATACTTACACTTCTACTTAGTGTTATTATCAATGTAATTATCAACTTATAAGATAAACAATCACTACTACATAATATAATGTAGTATATATCTAAGTATATAAGGTATATTCGATATAACATTAGATATATATATATATATATATATATATAGATACATAGATAGAGAGAGATGTATATATAGTATAGTATAGTATATCGAATATAACTTTTATATATATATATATATATATATATATATATATATATATATATATATATATATATATATATATATATATATATATATATATATATATATATATATATATATATAAGCAATATTAAATACTGTTTATTTAAAACCTCTTTATTATTTACGCACACTTTATTATTTACATACACAATATTATTAAATTTATATTTTAATTCGTATAAAAGCATTAATTCTCGGTTAGTTAATTAAATATACAAAAAAAAATTCTTATGAGAGAAACAAAAAAATTCAAACTTCCCTACCGATTCAGTCAGAAATTTAGAAATATTTTAATAAATAATAATTTTTGTACATTAAGTAGAAGCTCGACCAAACATTTGACTACAATCGGTCGGAAATTTGGTAAATGTTTAATAAATAATTATGTTCGTACATAATATGTAACTTGACCAAATATTTGAGTAATTTCCGACCGACAACGGTCGGGAATTATTTTTTGTCTGATATAAGTATTAAATATTGTTTACTTAAAAATCTTTTTATTATTTACACACACAAGTGTTATTAAATTTATATATTAATTTATATAAAAGTATATTTCCAACCGAATTCGGTCATAAATATTGAGTTATGATTATTACGGCTTCTTGTCTTGCGTGTGAAACAAAAAATCAAATTTCCGACCGAAATCGGTCGAAAATTTAGAAAAAATTTAATAAATAATTATTTTTGTTTATTATGTATAAGGTTGATTAAATACTTGACCATTTTCCGACTGAAGTCGGTCGGAAATTTGGAAAAAATTTAACAAATAATTAATTTTGTATATTATGACCAATTTCTTACCGTAATGGGTCGGAAATTTGAAAAAAGTTTTAATAAATAATTATTTTTGTACATTATATACTTGGTTGGCCAAATATTTGACCAGTTTTCGACCAAAAGTGATCGAAAATTTGGAAAAGTTTAAATAAATAATTATTTTTTGTATATTATATACGTATTTGACAAATTTGCGATCGAAATCGGTCGAAAATATTATTTTTGTGCTGGGTCAAAAAATTTTCCGGCCGATTTCGAGCAAAAATCTTTAAACAAAAATTACCTGATTTCTAGTAGTGATTAAAAATGGACAACTAAGAGTGACGGAGGGAATATCAAATAAGATATCTATGTTGAAGTGAAGGCAAGAAAAAGAAAATTAATAATTCAATTAGAATACATAGGGAGAAAAAAGTTAGAATTTATTTATATAATAATAAATTTCATTTATTGTAGAATTTACTGTTTAAATTCCTGATTCGTCTCACACGAGGTGTTTGGTGGCCTAAGCAGTAATAGAATATTATTAGCTCTGAAAGCTAGCTTGATCAGACAAGAAGATCCTCAATGATTTGTTTTCCTTAGACGGTGAAATGGACATCTTATCGCTTCGACCATGGAAAAGAGGGGAAACAAACATGTATAGAAAAGTAAACGAATGTATATAGGAATGAAAAATGAGGATTTGTCGGTAGAAAAGGCAGACAACTCGAGAATTCCATGGCTTTAGGAATCTGCACGTACGTACGTTAACAATGTTTTCGATTGCAACCATGTTTCTCATGTACAATGTAAGTAATTAAGTAAAGAGTCTAGTCATAGACTAAGGTAGGAATTACAGACAATATTAATAAGAGAAGTTTCTCCTTTTGCTGCATTATGATTCATACGCAACTTCAAAATAAGTCTTTGTTACGCCAATTCTTTAGTTTTTATACAATCCAGTAAAAATAGGTTTCATCTTTTCTACCTGGTTTTTAAAAAATTAAAAGAGGTGAAACATGATTACAATAGTTCAAGTCATGACCTCAACTATGAGTTTGAATCCCTTCGCTTCGGCAGTGCACTTATTAACTAATTCAAGGGAGTTCAATTTAAATATATATTTTATATGCATATGTTAATATTCTTAAAATATAGTTTACATATCTAAAAATTATATTTTCGAGCGAATGGAATTGAAAACCCTTTTGCCCCCACAAAGATTTGCCACTGGCTCTAAGAATTCACGTATTTAAAAATAATATAAAATACTATAAGTAATAATAATTAACAATTTAAAATATATATAAAAATAGAGTTAAAATATAATTGGTTTAACTCTAAAATGTGTTCACTTTGACAAATTAGGATGAAGGGAGCAATAACAATAAAAAGCAATATGCGCATGGCCGGCTTGGCAAAGAAAATACTTGCAGAAAGAAAAAGGAAAGATAGTGCGTATATATCCCTCGTTTCTTTTGAATATATTCCGAACAAGAAATATATAAGTTTTCAACTAATTTGTGCTGTCTCCTGCAATATCGTCGGCAGCAAACAGGATATCAAGTTCCCAGATATAACATCAACTGTCGCCAGCCAGTGAGAGTTAAGAAATTCCACCAATATAGTCTTCCGTAGGGTCTGTAAACGTTCAACATGTTCAAAGATCAAACTGCCGACTTCCTTTTTCTTTTCCTTCTAATTAACTCCAGAAAATATCATGAACACGGATAGAGACTAAGGATTCACCAAACTATATAGAGAATCAAATTCTTAATTAATTTTCACATAACACATATACAATAGTATATAAATAACATAATAGAATTTTACTTGAAAAACTCTAAGTTCGCACGATTAAAAACCACGATCTACTCTTATAGGATTTCAACTTCACTGCTAAGCAAATTTCATATTACAAATTATTGTAACCTAGAAATAACCTCTTAATTCCTCACTAACTTATAATAACTCTACTACAAGCCCTTTTGTAATAACTCTATTACAAAGCTTACCACTTGACTAACTCTAGCCAAGACACGAAACACAAGGTTTATAATTTTACAAAAGATTTCCTACAAAATGCTTCTAACTAAGCTAAGTAGAAATTATAAGTAAATCACTTTAACAAAGGTGCAACACAACTAATGACATGTAATCACTCAATGCAGGAAACTGGTCCGCCGTTGTGTTGTTCTTTGGTCTTGAAGCCGTGAAAGTCACTTGTAAGATTGCGACACGCTTGAGAGAATACTTGATCAATTCTGGAATGTGCAAGTGACTTGTTTTTGCTTTGCTTCATGTTAAAGTTGCCTAAGTGATGTCACTTGGATGATGCAAGCATATTTGGTACAAAGACATTTCCCATAATTTTTTTCCCTCAATTACTTTTTTTCCCTTTTGGCATCATAAAAAGATTAGTCACAAGCAACAAGCAAAAAGAAGTCTAGCCTGGTTAACTCATGCCACATGTGTGCACACAAACATAATTAAAAACAGAGTATAAAAGCAAGGTATGCATAACAAAATGACAGAATATTCATTAATTTTGAAAATAAACATGGAGCAGTATCACTTGTTGCATAATCAAAAAAAATTGAAAAAAAAACGAGTACTAGTCACTAAACACATCCAAACATAAGATGTCAAAATAAAGCATAGACAACTTGAACTTGACATTAGGAAGTGAACGATTTTAAGGAGCACAGGAAATGGGAGGCACATATGAATAGTCAAGGGTTCTAAGGAGGATATTACATTCGAGCATTTGCTGACATCTGCTCGTTAAGCAACCTCTCCTTCATGTCCTCGACCTGTTTCCTAAGATCAATATTTTCCTTTGTTAGACGGTCAACCTCTCTGCCTTGTGATATGCTGGAACCAGGTGCTTCCTAGACGTGACTGAGCTGACCTTCGAGAATAACATTCTACACCTTCAATTCCTTTATCTCTTCAGTGGCAGTGTCTGAGCTTCAAATCAATTTAGAGATAGTGGAATTGATGCCAACCGCATATTTCTTATTGATGCACTCACACTTTTCTAAGGTGGTCTTGGAGAAGGTTTGCTTGGGAGTACCCACTGTATCCTTTCTCAAAGGGACTTTGAAGAAGTTAAATACGTTAGTGAGTAGGAATTGGTACGGCAACCCATGACTACCATCGTTAAAATCTGCCATTTTATTCATATGTTCTATCATGAGACCAAGCAGGTTTATAGTGGTGTAGGCATCTAGTGCTTCCATGAGGAACAAGTCGGCTTATGACATAATGGAACGTCTTTCTGCACGTAGGAGCAGAACCTTATTTACCATTTCAAACAACAGTTGGTACATTGGAAGGAGGACATTCTTGTGTACCCATTCCCCTTGATGTACTGCATTATCCTTCAAAATGGCATTTTTAAAGTTTGAAGAATAATTCCCCTCAATGAAGGATATTCTTGCAGTCGGCACTCCCAAAATGATTCCCAACACAGCCACATCCATCATAAAGTCAACACATTCACCTTCATGCAGACGTTTTCATCCTCTACTGTGAAAAGGTCGGCATAGAATTGCGCACTTCTGCTTTATACACCTTAGGATTCTTATTTGTGAACAAATGTGTCCACTATTGAAACTCACAAATCTCCACAGTTGACCCATCCCAGGCATGTCTAAAATATTAAGGGAAAATGTTTTGCCCCACAACACCTTTTGTTTTCTTAGATTTTCCTTTCCTTCATCCTTGGCCACACCCACCTTGGCCTTCTTGGAGGAACCAAGTTTCTCATTGGCACTAGCCTTCCAGTTTGCTGATTTTCTTATATTTTTTCCTTTGTCAACAGATTTCTCAAGCACCTTATCCGACACAAATTTCTCAGACACCTTCTCATCAGACTCCCCAACAATTTTCTCACTAGACTCCTCAGGTTGATTTTATCAACATAGTGCCAAACAATTCTTTTTAAAGTTCCTGCTCAGTGCTTTGGTGAAGATATCTGCAATTTAATCTTATGTACTGCAAAACTTCATATAAATAAGCCTTTTTCAATATTATCTCTAAGGAAATGATGTCACACATCAATGTGCTTTGTTATCTTATGCTGAACTAGATTATTTTTCATATTGAGAGCATTGGTGTTATCACACAGTAATGTAAACAATCAAAAAACACACCAAAATCTTCTAGTTGATGCTTGATCCATAACAGTTGAGCACAGCAAGAACAAATTGCCATATACCCAGCTTCTGCAGTTGAAAAAGCCATTGAGTTTTGTGTTCCCATGAAATTAGGAACAATCCCAGAAAGTGTGTCATAGTAGAAGTGCCTTTCCTATCCACTAGATAACCAGCATAATCAGTGTCAGCATACCCGAGCAATTCGAAATTGTATCTAGAGGGATAGTAGAGAACCAGCTCAAGCGTTCCTCTGAGATACTCAGGATTCTCTTGCTAGCCTTCAAATGAGATTTCTTTGGATTAGATTGAAATCTGGCACATAGTCCTATACTGAAAATGAAATCTGGTCTACTTGCTGTGAGATATAGGAGTGATCTAATGATACCTATATACATGGTTTCATTCACAGGAGAACCAGGTTCATCCATGTCTAGACGAGTGGTGGTGGCAATGGGAGTATCCACAACAATTGAGCACAGCAAGAAGCGGTTGCTACATACCCAGCTTCTGCAGTTCAAAGAGCTATTGAGTTTTGTGTTCTTGTACCTCATGAAAGTAGGCACAATCCTTGAAATTGTGTCATACTAGAAGTGTTTTTTCTATCAACCAGATAACCTGCATAATCAACGTCAACATACCTGATCAATTTGAAATTGTATCTAGAGGGATAGTAGAGAACGAGGTCAAACGTTCCTTTGAGATACTCAGGATTCTCTTGGCAGCCTTCAAATGATATATAGGGGTGACCCAACGATACCTCTATACATGGTTTCGCTCACAGGAGAACTAGGTTCATCCATGTCTAGATGAGTGGTAGTGGCAATGGGAGTATCAATGATTTTTGAGCTTTCCATCTCAAATCTCTTCAAAAACTCTTTGATGTACTTTTGCTAACTTATCATTGTGCCCTTAGGCGTTTGCTTGACTTGCAGACCCATGAAGAAACTCAATTCCCCAATTATGCTCATTTCGAACTCACTTCCCATTAGCATTGCAAATTCCTCACATAGAGAATCATTTGTTGCACCAAATATGATGTCATCAATATAAACTAGCACAATGAGCAGGTTCCTCCCCCGTTTCTTCATAAATAAATTGTTGATTTTTCCTCTTATAAAGCCATTTTCTAGGAGATACTTGGACAACCTTTCATACCATGCACGAGGAGCCTGCTTCACCCCGTAGAAGGCTTCGTCAAGTTTAAAAACATGCTCATGATACTCATGCCATTCGAATCCAGGCTGTTGCTTGACGAAGACTTCTTCTTTTATAAATACATTTAGAAATGTATTTTTGACATCCATTTTGGACATTTTGAATTTCATATGGGATGCAAATGCAATGACGTCTCTGATGGCCTCCATTCGAGCAACTAGAGCAAAAGTTTCATCATAGTCAATCCTTTTTTCTTGATTGTTGTCTTGAACTACTAGCCTTCCCTTGTTCCTTGTTGTGCTTTCAAACTTATCAAGTTTGTTTCTAAATAGCCACCTAGTTCTTATAATAGTTTTGTCAGCAGGTCGAGGAACCAGGTGCCATATGTTGTTCCTTCACATTGATGGAGTTCATCTTGCATAGCAGTAATCCAGTCATCATCTTTCTGTGAAATATAAGATAACAGGAAGAATTTGTGAAGCCAATAACTCTCTCATGTTTCTCATTGATATATGTTTGAAGGATATATAGGTTACAAAGTAAAGGAGATAGCTACATGTGATAACAACTCATACGGCCGGGGATAAGTACAAATGCAAGAGATAATTACAAGAAATATAAACAAAGCAGTAGATAATCAAATAAATATACTCTAACACCCCCTTCAAGATGATGTCAGCGTGAAACCGAGACGAAGCTTGCTGAAATGCTTAGAGATGAGTTGTTGCCCAAGCGGTTTCGTCATGATTTCTGCAATTTGATCGGCACTGGAAATGAAGCGAATTGAAAGCTTAACAAACTGGATTTGCTCATGCACAAAGTGATTGTCTAGTTTAATATGCTTAGTGCGAGCATAAAATTAGGATTGACAGTCAAATAAATTGCACCAATGTTATCACACCACATGATGGAAGAGACGACAGCGGGAAGCCAAGTTCGCAAGAAGAGAACTGATCCACATGATTTCAGTTGTGGCATTGGCCAATGATTTATATTCACTCTCTGTTGAAGATCGTGCAACAGTGGGTTGTTTCCTTGAATAACAAGAGATTAAATTACTTCCAAGATACACAAGATATCCACTTGTAGAACGCCAGTCAACGGGACAGGTAGCCTAATCACTATCTGAAAAACATTGAAGTTGCAAGGTAGAATTCTTGGAAATAAATAAACCAATGTTGGTAGTGGCACGAGTGTAGCAAAGTAAATGCTTCACGTCCTGCCAATGAACTTCAGTCGCGCAATGCATAAATTGCGCTAGCTTGTTGATACTAAATGCAATGTCGGGGCGAGTTAGCGTCATGTATTGTAGGGAACCTACAATTTGTTGACGACATGTCTCGGAGTTTGACGATGAATCACCTAATTGTTTTTTCAGAGACACCTCCATTGGTGTGGTAAACGGCATATTTGTCTTTTTCAATAGTTCAGCCGCATATTTATTCTGTGTCAACAATAGGCCATCTGAGACCCCTTTTTACCTCAATTCCAAGGAAATAATTCGAGGCCACCCAAGTCTCGGACAAGAAAGATTGCTTTAATTTTTGTGAGCGACCAATGCAACTTTGAGTAATCTGAACATGTTAAAAATATGTCATCGACATAAATTAATACATATATTCTTAAAGTACCTTGAAGAAGAACAAACATTGATGCATCGGCCTTGGAAGAGTGATGTGACTCTCCAAAAAGGTTGACAAACATTGAAATAAAGCTCGTGGAGCTTGTTTCAAGCCGTAGAGCGAGCGATGAAGCTGAAAAACATGGTCAGGTTTGGAGGGATCAATGTACCCGTGTGGTTGTTCCATAAATAATCCAGTATCTAACTGGTCGTGCAAGAATGCTATTTAACCAAAAAATAGATTTTTGGTCAAAGCTAGAATTTAGACGAGTCGGGTTACAAATAATCGAAAAAGTACATAAAAAGAAACTTGAGAATGATATTATTAGAAAGCAAGTAAATTAAAGTAGATTCCAATAGTAACTTGTGTCTCAATCGATTACATATCTCTCCTTTTATAGGGCCCATTTGGGAATGTACGTTATGCCAAAGTTATAATGAGACTATTATGTGTAATTAATGACATTAAATGTCACATTACATGATCATTATATTGAATGCATATATTCCTCATCAAATTCATCATTTAATACTCTTTAATGCCGTATTTGCACCCTTTTCGTTAACCAGATTCATTTTTTCCATTGCTCGGATATGAATAAGCTTAAACAGGACTGGTTACCAATATTTTCGCCCCGTGCCTCTTCCTTTCTCCTTACTCGTACCTGATTCCTGACCCGTAGCTAAATATAATTTATTGATCATCCCACGTGTTTTACTACGTCGCCATATATATATATGAATACAATTTTCCCCAATACAAACTGGAGATGTCAAGTTGATGAATGGGCCAATTATGAATTGTGGCAAGTGTAAGAACTGTCTGAACAGTGGTGAATTTGACTACGGGAGAAAATTTTTCTTGATAGTCAATACCAGATTGCCGTGTGTAGCCCGTAGCAACAAGGCGCGCTTTGTAGCGCTCTGCTGAGTCATCTGCATTCCTCTTTATTCGAAAAATCCACTTGTTGCCAATTACATTTTCGTTGCTAGGGCGAGGCACTAAACTCCATGTATTAGTTTGATGTAGAGCATTCAAATCCTGTTGCATAGAGTCACACCATTCCAGAAATTTGTTAGCTTGAACAATATTTTTAGGTTCCTCCAATAGATAATTTGGTTTGGTTAAGGCTAGGTTGGCTTGGCGTTTTTGCATGGTGGTGGGACGGAGTTGCATGGAGTGAGTGCGAGATGGTTTTGAATTGTCTTTTAGGGCAAAATCTGAAAAATCTACAACTAATGACAATCCAGGAGCACTGTCGGATTTTGATATAGGGGATGAGGATGAATTTGAAATAGAAAACTTTGAACTGTGGCTGTCATAGCTGTCTTGGGCATTTGTTGAATGCTGTAAATTCCAGACTCACTTGGGCCGTACATCAGTATTTGGCGGGTTCGTTGGTCCTTAATAAGAAAATAGGAAGGCCAAAATTTAAAAAAAAAAACAAGAATTGTCGGAGGTAAAGTTTTGAACAAAGAGTAGATTCTTAACTATTTTTGGAACACATAAAACATTCTTTAAGTAAAGAGATTTCAAAGGAGAATGTAGTGTTGCCATACCAGTGTGAGAGATTTGAAGCCCTTAACCATTACCTACATGTAGTAGATCCGAACCTGGGTAGTCATTAATGACGCTTAAACTCTGAAGGTCCGGAGTGATGTGATAATTTGCAGCTGTGCCTGGAAACCATGTAACGGGCTGCATATTTGGTGAAGAGGGTGCAACCTCAGAAAAGTTAGCCATTTCTGGAGCAGCATAATTATTTTATTGTTGGAATTGCCCAGAGTTACGACGAACATATCTCTTGCGGCAAGTGATATCAGAATGGTTGTTTAGGCCACAGATTTAACCAGGGCCACAGTTTCAATTTTTATTGGAGTTGTTGGAAGGCCGTGGCTGATAATTATTGTTTGGTTATTTTTTTTGATGTGGAGAGTATTGTGGCCGATATGGCGGAGTAGGCAACAAGGGAATATTATCTTTTAGAACCACATTTTCTACAGGTTCCATTGCATTTTTAAGCAAAATTTCATGAGCTACTTATTGACCATGGAGTTCATTGAACGTAACTGGTTCTGGGCAGAGATTGAGCGCACGAATACGACCATGAAATTCACGCCCAATGTTGCGATAGATAATCGCATTAAATTCAGCTGAAGAAATTGATCGACCAGCGGCACTAAGTTCACCTGAAAGAGTTTTGGCTTTTTGTACATAGTTGGAAACAGAAAGATCATTCTTCTTTTAGTTCTATATGTAATTGTAGTTGGCGATTTTGCGAGACAGAACTAAAGGCGTTGGCAAGAGCCTCCCAAACGTAAAAGGAAGATATGGGACCTATTGTCACACCTCTTTTTTTACACTACAACCTGTAGAGAGCATAGAGGAGTTTTTTAATTTAAGTGACAATCAAAACGAGATTATTTATTAAAAATTCAGAGTCGTCACTTGGGAGATTTATGGTGTCCCAAGTCACCGGTTGAATCCCGAATCGAGGAAAAGATAGACTCTGTTTAACAGTCCGCAAACCAGAAATCCGAGTAAGGAATTTTGTTAACCCGGGAGAAGGTGTTAGGCATTCCCGAGTTCGCGGTTCTATCACGGTTGCTCAACTGTTATATTTGGCTCAATTATCTAATTTTAATAAATTTGAAGCCTATGTGCATTTATCCCTTTTAAACCGCTTTTATTTAATTATTTTTTAGGAAGATTCAACGTCACATAAAACGCATCTTGAACCACGTCACATAAATGCACCCGTAGTAAGCAACATATTTTATATAATATTGTCGAAATTTGAATTTGAGTCACATAAACGCCCACCCAAGTTTAGGAAAGTAAAATTATGAAAGCCGCGCCTAAAGCGGTAAAGAATTATTAACTGTGTGGGAGGCTGTGAAAATTCACTAAACGGCACGTCCCGGATTCTAAGTATCTTTAATATAACCATTTAAAAAGGGTCACGCAATCTATGCGTTTTATTCGGCGTTGCGCACCTCGTTTATTTTAAGGATAACATAAAGCAGGCTATTATTTTCTATTGACTATATCTCTAAAAGGGCTTGACTGATTAGCATTATAAAATTCCGGCTTCAAGTTCAAGTCCGGACTCAAACAAGACCTCTTAATTTGAATTTGCTACCTAACACAAAGGCCCAAATTTATGCTTCAAATTATTTACCGCCAACACTTCCAAAACTTTAATGAATAGATTAATCTTTCAGCGAGCCCAATACAAAATAAAGCAATTAATCTGGGCTTTAAGCCTGTATATGGATCAGCCTCCACCCTAATGGAATTAAACAACCTGAGAGGGGCTATGCGACATTCTGGGCAGCTCGTGATTGGGCCAATTTAGGCCCAAAATTATGTCCTGGGCAGCTCGTGACTGGACTCAAACTCTAATTTACACAATACATAAAATGAAATTGAAGAATGTTGAGATAATTTCATATGCTAACAACTACTCGGCCTGAAATATACCATTGAAAGCAAATCATTTGGAGCTATTAAATTCTCAAGCTTAATGAAATACATGACTAGTCACTCGATCAACCGAAGTCATGATGCTACATATGCACTAACACTGTAATTCCAATTAGCATTCCTTTATGTTCCATCTAGTCAAAACTATAACTGAAAACAAACTAGTACATTAAGGAAAGAACAGTCCAAGTATACAAATCGTCAGAAGTCTTAATCCACCAAGTTTCAAATGCTGCTACTACATGGCCTAACATATAAATTGACATGTACATGATCAAGCTAAACATGAAATTAACATGAGAAATCTGTCATATAAACAATTCGAGCACTTAAATCGGCCTTTTATTTCAAATCAAAACTTCAGTTACATGTTTCCTTAACTTGTGGCCGTTGGAGATTAAGTAAGTACCTGGAAATGAAGAAAAATAAAAGGCGAAGGAGTCAGCAGCGCAAACAACAATCAGCAACAATTGGAATACAACAGCGTCTCTAAAATCAATCTCAAACCCAGAATAAGCTCAAAACAGTCCAGGAATAGATCAAAGGAGCATAGAGCCACCAAACAAACAAAGCTGAAACTAACAAAATCAGAAAATGCAAAGCAATAGCTAAACATGAAATCCTACTGTTGAAATCAAATCAAACGATCAAATTACTAACAATAAAACAAAACCATACTATGATTATGAAAAGAATCAGAACTCTAAATCGAAACTCTAACTCAACACAAAAATAAAAAGAAATTTTGAGTAAAATAGAATAAAAATAATAAACAAAATAAAATGTATGGATGAAACAGAAAAGAAGGTAGGCATGAAATACCTTGAAACTTACTAACTCAAACTCGAACAATGGCGGCTTTCTTGGCATTATTTGGATTAAAACCGTCTTTAATCATGTGTTTTCATGAGAAAACATATGATTAAAGGCTATTATAGCGCAAAATCAACAAATCTCAAAATATTAAGAAATTAGGGTTTTCGGCCAAAATTCGCTCTGAGATTCGAACCAAACGGGGATGATTCGAAGGCTAAGGGTTGTGGATTTGGGATGAGGGGTGTAAGCAGATCATGTGATGTTAATTTGGCGAAGTTTGGAGGTGGCGGTGCTTTGGCCGGATTTTCAAATCAATATTCGAGAATTTCTACTGAGATTTGAGGGATGTGGTTTGGGATTTAAAGAGGGGATGATGAGAGGATGTTGTGGTGTAAATTTGGGGCTATTTGGAGAATCGGCTCCGACGAAGGTGATTTCCAGCCGGCGGCGGACGGCAGAAGGCGGTGATCTCTAAGAAGGGGTTAGGGGGAGTGAGGGAGATGGACTTGGGGGGTGGGTAAGGTTATGACTGTTTTATACTAAAAATAAACCACTTCCTAGCCGTTGGACCAAAGATCCTCGACGGCTGGGATTGATTCGTGACGAAACGCCGTCGTTTCGCTTAAGGGGGAGGGGGCAGGCCGGATTTTCAGAGGTGGGTTGGGCCATGGACTTGGGTGTATTTCCTTTGGGCTGGTGCTTTTTAATTGAAAATGACCCAAATCACAAACATCTTTTAAAATCTTTTTAGACTTCTCTTTTCTCTTTCTTAATTACTTTTTTTTGTTAAGTGCAAAATTAAAATAAAAGACCCAAATTGACTCTAAAATTATGCTACTTAATTGTCAAATAAACTAATTCCTAATTTAAAAGAAAGCTAAAACAAATTAAAAGTAGAAATGCAACAGAACCATTTTTGTTATTTTTTTATTTTAAAGTAACTTAATTAATCCTAAAAATGTAAAATTAAACCCTAAATGGAGCCCTAAATGCAAATTCCAAGTATTTTTGTATTGTTCACTAATTAAAATGCACGAACAAAATGCAAACAATTAACATAAAATGTCACAAAATTCACAAAATATCAAATAATGAAGAAATAACTTTCTTTGAATGAGAGTAATTCATCTAGGGCAAAAATCACATGCTCACACCTATAACATAGGAATAGATCTCTTCAGTTAAAGAAGCAAGCAACCACGAATGAACCATTTGATCCTTGCAAAACCATGTGTCAAGGTCTGGGTTGGGAACTTGAAGGGTGGGATCAGTGGAAGAAGCATTAGTGATGGTTGGAGTGGGAGTAGTCTCATTGATGAAACCATGAAGATTTTGGTAGTTTAGAAGAATAAATTGAGTTTTCCATGCCAACTAATTTTTTGGTGTAAGTTTAATAGCAAAAGCATGGGTAGAGGTGATGATATTAGAGGGAGAAATGAAGGAGGAAAATGTGACAAGAACAACAGACATAGTAAGAAGCGTGGAGAAAAATACTTTTATGGCTGTGATACCATGTGAAATAATAAGATAACAAGGAAGAATTTGTGAAGACAATCACTCTCTCGTGTTTCTCATTGATATATGTTAAGTATATATAGGTTACAAAGTAAAGGAGATAGCTACAATGGATAACAACTGAGATGACATTGGATAATTACAAATGCAAGAGATAATTACAAAAAATATAAACAAGTAGTAGTCTAGACTTTCAATGCTTCCTTGATATTTTTTGCTCAATTTTAGAGAAAAAGACTGAGAAGGAAAGTGAATTTCTTATATATAGCTTGAATATGAGTAAAAAGGAGTGACCACATTCTGGAGAGAATGTGAACTCTTATGCTTCCAGTTAGACACTTGAATCTCATTGAGAGAGGATCCAAGTTCTTCTGGATGTGATTCATTGTTGACATGAGTCTTGCTTCTCAGCTCAGCATCTTGGGCTCCTTGCACGACATCAACAACTATGTTCTCTGCTTCAGTTATTGTGATTGAGGGACTAGATTCCTCTATATCACCTGGAGACTTAGCAACACCATTGTCATTTAATTCCTTGACATGAAACATCATGTCAGCTTTCCATTTGCCATATTAATGATTTCACTAGGAATATTTCATAGCTCTCCATTTTGATCAGCCTTACCGTGTGCATCTCTTCCACGTAGATGGTGTGATTAGTCAAAGATCACATGTATACTTTCCTCAACACATTGAGTTCTTTTGTTATACACCTTGTAAGCTTTGCTTTATGATAAATATCCAAAAAATATTCCTTCACCATTTTTGGCATCAAATTTTCCCGGCTTCCTTACCAATGTTGACGACAAAATATTTGCAGCCAAATGTCCTTAAGCGTGTTAGCTTCGATTTTCTCACGTTCAACAGTTCATAAGGGGTATTGTTCAGAAGGGACCTGATCAAGCACATGTTCACCAAGTACCATGCAGTGTTAACTACTTCTACTCGGAATCTTTTTACAACACCATTGCCAATTTGCATTGTCCTAACCATGTCTTTAAGAGTACTATTTTTCTTCTCCACAACACCACTATATTGGGGTGTTCTTGGAGCTAACAAATTATGACTTATACCATTTTCAATACAAAATCGATCGAACATTGCATTGTTGAACTCTGTGCCATGATCAGATCTTATACTCATAACATTATGGCTCATCTTTACTTGGATCTTTTTCAAAAAAAAAAAAATCAAACACTTGAAAAGTCTCATCTTTGGTTCCGAGGAAGAAGGTCCATGTGAATATGGAGTAGTCATCCACTATGACGAAAATGTACTTATTTCCTCCTATACTGGGCATTTTCATAGGTCCACATAGATCCATATGGACTAGATCAAGTGGTCTTGAGGTGCTTACTTCTTTTTTGGGTTTGAAGGAGGACTTGGTTTGTGTTCCTTTTATACATGTATCACACAACTTGTGATCTTTGAAGCTTGACATAGGCTGTCCATGAACTAGGTCTTTCTTAACCAATTTATTCAGCAACGTAAAACTTACATGTTCCAACCTTCTGTGCCACAGTTCAGCATCATCGTCCACAACCACTACTAAAAAAATCAGATTTTAGTGACAGACAAATTATGTAGCTAAATAGAAAAATCCGTCGCTAATCTCATTTAGCGATGGATTATCAAAAATTCGGCTAGATACGAGCATTTTAGCGACAGATTAGCAACTATATTCGTAGCTAATTCCAGTTTTTTTTGTAGTGAACACTCAGACATGTGAGATACCTATTGTGTAAGGACTCAAAATCAGCAATATAAATATTTTTGTATCTTTTCTCCATCAGGATCACGTCACCAGTCATGAGGTTTGTGACTCTGCAGATTTTTTATACAAATTCCATCTTGTTACCTTTGTCGCAGATTTCAGAAATGCTCAGTAAGTTATAATTCAATCCATTCACATAATATATATTTTTTATTGAGTGACAGAAAGAGACTTCCCAATTCTTCCTACTCTCTGAATGTATCCCTTTTTGCCATTTTCAAAGGACACACTAACTCCTTGCAAGACTTTGAGTAAAAGAAAATTTTTTGTGCTTTCAGTCATATGCTTCGAACAGCAACTATCTATATACCATTTTGGTTAGCTTCTATTCGTTGCTCCTTGCACAAGAAAATCAAGGATTAGACTTAGAAAGTGTAAATCAAAGTTCTTTTTGTCCAACCAGACATCACACATTTTTTATACGAGGGACCAGGTTTGTTGGCAGTGGTTACTTTTTTAGTAAAACTTGTTTTTCTATTGGGACTGAAATCTAGCTTTACATCTTTATTTAAAATGCCTAGTGATACCACAGTGAGTGCAGAGCAAGTTATCAGGGACAGTAACGTACTTGCTATGCGGGTTATAAGGAGTCTTTTTCCTTTTGGAGTCTGATTCCCTGCCTGTTTCCCCTATTATTGTTATACACAACGGTGATTGCATCAGAGGACCAGGTCTATTTAAGAGATTTTTCTGGATCATTCTTAAATTTTCCTAGATCTTCCTACAGTTTTCTATTTCTCTCAAGTTCAGCACACATACTAGATTTTACTGATTTTAGCTCATTTTCAATCATAAGGTGTGCCTCACTTGCAACTTCCTTTCCCTTCTGAGTGATCTCATGCCTACCTTCCTTTTTTAGTTCCTCAACTGTTTCCTTTAGGTCCATAAGTACTACTGATAAGTCATATTTCTCATGTTCTATGGTTGCAATCTTCTCAGTAAAAGCATCATTTTCCTTTTTTAAACTCTCAATGCTATCTTTAAGATCGAACACAACAACCACTACATCACCTCTCTAATATTCTATGTCTCCTAGTTTCATAGTTATCATATTCTTATCGTTAATGAGATTATGATATGCATCAATTAGAACCTTATCCAAGGATATAAGCTTCTTTTGAAAAATAGGACATACATTCAAAAAGTTTACCTCATTATCATCGTCATTTTCCTCATCCTCATCAGATTTCGCCATTAGGGCAACAATAATGTCATACTCAATAGCTTCACTTTCTACTTCCATCATGGATCTATCACCTCATCCATCACCTTCTCCAGATTTGCTGGAAGAGTCTCCCTATGTTGCTAGAGCTTATTTCATAATATTGTCAGTGACATATTTTCTCTCGAATCTTTTGTCAGGAACCGAGTTCCTCTTGGCTGCTTTGTTTGTGTAGTGTTTTTAACGGTCTTGCTTGAGGAATGGGCAATACTTGATGAAATATCATAGATTCCTGCACTTATGACATAATTAATAGCCTCTTGGCTTGCTAGAGCTTCCCCTATTTGGAATACCTCCATTTCTGTGAACTATTTTGTGAAATCTTTTTATCAATTAGGCCATATTAGAATCCTCACTACTTAAGACGGTGTTGTCTATCTTGAGGACCAAGTTCTTTTTCCTTTTGGGCTCTCTTCTATCATGATCCTTCTTTTTCTTCAATTTATAATTTTTCAAATTTCCAATGAGTTCATCAATGGTCAGATTTGGCAGATCCTTTGCCTCCATGATAGCATTTACTTTGTTGTCCCACAAATCAGGTAATACACTGAGGATTTTCCTAACAAGTTTTTTCCTTGAAATAATCTCTCCCAGAGCCTGAAGCTCGTTGTTTATAAAGGTGAAGCAATTGTTCATATCCTGAATGGACTCATTATCCTTTATCCTGAAGAGTTCATACCCAGTGGTTAGTATATCAATTTTGGACTATTTGACTTGAGTTGCCCCTTCGTGTTCTGTTTGGAGAGGTTTCTAGATTTCTTTGGCAGATTGATAGGCAAAAATCCTGTTGTATTTGTCTGGTCCAATACCACAGAAGAGGATCTTTTTCACTTGAAAGTTCTTCTCTATAGCCTTGTAGTCAGCATCGTTGTATTCCTTTCATGTTTTGGGAATTGTCGTTACTGGTTCACCAACGGTCATCATAGGAACGAAAAGACCATCACAGATAACATCCCAGAGCTCGGAATCTTCAGACATGATGAAATCCTGCATCGTTTTCTTCCATCAACCATAGTATTGTCCGTTGAACCTTGGTGGTATGTAGGTAGACTGACCTTCTTCAAAGTTTGGTCGAGCAGCCATGAGGAATCTTTCTAGATATTAGCCTGATAGAAAGAACCTGCACTTGTACCAATTAATAGAAACTAAGGGTCTACAAAACTATATAGAGAACCAAGTTCTCTATTAGTTCTCACAGAACACACACACAAACATCGGTAAGTAAATAACACAATATATTTTTACGTGAAAAACTCCCAGCTCACGTGATTAAAAATTACGGTTTACCCTCGTAGGATTTCAACTTCACTAATGAGTAAAATTCAGATTACAAACTTTTGTAATCTAGGAATTCACCTCTTAATCACTGACTAACTTGTAATAACTCTATTACAAAGCTTACAACTCGACTAACTCTAGCCAAGACACAAACACAAGGTTTATGATTTTACAAAAAATTTCCTACACAATGCTTCTAAGTAAACTAAGTACGAATTACAAGTAAATCACTTTTAATAAAGGTGCAACACAACTAAGGACATGTTATGACTCAATGCATGAAACTGGTCCTTCGTTATGCTGTGTTTTGTTCTTGAAGCCTTGAAAGTCACTTGAAAAATTGCGACACACTTGAGAGAAAGCTTGATCAATTCTGGAATGTGCAAGTGACTTATTTTTTTTATTTGTTTCATGTTAATATTCTGTAAGTGATGTCACTTGGATGCTACAAGCATATTTGGTATAAAGACATTTCCCATAAAGTGGTTGCTGCACTATTTTCCTTGTTGTGTTCGTGTATAGGAACAGTTGCAGCAACTTTACAACTGTGAGGAGTTGATTTAGTACAACCAACAAGGGAACATATGTCCATCTGTTCCCTTTGTCGTTTCTTTGACTCTAAATTGTTAAAACATGTTCCTCACTTGAGATTTATAGTTCTTGAGCACTTGAGGATGTGAAATAGATTCTCAATCTGATTCTTAACTTTAAATTTGTTGAATCATCAAAATATAACAGAACACATAACCTATCAAAGACTAGCACATTTATGAGTTTCACTTCTCTCGTTGCACTTTTTTCATTTGGAAGTTCCTCAATTTTGACTTATTGCCTTCCTATACGGCCCGTTTGTGATCATTATAAAATGACTTATACTTTTACTGCCTCAGTCTTTACAGGCTTCTTTGTGTCAGAAGATATCTAGCTTGAACTTCGTAGCGTTAGATTAATGTGTCAATCAGTTTTATTCTCTATTCACAACAATTTTATAAAAGTTAAAACGGAAAGAAGTATTGAACTAATTAATAGAACTTCTCATTCAAGTTTCATATATCAAAGAGAAAACTAGATATGTAAGTATGTAAAATAAGTAGCTAACCAAAAAAATTGGCTGCGAAAGAAGCTATGTGCTGTATTCAAGTACTACCATCTTTGGTAAATGGACATTCTTTTATTTCAGATTAATCTAGAATAGTTTTTTTCCCTTCTTTCTCTATATATTAATTTGAGTATCTTTTAATTGCTTATAGTTTATAATATGGGTTATGTGACAAGGTGAAAATTCATCTTAATTTTCTAACATGATCTGTACACAATGGCAAAATAATAACATGCCAATGACAATTTATTTGCGATGTGGAAAATTTGATTCTTCTCCCGTGATTTGTATTTTTGTAATTAAACTAGTTGAGCTCGACAAATTTATCTGATGTTCAGCGAGAAGATTGCCTCAATTAACTTCCTACGCACTTTTGTATTTACTAGATTATTGTTAAGGAAACATTTCATTTTAATCCTATTTAACTAAGAAACGTGCAATCGAGAATGTGAAAATTAATTACTAAAATTAAATTTCTTTCATGAATGATGTTAGTTCAAAATTTTACCCAACCTTGTTTCTGCTCGAGCTCATACACTACTAGAAATTTAAAAAAAAAAAAAAAGATCACAATAAACGATCAAAGTTGGTCATTTACAAGTCACAAAGCAACCAAAAAATATCTAAACTGGCTTGATCGCTATTTTGCTGGTCCCTTTACCTAGGTATTAAAATGGAAGTCTACCTTCAGGGAAACCCAGTTCTTGCAAAATCTCCTCTTTCTGCCAAGTGAAGACTCCAGCTATGTACACAGCACTCTTTTCAGCACTTGCTTGGAGTACAGATGCTTTGGAGAAGTTCTGGAAAGCCTGCTTTAGTAGTTTAACACACTGAATATCTACTTTACAGAACATAAGTAGATCATCCGCAAAACATACATGTACCATATTATTAAGACAAGTGGCATAATCACAAAAGGCCAAGTGGCATTTTTAAGACAAAATAAACTACCTTTTTAACTAAAAAACCTTTTTAAAATTTTGAATTAATTAGTTGCTATTTTTTATAGCTTTAATATTTTAATAATATAAATTTAATGACCAAAGTTGGTTTTCTATATTTAAATTATATTATTTATTTATTATTATTCAAAATATAGCGACCAACTTTGGTCTGTGAACCAAACATTATATTTTAAAATCTGGAGAATAGCGACCAAAGTTGGTCGCTATTTTTTTAAAATTTTTAATTTTTAAAACATAAGAGAACAAAATTGGTCGCTAATTTGAAGAATTTAATTTTTTTCAATCATAAGTGACTAAAATTGGTCGCTAATTTTCAGAATTTTTTAAAATAGAATAGCGACCAAAGGTAGTTGCTTTTTAGGAAATCTGGGTTAATTAGCTACCAACATTTGTCGCTATTGCCCATAAAATGTTTTTCTAAATAGAAAAACGACCAAAGTTGGCCGCTTTTCTGGGTATTATTTTGGCAGAAACTGCCTGTTTTGGCAGTTACACCACCTACCAACATACCAAATTCCCTATTACAAGCAACAACAACAATACCAACAACAAAAACAACAATAACAACACAACAACAACATAATAACAACAACAACACAACAACAACAACTACATTAACAACAATACTAAAACCAACAAAGTATAAAGTTCAATAGAACTAACACATTAAGCAAACAAAACTAAGTTAACGCTTATTACAAGCCCATTCGAAAATCAGTTTATTTATCTAGTTCAAAGTATATTAAAGTAAAAGAGTGTTTTGTACAACATCATTATCATCACCGTCTGATGAACTTTCATCACCCAGACGGTATATAGAAGGGTCTACTTGTCGAGAATGAGAAGAACGATCATGGGTAGGACGGGAAGAACGAGCACAGGGAGGACGGAAGGACTGCTCATGTTCAAGTCGAGCCTCTAGCGATGACTCACGAGACCTGGGAATTTTAAAAGTTCTAGAAGCTAGGAGAGATTTTAGCTGCTCTTGCATGCCCTGGTATTGAGATAGTATGCCAATGTACTGAGCATCTCTAAGATTTCTCTTTCCTTGGCCGTTTCTAGCTCGAATGTGAGCTTTGTCACAATCTCCCGCATAGCGAAGAGGTTCTCCCCATCAAGTTGCTCACCTTGCGAAGAAGTCCCTATTCCGTGCATTTCACACTTATAGCGATGGAATTTCATAGTAGGAAGCCCTTATACCTTCCCCTATTTTGGACTTCCAGCAGCCTCTTTCCACATTCTTTCAGCTTCCTTGTCCGAAGATTGGATTGGCTCGCCCAACTCATTAGGTGGCTGACTGCGTATGAATTCCTTTGCGTCAGTTGTGAAGCGACCCAATAAGAAACATTACATTGAATTAATATTTCAAAATTTATATAAAAGTAAATCAAAATACTTAATGAAAAGATAAAACTTACATGTACAGTCTAGGCTCGGCCCTCGATCCACCTTTCTTGATCCATCTCTTTCTTCTTCTTTACAATATGAGTCTCCTTGAATATCTCATCTTGGTTCAGCGGATTCCCCAACTTCTTTTCCTAAAAACTCATAATTTTTGGTTAATAAACAGAATAGATATACTTTGAAAAGCAAAATAAATTAAGCAATTACGTACCAATCTTCTTTTTATTGTCCCTAGGTTGATCGCACATCCAGTGTGCAAGGATCCTCTCAGATGCGCTAGCTTTCTTTCCTTTTTTTGCTCTTCTTTAAAACTTTTTGGTAAGTCATTGCCTTTGCAAATCCTCCCATAAATTCTAAAGCAATAGTTAGGCTTCTGGTTCAACTTTCAAGCTTTGGAGAAATTATGCCACAACCGCTTGCGAGCTTTGTTATGAAAATTTTCAAACACTTTCGTGCTATAGAGGTGTTCCATACACACTTGCTCTGTATTTCAAAAGTTAAATATTATATGAAAATATCATAAATATAAATAATTATACTGCTTAAAAGAACATTTATACATTAAATTGATTGAAAAATTGCTCCTTCAGCGAGAATGGGAATTCACTCAAGTCGCATAAAGGCCATCATAAAGTTTTTTGGTGGCTTTGGTGATTATTCTCGTAGTAATATTATTCGGGAAGGACCTGCAATATAATAAAAAAACACATAAATATCTTAGTACAAACTGTACGAAACAATAAACTTAAAAATAACAAATAACTCTTACACATCACCTTTATGGACTATGATGATCCTGCCATATTGATCATAATGTACCTCCTCGTCATCATCAGCATCACCATCTGAAGTATATAATCATAGGCATGTATGGAAGGTATAGGGGGTCAGAGCTAGTATCTCGCAGTCGAGTGCCTGAAATAGATGCAACCACTGATGAAGATGGTTGTGATCCTTGTGACTGCGACATAGCTGGATGGACCGCAAGTGGTTGTGATACTGATTGCTGTGACCCGAGTGGCTATGACCTGAGTGGCCATGAACCCTGATGGATGTGATCCATGTGGGTGTGACATGGGATTGATGCGATCCATGCGATGCAGATTGCCGTAATCCACGTGGTCGTGAGGCAGCTGGACTATATGTCAGATGTATAGTCCTATGGCCCTGTGATGAAAGACCTGGTGTCAGCATAAAGCTGTAGGTCTCGTGATGCTGTGGCAGCTTAGAGTAGCCCTGGGGTGGAAGATAAGACCTAGGCATAGGCATAGGCATATGCATCTCTGAAGAGGGTGGAAAAGATGCAGTATTATCTTCTACCCTCCTCATTGCCTTCTTAGCCTTTTCTTGACCCCGAGAACTAAAAGAGTCATTGTTACCTCGACCCTTGCCTGTCATATGCATAATATAATACAAGTTTAGATTGAAACATATAAGAAACTAGATATAAAATGAGAGTTATTAAAGAAACCAACTTTTCAAAACACATCGACGTATTGTTCCTCGTCCGATAATTCTTCTTCCTTACTGGTTTGAGCTTCATCAATTGATTTTTCTTCCTCATTGTCTATAATTCTTACTTCATTTATATCAACTTCTTCCAATATGAGTTCAAGAAGTCCCAAATCATTTTCTAAAAGTTCGTCCACTATTTGGTGAACACTGGAGATATCATTTTGATATGTAACATCTAGCACTTTCTCGACTTCCATCTTACCTACAGGCTTATATTTTATTACAATCCACCAATCAGACTTATTCCACCGCAATGGATAATGAGCATAATACACTTGTCTAATATTATGTGCAATTATGAAATGATCATAGCGATCATACTCCCTAGTATGATTAACCTTATGATGTATTGATTCTGTACTCTTGTACCTCTTGTTGAATATAGGTCAAACCGCTTGCATCTAAAGAGTATCGATTTCTTAAATGGCCAACCTATATATTCTAGTTCTATTATTTCTTTGAGCACACCATAAAAATCAATATCTCCAACTTGGTTGCCATCACCACCTTGAACCCATACCCTGCTGTTGTTGCTATTTTTATTTTTAGAGCAATCCTCTTGTAACAAACCTACTAATCATTTTGAGATCTAGTGCGTCATTCACTAGTTTAAGGCCATGAGCAGCTTCATTTTATGTATTACGACTTGTACGCGTGATCGGAATTGAATTTCGGAAAGTTAGGAGTTGATTTGGAAAGAGAATTCTCATTTAGGAAGCTTTAAGTTGAAAGAATTAACTAGGATTGGATTTTTAAGTAAACAACCTCGGAATCCATATTCGAAGGTTCAAGCAGGCTTCGATGATGATTTTGGACTTGGGCATATGCCCGGATCAGGTTTTAGATGATCCAGGAGCGTTTTGGCGCCTATTGTGGAAGTTATCATTTTGGAAGAAATGTCATAAGTTTGGGTCGAAGTCCATTTCAGTATTATCGATGTCCGTTTAGGATTCCAAGTCAGGGAGTAGCTCTGTCCAGGAGCATTTTGGCGCCTATTGTGGAAGTTATCATTTTGGAAGAAATGTCATAAGTTTGGGTCGAAGTCCATTTCAGTATTATCGATGTCCGTTTAGGATTCCAAGTCAGGGAGTAGCTCTGTATTATGATTTTGGTGTTGGGAGCACGATCGGAAGTGAATTCGGAGGTTCGTGGGTCATATTGGAGTCACTTGGCAAAAGATAGAAATTTGAAGGTTTTTGAGAAGTTTGACCGGCAGTGGACTTTTTGATATCAGGGTCGGATCTGGTTCCGAAAGTTAGAGTAGGTCCGTAAAGTCTATGACTTATGTGGAAAATTTGAGGTCAATTGGACACGATTTGAAATGTTTTGGCATCGAATGCAGAAGTTTGAGATTCTAAAGTTCATTAAGCTTGAATTGGAGTTCGATTCATGATATTAGAGTTGTTTGATGTTATTTGAGGCCTTGAGCAAGTCCGTAATGTGTTTTGGGACTGGTTGATGTGATTGGACAAGGTCCCAAGGGCCTCAGATGGATTCCGGGTGGTTAAAGGATCAAGTTAGAACTTAGAGAAAGAGCTGAAGTTGCTGGCGTAACCACACTTGCGAGACTAGGGCCGCAGGTGCGGAGCCGTAGAAGCGGCCTTTGTGTCGCAGAAGCAGAAATGGACCGACTAGGCTAGGACCGAAATGCGGTCATGTTTTCGCAGATACGGGGCCGCACTTGCGGAAGAAGAATCAGAGATGCGGGAGTTAAGGGCTTGGAGGAAGACCGCAAAAGCGGATGGTAGGTTGCACCTGCAAAACCGCAGAAGTGGTCAAGTGACCGCAGGTGCGAAAATGCTTGAGGCAATGAGGTTCTTTTAAATTGGGGATTGGGTTTATTTCAACCCCATTTCTTCCATTGGATTCGATTTTGGAGCAACTTTGAGGTGTCATTTTCACCACCAAACATGAGGCAAGTGGACTCTCATAGTTTTGAGTTAATACTTGGATTATGTACGGATTTGAGCATGAAAAATTGGTAGAAAGTGTGGGTTTTTGGTCGGAGACCTAGAAATTGTATTTTTGGATTTTGACCACGATTTTGGGTATGAAATTGAGTGTAAATTATATTTGTGAGTTTGTGAGGTTGTGGGTAAACTTATTCTTTGAAAAGTTTTAAAAATCCGGGCACGTGGGCCTGAGGGCGGTTTTGTCAACTTTTCTGTTGGGGTTAGGAATTGTTATAAATTGGATAGGGGTAATTGAGCATATATTAATGGATTTGTATTATTATTGGCTAGCTTTGGAGCTTTGTACAGCGATTTGAGTTTTGGAAAGACGTACAATGTCGATTATAGATCTTCAGAGCGAGGTGAGTCTCCTTTCTAACCTTGTAAGAGGAAATTGTTCCCATAGGTGAAATAATTAAATAAGTGCTTCTATTTGTGGGGGATACGTAGGCACGAGATGACGAAAGTTCGTGCTTAACTACTATTATGGTTAAGTCAAGGTATTCTAGGACCTAAAAGCATGCTATACTAGATTATTTGTAATCTTATTGACAGTTTGAATTGCTGAAATCACATCAATTAGTAAATGAATTTTTAGAAAGATTTAAACTTCATTTTCTTAAACTGTTAAAAGAGAATTGATTTTCTTTGTATAATTTTTTCCTGATGACTTCTTGATTGGCTGTCAGTGTATGCTTAAATTCTGGAATGGGCCGAACACCTCGGTAGATTAAATAGATGCATCTATGGTTCGGGCCATTCGACCCTCTGGCAGTGCACAATTTAAAAATTATTGGATCGAACGTACGACCTCGGCATGAATTGCGCATGATTGTATGGCTTGCCTTGAAACTTATCGAAGTTGTTATTGCCTCTTCCCGACTTGAGAATATATGTATAAAGGATGAAAAAAGGAAATTTTGGGAATTTCACATAAAAGAAAGAATTGTTTACATGTTTCACTCTATTGAATTACAAAATCATGTTTATATAAATCCTTGATTAATTATATTACAGACGTATCATTATTGTACCACTAGTAAGTGTCGAAGTCGACCTTTCGTCTCTACTTCTTTGAGATTAGACGGGATACTCATTAGGTACATATTTTTTTACATACTCATACTACACTTTCTGTGCATTTTTATTACATAAGCACATGCATCGCTAATGGCATAATGGGCGTAGTAGCATGGTTGATACAAACACTTAGGTGAGCTGCATTTCTCGAGATGACCCCCGGCCAACATAGTCTCTTTTAGATTACTGTATTTATTTTCTATCCAATATTATATTTCAGACAGTTGTTGTATTACATTATGTCTTAGAAATCGCTCATGCACTTGTGACACAGGGTTCTGGGATAGTTATATGGTATTTTGATTGACTTCTTGACATGTATATTTAATTTGAACTGAGCATCTTTACTTGTAAAGAATTGAAGAAAAATCAGAGTTTTCACAATATTTGAATGATAATCTAATTAATATTTAAGGTTGGCTTACCTGAAAGCGGCGTCCGGTGCCATCACGACCCTTAGTAGATTTTGGATAGTGAAAACATGGTATAAGAGCACTAGGTTCTCTTAGATCTCACGAGTCATGAGCAAGTCTAGTAGAGTCTCAGAGATCCGTACGGAGATGTCTATACTTATCTTTGGGAGGCTACAGGCCCGTTAGGAGTACTTCCCTTCTTGGTTTCCTCATCGTGCAACTTGATTCCTTAAGTCTTATTCCCTTGTTTCCTTTCTACTCAATCTTACGTGACGCATTAACCGCTGGTTATAAATCGAGAATTGAAGGATTGTAATGACACTATAGATGTTGTGAGGGATGTTTCTCCCTGTATAGTTAATTGGGCTGTTGTCATTGCCTTCCAGGAGGATATCTTGTCATTTCAGCTCAATAACAATATTCCTAAGAGCTTTGAGGCTATGCACAAATTGCTATGATTGGTTATCATACAGTATTGACATGATAGTAGGATACTTGCCTATATGTGGGACAGTGAATGATTTGGAAGGGAGTTTTCTCAAGTATGATTATGAGATATGATATTTCACTTTCGGCGGAAGAAAAAGATTTGGACTATGAATATCCAGATTTGGGATGATCGAGTAACGACTTGGTAAATTCGAGCGTATTGGAATTTTTATCTGCGATGTAGTGTCATCGTCCTCAATTGTATGTGTTAAGTTCGCCGATGTTATGGTCTTCTGCAATTCGCCCTTGGGGTAGGATATTGTGAGATAATATTGGAGAAACGGTTGTCACAGATCGCGGGGTGCGGTGGCTCAAAATTGAATATGTATTGCTAATAGTGATGGCTCGAGAAAGATGATCTTCGGAAAGGTTTAAAAGTAAGTAGCAGTCTACTGGTTCAAACGGTACCGAGATAAATTTCGATCTAAGACATTAGCTGAGCACAAAAGGACGAGGAAGGACATGTGGGGAGTGTCATGCAGTGGTTAAACTTCAAGAAGGCCTGGTGTAAGAAATGGAGGTAGAGTAGTTTTTTAAATAAATGAGTCTGCCCAGAGCGGGAGAGCGGCAGAGCAGTATGTGGATTCAGTAGCAGGGCCTACGGATTAATTTGAAGTATGGACTATTATGCAGTAGGAGATCTGATATAACGGAAAGGAGTTGCTTAAAATAAAGAAGGATAGAACCTAACCCTGAATTAGAAGGATGTCACTGCATATTTAATTGATATCCACGAGGGGTGAATGGACTTGTACAGCTCGAGTGTGAGCTTGGACTCAGGATAGGTCATTGATATCGTAGTGATAGTACCCCGTGCAGCAGCGTTGGAAGATGTCGGCATGTAAATTCTACAAGTGGGTTATCTCTAGTGAGAAAATCGGTGGTCGCATGGTCAGCAAATCTTCTGCGAAGAATTCTATTGGTTATACAGCAAATAGATCGGTCATGCGAACGTGGTTGATTATTCAGAGTATAAAAAGGGGTTTTTCAGAAAGATTTCAAGAATTTTGGCAGTTGATTGCGCAAGGTTATATCAATAAGAGATAAATAATTCTGGTGAATTCTAGAGTTATGTAATATGGTTACATGCTAAGTGGGAGAGTCCCACCGCCTATGGTTGGGTTGTATGGTTATTTACTTGTGAGGTTTCTGGTTATTAGCATATTGATGGGATATTTCAGCAGCGAGAAAAGTACATAACTGATAATTTGAGCAAAGGAATTGTTAAGGGTATGCTATGGTTAGCCTTATTGGCTCATGTTCAGACTTGGGGAAGGATTCAGGATTTACGCCTTGTATAAGTGTGAGTTTCAGGGGAAGTGATTCTTCTAGGTGCTTCATCGATGGGGTATGCATGTGCTAGACGTGGAGTTGATCATATTCGGGTCCAAGTCAGAGCGGGTGACTCTCAGCAACGATCTTAGTGAATTCAAAGGGGAAAAGTGTGGTGCCTAATGATTTCGAGCCTAAAGGTACGGTTAAAGATCAAGCTTTTGTAGTAGCTTATGAGAAGGTGCACAGAATTTTCTATGACATTTTGTCTTGCAGTGTAGCATTTGGGAGGAAAATGAGAACATGCTTCAGATCTGTAGTGGAATTATCAGAATGGGCATACTAGTGGAGGATGCGAATGTGCGCACATGGGAGGTATGAAAGGGTTAGTGGGATTTGAGACAGCATGGTCTCAAGATTCAGTGTCACTCGGGATGAGTGCGGATTGAGTTCGTTCTGTGTTCAATGGAACTATTATTATAATAAAGACAATTAAGGATAAATTAGAAGAAGCAGATTGGCTAACCATGATTGAATTGGCATGACGATGGCAGTAATTAGTCCTTTAGTGTGTTTAAGTTATGCAAGTGATTTGTGATGGTACAAGTGAGGCTTGTCGGCCACCGTAGTTGATTTTATTCGAAGGTATTCTAACATTATGACCTGTTATATGTAGGCGGATCCCGGAAGGGCTATTGTGGCTTAGGCCACTACTTAAAGATTTGCATATTCTAAGGTTACGAAAATTCACCTGTGTGTTGCTATGATTCTCCAGAGGTGGGTCAAGTGAAAGGTTTTTATACGATGAAGCGTTAATTTATTATGGTTCCGGGGTCGTGTTCTATCAAATATTGGCATGTTGGGTGTAGTGAGTGGTATGGAATTTGAAGGATCAAGGTGGCAGTTCGATGTTAACGAGGATGTCACGAGCTCATATGAGCGGGAAAATAGTTTTGATGTTTAAAGTAAGTTGTTATTGTCTTCAGCATAACCTGAGATCGGTGTTTTGTGAAAAAAGCTTCGCATCATGTTTAAGGGTTCTTGAACATTTTTACCGTTAGTACGGTTGGTGGTTTGGAGTACAGACTTATCTATCACGGAAGGTTGTGGGAGCGTGCCCTACGGGAAGGTTGTATAAATGTGGCATGTAGTCACTCTATTGGTTGAAAAGTTAAACCAAGTATGAAGATTGTGGTGATGTCATTAAATCGAGAATTGATTCCTGGAGAGCACTCAACTTATTGGGTTGTAGACTGTGGAGGATTACCCCAGTTATAATGGTTATCTTTGTGTATTATGAGAACATATGAGTTATTATGGACCTTTGAAGGGTTATTAGCTTAATTCAGTGCGATCAGAATCAACTTGAGGTCAGCAGATGGATTTAAATGTGAATATTGGCTCTATATCAGGCCAAATGTGTCATTTCAGCAATGTGCTCCTTATTGAAGAGTAGTCGGGGTGTTGGTTCAATTATGTTGACCGCGTCGCATGTATGATTCGCGAGCGGGGTAATTGGGTTTCCTTTTCAAAGTTTGTTTTCCTTTTGTGTCGCGTTCGAGTTGGTAGACTATTGTCACATTATGGCATCATATGAGATTTTTGATCATGTCCGAGGTGGCTTATTGCCTGAGCATTTCGCACGGGTTGAGACAAGATCATCAGATTTAGGATCATTGCAATCTGATTATATGAAGTATATTAAGGAGCAAAGGCCATTATTTGGTTCAGAATAAGGTGATGGTTCCTGACAGGAGTATAGACCCAATGAATTGTTGATTTAGCAGTTAGTTATGAAGTACTACATATATCTTGCGTTGTGGCGGTATTGGAAGAGTTAGAGCAAGACCATATATGTCATGAGGTGCAATGGGAGCATCAGATTCATGGAATTTCGACTAAATTGATTAGAGAATGTTATTGTGGTCCTGTGAGTAAAGTGGTGCAAGGTGTGAATTCAGCTAAGGTATGCAGTCATGTTTTGGAGTTGCGTGTGGTTATTGATTCGGTGAGCATATATTGGAACAGGAATGGCAGAGAATTCCAGATGTTTGAATTGGGCTCTAAGACTTATTTTCTCAAGTGAAAAAGGATATCTTCAGATTGATCGACCTAGGTGCCCAGCTGAGTTGTGGTATAACGGGTAGGTGCTCGAGGTGTTTAACAGTGATTTCGAGCAACTCCAATGCAATTCTTAGTACGTTCGAGGACCAACATATGTTTTAGTGGGAGAGAATGTAACTACCTGACCGATCGTTTTAAGCTCTAGCGTGTCGTTTTGCAGTTTGAGGCCATGAGTAGCTTCATTTCAGGTATTATGACTTGTACGCGTGGCCAAAATTGAATTTCGAGAAGTTCGGAGTTTATTTGGAAAGAGAATTCTCATTTTAGAAGCTTTAAATTGAAAGAATTAACTAGGATTGGAATTTTAAGTAAACAACCTCGGAATCGGAATTTGAAGGTTGTAGTAGGTTCGTATGATGATTTCGAACTTGGGCATATGCCAGGATTGGATTTTGGTTGGCCCGGGAGTATTTTGGTGCCTATATTGGAAGTTAGCATTTTATAAGAAATCTCATAAGTTTGGGTTGAAGTGCATTTCAGTGTTATTGATGTCCGTTTGAGATTCCGAGTCCAGGAGGAGCTCCATATGGTGATTCTGGTTTTAGGAGCGCGATCGGAAGTGAATTCAGAGGTCCATAGGTCATTTTGGAGTTATTTGGCTAAAGATAGAAATTTGAAGGTTTTTGAGAAGTTTGATTGGAAGTGGACTTTTTGATATCGGGGTCGAAATCTGATTTCGAAAGCTGGAGTAGGTACGTAATGTCAAATACGACTTATGTGCAAAATTAAGGTCAATCGGATGTGATTTGACATGTTTTGGCATCGAATGCAGAAGTTTGAGATTCTAAAGTTCATTAAGCTTGGATTGGAGATTGATTCATGATTTTAGCGTTGTTTGATGTTATTTGAGGCCTCGAGCAAATCCATAATATGTTTTGGGACTGGTTGGTGTGATTAGACAAGGTCCGAAGGGCCTCGGATGGATTCCTAATGGTTAAAAAAATATCTTATTTAAAAAAATTAGATACCTTTTAATGCTTATAGCAAAATATCTAAGTTTGGTTAACTCTTACCCCTAAGCCACTAAATACGCTATTCGGTTACACTATTTTTTTTCTCTCTCTACTTTGATATATGTCATTCTCTTCCCCATTCTGAAAACACGATGCTGAATTTCAAAATTTCTCTCACCCACATCACCTACGTTCTCTCCGATCCCAATTTCTCCAATTCCATCCGACGTTTCTTTCTCTTAAGTTTTTTAATATATACCTGATTTGAGTAAACTTCAGACACTACTTCCACTTCATTCTTCTTTTCTTTTTCTTATTTTCTTTCTTCTCCCTTCTTCTTTGTTTGAAAGTCATAGGTATGTTAATATTGGAGAAAGACGAAACAAAGTGTTTGGATTCTGATAATGTGAATTGTGGGATTTGTTTTGAAGAATATAATATTTTTTCCGATCGGCGGACAATACAGGATTTTTGCTCGACGGCGGATTCGTTGGAAATAAAAGTTTGTTCTTGAACAAAAACGATAGAGTTTGAGACTGAGCAACTTGATTTTCTATTAATGTATTTCAATATATCTTCAAGACATCATGCTATATTTTTATGTATTTCATTGTATTTATTGTCTTTTTTTATTGTAATTCAATGTATCTCGCTGTATTTCATTGTATTCACTGTCTTTTTTCATTGTATTTCAATATATCCCATTGTATTTTATGTATTTTATTATATTCACAATTTCCCTATATGCCATGAATGTACTCATATATTTTCTTAATTAATATAATTTATGTGTTCAGGTGTATGATATAATTTCTATGAAGATTGCTATGTTTTTGGGATATTTTTCGGTTGAGAATCTTTTTTATAACTGGAAATACAAATTTGTTATGTTATAATTAAGTTTGTTGAGTTATATTAGGAGTCTATTATGTTAATTGATTCACTTTCCATTTAAAAATAGTGTAATACACGGTTTTACTTCGTGAATACAGTTGAATACATTCGAATACAATAATCAGTCCAGTTATAATCCCATCTTTCACGCCATGAATACAGTCGAATACACTCGAATTCAACAACTGATTAGTTGGACTTCCCTGATTTACGCATATTTTTTTATATAGTATTCAGGAATACAGTAGCTTAAATACATCTTATAACAACAGAAAACGTATCTACAATCCGTAATATAGCAAATGGTATCTATATATATCTAAATACCATTAAAAGGCAATGCTTTATGAAATTTTCTCTATTTTTTTTTTTGTTGCTTAATAGTCATTTTCCCTGACCAAAAAAATTTCCACTTCAATGAAATTAGAACAAAATAGATAATATAATTGACTGGTAATAAAAAAGCAAACCATCTAATTTTTTAATCAATACATATGGAGATTCCAATTGAAGTGTCGGAGAAGACTTCCCTAGGGGCCACAAGTTTTAAGAAAACAAATTAAGGTGTATGATTAGCAATGAATAAAATAGCATACAGCTATCATTCATTGAAAAACAATTTAGTTCAACGAACAAATTGTTTGTCAAATGATCAAATATTAGAAGTTAATAATCAAATTGACTCAATAATTTCCAGCTAAGAGAGCATGTTATGTAATAAAAAGACTTGGACAAGGAAGTAGCCTTCCTCGGTTAGGAGATATGATATGGTCATTGATAGATTTTGTTATAGTTGTATGATCTTTCTCATGTTAGATCGCTTGGAAGAAAATAACATAGGAGTAGGAGATATCTTTATAAAATTATTTTCTTGTATGCGAAGAAAATAATATAGGACATCGCAAATAAGTATAGATATCTTTATAAAATTATTTTCTTGTATGCAAGTTGTAACTAATTATAGAAAATTGTTTCTATGAATAATTTGTCACAAATTATTTAAGAAACAAGTAGAGATTTACCTTGATTTTGATATAGTGCTAAAATTCGATGCAATCAAAGAGCTAACTTGTCGATGGAAAGGGTAATTGTTTCTGGTTATACAGTCAAACCTCTTTATAACAGCTTTGTTTGTTTCAATATTTTTTGTTGTTATAGTGGAGTGTTGTTAACTTGTTATAAAGGACATATATTATATAAAAAGAAAATTGGTTCCAAAAAATAAGATTTTTATAATGAATGACTGTTATATAGAAATGTTGTTATCGAAAGGTCTGACTATAAAAAAAACACATTACATTAGCTATCTAGCTAATTGCATAAATTTTAATTAAATATTTGGCCATAGCTTATGGTCCAAAATAAATAATTTTTCCAAATTTTAATAATAAATTAATTATTTTTTTTATATTACCTTTAGAGTAATTAATGTTGTGTTAAAAATATTTATGTAAAAAGGTAATAAAGATTAATATAATCAATCGCATTACTAATTAATGCTAAAAGAGAACTTTCTTAATATGTGTAAAAACAATCGAAAATGGATTTATGAACCTTGCGCCTAACATAAATCCAATAAAGAATCAGTAATACATTTCCTCGCAAATATGTAGCATTTTAGCACCTCCGCATATTAACCTTGAGTGACATTTAAAACTTTCATGTACACATTTTAATTTTGAAAAAAAATATAAAATAAAAAAAATTCTTATGGCTACATACTTAGATAATAAGGAATTGTTATAAATAGAACTCTAATTAGAGTGAATGTCTATCTTATAGAAGAGTTTTATTTTGAGGCTAAGTCTTTTCTATGCCTATAAATAGAGGGGTCTTACCCCATTGTAAATCATCCCTAAGTATCAATAAGAATACTCCTCTCTCTACTTTTCTCTCTATTGTTCTTGTTCTTGTATTATTGTTCTTGTTCTTATATTATTTCATAACACGTTATCAGCACGAGACTCTACCGTCTCAAGAATCCTCTTGAGAAAATTAAGGTATTTCCCTTTTTCCGAATTTGGTTTTAATTATGTCTGATATTATGAAAAGAAAGTTCGTTGCCCTTGAAATTTCGGGCAAGAACTATATGACATGGGTGTTGGATGCTGAAATCCACTTAGATGCTATGGGTCTTGGAGACGCCATTAAAGAGAGAGATAAAGCATCCACCCAAGACTGTGCTAAGGCCTTGATTTTCTTGCGCCATCACCTTGATGAAGGTTTGAAAATTGAATATCTCACAGTCAAAGATCCACTCATCTTGTGGAACGGCTTAAAGGAGAGATATGACAACCTGAAGTTGGTCACTCTGCCACAAGCACGATATGATTGGGCTCATCTGAGGCTCCAAGACTTTAAGTCTGTTTCTGAATATAATTCTGCAATGTTCAGAATTACTTCTAAATTGAAACTTTGTGGAGATAATATCTCTGATTATGATATGCTTGAGAAAACGTTTACAACGTTTCATGCCTCCAATATGGTACTGCAACAACAGTACAGAGAGAAAGGTTTCAAAAAGTACTCTGAACTGATTTCTCTTCTCCTTGTGGCTGAGCGAAACAATGACCTGCTCATGAGAAATCACGAAAATCGACCCACTGGGTCTACACCATTGCCTGAAGCAGATAAGGTGTATTCTCATTATGCCAAGCATGGAAAAGGCCATGGATCTAGTCATGGTCGTGGTCGTAATCGGGGTCATAGCCGTGGACGTAGACAATGAAGAAATTTCCCTAATGTCCGTCACCCCCCAAAGAGAAATAACCACCAAAAGCAGAAACGGGATTATGAGAATCCAAAGGCAAATAGTTCAGAAACTATATGCTATCGTTGCGGTGGAAAAGGGCACTGGTCAAAAGCTTGCCATGTACCAAGACATTTGGTTGATCTTTATCAAGCATCTCTAAAGAATAAAGGCCCTGAAACAAATTTTGTCTCTGACGACAATTTTGACATCACCCACCTGAATGTGGCAGACTTCTTTGAGCACCCTGAGAGGAAAATAGACCACTTAATCGGTGATGGATCTGTGATGAAGGAAGATGGAATTGTTTGATTTTATTTGTATTAGTTAGTAAATAAACTAATAGTCATTAGTATCAGCTCGTATTAGTTAGTTTATAATATAATGTTAGTATTAGTTCTTTAGAATGTTTCAATATGCTTAAATTTCAAAGATATTTTTATTTTTCAGTAGAGTTAATCGACTAACCTAACAGTTAGTCGATTATCTAATATTTTGCATTAAAACTGCAAAACAATCGATTATATACTTGTTAACAATCGATTATATTAAGACAGTGTGATCTGAAGTTTTTCAAAATAGCAAATAATCGATTATGTATGTTTAACAATCGATTATATTAAGACAGTGTGATCTGAAGTTTTTCAAAATAACAAATAATCGATTATGTATGTTTAACAATTGATTATATTAAGACAGTGTGATCTGAAGTTTTTCAAAATAGCAAATAATCGATTATGTATGTGTAACAATCGATTATATTAAGACAGTGTGATATGAAGTTTTTCAAAATAGCAAATAATCGATTATGTATGTTAAACAATCAATTATATTAAGACAGTGTGATCTGAAATTTTTCAAAATAGCAAATAATCGATTATGTATGTTTAACAATCGATTATATTAAGACAGTGCGATCTGAATTTTTTCAAAATAGCAAATAATCGATTATGTATGTTTAACAATCGATTACATTGAGACAGTGCTTAAACTGAAATTTTCAAACTGCAAAGTAATCGATTATGGAAAACATATAATCGACTACCTGATTTAGTTAGTCAACTAACCTCAGCAGATTTTGAAAATATTGTTTAAATGTGAAACAAATGGATTGAATTTGTTTATTCTCATGTCCGTGTATTTTCTTTTGTATGTCAAACCATGGGAAAGCAAATATGGATATCTCACAAAGCGATCTTGGATCAAATATTTGTTTAGTTGATTCATGTACTACACATACGATACTCAAAGAAAAGAAATATTTCTCTCAACTAAGTATGTGTAAGGCAGATGTTACTACAATCTCTGGTAGTAGTAAATTGATTGAAGGCTCCGGAAGAGCAACTATAACTCTGCCTAGAGGAACAATGTTTATCATAGAGAATGCAATGTTCTCCTCCAAGTCTAAGAGAAACTTGTTGAATTTTAAAGATATACGCCGGAATGGCTATCATGTTAAGACAATAGATGAGAATAATCTTGAATATCTCATCATTACAAAGAATGTCTCTGGCCAAAAGAGGGTTATGGAGAAATTCCCGTCTTTATCTTGTGGCCTGTATTGGACAAAAATTAGTGCAATTGAGGCACATTCAACAGTAAACCAAAAGGTTACTGATTCCAATACTTTTGTAATTTGGCATGATCGATTGGGACACCCTGGATCAATCATGATGAGACGGATAATAGAAAGCTCATATGGGCATCCGTTAAAGAATTTCAAGATTCTTTTAAATAATGAATTTTCTTGCACTTCTTGTTATCAAGGCAAGTTAATTACAAGACCATCACCAACAAAGGTTGGGACTGAGTCACCTACGTTTTTGGAATGTATACAAGGGGACATTTGTGGACATATTCACCCACCTAGTGGGTCTTTTAGATATTTTATGGTCCTAATAGACGCATCCTGTAGATGGTCTCATGTGTGCCTGTTGTCATCATGCAACCTTGCGTTTGCAAAACTAATGTCACAAATAATTCGACTACGAGCACAATTTCCTGATAATCCAATCAAGTCTATTAGACTGGATAATGCTGTTGAGTTTTCATCCCAAGCATTTAATGATTATTGCTTATCAATTGGGATAAAAGTGGAACATTCTGTAGCTCATGTTCACACTCAAAACGGTCTTGCAGAATCTTTAATTAAACGCCTGCAGTTGATTGCAAGACCATTACTCATGAAAACGAGGCTGCCCACTTCGGTATGGGGTCACGCCATTTTGCATGCAGCAATGCTAATTCGTCTCAGACCGACGAATTATCACAAATATTCCCCGTTGCAATTGGTTTTGGGTCATGAACCCAATATATCCCATTTAAGAATCTTTGGATGCGCAGTATATGTGCCTATAGCACCGACATACCGCACCAAAATGGGTCCGCAAAGAAGGTTAGGAATATATGTTGGGTTTGAATCGCCCTCCATTATTCGCTACCTCGAAACATTGACAGGGAATTTGTTCACTGCACGATTTGTAGACTGTCAATTTGATGAGACACTTTTCCCAAAATTAGGGGGAGAAGTCGGTGAAACCAAACGGGAAATTTTGTGGAAAAATGCATCATTATCTCATCTTGATCCACATACCTCTATTTGTGAAAAAGAGGTGCAAAAGATTATCCATTTGCAAAGAATAGCAAATCAAATGCCTGACGCATTTACGGACTTGAAAAGGATAACAAAATCCCACATCCCCGCGGAGAATGTTCCAATCCGTATTGATGTCCCTGTTGGACAATCATCTAGTGTCATATCCAATGAGTTGAATGCACGCCTGAAGCGTGGCAGGCTATTAGGTTCCAAAGATCGAAATCCTAGAAAGAGGAAAGCAAACGATCAAAATGACACTACGAAAGAATCTCATGAGGAAATTCATGATTTTATAAACTCTGAGATTCATGAAGAATCCTTTGAGCCCGAGACTCAGGAAAATAAGGAACTATCCATAAATCCAATCGATATTGAGGCAAATTTTAATCGAGTGGACATAGTGGTGGATTATGTCTTTGCTTTGAATGTCGCATCTAGCATTATGCAAGAAAATGAGGATCTTGAACCTCAATCTGTTGGAGAATGTCGAAAAAGACATGATTGGCCAAAATGGCAAGAAGCAATTCAATCAGAATAGAATTCGCTGGCAAAACGTAAAGTTGTTGGCCCTATAGTTGAAACACCTAATGGTGTTAAGCCTGTTGGCTATAAATGGGTCTTTGTACGCAAGAGAAATGAGAAAAACGAGGTACAAAGATATAAGGCACGCCTTGTTGCACAAGGATTTTCTCAAAGGCCTGGTGTCGTTATGAAGAGACATATTCGCCTGTAATGGATGCCATAACTTTTCGTTATCTCATTAGTTTTGCTGTCCTTGAAAAGCTTGACATGCATTTAATGGATGTGGTTACTGCCTATCTTTATGGCTCACTTGATAATGAGATATACATGAAAATTCCCGATGGACTCAAAATGCCGAACGCTCATAATCCAAAGTCCCGGGAAATATTTTCAATCAAATTGCAAAGATCCTTGTATGGTCTAAAGCAATCAGGACGAATGTGGTATAATCGTCTTAGTGAGTATTTGTTAAAAGAAGGCTATATAAATGATGCCATTTGCCCGTGTGTTTTAATAAAGAAAACAACATCGGAATTTGTTGTACTTGCCGTATATGTCGATGACATAAACCTTATTGGAACCCCCATAGAACTCCAAAAGGCAATTGATTATCTAAAGAATGAATTCGAGATGAAAGATCTCGGAAAGACAAAATTATGTCTTGGTTTGCAAATTGAATATTTGGTAAACGGAATTTTTGTTCATCAATCTACCTATATAGAAAAGGTACTGAAACGGTTTTACATGGATGGAGCACATCCTTTAAGTACTCCGATGGTTGTTCGATCACTTGATGTGAATAAAGATCCATTCCGACCGCAAGAAAGGAATGAAGAGCTACTTGGTCCTGAAGTACCATATCTTAGTGCAATTGGCGCACTAATGTACCTTGCAAATACTACAAGGCCTGACATAACCTTTTCAGTTAATGTCTTAGCAAGGTATAGCTCGGCTCCCACAAGGAGACATTGGAATGGGATCAAACATATATTGAGGTACCTAAAAGGGACTACCGATATGGGCTTATTTTATGGCAATAATTGCAGTCCTGATCTTGTTGGTTATGCTGATGCTGGATATTTATCCGACCCACACAAGGCTCGATCTCAAACAGGTTATGTGTTTACCTGTGGAGGCACCGCCATATCTTGGCGATCGACTAAGCAATCAATTGTGGCTACTTCATCTAATCATGCCGAGATAATCGCTATTCATGAAGCAAGTCGGGAGTGTGTGTGGTTGAGGTCTATCATACACCATATTCATGACAAATGTGGTTTGAAGTGTAACAAACTACCCACGACTTTGTATGAAGACAATGCAGCATGTATAGCTCAATAGAAGGGAAGATTCATAAAAGGAGATAGAACAAAGCATATTTCACCAAAGTTATTTTTCACACATGATCTTCAAAAGAATGGTGATATCAATGTGCAACAGATTCGTTCAAACTATAATATTGCTGATTTGTTCACAAAATCTCTGCCAACGTCAACCTTCAAGAAGCTGGTTCACAAGATCGGAATGCGAAAACTCAAGGATATGAATTGATGCTCTTTTCAGGGGGAGTTAATGCGCGTTGCACTCTTTCTCCCTTACAAGGTTTTGTCCCACTGGGTTTTCCTTGCAAGGTTTTTAACGAGGCAACCAATAGGCGCATATTCAAACATGTGTACTCTTTTTCCTTTTCTTTAATTTTTCCCATTGGGTTTTGTTTTAGTTAAGGTTTTAACGAGGCACATTATTGAATAGACATTCAAGGGGGAGTGTTATAAATAGAACTCTAATTAGAGTGAATGTCTATCTTATAGAAGAGTTTTATTTTGAGGCTAAGTCTTTTCTATGCCTATAAATAGAGGGGTCTTACCCCATTGTAAATCATCCCTAAGTCTCAATAAGAATACTCCTCTCTCTACTTTTCTCTCTATTGTTCTTGTTCTTATATTATTGTTCTTGTTCTTATATTATTTCATAATAGCAATTAAATTGTTTGGTCCAGAAGAGCCGATAAGTAACTTTTATGTTAAAATAACTCAAATACTTTATGACTGTTTACAGTAATAGAGAGATGATTATTGCAAGAATTTTAAGTTGTTTTAAATAAAAATTATTTTTATGTTTCAAATTAAATAAATTATTTTGTGATATGCTGATATAAAATTATTAATAATTTGTAGGTTGGTGGTAATATATACTTAGATAGTGCGCGTAATATTTGGATAAAAATTACATGTATTCAAATGTTCTTTCTTTATAATTAAAAATAAAACATTCAGTTATGATAAATTTAAGTCCCAAAGTGAATCCCAATATATTACGATGATTTTACATTAAGTATTTTGTGTGTTTTTTTTCTAGAAAAAAGAAGAAGAAGCGGAAAAAAAAAATCTCCATCTAGAAGAAAAGAAAACGATGCCTTCTCTACTAGGACAGCATAATCCATCATTTTATTAATGATAGTCACCACCAACAATATTTGATTTAACAATTAACGAGTTAGAAGTATATAAGGTCTTTTATTACACAACAATATAAGGAAAATAATGGAAAGGTTCCTCACCCATAACATTACAAAGAAAACGAAGGTAGTGCTAGAAAGGGGTGAAACGAAGTCATGGAAACGGAGAGATTTAGGGGTTTAAAGATGTTGATTTAAGGATGTACAATAATAAAATTATTTGTCAAACTAAAAATATTTATAAACTGAAAATTTATAAATTGAGGGAGGCCGACTTATGGCTTTTAACTTATAAGTACTTGACTTATTATTATTAAAAAAAAAAACTTGAGATTGGCATGTAAAGTACACAAATAGCCCTCGAAATGAATGGTCTTGAATTTTTTTCTGCTTACCTCATGAGCAGAATTTTAAATTTAACAAGTATTGCCTTATGAGCAACACATTTAACTTTTGGACTTAAAATTCTGCTCAAGGGGCAAACAAAGATCAAAATTAGAGCTCACCATATCATATTTCTGCAATTTTTTGGTGCAATAGCGCATATTAGGGTGAATTTGCAAAGAAGATGGATTTCCTTTTAACTATGTTTGATAGATCAAACGCATATAAAAATTATCTTCGATAATGAACCATGAAACTTGAACTCAAAGACTTTTGCCTTATCTAATACCATGTTAAAACAAGATCAAAAAACATGAACTTATAGATAAGGTGATCGTACATTAAATGAACTATTTCTCAGTCCAGTACTCCAGTAACATAAATTGAACTTTTCCTTCATTTTTAAGAAATTCTATATTTTAATTTACATGCCAAATTACTCTCAAATTAAAATTTAAACAGAAAAACTACAAATTATGTCAGCCCAAAAGCAAATTAGTATAAAAATTAGTCAATTCATAAAATATTACCACTATTAACGAAATACTACGTACCAATATTAGCCAATAAGCTACTAATAGCTAAAACAATGTCAAATTTTTGTTTTCTTTGGAGTGCTGTTGTTGGAATAGATTGGGTGCATCTGAAGGAGTTTATATCTCAATTTTGGATGATATAGTGAAGTTTTGAGGTGGTTTGTAGTGAACGTTTGAATTAGAAGATGAACATGGAAAAAGATGGTATATGTATCATTTATGTATCACATATGTATCATTTAAATATCACATATGTATCATATATATATCCATATATACATATATGTGAAATAATGTGTGATACATGTATCGCATATGAATTTTGTAAACTCAATTTTACCTATGATTTTTGATACCAAATTAGGCCAAATTAGCTCTAATCTTCTTCAAATTTTGTATATTGACTTCTCTATTTCGACCATACCTATCGAAAAAATTCTCTCTTTTTTTTGCTTAGGTATCTGGAATCTTGTATATATATATATATACTTTTCTATGTTTAATCACCTTGTTTGCTACCTCATTTATGAAATTTCCTTCACATTTTACATCTAATGTTAAGAAGGAGATCTTTCCGTGTTATTGTTGGACAGAAAGAATCCTTTTTTATCTGGGTTTTTAATTTTTTAATTTATATGACTAATTTTGATAAGTTTGCGATTAATGGCTAGAGTTTGCTAGTCGTAAAATTCTTTAAAAAGGGGAGAAATTTAAAAATAACCCAACTCACAAATGGTAATTGAAAAATAGTACAATTTAAAAAACATTCCAGCATAATATACTGAAATTCCAATATAATATGCTAGAACTATAATATTATATTGGAGTTCAAATATATTATGATGAAACTCAAGTATAATATACTGAACTTCAAACATAATATACTGGACTTCCAGTAAAATATATCGACCAACATAATATGCTAAAAGTTCATACACAGGTTCGGAACTTTCCGCGTGTTAGAGTTCTAACATAATATGCTAGAAATTTACACAGGTGCACCAGTCTCCAATATATGCTGGAACTTTCCGTTTTGCAATAAAATAGTGATGATTTTTTAATGACTTAGCAAACGCTGGTTGTTTTGCAATTATCAGTACAACAACTGGCTAGCTCGTGCTATTTTTACTTTAAAAGGCCAAGAAGAGACTTTATTAGGTCGGTTTAGGTCCATCTAAACTTTGGGCCGGATCCATAACAAGGCTATCAATATGGTGATATACTGGCTGGCTAGGAGTGCCCTGTTTGAGCACTACTAGTTTAACTGCAATTCTGACTAAATTGCCAAATTCATCGTCTACGGTAAATTTTGTTACACTTGTAAATATTAAATTAATGGAGGGGAATTGATTATGAAGATAATAACATATTTCTGCTAAGTTGGCAGAAAAGAATTTGATTGTAGCTTTATTTGAAGACCAGGTTGTGACATGTTTTATCGCATGGATAAGCACAGTCTATTGACTTCACGCCTGCTCTATCAAAATACCAATCTCCAACTGCAAGTGCAACCGGCTGCATATCGTTCCAATGTTCATATTATTTGTCAGAGCCATTTGTACATGCAAATTATCTTTTGCACAAAGAAACAAAGAAAATGAAATAGCATAACGAGAAAAGATACAGAAGGATTTACAAACCATACCTTGTTATCGATAAGGGGAGAATCATCAGCAAACCACGTATCCTGCCTCTCGGATTGGCAGTGTGCGAAGCATGAGTTTATGAAGAGACCATTTTGTGTTGAGGCAGCAAAGCCTTTAACAGCATTTAGCATATCATTCCTGAAACCTGTTCAAAAATGTATTTCATCGACATGTAAGTCTAGCGTCTAAGAATACTGAAAAGGCAAAAAATTAAGAGCTTAGTGGATCATACCTTGCAGAAATTGAATTTGTGATGCAGAACATTGTTCATTGTTGAGTTTACAATCATGCCACAAGCCCTTGGGGTCAGCTACTGGAGGAGCCAAACTGGATTGAACCTATTCGAAGTTGCACAACGAAATTTTTTTATTATTTCACAAAGATTATATTATGCAATCACCAAATATGACAAAAGTGAGAAACTGTGGAGATGAGAATTTACCTGCCAGGAATCGTAGGCAGCATTTAGTAGAAATAGAGGGGTCTTGATATTGCCGATCAAATTCTGAGGAAAGAAGCACTGGAAAGGGAGAAATACAGGAATTGCATTAGTAACATGAACTGATATCAGATATTGAAAGGGCAATTATATTAAAAAAGGCTTACCGAGGTTGGATCAAGTTTGTTGGTACAAGTACTTGGCAGTGTCTTCTGAAGACCCTGTTAAAATTATGAATATTATGCTTAGCAATGCTTGGAGATAAGTTATCGAAAAATGCAAAAAAGATATCCCTCAACAGTTCCTTCTTTTATTTTATGATTCTCTCTAATAGAGAAAAACTGTCTCAAAAAGACATATAACCTCCATATATCAATGCACATTTAGTTAAGAACATAATGCAATCAAAGTAAACGATGAGTAAGACTTTAGTTGTTTCTGTTATATTTGCATTAGGTCCGTGTTCACGTTATTACATAGCATAGGAACAAAATGAACCTTATTAGAGTAGGAATGAGAATAGAAAATTCATACGGCCGACCCGTAGTTTGGGATTGATTAATATGGTCAAGAAAGACATTAATGTAGGGAGAATAAGTAGCTATGAAATTGCTTTTCAAGTTTTGACTCTTTTTATTTCTCCAAGGGTGCTGACTCGGTAAGAGGACTGCAGCATCTCTGTAACTATAATAGAAACTTGACAACAATTAATCCTTAAACTTAGATAAACACAATAGTTGTTCACACAATTTTGACAATCAATATGCAAAAGTAGTAGTTTGATGAAATTGACCAATATAGAGTTAGAGGTGTCTGATACCTGCACATTAACTACGCCTTGATATAAATTTCTGAGGGCGTGCCCCCCAGATACATCCGTTCTGCATATTATCCAAAAATAGACCATTACATCGTCTTGTTACTAAAGGAATTGAAGTATATTAGGTGTATCAAGATTAGGAAAATACGCATCCATAAATAATCCGGCATCACTTAGGCACTTCACTTTGGTACTACTTGGGAACAAAGTTCGGAACTCGTCACAATGCAATATTGAAGCTAGACCACCAGCAGAACATCCAGAGAGAAGAGCCTGAAACACGATTATCTATATCAGAATATGAATGACAAGAACAATCCAAATGATAAAGCAAGAAATAATTTTGACCTGCTGGGCATTACGCATTCTTTTTGACATTAACTCGGCCATTGCGGCCTCCCATATACGCTGACCTCTGAATTGCAGCTGTGCAGCCTAGAGAGAAATGAAATATAATTGAATACAACTACTTTACATAAAAACAAGTCAACAAAATCTTTTATAAAGTACATCTCAAGCAATCAAATCATATAGTAACTTCAAATGTTTCATGTACTTTATCAAACTTTAATATCACACATATATGCGTGAACTTCAGATGGTTTAATCAGTGGAGATGAATAAAACGTGTATCATGGTTAGAGGTCAAATTTGTGAGATTTAGGAAAGGGACCCATGCTAACCATAGAAATTTAGTATATGCTAGTACTAGTTGTTCAACCATCACACTGAGAATGGAAGTATACACAATTATTCAAAGCTTGAGAATGAGAATATTGAACAGCAGATGCAATAGATACGTGGAACCTTGAAAATTTAAACTTCTACACATCCTCAGTCTCACAGGAAGCATGAAATGCCAAAAGTTCAAAGACACTCTGTTTCAATAGATGTCATTGAGCTAACAGAAAAAGTAAAGGGACCCAAAAGATCACTTTCTTTTTCCCAACCACACACAGGAAGAGTATTGATTTCGTAAATTCCATTTCCCTCCAACTACCACTCAAAATGCCAAAAGAGAAAGAAACAAAAAAGACCAGACGACAAAGAACGTAAAGAAGGCAAAATGGTAGTAAGACAAGTTTCAGCTGTTATTTTCTTCTCCATCTGATTACTATTACAGACAAACAGCACCTCTACATGATAAATGGATACTAAAAGAAGAAAATGGTGCCTGCTGTTACACACCTTATTCTCACTGTCCCCTGCAAAGGAGGCTCCGTCGCAGTAACGAACTTTTACTCTATTCCAGTTAAAAAAATCTGCAACCAGAGAAGAGATAATAAAGAAAAGTCCCAAATGCAGAATCTGTAAAAGTCTTAGGTTATTATTATCAGCGAACCTGGATTTTCTTCAGCCTTGTTACTTAAAATCCCAGTAAATGGAATCTGCTTTTCCATGAATTTTGATGAGCCCCGTCTAGTCGTTTTGCGATAAACACAATTTCTAACAGTGTTACACCATCCTCCACCCTGTCCACAAGAGGCATCACTCAGTTTAGGTTCTGAATCAATAAATGCAATTATAGAGCTGGAAAATTTTGTAAAATGCTGGATGTAACATATACTTAATTCCCCAATTTAGGGAAGCATGAAATTGGAATTTTAAAATGGGGTATAATTTCATAATCATGATAAGGGAGTATCATAGGAACAAAACTTGTATGTTAAAAAACAACTTATCCAACAACAAGATAACTACGCCAAGTCCCGAGCGAGTTGGGGTCGACTATATCAATCCTCATTGCCTATGGCGCTCTATTTAAGTTCATTTCAGTCCGATATTATTAAAATACCAACTTTGATTTCCCCTGACCACAACATTCAATTAATCGAGCAATCAAGTAAAGCCTGATCTCCAATAAGAATATGCAAGACAACAATATCTAACTAGAAACGAACTCTCATAAATGGTGACAGCTAAGACAACTAACTGCACATTAAATATAATTAATGACAGAGCTGTCTTTAGCATATACCTCTAATTGAATGAGCCAACTGTTTGCCCCTGACCCAGAACCTGGATGTATGTGATAACCTGGTAGAGTTCCATCTAAACACACTGTAAAAATGCAAAAGAACAAAGTCAAAAAGGAACCACAATCAGTTTCAATACAGTCTTAATTACACAACCCTTTTTAAGGCCCACCAATAATTACAATTGAGTGAAGCTAATCAACATGTGAGGGAGAAAAAAATTTCCCTTAATCAACTAAATTGGACTAATCGTTTTCATTGAGCTAATAGAAGATCAAAACAAGAAAAATTGACAAGTAGTCAGAGAGACAATTATTAATAAAAGAAGCAACAGTAATGAAATTAAAAAAAATAAACAACAGACAACTATGTCGAATCTTCCCCTCCTAGAAAATGATTAAAAAAAAGATTTTAGCAATGAATTCATAGTAAAAGAGTAATTGATTAAAGTTATACTTAAATAATGAAAAACTAAAATCTAGAGCACGATCTAAAACGTTACCCTTTTGTACCATAGCAAGAATAAAGGAAAATCAAAAACTACAAATGTTCCAGCTGAGCAAAAGACTTGAGAAAATTAGGGAACACAAATAGAAGAACACACACAGCAAATCAGTCTGTGTGTATTTACCAGCTCCTCTAGCAGCAGCTCCAGGGATGAGCGTAAGACCAATCATAAGAGGAGTGGGATTAATGCCACCAGCAGCAGCAGAGGTTTCATAAACAGAATCAAAGAATGGGCCGTCTGTTTTATTGAAAAAGAATTCTTCTTCAACTTCATAAGAATAAACCAATTTGCTAAACAAGAAAAACGCAGCCCAGAACCCCATGAAAAGCTTCGACATAGCTGAAGCCTCTCTGTCACTACCCAAACATTAGATAGAGACGAGGCAAAAGGAAACAAAGAAGAGCACTACCGCACTAGTAGTGAGTATTATAAATAGGAATCTTTTTTGTGTTTATAAATGGTAAGTCAAGCCAATGTTTTACTTGCAGAGATTAAGAAGCAACAAAGTTAGATCTCCGACACAGATTTGTTTACAAGACAAAGAACCTAGGCCCTAGGGGATGGGGTAAAGTGGGGGAAGGGGGAGGGGTTTTCAATGACATTGGGAGTGTAAAAGACTGAAGAGTGAAAGTTGCTCTGGGGGGAATATTTACTATATAAAGACCATTATTAGATCGTGTATTTTTATGTAATTACTACATTAAGTGAGGAATATTAAGGAAACGTGTTTTAAGCGCACGCTTAGAATCTCAATCAGAATTGTATGAAATACAAGAATTGACAGTAACTTGCTGGTGGTAAGAAAGGTTGGCAGGTGCTTTTGCACTTTGTGTGGTTTGGAATACTCCTCCCCTAGTTTGGTAATTACGGAATTTGTTTAAAAGAAAATTTGTGGTCGAAGTAAAAGAATATTTGTGTGATTATAAAAAAAGTTCATTTATAGTAAAATGAATATAATGAAGAATTTAAAATTAAATTATTTTTAAATTAGAAAATATACATATAATTTGAAACGCGGGGTATTTTGTTTTGTTGGGTTATTATAAGAGCCCAGTATGCGGTGACCGTGTTTTTCGCAAACTTCACAAATTTTGACACATCTATTAAGAAAATATTTAATAGCATTGGTCTTAAAGTGTATTCCATTAAATTACTCTTATTTTTTCTTTAAATGGGTAATTAATTATTACATGCTTTTTTGACTAGCAATAAATGCCTTCTTGGTTTATAAAGTGACAATATTCTGAACCAAATTTTGTTGGTTAAAGTAAATAATAAAAAATCACAGCAAGTATTTACGATACATGTTAAATATTAAGATTTTTGCACAGCACTTAGAAGATATTTAATAATCTTAATTACATGAGTATTCGTCTATATTATCGTATTTATTTTGTTTTAAATTTACTCCTGGAAACAGTAAGAGTAGACATGAGTAAGTAACTATTCTCTTTCTAAGAAATTAATATATTTTGAATCAAATTTAGTTTACAACTACAACAATTATTTAAACTGAAAATAGGAGTAGTAATATGCTCGTGCATAAAAATATTTGCAGTGGGAAGCAGTAAGATTTTTTACATTTTTTTATTCGAGAGTTAATTAAAAATGATTTTTCTATCTTTACCAAATAAAATAAGGTCGGTATCTATATCCTGAATTTCTCTGGGTAATTTTCTTTAGGTCTTGGTGCACAGCATGAGTCAAAAGCAGGCAAGTATTGGCCAATATAATTATTATAGTTCTCACGTTGAAATAGTATGTTATCATTCCCAAAGAACCTCACCATAACAATAATATAGAGAACCACTTAGTAATATCTTTTTGTTTCTTCCTTCCTTGGTTAGGTTTGTTTTGTTTTGATCAGAACCTGATTTAACTGATAAATGAAGTAAAACTAAATGCACTTTAACTATTTCTTAATATGAAAAAGCTCGATAGTACGTAAATATGCAGGAACTTGAGATCCTCTAAGAAAGTTTGTATAATATATATGTTGTTAAGCCAAGAATAGATTATAGTTTCTTATAATAATATTTGTTGGATCGGTGATGCAACAATATCTGAATAAAGTATCAAGATCCACAAAATGAGGTGTGGACTTATTATATTTTTGTCAGAGGGCACCTCGAGTGTTTTCCCCCTTGTGTTAATTCAAATAGTTTTGCAATTTGTTCCAAAAATAATACAATTGCACAAGAGAAGGTAAAGAACCATATAACATTCACAGTATAAATTGATGCAAATATATGATGCGGATAAGATCTTACCATTTTCTTTTATAGTATACTAGTCTTTTGGAAACGCATTGCGCGTGTACTTTATTACGAGTGAACAATTTCAAAAGCTCAAATAAATATTATACGAAATTATCAATAATAAATTAAAGGTTAAAGAAAAAGTGTAGGTTCCTAAAGATAATTGTTAATTTTATCTAGCTAACTCAATAAAATAAGAAATTATATCTCATAGACGTCCTCAATCATCTCAATTGAAATGCTAACATTGTTTAATCAAAAAATAGAATTTTTGTCAAAACTAAAATATAGAAAAATACGGGTTACTGATAATCAAAAGAGTGTATAGGAGGAAATAATTTAAGTAGCAAAAGAGTATTTCAAGAGAAAAGCCAATAAATCAAGATATTCCAATGATTTTATGTCCTCAACTGATCAGATGTCTCCCTTTTTATAGGTGTCCTAAAGATATACGTTTTGCCCGAACCATAATGAGGTTATTATGAGTAATTAAAGACATTGAATGCTATGTTACATAATTATTACATTCAATACAAATTCCCTAACGTATTCCATATTTAATGTCCATTAAATGTTGTATCTGCACTTTTTCTATTGTCATATTCATTCTCTTGGACCCTTAGATATAAATGACTTCAATAGGTATGGGTGTTGAGTTATTTGAATATCTACCCGTGCATCTTCTCCTGTCATTTGCTCGTGCCTATTGTAGCTCGTGCCTCTTAACTAGCTGTCATTCTTTGACCACTCAATCAGTCTACGTGTCTTGACACGTTTCCTTAATACAATTTTTTTCCAATACAAATAGTTGCCTATTTTCTATTTATTCATCAGTTGAATACTTGGGAAGTGGATTTCTTTTAAAGAGAATTTTGTCACCATAAATGCTACGATAAAACTGACGGTTCAATTATCGCTTTCATTTAATGCTCCATACACGTGTCGTTTTTCTATTGGTTCTGCAGTTTTGCAGCCCTTTTCAAAGCTTTTCCGATGGCTCCACTATTCTCGAAGTATCAGTTATCATTATTATGTTCCTTCTATCATAGTACTTTTTTCTTTTGCCAGTTGCACATCAATATAAATATAACTTCTTTCCTTGTCTTTTACCATATAAAACTTACTGAACACTTTAATTCTTCAAATCTCTATTCACTTCTTCCTTACTTCAGTCTCCTTCGCCATGACTTCACCAAATCCTAACCCTAGGAGAACACCTATTTTAGATCACTTCCCCAATGCCCCCATTAGGTATAGAAGAGGTGGTAGACTCCGTAGCTTAGGGTCCGCTCGCAGTGGCAGCATATCTATGCCTTCTTCTAATTCTGGTCCCTCTTCTAGAACAAGAGGTTCCCTTTCTCAAAGGTCTTCATCTAGAAGCAAAGAACCCTCTGAGCCCTTACGTGAGCCTTTGGTTGAAGGGATAGTTCCAACAAAATTATCTTTTTATCATGATATGGAATCTCTTAGAAACCAAGTTGCTACCTTAGATCGTGCCGAAACTTTCCCAACTCAAATTACAGAAATTTTAGCTCTCATAGTTCGTAAATACTGTCACTAGAGTAGTGATTTTTCCATTATCATTCCTAATCCAAATCAAACGATCAGTTCTTACATGATTGGATTCTCGTGTTTTTATACATACCCTTTCACTTTAGGGTTCAAACCAGCCATTGACCCAGTCATTCTCGATTTTTGCTATTTTTTCAATATTTACTTGGGTCGGATTGCTTCAATTTTATGGAGGGTTGTTTCCTGTTTGAGGCATCTTAACAATATGGCAAATGTTGGCTTTACTTTCCCTCACCTAATTCACCTCTACTCCCTTAGGCTTTTCCGTAGTGGCGTTTTTGCCATAGCGGCTAGGAGTAAGGGGGTTTTTAGTGAGCCTTGAAGATGATAAGGACCGTGGCTGTTATGGTCGATTTGTTGATGCCCCCACTATTGGCTTAGTGGGTGAGGATAACATTCCCTTCCCTCAGAAGTGGAATTTTGCACGTAAGTTTTATATCCTTCTCGTGCCTTTTCCCTTCAAGTTTATTAATTTCTCTAATATTGCTTCTTTTCTTTTCTTAGCAACCATGCGAGTTGTAGAGAATGTACCCAACCTCCATGGTTGGATAGAGAAGTTGCTAAAGACCGCTCCAATGGAGGGTAGGTGTTGGAAAAATCTTTCCAACCATTACGGTTGGAAAGTAAAGACTCATGGTAAGAGTTTCTATTTTATCTTTCACGCATATAAATATTTTCCTTTATTGTTCTAACTTTCATCCTTCTTTTTATCAGGATTTTCTATTCCTGGAGTCACTGCTGAAGCAGTTGCGGCCTCTCGTGACTCTTCAGGTACTCGGACCTCTTTAGCCCGGGAAATAGTCTTGGGCTCTTCTTCTACAAAAAGAAAAGCTTTTGATGAAGAAGATTCCAAAGAAGAGAATGATGGAGGCTCCCTGGTGATAATACCACGAGCTAAAAGACGTATCATCTCTTATGACTAGGGGTGTTCAAAACCGATCCAAAACCGAAAACCGAATCGAACCGAAGCTTAATGGCTTAATGGTAACGGCTTAACGGTTTAACGGACGGAGAACGGATTGAATTTTTTTTATTAACGGCTTATAGGTTTGGGGGCGGATTATTCAATTTTCTTAACGGATAATCCGTTAACCCGTTAAGAATATATATATATATATATATATATATATATATATATATATATATTATTTACTTTTACTTACATAATTATATATATTAAATATAAAAATAAAAACCTTAAAAATGAATAAGTATAAGTGTATAATAAAAATAAATTAATTTATGACTGTGGGTTAGAAAATTAAAGTGGATGATCAGGTTATGCAGGCAAAAGTGTATGTTGATGAACTGTTCTTGGAAAATTGGATTTTGCGCTTAATTCAATCTCACAATTAAATTCTGTTATCTACATAAAAGTCAGTGAATGATAATTACCATATTTTGATTACCAAATGACCGATGACACTCTATAAGTACATACATACTGTAGTGATGAAATAAAGATCTCTTTATTTCGTGCTATAATATACCCATCGGCAACACCAGCATATAAAAGTTTTATAATTTTGGTGATCAAGAACCTATATGTATTCAATATGTTTGAAGGAAACAGCTTGTTATAACATCCTTTGTCACATGACACGTTCTATTTTGGGATATTGAAGGGTGCAGATAAGGCATTTTATGGATCGGATAATGTAATAGAAGCAGATGAGATCATCATTGTAAGTTTCATTTGAGCCCTTAGGTATTAACCGATAAACCGCCCGGTAACCGCCCGATAAGAGCTAACCCGATACCAATCCGCCCGATATCTTATCGGGTGGCTAACGGATGAATACATTTAAAAGCCGATAACCGTTAAGCCAAACCGTTAAGAGTAAAAAGCCGCCCAATCCGCCCGATGAACACCCCTACTTATGACGAAGCTAAAGTCTCACCTTGTCTTCCTGTTGATACCCCAATTATTATTCCGGATGAAGACATGACTCCTCGTGATACTCGTGAGTCTATTAACCAACTTTTTATCATTGGTTTTGATAGTGGAGATTTAGGGACCAATTTTAGATGAACTTCCCTTATCTTTCTTTTCCACTCCCGCATTTGCGATTCTTTCCTTACCTGCCCCAATTGTTTCCGTTCCTCTCTCTGTTGTTTCTATTCCTTCCTCCGCTCCTCCTTTGACAATTCCCCCACCTATCGTTCACGATACGGAGGTGGGATCTTCTAGTAGAAGTGCTGCGGTGAGGAGTGCAATTATTGAAGTTCCTATAGACAGCAACCTTTTGAGGAAGTTAGGTCAAGGAGACGTTTGGCTCGAGCCTTTAATAATCCCGATCGAGAAGGCAAAACTAGAGAGCCATAGCTGCCTGGCTCTGATGAATGACATAGTGCATGCCATTTTGAAGGTATTTTTCTTCTTTCTCTTCTTTATTTTGTAAAAATTTCTATCTTTAGGATTCTTATTTCCTTTCCTTGTTTCTTAGGCCAATGTTATCGGCACGGAGCTAATGAACAGAATCTCCCTCTTGGAGAAGGTAGCACATGATTCAGAGAAGGTTGCACATGATTCGCAGTTGGAAGCAATCAATTGGAAAGAACAATTTGACAGTGCAATTGACATGGAGGATTTACAAGAGAGCAGGGATATCTTAGAGCAGCAGGTACGAGCATTAACCTTGGAGCTAGCAGTTATCAAGGCTTCCTTAAGCCAAGTAGAAAAAGAAAAAGAACGCCTTGAATCCTCATTTTCCGAATAACTATCTTAGGTTAGCAAGGAGAACAGGGCATTGAAGGCTCCATTGATTCAAAAAGAAGTTTGTGCTGAAGAGCATGTACAAAACTTAACTCAAGCACAAGAAGATCTTTGAATCTCTATTGATAAGGTATGTGCATTAGAGAGATCCTATGCCTTTCTTCAAGCTTCTTATAATTCTTCCTTGGCCGAAAATGAAGAGCTCAAGAATGAGGTTGCCGCCTCGGAAAAGAATTATGAGATCATTGAACAAAAATCTAATGTTAAGGTAAGTTGGGCTTTTTTGAATTCACGTTGTGGTAACCTGATTGAAACTGGTCAAGAAAACTTCGACCGGGAATCTGAATTAGCTAAGGTTAATGAAACCATTGAACAAACTCAGTATCCACAGAACTTTCCTTCTCACGTGATTGAAGCTCCCGTGGTTGAAGCTCATACGGTATCACATCTTCTTCGAGTCCAATCGAACCTACTACTGCAAGCCAAGTTGAAACTGCACCTGCTGCTGCTCTTGCCCAAGTTGAGCGTGTTGCTGCAAATCAAGATTAACCCGCAACGTTTGATGTTGTTGTCCAAGTTAAGCCTGTTGCCGATGATGCATCTCCTTCAGTTCCCTCATCTTCTTAGTGAAAAAAAATCATTGTCTTGAATTCCTTCTTTTTTACTTTGTTATGTTAAAAACTCTTGGCTTTATTTGAGGGTTGATTTTGGAACGCAAGTCCTTAAGTCTTTTATGGGGTAAGTTATATGAACAATCTCGTAGTTTTGTGACCGAGTTTGCACTTAGTCTTAAGTCTTTCTTTTATTAAGAAGTTCCTTATGTTAATATTTCAAACTTCTATTATGCTTACTTTTTCCTTTTTCTTTTTAAGGACTTACAGAATAGTTTTGCATTTTGTCCTATAAAAATGCTTATGTGAATCTCATAACTAATTAACTTAAACAAGAGTTTTATAAAAGAGGGCCCTTTTATATTTCGACACTTAATGAAGAAGACGACTTAACTTCATAATGGTGTTATCATACGATAAAAGAAATAGGAACACACATGTTTCTTTGAAATAACTTTGATAAGTTTTGAATAATATTTAACAAGTTTTGAATAATAATTTACTTGTGTTTGAAGTACATCTATAACTTTCTCGTAACTGTTTTTCTTGTAACATATTTTTTCTATGAAAAAAAATAATCACGAGGTTTTTCTTTATAACCCATTTCAGAACAATAAACGCAAGATTTTTATTTATAACCTGCTTTAACACATAGTTTTTACCCTAACTACAGTAAGGTTTTCTTTAACCGTGGCTCATGACTTCGTGTGACTTTTACTCTGCACTTGACTTTTTCAGGCTTGATTTTTCTTCAATCTTCTTTGCCTTTTTTATACGTACTTGTGTATATTATGTAGTTCCCCAAGTGTTTGAGTGTTGAAGTATGAAGCCTCGAGCACCTGACTATTTCTCTCATTTGGTCATTTTCCTAAAAAGGAAAACCATACGGGACTCATAGGTGCGATTATAGATGAAGACTGCTTAACCCGTTTGAACTTCTATCAAAATAACTGTAACCCTAGGCTAGGAATTTAGGTTATTCTATGTGCTTTACGGGTTGTGACTCATCATTTAGTAAGGGTTAGTTTTTTGCCTATCATCTAAAATCGTTAGTAAAATCTTAGCAACTTAAAAATTTAATTTAAAATAACGATACCTGACCGTGAGTATTCCTTGGAAATAATATCTCTTCAAATGAACAGCATTCCAATGTGAATGAAGTATCTTGCTATCCATTGTCTCCAGTTCATATGCTCCATTTTCTGCTATATTCCGAACTCTATAGGGTCCTTTACATGTTTGACTTAATTCACCCATGTTAGCTGCCTTTGAAGATTGAAAAACCTTTTTAAGCACGAAGTCCCTAACTTTAAAGAATCTAAGGCGTGCTTTTCAATTGTAACATCATTTTATGACTTGTTTCTGTGCTGCCATTCTTATTAATGCAGCTTCTCTCCTCCCTTTGAGTAAGTCAAGGTTGACCCACATTTCCTCGTCATTAGATTCTTATGTTACCTGTGTTAGCTGTGTATTTGGCTCTCCTATCTCAACTTGAATCAGAGCCTCAGCTCCATAAACTTTTGCAGTTGTACGATACGCCCATAAAACTCCAAGTAACAATTTAGGCCAGCTATCTTTTGATACCTCTAATCGCTTCTTTAGATTGTTGATAATAACCTTGTTTGTCGATTCTGCTTGACTATTACCCACTGGGTGATAAGGTGTTGATGTAATCCTCTTAATTTGCCAACTTTGAAAAAATTCAGTGGTTTGAGCTCCTATAAATTGAGGGCCATTATCACACACAATCTCCTTTGATACAACAAATCGGCATATGATATTCCTCCAAATGAAATCCTTGACTTCCTTTTCTCGTACCTGTTTAAATGCACCTGCTTCTACCCATTTAGTAAAGTAATCAATAAGTATGAGCAAAAATTTTACCTGTCTTTTTGTTTGTGGTAATGGACCAACGATATCCATTCCCATTTTATAAATGGCCATGGTGCGATTACTGAATGTAATAATTCTGCAGGTCTATGCATATTGTTTCCGTACTTTTGGAATTTATCGTATTTAGCCGCAAAACTTTCTGCTTCTTCTTCCATTTTAGGCCAATAATATTCTGCTCTAATAAGGGTTCTTACCAATGATCTTCCTCCTACGTGATTCCCATAATGCCCCTCATAAATATCTCTCATTACATACTCAGTTTGAGAAGGTCCGAGACATCTTGTTAAAGGTCCTCCAAACATTTTACAATATAAATTAGCTTGCTTCAAGCAATAACGAGCAGCCTTTTTTCGAAGCGCATGAGCTTTCTTCTTATCATCAGGCACGGTGTCGTACTACAAAAAAGCAAGAATTTTGTTCCTCCAATCCCAAGTTAAATTGTTAAAAATTACCTCATTCTTATTAGGGTCAAGAACTAAATTAAATAAATGTATAACTGAGGCGTTTGAATTGCTTTCCACATCAGCCACTGACGCGAGGTTAGCTAAAGAATCTGCTTCAACATTTTCAGTCCTTGGTATTTGTGTAACTTTCTAAGTTTGAAATTACTTTATCGATTTCCGTACCTTTTCTAGGTACTGTTGTATCCTCGTTTCCCTGGCTGTATGAATTCCCATATTTGATTAACCACAAGTTGTGAATCATCCTTGATTATAATCTAATTTATGCCAAGTTCTTGTGCCAGTTCTAGACCTGCAATAACAGCCTCATACTCTGCTTCATTGTTAGTCATGGAGTTATATTTAATAGCTTGCCGAATGGCTTCACCCGTAGATGGTACCAAAATAATTCCTAAACCTGCCGCTTTTACGTTAGATGAACCATCAGCGAGTAAAGTACAAGTTCCTGGGTTAGCTCCATTGAACACCTGTAATTATATTTTGGTTCTAATTGCATACCTTGGCTAAAATCAGCCACGAAATTAGCTAATACTTGTTATTTTTTAGCATTCCTAGGTTGATAGCTGATTTCGTATTCACTTAACTCTATAGCCCACTTAGCCAATCTACCTGATAACTCATGTTTATGCAATATATTTCGTAAATGGTAAGCATTTACTACAGCAATAGGATGACACTGAAAATAAGGTCTCAACTTCCTAGATGACATGATTAATGCAAGTGCAAGTTTTTCTAACTGAGGATACTGCGTCTTCGCATCTAACAAAGATTTACCGATATAATAGATAAGGGGATTATTTACCTTGCTCTTCCCGAACCAACACAGCACTTACCTCTACTTCTGAAATGGCAAGGTAAATACGTAGCCTTTCCCCTGCCTTTGGTTTTTCCAGTAAGGGTGGATTTGACAAGTAAGTTTTCAAGTTCTTGAGTGCCTGTTGACATTCTTCATTCCATTCAAAATGATCCTGCTTTTTAAGGGCCGAGAAAAATTTAAAGCATTTCTCCGATGACTTAGAAATGAATCTCTCCAAAACTGCAATTCTCCCTGTTAACCTTTGAACTTCTTTCTTGTTTGGAAGTATGTCAGGGATTTCCTCAATGGCCTTAATCTGTGCAAGATTTACTTCAATACCCCGGTTAGAAACAAGAAAAAAAATCTTACCTGACGCAACACCAAATACACATTTCTCGAGGTTTAACTTCATATTATATTTGCGCAAAATTGAAAATATATCAGATAAATGAGATATGTGATCATTTGAATACTGAGTTTTAACAAGCATATCATCTATATATACTTCCATGGTTTTTTCTAAATATTCTTGAAACATTTTGGCAACTAACCTTTGATACGTTGCACCTGCATTATTTAGACCAAAGGGCATTACCTTATAACAATAAGTCCACATGTCTGTTATGAATTGAAGTTTTTTACTCATCTCCTGGATCCATTTTAATCTGATTATAACCTGAATATGCATCTAAAAAGCTTAATAGCTCATGAAATGCAGTCGCATCAATCAGTTGATCTATGTGTGTTAGTGGAAAAGAGTCTTTAGGGCAAGCTTTATTAAGATCAGTATAATCTAAACAAACTCGCCACTTACCGTTATTCTTTGGAACCACAACAGTATTAGCTAACAAGTTAGGATACTTTACCTCCCAAATAGAACCAATTTTCAGCAATTTTTGGACTTCATCTTGAATTACCTGATTCTTGAAAGTTCCTTGCTTTCTTTTCTTTTATTTGACTGGAGGGTATGAGGGATCTTCATTCAACTTATGAGTCATTACCTCTGGTGGAATCCCTGTCATGTCAGAGTGGGACCAAGAAAGCAGTCCACGTTAGTTTTTAGAAATTCAACTAACTTAACTTCTATTCCTTGGCTAAGATTAGCTCCGACGTAAACTTTCCTATCGGGCCATCGAGAAAATAACACGACAGGCTCCAATTCTTCAATTGCGGTTTTGATATTTTCATTTTCCTCTGATTCTTGAATAGTATCAGGTCTTGAATCTATATTTGTTTGCCCTTGCTTAGTTGAGGTTTGTTATGGTGACCTCAGCTGCCTTCTGTGGTTGTTATTTACCTTCATTTCTCGTGCTTGTATTTGCAACGGAGTTGATCGCCATGGATGCATGTTGATCTCTATGAATTTGACAGATTTCCAATGGCAATGGAAACTTAATAACTTGATGCGAAGTAGAAGGTACGACATCCATCTTGTGGATCCATGGACTCCCAAGAATTATGTTGTAAACTATCTCCATATCTACTACCTGGAATTTTGTATCTTTATGACACCTTCAGCGAATGTGGTTAGTGTTACCTCCCCTTTCGTGACTACACTGGAATTATCGAATCCAGATAGAGTGTGGGCCTTTGGTATTATTTTGTCGTCGGCTTTCATTTCACACAATACTCTTAGCAAAATAATGTTACCAAGATACCTGGATCAATAAAAACTCGTTTTTACATTAGTATCATATACAATTAAAGATATTACCAGTGCGTCGTTGTCAGGTATTAATACGCCATATGAATCTGCATCATTGAATGTAATGTTGTCTTCTTCTAGGGTGCGCCGCACGCGTTTCCCTTGAGTAATTGTTATTTTTGAAATCTTGTTAGCGGCCGTGTATGATATACCATTGATATTTTTACCTCCACTTATAACGTTGACAGTTCTTTTAGGGGACGGTGGCTTTTGAGGTTCCTGCCTATTTTTCATATAAGCTTGCTTACCTTTCTCGCTGAACAACTCCGTAAGGTATTCTTGTTTTAATAGATGATCAACTTCACTTTGTAATAATCTGCAGTCAGTTGTTTTATATCCGTGTCATTATGAAACTCACACCAACGATCAGGGTTGCGCCTGTTCGGATTCGATCTCATTTCCTTTGGCAATCGAACCTTATCTCCCATGCTTCTCAAAACAGCCACGAGCTCGGAGGTGCTAACGTTTAAGTTATAGCCATAGAATCTTGCTTTTAAATTTGTATCATCATCTCATGGCTTGTGAGTGTTTCGATTGTTTCTGAATCTCGAGCCTCCTTGATATGTGATCGTACCCCTGATTGTCTTGTTTTGATCATGAGTATCTTCCTGCAGGTCCCATGTAAGGCTCGTATCTATTTTTACCGGATATTTTTTCGGTCTCCGCACGTCTTGAACTTACATTTTCTTCTTTTTGAAATCGTGGATTAGTATCTTCCTCAATCCTCAGCTTCGTGCTATACCTGTTATAAAAATCATTCTACGTTGTGGCTGGGAATTCTCAAAGGTTTTCTTTGAGTATCCTCGTGACTTCCGAGCTTTTTTCATTCAAATTTCTTGCAAAAGCTATAGCTACCCAATTGTCAGGCACACGTGGCAATGCCATTCTTTCACGCTGAAATCTATCCACAAATTCTCTAAGCAACTCTAAGTCTCCTTGATTAATTTTGAAAATATCTTCCATTATTTTTCCCCCTTTTGAGCTCCCAAGTATGCTTTGATGAAAGAATCTGCAAGCTCAGCAAAAGAATTTATAGAATTTTTAGATAGAAGAGAGTACCATGTGAGCGCTCTTTTAGTGAGTGTTTCACCAAATTTCTTAACTAATACAGATTCAATCTCCTGCTTAGTCAAGTTGTTGCCTTTTACACCCGTTGTAAATGAAGTCACGTGGTCTCGTAGGCATGATGTTCCATCATATTTTGGAGTTGTCTCTGCAAGGTAGGTACTAAGTTTTGTAAATCAGAATTAACCACATTACCTGGTTCTCTCTCTTGTGATTCACTGGGAGTCCCTCCACTACCTGAATTGACAAGACCAGAACGAGGGTTTTTCAAAGTGTTATTATTGGGAGTTGATGCAGGGGTTGCAACAGGTAACTGGTTAACAAGCGCTTCAACAACTTTATTGACCTGAGTAGCAATTAATTTCTGCAAAGCGTCATCAACGGTTTCAGCATTCTCAAATTGAGCATGTTCATGCATTTGAGACCTATCAGGGGTTCCCTCAAAAGATTGTCAGGGAGAGCCTTGTGGAGTAGGAATCAAAGTGATATCTTGTGGATCTCCCTGATTTTATTGGTTTTCTTGGTTTCCTCGAGTGTTGGCATCGTTGTTCGACATAGTTGATCAACAAAAGAAGTTTAAGCGATAAAAAATAGATTATCAGATTTTCGGTAGCAGAACCAATTTGTTTAACTAAAAAATAAAATTTTAGTCAAAGCTAGAATTTAGAAGAACACGGGTTACTGATGATCAAAAGAGTGTATAAGAGGAAATAATTTAAGTAGCAAAAGAGTATTTCAGGAGAAAAGACAATAAACCAAGATATATTGCAATAATTTCATGTGCTCGACTGATCAGATGTCTCCGTTTTTATAGGTATCCAAAAGATATATGTTCTGCCCGAATCATAATGAGGCTATTGTGAGTAATTAAAGACGTTGAATGTTATATTACATAATCATTACATTCAATACAAATTCCTTAACGTATTCCATATTTAATATTTATTAAATGCCGCATCTGTACTCTTTTCTATTGTCAAATTCATTCCCTTAGACCCTTAGATATAAATGACTTCAATATGTACCGGTGTTGAGTTATTTGAATAACTACTCGTGCCTCTTCTCCTGTCATTTGTGCCTGTTGTAGCTCGTGCCTGTTAGCTAGCTATCATTTTTTGACTACTCAATCAATCTACATGCCTTGATACGTTTCCTTAATACAATTTTTTCCCAATACAAACATAGAAATTATTCTAATATTATAAATCACTTTCGCATAAAAAGAATTAAAACACTACAATTTGACTAATCTGTGACAACAGTTGTGTTTCCAAATGTATATTTTAAAAATAATTATCATATTAAATCATCTTCTAGAATGTTAAAATTCTTATTTATTTTTTTTCTTCCAATAAACAGTTTTAACTTTGTCTATATTTTTCTTCATTAGGAGATAGTAGAAGGAGAATCAAATGCACATAGTTGTATAAGTAAATTGAGAGAGGAACAAACAAAGCAGAAAAAAAAAACCGTAACTTGTACTAACTAGTACGTTCCCTCCGAGTCAACATATTTTATTTTCAGTAGTACAATTTTAGTAGACGTTGAAACCTAAATGTTCGAATTTAATTCCTCATAGCTCAAATACAACAACAATAACTGTTAAATCAATGAGATGAAGATGAACGAATTTTCATATATAATTCTGGCAAGTACACGGCCTTATATACACGGCCAGATTGTGTTTCAAAGATACAAGAATACTAACTTGTAGGATTTATAGTATAAGTAGGATTCTATCACCTTAACTTGTAGGATTTATCTTTACACTAGGATTCTATCATGTAATTCAATATTATCTCTAATTATCTCCAATACCCCCCCTCAAGTTGGAGCATACGGGTTACAAATGCCCAACTTGCGAAGTAAAAATTCAAACTTGTCCCTTCCCAAGGCCTTAGTGAATATATCAGCTAGTTGTACCGTAGTCGATACATATGAAGGTTGAATAGTACCATCTGTAATCGAGTCCCGAATAAAGTGACAATCTGCCTCAATGTGTTTCGTTCTCTCATGAAACACTGGATTTTGAGCAATGTATAACGCAGGCTGACTATCACAATAAAGATGCATGCCACTCTTGTGTTCAACACCCAAATCTCCTAAAAGTTGTTTTAACCATTTTAATTCACAAGACAATGCAGCCATCGAACGATATTCTGCTTCAGCAGAGGAACGAGAAACCGTATGCTGTTTCTTAGTTTTCCATGAGATAGGAGACAAACCAAGAAGAACAAACCAACCACTTAAGGACCGTCTGGAAATAGGACAACTGGCCCAATCTGAGTCGCACCAACCTTCAAGCTGCAATGCACTATCCGATCTCAACAATATACCTTGTCCTGGGTTTTTCTTCAAATACCGAACAACACGCAATGCAGCTTCCCAATGTTCCACTCGCGGAGCCTGCATGAACTGAGATAGAATGTGGACAGAGTATGCCAAGTCAGGCCTAGTGACAGACAAATATATCAAACGACCAATTAGTCGACGATACTTCGCTACATCTAGCAACACATCTCCTCTCGCCAGAGCTAGTTTGTGATGTTGCTCCATTGGGAAATCTGCAGGCGAGGAATCAAGCATACCTGTTTCTGTAAGGATGTCCATTGCATATTTGTTTTGACAAATAAAAAATCCCTGTTTGCTACGAGCTACCTCCAAACCCAAAAAATATTTTAAAAGACCCAAGTCTTTCATCTTGAAACAGTTCCCCAAATATTGTTTAAAATTGAGCATAGCAGATTTATCATTACTTGCAACTATCAAGTCATCCACATATACCAGCACATTTAACTGTGTTTTACCTTTCGACAAAGTAAATAGGGAATAATCAGAATATGACTGTTTAAAGCCATAAGTTTTCAAAGCCGTTGCGAGCTTGGCAAACCAACATCGGGGGGCCTGTTTCAAACCATACAGTGACTTTTTCATCCTGCAAACTTTGCCACAATTTATATTATCAAAACCAGGAGGAATTTTCATATATACTTCCTCTTCAAGATCTCCATGGAGGAAGGCATTATGCACGTCCATCTGATGAACCTCCCAGTTCTTCACTGCTGCTACTGCTAGAAAAGTACGAACAGTTACCATTTTAGCTACCGGAGCAAATGTCTCATTGTAATCCAAGCCTTCAATCTGATGATGACCAAAAATGACCAAACGAGCTTTCAATCTTTGCAAGTGTCCATGCTCGTCATACTTCTCTTTATATACCCATTTGCTTCCGAGGGCCTTTTTGCCAGGAGGCAAGTTAACAAGTTCCCAAGTACCTTGTTCCTCTAGAGCCTTAATTTCATCTGCCATTGCCTTTCTCCACCCCTCGTGTCTCATAGCTTCTTTGAAATTTCTTGGCTCATTCCCTACTGAAATAGCTGCAATATAGTTTCTATGTTTTTGAGAAAAATTGTGAGAATCAACGAAATGTGTTAATGTAAAGACCATACCTGAGGGAGATGTTGTCACGGGAATAACCGGAGGCGGAGATGGACGTTTATTATTTCGCACAGTGGTCACAAAGTCACGATATTTCACATTTGCATACTTAGTACGCATTCCCTTTCCCATAGCATCACCTTGCTCGCGCACCACAACCCGCTCATCAACAAGCTGTGGTTCACTGACCACAGGCTGCGTTACAGCAGCCTCCTCGCCACCAGCAGCTGCCTCGCCACTGGCAGCCTCCTCGCCACCAGGCTGGGCAGGCTGTGCAGCTGCGGCACCAGCACAAGTGTCCTCATCAACAGCCCCCCTAACTCGTAGTCCACCCTCATAGCACTCATCTTCATCGTCACTTAACACACAATCCCCCTTAAATGAGGCCGGAGTTGGATTAGATGTCACACTATTGCTAGTTTTGAAAGGAAATTCATGCTCAAAGAATTGTACATCACGAGACACAAATCGTTGGTTAGTTTCTACATCAAAAACTTTCCACCCTTTTTGCCCAAAAGGATATCCTAGGAAAACACATTTCCTACTACGACTTGCAAATTTATCCCTTTTTCCCCGTTGATCATGAGCATAACACAGGCATCCGAAAACTTTGATGTGGTCATAAGAAGGGGTTTTATTGAACAAAATTTCAAAAGGAGTTTTATGTTTAAGCAATCTAGAAGGGGTACGGTTAATCAAATGACATGCGGCTTGAACACATTCCCCCCAAAATTGAAGCGGTAAATTTGCCTGGAATCTTAAAGCTCTAGCTACATTCAATATGTGTTGGTGTTTTCTCTCAACTCGCCCATTTTGTTGGGGGGTACCGACACAGGAGGTCTCAAATATTATCCCATTAGCCACAAAATAATCATTCAGATTATTAAACTCTGTTCCATTATCACTCCGGACTATTTTAATGTCACAAGAAAACTGACGTTTAATTAAAGCAATAAACGAAAGAAACAAGTATTCAACTTCCGGTTTATTGCTTAACAAATATGTCCACACACTTCTAGAAAAATCATCGACGATGGTCAAAAAATAACGAGATCCACACAAAGAGGATGTCTTGTAAGGCCCCCATAAATCAATGTGAACCAATTCAAATAAACGACTAGCTTTACTATTGCTAATTGGAAAACTATTCCTATGTTGTTTTGCACGAGGACAAACATCACAGGATTTATTTTTAATGTTTCTAGTAGAACCACTCACAAACGGAAGATGTTGTAGAACTCTTCCCGACGGATGTCCCAACCGTTGATGCCATAACTCTGCAGAACTACTTCGATCAATCTTCAAAGCTTTCACCCCTGGAACCCCGCGGAAATAATAAAGTCCTTCCACCCGATCACCTGCTCCAATCACCTTCCTCGTCGCTAGGTCCTGTATAACACACAATTGTTTAGTGATTTGCAAAGTACAATTTGATTCATCACATAATTGTGAAGCAGAAATTAAATTGCAGTTTAAGTCTGGAACATAGAGAACATTATTAATAGTCAATCCTCCTTCCAGTTCCACCGAACCCTTCGAAGAAGCATTTGCACATCTGCCATCCGGTAAACCTACCGGATAATGAGACACATGGACCGCATTAATCAAAAGAGACGCATCATATGTTACATGATTTGACGCGCCGGTGTCGATTATCCAATCAACACCCTGCTTACCATGGAGTTTTGGCTTGAGAGTATTAAGATGGTCTAGGAGTTGCTGAACCTGAGCCGCGGAAATCCCCGCAAGAGCTGAGCCATCAGCGTGAGTATCAGGCTGCATTCCTTGAGCAGCAGACCCTCCTGTCTTGTTTGCACGAGCAGGAGGCGGTCGTTGTCCGCGACCTGCTGTACCTGCTGCACGCCCCCCTCCGCGAGCCGAAGACGTGCTGCCACGACCATTACCACGGCCTCCTCGAGGCCTATCACCCCACCAATCTGGGTATCCATGAAGCTGAAAGCAAAAGGCTTCGACATGCCCCTCACGATTGCAATAGGTACAAAGTTTATCCGAATTATCAGGTCGAGTAAACTTTGGTCGCGGGTCAGATTGCACCTTGAAAGCCATGACGCTTTCTCGATTAGAGGCCACTGTATAGGTCGAGCTTAGCCTCTCTGCCTGAATAATTTGCTGATATGATTTGTCCACCCCCGGAAGAGGGTCTTGAGCAAGAAGTTGACCTCGGATGGAGGCGAACTTGTCATCCAAACCAATCAAAAAATGATGTACGTAGTCATCTTCCCGCAATTTTTCCACCTGGGAAATAATATTACAGGAACAATTCCCACAAGAACACGACGGAACAGTGATATACGTGTGGAGTTCATCCCAAATTTTGGCCAGACGACCAAAATACATTGCAACAGATTCATTTTTCTCCTGCCGACACAAGCCCAAAGAGAGCTTCAATTGACAAATCCTAGTGCCATTGACAACACAAAAACGATTTTTAAGGTTTGTCCATAACAAGTGAGCATCATCATATTCACCTATCGTAGAACGAATAGTCGGTTCTAGAGTATTGGTAATCCAAGAGACCAACATTGAATGAACGACCTCCCAATCCTCTCGCTTCTGGTCATCAGTAGGCTTCACAATCGAGCCATCAACAAAACCAAACTTTCGTTTGGCCTTCAACGAGGTCTTGATCGCCCTCGCCCACTCATCGTAGTTTTCACCACGAAGCTGAATAGGAGTGATGATATTTCCTGGACCATCACTGGAGCCCAAGTGATAGACTAAATCGACCTTGGGTACGGATTTGTCTTGCGCAGCAGCCATGGCAGCGAATGGGTAGAGGAATTTCAAGTGAAGAGAAACAGTTTGCTCCTGAGGAAATTTCGTCTATGGTTTTGACGAAGATGAAGGAAGTAGCTGAAGCCTTTTTGGGACAAACTGTAAAGAACGCTGTGGTTACTGTTCCTGCTTATTTTAATGATTCTCAAAGGCAGGCTACTAAAGATGCAGGAGCTATTTCGGGGCTTAATGTTATGAGGATTATTACCGAGCCAACAGCTGCAGCAATTGCTTATGGTTTGGATAAAAAAGGCGTCGAGAAGTGGCGAAAAGAATGCCCAGGAAATCGTAAGAGCACAATTATACGTGATTAATGAATAATACGTATAAGAAATTGAAAAAAAAACTAGGCTCTGATACCATGTTAAATCAATGAGATGAAGATGAACGAATTTTCATATATAATTCTGGCAAGTACACGGCCTTATATACACGGCCAGATTGTGTTTCAAAGATACAAGAATACTAACTTGTAGGATTTATAGTATAAGTAGGATTCTATCACCTTAACTTGTAGGATTTATCTTTACACTAGGATTCTATCATGTAATTCAATATTATCTCTAATTATCTCCAATAATAACAATAACAACTATCCAGTATAGTTTCACAATGTGGGGTCTGGAGAAGGTAATATGTAGACGGGCCTTACCCCTACCCGAAAGGGCAGAGAGGCTATTTCCAATCGACCCTCGGCTCAGTGAAGGAAAGGAACAGCAAAAACAAAAACAACAACAAAAGAACATTAGTAACTTCAACAGAAATAGCATAAATAATTATCTAAACATAAGAACCATAAATAAAATAGCATGCAGTAATATCAGACAATAACTACCATAAATAGCATGAATTAATAAGGGAGACACAATCCAATACACAAATCATCTATGGATAGCCCTGCCAAGCCTCACTCAACCCCGGGTGAGGAGTACGGAAAACTCTAGGGGCCCCTATCCTACTACCCTGATACTAGACCTCCAGACTTTCCTATCAAGGGTCATGTCCTCAGAAACCCGCATTCTAGTCATGTCATGCTTAATCACCTCTCCCCAATACCTCTTAGGCCTCCCTCTATCTCGCCGTGCGCCGACCATCGCCAGCCGCTCACAACTCCTCATCGGGGCATCAGGACTTCTCCTCCGTACATGCCCGAACCACCTCAGCCTCGCTTCTCGCATCTTCTCATCCACCGGGGCCACCCCCACCTTTTCTCGAATAACTTCATTCTTAATCTTATCTAACCTGGTGAGCCCGCACATCCACCTGAGCATCCTCATCTCCGCAACCTTCATCCTCTGAACATGAGAGTTCTTCACTGGCCAGCACTCCGCCACATACTCCTCATAGCTCAAATATGAAAAAAAATTAATAAGTAAAATTTTAATTGACAATAAATCCTAAATATTTGGAAAATTATTATATGATTACTTTGTCGAATGTGAAAGTAACTTTTTAAATGATAAAAAAGGACAAACAATATTTTGCTAAGAATATTCGTGCTTTTAATATAGTATAGATATATACACACGCTATATTTTAGAAATTTGTATTAGATACAACAAAAATTAAAGAGATCGAACAAATTATCATTAACGAGGTGTTACTTAAATTTTCAAGTACTGCTATTCAAGGCGTCAAAGAATTCGAAAATTAGAAGAAAGAATTCTTGCTTCAATGTAAATGATGTTCAAAAACTTTTTTATGGCAATTGTTGAATCTACTATTACTCGTCTATTCAGTATAACCGAGCAAATGAGGGTAGCAAAATGCATTTTGAGGAACCGAGGAAGATATATGAATTTTGAAAGAACATATAAGTGGAAAAAGTTGAAAACATAAAGATATAAACTAAAGATTAGTTAACGAGAGTAAATATCTACTTGCATCAAGTGTTTACATTACTCAATAAATAAATAAAATATTTTTCTTACATACATGATTATCGCTAATTATAGTTAATTAATACAGATTCTCCCCTTAATTTAGTACCTAACTATGGTAAATTAATTAGTATGATGAACAAGTGAGACTTGCTTGTAATAGTACCTCTACCAACGACCTTTAAATCTTGCGTTTGAGTCACCCCTAAGGAAAAATGTAAAGATACTATAGATTCTCATAATTTAGAAGGGGTTTGAAAATATTAGTATAATTGAGCCTAACACCAAAGACCACTTCCCAAGTTTGTCAAAACACAAATGCAATTCACAGATGCTATTTGACGTTCAAGTTTCGGCATAGTTGGACCTGGGAGTAAATTTCATGAGTGGTTATTCAATTTATGTTCGTTATTTAAAAGTTATTTTTTGTAACGTAAAAGTCATTTAATACTGTGTTTATTATCCAAAAATCACCTTTTTTTCTTTTGTTACACAAATATTATTTTACTATGCTCTAGTTATCACAAAAATTATTTTGACTAGATTTTACAAAATTTTCACCTGAAAAATCTATTATGCCCTTTAAAATATAAATTCTCACATTCTTGTAATACCTTTTATATTATATGCTATATATAATTTTATCCAAATATTTTACTTATAATTGAAATAACTTAAATATTTTAGTTATTATTTTTATAATATATTCGTATATTTATTTTTTTCTATAATATTAATTTTCAAGATATATAAGTAGCATTATTAAAATTTGTCAGTAACATTATCATGAAAAAAATCTCAAGTTCACATTTTTAATCATGTTTAATAAAATATATTTAATGAAAATTAAAAAATCAAAGCTCATTAATTTATCAACCAAGTGATACTCATTAATCTAATAAATAAAATACTAAAATTTAGCAAAATGACACATCAATAAATACTTTCAAATAAATAATATTAACAAACAAAGCTTTTAAAAAATTAATATTAAACACAAATATCTTTGAAACTTCTTTTAATATTTTTATTGGCTGTTTAGCAACTATCATTTGTTAAACAAATCTAATTTTATTATTTTAAATAAATATTCTTTTAATCATTTTTATATTTAAAATATGGCATGTTTGAATGTGATTAAACAAATTGCGTGTCATGAAAAAATAAATGCAATAAAAAAATAAATAAAATAATCTAAAGTTATTCTAACTTTGTAAAATACCTAGATAAAAATATATTATATGGTATATAATATAGAAGGCATTATATATATGAGAGGATTTATAATATCAAGGACATAATAAACTTTTTAAGTAAAATTATTATAAAATCTGGCCAAGATGATTTTTGTGATAAATAGCACAAAGTAAAATAATTTTCGTATAACAAAAGAAAGAGACGTGACCTTTGGATAATCAGCACACAGTTAAATGATTTTTACGTAATAAAAGTGGCTTTTATACAATGAATACAAAGTTAAATGATTATTCATGAAATTTACTCCATAGCTGGATATATAAGGAGGTGATTTTTCTCATACATACAAATCATTTACTTTGTTGTCAGTTGTTCTAAGAATATATAGGTAGAGGACGGTTCAGAATTTAAATTTTATGAATTCAATTTTTAAGATTCTTGACATTAAATATATTATATATTTAAGTGATAAATTTTTATGTACTATTTATTATAATTTATTTAATTTTACACATAAATTTATACTTTCCATCAAAGTACTAAATGCATATGATCCCAATACTTCGAAGCTCTATATGCCCCTGCATAAAATCGCAGAAGAAAAAGAAAAAAGGAGTAAAAAGATATAAGAAATACGAAAATAATAATGCAAATATAGCGAGATATTATTACTTTTAGTCTGTGCCAGAAATTATTTATATCTGACAGCGAAAAAAGTGTATATACCTTGTATATTTTTTGTACATGACATACAGAAAATATATATATATTTATATATACAAAATATATATTTTTCGATTATTATTTTTATAATGGTATTAGTTTTCCAAATACAACCCATTTTCTTTTATGGGCTTCCATCTGCCATTTAGTCCTCTTTCCATCTTAATTTCTTCCTGATTTTCTTTATCTTCGTACATTGTAAGTATTTATCCAGATGACGTATTTGATAAAAATAGAATAACGACATTTGCACAACTCTTCATACACGAAGATAACAAGTTTTATTCTCATCTCGAAGTGCCTTCTTGCCTTTTGCGGACTTAATTTCACATCTGCACCAAAAAAAGGCGTCAATTTCACTTCCACCGTTTGATTACCCATGTTTTGCAAAAGATATTTCAAAATCATTTTAATTATTAAAAAACGATTACATTTTAGAAGCCTTAGGATCCATTTGGACATAGATTTTGTCAAATAAATTTGAGTTTTATTCATGTTTGGTCATAAATTTTAGCTATATTTTGGCGAAATCCCAGATCCTAAATTCCAAAATCAGCTTAATTCCAAAATATCACTATTTATAAAAAATTACCCCAAACTTTTGTATTTTGTAAAAGAACCCACCATTTATTATTTTGTAACAATTTTGCTTCGTCTTCTTGGTCATCTGATAGCGTATTATGTAGTTCATTATAAAAATGATAATTTTTTACCAAATTTATTTATGCTGAGGACTATAGTTTGTGATAATATAATGAATGTTATTGATAATATTACTCTTGGGTATTTATGATAGTTTTTAGAACTTGTGGGTATAAGTCATATTTTATATTTTTTCAAAATAAATTTGAAAAATATATTTTGAAAACTGATGCCCAAACACATTTTCATCTTCAAACTAAACTTCATTAAAATTAAAATTTTTAAAATAAATTTAAAAATTTATAGTGAAACGCTAGCTTAATTTGAAGTCAGAGAAATTGTCAAGCAAACGCTGAATTCTAATAAGCTAACTTTGAAAATGAAATTGCCGACAAATGCAAAACCTATGACTTAGTAGAAGTAGAAGAGGAAAGGAATAAGTCGAGAAAAGTGAGGGGACTACTCCTTTATGAGAAAAGTTGGACAGAACAATAATTTTTACTCCAAAATGCCTAATATTAGCTTTTGAGCTGTGCTGTGCTATTTCTATTTTCTCCTGCTACTATTTAATCAACTATCAAGACCTTTTTTTTTATAACTATCAAGACTTTATTAGTTGAAACACCTTTTTTTATTTTTCCTTTTTCTCTTCCCTTGGCTTCCCATGCTGTACAGCCATATATACATTGTTACATGTCCTTTCCACTCATATATGATTATATATAGGGGCGAGTTACGTAACTTTATACAACATAACTATACTTAGGGGTGTTTATGCTTCGATTTGTATCGATTTTTTCTTAAAATGAAAGCAAATCAAGTATGTCAGTTATTCAAATATTAGAACCAAACTAAACTAATTAAGTCGGTTTTTCTCGATTCAGTTTTATGTCAGTTTTTTGTTTTTTTCGGTTATTTATTGGTTTTTCGGTTATTTGTCGGTTTTTTCTTAAATATAAGACATACACTACCAAACACATATTCCGGCGACCACATTTTCAAGACACTGTCAAATCAACTGCCTTCTGAGAAATCTATTATTTACCAAAATATATTGATGATAATTGAATCAAATAGTGATGAATAATTTAAGGACTCAATTAAAAACATGTTATTTTTAACGAAATGATATCTTATACTTAACAAAAGAAAACTACCAATCAAGCTAGAATGTAAAGCTAAAGAACTATATTAAAAGTGCAATCTATTAATATTTACCATAAAATTTTTGAAACTTTGTATAACAATATACATATATATAGGTGTAATAATAAATTTGAAATAGCTACTCATATAAGCGGTTTGGTTCGGCTTTTTCTGATTAAAACCAAAACCAAACCAAATTTAAACGGTTTTTAAAATTCAAAACCAACAACAACAACAACAATCCAGTATAATCCCACTTAGTGGGGTCTGAGGAGGGTAGTATGTACGCAGACCTTACCCCTACCCTGGGGTAGAGATGCTCTTTCCAAATAGACCCCCGACATCCTTCCCTCCAAGAACTTCTCACCTTGCTCTTGGGGAGACTCGAACTCACAACCTCTCGGTTAGAAGTGGGGGTTGCTTACCATCAGAGCAACCCCTCTTGTCTCAAAATCAAAACCAAACCAAACTAAAAAGTATCGGGTTTTTTGGTCGGTTTAATTTGATTTTCGGTTTGGTTCGATTTTTCGGATTCTTATGAACACCTCTACAGTATAATTATATAAGAAATTTGAGGCATTTGATATAAATGAAAAAGAAAGCACCAACCAACTAAAAAATTAAATAATTACTACACAAAAAAAAAAAAACTTAAGCCCCCACAAACACAAAATCTTGGATCAGCCCCTTATTATACAATAACTTTTTGTTGATGAAAGTCATGTACCTCTTATTTAGTGATCAAGTTCTCAAATTAAATTAATGATGTTACTCATCTAACTGGTTGAGCAGCCGACACTGATACTATAAATTGTTCTGTTGTTCCATTTAGCTTATTATCATCAACCATGAAACCAATAAATTTGTTGCTCGAGCTTTCTCTATAAGTTTCTTTCCTGTGCATTACTAGTCCTCTTTCATAGATGATTTAATCATATTCAGTGCCACAAGACGATCGAGAACTAGGACGGAATCTAAATAGACAAAAAAATATACTTTTTCGGTTTCGGTTTATGTGAATTTTTTTTGTCCGTTCCAAAAAGAATGAACTCTTTTTAAATTTAGAAATAATTTAGCTTGAATTTCTAATTCTATCCTTGATGAAAAACTTTTATAATCACACAAATACTCTAAATCTATTTTTAATTTGTTTAGAATTATAAATTTTAAAAATCTTTATTTTTAATCAAATTTCATAACCCAATTAAATAAATTTATATAAATTAAAACGAAAAAAATATCATTTCTCTTAAAACAGAGCATGTTTAGGTCACCCATAATGCGGTGGTACCTGGTGGTCACGAGAGATTTCTGATAGGATTTAAAAGCAGAGAACTTCAACACTTGATAGGACAGGAACTATACGTGAGGGGATTAATTAGGGTCCCACATGGCTCACATGTACATCTGCAGCCTGAGAGATATAGATTCCATATTATAAACTATTTGAGTTTGACTAGCATGCACGTTTCACATTCATACTAAAAGTACAAGAGGGAATGAATAGTGGATTATTAAAAACTGATTAATTAATTGTAAATTTAGTCTATTAGGTTTTTTATAGCAAATAAATAAAGTAAAATGAACCAAATGAGTTGAAAGTTAAACAAGACACAATAATTTATATATTAGTTTGGTATCGATATGGTACTTACGTTCAATTTTTCTTGGGTTATAAGGGTTCTTTTAGATCTTGATAAAAAATTACAATAGTGATGGCGTAGTTCGTTCACCACCAACGATGATTAGCAATTGTAATTTCTGGATGTTGAACAATTCTCTTTTGTGTTCTAACGCTACCTTTTGTGACATTTGTAAACTCAAGAATACAGTATTTGTGTTAAGAACTAGAGAGACTTAAAAGACAGTGTTTGTAGTTGCGTAACACTTCTTCTTGAAATTGGCAGTCTTCTTATGTGACAGTTTGAGGACCGTTGCAGATTGATCTTGATTAAGGCACTAAATCTTCTAAGAAATTTGACTCAAGGGGTGTCACACCCCTTTTTCTACCTCCAAAAAGATATATGTGTCGGATTCGTGGGTTAATAGTTTTTTCAATTAAAGTGACAATTTTGAGCAAGGATTATTTTATTGTTCAGAGTCGCCACTTGGAATTGATTTTTGGTGTTCCAAATCACCTTTTATTTAAATCCCTGGTCAAAGAAAGGTATGATTCTATTTTTATTGGTCCGCAAAAACAAAGTTCAGGTAAGGAATTCTGTTGACCGGGAAGAAGGTGTAAGGCATTCCCCGAGTCCCGTGGTTCTAGCACGATCGCTTTATTGACTTACAACTTGGCTTGAATTAATTTTGGACAAACTATGATTTATATGGCTTTTCATGTTTTACCTATCCGCTTTTATTTCTTAATTATTCGAAAAATTAAAAAAATATAATAAAATATCATAATCACATTATGCAAGCGAATACGTGATTGAAACGAAATTTATTGACTTAGTCATAACAGCGCTACGCAAGCGAATTCACAGTCACAAAGAATTATTAGCGCGTTACTACTTTTGGATAATTACTAGAATGGTGCTTTGAGAAAAAAATAACTTTTTTGGAAAATTTATTAAATATCACTACCATGCTATGCAAGCGAATCCGCGATTATGATAAAATATTTATAAATTAATTAAAACTATTGAATATGATATGAAATTAATGAATTAATTTATTAAGTGTTAAGCATCACACTATGCAGAGCCCGTGAAGTTAAAGCACACCTCTATTTTCCTAATATTTAAGTTACTTAAAAGAAAATGAGTTAATTTAATTAGTAGAAAATTTTGATATTATTTTTATTATTATTATTTTCTAGCTTTATAGTAGGAAAAGATTATGTAAATAAATGTTGGACCAACTCTATCTGTTTTAAAGAAAAGAGCCAACTTCTTGTTAAAAGGAGCAATGGGCCAGCTTGTATAGAGTTTTGGGATGCTGGAATTTATTATAAGAAAATGGGCCTGCTATTATATTTATTAACTTGGCTTATGAGATTCAATCTTATGTAGCCTAAATTCATTATTTTGAACTCTAACAACCAAATGGCCAACTGAAGCTAGCAAATAATAGTTCATTTTACATTGTAATAACTTCTATCAAAATATCCTTGAATTTTAATACGCTTCGTGATAATAGAGAGATTGCCATATAAATCAAAAAATTAAACCAGCGTCATGCTTAATAGAGAAGAGCAGTACATTGGTAGTCTTACACTCAGTTTTAAAACAAATGGCCAAAATAAATTACATGTGAAAAAAATCTTTTTTATTGCAAAAAAAAAAAGAACCTATATTAATTATACTCATTCAACCTTAACTTAAATTCCATTTGCAAATGTCTAAACAAGACTACTACTATAAATGAGACCACTTAGCTTTAAAATGAAATCATAAGTATGACCAAACAATGGTCAATGAATAAAAAAAGGTTTAGTAGGGCAACAAACAGAGGGACAAACATGAAACTGTATGGATCAAAATAAAATACATACTCATTTTCCACAACCACACAACTGAGCGATACTCCCTTCACACAACCACACAACTGAGAGCCAAGCAGAATTATATTCAAAACTTTGGCATAAGACTAAAAATGTTTGGCACAGTTTAACTAACTAGCACACATTCATAACATTATCCAATGTTCAAAAGTATGTAAGAATGAAAGCTTCTAGTATTTTCAGGCACCATTGCTTTCATTCCAACATGATTTTTAGGAGTTTACATGGCCTGAAAGTTACCTGAACAACAGAAAGAAAAAAATTCAGCAAATCAACTCTTTCCCGATTATTAGCAGAACAAGCAGCAACACATCAGAAGACAACAACAAATGGCAGAAAAAAAACTAAATAAATCAACCCGAATAGACCTCGAAGCTCGACAAACTTTCAGGGAAGGAAAACCCAACAACTAAATTTCAAGGACCTTCGTTCTTTTTAGCATTTTAGTTTCAGAAAACTCATTTAAAAATGCTCTTAAACTCTCTGTTTCTTTTGTGCTCAAAGTTTTTCCACGTATAGAGTATGTAAAAATGTGCCTTTTTTCAAGAGTAAAAGATGTTCTTTAAATGAGAAAAGAGCTCTTCTTTTTATAGGGGAGGAAATGCCTTGGAATAGATTTTGTATGGCAAAAAATTTATCCAAAAATGATAAATTTTTTACCAAAAATCTGTCCAAAACTAGAGTTTTGGTCAATAAACAGTTTTTCTTACCAATTATGGACAGAATTTTGGAGTATTGTACTCCACAATAGTCCGTAACAATAAAAACAATCAAACCAAGAACCCTCCACTCAAGTATTCTCTTTTCTTTCCCTTTCCTCTTAATTTCTCAAACCAAATTCAAAACTAACTAGTCCACAAGGAGAAACCAGATTCAAACAGTTAGTAATTCAAAATAAGATTAGTTAAGAGTCAACTAGTACAGATCATCAAGAGTTAATCATATAACTACTTTACTAAAAGAGTACTTCAAACTTAAACTAGCTAATTTGGACTAACACTGAATCTTTAAATATACAAACTATTAAATCCAACTAAAATGTGACATCAAAACAATCCGAAACTGCAATTTGATAGGTGATTAAAGCCTAAAGAGCGCCTAAACATCATCACCAAACAACAAATATACTAATATAAGCAAACTGAATCATTGATTACGGAACCTAAACTTTAATCCTAAGAACTATCGAAATCAAAAATTAAAGGAGCATGAAATAATGGATTTAAGATTTCAGTTCAAGCGACTACCAATACCAGATGGAAATGAAACATGATGATTAGGCATAACATGTATTAACAATGATGTAAATAATCAAAATAAACTAACTAAACGAAGACGCCATCAGAAATGCCAAATGATCATTAACAGAGCTTAAACCTATACTAAAACACTAAAATCAATCACAAAAAAAGAGAAAAATCAGGGCGGGGAGGAAAGGAATCGAATTTCAGTTAGCATCCGGAGATAATGAAACTCCTAACCAAGTTACGACAGAACAATCACCAATAGAACGAACATAAATTAAAATCCTAGAATTAATCATCATAACAACAAAAAAACAAATCTGCCATGGGAAAAAGAATTACGATTTTTACCATTTTATGATTCAAGTGGTCGAAACAATGGTGGTACGCCAACTCGCTAGAACTTTGAACTTCGAGCGGGATTTTCTTATTGATGAATCGTAATTGCAAACTCCGGTAAGCCAAAGAGCAGTAGTGATATCATCAACAATAAAGTCGTGCTTCGCGTTCAAGGATGGCCTGAGCATAGGCGAGGTAGTGGTGATTTTGATGGGGCTTGGGCAATAGGTGGTGGCAGTGGGGGTTACTGGCCATAATGCAAAAAAATTCAGCCGGATTTCAGAGGGGTTTGAAGGTTTTGAGGCATGGAATGGAGAAGAAGAGAGCAAGAGGAGGCCGAACGTGTGAAATTCTTAGAGTTTGGGGTGGTGAACGGCGGCTAGGGTTTCGAATTTGGCCTAGATCTACGGGGATTGAGATGGATTTAAAAGATTTGGGGTTTGGATTCATGGAAAGGAGATTAATAGGAAGAAATGGTTAAATTTTACGGTGGTTTGGAGGTGATCCGTTGGCAGTGGCGCTTTTCGACCGGTAGAGCCACCGTGGGGGTGGCGGAGATAGAGGAGAGCAAAGAAGAGAGAGGGGAAAGAAAGAATAGTAAAAAATGGGGGCAAAATTTGATCTTTATTGGTTTTAAATACCTAGGGCAAAGAGTGAAGGAGAGCCGTTGGATCAAATATAAAATGGATGGGTAGGATTTGATCTTAGTGAACTGACAAAACTACGTAGTTTTGAAGTCTTCCATGCCTAAACATATGGACCAAGTCTTGGGTTGTCGGGACACTGGGTTTGGTCAAATATTTGGGCCAATTTTGGCTTTAAAAATGATTAAACCCAATCCCCTAACCCTCATATAGAATTTTTAACATAATCTAATTTAAAAGGCTAAAAATACACACATAAGAATTCTAAAAATTATAATGTAAAGAAATAGTCAAGAGCAAAAATTAGTCATTTATAGCTGCCCCTCTTTGCTCGAGAACATGGAGAGTTTTCGTGCAAAGAAAAGTGAATGACATAGCTAATTTTTGCTCAAATATCACTCCACTGAAAACATTTTTGAAAAAATGGTGACAGAACTTGGCCTTCGGGGTTGCCTACATATCCTTGGCTATAAAGGAATCAGGTCAGCATAGTTCTGAGAAAATTTAGTAGCTAGGATTACCAGACACTGGAGTTGAGACTGTTGTTGTTGCCGTTGTTATTACTCGCTTCTTACATCAAAAGAAAAGGAGAAGAGCACTACATATGTCTGCAAACTAAGGGTAAAAAATTCCTATCTACGTGTCTTCTGGAGTTAAATCTTGATTCTTGACTTTCTCGCTTGTGTTGACCTTAGATTGGATCTTGATTCTCTTTGAGGAAAAGATTATTATTCAATCTCGATTGCTTGCTTTCTGTATCTGAAATTGAGAAAATGAAACTTGAGAAGTTGTGTTGCCGACACGTTGTCAAAGTTAACTCTAAACTATCATGTGATCGTCCTTCTGATGATAACTGAAACTGCAAGTTTCAATCGTCATAACCTATGCTCTGCCGCAAGATCTGCAAAGCCATCAAAGATGAACAAAACAAACAAAAATTTTCTGCCCCAGTTTGAACTAGGAAAACTTTGGGAGTTATCAACGAAAGCTATAAACTATCTAATTTATTGAAAGGCAGACCGTAACACTAGTATAAACTAGTTAAAATAGATAAAATTTTGTAACGAATGATTGAGTAACCAGGGATCGGTACCATGTACTACTAAAAGGGAATGTAACTAGGGGTAGGTACCCAATCTTACTGGAAAGAAATAGAATAAGGCGTTAGCACCATGTATTATTAATAAAGTGTTGAATCCCTCTAGATGAAAATGGTTCTACCTGAGTTAAACTATATTAAACAACCTGAGCGAAGATTACTTCTACACGGAACTATGAGTTGGATCCCTCTAGGAGAAAAGGGCCTACCAGAGTTAAGCTACATAAAACAGCCTGAGTAAAGATTACCTCTACCCGAAACTATGAGTAGGATCTCCCTAGGCAAAATGGTTCTACATAATTTAAGATGCGTAAAACACCCTGATCAAAGAGTAGTTCTACCCTTATATGAGCTGGATCTCTCTAGGCGAAACAGGTGTACCTGAGTTAAGCTACGTAAAATAACCTGAGTGAAGATTACTTCTACCCGGAACTATGAACCGGATCCCCTTAGGCGAAATGGTTCTACCTATGTTAAGCTGCATAAAACACCCTAAGCAAAGAGTACTTCTACCAGGAATATGAGCTTGATCCCCCTAGAAAAAAGGATTCTACCTGAGTTAAGTTGCGTAAAACACCCTGAGCGAAGAGTACTTCTACCTGGAAATATGAGTTGGATCCCCCTAGGCAAAAGGATTCTACCTGAGTTAAGCCACGTAAAACACCCTAAGAGAAGAGTACTTCTACCCGGAATATGAGCCGGATCCCCTAGGCGAAAAGGGTCTACATGAGTTAAGCTACGTAAAACAACCTGAGCAAAAGATTACTTCTACCCAGAACTATGAGCTGGATCCCCCTAGGTGAAATGATTTTACATGAGTTAAGCTGCATAAAACACCATAAGGAAAGAGTACTTCTATCGGGAATATGAGCTGGATCCCTCTAGGTGAAAGGATTCTACCTGAGTTAAGCTGCGTAAAACAACCTAAGCGAAGAGTACTTCTACCCAAAACTATAAGCTGGATCCCCCTAGGCGAAATGATTCTACCTGAGTTAAGCTGCGTAATACAACCTGAGCGAAGAGTACTTCTACCTGGAAATATGGGTTGAATTCCCCTAGGCGAAAGGATTCTACCTGAGTTAAGCTGCGTAAAACAATCTGAGCGAAGACTACTTCTACTGGGAACTATGAGTTGGACCCCCTAGGCGAAATAGTTCTACCTGAGTTAAGCTGCATAAATGGGAGGTGTGAACAATAGTGACGCGTGCTAAAAAGAGAAAAATGGAGGAGCTAACATTTGGTGACATTCGTTCTTTTAGAATTGCCATTCTGCACTGCTTTTTTCCTGCTTCTAACAAAGAAAATTTATGAGTTTTCAAATTGGTGGTTGTTTTGTAACCTTGATGCCCTGAGTAGCTTGATTCACAACCAGTGTTGTCGAAGAACAGATTCTGTTAGCGTCGTACTGAGATGCTCTACCACTCTGTATCATTTTCTAGGGACCTTGGCTTTACAATGTTGACCCCACCTATTTCATATCCATATATCCATGGTACCGCTACCCTTGTCTCTAAGGCAATGCGTTTTTCTTTAAAAGCAAACTCAATTGTCTTGCACCCAGTATTAGTTTGTGTCCGTAGTGCTTACCAATTTTTCTCATGAAGCAGTTCTTGCTCATGTGACTTTTCAATTTCTTTGAAACACTTTTTTCACCTTTTTAAAAGAGATCTCAGATGTATATCAATACTATATATTCCCTAAATTGTGCTCGATATTACGGGGAAACTGTAGCCAGTTTTGCAGCCCTTTCTTTGCGTCGATTTTGATGCAAGATTGGACAAAAAGGACTCAAAGAAAAATTATGGGTAAAAATAGAATAATAATTGGAAGCAAAAAAGAACTGTGCTTAATCAAAAGGTGTCCCTTTCGAGAAAAGGAATATGGAGACTTATGTGGAGGTATGTGTTGACTTTAATGAATTATGGCATGCATTTTGGACTGAACGCCATATTCGTCTGAGATCTAATTCTCAAAATCCACCGCAATTGTTCATCTTGAAATTTTCTTGGTTGTGCTCATGCCGGAGAATCGAAGACCCTCATTCGGCTAGTAGCACTCTTTGCGGGTTTTGCTAATTGACCTATCTCATTTCTCTGCTCACTGGCCCTTACAGTGCCCATCTGAGTTTTCACCAATAAAACTCTCTCATTTTTCTAATCACTGTCGCCTTATGGTGCATGTTCGCGTTTTCACCGATAAGACTCTCTCATTTTTTATATTTATTTTTCTTTTTTTTTGTTTATTGACTAAGATATGTCATACGGGAGGTTGCCCAAAGCCCTCGGCAAGGGGACTTCAGACATTCTAAAAAAACTCAATAAGAAGTTCTTGAAGGTAAATTGACGAAATGAACCTTGAACTAAGTTATAACTTTTTGAACCGTTTTTATAGGAAAATCGTAAAATAAAACAAACTTCTGCCCCAGTTTTGGAGTATCGGGAAAATGGATTTTTGTTCTGATGGGCTGAACCCAGGGTAAGGCTGACTAGGTATCCTTTTGGAATTAAGTTGGGCGTAGTTCAATGACTCAGAGATATGTTGTTTGTTTTTTTTTACCAGTACACAGGTTCCAAAAGGAACAAAACAAAGACGACAAATACGACTCAACATGGTAACAAAATAGTGACACCTATTTTGAATAGCTAGCAAATGATATTCTTCGTCATCTATACTTGAGAAAATCAATGCGTGAAAGTTATAGTGGCCATATATCAGACATAATATATTTTGACTGCATATGTATTAATTTTCATGTCTGGTACCCATCCTTCTTCATCTACCAAGTGCAAGGCCCCTTTTGGTAACACTTTTTTGATGATTTAGGGTCCTTTCCAGTTTGCTGCGAACATTTCTTTAGCTTCAATCTGGTGCGGAAGGATGCATTTCAAAACTAGATGGTCTACCTCAAACTGCCTTGGGCGCACTTTCTTATTGCATGCATGTTCCATTCCTTGCTTGTATAACTGGCCAAAACACACTGCTTCTAGCCATTTTTCATCAAGCAGCATTAGCTGTTCTAATCGAGTCTTGACCCACTCAGTGTCTTCAATCTTCTATTCCGCAATAATTCGGAGAGAGGGAATTTTGACTTCAGTGGGTATTACAGCTTCAGTTCCATATATAAAGAGATACAGAGTTGCACCAACAGATTTGTGAACAGTCGTACAGTATCCCAAAAAAGCAAATGGCAACTTTTCATGCCATTGTTTGGAACCTTGGATAATCTTCCTAAGAATCTTCTTGATGTTCTTATTCGCCACTTCAACAACTCCATTGGCTTTTGGTCGGTAAGGGGTAGAATGGCGATGCATAATTTTAAATTGCTCGCATACCTCCTTCATTAAATGACTATTTAGATTGGTTGCGTTGTCAATGACAATGGTCTTCGGGATACAAAACGACAGTTGATGTTGGAATGAAGAAAGTCTACCACTGCTTTCTTGGTGACTGATTTGAAGTGACGGCCTCCACCCACTTGGTGAAGTAATTAATTGCAACAAAATGAATCTATGCCCATTTGAAGTCTTTGGCTCGATTGGCCAAATAAAATCCATTCTACAAGCAACGAAAGGCCAATGAGAGGACATGGGATGCAATTCCGAAGGAGGCGAGTGAATCAGGTCAACGTGAATCTGGCATTGGTGACACTTGCGTACAAATCTGAAGCAATCTCACTCCATAGTAATCCAATAATACCTTCCCGCAGAATCTTCTTTGCCAAAACATATCCATTCATGTGAGGTCCGCATAACCCCGAATGCACTTCGCTCATGATTCGCTCCGCTTCTGTGGAATCTATCATCTCAATAAGTTTAAATCTGGGGTCATCTTGTAGAGAATTTCCCCATTCAAGAAGAAACCACTGACGAGACGCCTTATAGTTCTTTTTTTTATCTCTTTTGGCATGCTTTATATATTCTCTTATTTTCAGGGATCGTTTTATGTCATGATACTATGGTTTACTATCTGGTTCTATGTCAACTGTATTGCAGTAACCGTGTTGATTCAAAACTTGGATTTCTAGTGGATCAATATGAGTGTTGCTTGGATAAGGGAGCATCGAGGCTAAAGTTTCCAAGGCATCGACAAGCTCGTTGTGAAACCTAGGAATGTACCCGAACTCGATTGATTTGAATCTTTTGATCAAGTCTTGCACACATTGTCTGTATGGAATAAGCTTGACGTCTCGAGTCTCCCATTCTCCCTGGGCCTGCCGCATAAGCAAGTCATAATCTCCCATAACCAATAGTTAATGAACATCCAGATCGATGGCCATTTTCAGACTCGTGATACAAGCTTCGTCTTCTGCCGTATTATTGGTACAGAGTAACCGAAGTTGGGTCATTGCAGGGTAATGATGTCCAGTAGGTGAGATGAGGACTGTCCTGATCCTAACTCCTTTGATATTGACGGCCCAATCAAAATACATTTTCCACACAGTTATCTTTTGGAACTACTTGTAGAAAATCACTCTATCAATGATATGTGCGCTTTGGTTGTGTGAGCATGATTTTCAGGTATAGGTTTTGATGAATGACAAACAATGAAGTCAAGCGTCAAACAACGATATAATATGACAAACAATCAAATGGCGAGAAGCATACTGATGACGGAATTGCATGAACAAGCCAAAGTCGAGCCAAAGAGTTCAAGACTGAAGACCCAAGACGTAGGTCGTTTGGTAGAACCAATGCAAGAACAATGCATAAGTTATCTCATCTTTTGGCTCAACATTAGGTCATCATAAACATGCATAAAACATTTTATTAAATCTTATTTATCATAAACATGCATCTTTTGATTTGTATTTTAATCAAAATGGTTTTTAAACATGTCTTTTAAATCTGGACCTAAACAATCGATTATATGCTCCTTACAATCGATTGTGTTTTTCAAAATAGCAAACAATCGATTATACAGTTTTAACAATCGATTGTATTAAGACAGTGTGATCTGAAGTTTTTCAAAATAGCAAACAATCGATTATATACTTCTAACAATCGATTGTATTGAGACAGTACTTAAACTGAATTTTTCAATCAGCTAAATAATCGACTATAGTTTATAACAATCGATTATAATCAGAATAATCGATTATGGTTTTTATACAATTGATTATATTCAGACCGTTCCCACAGAATCCTAAATTGATTTTTGATCATTGAAGAACAATCGATTATACAGGTTTTACAATCGATTGTTTCCCTTAAAATCAGGAGTCTGTCTTTTGAACGGTCCTCAAACAATCGATTGTGTAGGTCAGACAATCGATTGTATGAGCAAAAATTCAGGGATTTTATTTGTCAATTAAGCAACGGTCAGCACCATTTTTCACCTATAAAATGAGGTCTTTTGAGCTGCTTTTAAACACACAACTCCTCCATACATTGATATACATATTGATCATTTTCAAGCATCATTTTAGAGCTTTTTTGAGCCATTTGATAGACAACTTTGTGTTGTTCATAGAGCTAAAATTGTATCTCTTTATCTACTCTTTTGAGAGAGTGCTTGTGTAAAAGAGAGTTGTTTGAGAAGAACATATCTTCTCATTTGTCGGGTTTGCTAAGTACCCAAAGTCTTAGTGGTTGAAGTCTTGGGGTGAGATATCCTCAAGCAAGTGAAGTCTAAAGGTGCGGTATCGTTGAGCAACTGTAACGGTTTGTTAAGCACCCGTAAGCTTGACGAAGATAGTGGAATCTCGAGAGAGTCTCTCGGGGACTGGACTAGCCACGGGTTGTGGTGAACCAGGATAAAATACGACGTGTTCTTTCTTGATTATTTCAATTACCGTATTTACTTATTCCTGCAATTTTAAATTCCGCAATATTTCAATATTCTCGTGCCTCACTATTCACCCCTCCCCTCTAGTGAACGGCATAAATACTAACAATTGGTATCAGAGCCTAACTCTCTGAAAGCCTTAACCGGTTGAGAGCGATATATATTTTTTTGTTGAGAATATTGAACGCAGGAGTAATGAGCGAAGGACAATCCCCCACTTGCCCTCCACTATTTGACGGAACAAACTATACATATTGGAAAGAGCGGATGAGTATCTTCCTCAAAGCAAACAGTTTTCGTTTGTGGCAAATCATCAAAAACGGTGAACCAATGCCGACAAAGAAAGTTGGAGAAACCACGGTTCCAAAGAAGGAAGATGAATATGATGCCGAGGACATCAAGAAAGTTGAAAATAATGCAAGGGCCATCTATGTATTATACTGTGTGGTGAATTCGGATGACTATCAAAAAATCTCTTGCTGCACAACCGCCAAGGAGATGTGGGATAAACTCGAGATCATTTATGAAGGTACGCCTCAAGTCCGAGAATCCAAAATTGATTTTCTAACACATAAATATGAAATCTTTAAAATGGAGAAGGAACCCATTGGTATTATGTTTGAACGATTTTTAAGAATCGTCAACGATCTCCATGCTCTCGGGAAAGTTTACACGAACAAAGATCTTGTTCGAAAGTCCTATGGAGTCTCACTCTCGAATGGCGTTCCAAAGCCAATGCAATCCAAGAGTCGATGAAATTCACGGATATCACAATTGATGGACTAAGAGGTAACCTCGAAACTTATGATAGCACAATTCTTAATCCTTATCTTAGAAGCAATTCAAATTTTGCCTTCAAAGCCTCATCGTCTAAACGAGAAGAGGTAAGTGATTCGGAAAGGGATGATGATAATATTTCAAATGATATAATTGAAAAGTCTTGTAAGTCTATGAAGAAGGACAAGAAAAAGAAGAAACACCATAGGCGCGTATAACGGGATTCGGACAGCTCAGGCGATGAAACTGCCGCATTGTGTCTCATGGCAAACGAAGAAGAAGAGGTAAGTACATCTAACTCTCACTCGTTTGAAGAATTACAAAATGCCTATGATGAATTGTATGGTGAATTTGTTAATGCTTCCAAAATGATAAAAGATTTGAAGAAAACACTTTCTTTGCAGAAAACACTTTCTTTGCAATCATCCGTCCACCTGATAGCGACATCCTTTTTTAGCAACTTAAAGATGGGCTCGAACGTGATTGTGTGCTGAGCAATGAACCTACTGATGTATGTTCAACCTCACAAGCAAACTTATGACTTTATTTTTGTTCTTCCGGGGTGGCAGATCACGAATGGAATTTATCTTGGATGGATCCAATTCGATGCCTCTCTGGCTGACTATAAAACCGAGGAGTTTTCTAGATGGAACCCCAAATGCACACTTGGCTGGAAAAATCTCTTTGTGCATCATGTCATGAAAAATGGTGGTCATGGACATGATGTAAGTTGCCCCTGCATTCTTTAAACCAAATGGCATGACCATGTAACAATAAGTACCCCATGGAGTGGTGAAAGAGGTCTTTTTTACATCATCCTCATCCATTAGAATTTGGTGGTTCCCAGCATAGAATCCATGTATTATAGTATCTCATGCTTTGTGCAATTATCTACAAGAATGTGGATATTTGGTAAAGGAAAATTATCCTTTGGGCTTGATTTGTTCAGGTCCATGTAGTCAACATAGAATCTGGTCTTTCCATCCTTCTTCGGCTCATGCACAATATTCACCACCCAGGTGGTGTATCGGACGACTCTAACCACAATGGCGCTCAATTGCTTCATTATCCTATTTGATTTTGTCACTCACATCTGTTTTAAATTTTTGTTGTTTTTGTTGGACTAGTGGAAAATCAAGATATATAGGAAGCTTATGTGCCACTAGATCAGCACTTAAACCCGACATATCATCGTACGACCAAGCAAACACATCTATATATTCAAATAAAAGTTGAATCAAGGAATCTCTGGTTTTTTGTTCAGTGTGAATGCTTATCTTCATTTCTCTAACTTTTTCTTGACTTCTGATATTAATCGGCTACGTCTCATTGTGGTTGGGCTTAGGCTTGTTTTAAAATTGTTACAACTCTCTTTTTATTTCCTTAACAACCTCTCTTCATCATATTCAATCTATTTATGCATTATTTTGATATTAGACAACTTTTTAAGATCTGGGCATGAATTTTGCATGCATGTCATGTTATTAAAGTCGACATTAAAAAAACTAAAATGGAAATAAAATGACAGGAATTAGAAAAAGGAAAAGATACAAAACTTAATACGAAACTGAACTACATTTCATTAAATTCAAAAGGATAGAATGGTTAACGTAAAAATAAAACAATCAGACTGAGATGTTTGGATTAAAACCCTGAAAGTAACCCAACATACAAAAAAGAATCTGCAAAGCAAACTAGCAAGACTACTTCCTTGTGGGGAAAGGAGTTGCTTCCCAGTTAGTGAGCATGGTGTCTGGGTCAATTAGTTGCATATCAGCACGACTAGTGTGTTCACCAGCCTGGATCGTTTCACTTTAGAAAACATCTGGCTGAGGCCATGGAAAATTTCATCAATGTTTGCATTCCCCAAGGAATTTTGACCCTCTTGGAGTCATGGCTTGACAAAAGTGTAGAAAATGTGAGGGATAGGCTATTGCAAGACCCATCCATGTTTTTTGTCGTGTTTGGCTTTGTTTTCATCTGCTTGTGTTGGCCTGAAGCCAACTCCAAAGTACCTTGGTTACCAAATGGAGAAATAGGCTCTGAAGTTCCTTTCAGCGATGCCCCAAGCCTTTTCCGGGCTCATAACCATGTCTCAGCATAAATGCATCTACCATTAAAGATATGGCAGAAGGACAAGGTTGCAGAATCGGCTTTTCTTTCTCGACATGCTCCACAACAACCACTTCAAAATCCTGATAGACAATGGACTCAGACGCTTCCTTGGCTTCAATATAGTGGATTAACGGGTCTCTATAAATGGAAGGCTCGTCTTCCCCATCATGTTTGAATTTGAGCATTTGAGGCAAGGTGGATGGCACAGCTCGAGCCGTATGGATCCACGTCCTTCCAAAAAGAAAGTTATAATAAGTGTACGTGTCCACTACTTGGAAGAAAATCTCAAAGTCAACAGGCCCAATCGTCATAGTGAGATAGATCTCCCCAGTGGTATGTCTTGCTGAGCCATCGAAAGCTCAGATGCAAACATTGCTAAGTCGGATCCTATATGTATTGATCTTTATGCTTTTCAAGGTAGAGAGAAGGCATACATCTACACTTGAGCCTCCATCAATCATGACTCATTTTACATAATGCCCCTCATATTTTACCATCAAGTTCAAAGCTCTATTGTGTTGGACAATACGCTTTACGCTAGAGGGGGGGGGGGTGAATAGCGTTTTAAAAATATTAAGCGTTTTAGTGCGGAATTTAAAAACTTTGCAGAAATTAAAACAAGTGCAGTAGAATAAACTTACACAATGATGTATCCTGGTTGGCCACAAACGTGGTTAGTCCAGTCCCCGAGAGACTCTCTCGAGATTTCCACTAAACTTGTCAAGCTTACGGGTGCTTAACAAACCGTTACAGCTGAGGACACAAGCCTCACCTAGTTGCTCGGGGATCACAATCCCAAAGACTTCAATTGCTCGGGGATACCAATCCCAAAGACTTCAATTGCTCGGGGATAACAATCCCAAAGACTTCAACTGCTCGGGGATAACAATCCCAAAGACTTCAACTGCTCGGGGATAACAATCCCAAAGACTTCAACTGCTCGGGGATAACAATCCCAAAGACTTCAACTGCTCGGGGATAACAATCCCAAAGACTTCAACCGAGGAATCACAAGTTCCTCAACAAACGAGAATCGCAATTCTCTTACAAACACAAAACACACTCACTTTACAAAGCACTCCTTAATGAGTAGATATGAGTAGAAATAGTACGCTCAAGATCACAACAACTTAGCTCAATAGAATGGCTCTTCAAAAAGCTTTATGGATGAATGGAAAATGATGATCAATGTAAGAAAGCTTTTAGCAATGAAAATACTCAAAGTGTATATGTTGTTGTTGTGAAAACACTGAGTTGAAGCTGTATTTATAGGTGAAAAACTCAGTCTTACCGTTGTCTAATTGCCAATTAAGGATTGCTGAAATTACTCAGTGACAATCGATTGTCAAGACTAAACAATCGATTGTTTGCCTATCAGATTAAAAATTCAATCCCAGATTTTACGTCAACAATCGATTACTTCAAATCAATAATCGATTATTTATAACGTTAAGAAATCCTTTCCAATTTTTGGCATAAAACATCGATTGTCCGGAAATCAACAATCGATTATTTTAACAACGTTCAGAAAATCTTTTCCAGATTTTAAGCAAAACATCGATTGTTAAATATCAACAATCGATTACCTGAAGGTAATTGAAAATATATGACAACGGTCAGCTTCAACAATCGATTATCAAATGGAATAATCGATTATTAATTAATTTCAAAACTCTCTGTCTCATATATAATCGATTATCAAAAGCCACAATCGATTATCATTTTATTTAAAATCACCGGGAGACATTTTTCTCATTCTAATCGATTACCATTAGTTCATAATCGATTTTTATGAGTTTTGAAAACTTTGCCTCAGTTAACAATCGATTATCATAAGTACACAATCGATTGTTATGCAGTTTGCAAAAACCTGATGTTAACTGACTTACTCACAATCGATTATCATTAATTCACAATCGATTGTCATGCAGTCTTGGCTTAGAGATACTCGATTATCATAAGTACATAATCGATTATCTTAGCCCAGATTTTTTAGGCATGCTTGGAAAACATTTTAACAAATGTAAATATGCATAGTTTAAAATCATTTGACACTTAATTTAAATATGCATGATTTTGGAAAAATAATTTTAGTAGAGAAGCCATGTTATGAGCCAAGTTGAGGAATCAAGATCACAATTAATATTGACTCAATTATAACATTTCTAAACTTTGTCTTGAGCTTCTTGTAATGCATCCATTTTGTGCTTGTCCTTGAGTACTGCTATATATCGCTTTTTGCTTTGTTTGACATTCATCAAAACCTACAAAAGAACACACGTTTAGTATATTGCATTTGAAACGTGTTTCCAACAATTTCCCCCTTTTTGATAATGGCAAACATAAGCGGGATATATGCAATAATTATTTTGATAATCCAAGACAAGTGTAAAGTATGCAATTTGATGTTCCCCCTCAATTCATGTTCCCCCTCACTTTAAGCATGAATGAAGTTGAGAGTGATATAGCATACTTCTTGATATCCTGTTTCTTCCCCCTTTTGCCATTAGCAAAAATATATACAAGGGAAGAATATGCAAAAAAACATATGAAATAAACAAAAGTTTATTTATTGGAAAATAACATTACATGGGTGGAGCCAAACACAATAAAACGAACAACAACTAACCAACCAAGGAAAAACAAATCAAAAACAACAATTTCACATCATCAAAAACAACAATTTCATCATTCATCACCCCCATCCCCTTCATCATCATTGGGAGGCGCTTGATATGGCACCACCTGAGCATAGGCATAATGCACGTGATCAAAGTAACCATGGACCTCACGGGTTAATTGAGTAATTTGGTCAGAGATAGTCCGGAGGGTAGGCTCCTGAGGAGGATGAGCACGACGGGCTTGTCGATTTTGAGGAGGAGCGGGAGCATGATCACCATCATGATGAAAGGAAGACTCCGAAATTTCCCAGATTTTGGTGCTCTTTTTGAGAGGACCATTAGCAATATTGACCCCGGAAGCTTCAAGAAATTTCATTATTAAGAGGGCATAGGGGAGAGGTATGTCATCTCTGGTGGCATTGAACATATGAGATTGAATAAGCTTGCACCAATTGATTTTAACACCGGTGATAATGGCATGAAGAAATTTGGCATCCTCTTGGGAAATGGTGGTGTGATTGAGTTTACGGGGTTTGAGAACACGAGTGATGAAATAGAGAATGAAACGATAATTCGGGTCCATACCCTTTATGGTGGGACGACGGGAAGAAGACTCATCATAGGCGACTCCGGCTTGGCGGAAGAGATTAGCTTCATCAATCATGTCCCCGGCATCATTTATGTACTGGTAGATGTCTTCACCATCATGCGGAATGCCGGCAATGAGGTGGAGGTTATCTTCAGAAATTAGAATGGAAATGCCGTTAACATTGGTAACGAGTTCACCCTCATCATCTTTGTGAAGGTTGGAGTAAAAAGCTTCAACCAAAGTAATGTTGTAGTAGGGGTGAGTAAGGAGTAGGAAATTGAAAAGTTGGCACTCTCTTAGCATATTCGCGGCTGGAATGAATGGTGCAACAAGAGCGTTTGTTGAAAAGCGAGGAGGGAGAATGAGGCGTTTCTCAAATTTGGTTAAGAAACGGGTGAGCTCTTCATCGGATTCAAAGAATAGAACCGATCCATCTTGATATGGATGGCGAGAAGAAGAAGCACCTTGTTTGGAACGAGCACGTTTGGAGTTGCGGCTTGACATTTTTGAAAAAGATGTGCTAGGATTTTTCAAAGATAACAAGATAATTTGATGCTTGGGAGGCTTGAGTGAGTATACAAGAGCATATGTGCAGCCTATATATAGAGAAGGAATGAATCTTACACTTATTTGAAAAGATTTGAAGAGATTTGAAGAGCTTTGAAGTCTGAAACGGTAAAAATAAATTCACTGACCGTTCAATAATCGATTGTTTGAATAGAATAATCGATTGTCATTAATGAAAATGATCTGACACATCGATTACACGCCAGAACGGTAAAAAAAATTTGAAAAAGATAGTCGATTGTCAAACTTGGTAATCGATTGTTTTTCATATTTATGACCTGACAGGAATCGATTGTAGAGCCAAAACGGTAACATAAGTTTAAAACAGATAATCGATTGTCAATATATAGTAATCGATTATTTCACTCACAGAGAGTTTGGATTTTGGCAAATAATCGATTGGCAGAACAAATAATCGATTGTTTGGAAGGGGGATGCTAAAATGATGAGACTTAATTCTATCAAGCAATGTAAACATTCAACAAGATTTCATGACAAAAAAAATTGAATCAACAAATAATCGATTATTGATACTGATAATCGATTGTAAGCATAAATAATCGATTATGATCGATTTTTCTTGTATCAAGACAATTTATACTTTCCTCTTACCTTTTGGGGGATACCTGCAAAATAGAATTAAACATCTCCGACGCTCAAGTCAGTAATCTATAAATGAAATAATAACTTTGAAACTAGTGTAGTCGGGTGAAAAACGTGAACTCTTAAGAATTTTGTCCCAGGATGTTCTTAAGAGGGTTTAGGGTACTTACCTTCCCTTCGACTTTGCCAATTAACTGATTTTGAACATCCTCCGTTCATTTTGGTCTTTTGGCTCATTCTTCAATTTAAGAAGCTTTCCACAATTTTGCCTTTGTCTTCCTTGTATTTTGTCTTTTAAATTTTTCGAAAATACTTCCGATTTTGAAAAAAATGCCTAAATCGACTTTTCCGTCTCTTCCTCCTTCTTTGTGCTTTAATTTAAGGAATTTTGAATTCGTCTCCCGTCAAGTGTTTGGAGTATCCACTACACTTGATTCCTTCAAGCACACCTGCAAAACAAATCAATGCTCTTTTGGTACCCATGCCATTTTGGGTCCTTGAGGGTTATGCATACTATAATGATATGTTTGAGTAGCATGTCTATGTCTAGTAAAGCATGCGGGAGCAATATGACCAATTCGTCTACAATAATGACATGTCACATTTGGATTATGCATGCGTCTAGGCTCATAGTAGCTAGAATAATGCACACTGTTTACTCTATTTTCATTTCTCCTAATTTGAGCACCATAATCATTTCTAGGTTGAACATTTCGGGATCTTCTAGCATGATCACTGTTGTGCCTAAAATATGCATCATGTCTATGGTGACGATTGCTAGGCGGAAGGTCATGTCTAGGTCTCCTAATATTTTGTCTAGCATGCATGTTTGTTTTAGGAAAGGCATTTTTGTTATTAATCCTAGATTGAGCTCTAGGTGGTTGGGTTTTTGCATCAACCTCTTCTTCATTTATGAAGCCTATTCCATGCTTGGTTGATTTCAAGTTATCAAGCACCACATTCAAGTTTTTATGAGAGGAGTTGAATTTATCTAGTGTGCCTTTTAATCTACCTACTTCATTCTTAAGGTCTACACAAGAAGCACAATTTTTTGTAGAACTCTCGGGCTTGTCAGAACTTCTTTTCCCATAAAACTTGTTTTGTTCTAGTAGCTTCTCATTTTCCAAAACCAATTTTTCTAATTCTTTTCCTTTTAATGAAAACTGTTTTTGAAAATCTTGTTCTTTTAGAGAAGCACTTTCTCTTAAACTAGTGACGGTTTTTGTAACTTTGAGAAATTCAGCATACAATTCATCAAAGGCATTTCTCATGTCATCAAGAGTATAAAAATTTTGAGAAGAGATTTGACTTACCTCACTTTGATTTTCTTCCTGTGCCATGAGGCAGAGATTTGCCGCTTCTTCATTTTCTTCTTCACTGGATTCGTCTCCGGAATCTCCTCCCCAAGATATGTATGCTCGTTGCTTCTTGAAGGGTTTCTTCTCCTTTTTAAGATTTGGGCAGTTTGTTTTGATATGCCCTGTTTCACCACATTCATAACATTTAACTTGCTCACCTTGCTTTTTCCCTTTGCGGTCATATTCTTTTCGCATGAATTTTTGGAATTTTTTGATGATGAGTCCGAATTCGCTATCTCTATCCTCTTCAATTGGTGATTGACTTGTGCTCGCCTTTAGAGCAATCTTTTGCCTTCTTTGTTCATCAATAACAGGGTTAAGAATAGTGGATTCATAAGTCTTAAGATTACCTCTAAGAGCGTCTATGGTGACGTTCGTGATTCCAATTGACTCTTGAATCGCATCGGCCTTTGATCGCCATGCCGGTGTTAGACTCCTAAGGATTTTTCGAACTAGTTCTTTGTCTGTGAACGTCTTCTTGAGCGCGTGGAGATCATTCACTATTGATGAGAACCGCTCAAACATCTCGTCTACCTTTTCGCCTTCCTTCATATGGAACAATTCGTAAGCATGAGTTAAAAAGTCAATTTTAGCTTCTCTTACCTGGTCAGTCCCTTCGTAAGTGACCTCAAGCTTGTCCCACATTTCTTTCGCTGTTTTGCAGCAGGAGATTTTCCTGTAATCATTAGCATTAACAGCACAAAGTAATAAATTAATAGCTTTAAAATTATTTTGGACCATTCGATTATCCTCGGCGTTGAATTCCTCTTCTGATTTTGGCACCCATTCTCCTTCCACCTTTTTGACAGGAACCTCATTTCCTTTGGTGTACACCTTCCACAAGTAAGGGCTGTTTGATCTGACGAATATCTGCATCCTTTCTTTCCAATATGAATAATTAGTCCCGTTAAACAAAGGAGGTCTTGTGGGGCACTGTCCTTCATCAATACCTGCAAAAGAGTCTAGAGTAGAAGCCATGGAAAGATTCTCTCAAACGGTTAAGTCTTTCAGAGAGTATGGCTCTGATACCAATTGTTGGACAATACGCTTTACGCTAGAGGGGGGGGGGGTGAATAGCGTTTTAAAAATATTAAGCGTTTTAGTGCGGAATTTAAAAACTTTGCAGAAATTAAAACAAGTGCAGTAGAATAAACTTACACAATGATGTATCCTGGTTGGCCACAAACGTGGTTAGTCCAGTCCCCGAGAGACTCTCTCGAGATTTCCACTAAACTTGTCAAGCTTACGGGTGCTTAACAAACCGTTACAGCTGAGGACACAAGCCTCACCTAGTTGCTCGGGGATCACAATCCCAAAGACTTCAATTGCTCGGGGATACCAATCCCAAAGACTTCAATTGCTCGGGGATAACAATCCCAAAGACTTCAACTGCTCGGGGATAACAATCCCAAAGACTTCAACTGCTCGGGGATAACAATCCCAAAGACTTCAACTGCTCGGGGATAACAATCCCAAAGACTTCAACTGCTCGGGGATAACAATCCCAAAGACTTCCACCGAGGAATCACAAGTTCCTCAACAAACGAGAATCGCAATTCTCTTACAAACACAAAACACACTCACTTTACAAAGCACTCCTTAATGAGTAGATATGAGTAGAAATAGTACGCTCAAGATCACAACAACTTAGCTCAATAGAATGGCTCTTCAAAAAGCTTTATGGATGAATGGAAAATGATGATCAATGTAAGAAAGCTTTTAGCAATGAAAATACTCAAAGTGTATATGTTGTTGTTGTGAAGACACTGAGTTGAAGCTGTATTTATAGGTGAAAAACTCAGTCTTACCGTTGTCTAATTGCCAATTAAGGATTGCTGAAATTACTCAGTGACAATCGATTGTCAAGACTAAACAATCGATTGTTTGCCTATCAGATTAAAAATTCAATCCCAGATTTTACGTCAACAATCGATTACTTCAAATCAATAATCGATTATTTATAACGTTAAGAAATCCTTTCCAATTTTTGGCATAAAACATCGATTGTCCGGAAATCAACAATCGATTATTTTAACAACGTTCAGAAAATCTTTTCCAGATTTTAAGCAAAACATCGATTGTTAAATATCAACAATCGATTACCTGAAGGTAATTGAAAATATATGACAACGGTCAGCTTCAACAATCGATTATCAAATGGAATAATCGATTATTAATTAATTTCAAAACTCTCTGTCTCATATATAATCGATTATCAAAAGCCACAATCGATTATCATTTTATTTAAAATCACTGGGAGACATTTTTCTCATTCTAATCGATTACCATTAGTTCATAATCGATTTTTTATGAGTTTTGAAAACTTTGCCTCAGTTAACAATCGATTATCATAAGTACACAATCGATTGTTATGCAGTTTGCAAAAACCTGATGTTAACTGACTTACTCACAATCGATTATCATTAATTCACAATCGATTGTCATGCAGTCTTGGCTTAGAGATACTCGATTATCATAAGTACATAATTGATTATCTTAGCCCAGATTTTTTAGGCATGCTTGGAAAACATTTTAACAAATGTAAATATGCATAGTTTAAAATCATTTGACACTTAATTTAAATATGCATGATTTTGGAAAAATAATTTTAGTAGAGAAGCCATGTTATGAGCCAAGTTGAGGAATCAAGATCACAATTAATATTGACTCAATTATAACATTTCTAAACTTTGTCTTGAGCTTCTTGTAATGCATCCATTTTGTGCTTGTCCTTGAGTACTGCTATATATCGCTTTTTGCTTTGTTTGACATTCATCAAAACCTACAAAAGAACACACGTTTAGTATATTGCATTTGAAACGTGTTTCCAACATATTGTGCCCGTCTCCCTCCTCGAGAAGTTCATCAGTAAAGGAGATTCTGTTCACCTCAAAATATTTGTTGGTCATTTGTCGAACTGATTCACTAGGGTCTACTATGAAATATGTGCCTCATTCAGGACCTTGATTAGTACACGAGCATGCCCTTTGGAATGTATGAGCAGAGATAGTAGAGAGATTTGGGCAGGAGTCTTTCTTAGCTGGTCAATGATTGAGTAATCCTGAACTTTCATATTTTTCAAAAACTCTTCTACCCCTGCTTCAGTGACTGGTTTCTTTATTGGCAATTGGCCTTCTCTGATCTGATTGGTCTTTCTCAATTCTTCTTGAGAGTAACATCTCCCCGATCGAGTCAAACCACCACTTTCCCCCACTTCCGTTATGATTTCCTTGCCTTTGTATGTCATCATTGTTTTGTTGTAGTTCCAAGGAGTGGTTTTTGTATTTGTCACAGGGGGTTGCAAGACAGTTTTGATTATGATCGGCTCTATTGTGCCATTTTTACCACCCTGATTCTGCTTTGTATTGGGGTGGCCTCCAAGGACATATAACCTTGGGCTTGGATCATTAGAGCGAACTTCCAACCTCGAGATTTTTGGAACAAATAAAGTTGCATTCTTTGAGCATTGGACGCCTTTACAATCAATGGCACATCTCAGCTGGGACTTACAGACATGTTCCTTCTTGAATTGCCCCCATTGTCATTTTTGCTTGACCGACAAGCTTGTATTATTGATCTCGGCCAATCATTCCCACAAAATGAACATCATTGTGTGCTGGAAACAGGTTGTTTATCATATTAGGAGGGTCCTCGCCATTTGTCACTACGATAAATTTTCATAAGTTAGTCTCTCTATGGCTCTTTACAAAGTCCAACAGTCATCAGTGCTATGCCTCGGGGCACCTGAATGATATTCACATCTAGCATTTGCTTGAAATCCATGTGAATCAGGATGCATTTTGTGGGGAGTGATGGGTCCAATCACGCCCATTTTCTTCAGTTTCTGGAATAGACTAGAGTATGATTCGACCAATGGAGTGAATTTGTTTGCTGGCCTCTACTCTCGACCATATTCCTGCCTAGGACGACCATTTTAGGGTACCCAAAAGTTTTGCTGTTGAGGTTGGGAGGCCCTTGGAGCTGGTGTCCGTACCTGGTGATTGGGAGGCCGAGCATATGATTGAGCATTGAACACTCTATATAATGGTGGGACAATAGAGTGTTGAGGATTTGGCGGGGGATAGTAGTGTTGAGGGTAGCTAGACTGCCCCTACTGAACTTGCATATAAGTGTGTGATGCTCCTCTTTGAACTTCCCCAGATCCTGAAGCCATCATAGACCCTTCATCTCTCTTCTTTCTATTTGCCAAACCTCCCGACTCATTTTGGATGGCTTGGGTGGTGGCCTTGAGAGCAGCTTGACTTATAATTTTGCCAGTCTTGAGGCTATTTCCGACCATCTCCCCTATTTTGATTGCTTCTGCAAAAGGTCTACCTATCGCGGACATTATATTCTGAAAGTAATCAGGCTCTTGAGCCTCTAGAAAAACAGTGATCAACTTGTGGTTATCCATGGGTGGCTTAACTCTAGCCACTTGCTCCCTCCACTTGATAGCATACTCCCTAAAACTTTTGGTCAGCTTTTCTTCATATTGGACAAGGAATTACGATCCTACGCAATATCAATATTGTACTGAAATTGTTTGACTAATGCCTGGGCCATGTCATCCCAAACATGCCAACGAGAGATGTCTTGATCAATGAACCATTCAGAAGCTACTCCCACAAGGATTTCCCAAAGTAACCATGAGCAGCTATTCATTTCCTCCTGCACCCCTCAGCTGGTTGCAATACCTTTCCAAGTGGGGATAGGGTCACCATGTCCATCATATTTCTCTAATTTTGGGTCTTGAACCCTTGTGGCAAATGAATGTGACGGAACATGTATAGATCACTAAATGAAATACTTTTTAACCACCTAAGCTTACTGCTCAATTTTTTTATTTCCTCCGACTCTTGCTCAACTGACTGACGATATGGATTGTCGCTGACCAACTCGATTTCATCACTATTATCCATTTACCATCGCTCCCTTAGATCTTGTGAAGTAATGATGTGTTGCCAGTTTCACCACAAACTAACCACCTTAAGCTTACTGTATAAGAGGCAACAAATGTGTTAGGGTTAAGCATTTTACATATAGGAATCACACGTCAATATGCCATGCTCCTAAAATATTAGCATCTCTAACATGATTTTTGGAAGACTTCATTTCATTATGGCTTAGGAGCTTGTTGCTTATTAACACTGTTATCTCTTTTTTTTTTCTTTTTTTTCCTTTCTCTCACCGTATTTTAATCCCTTACTTTAGAGTCATTTGAAAAATATTTAATCGAACCTTTTGGGGGTTGCCTAGGTATCAAGTCGCCTCATGAATCAGATCATTACGTAGTCCATAGATATTAGGAATAAAATAAATAAACTAATTTTTTTCTTTTTTTAACTCATAGACAAATGAGCCTATGAAAGTTCCTAACAAGGAACATATTTTAGAATTATGTTTGGGAAATTGTTGAAAGAAAGATTTCAAAAGAACAAAGTTTTTTTTTCAAAAAAAAGACTTCCTAAGACGAAAGAAATTTTTTTTGGGGTTTCAAATTTCTGCCATTAAAAAAAATCTTTGGATTCTCAATTTTCTTTTTAATTTCTGAAAGAATTTTTTTTCTAGAAGAATGAAAATATTTTGAAATTCAATTTATTTGTTTATTAAAATTTTTGGATTTGATGTCTCAAATATATATTTAAAGGAAAATATATTTAGAGATTCTCTTGGGGAATCGTTGAAAGAAAGACTTCTAAGAAGAATGGAAATATTTTTTGTATTTTGGGTTTTTTGGAATCTTCGAAAGAAAATCTCTTGGAATTTTTGAAAATATTTTTGGATTATGAGTTATCTTTTAAATTTCCAAAAAAAAAACTTCTGAAGAAGAAAAAAGATATTTTGGAATTCAAATTCTTTTTTATTATTTTTAATTTGACGCATCAAAGATCAAAGAAAAATATTTTTGGATTTTCGAAAATTGGGGCTGCACCCGATAAAGGTTGCCTATGTATCTCACATCCGGTGAGAATAAAACCCGCGTAGTTCAATGAAATTGGGTACTTTTCTCTTTTAATATTTATAAAAATTAATCTTTACACCTCATGCCAGACTACTACAAAATCTTTTAATAAAGATGTTTATTTGCACTAAATCAAGAGAATGATTCTCTTTTTTTCTTTTTTTTCTTTTTTTCATAATTTTTCTACACTATTTTTTTTAAAGATGGTCAATAATGCAAATAAGCCTTCCAAATAATGTACCAAGTAGAATATAAGTAAACATGATTGTCTTAAAGAGGATACTTGTCTTATACGAACCCGGCCCCTGTGCCGAGTGTTGCTAAGTCAAATGCACGTGATGCACATAAAGAGAACCTGCTAAGGATATCAGACATAAGGTTTATTCTTCTAGGGTTAAATCCTGGTGGAGAAGGTATCTAGATTGTCTTACTCTAGCGGAAAACTCGAGCCGAGTAGGGTCACTGTACCGGTAGCATTGCTTTTCGGCTTAACTGGTGGTGCTCCCCGCCTAAAACATGTATAGTTAAAATCCTTCACCAAGTGAGAAGCACCTGGGCTATATCAAGCAAATGCCCAATATTAATTTCAAGAAGATTCAAAGAGAGTGCATGAGAAAATAATTTATATGTACAGTTCAACAATATCAAAACGGTAAAAATCGAACATGTAGCACATTGCACAAATAAATCACAAAATATACAAAATTAATAAAACCAAATAAAAAGTCAACATGTACATGCTCGAGTTCTAGTTATTCTCCATTAGAGTCACCATAACTGTCACACCCCTTTTCTCTATCCCCCAAAAGATATATGCGTTAGATTTGTGGGTTAAAAAGATTTTCGGATTAAAGTGATAATTTTGAGTAGAGATTATTTTATTGTTCAAAGTCGCCACTTGGAGTAGATTTTTGGTGTTGCAAGTCAATTTTTATTTGAATCCCTAGTCAAAGGAAGGTATGACTCTATTTTTATCGGTCCGCAATAATAAAGTTCGGGTAAGGAATTCTGTTGACGGCAGAAAAGGTGTAAGGTATTTCCCGAGTCCCGTAGTTCTAGCATGGTCACTTTATTTACATAAAACTTGGCTTGAATTAATTCTGGACAAACTGAGATTTATATGACTTTTCATGTTTTACCTATCCGCTTTTACTTCTTGATTATTAGAAAAATTAAAGAATATAATAAAATACTATAATAACACTACGCAAGTGAATGTGTGATCGAGAAGAAATTTATTGACTTAGCCATAACAAGCGCTACGGAAGCGAATCCATAGTCATGACAAATAATTATTAGCACATTATTACTTTTGGCTAATTACTACAATTGTGCTTTGAGGAGAAATTAACTTTTTTGGAAATTTATTAAATGTCACTACCACGCTACGCAAGTGAATCTGCGATTATGATAAAGTAGTTATAAATTAATTAAAACTATTGAATATGATATAAAATTGATGAATTGACTTATTAAATATTAAGCACCACGCTACATAAGCGAGTCCGTGAAGTTAAAGCGCACCTACTATTTGTCTAGCATTTAAATTAATTAAAAGGAAACGAGTTAATTTAGCTAATAGGAAAATATGATATTATTATTATTTTCTAGCTTTATAATTGGAAAAAATTATGCAAATAAATATTGGAACAACTCTATCTATTTTAAAAAAATGAGCCAACTTCTTATTAAAAGGAAAAATGAGCCAGCTTGTATAGAGATTTTGGGTTGCTGCAATTTATTATAAGAAAATGGGTCGGCTGGTATATTTATTAACTTGGCTTATGAAAGTTCAATCTTATGTGGCCTAAATTCATTATTTTGAACTCTAATAACCAAATAACCAATTGAAGGTAGCAAATAATAGTTCATTTTACATTGTAATAACTTATATAAAAATATCTTTTGAATTTTAATACGCTTCGTGATAATAGAGAGATTGTCATATGAATAAAAAAATTAGATCAACATCATGCTTAATCAAGAAGAGAAGTAAATTGGTAGTCTTACAATCAATTTTAGAACAAATGGCCAAAATAAATTACATGTGAAAATAACTTTTTTTATTGAAAAAAAAAATAAAGAACCTATATTAACCATATTCATTCAGCCTTAACTAAAACACCATTTGCAAATGTCCAAAATAAAACTACTGCAGTAAATGAGACCAGTTAGCTTTAAAATGAAATCATAAATATGACTAAACAATGGTCAATGACTAAAAAATGGCTTAGTTGGGCAAAAAACAAGGGACAAACATGAAACTGCATGGTTCAAAATATACTACATACTCATTTCCCACAACCACACGATTAAGGGATACTCCCTTCACACAACCACACAACTGAGGGCCAAACAGAATTATATTCTAAACTTAGGCATAAGACTAAAGATGTTTGACATAGTTTAATTAACTAAGACACATTCATAACATTATCTAATATTCAAAAGTATGTATAAATAAAGCTGCTAATTTTTTCAGGCACCATTGCTTTCATTCTAACTTGATATTTAGGAGTTTACATGGCCTGAAAGTTATCTAGACAGCAGAAAGAAGAAAAACTTCAGCAAATCAACTCTTTCCAGGTTACAACAGAACAAGCACCAACACAGCAGAAACAGATAAATTAACCCGAATAGACCTCGAAGCTCGACAAAATTTCAGGGAAGGCAAACCCAAAAACTAAACTTCAAGGACCTTTGTTCCTTCTAGTATTATAGTTTCGGAAAACTCATTTAAAAAGCTCTCAAACTATCTTTTGCTTTTTTGCTAAAGGTCTTTCCATGTACAGAGTGTGTAAAGATGTATCCGTTTTCAGAATGAAAGATCTTCTTTAAATGAGAAAATAGCTATTCTTTTATAGGGGGAGGAAAGGCCTTGGGACAAATTCTGTTTGACCAAAAATTTGTCCAAAAATGATAGATTTTTGACCAAAAATCTTTCCAAAATCAGAATTTTTGTCAATGAATAGTTTTTCTTACTAATTTTGGACAGAATTTTAGAGTATTGTACTATAAAATAGCTTGGAACAATACAAACAACCAAATCAAGGACCCTACACTCAAATGTTCTCTTTTCTTTCCCTTTCATCTTAGTTTCTCAAACCATTTTCAAAACTAACTAGTCAAAAAGGAGAAACCAGATTCAATCTAGTTCAAACAATTAGTAATTCGAACAAGATCAGTTAAGAGTCAATTAGTACGGATAATCAAGACTTAATTATATAATTAGGTATACTAAATAACAACTTCAAACTTAAACTAGTTAATTTGGACTAACACCGAATCTTTAAATATACAAACTATTAGATCTAACTAACACAAGACATCAGAACAATCTGAAACTGCATCTAATAGGTGATTCAAGCCTACCGAGCGCCTAAACATCATCAACAAACAACAAATATACTAATATAAGCAAACTGAATCATTAATTATCGGAACCTAAACTTTAATCCTAGGAACTATCGTAATCAAAAATTAAAGGAGCATGAGATGATGGATTTAAGATTTTAGTTCAAGCGACTTCAAATACCAATGATCAGAGATGAAAATGAAACGTGACGATTAGGAACAAAATGTATTAGCAATGATGTAAATAATCAAAATAAACTAACTAAAAGAGAATGCCATCAGAAATACCAACGATCATTAACAGAACTTAAACCTAAAGTAAAACACTAAAATCAATCACAAAAAGAGAAAAATCGAGGCAAAGAGTAAAGGCATTGGATTTCAGTTAGCATCCAGAGACAATGAAACTCCTAACCAAGTTACGACAGAACAATCACCAATAGAATGAACATAAACTAAAATCCTAGAATTAATCATCATAGCAACAAAAAAATTAGCCACGGGAAAAGGATTACAATTTTTACCATTTTATGATTCAAGTGGTCAAATCAATGGTGGTACGCCAACTCGCTAGAACTTTGAACTTCGAGCATGATTTTATTATTGATGAATCGTGATCGAAAACTCAAGTAAGCCGAAGATCAGTAGTGATATCATCAACAACAAAGTCGTGCTTCGAGTTCAAGGCTGGCCTAATCATAGGCAAGGTAGTGGTGATTTTGGTGGTGCTCGGGAAATGGGTGGTGGTAGTGGGAGTTGCTGGTCAGAATTTAACCAAATTTTGGCTGAATTTTGGAGGGGTTTAAAGGTTTTGAGGCATGGAATAGAGAAGACGATAGCAAGAGGAGGCCGATGGTGTGAAATTCTTGGAGTTTGGTGCGGTGAGGGGAGGCTAGGGTTTCAGATTTGGTCTAGATCTACGGGGATTGAGAAGGATTTAAAAGATTAGGGGTTTGGATTCATGGACAGGAGTTTGAGAGGAAGAAAGGATGAAATTTTGGGGTGGTTTGGAGGTGATCCGCCAGTGGTGATGATTTTTGGCCGGCGGAGCCACAGTGGGGGTGATAGAGATAGAGGAGAGCAAAGAAGAGAGAGGGGAATGAAAGAATAGGGAAATATGGGTGCAAAATTTGGTCTCTATAGGCTTTAAATATCTAGGGCAGAGAGTGAATGAGAGCCGTTTGATCAAGATGGAATGAATGGGCATGATTTGTTCTTAGTGAACTAACAAAACTATGTAGTTTTGATGTCTTCCAGGCCTAAGCATATGGACCAAGTCTTGGGCTGTTGGGACACCAATTTTGGTTCAATTGTTTGGCCAATTTTGGCTTTAAAAATAACTAAATCCAAACCCCTAACCCTCATATCAAAATTTTAACATAATCTAATTTAAAAGCCTAAAATACACACTTAAGAATTCTAAAAATTATAATGTAAAGAAAAAGCCAAGAGAAAAAATTAGGTATTTACAGACTGGATTCGTTTATGTCCTTCCTTTTCATGTCCTCATTTCGTGGACTGATTTGAGGCTTCGATTTAGTTTGTCAATCTTTTAATATAGCATTGGAGGAGATGCTTGATATTTTTGAGTTGCACTTGATATGCTTCCTTGTAGACAACCTCGATGTCATTTGATTGAGACTGAGATAGGGACACTGATTTAGTTTTCTTTTTGATGGCTTGACTTCCTTTGATTTAGCATCATCAAATCTTGTCTTCCTTTTTTATGTCTTGACTTCCTTTGATTTAGCACCATCAAATCTTCGATCTTATTTCCTATTTGTTGATGCCCTTGGTGGTGCCTTGATTCCTGCAATCAAAGTAGATAGGATTTTGCTTTGCATAATTGTCATCATTGAAACTTAAATGTAACAATCTCCCCATTTTTTATGATGACAATAAAGAGAGAGTAAACAAGTATACTTCCATTTCATATAACTTGAGACCTGCTCCCCTGAGTTGATTTCCCCCCTGAGTTTTTGATTTACTCCTCCATAATGTTCCTCCCCCCCCCCCCCCCATGACATTAATCAAAAAGGATAGAAAATGCAAATCAAGGATATAGCATAGAGATAATAATATACATATAATATGCAAACTAGCTAGGGCAGCAAAAGTGATTCCTTCAGTAGAGGCATAGAGTGATGTTTCATATAGACCAATGCACAAATAAGTCACAGAGCAAAAGCAAGCACACAAAAAAATTATCGTTGACATACACAACATGCCTTAATTTCTCTCTAGGAATTACTTGAGACTGTTGATCACTTTGATGCAGAAAGAGTCATACGAGGTTTCAACATCATTGATGAGCTTGTCCATCTTTGCTGTCATGGAGTTGAATGCCCTGGTTCCTTGCCTCTGTATGTCTCCCATATCTATCCTAAGCTTGGCCACATCTGTACTTGTATCCTTGGTGACTTCCTTATCTTGTCCATCTTTTCTTTCATCTCAATGAGCAGGCGTTTTACCCCATCTAGATATTACTGAATCTACTGAAGATTTTGAGAGGCAGTCAACTAAGACTCTAGTGATTCAGTGGGATCTTCAAACTGCACTAGAACACTTCCAACTTTGGCACAGTTTCAACCTGCACTAGAACACTTAAAGTATAACCCATCATAGAAAAAGTTGTCTTATCATAGGTACTGGTAATATGCTGTGGTGAGAAAGGTGCCAAATCAACTTTCATAACTTTAAGAATATATGAGATTAGCAGGCCGTAGGGTAGACAAATAGTAGAAGAGGATATATCCCTGATACTCTCAAACATATATTGACAAATCCATACAAACCAATCAAGTCTTTTATTGTTCACAAGCCAGTAAAGAACAAATATATCCCTAGTAGACAGAGTGTTGAGGGACCCGGTACTAGGAAGTGAAGTGGTGGCTATCATAAGGCCCAAAACACGATGTTTAAGGCTTTTGCCTCTTCTAAGGAAACTTCAAAGTCTTTTGGCCTGGAATTTTGTACAATAACATCATAATTGTTAAATTTAGCAGAAAAGATCTTCTCAAATTGATAAGAGTCAAGAACAATTCGAGTGCCTAAAATTATAGACTCCAAATCATATTTATCATTCACGAACAAATTATCATTGAACATTCTATTAGGTTTTTCATACACAGATTTCCCGACTGTATGGAACATAGAAGAAAGTTGTTGAAAATCAAAGATAGCAATCACTTTACAATGCAGATTTTTCATAAAAGAGAGAATTACAGAGCATCCATAAGCCATAGATTTGACTTACAGGACTCACACCTTAATTTCTCACTTGGTCTATAGAAGATTAATTTGTCATCTGGCCCAAATTTCATACTCTCCACTTTCCCTTTCTTGCATGCAAGATTTTTGGGGGTTTGCTCCATGGGCCTCTTCTTGCCTTTTTCTTGCTAATGGGAAGGTCTTCCAAAAATTCACTGCTTTGATTGGCAGCTTTTAGGAAATCTAAGTCGGTGAAGGATTCCTGATCTGCGATTTCTTCAGGATTATAGGTTTTCTAAAAATATTTGCTTTGTCTGGAAGTAGTGGAGGATGAGAGGTTTCTTTTCACCTTTTTGAGGAAATTTGCTTGGAGAGAATGATGAATGAAAGGGAGAGAAAATGGTTCTTAATCTAAGAATTTGGAAGGTTGAAGGGTTTCATTGGTTAACGGAAATGACAGATTCAGAAGAAAGTAACTCGTCTGAGGAGATGTTTCGATGGTTTTGACGGAGGAGTTTTAATTAAAAATACATAAAAGTAAATATATTTCACAGTTAAACACACATAATAAAGGAAACAAAATATTTTAAACACATGCGAAAGATTGGTTTCACAAAATAGATATAATGCAAATCTTTTTTTGCAGTAAACAAAAACTTTCTTCTAATAGAGATTTTGTAAATATATTAGCAAGTTGAGATTCAATACTAATATATTCTAATACATTATCACCTTTAGAAACATGATCATGGATAAATAATACTTGATTTCTATATGATTTGCTCTAGAGTGATGCACAGAAGTTTTTGAAAAACATAAAGCACTAGTACTATCACAACATATAGGAGTATAAGTAAGAGATAAATCATAGTTGAGAAGTTGATGCATAATCAAAGAACTTGTGTACAACAGATTCCAACAGCTAAATATTCTGCTTTAGTCGTTAACATGGTAACACAATTTTGTTTCTGGATGTGCCATGAAACTAGTGCGTTTCCCAATAGTTGACATGTGCCACTAGTACTATTTCTGTCAATCTTATCACCTAAAAACTCTGACTTTGAGTGCTTAATAAATAGACTTGTAGATATTACCTCATTTGAGATCTTGATTTAGAAAAAAGAATCTTAATATTTCATATCATGCTCGAAGAGCTTGCTTGAGTCCATATAGAGATTTAGTCAACTTGAATAAATAATCTGGGAAAGTATCATTTATAAATCCTAGAGGTTTCTTCACATAAACTTCTTCAAAGATGTAAGTATTTAGAAAGGCACTTTTTACATATATTTGAAACAGTTTGACTCTTTATAGGCAGCAAAGACAACTAATATTCAAATAGATTCCAAAGCTATAGGTGCAAATGTTTCATTTTAGTAGATTCCTTCTTGCTGAGAGTAACCTTAAGAAACCAATCATGCTTAATTTTGTACCATTTGTTCAAGTACATTCAACTTATTCCTGAAAACCCATTTAGTTCCTACAATAGAAGCGTTTGATAGTTTTGGAACCAGTTTTCACACTTTATTTATTTTAAATTGATCAAGTTCATTGTCACACCCCTTTTTTACACCTCACTTAACCCTTTTAAAATAAATAAAGTAATTTGTAAATCTCAAAAGGGTTTTCAATTAGAAAGTGACAAAAAATTATGTTCCAAATGACTTTTCAGAGTCTCCACCTAACTTTTTATTTCAGTGTGTTAGGTCATCATTTTTTAAGAAATAATTTTTCCTTGTAAAATATTTTGGACTCCAAAATTAAGTCTGCGATAGAGTTTTAGGTATGGGTTTCATTTGACTCGGGGATAAGGTGTTAGGCACTCTCCAAGTGCCGTAATTAGTACAGTTACATACCTGATCGATTTGGCTTTTAAAATATTCAAATTGAGGCAAAAACATACACATGAAAGGAAAATAAATATAAAAGAGGCTCGAGAACGTTGCCACCTAAGAAGAAAAAAAATGGAAAGGAAAAAAATTCCTAAGCTAAACAATACTACGACTCCACAATGTTGGCTTCCAAAATATTTACAAAGTTCTTCGGGAATTTCCCGGATAAATTTATCTAAAGAGGGCGACCTCTTTCCTCAAAAGAAATTAATATACGAACGCCCTAAAAGTTTGCCTATTTAATTATGGTCGGCCTAAGAATACTCATAGCGAACAAAGGAAATAATAAAGCAAAAATTTAAGCTCAAATCTCCTTTCATTCGAATACTCAAACCCCTCTACCTATTCATCAAACAAACAGCAACATAGACCCAACAAAAGTGATAAAGAACATCTAAACAGATAACTGCCAAAACAATTAAAGTAACAAAGTTAAGGAAATATGAAAAACTGATTAAGGTAAATGAATCTAAAGTATGGAAAGAGCCATTCAAATATTTTTAACCACACCCATTTTATCATATCCCATGCATCTCTGTGGGCCTAAATCAGGCAAGCCTTATAATATTTGAAATAATTAAATCCATGTTATGCCCACTACCTTCTCCATTAAAACATTGGTTAATCATTAATGCCTCTAGTTTTATCTATACAAAGCTAGGCTAAAGTGCAGTTACACAAGAATTTATCAACATGCTATACCAAATATTTTTAATAAATCAAGACACGAACTCACCAGCTTCGTCTCTATTACATGGGAATAAAGAAATCCCAACAGAAAATTCAAGCTCATTCATATTTGAAATCATGAATTCCGATTTCACTATCCACAATTGAGACAAATTTAGGAGAACTGATGAGAATGTAATTCATACCAAACTTAATTAACAGAAGATTTCGATGACAAATCAATCTTTTAAAATAAATAACGAACTAGCAACTACACGGATTAGCATGTTGAATACAAAATCAACTCTAGTTAAGTCGCGAACCACTAGTCATACTTCATCAAGCTTTCATGTTTATTCTTGAACTAAAATAGGAATTACTAACCATTTTTAGATCTAACTCTTAGCCATTTCTAGGCGACTAACAGATTTATGTCAAGAGAAGAAAGCTCCCATGGAAGAACAAACAGAGCTGCGGACTGTGCAGATTCATATCAAATTATAAAATCGGAGAAATCATGACAGATTGGTGAATCAGGCACCACGAACTACTGGGATTAACTCAATCCAAGTTAGCTAGGATTTGTAATACTTTTGTAAAAACTAAATCAAACTAACCAAGCTGATAGTAGAATGAGAACATCTGATTAAAGAACGACTCCATAAGCTCACTTCACATTTCAACTCAACCAAACAAGCAAAACTATTCAATAACGCTTTGATACATGGTCTTTAAAACATGAACACTAGCTAAAAGATGAAACTGAACGCATCAATTCAAATAGCCAAGAAGATTTCAACAAGACTAATCCGCGTATTCATTCTTCCTCAATATCGATTTTAAATCAGCATACAAGAGGCTACTTGTATTTACAAATGAAGCGCATCGCTGATCTATAAGTCACACAAACAAACAAATTTCGAAAACTTAGAAAGATCAAGCTAAGCCAACATCGAACTTAACTTCAAAACATAAACTCGATGTATATCAAAGTAGATGTTGCAACACATATCCACACGCGTTAGTTCATGCCATACGTTAGTTAACATAAATCAAAGAAGGAATTATCTTTGAGATGATAAGAAGTTAATCCTATTGATCTTAAGTGATACAAGGGTGTATAAGGGTGATTAACAAGTATTAGAAGTTAAACGAATCAAGGATGTTGTAACTCGTATTTTTGGGTAAACCTATAAGTGCATAATACACTCAAGAGGTCTTGTTTTAAGTTATTTGAATCATATAATAACCGTTTCATAGTCTTGAAGTCAAATCAGTTATGAAACAAAAGTCGACAAAAGTTGTCGCAACTTAGGTTCATGGTTTTACTTAAACTTTAGGTCAAATGTTATTAAATTTTCTCCAAATCTACAAGGAATTACGGGGTGATATACCCACAAAAATTAATATCTACGAGTCTAGTTTCCAACACATTAAACCGTTTATCAATATGAAATCGGTAGTAAAGAGATATAGGCATTTTTGTGAGACTGCGCAAGCTGCTAGGTGACAAGTAGGTATGTCACCTACTTGGTTAAATGATAGCCCAAAAAAAGGAAAATTTCGGGTAGGAAATTGAGCCCATTTAAAGGATATATCCTGAAATATGACCCTCAATATATCTCACAAATAATCAGACCTAAACCCCTGCAAACCTCCTCCCAAAAATTCCACACAAACCCTAATTGATTTTCCCTCTCTTTCAAGTTCTAATTGAGGGTAAAATCAGGAGTTTGAAGAACCAAGGAAAAAGCTGAGTTATCCAACAAGTAAGATAAGTTCACTGCACTATTTCATACATTTGTTTTGCTGTGAACTCATGGTAATTCGTTCTATACATGTAAGAACTCGCGGGACGGTAATCGGAAGTCCTGAGTTCGAGTTATTCACTTGTAGCAAATTGTTTTGTGGACTATTTTGTGTTGCTATTGGCTGCATGTTTTACTACTATTTTGTGGAGTTTTATAGGAGGAAGGGTGTGGAGAAACACCACATATATGTATGGTTATGAGCTGATAGTTCTTCGTAATATTTCTGGGTCGTTTGACACGACTACGGTGGGCGTCGTATGTAGGAAGTGATTAGGTTGTGCATGGACTATTTTAGGAGGCTCAATATAATTATTATTGATGTTGTTTAGGCTGTTTAGTGATTGTTTGGAATTGTGTGAAGTCATATATATATAGGAGGTTCAGTTCGTTTCATCATAAAATAGGTTGTTGTTGATACATAATAGTTATGACGCTTAGATGATAATAATAGTTTCGTTTCTCTTATTGTAGACTAAGGAAATGTGACAATTGCATAGCTTGATATTGAGGCAGTATATATAGAAGGTATGTGAAGCTATCCTTTCCTTCTTTTTCATGACTTCGATTGTACATAATGTAATGAACGAGTTCCCAAAGATACTCTACTCTTAGAAGCTAGCAGTACTTATATTGTTTCCCCTGTTATGGAACGTTAGATGTGATGTTGCTTCTCTTATTCTTATGTTATCAATGTTGTTGCTACTTCCTGATTCTTATAAGGTTCATAGTGAAGAGTTAGTCCTAATAACGTGTACAGAGGATACCAATCTTACGTCACTCCGAAAGGTCTAGAACGTGTTTCTACGAGTCGAGCATGCATTATATATATGTATCTATTTTACTCTACTGAGTCGCGCTATAGTCGGCCGGCTACGACACCTATTGTGCAACCACTGATTACTTGGGTTTTACCGAGATCCATGTGGTCGGGTATGATTCTACTGAGCCTTATGATGGTCGGGTACGTTTTTTTACCGAACCTATTACGGTCGGGTACGATATGATGATGATGATGCACACAGAGGCGCATGTTTTGAAAGTTTATGTATTTATAGATATGTATCATGCATTTCTTGTCAGTAGCCCTCCAAGGTACTCAGATATTACAGGATGTATATTCTTCATCCCTGCTTACGTTACTATTCGTATTTATGGTTCCTTGCCTTACATACTCAGTACTTTATTCGTGCTGACGTCTTTTTGTTTGTGGACGTTGCATGTCATGCTGCAGGTCCTGATAGACAAGAAGGTGCAGCTCCCCCACCACAGTAGGCTATCCAGTTCAGCGATGATTGGCGAGATCCCTTATTCGGACTTGCCGTGGTCTTGGTATGCATTTTTGTTATAGACATTATGGGTATGTCGGGGCCCTGTTTCGGCTATATTGTAGCACTTATGTTCCTTAGAGGTTCATAGACATGTGTCAACTCATTTATAGTCTGGTATGCCTTGTCGGCTGGATTTTGTTGTATAGTCTTTCATTGTAGCGTGGAAGCTCGTACCTTAGTTTCTTGATTGTCTGGTCACCCCATGTTATATATGTTTATGTCATCATTTTTTATGGTTGGTTGTCCGTGATCCATGGATACCATTTATATTGATCTCGTTAGCCCTTAAAGATAATAATGAAGGTTAGGTAAAATGAACGTTGGTGCACGACAAGTATGGCCGGGTGCTAGTCATGGCCCTCCAGTTTGGGTCGTGAAAAACTTGGTATTAGAGCCAGTCTGTCCTAGGGATTGTCTATGAGTCGTGTCAAGTAGAGTCTTTATTATGGATATGTACCGTTCCATATTTATAATCATGAGGATACAGGACATCTAGGGTTGTACATTCTTCCTAAATCTAGATAATGCGTAAGTTGAGTTGTAAGTGTTCATCTCTAGTATTTACCTTGTTCTCTTTCAGTGATGCCTTCGACTAGGACGCAAGCAATTACTAGACGACTTGAATCTTGATACAGCTACGGGAGAGGGTACCAGTCAGGTGCCCCAATCTAGAGTAGGCCAAAGTGAGGCTCAGAGTGAGATGCTATCTCATACCTCATCTACTCCGTCGCCTCTAGAGGATATTAAGAGGAACCCAACACCTCGAGTTCCTCCATCTGGCACTACAGACTAGGATATATGGAGTGCTTTGTAGTAATTGACTAGCTTGGTAGCTGCTCAAGCTCAGAGGAAGAATACAAGTGCTGCTGATAAACCATTTAGTACGAGAGTTCGTGATTTTATTAATCTAGACCCTCCAGTGTTTATCAGATCAGACTCCAAAGAGGACCTGCAGACTTTTATTGACCAGGTTCATCGTACACTACGGGTTACGCATGTTAGTGATATAGAGGAAGTAGATATGGCTTCTTATCGGCTCCGGAATTTAGCGGTTCTTCTGGTATGATAGTTGGGAGAGATCCAGGGGTCCGAACGCTCCTCCGGCTGAGTGGAAGGATTTTTCTGAGGCCTTTCTTCATCACTACTTGCCACTTGAGATACGACGAGCTAGAGCTGATAAGTTCTTAAACCTTACACAAGGTAATAAGAGTGTGCGAGAGTATAGTATGCAGTTTGATTCTTTAGCAAGGTATGCTCCCCATATGGTGGCCGAGATGAGTGATAGGGTGCATTTGTTCGTGAACGGGTTGGGATCACATATGACAAATGAGTGTACGACAGCCTCCTTGGTGGAAGGCATGGATATTTCCCGTATTCAGGTTTATGCCCAGAACCTAGAGGATCGTAAATGCCAACAGAGGGCATCTAGGAAGCAGGATAGGGGCCAGCATAATAGGGAAAAATTTGCACGGTATTTTAATGACTTCAGAGGAAATGTTAGGCCCCAGTCTTCGAGGAGTTCGATGCCATCTGTAGCTAGTACTTCTCCACAGTTTCAAAGGCCTCGATATGATCGATTTACCTATTCTGGATTAGGTCAGAGTTCCCGGGCATCAAGCTCACAACATTATAGGGATACTAGTCAGATGAGACTCACAACACCACATTGTGATCAGTGCGGCAAGGCCCACTTTGGAGTGTGATGTCAAGGTTTTGATGCATGTTATTCTTGCGGACAGCCTGGCCATATGATGCAGGATTTTCCTAACATGGGAGGTGATGGTGTGGCTCAGCCGACTGGATTTGTGTCTGGTTCTTCCTCATCAGTTCGACCTCCAGCACGGGGTTTTCAGCAGTCAACAAGTCGTGGTAGAGGTAGAGGTGTAGTGCTAATTTCAAGTGGTGGTAAAAATCGAACCTATGCTCTAGTAGGTCAACAGGATCTCGAGTCGTCTCCAGATGTTGTTACAGGTATATTGTCTGTGTTTTCTTATAATGTATGCACCGATTGATCCGGGATCTACATTATCATATCTTACACCTTTTGTGCCTAATAAGTTTGGCGTTGAACCTAAATTGATAAGTAAATCCCATGCGGTATCTACTCCAATAAGAGATTATGTGATTGCTAGAAAGGTATTAGAGGTTGCAATGTGATGATTTGTAGTCGTAAAGCCTCGGAAAATTTATTTGAGTTAGAAATGGTTGATTGTGATATGATAATAGGAGTCGACTGGTTGGCCTCATGCTATGCAAATGTTGACTGTCGCACGAAGATGGTTAGGTTTCAGCTTCCTGGTGAACCCGTCATCTAATGGAAGGGGAATATTGCTACGGTGAAAGGTAGGTTTATTTCCTATCTTAAGGCAAGGAAAATGATCTCAAAAGATTATATTTATCATCTCGTTCCCGTTAGGGATGCGGAGGCGAAGCCGCCTACTCTACATGTAATCCCTGTGGTCAATGAATTTCTAGATGTTTTCCCAAATGAACTCCCAGGCCTTCCTCCCGAAAGGGAGATTGAGTTTTGCATGGATGTGTTGCCTGACACTCAACCTATCTCTATCCCTCCATACAAAATGGCCCCGATAGAGTTGCGAGAGTTGAAGGCGCAATTGAAGGACTTGCTGGATAAGGGCTTCATTAGGCCTAGCACTTTACCTTGGGGTGCGCCAGTTCTATTCATACGGAAGAAAGATGGGTCGTTACGGATGTGTATCGACTATCACTAGTTGAATAAATTTACTATAAAGAACAAGTATCCACTTCCAAGAATTGACGACTTGTTTGACCAACTCCAGGGTGCCAAGTATTTCTCCAAGATTGACTTACGTTCAAGGTATCATCAGGTGAGGGTTAAGGAGAAGGATATTCTAAAGACGGTCTTGCAGACAAGATATGGGCACTTTGAGTTCTTGGTGATGTCGTTCGGGCTAACAAATGCCCCAGCAGATTTTCGGCATCTCTTGAATATAGTATTCAGGCCCTATCTTGATGTGTTCGTGATTGTATTCATTGATGACATTCTAGTGAATTCTCATTCAGAGGCAGAACATGCGGGCCACTTGCGGATAATATTACAGACGCTTCAGGATCATAAGTTATATGCTAAGCTCTCCAAATGTGAATTATGGATGAACGCAGTAGCATTCCTTGGCCATGTGATATCTGTCAAGGGTATTAGTGTCGACACTCAAAAGATCGATGTAGAAAAGAATTGGCCGAGACCTATAACACCATAAGAAATACGCAGCTTCCTAGGGCTACCAGCATATTATAGGTGATTTGTAGAAGGGTTTTCCTCCATATCAGCACCATTGACTAAGTTAACACAAAAAGCTACCAAGTTCCAGTGGTCTGACACTTGTGAGGCGTAGTTTTCAGGAACCAGAATCGATTGACATCCGTACCAGTGCTCACTCTCTCTGAAGGAACAGAAGGATATGTGGTATATTGTGATGCCTCGTGTATAGGTTTGGCGTGCGTATTGATGAAACGTGGAAAGGTGATTGCTTATGCATCAAGATAATTGAAGAAGCATGAAAAGAATTACCTGATCCATGATTTGGAATCTGAAGTAATATATGATTTGGAGATATGGAGAAACTACTTATACGGCGTCCATGTTGACATCTACACAGATCATAGGAGTTTACAATACATCTTCAAGCAGAAAGAGTTGAATTTGAGGTAGCGTAGGTCGCTTGAATTACTGAAAGACTGCGACTTCGAGATATTGCATCATCCCGGTAATGCCAATATTATGGCAGACGCTCTCAGCCGTAAGTCAATGGGAAGCTTAGTACACATTGAGGCAGGTAGATGGAGGTTAACTAAAGAGCTTCATCAGCTAGCCAATATGAGAATCAGATTATTAGACTCTAATGACGGAGGTGTTACTGTACATAATAAATCCGAATCATCTTTGGTAGCCGAGGTAAAGCACAGCAATATAAAGATATCTTAGTACGATTGAGAGAGAGCATTCAACAACGTAAATTACGGCTTTCGAGATCGGAGGAGAGGGGTACTGAAATACCAGGGTCGATTATGTGTGCCTAATATGGCAGGACTATGAGAAAAGATTATGAATGAGATTCATCAATCCCGATATTCCATCCACCCCGGCTCGACAAAGATGTATCATGATGTCAAGGAGCAGTATTGGTGGGATGACAAGAAGAAGTCTATTGTTGTATTTGTAGCCCAGTGTCCCAATTGTAACAAGTAAATATAGAACATCAAAAACCCGGTGTATTGCTTCAGAATATAGAGATTCTGACCTGGAAATGGGAGGTGATTAATATGGACTTCGTTATTAGATTACCTCGCTCTTATCATAAGTTTGACTCCATCTGGGTGATAGTTAATCGACTTACAAAATGTGCCCATTTTCTACAAGTTAAGACTACTTACACGGCTGAAGATTATACAAATTTATATATCAAGGAGATTGTTAGGCTTCATGGTGTGCCGGTATCTATTATATCAGACCGATGAGCTCAATTTAATGCTAACTTTTGTAGGTCTTTTCAGAAGGGTTTAAGCACACAAGTGAATCTCAATACTGCATTTTATCTGCAAATTGACGGACAGGCTGAATATACCATTCAAACAGTGCAAGATATGCTACGAGCATGTGTTCTAGATTTTAAGGGAAATTGGGATGACCATCTTCCACTCATAGAATTCTCCTACAATAATAGCTACCATTCCAGTATTAACATGGCCCCATATGAGGCACTATACGGGAGAAGATGCAGATCACTGTTAGATAATACGCTTAACGCTAGAGGGGGGGGTGAATAGCATTATAATAAAAATTAGCGTAAACTTTGCGGAATTAAAAAATTGCAGGAAGTAAATAAGTGCGATAAATAATAAAGTACGCACCGATGTATTCTGGTTCACCACAACACGTGGCTAGTCCAGTCCCCGAGAGACTCTCTCGAGATTTTCCACTAACTTGTCAAGCTTACGGGTGCTCAACAAAACTTTACAGCTTAAGGACACAAGCCTTAACACCTTTGCTCGGAGATACAACACTCCAAGACTTCACTGTTAAGCTTACGGGTGCCTAACCAACCTTTACAACTTAAGGACACAAGCCTTAACACCTTTGCTCGGAGATACAACACTCCAAGACTTCAACCAAGGAAACACAAGTTCCTTACAACAAGAGAATCACAATTCTCTTACAAGTGTACAAAACACTAAACACTCAAACAAAGCACTCCTTAATGAGTAGATATGAGTAAAAGAAGTAAGCTCAAGATCACAACAACTATGGACAAGACTTTGGCTCTCAAAAGCTTTATGAAATGAATATAAAATGATAAACAATAGTATGCAAGCTTATAGCAATAGAATGATCAGTTGTTGTGTGTTGTTGTGTTTAAAACACTGAAATGAAGCTGTATTTATAGTTGAAAAACTTGGCATTACCGTTGCCTAATTGCCAATTAAGAGTTGCTGATTTTACTCTGTGACAATCGATTGTCAGGAAGCCACAATCGATTGTTTGCCAATCGTACCAAAATTCAATCCCAGATTTTACGCTTAACAATCGATTGTCCAAGATCAACAATCGATTATTGGCAACGTTCAAAAAATCATTTTCAGATTTTACGTAAAACAATCGATTATACCAAATCAACAATCAATTATTCAGCAACGTTCAAAAAATCTTTTCCAGATTTTAATATCAACAATCGATTGTACAAAATCAACAATCGATTACCTGACGGTATTTGAAAACTTTACGACAACGGTCAGCTTCACAATCGATTGTGCAATGTTAACAATCGATTATTTATCAGACTTTGAAAATCATTTTAGACACTGCCTCGTGACAATCTGTTGTTATATACTCACAATCGATTATTTAATAACTTTGAAAAAGTCTGGAAGTCACCGCCTCAACAAAATCGATTGTCATAAGTTCACAATCGATTATTTTGTGACTTTGAAAAATCTAAAGGACACTGTCTCTTCACAATCGATTGTCATTAGCTTCACAATCGATTATTCTGAGTTTTTAAAAACTTTGGACACTGCCTCATCACAATTGATTGTCATAAGGTTCACAATCGATTGTCATGCAGGTTTGAAAAACCTGATGCTCACTGCCTTAACACAATCGGTTGTCATTTGTTCACAATCGATTGTCATGCAGTCTTGGCTTAACATAATCGATTATCATAAGTACATAATCGATTATCTTAGTCCAATTTTTAGAGGCATGTTTAAAAATCATTTTGACTAATGAAAATATTCATGATTTAAAATCATTTAGTATTAAATTAAATATGCATGATTTTGTAAAAGTACTTTTACGAGAGAAGCCATGTCATGAGTCAAGTTGTCGGATCAAGATCACAATTAAGAGCGACTCATTTAAACTATAAAACTTTGTCTTGTGCTTGAATCTCGTTATGCATCAATTATGCGTTTGTACTTGAACTTCGTCATATATCACTTTGCGCTTCGTTTGTCATTCATCAAAACCTACACATAAGAACACACGTTATAAAGGCTTGAGAACGTGTTTCCAACAATTTCCCCCTTTTTGATAGTAAAAACTTTAAGCGGGATATGCAACTTAAACAATTTATAATGACGATTCAAGACAAGTAAAGATATGCAATAAGTATCCGATTAGTTCCCCCTCAATATATGAATTCCCCCTCGATTTAAGCTTATAACTATTGAGAGTGCATACCCGTTATCTTCCCCCTTTTGCCATTAGCAAAAATAATATAAGAAGATTGCCAAAGATGTAAATAAAACTTGTTTATTTATTGGAAAGAGAAAACAATTACATAAAGAGGGGACAATAAAATATATCACAATAGAACCAAAAAACACAAAGAAATCATTCATCATCATTTCCCGCCTTATCATCCGGCACTGCTTCAAAGGGAACAAGACCGGCATATGGATAATGAACATGGTCAAAATATCCATGGATCTCATTTGTCAATTGACCAACAGAGGTGGTCAAGGAAGCAATTTGGTCGAAAATGGATTGGAGAGTGGTCTCTTGAGGCGGATGAGTTCGACGGGTTGGAGGAGGAGCAGGCGTTGCATGATCACCGTCATGATGAAAGGAGGATTGTGAAATTTCCCACTTTTTGGTACTCTTTTTGAGAGGACCGTTGGAAGTGATGAATCCGGAGGTTTCAAGAAAATTCATGATGAGGAGAGCATAAGGAAGAGGCCTATCATCTCCGATGGCGTCACGCATGTAAAGTTTGACGAACCGACACCAATTGATGTTAGCTCCGGTTATTATGGCATGCATGAGCTTGGTGTCCTCTTGGGAAATGGTAGTATGGTTATGCTTACGAGGCTTGAGGACTCGGGTGATGAAATAGAAAATCAACCGATAATTAGGATCCATTCCCGTAATTGTAGGACGACGGGAAGAAAGATTTGGATCATAAGAAGTAAGACCGGTTTGATGTAGGAGGGCTGTTTCATAAAAAAGGGCTCCGGCCTCTCCGATGTACCGAAAAATGTCTTCACCATTACGAGGAAGACGGGCAATGGTATGGAGGTTTTCATCGGAGATAAGAATTTGAACACCATTTATATTTGTCACAAGCTCACCGTCATCATCCTCATGAAGGTTGGAGTAAAATGCTTGAATCAATGTAGTATTGATGTAAGGATGGGTAAGAAGTAAGAAGTCAAGAAGTTGACAATTTTTGAGCATATTTGCAGCAGGGCCATAAGATTCAAGATACTTGTTGGTTGAACAGCGAGGAGGAAGAATGTCACACTTTTCAAATTTTGTTAAAAATCGAGTAAGCTCGATGTCAGAATTAAAATATAGAACGGAACCATCTTGGTAAGGATAGTTTGGAGCAGCAGAGGAGGATGCACCATGCCTAGCAGAACGGGAACGTTTGGAGTGACGGCCCGACATTTTCACTGAGTATTGCTGGAATTTGCAAGAGACTTGGAAGAATTTTGATAGTTTGAGAGCTAAAGTTGATGCTTGAGTGAATAAAAATGAACATATATGGAGCCTATTTATAGAGGGGAGAAAGGCATTTCATTAATGGAAGAATCTGCAGAAAATTGAAGGCTGATACAGTCAGAAACGGTAAAAATAAATTTCACTGAACGTTAAACAATTGATTGTTGGAATGAAATAATCGATTGTCATTAAGATTTGACTGAATCTCGGAACTGACACAAATCGATTGCAGAACCAAACGGTAAAAAAAATTTGAATTACTGACATGAAATAATCGATTGTCAAAATATGGTAATCGATTGTTATGTTACAGTGAGCACAGTGATTTTCTGACTCGGAAAATAATCGATTATATATATGGAACAATCGATTGTTGTAGAAAAGCAGTACTGAATGGCTGAGACGGAAATCGATTTTGCAGTTGAAGAATCAATTATTTAACAAAACTGCATAATAAACATAAACCATTAACAATCGATTAGTGATACTGCTAATCGACAGTAAGATAATCGATTATTTGCTTGGAACAATCGATTGTTCTGTGCCAAAACGAAATAATTCCCCCTACCTTTAGGGTGATATCTGCAAAATAGAATTAAACGTCTCCGACGCTCAAGTCAGTAATTAAAAATATAAATGCAGCCTAAAATGTATGCATTTAGATCAACGTTTACCCGCATTCAATACTTCATTTGGACATGATTTATATTTAGCACAACATTAAACGCTAAATATTTTATCAAGTCTACTAGCAATAAGGTAACGTGAGGACCGATCATACCTGTGTAGTTCTTGGTATTGCTCGTCTTACCTTTCACATTTCTGTCAAGATGGTCATCTAAATTCATTGAAGTGACCATTGGTTTGGTGTTGCTCTTTTCGAATTGATTTGGCAACTCCTTGCGACATTTAGATGGACAAATGAAAGTTCCCTCTTTCACTTGCTTAATTTGCAGCTCCAAGAGGAAATTAAGCATGTCTATCAATGATATCTCAAAAGCGATTTACAGATTCCTTGCATGACACTTATTAGTTGCTCCAAAGTAATACAAATATTTTCTAAGATATCATTTTCCACAAGATTTGGAATGCAAGATATTTGTGGCATGAGAGTTTAAAGAAAATAACATTGCCAATATAGAGAGTTGTTTTGAAATTCTGTCATCAAAAAGATAGTAAACTTCATGCAATCTATTTCCCCTTAATCAAAAATTTATCAAGACATACCAACAAGACATAGATATAGCAATTATTATAAAACAATGATAAACCCATTTGTTGGATGACATAACAAGTGTACCAAAAGTTATTTTATTAACAGTGATACAAATTGTTATTTTTAGTAAAGCATATTACAAACGAGTATTGACTGTTAATAGATCAACCATACATCGAATTTTGAAGAACATACCAACCATTATCCAGACCAAAGGATGTGTTCATCAAGAGACGATTTTTAACAGAAGGATTTTTATCAATTATTAGAAACATGAGACATCTCAATTATTTTTCAAAGCTGATGATAGCATTCATCAAAAACGTGAGTGAAGACTTTTTGAAGAATATGCTAATAGATAATACACACCACACAATATACTAACAGTTATTTAAACCACAGATAGAAATTATCAAATCATGAATGAAATGATTTTATCAAGCTAACTGTTAATACATATCAACAGTTTTGATCTTTTAAAAGCAGATAACTAACAAGTAAACTAATTGACACCAATTGTCATTTAACAACACGTTTTCAACATATTAATCAACAAAGCTAATTGATATTGATTGTTGACAAGGATATCTCAATTGTTAACGCACATCAACTATTACGACTAAGCTTATCAAAGATTCAACAATAAGGGAACCAAATTAACAACAAATAAGTCAATATTGGTTGCTAGCACATATCAACAATTCGGTTTTTGTCAAAAAGATAACTAACCGAAATTTCCTCTTGATGCAATGAGGTGTCGTGCTCGGTGCATCTACTACAATACTATAGCCTTTCAAGCACACCTGCAAAAACAGATTAATGATCTTTTGGTACCCATGCCATTTTGGGTCCTTGGGGGTTAGGCATATCATAATGATGCGATTGAGTGATATGTCTATGTCGTGTAAAACATGTAGGAGCAATATGACCAATGCGTCTACAATAATGACAAGTCACGTTGGGGTTATGCATCCTTCTAGGTTCATAGTAACTTGATGGACGAAAATGATTTATTCTATTTTCATTATGACTATTGCGCATTTCATGAGAACCATTTCTCCTACTATTAGTTCTAAAATGAGCAGCATTTCTAGAGTAATGGTTATGTCTAGATGTTCTAAAAGACTCAAAACTCCTTCTAGTGTTTGGCCTAGAATATGCATTATTTCTAGGGTAGTCATTTCTAGGTGGTAAGTCATTTCTAGGTCTTCTAAAATGTTCAACATTTGGTCTAGCATGCATATTTATTCTAGGATTGCTATTTCTAGGATAAGCATTTGTTTTATTAATCCTAGGTTGAGCCTTAGGTGGTTGGGGTTTGGCTTCGACCTTTTCTTTAGGCTCATTCTTAAATCCTATGCCATGCTTGGTTGATTTCAAATTAACAAGGACCTTATTCAAATTTTTGTGCGAAGAGTTAAACTTATCTAATGTGCCTTTAAGCCTTTCTACTTCATTTTTGAGATGCAAGCAAGAAGTACACTTTCTAATAGAGCTTTCAGGCTTATCGGCGCTTCTTTTTCCGAAAAACTTGTTTTCCTCTTTCAACTTCTCATTTTCTAAAACCAGTTTTTCAAAATCTTTTTCTCTCGAGAGAGTTGTTTTTGAAAATCTTTTTCTTGCAACGACAGAGTTTTCTGCAAATCTTTAACAGTCTTGGAAGCATCAACAAACTCACTATGTAATTTATTATAGGCATTTTGCATTTCTTCAAGCGAGTGAGAGTTGGACGTACTTACCTCTTCTTCTTCGTTTGCCATGAGACATTGGCCAGTTGATTCATCATATGAGCTGTCCGCTTTTTGAGGCATGCTTTCATACATTTCCTCCAGCTTATCCCACATCTCTTTGGTGGTTTTGTAGTGGGAAATTTTCTGATAGTCTTCCTGATTCAAGGCTTACGGGTGCCTAACCAACCTTTACAACTTAAGGACACAAGCCTTAACACCTTTGCTCGGAGATACAACACTCCAAGACTTCAACCAAGGAAACACAAGTTCCTTACAACAAGAGAATCACAATTCTCTTACAAGTGTACAAAACACTAAACACTCAAACAAAGCACTCCTTAATGAGTAGATATGAGTAAAAGAAGTAAGCTCAAGATCACAACAACTATGGACAAGACTTTGGCTCTCAAAAGCTTTATGAAATGAATATAAAATGATAAACAATAGTATGCAAGCTTATAGCAATAGAATGATCAGTTGTTGTGTGTTGTTGTGTTAAAAACACTGAAATGAAGCTGTATTTATAGTTGAAAAACTTGGCATTACCGTTGCCTAATTGCCAATTAAGAGTTGTTGATTTTACTCTGTGACAATCGATTGTCAGGAAGCCACAATCGATTGTTTGCCAATCGTACCAAAATTCAATCCCAGATTTTACGCTTAACAATCGATTGTCCAAGATCAACAATCGATTATTGGCAACGTTCAAAAAATCATTTACAGATTTTACGTAAAACAATCGATTATACCAAATCAACAATCAATTATTCAGCAACGTTCAAAAAATCTTTTCCAGATTTTAATATCAACAATCGATTGTACAAAATCAACAATCGATTACCTGACGGTATTTGAAAACTTTACGACAACGGTCAGCTTCACAATCGATTGTGCAATGTTAACAATCGATTATTTATCAGACTTTGAAAATCATTTTAGACACTGCCTCGTGACAATCGATTGTTATATACTCACAATCGATTATTTAATAACTTTGAAAAAGTCTGGAAGTCACTGCCTCAACACAATCGATTGTCATAAGTTCACAATCGATTATTTTGTGACTTTGAAAAATCTGAAGGACACTGTCTCTTCACAATCGATTGTCATTAGCTTCACAATCGATTATTCTGAGTTTTTAAAAACTTTGATGGACACTGCCTCATCACAATCGATTGTCATAAGGTTCACAATCGATTGTCATGCAGGTTTGAAAAACCTGATGCTCACTGCCTTAACACAATCGATTATCATTTGTTCACAATCGATTGTCATGCAGTCTTGGCTTAACATAATCGATTATCATAAGTACATAATCAATTATCTTAGTCCAGTTTTTAGAGGCATGTTTAAAAATCATTTTGACTAATGAAAATATGCATGATTTAAAATCATTTAGCATTAAATTAAATATGCATGATTTTGTAAAAGTAATTTTACGAGAGAAGCCATGTCATGAGTCAAGTTGTCGGATCAAGATCACAATTAAGAGCGACTCATTTAAACTATAAAACTTTGTCTTGTGCTTGAATCTCGTTATGCATCAATTATGCGCTTGTACTTGAACTTCGTCATATATCACTTTGCGCTTCGTTTGTCATTCATCAAAACCTACACATAAGAACACACGTTTTAGTATAAAGGCTTGAGAACGTGTTTCCAACAATCACTAGTTGGATGGTTCGAAGTCGGTGAAACAGAATTATATGGGCCAGATTTGATTAACCAAGCCATTGAGAAGGTGAAGATGATACATGAACGATTAAGGATGGCACAAAGTAGGCAAAAGTCTTATTCCAATGTCTAACGTCAAAATTTGGAGTTTGAGGCTGGTGATTGGGTTTTCCTGAGGATCTCACCAATGAAGGGTGTTATGCGTTTCGGGAAGAAAGGTAGGCTGATTCGAAGGTATATCGGTCCGTATAAAATTCTTCAACTAATTGGACAAGTTGCTTATGAGTTAGAATTTCCATCCGAATTGGAATTTGTCCACCCGGTATTCCATGTATCTATGTTGAGAAATTGTATTGGAGACCCTTCTCGAGTAGTCCCTATCAAAGATGTACATGTTACAGAGGATCTATCATATGAAGAAGTGCCAGTGGCTATATTAGATCGACAAGTCCGCAAGCTGAGAACAAAAGATGTAGCTTCCGTCAAAGTATTGTGGAGGAACAAGAATATGGAAGAAACGACATGGGAAGCGGAAGAAGAGATGAAGTCTAAATACCCTTACCTATTCAACAATGATGATAACAAGGATGTTGGTGGAATGCATGATACATTGGAAATGTGAAACGGCTTTATGAGGTAAGCAATAACTTGAGAACACTCTTCCTTAATACAAAATGGTCATATGCAGATAATGTACATGTCCATAATGCTTTCTGTAGCCTTGTGAGGCCATACGTTGGGCTTAACTACTTGCAAATTTTGCTAGTGACCATTCTATAGGGGAAAATTGACTAGAAATTTCCGTTCGAATCCACGATGATTTGGACTCCCATGAACCCTTACATTCGAGGACGAATGTTCCAAGGGGGGAGGGTATTACAACCCATATCCACACGCGTTAGTTCATGCCATACGTTAGTTAAGATAAATCAAAGAATGTGTTATCCTTGAGATGATAAGAAGTTAATCCTATTGATCTTAAGTAATACAAGGGTGAATAAGAGTGATTAACAAGTATTAGAAGTCAAATGAATCAAGGATGTTGTAACTCGTATTTTGGATAAACCTATAGGTGCTTAATACACTCAAGAGGTCATATTTTAAGTTATTTTAATCATATAATATCCATTTCATAGTTTTGAAGTCAAACGAGTTATTTTTGGATGATTATGGACACGGACTGCATCCAGTTTGTCCGAAAGTGCCATCATCATTAGATACATGCAAACATGATAAGGGTGCCTCCAAATGAGCTTAATGCAACAAGCTCACCATGGTCGTTCGCTTCTTGGGGAATGGATGTTATTGGACCAATCGAGCCCCTTGCTTCCAACAAGCACAGGTTTATCTTAGTGGCGATTGATTATTTCACTAAATGGGTTGAAGTAGTATCCTACAAGGAAGTGACTAAGAAAGTCGTGGCAGATTTTGTCCGCGACCATATTGTTTGTCGACGGTATTCCAAAATCAATCATCACTGATAATGGTCCCAATCTCAACAGTGACCTGATGAAGGCCATGTGTGAAACCTTCAAAATCAAACACAAAAATAATCCAACATACAAACCTCAGGTGAATGGAGCCGTAGGAGCCGCCAATAAGAATATCAAGAAGATACTGAGGAAAATTATAGAGAAGCATAAGCAGTGGCATGAGAAGTTATCATTTGCTTTATTAGGGTACCTCACCATAGTCCACACATCAACCGGGGCAACTCCCTACATGCTAGTTTACGGTACAGAAGCGGTCATTCCCGTCGAGGTAGAAATTCCTTCCTTAAAGATCATATAAGAGGTTGAGCTCGACTAAACAAAATGGGTGAGAAGTTGTTACGAGCAGCTGGCTCTTATAGATGGGAGAAGAATGAATGCAATTTGCCACAGTCAGCTTTATCAGAACAACATAGCTAGATTCTTTAATAAAAGAGTCAAGCCAAGACAACTCACACTTGGATAGTTGGTGATAAAGAAAATCTTCCTGCACCAAGATGAAGCCAAAGGGAAATTCTCTCCTAACTGACAGGGTCCATACATGGTTCATCGGGTTCTAACAGGAGGAGCCCTCATACTCGAAGATATGGATGGAGAAGTTTGGCCAGAGCCGATTAATTCAAACGCAGTCAAGCGATACTATGTGTAGCATTTATGATTTCCTTATATGATGTATTTTAAACTACATCTTACCTGATTCCCGTTTAAAAGGGAATACGTAGGAAACTATATGGGTTCGGTCACAATTCAATAAAATTTTCATTCCCCCTCCCCCTCTCCCCCCTCCCCCCCCCCCTCTATTGGAAACTAGGGCAGAATTTTGAGGAGGAACCTTAAAATTTCGAAGTATATTCAGTCAGTTATCGCACGAAGCCGTCAGAAGCAGCAACCCAGTAAACTGGGGCAGTATTTTGAGGAGGACCCTCAAAATTCTGAGCCAAGAGAGGTTGCAATGTCTAGAACCGCGTCGCAGTCATCGATTCATCTAAAGAAAACTATTTTCGGTTATATATTTATATTTTATTTTTACTAAATCATGCATGTCCATCATCAAAGTTGCTTTTTTTAGCAATGCTACCCAAAGAAAACATACAGTATTACCAAAGTAGAGCCGAGAGAGCCAAGCAAAAGCAGCGGGGATACGAACTAACCCTCCCCTTTTACGAAACTCGCAATTTTTTCTTTGGATGCAGGCACCCGAATAACAAAATTACATAATACAGTTATACACCCATACTTTTCAATAGTATGATGCTCAGAACCGTCACTTATCTACAATCTCAATACATGCACAATGTCCCAAGCAGCCACAATATCGCAATTAGCTCTTAGCTAATAAATTTTATCATTACTTGCCTTTCATTAATTGCATTTTATAAGGCTACCATTCTGCCTTCCGAGAATATGCTCTGTCTCCATCTACATTTTTTGCATTGCATAAGGCTACTATTCTGCCTTTCGATGTTAAGCTCTACCTCCGTCTGCATCTCATGCATTACATAAGGCTATTATTCTACCTTCCGAGACTAACCTCTGTCTCCATTTGCATCTCTTGCATTGCATAAGGCTACTATTCTGTCTTCCGAGACTAAACTTTGTCTCCATCTACATTTTCTACATTGCATAAGGCTACTATTCTGCCTTCCGAGGATATGCTCTACCTCCATCTTGCATGGCTGAAATAAGCCACCCTTTATCTTTACATCTTGCATTGGCTGAAATATCACCACTTATTTACCTTGCATTTGGCTGAAAGATCACCATATATTGCATTGAATGGGCTAAAAGATCGCCACCCTTATTCACACCTTGCATTGGCTGAAATATCTCCACTTTTCATTTACATTTGCATCGGTTGAAATATCGCTACTTATTTACCGTGCATTTGGTTGAAAGATCGCCGCTTATTGCATTGCATGGGCTGAAAGATCGCCACCTTTTGAATCTCATTGGCTAAAAGATCACCAAATTGTCCAAAGGCATTATTGTTTAGAGGCACCATTTTCATAGCCCGAGAACGCCATGCCATAGCATGAGGACCCGCTTTTATCTCTTGCATGTCATTATTCAAAGGAATCATGGTTCGGAGGCATCATTCTCAAAGCCCGAGAGCATCATTTCATAGCCTGCGAATCCTTTATTATATGCTTCATGGCCCAGGACGTCATCCTAACCATCCAAAGACATCATTCATGGTCTAACGGGAACTTGCATCATGTTTAAATTTTGCACCTTATATATTTGTATTTTTCATTTGCAAGTCAACCGTCTATGAATGGCTATCTCAACAGAAGCGATCCCGCTCTAGTTCCCGTAGCCCTATTAGACTTTAAACATCCACCCCAACCTAAATGTTGCGTCCGTTCTTGGAAAACTTCCATCGACATACGCTGTCGATGGATCTTGAACTACATATGGCTTGATTCCCGTAAGACCAGGGATATGTAAGCAGCTCAAGAACGAAAGCACGGTCAGACTCTTCAAACCATTTCGTTCGGTCAAATTGGTCATCATATCTTTACCCGACAACTCTTTCATCCTTCTCAGGTAAAGAGGGGCAGCTGTTGATATCCAATTTTTTCTTGTATATTTTCATATATACAAAATACTTTTAAAATAACATGTATATGTATATATAAGCATGCCCGATGGTTTTGGTATTTTTTCATTTTTAAAAGGTTTTTAAAATCAATTTATTGTCCATTTTAGCAGTACAAAATCAGTAATTATTCCCAAAATCATCCATTTCTGGTGAACAATTTATTTCATTCTCAAATTTATAGCAAATATAGTTAAGTTAATTTTTTGTATATTTTTACAAATTTATTTGGAATTTTAAAAGATAAATTGCATATAATTACAATTTTAGCCTATTTTACAATTAATAGTATTTTATAATTATGAAATTGGTTCCAGTATTTTTTAAACTAATATTTATATATTAGTTACTGATTTAGTACTTGAAATTTAATTTTAAAATCATTTTTACCATTTATTATAAAATAAAAGGGAAACTTGATTATTTGATATGTAGCCCAAATTCATTCCAATTGTAGCCCCATTACATTTCAATTTTAGCCTCCAATTAATCCAACCTTAACCCCCAATTGGATCGGCCCAATTTCGATTTTAACCCAACCCCTTAACACATTTATCCAACCCGCTTGATTTTCTTTTAATCCAGTCCGTTGATTCTTTTTGATCAACGACTACGATTACCCCTTGCCATTTTAATTCACCTAACCCTACCCTAATCCCCCGTTTTATTTTGTTGGCCGCCTTTGGATACTCGCTCTCTCTCTCAAACTCTCTCGAAGGTTCCCTGGAACCCTAGCCTCTCTTATCCTCTCCGACCATAACCTCACCGGAATCCATAGCTTCTCAGGCCATGGATGGCCTGTACACACCCCATTCCACCATTAAATCCTGGATTTTCGAAGTTTCGAGGTCTGATCTTGATGGTGTTCTTTCAAATCTTCTCGGATTCATGGCTTTGAGGCCTCTCCGGCCTCGCTCCGGCGTATCCAAGCATTAGCACCCTATTTCTGACCTCTCCGACTCAATATCGGACTTTCTTCCAAGCCTTTCTTGTTTCTAGGGTTTCTCTGAAACCCTAAGCTATTCGAGATTTTTCTCTGGTTATTTTCATAAATCTATGCTATATCTGTTTTCTACTAGAGTTTTAAAATGTTTTCCCCAATCTTTTCTTTCAAAATTTGTTTCTCTTTGATTTAGGGTTTCTAAAAAGGTTTTAAATGTTTCTCTGACTATTCTTCTTCTTTTATTTGTGTTAATCTATCTACGTTATGTTTTATGTTCTCTTTTCTGCCTCACATGTCCGTCTCCTCTATTCTTATGTTTGCCTTATTATACATATTCTTCTATTGGGCTCCATTCTTCCTTCTACTGGTTTCTATATCATGCTTTCATAGGTTTATCTTATGTGTTCGTTTACCCATGTGTTTCTCACTGTATTTGTTACTAAGCTCTTAGTTCTTTATTTGCCTTCTTCTGGACTTTGTTTGAGTCCTTTCTAGACATGTTTCATCGACTGTTTCCTTAAGTTTATGCTACCTCTTTGTCTTCTGAACTTGTTTAAGTTCCAAGCTTTTCTTAAAACATGTTCGTTATGCTTCAAATCAGCTTTTGCACTATGTTTGTTTCGAACCTGCTATTTTACCTGTTTGTTTTCTCATGAGTCTCCGAAAGAGACGTTTGAGCATGTTTCAGTTATTTGTCTTCTCGTCTCTACATCTGGTTCGAGTTGAAAACGCTAGGATTTAGGGTTTTTGGCGAATTTGATCATGTGTTTGGACAAGGGTTCTATTATGGAACCCCGGATTATCTCAAACTACGTCTGAGTCTATGTACTAAACTTGAGCCTCTTTGTTTGTCACTCTGAACTTTTCTATACTAGATTATTTCTAATTAGCTTGACAGTTCTTTCTTGTTAGACATGTCTGTATGCTTTATATATGACGAATTCTTCCTTAAAAAAGGTTTTGCCAATTTGTGATTGGTTCAGAATTCCTTTTAATAAGGTTCGATTGATTGTAACTGATTTTCTTTAATTAAAAATTTCTTCACCTTTTCAGGTTGGATTCATTCATACCAAAACTCAATTTCTTAATTTAGTGGCTTTTGATTGATTGCCTTTCCTTATTTTCAGAAACTATATTGCTATCAAACTCTTTCCTTAAATAGTTTCTTTGTATTTGCCCTTCTTGTACTACTTTGAAAAAGATTTTGATCAAATTATTTCCTTATTTATTATGTCCGTTTGAAATCAGAATCCCTTAATTAAAGAGAGACCTTATGTAATTGATTGTGAAACTATTTTCTTACTTTCTCCTTACTTGCTTTCTACGCTATAAAGGTCATGGCCTTTCAGCACTTTAAGACAATCAGGAGTCCAATACTCTAACACACAACACTTATTCAACACTTTCAATTTTAATACTCATGTACCCTCACTCTCTTCTGAAATCTTCTAGCTGTGTCTTTGCAATTTGGATTTACTACTGCGCTTCTCTTTTTGTTTTCCTGAAACTAGTATGTTCTAATTTCATTTTTAGCCTCATCCATATATTTTTGCTTTATAGTTCCTACAATCTTGACTACTTTGGTTGTTTATGTTCAGTATTGAATATGTTGTTCTCTTTGCATCTATTGCTTATATGAATTCCCCATACCCTTATTCCCTTCTATGTGTTTGAGTTAAAGTTCTCGCTTGGCAGCATTCCAATTGTTGCTCATGTATTGACTTGATCCTCTAATGGATCCTAACTCCCAAATAGTTCATACGAAGGCTGTTCCAAGAGGAAGCGACCCCGAAACCCATTCCAAAGAAGTTCATAATGCCAGAACTCCCAAAATACAACGGGACCTCAGACCTCAATGAGCACGTTACTGCTTACACTAGCGCAGTGAAAGGCAACGACATAAAGGACGACGAGATCGAGTCTGTCTTACTAAAGAAGTTTAGGGAAACACTCTCGAAGGGATCCATGATGTAGTATCACAACCTAGCTCCTAACTCCGTAGACTCATTTGCCATGCTGGCAGACTTCTTCATAAGGGCACATGTTGGTGCCATCAAAGTAGCAATAAGGAAATTTGATGTATTCAAGATCAAGCACAGGGAGAGCACAATGCTACGAGAGTTAGTATCTCAATTTCAAATAGAACAAATAGAACTACCGCCAGTCTCCAACGAATGGTCAGTGCAGGAATTCACTCAGGGGTTGAATGAGCGAAGCTTAGTGGCTTCGAAGTAGCTGAAATAGAATCTAGTCGAGTATCCACCTATGACATGGTTAGACGTCCATAACCAATACCAGTCGAAGATCAGGGTCGAAGACGACCAGCTAGGAGCCCCTTCGAGCTCAGTATACCCAAGCAGGCTTCTGGCGAAAGAGCCAAAGCCAAACAAAGAAAGATATCAGCCATACATCAAAGCTAAAAGGAACGCCCCGATGCGTAAACCACCTCGCAGTGATCGACTGATGAACCGAGAATAGAATCCTCAAGGTTTCATCAACAGAGCCGAATTCGATAGAAACATAGGGCCAACGGGAGCACTACGCTTATCATAATACAACTTCAATGTTGATGTATCAGACATCGTGTTCGCCATCAGCAAAATTAGATACGCCAGGTGGCCAAAGCCTACTCAATCAGATCCTCGCAAAGAAATCATAAGCTAGTGTATGTATTTCACAACACGCACCGCCACAGGATCGAAGATTGCCACCAGCTCCAAAAGGAAGTAGCTAGACTACTCAATAAGGTGACCTCCGAGAATCCTTAAGTGATTGAGCTAAATATCAGCTTAGGGAAAGAAAGGCGGCCAAGAAGAATGAAATGAATGAGCCGCAACATGTAATCCACATGATCTTGGGAGGTCTCAATGCTCCGCAGGAACCCGTGATGAGAAGGATAAAAACTACCATCACCATAGAAAAATAAAATAAGGGGTATATACCCAAAGATGCCCTCACATTCAGCAAGGAGGAAACCGAGACTTTGTATCAACCCCACAATGACGCTCTAGTAATCTCCTTCCTTGTAAATTCTTCTCAAATAAAACGTGTACTCGTGGATCCAGGTAGCTCAGCCAACATTATCAGGTCAAGGGTAGTATAATAGCTCGGAATGCTTGATCAAATTGTGCCCACCATTCGAGTCCTCAACGGATTCAACATGGCAAGTGAAACAACAAAAGGAGAAATCACCCTCCCAGCACAACCCAAAATATCAAATTTCATGTCACTAAGGGAGACATGAGGTACAACGCCTTGTTCGGAAGGCTGTGGATACACAGCATGAGAGCAGTACCATCTACCCTCTACCAAATTATGAGATTCTCAATGAAGGATGGGATTAAAACCATCTATGAGGAGCAACATGCAGCAATGAAATGTTAGCGGTGTACGATATGGCACCGATACCAATACCTCCACTTACAAAAGGGCCAAGTGTAGTTAAACTACATCTCTGATTAAGCCCGATTAAAAAAAGCAAAGGACCATACCGCATCCTCATCACAGGCTAATGGGACATATCAGACCTCGGGATATCGCCGATAATCCCACACTAAGGTATAACCATCTCCCTTTTTATATTTCACAATAACCCTTATGCAGATGCCCAATCGAAGCAGCCAAAACACCGACCAGTTCGAAGACTACTAAAGTATCCGTTGCACTATTTTCCTTTGATCGAGGTTTTGTCCCAAAAAAAAGGTTTTACCGACAAGGTTTTTAGCGAAGCAACTCTGCATGCTACCTAAGGAAAACTCGACAAGTATTCAAGGTTCTTTTTGCAATCAACCTCGAATACTAGGGGTATCCTCTCAGAAGGTCATCCACTCATAAAAGTCAAGAAACGCCAAATAGGGTCCCGATAGGAAAATAACGTACCAGACCAAATAGTCAAATAAAGCGTGTATGTATAGTCGGGTCCCCGATGGCGGAGACATATGTACTTGTATCAAGTAATCAAAGAATATCTTTATTAAATCATCTCATGCTCCAAAGGAAACTCAACATTTTCGCAAAAATAATTCCTCCATCAAAACGTCCCCAACAATCGAGGACTGGCATCAATAATTCAACATCTGAACAACCTCTGGTCATGACTCCAAACTCATAAGCCCTCAATAAGGTAACACGAAAATTGCTAAAAATCTCAAAGGCCGAAAATGTCCCAAACACACGGGGACTGACGTCAAAATCTCAAAAACTGCATGACCTTAGGGTAGGAATTGCCAAAATTGTAAGCCCTCAACGAGGCAATATCAAGTCTACAAGTAACGGATCCCAAGCCAGAATACCCTTGACGACTCGGAGACTGTTGCCAATCTCCATTCATAAGAAAAAAACAAGGCCATAAGACCCCTAGCATGCATACTCGGTCTCGTAAGACCTACGTCTGGCAACAACAAATCTGTAAGACCTCAATCAAGGCATGAACCATACTTGTACTAAGTATAAGCAAATCTGTAAGACCTCAAGCAAGGCATGAACCATACTTGTACCAAGTATCTGAAAGATGTAAGACCTTAAAGGAATAAAAATATTGTCAGACCTTACCACAGGCATAAACTTGATCCCAATGTTAAGGCTATATATCAAACTTGTAAGACCCCTAAAAGGCATACCCTCAATATAGACGCCTAAACGACTTCACTCGGGATCAAAATAGCTACGGCCAAGCACAAATGACTACGGCTATACGGCTACACCAGCCAAACTAATGCGACTCTGGGATGCGCAACCGTTCCTACAATATCACAAGCCTTCAATTAATTTGAATCTGCTTCGAAAAGAATCGGTTAAACAAGCTACCCTCGGCATAGGCAAAAGAGCTTCGATCATGCCATCTTCAAATCATAAGCTTCGAGCTACTCAGCCTCCAAGCTAAACCTCCCAGGGTGCTTGATCATCACCACAAAATGACTCGTAATCGAGGTTCTTACCAAACCATCAAAGAGTAAGGCAAACATTATCTCAAAACTTTCTTAACGAGAGAAAAATAAAGCCAACAAAAGGTCGCTTCGACCCAAGGCGTAAGAGCCATTGTCGTTAGCCCGCACAAATACAAACTTGAGGGTCAAATGAGCTCTAGTCATAACTTAATTCAGAGACTTAACCTAAAATAGTTCACTTCATATGCCTAAGCACAAAGCATAAGAGCCATTGTTGCTAGCCAAGTGAGCCTCAGAGCCACACACATAAAAGATCACTTCGATCAAAGGCATAAGAGCCATTGTCGCCAGCCTATTGAGCCTTAGGGCCACACACATAAAAGATCGCTTCGATCAAAGGCATAAGAGCCATTGTCGCTAGTCCATGCAAACATAAAATCTTAAGGGTCAATGAGATCGAGTCGAAACCCTACTCGGAGACAAAACCCAAAACAATTGAGCAAAAACATAAGAGCTCAAGTGCCGGCTTATACTAAAGGTCATATCAACCAAGTGCGTAAGAGCCCACGGGCCAACCTAATGAACCCCAGGGCCATATAACGAATCTAAGTATTCCCACCAACTTCGAGACAGTTCACCTGGACAAATTCGAGATAGAAAGGGGTACGGAAAAGTAAAGCCACAAGGTTTTCTTTTATATACATACACGAAAATACACAGCCTCCATTAACAAACATGCTTTGAAAATTCTATGTACAAAATGGAAAAATCTACTCCCTCCCCCTGGGAACTACGGCTTACCAGCCTCATCTTTATTTTCCTCAGTGTTGGATAGAAGTAACTGAGCATCACGCCCGTCTGCCCTCGCTCGCTCCAACTCTTCCATGAAAAAAAACCCTTGGCACGGATCTCCTCGAGAATCTTTCTTCGAGAATTGCAACAAGCATATTCTTTGATCCTCTCTTCATGATCAATGATCCTTCTCAAATCGGCTTGAGCATCAGTAGTGTCCTTTAAATAAATCGACATCTCTTAATCAGCCTTAGTCGGCTCCGTAAGGCTCCGGTCTGGGCATCAATAATCCCAGCCCGAACCTTTAAAATCTCGGGTTCAGGCTTCGTGATCATCTTCGTTTGAACTAAATAATTGCTACGAGCTAAGCAGAGTTGAACCTCGAAGGTAGGAACTTTAGCCAAGGCACCCTTCTCCTATGAAGCCTGAACCTCCACCCAATCTCTTAGCTCGTCACAAAAACTCTTAGCTCGGTCAGCTTCATCCGGAAGACGTTCCAGGGCTTTCGTCTTTTTCTGCAATGGGATAGACAAAGTGTTAGCCTCAGAATCTAATAGGCAGAATGCATACTCACCTAGGACGAAAACTATCTGCTCCATCAAGTAGCTCTCGTAATTCAAGCTCCGGCTCGCCTCAAACCGCAAGTGTGCCAGCTTGACTTCCTTTTCCTCGCAAATGAGCCTAAGGTATCTATCCTCATCTATAGCTTTCCGGAGCCTGGATTTATGACAAAGCAGCTCAAACTTAAGCATGTCAAATGCCTGCAAATGAATACCCGATAAGAGAAGGAAGTTACGGGATTCGAAAAGCCTATGTTGAAACTCACCGAAGTAAAGCCGTCGGACTTCCTTGAAGGCCGAGCGCACATCTGTTGGTCTAGCTCCCCCAATCTCAAAAGAATCGACTCCGGTCGAGGTGCGATCACTCATAGAAACCACCTTTCCAGAATCAGGAACCATGGTTGAGGCAGGCTCAAACGATGTTTCCGACTCGAAGCCCCGGCCCTATTTTTCCTTACTCTAAGCGCCATCACCCTACGAAGGCATATCCCACATATTATTGTCGTTATTTAGCTGGGGAACTGGCAATCCCTCCCCCTCTCCAGTGAAGTACGACCTTGCCTCAGAAGGCTCTCTGATACCTACACTAGCAAGATTAATACGCAGAAAGGGAAGATATCTCTCCAAATGAATAAAGGGAAAGGAAAAAGTAGTATAAACACGCACCGTGATATTTGCTTCCTATCTGCCCCAAGACGAAGCTCGCCATTTTTGCTCCTTACAAGTCGAGTGGGTCCCCAATTACCGAACCCAACCAAGAAGATCAGGAACGTCGCCCGGTGCCTATTAAATCGCTACAGAAAAGGAAAGGCACTGTTACGAAACTAGCCTTCACCATACACAAATTTGAGAAGGCATGGGATGTACCACTTACATGAATAGTTCCATTCCTTGGGGAATGACATAAGTTCCACAAGGATAACGTCACCAGTTCGGACCCGGACGAGCCGACTCAACCACTTGCGATCTCCATCTTTCTCATCGTTAACAATGAAAGGTGTGGTCGAGCGATAGTGCAAGTTAGTAGACCTAGATTGTGAAAGGGCATGTACAATCTAATGAGATGACTGGGCGTGAATTCAAGCCCGCCTTCTCCGTAAAATTTATCATCATCAACACTATTCGCAAAAATGACGGGTGGATCATTCATGGTAACCCGATACTTTAAATAAAAGTCGAGCAACACCCTATCAAGGGGACCCAATGTGAAAGGATACGTGTACACATTCAGGAATCTATCGGCACCATCTGTGATTCCCCCACCCAGGAAAAGTATCTGTAGCGCTACTTTCTCCCCCAATCCGCAGTCTCTTCTCACTAACTCAAGGTGTTACTCTCCTATCAAAGAAATAATCTTCAAGGTGAACTCTAGTTGATCATGAGCATCGCGAGCATAACTCTCCCCTCTCTGCCGAACATACCCTGATGTAGTAGATATGGCTATGGCAAGACTAGAGAACTAAAGCAGGAACATGTGCAAATACTTTAGTGCTGAGGTAATGAAGGGCTTAAAGCTAAAGAAGAAGGATAACTATAAAAAAATAGTTGGATCTCCAAAGGAGCATAAGCGACCCTATATATGGAAAGAAACTGCAGCGACCCGCCTACCTAAAGGCCAAACGGCATCATCACCAATCGTGAGGTGGTAACTGACCTCGAGGATCTTCACCAAAAAGAAGTTAGGTTATTGGAAGCTGACAACATCTCCGTCGGTCCCGAGGTGGTACCTGACCTCGACGACCTCCATCAAAAAGAAGTTAGGCTCTAGCCAACGACATCATCACTAATCCCAAGGTATTACCCGACCTCGAGTACCTCCATCAAAAAGAATATAGGCTCTAGGAGGCCAATGGAATCATCACCAATCCCAAGGTGGCACCCGACCTCGAGACCTCCATCAAAGGAAAATTATGCTCTAGGAAGCTGACAACATCATCATCCCCGAGGTGGTACCTGATCTCGAGGACTTCCATCAATGAAAGAAATTTCGCTCCAGAGATAAAAACACTCAAAACTCTATTTGCAAGGGCTTGACCTTGGAATATCATCTAAAACTGGGCAGTCCCTCATCTGGGACCTATCTACAACGCCTTAAGATGATATACATTAAGTTTAAGGCAAATCTCCAGAAGCCCTGAGTTATCCCTCACTCGAGATCTCAAAAGCCTAATGACAATCTCCATCCTCGAGATTCTGAGCGAGTCCCCCTCGAAGATTATCGTAGGATCTAAAGGCTAAGTGTCGATTTTGGGGTTCGAAGCCCTCCTTCCATTCTACTCAAAGTAACAGTCCCGAGGATACGAGTTTATCGGATTAATCCAGTTTTGGCCCAAGGAATAGCAAAGGATTCCATGGGAAACCATTTTTATTAACCGAAGGTCAGAAAGAATAATCACACCCGGGTTCGATGTTGGCAATAGCCAACAGACTCGAGCATTTAGAATCTCCACAAACATAAATGAAAGGGAGTATAGCAAGCATCGAAGACAAAATTGAAGAAACGTCTTGATATTTATAAGCATTCTACTACAAAAGCCCACGAGAGGTCCTTACATATGATTACAAAAGCCCACGAGGGATCCGTACACAGAAAAAAAAAAGAAACGAAATGGTACACATATAGTAAAAGCCTAGAGCCTAGTCCACTCTCGAAGGTCCATCCTCGGCAGCAGCATCTTCGAGCATCATCTCCTCGGGCATACATCCTCAAAGACAATATCTTCCAAGTGTCGTCCCATCGGGAGTCTTATCTTGACCCTCTAGAATGGCATCTTCAAAAGGGAAGATGTAGAAGAGGAGAGTGATGGAGAAGATCAAAGTGACGAAAAAATAAAACGAAAGGATCAAAGAAGTGGCTGGGTGAAAAATCTGGCTAGTATGAACTTCACCATTGCTACTATTGTAAATCCACTTCTTGGGACGTTGCCCCAGCGCGGGATACAACAGTTAGCAGATAGTATCGCCCCACCCCAAGGAAATCAAGATGGTGTAGTGCACCGACGGGGGTAGGATGGTGAGCAGCAGAGTATAGTCTGAATTCCCTCGTAAGCAGCGGTGTATAATCCAAACATCTTCCCAAGATGGAAGAAATCAGCCTCCCTATCTCCCCATCTCGACCCAATGGCGACAGCGCTAGCAGCAATAACAACAACAACAAGTTGGTGCAATCTCTCTCGATAAGGAGGGGCACAGGGAAAAGGCCATGGTACAACTGATGAGGACACCGCCAGGCAACTTTAAGACCACGGGCCTCAAACATAGGAAACGACAGTGTATGAGGATGGAAAGAAGAAATGGAAGAGAGACTGATTGAAGAACACTTGAATAAGGACTTAGTTCCAGAAAGCCCCATTTATAGAAATATGGGAGTAACGGGCAGGCCCAATCAATACTTTTTTGAAAAACGCAACCGACGGTGCCATCAATGTATTTGAAAGACAGATTGGCAAGTTCAGTTAATGCATCATTGAAAAATGAGTCAACGGTAATATTATAGCCTTGAAGAATGGGAATCGACAGCGCATTGAATGATGCTGAAAAGACAAGTCCATGGAATGCCCCGATTAACGTGAAGGCTTACGTCATAAGTATGATGCCGTCAATGTAACTATATCAATGGGAAGTCCAAAGAATCGGATGTCAAGATCGTTTCCTGTCGCTCCTATCTAAGAAACACGGGGACCATCTCTATACGGAAAAATTGGAGGGTCGAATTTCTCGTCATTAAGGCATCTCAAAAGATCATCTCGGAGCCTCGATGAAGCAAGGATGTGGGCGTTTCCTCCCTCGAGGTTCGTCGACGCGCAACCTAGGGACAATGGTGACCACGACCATGATAAAAAAGGGGGAGTTCTCAAGGTACATGGAGGACTGACAGAGCCCGTCGGTATAATCTAAACCCGAAGTGGGGTGTCATACCTAGCTGTTCCATTCCCATATCTTTGTAATTAATATATTTTGTACTATGTTAGGATTCCTCTCCTGTATAAAGGAGATCCTTGTCACTTTGTAAAGCATGTTGCTTCAACTGCTCCTCGTGAAATGTAGAAGAACATTCTATCTGCTCTCTAATATACTCTCTTGACATTATTGCTCTCGTTTTATTATTTTCATATTTGTTCTTCATTTATTGCTTATTATTGGCCACAAAAAGCCTTCGTGGATTATCTTATAATTATTAGCCCTCCCCCGATTACCCTCAATAGCTCGTAGCCGAGCCCTGGGATCGACCTCGAGGCCCCGAATCGACAAGCTCGAAGCCCCGATTAACTAGCCTATCGGTTTGATTATAGCTCTCTCCTTAACTTTTATCTTGTTTCTAAGTCTCACATCTCTAGCATCAACTACTTAACAATTAGCATAAAAATAAATCACATATTTTTAGAGTCTTATAAATAAATTTAATTGTTATTATCATTTTCACGATAAGCAATTTGAGCCGGCACAATAGCCCACCCTGCATAATTTGGGAGCAGAAGACAACGGAGAATGAAAGATCATGAGTGAACACATCATACATTTTACACATTAAAAGATTTTACAGCCTGATTAAATATCAACGCATCTATGTGGGAAATTTGACCCCTCATGATTTCCCATAGTTTGCATAAAATTAATTAAACACCACTTAACCCAAAAACCATGCACTTGCATGAAAACACAAAGCCAAGAAGAAAAAAACGTTAAAGAACAGCCCATGAAAACATTATCTAGACAAACAAGTAGCGAGGAGCATTTCTTGCTTTTGTTGCTAATTTAAAAAACAATAATTTACTATTTAATTTTTCTCCTTATAAGTTTGTTTCCTTGTGTCCAGTGGAGGAAACTTCTGCCGTGACAACTGCTGCATCATTCTCATTTGCTTTAAGGAATGGCACCCTACTTACTGAGGCTGATTTAGGCAAAGTAACATTATCCCCTGATTTGGGCTTAGTGTCCAACTTGTCCTCTGATTTGTACTTGTACCAAGATGCCCAATAGAGATAATTTATAAAGTTTAGGCAGCTTAAAATGGCCAAGAACCAATAGAAAAGTTGCAAATTATTCTGATCCAAATCTTGACCAGCCAACCATCCTTTCTTGCTTTGTGAAAATCTTTTGGTCACTGAATTGATAATATCCACAAAAATACTGCTCAAATAGTACCCAAAAGAGAGTGAAATCCATGTAAAAGAAGTAGACAGTGACCTCATTCCTGCTGGTGCTTCCTTGTAGAAAAACTCAAGCATTCCCACTAAGGTAAACATATCAGCAATTCCAAAAATCCCATATTGAAAAGATAGCCAAAATACATGGATAGGTTCCAATGGATTTTTCAAAGATTGGTGTTTTCTTTTTATCTCAACAAGTGCAGCTATACCCATGGACATAATCGAAAGGACTAATCCGACGCCGACACGTTGGAGTTGTGTGATGCCAGAGGGATGATTGGTGATTTTTCGTGCAAAAGGAACAAATACAAAATCATAAATTGGTATGAGAATACACATGAAGAGTAATGGAATTACTGGAACTGAAGGTGCTGGAACTTCAAAAGAACCAAAGTGACGATTCATTCGATAGCCTTGTTGGACTGAGAATGTTTGGAGTTGGGCCAAACATGTGTTCATTAAAATTGTGCTACCAATTATAGGCAACATTCTTGTTAATATTTTCACTTCTTCTACTTTGGTCATTGTGCAAACTGTCCATTGTGTTGGCTCAACAGTTTTTCGAAGAATTGCAGCTTTGTCTAAGTACCTGCATTAATAGACTATAACAAGTTAAACCACATTAATCATATTTACAAAAATTGCAATATATCAATGTATACAACTTAAATCATACTATATGATTAGAATATGTATACAAACATCATCCGGCTAAGTTCTAGAATTATGTAGCCAATCTTAATATAATTATTTAGCAATAATCCTAGCCACTAATGAGCATCAATTTTCAAGAATAATATCACAACCTCAATCGAATGAGTATTTGGTACCCTTTAACCTGTCACATTAATTTTCAACATTAACGAATTTGTTTAAATAAGTATTATAGGATCTAATGTACTTGTGATACTTTTGGGAAATCACAACTTCTCTTTTAAAAGTGTCTAGCGGGCGTTTGGACATAAGAATTGCAAAACTTTCAAAAAAATAATTTTTATAAGTGAAAATGATATTTGAAAATTGAAGATGTGTTTGGACATGAATATAACTTTTGGATTGTTTTTAAATTTTTGTGAGTGATTTAAGTAAAAATTTTGAAATACAGCTTTTTAGAGTTTTTAAAATTTTCGAAAAATTCCAAAATTCATCTTCAAGTGAAAGTTAAATTTTTTATGACCAAACACTAATTTCAAAAAAATATAAGAAAAAATTCTTATGTCCAACTTTTCAAAAATGACCCACAAAAATTTATGCACCGGTTTCCCTTTTACTTCTTGTCTCTTTTTCCCCAATTCGGGTCTTTAAATTTAAAAAAAAAATAACAAAATAAAAGCATGAAATCATAGCCGTCCAATGAAATTAGTGAGAGATATAATATGCATTACCTGAATTGATCAGTATGTGCAATTTTTGGCTCTGATGAGTCTGATTCTTTCACATTGATCTCATACAACTCTTCTGGATTTTCTGGTAATTGTAAGTTTCGGTTTCTAATTGCAACCTTGATAACCTATATATTATACCATAAATTTGTTTTAGAGATTTTACATTATATATCCTATGTAATTGAAAAAAGTACACGATGCTTAGTTATATTATATAACAGTCATGCAATTAGTCCTGAATAGTGTCATGATTTAATTTATTTTAAGAATTTCCTATTTAATATTCTGGGCCATGAATATTTGATGATAAAATAAAATTACTGCAGGCTTTAATAGTCTGTTTTAGTCTGAACCAAAAAAATAATAATAAAGAAAAAAGAATATGTAACTTCTTGGAAGTATGATTAATTTCAGAAAATTGACCAATGTAGGGATTTAAATTAGGATAGAGGCGAGGTACATAAATGCATTATGCATATAATTTGACTATTGCCCTTAATATTTCTATGTTGGCAGTATTTGTTTTACTTAAATTTTTTATCTTAAGAATATTTACATAATCAGTATATTTTTAATGTAAGAGTTTACTGACGGTGTAAAATATATTTACCCATTAGGTTACTTATAAGATATTACATGTAAAACTTTATGATTAATATCACTCCTAGTAATTGGAAGCCTACTATGACATGTAATTATGTACCGACTATATAAAGAAATACTACATAATCGATATATATAACTTAAATCCTTAAACTAATTAATGTAAGTTTTAAGCACTAGTAAGTAACCTAGTAAAGATGGTAATTATCTAACATCTTCTAGTATAAAAAATCTAATATATATAACTTCAATCGTTACTTAAATATTAAAGAAAAAGTACTATAGCTACTAGAAAACTGGTATTTTTTGTCCAAGACATATCGGTCGAAATCGGTCGGAAATTAAGCCTTTGATCGTAAAAGAAAAAAAAATTCTGACAACGAAATAGTAGTCTCACAACAAAAAAAAAATAAAAATTTCGACCGATTTCCGTCGGAAATTAGTCAATACTTGACCAATACCCGATCATACTTGTATATAATACCAAAAAATAAATTTTTATTAAAATTATTTCAAATTTCCGATCGAATTTACACAGTTTTTTAGTCGTGTCTTAGTCATCTAGTAGTGTCCTTTAATGAGTGTTACGCGATGCAAATATAGATTAGTTGGATTCCAAAATAAATATAAGTCCCAAAAGAACGATTAAAAAAAGTAGTCTTTACATATACGAAATAAATAAATGAAGAAGAGAGTGGGAATTTTTGAACCTGTAATATCCTTGTGAGAGGGCTTCCACCAGGAACATGAAGTCGGTAGAAAGGCTTTCCAAAGAGAAAGATAAGGAAACCAAGGAAAGTACCAACCAAACTAATTAGGAAACCAATCCACCAACCTTTATTACTGCTAACCCAAACAACAACAGTGACTCCAATTGCTGAACCTGACACTGAGCTAAGCAACAGCCAATTGAAGTATCTTCCAACAGCATTGGCCTCATTTGGATCAAACTGGTCAGCACCTAATGCTGGAAGTGCTCCCCTTACCCCACCAGTCCCCAATGCTAATAAGCAAAGTGAACCATAGAATAATAATCCTATCCCACCTTCTAAACAATTTGACTTGCCACATACTTGTGGTTGCAAACTTGAGCAACGAGCTTGAATTGTCATCAATGTCCATGCCTACATACGAAGAAACTAATATTTTGACGGCTCGTTTGTTATAAAAAAAATTATATTAATATACTGACCGTCAGGCTGTTGAAAATTTGACGCTAATATTATATTTACAGATGGAAAAATTTCAACCCATCGCGCACTGATCGTTCCATACATCGAGGAGGGTCATATATACAACGACGGAGCCAGAATTTTTATTAAAGGGTATCAAAATATATAAAAATAAACATAAGAGAAGTCAACACATAGTAGTATATATGTATACTATAAATTAATCATTATGGAGAAAACTAATGACTTACAAGTATTTCAGCTGTTCCGAATATGAGAATGGTATGGAATCTGCTGAGGTAAGTATCAGAAATAAAACCACCAATAATGGAGAGCAAGTACGTTGAGCCCAATAAGTTAGTGACAGTGTTGGCTGAGCCGCTGAGGTCCAAATGCATTTTGAATGAGAAGTATAATACCATACTCACCATGTTTGCTACAAATCCAATGTTGTCTAATCCCACAAAACCTACAAAGTAATAATTACGACGAAATATCAAACATTAATTAACCATTTGTTAACTACAAAATTTCCCAACGTTAGGACAGGAAATAACTCTCTTACCATAGATGAAGGAAGAAGCTCTGAATCCACCTTTTCCTTTAATTTTGTATGAGCTTACAGAATTGTACTCTAACTTTGTACCTTCCTCCTGACAACACATAAAAAGAAGCAAGAAAGTTATTTTTTTTTTTTTGTTGGGGGGTGTTAATTAAGGGGTAGCTGGGAGAAGGGGGGGAGGGTAGAGAATAGCAATTAAGCACTGACCATTGTTGCAGAAAGTTGAGAGGATTGTCAGTAAGGTAGTGAAATATATAACTGCCAATTCGTGCGTTGAATGACAACGTTCTATATAATATTCACGGCTTGACATTCGTCGCTTTCTTCCTCTCTCTGTCATGATTTAGATATGGCTGGCACCTAAGTTGGGTTTACCTTTCCATAACAGCACAAAATATGGGTTGTGGCCACTCCCATCCACTAAATTAAAGAACGTATTTTTATTACTTATAACTTTTTATTTCACCAATTAAAAGGGCGAATCCAGGAGGATTTAAGTACTTTGGAATATGTGTAATCTTATTGTATGTATATATTTTAATTTCTTTTTATATTTATACAATATTCAAATCTGATCGAAAATAATAAGTTCAATTGAATTACTAGAACCCTCTTAAATCTGCCGTTGAGTGCTCCAATTATCTGGTTAACTTGCACTATTTTTCTCTCTTTTGGGTTAGGGGTATAGAGGAAGGTGGGTTTTAAAATGGAAAAATGAATTAATATGCTATATTGGTCGGACCAATGATAAATGTACTATGCTATAGCCCGATCTTTGGGGATTTGCATCAAGGTAGCATATTCAACTTAATTATCTAAAATTATTAATGTCCTTTTCATGTTTAACTGTGAATTATATAAGAATGATATAGGACCTTCACAAGATTTATGGTTACATAGGTAAAACATCAAATCAACGTTATGATTTTTCATGGAAAATTTGAGGTTATGCCAATTATTGCAAGTCCAACTATTTTTCTGTATCTATATGTATTTCTTTGGGATACTGATCGACAAATTAAAGTGCTCGCACACGGACTGATGGACATATGCACAATAAATAAACAGACATAAATTACATTAAAAAGTTGATTTCTTCATTGAAACAAAAGCTAAATAAGATTGGAATATTATATATCCAGCATTTTAAATGAGAACCTCATTAGTCGTTGGTAGGCATCTTGAACTTAACTACTCGTTAATTTTAGTTATCTTCAGTATTTACGGCATATTCTTTCGCTCATTCTCTGTACGTGTAGAAAACATAGCAAAAATATTTTATCGTCATTAATGTATTTGCTCTTGCAATTGTGGCATCTCCGATGAATACATGACTAAACAGAAACTGTAGTGCCCGTACATTTGATACTTCTTAATTAAATAGTTGTATATAGGGCAAGGGGTTATTGATCAAAGAATTGCTGGTCCAAGTGAATTTTGTTTTGAAAATTGACGAAGGAACTCAAGTATTAATCAGATCTACCATAGTATACATAGACACTGACAGATTCAAGCATAATAAATGTACATGAAGGAAATAAGTTTAATTTGTTATATCCGATACTTCCTGATCGAAAAAGTTGCATAATTGATAATGAAAAAAGAGACGCTATCCAAGATAAGTAAGGAGTTAGAAGATGAAATTAATCAGAACTCTTCCACCAAGGAAGAGTATAGCATTGAAACTCCAGTTATTTCCCGTTCTACTAACTCTATAAGTTACAGGATATTCTCACTCTACGGGAACACACAAAAGCTAAAGTTAAACATGAATTGAGAGCAAAATTGCAAGGCATTTTGCAAGCAATTCTTGTATGATTCAAGTGTGCAAACATGAAGCTACATGAACCAGATAGAAGAACTAGTTCTAAGTGTCTGTATTTTATTCTAGTTTCATTGTAGCAGGTAATTTTCAAATTGTACATTTCAGCTTTATCTAGAAGCAACTGCGTTAGGTACTCTGAGTATTCAAGTTAGAGTTAACTTGAAGTTGTCGCAACAGCTAAGGGCTAGTTGTCACAACGGAATTAGAGGTAATAATTAGGATTACAAGAGTTTTGTAAATATTATTTTGGCTCAGTGATTTAGTGAAGTATTGGGGAAAATCTTACTGAGTAGTAGGTCATGATTTTTTTACCTTTTGGGCCGAGTATTTTCTATGTAAAAATACTTGTGTTCTTTACTTTTTGCATTTATTATTTTCGTAATATTAGTATAAGGAACACATAGAAGAACCATGTCCTTCTATAATCCGTGCATGCGAAAATTGGACACCACACACATCACCCTACCCCCTCCCCTTTGTGGCATTGAAGTATAAAACATCAATTAGTATCAAAGTAGGTTATACTTGAAGAGGCTAACACCTTAGGATAAGATCAACGTGAGTGCACCACCTGAAAATTGGGAAGGGCAATCCACTGCGAGGCCACAAGTCTTTAATGGCTAGTAGTACTCTTGCTGGAAAAATAGGATGAGAGATCACATTATAGAAAAGGACTATGAGTTATGAGACATTGCCACCGATCGACAATTGGCTACTTGAAGAAAAATATTGAAGGAGTAGATGTGCCAAAGACAAGAGTTGATTGCACTATTGACGACTTGAGGAAGTGGGAGAAGAATGCTAAAGCCAGGAAATGGCTTGTTTATGGACTTGGTCCAATGAGTACAACAGAATCCAAGGTTGTACCACTGCTAAGAAAATACGGGACAAAGTACAAGTGGCTCATGAAGGAACATCTCGGGTAAAAAGATCCAGAGAAACTCTACTATACTCTCAATATGAGAGTTTTGCTATGCAGGAAGGAGAAACTATTCAAGAAATGTACATTAGGTTCACTATACTGACAAATAAGCTGAAAACTCTTGGAAGGATTATTTCTGAAGAAGAAAGGGTCGAAAAGATATTGACTAGAGTTTTGCCTATCACTTGGGAAAGAAAAATCACATTGCCATCTAGGACTCAAAAAATAATGCCACTCTCCCTGTGGATGAATTGATTAGAAATCTTACAGCCTATGAACTTAGGAGACAGACCATGAAAATAGATGTACCCAAGAAGGAAAGGAGTTTGGCTCTCAAAATCATTGAAGGTTATGATTTGGAAGATAATGAAATGCCTATGATCACCAAATACTTCAAGAAGTACCTAAGGAGAGGAAAGGATTCTTCAAGAAATGGCAGCTACAGCAAATCAAAAGCTCCTGAGAAAAAACCAATGATGGCTGCTACAAGTGTAGAAAGACTGATCACCACATCAAGAAAGGTCCTCTGTGGTAAATTGAGTAGAAGAAGGAAAGAGCTGAACGAAGGAACAAGAAGAATGAATAGGTTCAACCCAAGAAAAGCAACAGCAAAGGATCAACAAAGGTTATGGTCGCTGCTTGGGGAGATAGCTCTGATGATGATGATGATGTGTTGAACGAAGGAACGGGAAGAAGGAACAGGTTCAACCCAAGAAAAGCAACAGCAAAGGATCAATAATGGTTATAGTCGCTGCTTAGGCAGATAGCTCATATGAAAGCTCTGATGATGATGATGATGATGATGATGATAATGATGATGATGATGATGAATGAGCACTTTTCACTATTGGAGAATCTAATGAAGAAGCTAAGGTAAGTGTTTCTCATCTTAAAGACAAGATTAAATTTTTGTCTAAGGAAAGGTTATCTGAGTTTCTCCTAAAGCTAATTGATGAATTTGAAGATGTAACCAATGAAAAGGAACAATTGTCAAAAGAGTGTGTAGTTTAAAAGCTAAGTGCAAGAACCTGGAATATACGGCTAGTGAAAATGAAAGTGTAAATGCTATGTTGAAGAACTAGGTTCATGAACTTGATAGAACTAATCTAGAACTTAGATCTAAAAATCTAAAATTAAAATTAGGAACAGGTAAAAAGACAGATGATCACACACAACTCACATTAGAAGAAAATATAAGAAAAGTGAAAGATGAGTGGCATAAAAGAGATGAGCAGATAAGAATCCTAAAAGGGGGTTTAAGCAAGGTCAAGCATGAGTTAGACAGAACCTGTAAATGAAACATGTCCTCCAGTACACTTTCATGCTTACAAGAATACCATAGTAGCAACAGAAGAGTACTTAGCTTTGGGAACCCTGCACCTAGGTGGGATCTCAAAAGCAAGTACCTCCCACTTCCTGAGAACAAAACATGCACACACTATGGTAAAACTGGTCACTAAAAAAGTGAATGCTCTACAAAACAAAAGGCAAGTCAAAAGAACAAAAGTTGTTCAAGGGAAAATAGGCTGCCAAGTTGGGCTAAAAACAATTTGATTCATCATTTTTCCTATTTAATGGTACCCAAACTAGTTTGGGTTCCTAAAGCTAACTAATGATTTCTTTTTGCATGTCCAAATGAAGGGGAGCAGCCAAATATGGTACATGGATTGTGATTTATCAAAGCATATAATAGGAAGTAAGAACCAGTTTTTTTCACTTGAGGACCTTAAAGGAAGTAATGTCTTATTCGAAAATGGGAAGAAAGGTGAGATCATTTGGTTGGCAAGGTAGGTAAGACTGACTCTCACTCTATTGAAAATGTCTACTTGATTGATGGACTAAAGTACAATCTAATAAGTGTATCATAATTGTGTAATAGAGGTAACATGGTTGCATTCACCTCTAAAAAATGCTTTGTGATTAATCTTATCACTGACAAGATAGTTTTGCAAGAAAAAAAGAGTGAACGACATATATATTGTGGATCTGTCCACATTCTCAGATAATGAACTGACTTGTTTAAGTGTGTTGGTTTGTGATCCTCCCCCCCCCCCCCCCCGGCACAAATGACATGGACATACCGATCTAAGTTAACTCAACAAATTAGTCTCCAATGACTTGGTGATAGGACTACGTAACATTAAATTCAATGAGATACAGTTTGTGAGACTTGTGCAAGCAGGAAGCAGGTAAGATCCTTTTTCAAAATCAAGAAAATGGTAAGCATTACCAGAACGATGGAACTGGTTCATATGGATCTTTATGGACCAATAACAACATGAGCGGGGATGGTAAGAGATATGTTATGGTGCTTGTTGATGATTATTCTAGGTTTACTTGGACACTGTTTCTAACATCTAAAGATGAATAATTTGGCATGTTCACTTATTTTGTTAGAAAAACTCAAAAACAACTAGGTAATCAACTTACATGAATTATGTCTCATCATGATACTGAATTTAAAAATTCTAAATTTGATAAATTTTGTGATGAGCATGTCATAGATCATAATTTTTCTACTCCTAGAACTCCACAACAAAATGGAGTAGCTAATAGAAAGAATAAGACATTGGAAAAAATGGCTAAACTATGTTTCTTTCTAGTAAACTACCCCATAGTTTCTGGGAAGAAGCTAGGAACACTGCATGTTACATCATAAATAGGTGCATGATTAGACATTTTGTTAATAAGACTCACTATGAGTTACTTACAGGGAGAAAGCCAAATATATTCCATCCTAAGACATTTGGATGCAAGTGCTTTGTGCACAACAATGGTAAAACCTCCCTAGTTAAGTTTGATCTCAAAAGTGATGAGGGGGTATTCTTGGGATATTCTTCACATAGTAAAGCTTATAAGATCTATAATAAAATAACTATGTGTGTAGAAGAAAGTGTACATGTAGTTTTTTATGAAACTAACATTCTTTATGAGAGGCAGGAACATGAAGATGAAGCAATTGGGCATGAAACCACAACCCAAACTCAAGCTGCACCAAAGGAAGGAATAGGTGATGGATACCTAGGGAAACCTGATAGGGGGAATTGAACAAAGAAGAACTAATCCTCAAACCTTGAGGGAACCTGTCCATAAACATGTTCCTCAGCAATAAAACACGGAAGGAACATCTAGGGAAACTAGTTGGTTGTGAAACCTTACAAGCACCAAATTTCTTATCCATTAAGAACATAATTACTGATCTAACCTTTGGAATCAAAACTAGATCTTCTTTGAAGAATCTTTGTGCTTTTGATGCCTTTTTATCTCTTATTGAACTTAAAAATGTTTTGAGGCTTTGCAGGATGCCGACTGGGTGAATTTTATGCAAGACTAACTCAACCAATTTGAGAGAAGTCAAGTTTAGCACCTGGTACCAAGACCCAAGAACTGATAAGTAATTGGTAAAAGATGGGTCTTCAAAAACAAACTTGATGAGATGGAACAATTACAAGGAACAACGTAAGATTGGTGGTTCAAGTTTATAGTCAAGAGAAGGGCATAGACTATGATGATACCTTTTCTCCAGTCGCAAGATTAGAAGCAATTAGACTCCGCATAGCCTTTGTTGCTTACATGGAATTCACTCTCCATTAGATGGATATCAAGAGCGCGTTCCTCAATGGCTATCTAAAGGAAGAAGTGTTTGTCAAGCAACCTCCAATCTTTGGAAGCAAGGAATGTCCTGATCATGTGTACAAGCTTGACGAGGCACTTTATAGGCTCAAGCAAGCTCCAAGAGCATGGTATGAAAGACTATCAAAATTCTTGCTTGAGCATGACTACAAGAGAGGTAAAATTGATAATACTTTATTCTTGAAAGAAAAAGGTAAAGATCTCTTAGTAGTTCAGATATATATTGATGATATAATCTTCTGAGCAACTTCTGATAAGTTAAGTAAAGAATTTGCTAAACTAATAGGGAGTGAATCTGAAATGAGTACGATGGGTGAGCTTAATTTCTTTTTAGGCAAATTAAACAAAACTCAAATGAAAGTATGATCCATCAGCAAAAATGTGTGAAAGAGTTGCTTAAAAGGTTTTAAATGGAAATTCCAAAGAAATTGACACTCTTATAGCAACAACCAGAAAATTGGATATAGATGAATCTGGTTCATCTGTTGACCAGAAGTTGTATAGGGGAATGGTTGGTTCTTTGCTATATATCACTGCCAGCAGACCTGACATTGTTTGTGCTTGATTTCAGGAAAATCCAAATAAGTCTTACTTGACTGTTGTCAAGAGAGTCTTGAGGTGCCTAAAAGTCACCACTAATCTTTGTCTCTTATATCCTAAAGGTAGTAATCTCAACTTAGTGGGATATGATGATACTGATTATGTATATTTTCTTGTGGATAGAAAGAGCACCTCACGTATGCCATACTTTCTTGGCTCATGCCTTGTGCCTTAGGCTACCAAAAATCAAAAATTATGTGGCCTTATCTACTGCTGAAACTGAGTATGTTGTTGTTGCTACATGCTATGTTCAATTATTGTGGATCAAACAGCAACTAATGGATTTTGGAATTGATTTAGGTTGTCTCCCCATATTCTTTAATAACATTAGTGCAATTAGTATGACTAAGAACCCAGTTCATCATAAGAGAACTAAGCATATACATGTTAGGCATGATTTTTTAGGGACAACTATGAGAAAGGTTTGATCATTGTGGAATTTTGTGCTACTGACAAGCAAATAGCTGACATCCTCACAAAACCTCTAAGTAGATATCACTTTGAAAGGAATAGGTTAGAATTAGGGATGATTAAGATCACCTAAAAGGAACCAGTTCTAACTCAAAAATTAGTAAGAAAACTGTGAATTTTTGTACATAATTGGATTAGATTTTTCTCAATCTCATACTTTCATCAGTATACTCTTGTGACATGTCCTAAAATGACTCATTCATCCCTAATGATATTATCTCTCTTTTCTTGAAAAATTCAAACTTACAAAAGAGATTTCTCAATAAAGAGCCTGGTTCATCGAGATTACTTGGTGTATACTCCACTCTGCATATTATAATTATATTTGGATTATGATTAAGAGGAGAGTCCTATTTAATCCCAAACCCTTTTGAACTTATCCATTATGAAATGAGCCAGTTTCATTCAAAAAAAGTACAAAAGCGCATTAAGTGCCCAGATTCTAGGGAAACTCTTCAACGTCTTTTCTAACTGAATTTCAGTTTAATAAGACTTTTGAAAAAGGTTGTCGTTGCCCAATTAAACACCACCTCCTTAAATTGATTAGATCTTAGTGTTTCTTCACTTCTAGTTCCCAAGCCGTCAAAATTCTCTCCCTCTTCTATCAACTTCCAAATACACTCAAACTCATCTTTTATCATACCTAAGCACAAAAATGTCTGACCCCTCTGAGAATCCCTCATCACCACCCAAGGAAAGCATACCCACAATATCTATTACACATTCAACCACACCCGTCTCTAAAGAAAAAGGAAGGATAAAGATGATGGCTCGCAAAGTTGTTGCTGGTGGACAGTAAATCAAGAAAATAAATGGAAAATTGAAAGAGAATAGGGAAGAAGAACCCTAAAAATTTGATGAATCATTCAAGTCTTCTACTGAGGGGGAAGAAACTGTTTCTTTTGAGACAAAGGAGGTAACACCTGAACCTAAATTTACTCCTGAAATCATCTTTGAGGTTGCTACAAATCTAGAAACTAGGTTTTTTCTAGTAGGAACTTTGGCTGGTGTTGCAACAACTAAGTCTCGGAAAATTAGTGGTAAAAATAAAAAGAGAAAAGAAATGAGAGTGGGATGCTCGAAGTGCTATGAGGGGAATGGGAAAAGGAGTGGTCGGATCTTTACCCACTCATGTTGATTTAACTAAAGAATTAGGTGATATGGTAGTGTGGAGTGAGGAATCTGCTGAAGAAGAAGAGAATGTGGAAGAAACATAGGAAGTGGGTCTAGAGAAAATGCTGAGGGGTTGGTTTAATTAGGGAAGGATGCTTAAGAACCTGTTCTATCTGAGCAGGAAACCTCATATACCTACTGAGAAAGGTATCTAACAGTTACAATCCTAAAAGGAAAAGGAGTTTAGGAGTCAAATTCCTTGTATTTCTAGGGCAAACAAGAAAAGAAAGGTTTCTTCATCTATCCCCATAGAGACTCCTCCTACAAGAGGAAGAACCACAGAGTTTTAGAAGAAGCAAAGTTAGGCTAAACTGGAAAAGACCAGAAGAAAGTTGATGCTAAGGGAAAGAAGAAGGTGGTTGAAATTGATGAGATGGACCTAGTCCTTCGGGATGAAGAAGAGACAGAAGAAATGGAGGTTGCGACTCCAATGGAAAAGAAAGTCAAGGCTTCCACAAAGAAGTCTGTTTCAAAAACAAAGTCTGCTGAGCCATCCACTTTGACTAAAAGAATCAGGTCTGCATTAAAATCAAGAAAGGGGAAAATAAAGGAGGAAGAAGAATGAAGTGGATAAGTAGAAGAAGAATATGATTCTGAGGACAAGATGGTTATGTTTGGGAAGCGAGCCATATTGAAAGGTAGACTCCTCAGGAACTTATAGGGGGAATGGATGTTAATGTTTCTAGAGAAGTTACAATTGCAAGGTTGGAAGGATATGGTCCTTCAGATGGATGGAAAGCTGGCCAGAACTAAGATTGTGGAGCTCATGAAAAATTATGAGATCAAAGATGGTAGGGCCACCAGTTTAGTCAAGGGGGTGACAATAAGGTTTGATATAAAGAACTGGGAGAGATCTTAGGTGTACCTACTGAAGGGCAAAATTACTTTAAGAAGCTCAAATGGCCAAGTCTAAAGAATCTCCCTACTGCCTTGTCATCACTAGGACACTCAATGACAATGAAAAATATATTGAACCCAAGACTATTTATAAAAGTGAGATGAAGCCACCTCGCAAAGTGTTGCTTGAATTTGTGAAAAAAGTTGTGTTGCCTAAGCAGGAACGGAGGCACATTGCCACATTCATGGACCTGGTCCTTATGGAAGTTTGTACAGTGGGAGGCAAATCAATTAGCCTGGATTTATCATCCAGCTTCTTGACAGGGTTCTAAATAGCACCAAAACCCATGTCATTCCTATGTGTTTTTATTCTCTCGGTTGTACTTGAACACTTTAAGGTACCCATCAAGAAATGGGAAGTTGGAACAAGCAAGGATCATTTTGGGGCTAACACTCTAACTTCTTGTGACTATGAAGTCCAATCCCCTCCCAAGGGACTTAGTTCATCCAAAAAGGTATCTGTGAACAGCAAAGTGTGAGCTTTGGTGCAAGAAAGTGGGGCTAAGGATGCTGAAATTAAAAAGCTAAAGAAGAGGTTGTTGGCAGAAGTAGATACTGAGAGAGATTCTCTCGGAGCTAAGCTGGCAAAGGAGAAGGAGAAGAATTATGTCATTCTTCAATATATACTGAAACTACTTCAAGCCAAAATCCAAAAGCCAACAACCTGGTCCTTCCCAACCTTAAGAATTCTAGCATAGTTAGACCGACCGGTGACCCAGATGGGATTTTTTTTGTTTCTTTTGCTCATAATCTAGTGTTTTTATTTATTTTTATGCTTTGTGGTGGGATCTTTTCAATCAATAAAATTCAGTAGTTTTGCTCTAACTATTTTTTGATACTTCTTAGATGGTTAATATCTTTAGATTGATAAGAGAAAGTTGAATCCATGATTGCATTTAAAGTAGTCACAATGGCCATGAGTAATTTCCATAAAAATCTGGTTATCTAACATGATTATGAAACTTTTTGATGATGCCAAAAAGGAAAATTAGGTTTTGTTTTTACTTTGAAGTGTGATGTTTATAACCTAATGAACCTGGTCCTTGATTATTAATGACTTTAAAGGGTAAAGTGCTCTAACTTTGTATTGATGTTGAGCTGAGTTGAAACGTGGCCTACACTTATAAAAAGCACAGAGCTTATCATCACCAAAAAGGAGAAATTTGTTGGTCCAAGTGAAGTTTTTTTTGAAGATTGACAGAGGAACTCAAGCATGAACTAGGTCCATTCACAGTGTACCCAGACACGAGCAGATTCAAGCTTAAGGGATGCACATAAGGGAGATAAGCTTAACTTATTATATCTGATATCTCCTAATCAAAAATGTTTCATAATTGATCAGGAAAGGACTCTTTACTCAAAGAGAACACTATCCAAGATAAGGAAGGAATTAGAAGTTGAAGTTAACTAGAACTCTTCTACCAAGGAAGAGAATCGCACTAAAATTCTAGTTATTTCCTATTCTACTAACTCGATAAATTACAGAATGTTCTCATTCTACAAGCACGCACAAAAGCTGAATTTAAATGGGAATTAAGAGCAAAATAGTAAGGCACTTTGCAAGCAATTCTTGTGTGATTCAAGTGTGCCAACCTAAAGTTACATGAAATAAATGGAAGAACCAGTTCCAAGTGTGTGTCTTTTAATCTAGTTTTATTGAAGTAGGTGATTTTTAAATTGTACCTTTTACCTTTATCTTGAAGCAATTGTATTAGGTACTGTGAGTATTCAAGTTAAAGTTAACTTGAATACTCAGAGTACCACAATGGGATTAGAGGTAATCCTTAGGGTTATAAAGAGTTTTTCTAAATATTATTTTGGCTCAGTGATTTAGTGAAGTATTGGAAAAAATTCTACTAAGTAGTAGATCGTAGTTTTTTCACCTTTTGAGCTAGGTATTTTTCACGTAAAAATACTTATGTTCTTTACTTTAGGCATTTATTATTTTCGTAATAGTAGTATAAAGAACACATAAAAGAACCAGGTCCTTCTATAATTTGTGCATGTAAAAATTAGACACAACACAAATTATCTTCTCTCTTGTGTGGCATTAAGGTATAAAACATTAGAAGTACTTCCGACCTAAAGAAATGTTGATGGTGATAGTCTAGTCTTGTAGAGAGAATGTGAAAAATCTATATATAACATTAGTCACTTGTACTTGCTCTTTTTGTTTCCTTAAACACTTTCAGCCTTGAGTAATTAAACTAATGGTTGAGTATTTGCATTTCTTGACTATATTAAAGGTGTGTTTGATATGAAGAAAAATATTTTTCGAAAAATATTTTTAATTTTTTAATATTTAGTTGGATTAAATATTTCTCGAGGCGCAAACCGAGTCATATCACTGGTTAAAATTGTAGACTCACTGCTATGTTAGCTTTCAGATGTTAGCCAATTGGACTGCCTACTAAAGCTATAGTGAAAAAAAGAATTAAAGTTAGGAGCAACTCTTTTCCAAAGCCAAAAGATATACAGGGCTTAGCCAAATAGGGCTGGGTACTAGTACCTAGCTACTTATTATTCACAAGAAAATCTATGCATATTAAACTCCTTTTAGATTAGAACTTCCAATTCAAGAATAGTGAAGTTTTTCAAATGAAATTGAGTGGTTTGCTGTTCTTTTCTTTGTTGAGTTGTGATAACTTTTCCTCTTTTGAAAATTAGCAAATACAAATTCCTCACTTATTGATTGCATTATCTAGTCTTTGAAGTTGGTGTTGTTGTGGGCACATTGATGCTAAAGTAGATATAACATCTTTTGCCCACTCCTACATGGCTTGTCTAACAAAGCCAAATCTAGGTAAAGTAGAACTTCATGGGCCCAAAGGAGTTGAAAGCAAATTCTTGGCTGGGGTCAGGCTTAAATCCAACTAAAATTTTCTTCCATGTTCCCTACGTTCTATTTTATATAATACTATTTCCTTATTAGTTTATTTTTAAAAAAATATCATTTTTATAAATTTTAAAATAAACTTAAACTTTTCATTTTGCCTCGTAATGATAAACTTTTACATATGTGATGTCAAAAGTCATATAGTTGTCACCCAATTATATGACATATTTAAGACCTCAAATTTTAAAAATATTATTTTCATAAAGAGTCAAACTATGTCATAGAATGGCAGATCCATCTTAGCTACCATGGGTGCTTTTGAAAACAACACTACTACTTATACAGAAAAAGTAATAATTTATACGAATATATTAACTCAACATTCAGTCTGCGAAGCAATTGTCAAATCAAGAATAATTAAGTACTCACGACCATAAAACTTAAAATGGTAGTAGGAGTATAAAACAATAAGAATAGGGCTCCATCTCCATTAAGAAGAAAAAGAAAGAAAAGCATGCACCTCCACCAAAGATGATCGTTTTGTTGGATCACTTCTTTTTAAGTAACAAATACAACTCAGAAGAAGGATCTTCCAAGTTGATTAAAGGAAAGAAAAGCGGATATATCTCCTGACCAGAAATGTGAAAAGCAACGTGATGTATCCATTTGAGCTTGAGCTTTTTCTTCTTCTTTTTTTCTTTTTTTTTTCATTTTTGGTGTGTCAACTGTCAAGTCATTCAATAAAGATCCATGGCTAGCCCATGGTTAATTAGCGACCCATCGACAGATACTGTACGAGGACAATGGCCAGTTATGTGCAGTCGCATTCGCTAGCGAGTCTAATGTGCAGTGTCACATTCACAGTGGATCCTGTGCACGAGGGGAGCTTAATGCAATGAACTATCATTTTATATTAAGTTCCAATTTACTTCAACAAAGTACATACTGGTGGATACTTCAATTTGTACCAATAAAGGATTTAGTTGGATCTCCTTCGTCGTAAAATTATACTCCTATGATTTAAATAAAAAGAATAAGTTTTTTTTTTATTATCTATTATATAGAAAAGGAAAGATGGTCAATCAAGAACATATATATCATTTCAAAAGAATCTAGATTGTTTGCATTTTTAAATACAAAGTGTCATTGATACACGTGGATTTCATATTTTCCTAACCACAATACTCCTTTGAATGTACCGGTAACTATAATATTTTTCTAGAGAGTGCTACATGTAAATACTTATTTGGAACGTTTTTTTTCTTATTTGATAAATTAATTAAATTTAGTTTAGTCAACTAGAAGTTTTCACCGAGAAAGTAAAATTTATTTTTAAATAATAAATATCGGTAAATATTTACAAGATTTTCGTATTTATCCATACTATTTTAAAGCAATTTAAAAATTAAAAAAAAAAAGGTTTTCATCTGTCCACACTATTTGAAGGCAATTTCAAACTAAAAAATTTTATATTCAAAAGGAATTTTAAAAACTATAATTTATTAAACCTCAAAAATTAATTTAAGTGATGAGATTTTTTCAAACTGTACTAAAAGGCTATTGATGTGAAAATTTAATCTACATCATTTGAACTCATCTCTCAAGTTTTCAACTACCAATAGATTATCATTATTTGTTATATTTTTATATTATTTCATTATGAAAATTAACATATGATAATTCTATAGAAAAATAAACTATTTTTCTTATTTCCTTAATTAAGAAACAAATTAAAATTCCGATAATTATATAGACATCAATCAAATATTTATTATTTTATTATCAGTTAATCATTTAAATAAGTTGTAATAAATATAATTTGCAGTACCACATTGAATTAATACAATTTATATCATGTTAATATTTATTTAATATTTTTGGTTCTTTTTATTTGAAATAGTAAATTGCCTCTTTAGGAATGCAAGTCTCCTTGGAAGTTCTCTTTATTTACTATACTAAAAATTTATCTTGATTTTGTTGTATATAAGACATAAAGTATTATTATAGTAAAAAAAATCATCTTTTATTGTATTATAGAGAATGATATTATTCATATTAACTTTCAAGTAGTTGATGTAAGATATACGGATTTATATCTAGATATATGGACTTATATCTACACACATATGAACAATATATGGATAATTATATGTTATGTGCTATCTTTTGGTTTGGCCTAATTATGTGGTCTTATGGACATTATGTTAAGGGGGCCAATGTGTTGTCATACTAAAGTGTAGGACTAATGTGTAGATACCCAAAAGGGTAACCTTAGTTTATGATGGGCTAACTAAGGTTACAAATGTAACTATGGTTACATGAATGCTTGTGACTCTTGAGTTTTGTAACTCTTGCAAGACATAACTCAAGACATAACTTTTGTCTTGTAACTCTTGTCTCTTGGGTTATGTAACTCCTAGAGTTATAAAGTGGGGTTATGGTTCCCATTCTTTAGCAAGACAAGTTCTTCTTCTTCCCATTGAATCAAGAACCATATTGTCCATTGTCTTGCAAATAGGGTGGAAAACCATAAGCCAAATTTGATCATTGTCATATTATTGTTATTGTGTAACATTTCTCATATTGTTAAATCTTGTGGATTCATTCTTGTGGTAACATACAAACTTCAAGAAACTTGAAGAAAGGATCAAGAGGTTCAAAAGGAATCAAGGACAATTATCAAAGGTGGTTCATAAAATTCCACACATATGTAGTTGTAATTCCGGATTATTCAATATGAAGGTTGTTGTCTTTAGTAGGAATCATAATCCTAACAATTGGTATCAGAGCCACCCTTCATTTTGGATAATTTGGATGTTCATAAGAATCATGTTATGTTAGGATTCATGTTTTAGTTTTATAAGAATTTTGTTTATGAAATTCTACCATGAAATAGCATGATCTTATGAATGTTATGTTTTGATTTGATGTTTTAATATGATGTTAAAATATTGTAAATAGCATGATTTTAGTAGGTTAACAACATGTTTTTTATGTTTAAGATTCATGTTGAAAATCATGTGTTATTCAGAAAAAAATTTTGGTCACTGCCTTCTGACAATGGATTGTTGCCTTACACAATCCATTGTCTGTGACTTTTAGTATTCTGGTAGTTTTTTGGAACACCAGACAATCGATTGTCAGGTTCTGACAATCGATTGTCAGCTTCTGACAATCGATTGTTCAAGGTCCAGTGAGTTGAAACTTTTCCAGTAACTGAAAAATTTTTCATAAAACCAAACAATCGATTGTCTGGCTTTGACAATCGATTGTGGATGGTCCAGTAACTTAAAAATTTTTCATAAAACCAAACAATCGATTGTCTGGCTTTGACAATCGATTGTGGATGGTCCAGTAACTTAAAAAATTTTCATAAAACTAAACAATCGATTGTTTGGCTTTGACAATCGATTGTGGATGGTCCAGTAACTTAAAATTTTTTTCAGAAAACCAAACAATCGATTGTCTGGTTTTGACACTCGATTGTGTTGGTCCAGTAAGGTTAAAAACGTTTCAACTCTCTTAAGTTTCAGTGAATATTAATTTTTTTAAAGTCCATCAATTCTTATAATATATTTAGAATTGTCCTATCATGTAAACAACGATTAATATTCAAGTGTTACATATCAAAATATGTAACACATTAAGTTGAGATTCATAAAATGGCTTAAGGAACTAAAGTTTATAGCATCTAATATTTTAGTTATTCAATTGAAGCACTATGTTGCCAAAGTAACCTCTATTGTGTAGATTGATTAATTTTAAAATATAAGATGACTGTGGATGTTAGTCTTCCATGCGTTTAACACCGGCCCAAAGGAAGGTGTTATTTGGCAGGAATTCGAACATTCTTGTGGTGGTAAATATGAGACGATTATTTGGTTTTCCATGTGAATATTAAATCGGCCCAAAGGAAGGTTTAATATTTGACAGGAGTTTATTGTCTATGTTTGATCACTACACCAAGAGTACCACTTACAAGTTGTTTTTCTGTCCAAAGACTAAAATCAATGTTGTGCTAGGTATCTTGTAATGGGAATTGCCTAATTTTGAATCTATAAAGTTAAAGTTCAAGTTTTTGTAAGCATATATTCAGTAATCCTTTTGTTCTATTTTCAGTAAATTCTTCTGCTTCTACGATCTCTGCCAACATCAATAGCATCCATGTGCTTAACGGCACTAACTTTAAGGAATGGAAAGAGAACGTCATGATCGTTCTCGGTTGCATGGATCTTGACTTAGCACTTCGGACCGAGCAACCTACTCCTCTTGAGGATACATCCTCTCCTGATGACAGGAGGGTGATGGAGAAGTGGGAACGCTCGAATCGCATGAGTCTCATGATCATGAAGCGTGCAATCCCAGAATCATTCAGGGGCACAATGAATGATGAACCTAATGCCAAAGTTTTCCTTGAAAACCTCGAACAGCGTTTTATTCAAAACGAAAAGGCGGAAACAAGTACACTATTGAGTAAACTTGTTTCCATGAGGTATAAGGGCAAGGGAAACATTAGGGAGTACATTATGGAAATGTCTCATCTTGCTTCGAAACTAAAGTCACTCAAGCTGGATTTACCTGAGGAACTGCTTGTGTACTTTGTTTTGATATCTCTTCCTGCACACTTTAATCAGTTTAAGGTCAGTTATAACTGCCTGAAGGAGAAATGGTCTCTTAACGAGCTCATTTCACACTGTGTGCAAGAAGAGGAAAGGATAAAGCTAGATAAGACAGAAAGTGCTCATTTGGCATCCTCTTCTAAGGAAACTAAGAAGAGGAAGGGTAAGGAAGTTGCAGTTGCAAAGCCCAAGAATAAGCAACATAAGGAACCTAAGGTTGAAATCACTGCATTAGGTTGCTTCTTCTGTAAGGGGACTAATCATGTGAAGAAGGATTGTACCAAGTACCATGCCTGGCGTGCGAAAAAAGGTACACTTCTTTCTCTTGTTTGTTCTGAAGTTAATTTAATTTCAGTACCTAAGGATACTTGGTGGGTAGATTCTGCTGCTACTACTCATATAAGTATATCAATGCAGGGTTGCCTGAACTGCCGAAAACCAAATGATGGTGAAAGATACATCTGTGTGGGTGACGGCAAGCAGGTGCCAGTTGAAGCTATTGGCAAATTTAGGTTGTTGTTTAAAACTGGTTTTCATTTAGATTTGGATGAGACTTTTATTGTACCGTCTTTTAGACGGAACTTAATTTCGGTTCCCCAATTGGACATATCTGGTTATAAATGTACATTTGGGGATAATAAAGTTAGTCTCTTTCAGTGTTCAAATCTTATTGGTACTGGTGTTTTATCAACATTTGATAGCTTATATTTGGTTGATACAATAACTTCAAATAAAGAAACTTTGAATACAAGTTTAAGTGGTACTAAAAGGAAATTAACTAATGAGAATTCTATATCACTCTGGCATAAACGTTTGGGTCACATATCCATTCAAAGAATTCAGAAACTCGTGTCAGATGGAATTCTTGATTCTCTTGATACCTCAAATTCGGAAATTTGTATTGAGTGTATCAAGGGAAAACAAACAAACAAGACTAGATTAGGTGCCAAGAGAGCTTCGGACGTCTTAGAATTGATACATATGGATATTTGCGGGCCATTTCCTACTCCTTGTCGGAATGGTCAACAATACTTTATCACATTCATAGACGATTACTCTCGTTATGGGTACCTATATCTTATTCACGAAAAGTCCCAATCCATAGACGTGTTCAAATCATTTAAGGCTGAAGTTGAAAATCAACTAAGCAAAAGAATTAAATCCGTTAGATCTGACCGTGGTGGTGAATACTATGGTCGATATGATGGTTCCGGTGAACAACGTCCAGGGCCTTTTGCTAAATTCCTAGATGAGTGTGGGATCGTCCCTCAATATACTATGCCAGGAAGTCCTACGATGAATGGTGTAGCTGAGAGACGAAATAGGACCCTTAAGGATATGGTAAGAAGTATGATTTCTCGTACTTCTTTGCCAGACTCACTCTGGGGTGAAGTATTAAAAACTGCAACTTATATTCTAAATAGAGTTCCAACTAAAGCTACAATCAAAACCCCTTATGAACTTTGGACTGGGCATAAACCCAGTATTCGGCATTTACACATTTGGGGTTGTCCAGCTGAGGCAAGGCCTTATAGGCCGAATGAAAAGAAACTGGACGCTAAGACGGTTAGTAGCTATTTTGTTGGATACTCTGAAAAATCCAGGGGTTTTAAGTTTTATGATCCCACATCACGAACTATTTTTGAGACGGGAAATGCTAGGTTCTTTGAGGATATTGAGTTTGGGGGGTGGGGAGATAAAGTTGTTAGAGATTTTGTCTTTGAGGAAGAACATGTGTCTTTCCCTCAAATTGTTGATCTTGGTCTTACTGACTCGGATCACACAACTCCGGTTCAAGACAATCTCGAAAATCTCCCCCATCAGGAACCTGATATAACTAATGAAAATCAAACTCAACAACCTCAAGTAACTGAAATGCCATTAAGGAGATCCACTAGAGAGAGGAGAAATGCAATTTCGGATGATTATTATGTATTTCTCCAAGAACAAGAAAGTGATATTGGACTTGAGGAAGATGATCCAATCAACTTTCGTCAAGTCATTAAGTGTTCTAACTCTCAAAAGTGAATTGATGCCATGAATGATGAGATGAAGTCTATGAGCGATAATGACGTTTGGGAGCTTGTTACGTTGCCCGAAGGTACGAAACCTATTGGTTGTAAATGGATTTTTAAAACCAAAAGGGATTCAGGGGGCATGTTATTAAGTACAAAGCTCGTCTTGTCGCAAAAGGCTACACTCAGAAAGAAGGCACTGATTATAAAGAGACTTTCTCTCCAGTTTCATCGAAAGACTCTTTCAGGACTATAATGGCATTAGTAGCACATTTTGATCTTGAGCTTCATCAAATGGATGTTAAGACTGCTTTTCTCAATGGTGACATTGAGGAAACAATTTATATGGTGCAACCTGAAAACTTTGTTTCGGATGAATCAGAGAAGAAGGTTTGCAAATTAAAGAAATCCATCTATGGGCTCAAGCAAGCTTCTCGTCAATGGTATTATAAGTTTCATGCAGTCATTACATCTTTTGGTTTTGAACCGAATATTGCTGATGACTGTATATACCATAAGTTCAGTGGGAGTAAGTATATTTTTCTGGTTTTATATGTCGATGACATACTGCTTGCCTGTGACGATATAGCATTATTACTTGAAACTAAGAAATTTCTTTCAAAGAAATTTGAAATGAAAGATCTTGGTGAAGCTTCTTTTGTATTAGGAATTCAGATTCTAAGAGATCGCTCCAAAGGCGTTCTCGGTCTGTCACAAAAGGGCTATATCGATAAGGTTCTGAAAAGATTTGGCATGCAGGATTGTAAACCAGGCGACACCCCTATTGCTAAGGGAGACAAATTTAGTCTCAAACAGTGCCCAAACAATTCTTATGAAATTTCGGAAATGCAGAAGACACCTTATGCTTCGGCGGTAGGTAGTCTGATGTATGCTCAGGTATGTACACGGCCTGATATAGCATACATTGTTGTGATGTTAGGCAGATATCTAAGCAATCCGGGAATGGACCATTGGAAGGCAGCCAAACGGGTCATGAGGTACTTACAGAGAACAAAGGATTACATGCTTACATACCGGAAATCGGACCAGCTTGAGATCATTGGGTATACCGATTCCGATTTTGCTGGATGTCGGGATAGTTTGAAGTCTACTTCAGGCTATATTTACATGCTTGCGGGTGGTGCTATCTCTTGGAGAAGCATTAAGCAAACTCTTACAGCCATTTCCACCATGGAAGCGGAGTTTATGGCATGTTATGAAGCATCCAATGAGGCATTATGGCTGCGGAATTTTGTTGGTGGACTGCGTATTGTTGATACTATTCAGAAGCCTCTTAGGCTATTATGTGACAATAGATCAGCAGTCCATTACGCTAATAACAACAGTAGATTGACGAAAGCAAAACATATGGACGTCAAATTTCGGGTTGTTAAAGAAAGAGTACAAAATGGACAATTGTGCATTGAGTACATTAGTACAAACTCCATGCTTGCGGATCCGCTAACTAAGGGATTGACACCAAAAGTATTTCATGAGCATATTGCTTGTATGGGTGTCAAATCAGATAAGGATTATGTATTTTAGTGGGAGTTTACATTGCACATTTATGTAATTGTTCGTTATATTCAGAAATTCAGTAATTCAGTTATATCTGCAGATATTCAGTTTTAAAGTTTTTTGTACTCTTACAGTTTATGTTTGATCTCAATAAAGAGAACCAGTTGGAAATAGACATTCTATTGACCACACTTTATGTTATTTCCATGCTACATACCTACACTTGATCCATGTCGTTGGTTATATTGATATACGTGATCTATGATTGGTTCTAGTTACGAATGAGTAACGACGAGCACTTAGTTCCTATGTTGGTATGATTGATGGACCGGATTGTTCATGACAATATTATTGTGATAGCAATTTTGTGCACCTATGGTTTGTAACATATAATATTAAGGTTTGTACATATGTATGTATATCTCGTCCAAGTGGGAGATTGTAAGATATATGGATTTATATCTAGATATATGGACTTATATCTACACACATATGAACAATATATGGATAATTATATGTTATGTGCTATCTTTTGGTTTGGCCTAATTATGTGGTCTTATGGACATTATGTTAAGGGGGCCAATGTGTTGTCATACTAAAGTGTAGGACTAATGTGTAGATACCCAAAAGGGTAACCTTAGTTTATGATGGGCTAACTAAGGTTACAAATGTAATTATGGTTACATGAATGCTTGTGACTCTTGAGTTTTGTAACTCTTGCAAGACATAACTCAAGACATAACTTTTGTCTTGTAACTCTTGTCTCTTGGGTTATGTAACTCCTAGAGTTATAAAGTGGGGTTATGGTTCCCATTCTTTAGCAAGACAAGTTCTTCTTCTTCCCATTGAATCAAGAACCATATTGTCCATTGTCTTGCAAATAGGGTGGAAAACCATAAGCCAAATTTGATCATTGTCATATTATTGTTATTGTGTAACAATTCTCATATTGTTAAATCTTGTGGATTCATTCTTGTGGTAACATACAAACTTCAAGAAATTTGAAGAAAGGATCAAGAGGTTCAAAAGGAATCAAGGACAATTATCAAAGGTGGTTCATAAAATTCCACACATATGGATTCAGGTTAGCTTCCGCTCATGTAGTTGTAATTCCGGATTATTCAATATGAAGGTTGTTGTCTTTAGTAGGAATCATAATCCTAACAGTTGATTGTTCCCATTATTGAAACTCTAGCGAAACCAATCTGAATGTATTCAAGAATAGTTTACACATAGATTGGTAAGCTTCTTATTCGAAAAAATTTGTTAATATAGATAACACTTGTAGCTTTAATATTCTCTTGTAAAATATTCAAATAACAATAAAAAAAATACCGTTAAAATCAAATTTCGATTTGATGTTTATGTTTGCTATGGATGTTAAAAATAATTATTATAACACGTAGTCTTTTTATGTTAATTGGAGCAACTTAAACGTTTTATGATTTATAGTTTAATTTTATGTAAATTATTAATAAATTAATTGTAAAAGATCCTCAATATTATTTTCTATACATGATTAAATGAACATAGGAGTAACAAGGATCGATTTATTTATCAAATTATTAACTTAGCCTTGACAAACAATAATTTAAAACTATAATGTTGGACCCAGACACGAGTCTTCCTTCATCTAGTTATTATATAAAAACCTTTCAATCCACTTGAGGCAATGACAAATGGTTCAAAAATTGGTTTTGGTCACAAATTAAAAATCCTAAGTATGAATTTTCTTGAATTATTCCTTGTGGAAGTAGGCCAATTGGAAAGACATTTATTCAACCATCCATTCGAGTTTGATAAACTGTCTTTCTCACACTTCTTTTTCGGATCATATTCTAAATTGCGTTAATTTTGTAAGGTTTCTCTTGTCAGAGCATAGCAAGTAGTCCTAACTACTAAGTCAGTGTCAACATTAATTTGGACTTAAAATGACAAGATAACAACTTCTTCATTTATGATTAATTATACCAAGTAAATCCTTTTTGATAATTAATAGGCAATAATTGGGTCACTTTTTGGATACTTCAGTTGTCTAATCTCATCTGATTTTTTGTGATAATTGTTTATCAAAAGCTTTGGATCTTGCATTTGATTTTGTATTGAATCACTTTAAACTGATAGCTTTGTCTTCAACTCATTAATTTGATCTGGAACTAGTAGTAATTCATAGTACATATAATAACTTCTACTTAATGCTACAGTTTCAGTCAAATCAAGTGGGAAAAGTCATGTCTGCCTACATTTTATTACTAGTACAGAAAATCCGGCAAATCCATACTCTATTTTCACTAAAAGTCAGTTATTTTCTGTGCGCAGGAGAATGTTTTCCTGACATCAATGATGATATATTGGCGACAAGGTTAAATGACTCTGTCACAAATGTCAGATGAAAATGTTGTGCAGCTCCCGTCTTACAATAGATTTTAAATGCTTTCTTTGAAAAAAATAAAAAGTTTGGAAACACGGTTAATATGATCTATCAGTGGCACGATTGCAGATTTCGAGGATATGACCCTTGAGAAGAATATCTGAAAGTCGAACATTAGGATTGTAGGCTAGAATGATTGTCGAGTTTCTCCTTCTCCATTCCAGGGATGAAGCGACTTTGAGTAAATTGGTCTTAGATGGCTTGTAGTTAATGTAGAGTCCACACTACCTTTACTGTTTTCTATAGCTCCGGACTTAGCTGCTAGTTATTGTTGTTGCATATTATTTATTTTATGAATTTTAGGATGTTGTTACTATTTCTTTGGTTATGTTGACGTAGATGAATTGTCTTTTCTTGTTTTATTTTTCATCTTCCTGAGCCGAGGGTCTATCGGAAACAGTTTCTACCCTATCGGGGTAGGAATAAGGTCTGCGTACACACTACCTCCCCTATACCCCACTTTGTGGAACCTTACGTAGTCATTGCTGTTGTTGTTGTACTGCTAATATGATCAGTTTTTGAAAGAAAAAAAATTAAAGTTCCCAAAAACTGGTTTAGGACAGCTTTTGGATGAAACGTTTTCTTCGACTTATAAAACTTCAACTTTTTTCAAATAAAATATATGCCCAAACATAACATCAACTTCCAAAAATTGTTTTTCAACACAAGTTCAAAAACTCTTTTTTCAAATTTCTACCAAATCTATATCCATACAGATAAAACAGAGGTAATATAATATACCCGCAGAAACTGTTAAAAATAATATTTTGCTTTATTGTTTCTTTTTTCCTTTGGATCAAGGCTATTGTGCATAGCTTTTTTGGTCATGAAACACGAGACCTGTTCTCAATACAACATAAGAAAACAAGAGTCAATAGCACAAATTTTCTATTCTGGGATAGTCACAATTTCAAATAAAGGTTCAATACGTTGTCAACTTCCAAGTTTTGATGTCTTTTTTCTGGTTCAATGAAAGACGAGTCTGGAAAAAGTTAAAGGGTGGAAAACAACTACACACTACAAATGAAATCTTTGAGGATTATGTTCAGTTTTTTGGACCCATCAATCAATGGATATGAAAAGGGTATTGTTGAAAAGAATGTTATGCCTAACATGGATGCATCCCCACACAAAAAAAAATAGTAGTATTACTTTTTCATATTTTATAGCTTAGTGAATTCCAGTCTATCGGCTATGACTTGAGCCATTTCTTCTCACGTGGGATTCACTAAAGTTTTCTAACTTCAGCAATTTTGAAGCTAAATGTCATTTTTTTTCTCTTTTACTTTTATTTTTTATTTATTTATAGTGAGGAGTTGTGAGCGGCTGGCGATGGTCGGCGTACGGCGAGGCAGAGGGAGGCCTAAAAGGTATTGGGGAGAGGTGATTAGGCATGACATGGCTAGAATGCGGGTTTCTGAGGACATGGCCCTTGATAGGAAAGTCTGGAGGTCTAGTATCAGGGTTGTAGGATAGGGGCCCCTAGAGTTTTTCGTACTCCTCACCCGGGGTTGGGTGAGGCTTAGCAGGGCTATCCATAGATTATTTGTGAATTGGATTGTGTTTCCCTTATGGTAGTTATTTATGGTAGTTACTGTCTGATATTATTGCATGCTATTTTATTTATGGTTCTTATGTTTAGATAATTATTTACGCTATTTCTGCTGAAGTTACTAATGCTCTTTTGTTTTTGTTTTTGTTGTTCCTTTCCTTCACTGAGCCGATGGTCGATTGGAAACAGCATCTCTGCCCTTTAGGGTAGGGATAAGGTCCATCTACATATTACCCTCCCCAGACCCCACTTTGTAAGACTATATTGGGTAGTTGTTGTTGTTATAGTGATGGTATCCGACCCTAGCTAGATTATTTCAATGAGCATTTGTCATCAACTGCAGATAAAAAATAATCACCTAACCTTTTTGTCTTTGCACAAATTTGAACCAGTCTCCCTGTGATTTTCACTCTTTGACACAATTGAGTGCTAGAGTCGGTTTTCTCCCTCATGTGTTTTGTCAATGAAACAAACACAATGAATACAGTTCAGGCCAAGTCAGGGCTAATCATCAACGACTATCGTTTGCATCTCATCCAAAAACAGAAGGTAAACGCCAAGCAAATCAAATGCACACGAATACACAATCTCAAATCGAATAACATCATGCTTGTCTGCTTATGAATCTTGGAATTCTTAGTCGTATTTGATGTGAGAATTAATGAATTGTGGAGCCCAATGATCAATAATTCAGACAGCAGAAAAGGCCCAAGACATTAAAAAGCACAGGTTTACATCCATCACAAAATCATAGCACTAAAAATACATTTTTGGAAAAAGATAAATCACTGAACTCAAAGTTTCTGTACACACAAATTAGGATGCGAGAACATCTGTCGCTGAAATGTAAGGGTAACACTCATCAAAAGCATTGGAACTACACAATCATTTCATTCCACTAAAGCATATGCATAAATCAAAAAGAAACCATCACAATTTCCATTAGAGGTGATCTTACTTTTGAGACCTAAAAGAGAAAAATATCCAAAGTAAGGATTTTCTCCACTTTGCTCAAGTATATTGCATGTGATGAAAAGACCACTTGACATCTTTCTCACCAAAAGGAACAAAAGATCAGATAAGTCTCAAGATAACTGAGACCAACCAGGTAGAGATACTACATTCTACTTTCTTGAGCTTGTTCTGCTTTTAACCATAAAATGGGATTTTATAAAATCACTGAAACATCTTTGGACGGGCTAGTCAGTTTTCGGACTGGTCATTCAAAAATAGCCAGCATTTGTAAAGTCATTAAAAAATAAACACTATTTCGCTGCAACAGAGACTGATCCAGCATAATATACTAGAGATTGGTGTACCTATGTATGAACTTCCACCATATTATGTTGGAACTCTAACACGCGAAAAGTTCTAGCATAATATACTATATATTAGAGCACTTGTGTATAAACTTCCAGCATATTATACCGGACCAGTATATTATACTAGAACTCCAATATAGTATGCTAAAGTTCCAATATACTTATACTGAAAGTCCATTATAATATGCTAGCCAGTATACTTATGCTAGAACTCCAGTATATTATGCTGGAGCTTCGATATATTTATGCTTGAACTCCAGTATATTATGCTGAAGTATTTTTCGAATTTTGAACAATATTTTCGTTCAGATTTATCTTCACATGAAAAGTGACTAAATTTCGATTGCTTTTGAAACTATGGCTATTTAAATGACCACTTATAAATCAGATTATTTTTGAATTTCTTGTTGTGTTTAAACATGAGTATCCAATTTGGATGCAGGCATTATAATTTTTACGTGTCTTTGTCAATTTGCTGAAATATTTCATTGCAGTATATTTGTTCTGCTGTTAATCATGATTAAAACCCTTTTAGCAAGGTTTGGACTTGCAGATCACAAGCAGTTTAAGAGAAAGACAACTGCATCGTAGCTTGAAATGAATTGAAGCAATTTTAGAATACCCGAGAGATGGCCCATTTAATAAGAAGCCAAGAACCACAATACAAACGCCTGTAAAGGAAATAACTTGCTATTTTCTGTCTTTTACCCTTTGGCTCGAGTTGTCAAATATATCACAATAGATCATTGAAAGACGACCAACCGCGCACACGCTCACCCAACCTGGCTTGCAGCGAACTCCAAAATTTTTGTACCCCACTTAGCCCCATCCTTGCCGTGGTAAGACTCGAGTTATCCACACAAAACTGCAACCCGGCGATCTCACATTGACCAGTCTGGTGAACATAAAACTTAAAATAGACAGAATACTGAAATACCCAGCTAAAAGGTCACCTCGCTGTCCGAAGACCCAAAAAAATCCTGAAACATACCAAGCAATTCCCCTCGTGATACAATACAATTATTGCTTGAAAGCTTCCTCACTTGCATCACTATGTTTTTCTGCTCAGTCAGACAGGAACAAATCTTTGTATCATCTACCACGGACATTTTTCTTAGCTTCAGAAATATGGAACATCAGCTGCATTATAAGATCCATAGCATGATAAAAAGCATCGAGGAAGTTCAAAGTGAATTAGATATATTTAGAGAGTCCTACCTTAGTGCCAACGTAAAACGTAATAAACATGCCACCAAGTGTCGGGAGTCCTAAAACATGGAATATTTTGTCATCTCTGCACCTACATCAATCTAATAGACAAGCATCAAGTAAAATGTGACACAGTACCTTCTTTCTGAAGAAATCTAGAAAGAAACCAGTTGATTCCGGACGGTCCGATGACAAAGCCAACAAGATTGGCCACCTGATGACAAAGCAGTGTGGTTAAGACAAAATCTAACCGTTTCAGCTTTAGGTAGCAAAACGTCCGCTAAGATGCAACACGGAGACCTTTGAAACATAAAAGTTGTCTGCTTAACCCAGTGATTAAAACAGCACTCGCTTCCTCGCTTTAAGCGAGAAGAGAAGCGACGTGTTGAGGGCAGCGCTTCAGCTAATTGAAGCGACTCTGATACGAAAAAAGCAACCGCTTCTCTGTAAAAAGCGAAAAGCAGTGAAGCGAAAAGAAGCATCCACTTCTATGTTTAAAATACCCAAGCCCTATTTTATTAAAAAATAGGTTTCTAAACTGTAAACACTGTCTGGACTTCAACAGCAGCGAGACTAGGGTATTTCTTCAACAACAGCAGCGATTTCTTCTTGTCTTCTTCATCAACTTCTGATATCTGAAATAATCTCAAAGCATCAACTAGGGTTGTTCTTCTTCCTCTTCTTCTTCACGAGTACAGGTATGTTCACTTTTGATTTTCAGTCCTTTTGCAACTTTAATACTTAAACTATGGAATGTTGTTACACTGAACTATAACATTTCTTATCTAAAAAACTCCAACAGTGAAAGTGGCATGGAGAGTGACTTCACTCTTTTTGTAATATGTAAAAGCTAGAAAATAGACCAAAAAGAGCATCCACATTGCATTTTATATTTATTTTTTAAAATTAATTATTGTTATTTGTTATTTTTTCTTTCTTTTCTCTTATACTTTTTTTCCCTCAAAACTCTACATCTTTTGTTAATAAGACTAAACTTTGAAATCCATAACCTAAAAATAATTTAAGGAAAACCAACAGATTGAAACCAAGGCACTTGCTCTCAGGCACACTCCCCGAGGAGCCTGAGAACCTGGAATTTTGAGTTCATACAAACACCATCGGAGAGGAGCTACTGACACAAGACGACCACTGCAGACAGCTCTGCCATCAGATCTTCCACGCGCCGCCAAGCGCCGGCGAGCACTCCACCACGCACCGGCTCACGCGGGCATCTATTCAACTTTTTTCTTCAGGACAGCATCTTCAGCATCCAATTCCAATCCAACCCATCCTGGCAGTTCTAGATTCCGATCACCTTTACTTTTCTCCGGCGACGGGAAGTTTTTTTCCGGCCATTTGTTCCCTAAAGTTTTTCTGGCTACTATAGCAGACACTTCCTTTCAGTTATGATGGATGATAACACAATCTATTTTAGGGTTGGTTTTAAATCTTATGACATTGCAAGGGATGAATCAAGAGCAGAGACTTGGTATAATTGGACAGAGTGAGGGCACAACTTGATCAGAAGAACATTTTTCAGTCAAAAGACGATGGAGTGGCTATGCTATGCCATTACTGAAGCATCAAAAGTGAAGGGAAACTCAGTTAGAAGATGGAAGTTTCAAGACCACTTTACAGAATTCTTTTGCTCAAGGAACTACAACAAGCATGGACGATATATTAGTATCATTAGCTTGCAAGGGAAGGCTAAAAAACAAAAGAAGATCAACAATTATTATCCCATAAATGGCATTTAATACAGGTTGGACAGACATTGCAGTTAAGATCTCAAATTTCATTAAATTGAAGGCCCAGAATGCAGTTATATTTACATCCAGAAATACAGAAGATCATCTTACCTACTCAGAAACAGTCAGGAGAAATAAATGGACTACTAGAGAAATGAATGAGGCCTTTGTTCAGGAAAAAGATGGTATCATCAGCATCTCAGGTGAACCCAACTATTCCCAAAACGAACTCCTCTCCAGGAGTGTGGTAGGTTGCCTTCCCGTGGAAATCTCTGACACTCCCACTCTCATAGATATTCGTCGATGGGTTAGCAGCACATGGAAACAGGCACACGGAGTCAACATCTATGAGATGGGTCAAAATCGTTTGTTCTTTGAATTTTCGTCGAAGAAAACTGCAGAACACGTCCTCAAAGGAGTCTAGCACTGGAACAACAACAACAACAACAACTACCCAGTATACTCCCACCAAGGTGGGGTCTGGGGAGGGTAATATGTAGACGAGCCTTACCCCTACCCGAAAGGGCAGAGAGGCTGTTTCCAATCGACCCTCGGCGCATAGGATAAAAGGAAAAACAGCAGTAAAACAAAAACAAAGACAAAAACAAAAAAAAATAGAGCATTAGTAACTCCCGCAGAAATAGCGTAGATAATTATCTAAACATAAGAAACATAAATACAATTGCATGCAATAATATCATACAGTAACTACCATAACTAACAACCATAGGGGGGACATAAGCTAAAACACAAATCATCTATGGGTAACCCTGCTGACCCACACCCAACCCCGGATGAGGCGTACGAAGAACTCTAGGAGCCCCTAACCTACAACCCTGATTCTAGACCTCCAGACTCTCCTATCACGGGTCATGTCCTCGGAAACCTGCATCCTAGTCATGTCCTGCCTAATCACCTCTCCCCAATGCTTCTTAGGCCTCCCTCTGCCTCGCCGACCGCCAACAATCTCCAGCCGCTCGCAGCTCCTCACCGGGGCATCGGGACCCCTCCTCCGTACATGCCCGAACCACCTCAGCCTCGCTTCTCGCATCTTCTCATCCACCGGGGCCACCCCTACCTTCTCTCGAATAACTTCATTCTTAATCTTATCTAGCCTGGTGTGCCCGCACATCCACCTAAGCATCCTCATCTCCGCAAACTTCATTCTCTGAACATGAGAGTTCTTCACGGGCCAGCACTCCGCCCCATACAACATCGCAGGTCTATCCACGGCTCTATAGAATTTCCCCTTGAGTTTGTGTGGAATTTTCTTGTCACACAGGACCCCTGATGCAAGCCTCCACTTTGACCGCCCCGCTCCTATACGATGGGTAACGTCCCCGTCAATCTCTCCGTCCCCCTGAATCACAGACCCAAGATATCGGACACTGTCCCTCTTGGCGATGGCCTGAGAACCAATCATCACGTCCCTGCCTACCTCGCTCGGCTCGGCGCCAAACTTGCACTTCAGCTATTCTGTCTTAGATCTGCTTATTTTGAAACCTTTAGACTCGAGGGTCTGTCTCCATACCTCTAACCTCTCACTAATACCGACCCTCGTCTCGTCTATCAATACTATATCATAGAGTCTAGCACTGGAAACATCACAAATTTTCTCTTCAATGGTGGACACCTATAGCAAGCTCTATCTCAAAAACCCAGGACCTTGAGCAGGTTTGGATCAGACTAGTTGGACACGCTCTACACCTAGGGTCCTAGAAAGTGTTCAAAGAAGTCGGCAATTATTGTGGAGGTTGGGTTCAAACTGAAGAAGATACAGAACTCAGAAATCACCTCAAATGGGCGAGACTAAAGGTGAAAGGGAACGGAGATTTAGTCCCAAAGGTAGTTGATGTAGAGAGCGAAGTGATCATCTTTACGATTCAAATATGGAGTGAAGCACCAGTAAGATTCAGCTCCGGCAGTGGCAACATGGAGGTCTTTAACCAGCAGATAACAAAGCAATCTATGGCAGCAGGGGGAGGGGCTCAAGATCTCAGTGATGGGACAGAGAACGTGGGCTGTTCTAAGGAAGTACAACCTAAGTCTATAGTTTTAAAAGACTCACGTGTGCTGTCATGTGAGAAGGCAAGTCTCTTCAGTGACCCTTTAAATACAAGCCGTAAGGAAAATTTTAAAAAACCTTTGGACCCAGATCCTTTGGCCCAAAGCCTTCTGGAGGCCAAGCTGTTAAAAGGGATTTCTACAGATCTCAGACCCGATCCACTATCTGTAGAAATAGATGCAATCTCTCCATCTTCTTCACTTATCCTGCATGCTTCAACCCACGAAATAAAACCAAACTTGGACGACACAAACACAACATCTAAAGAAGAGAGAAGCGCAGCAGCCCAATTTAACCAAAGGAACGCAGAAGATACCATGTCTGTCACCAAGGAGATAGAAAATTCCTCAACAGAACTGCAAGCAACAAACAACATGCAGATTATTGAAGCAAGTGAAGATGCAAATTGGACAATTGAAGAGGCGAAACCACTGAATATGCAAAGCAGAGAAGATGAGAAGGATCCCGATTTCGACACTCCAATCTGGATTCACCAAAACATCATCAAGCTAAGCAAAGAGTTTGGATTAAATTTTCAAGGCTGTGAGAAGGAGGCTCTGCAGTCTTTCATGAAGATTGATCACAAGAGGCAAGCAAACAAGGGAGAAGCTGAATTGGTGGCGGCAACAACTCCAAAAACTAAGGGTTTCAAAGAGCTTAAAAGTCTGGATATAGGGAGCAATTTTCAAAGCAATGGCACCAGAAGCAGGGGAGGTTACCTAATCATCAAAATCAATGAAAGTCAACCTCATATCATGGAACGTACGAGGGCTCAACAGGCCAAGGAAGAGGGAAAAGATCAAGAGTTGTATCAATACCTGGAAAGTTGATGTGTATTGCCTTCATGAATCCAAATTGGAAGGTCATATCACAAGAATTATTAAAGATCTATGGGCAAACAGATGGGGGAAATTTGCACAGATGGAAGCCAGCGGAATCAGAGGAGGCATTCTGCTTGTGTGGGACAGTGGGATTTGGGATGGTGAAATAAGTAGCCTGGGATCGTACTCTATTTCATGTAAATTCACTGGCAAAATCCAAGATTTCACCTGGAATTTAACTAGTGTTTATGCTCCAAACGATAGAGAAGAAAGAGAAGAGGTTTGGTGGGAAGTTGGCGCAGCTAGGGGATTATTCAATGGCCCCTTGATTATATGTGGAGATTTTAATACAGTTAGATTTCCCTCCGAAAAGAAAAATTGCAACAGATTCACTAGAGCAATGACTGACTTCTCTGAATTCATTGAAGACATGGAATCCACTACTGTTAGGAGGCAGATTCACTTGGAGAAAAGGAGATAGATACAACTCTGCAGCCAGACTTGACAGATTTCTGATCTCTGAAGACTGGGATGAGGTTTTCAGAAACATAAAACAGTTAACTCTTCATAGAGTGACTTCTAATCACACCCCATTGTTGCTTCAATGTGGGAACTGTGAATCAACTAAATCCTATTTCAAATTTGAAAATTGGTGGTTGCAAACAGAGGGACTCAAAGACATGATCAAAAACCGGTGGCACTCATTTACTTGTGAAGGAAGGTCGTACTACATCTTGGCTTTCGAGTTGAAAGCCTTGAAAGATAAACTCAGAAATTGGAGCAAAAAAATCCAAGGGAACCTGGAGATGCATAAACTCAACATACTATCTCAATTGTCTGAGCTAGATGAGATTCAAGATCAAAGAGACCTGAATGAGAATAAAATACTCACCAAAGCTACCTTGTCTATGGAGTTTGAGGAAATTGCTAGACATGAAGAGGTGGCATGGAGACAGAGATCCAGGGCAATATGGCTGAAACAAGGGGACAAGAACACAAAGTTCTTTCATAGAACAGCCAATGCACACAGAAGACAAAACAACAATGATTTTCTAGAAGTAGAAGGCCAACCTATGAGGAACCCAGCTGACATCAAAAGAGAGATTGTCACAAACTATCAAAGCTTGTATACAGACACAGCATAATGGAGTCCGCAAGGCAACCTCAGAGTGTGTCCCACAATCACAGCCGAAGAAAACCAAATGTTGCAGAGTCCATTTGAAGCTCAAGAGATATGGAAGAGTGTCCAAGCATGTGCTAGGGACAAAGCCCCTGGACCTGATGGCTACTCCATGGCTATCTTCGCCCATTGCTGGGAGGTGGTCAGCACAGATGTAATAGTTGATGTTCAGAACTTCTATGATAGAGGAATCTTTGAAAAAAGCTTCAATGCAACCTACTTAGCTTTGATCCCAACGAAGAAGGGTGCCAAAGAACTGAAAGATTACAGACCTATCTCCCTTATAAGTAGCATTTATAAAATAATTTCAAAACTACTTACTGAGAGAGAGACTCAAAGAAGTTGTGCACAAATTGGTAGACACTCAACAAATGGCCTTTATCAAAAGGGAGACAGATTATGGACGCCATTCTCATTGCCAACGAGTGTATAGATGCAAGGATACGAAGTAAGAAATCAGGAATATTATGCAAACTTGACATTCAGAAGGCCTTTGATCATTTAAATTGGAACTTCTTACTTGGGCTCTTAGTAAAGATGGGTTTTGGAGACAGATGGGTCAACTGGATCAAGTTTTGCATAAGCACAGTAAGATTTTCTATTCTGGTAAATGGCTCACCAGTTGGCTTCTTTTCATCACAGAGAGGAATGAGGCAGGGAGATCCTCTCTCCCCCTTCCTTTTTATTATAGCCATGGAAGGCCTTAATGACATGTTGAAAACTACTCAAATTAACAATTGGGCCAAGGGTTTCAAGGTATCTCACAGGGCAGTCAGTAACCTGGAAATCACACATCTCTAATGTGTCGATGACACACTGGTGTTCTGTGATACTGACAGAGAACAACTGAAGATAATGAGGGTGATATTCGTTCTATTTGAAGCTATTTCCGGGTTGCACATTAACCGGAGCAAAAACCATTTATATCCCGTTAATAAGGTAAATGGACTCCAAAGCCTAGCTAACATTCTTGGAGGAAAGATAGGCAACTACCGACTATATATTTGGGCATGCTTTTGTTTCTTTTTTGTTAATTTTGTGGTATTACTGCTATATTACTGCACCCAAGGGTATGACCTAGTATTTAATGAAGTGGGTGAGAACCACGGGGTCTCAGGTTCAAATTCCAGCGAAGACAAACACTAGGTGATTTCCCATCAATCCAAACCTTGGTGGACAGACTTACCTGGTACTGTAGCTGATAGGAGGGGACAGGTATCTTGTGGAATTCGACGAGGTGCATGCAAGCTGGCCCAAATACCACGGTTATCCAAAAAAAATTAGAAGTTATCTTTTTAACTGAGTTTATTTATATGATAAAATGCAGTCATGATTTCAAAATAGATTAATTGTTTTTTGATGTTACTATTATTTTAAGGTTATGGGAATCAACAAGTTTAATGTCATTAGCAAAAGATTTGAAGAAGAAAGAACTGAATAAGAAGAAGAAAAAATTGAATAAGAAAGAAAGAGAAAAAATACCGAATAAGAGATAAAAAATAATTAATTTAAACAATGAATGAAAAATGCCACATGTATACTCTTTTTGGTCTAATCTCTAGCTCCACACACTACAAAGAGAGTGAAGTCACTCTCCATGCCACTTGGCACAGCATGGGGATTTTAGATAGGAAATGTTATAGTTTTGGGGGTATCAGCAACACCCAACAATTTAAGTAATAAAGTTGCGATACGTGGATAGTTTAAGGGATTTTTTAGGTATTAACTCGATAAAATAATACAAAAGCATGCTATTTTGACTGACTAATAATTTAGCAGACAAACCATGAGACAAGTGATGGTGATAGCCCCAGCAACAGCACTAAGTTCACGACAAAGGAACTTGCCAAAAGAGCTCTCCACCTGGTGCGAACAATAGGTTCAGCAACATGGCACCAAGAAGAAAAGATAATAAGCCATAAAATAAAAACCAGCATGCATAGAACAAAAAGAACTACGAATTAAGCATTGAATGGCATAACCTTGAGAGCATTCGCTGCCGATTTTACCATCATTTCTGGTACAAAGAAGATGCATGTCAACCATGCCCAAGAAAGAAGCTTCCTGAAGCCAATTGCAAACAAGTTGTCTGGTGAAGTCTAAGCCTAGTACAGTAATACAAAGTGGAGTTGATGATTGCAGAAACAGTACCACTCCAGATCATGCCATATAGCAACAAACGTGAAGATGACCCACACATTTAGCAGTTTTCTCTGAGTACCTCCAAGAGGAATATACATATATCTAAAGGTAGACACATTATACCAAATCTTAGTGTCAGTGCGAGACAGATGCTCAGATAAAGCAAGTCTAAAGATTGAGAACAGTACCTCACAAGCCATTTGTTAAAGGAGGCATGCCAGTTTTTCCAAAAACTTTCCAAGTTGTAGCAATTATTTAAACACCTTGGCATATTCTCAGGAGCCTCAATGCCATTGACCTGGACAAATATTATGGTGGAAAAGAGGCTTCTACTCAGATAAATGATTAACGTGCTGCGGAGACCAAACGTCTCCAATAAGCATAAGGAGCTACAGCTTAGGAACGAGTAGAAAGGCAAAAGAAGCATGACTGCAAATTTACCAGTGACCAGAATCTGAAGTAGCGCCAAAGCAGAAAAAACTTGAGCCACATGAAATTCAATACCTGCTCTTTTTATCGTAGAGATTAGTAATGTTAAATCCTATTAAATGGAAAATCAGCAACTCAAGAGATAGTCTGAAAGACCATTGGCACTTCAATAACAAATACCAAAAAAGATGCTTGAGAGAATAAACATTTTAAGTAAATATAAAAATGAGGGAAATACAAGAAACCGTGGAGGGGAAAGAATCAGATTTAACAGCAATTCCTTGTTGATGATAGTTGGTGTTCTTTCATTTGACTTACTTATAAAATTCTCCTTTAGATGTTGAACCATAAGGTACTATTTGCAAGGGCCTTCCCTTCCACGCTTGAGGAGTTTAAAGGCAAATGGAAGGATTGAACCTCACTACATAGTGCACCTCAGAGGTGTTGCATATATATATATATATATATATATATATATATATATATATATATATATATATATATATATATATATATATATATATATATATATATATATATATATATATATATATATATATATACACCCAGACCCCACTAGTGGGATTTTACTAGGTTGTTGTTGTTGTATATCTGTATAAATAAAATAGGTCTGAATTTTCTAGTTGAGCAGCTCTGTAGAAAGAAAAGAGGTAGCATACAAATGTACAAACATTTCACCACTTCAGCATTGAATTAGAGAAACAGAATATCACACTTGAAGAATGGCGGTCAGTGTGCATCTGCAAGGATCTAAAGACAAAGCCTCAAAGTATCTGAAGTTTCTAGAATAAGTGATACTTTTTAAGTCTTTAAATGGTTAAAGAACAACGGTCCACATTCCAGTTAGACTCTTGGAGTTGTGCATCGTTAAGGAAAATTATTCCATGTGGCAAAACTGGATAAATCAAAGACATGCCCAGCAAAACTCAATAAAGCTAAAACATTTAAATATGGAACTAGGGGAGTGAAAAAGCACAGATCTTGCTTACTTTGAGATTCATCTGTTCCTTCACAACTTTTACCTTTCCACAAAAAATTTCATGTATTTTGCTTTAAAAACACACAGAACAGCACTAACACCTATGACCTAAGTAGCTCTAAATTTAAACACCAGCATTTACACCGACCTAGATCAAGCTGTTCAAAGGATTTATGACCAATAACTGCAAGCTGCTGTTTTCAATTATTCATTTTTGAGAAACATATAGAATTATGTTTACTAGGGAACTCTATGAGTTAAGTGGCTCTAGCATTATATGTTCCAGCACTTACTCCATACCCAATGATGAAGATGTCCAATGGAGATAAGTATTTCCATGTTCCACTGCAAATTTAACAAGATTCAATCACAGGGCCAAATAGGAGTTCAAAGAAACTGGGGTTGTTTGAACACCATAAGATACTCACCTGATGGCGAAAGCATTGTAATAAAAGAAATGTGTCATTGTCTCCATTAGCATCAAGCTAAAAATCCAGCGTAGTCCATACCACACTACATCTTGTACTGAGTATGTTTTCTGAGGAGTATCCAACTGCAATGACAGTAACATCAATAAACAATGAGATTGATGAAGATCATGCAGTTCATAAGATTCTTGGTTAAAGTAAAGGAAAACAAAAGTGGTCAAATTCATTGCTCAAACTCCTATTGGGACAATCAGCTATACCGAAGAGAAGTATACACCAAAAACAAGAACAGATTCAAGGTACACAAAAATAATTGTGATCTCGCCGAAGGAATGGTTCTTAACAACCTGTCATTCCTTCTGGCACATGGCACTCCAGATAGAAAATTACTGATTTTTAAATGGAGGGGACTGACACAAGTACAGTTATTCAACATTATGTATGTCATATTTTCTACGCTATGACAGTATCTTCTGCACAAATATAAGGACATAAAAGAAGAAAAATGATGTAAAAGCAAAATCATCTCTACCTGTGAAGCAAATGCATTGAAGCTAATAATTGGTCCGGCAATATAAAGAGGTGCATAAATCAGGTAACACAAGTATATAGTAAAGGAGAATGTGTCGCTTTTGAGACTCCTTCCCTGCAAAGGGGGGAGATGGTTCAGACACGTAGAGAGCTAGATACATTTAGAATCTAGCAATTGAATTACCGGCTAACCTGTAATAGCTGGTAGCATGTTTTTCCTGATGAGCAATTATCGCAACGCTGAACATGCTTCTGTAATCACCATAACTACTAATATCAGAACAGAGAAAGGCTTCATTTTATGTGATTGCATTCATCAACTGTTAACCACTATATATAGGATAAAACAATGAAGATAAGATTCTAATATCCAATCAATGAGCTCATACAGAAATTGACGCTTGAAGTGGTATCTACCCTATTGAGAGAACTAAGTAAAAGGAGACCATCTATCAGCAGCAAATGGCAACTTTCTCTTAACACGCATGTTCATGCAAAGATATGATGCTGTGAGATAAAGGAGATCTCTTAAGTAAATAGTATTCATGATGCAGTACTAAAGGAAAGAATCTACTATGGCAACAAGGATGTACATAATTGACAGCACTTTCGACTGGACACCTTACCATCAACATACCTCTTGGTCAAAGAGATTATCATGACCTGCCCAATGGTAGTCGTACCCGAAGCTAATCATTCGCAGGACAACTGCAAAATAGACACACTTAAAACTTCAGATAACCAACGAAGATGCTTCTATTCATGTTGTCACTTGTCAGCAAAGTATAACAGGGAATTATTAGTTAAACGCTACAGGACCTTCACTTTCTTTCATGGTACATTTGCAGTTCTAAACAGGCACGTTACATAGCACCTTTGCGCTAGGCAGAAAGATAAATAAAACCAAATCTTTTTTCCCAGGTAAAATGGGATCTTGATACAAACATATTGTCAGCAAGTAAAGTACCTTTTATTTTTAAATTAAAGATCACAGCTTGGAGTTTTCCTTAAGAAATAATAGGCATGAATCCTAACTTCTCATAAAGCAACAAACTTTTCACTTTGTCAGCTATTATGCATATGTAACATAAAGTTGCACTCAGGAGACCTTGTAAGCAAGGACATTATAAAGGTCATCAAGTTTGTTCCTATTACAACAATTGCCGAGGATTGTCTTATACACCGACCACCACTAACTAAGTTTTTACTTTTTTATGTTTCGAGATCCGCAATGTCTTCTTATGTGTCACCTGTAATAAATCAACTAAATAGATTGGACATTGAGCATAGGGGAACAGTTGAGCTTTATCATATTTAAATGGAAGTGGGTCCTAATATAGAGAGATTTTAACCCTTTAGTGAAATTGTTCTCTTCAGGGGACTAAAATAAAGATTATTTTTGGAATAAAATATGGTTCAATCTTATCTTTACGGCATCATACTGAAAAAATGTCAAACAGCGTAGAATCTTTATTTAATATCCCAAAAGTACCACAGCAAGACTTTTGTCCCCGGAAAGAAGACTCATTTTTAGATCAACCAAGAAGGGGTAGTTATTTGAGAGAACGGATGAGGTGATAAGTGACGGAAATAAAACATAAACGAAACTTAAAATTAGACAGATAGAGAGTATATACCAAAGTTAAAGCATATATGCCACCTAAATGTGCCTCGATAATTGTCCAAGTAGGCCCACTTTGGCCTACAACATAGACACAAGATCATCGGAAGTATTAAAATAACGTAATTTCTGGACTCAGATAAATCACATCATAGTAAAATGCAGCTTGTGACAAAGACAACTTACCCAAAGAGGGAAAATGGATATCCTCCATAAACACGGTTACATATTAGAAATGTAAGATTAAATATCCACATCAGGAAGACATATTTGGTCCTTCCACATACCTGCAGATACAAAGGTATAGTAAATAAAAACAAAATAACTTCTTTCGTCATGTGGGACTATTTTCCGCAACTTTAACAATAAAGATAATTTTAGTTATGAAAATCCTCCACATCCAGCACTATGGAATGAAAATTGTCTGGTTGTAACTCTTGCAGAAAGATGCAAGATATCTGCAACACAACTAAAAATTAAATCTCCAAAGGAAAGCTAGCAGATTTGAATATCAACAATAGAATATGAAACTAAAATTCCACGATACAAACCTTAACTAGAAGATAATTAGCTGAAGCAATTGACAAGATGTATACAATGCTGCGGCAAAAACACAACATCATAAAGGAATCCCGAGACCCACAATGAAAAAATATAACTTTTTAAATTTTAAAATAGAAAACACACCAAGCTCCATGGAGATATGACAAATAAGCCATAGACAGTAAAAGCCAAACGATTGACATTCCCTTTGCTTTTAGACCATATGATCTAGATATGGTAGCCACTAGAGCAAAGATTCCAAAAACCAAGGTAAGAATCGGTAAGTTGCCGCGAAAATTTCTCCACTGAGCATCTGATACATCCTAAAAATAGAGCAAAACTTAACAAAGAGGATGAAAAATATTTAAAATGTTACTAGATGCATAATTGATACAACAATGACTACTCCCTCTGTCTGAAAAATAATAGCGGGGTGCGTACCAGCGTCGATACATCTAATTTAACATGCTAATTCAAAAATCACACCTTAATTTTTGAAATAAAATTTTCATACATGCATATGGTATGGAGAAAATATACGTGAAAAATAATTTCTACAGAAAATGTTCAACCTTGGAAAATCATTATTTGGATCAACTACGGGAAAAATGATTTGATAATACTACAACAAAAACTATGCCTTAGTCTCAAACAAGTTGGGTCGGTGATAGTTGACTATTAAATGTTGAGAACAAATTCTAAGTATTAATTCAAGTAAGTTACATTAGGAATAAGGATATTTGTATAGGAAATTACTTCATAAGTTAAGGAATTAATTTTTCCCTTTTTGTGGAAGATGTTTTTCCTTCTGAGAAAATATTTTCCACCAATCAAACACATTATTTCGAAACTACGTCAAAAAAAATTACTACTAAAAATCACAATTTTCTCTGGTATAAATATATGAAAGACTCTAGTGGTCAAAGATGAAGCTAGTTGACTCCTAAAGTAGTAATTATGCCACAAAAATTAGGATAGAGAGATTACTATAACAAAAACCCAGTAGCAATAGCAACCTAAATAAGGAGAATTCGAAAATGGTTTTTATAAAGAAAAATTAGCATACATTGAGTCGATCAGAGATCCAGCCAGGTCGAAGCCCATAAAGTTTGGTGTAATGATCTGCAGATTCAATTAACCAAATAAAAGATGGATTAGGAATAATTTATTTGTCCATTCAATACACAGAGACGTGGGGAAATGAGAGAATACCATGAGAAATTTGGAGAGAACGGCGAATGATGATTAAGTAAAACCCAACGGCATAGAGAATGAGAACGGAAAGCTCCTTCCTCTGCCAAGAGCTTGTCATGGCTGAATAGCCTCAATCAACTATGCCTACTCCTGTAAAGAAAATGGGAAAGAATCTACTGGGTTTAGAGCAAGAATCATTCAGGCATTTCGTCAAATACTACAAAATTCAAATCAAATGCGTACTGATACTTTTGGATTAAGCACCGAAGCAATTGTTCCTGTGGATTTTTCTTTTAGCGGGTTAAAAACACTTCTATGCTAGACATTGTCAAAACAGCATTTATTTTGTGTGCGTGTGGCTCAAAAGTTTGTTTTGTGTCTCGTAATACAATTGGTGTGAGTCTTGTTTGCGTACAGTTTTGTAGATCCAGATATTTATGGATGTACAAGTATAATATTGGGGTTTATATATTTGTGAGATAAAAAATAACTTCATACAATTAATGTAAGTTATTTAAGACACACAATAAATTTATAGAAGTTCCATTGATTAAGCCATAAAAGTTTTATTTATTCGTAATTTTTATTTTAATAGTCTAATATTTGATTTCCAAGTTAAATTACCAGATTTTGGTGAGTATACTCACTATATGAAAACTAGTTTCTCAAAATTTGACCTCGATTTGGCCCAATGCCACAAGAGGTCCCTAATTTTCGTTAGATCATAATTGTAGCTATGTACCTTATCTTTTGTATTCTTTTGTTCTATAATCATAGTAACGGAGGTTAGTTTTATTAGAAGTAGTAATGCTATTAGGTTATATGCACTGTGTATTGAGTTTTACAAGGATAATAATGCCTCATTTATTTTTATTAAGACTAGTTTCTAGGCATATGCATTTCAATTGTATGCAAGTTATGTAGTACATAATTTCATAAAATAATATTAATTAAAAATAATTGTGTAAATATTTTTGTTATATGTTATAGCAAAGTGTTGTTATAAAAATGTATATTAGATCATGACATGAGAAATTAGCTCCAAATGAAAACCATTATAGTGAAATCTTGTTATTGGGGATGTTATGGAGAAGTTTGATTAAACATAAGAGAATAAAGTATAATTTTTTAGGATGAACAATGTGGATAATCGTATAATGACTTTGTAATAATCTGACCTGCCGTTTTGAAAGTAATATTCCCTGATCCCCTATTTACTACTTCCCTTGTATCATTTTATGCTTATGTAACTTGCCAAAAGGTTTTGTTTTTAGTTTAGGTATGAATTGGGATACTTAGTCCCTAAAATGGAAGGTTAAGTTCTAGAAATTTAACCGTAGTTGGAACTGCAGAAAGACGACTTCGAAATGTAGTTTCGTCAGTTCTATTAGCTATATTGGGTGATTTTGGACTGGGGGACGTATTTGGATTGTGGTTTGGAGGTCCGCGGTTGAATTAGACTTGAAATGGTGAAAGTTGGATTTTTTTTGGAAGTTTGACTGGGAGTGACTTTTTGATGTCGGCGTCGGATTCGGATTCTGAAAGTTGGAGTAGGTCCGTAATGTCAATTATGATTTGTATGAAAGAGTTGAGGTGAATCGGACGTGATTTGGTAGGTTTCGGCATCGGTTATAGAAGTTTGAAGTTTCAAAATTCATTAAACTTGAATTGGGATGTGATTGGTGTTTTAAACGTTATTTGATGTGATTTGAAGGCTCGACTAATATCGTATGATGTTTTAGGACTTGTTGATATATTTGGTTGAGGTCCCGGGGGGCTTGGATATATTCTGGATGGTTAAGTATCAAATTGGACTTACTGTTACAGCTCAAGCATCAGATTTTGCTGGTGTATGGTTTCATTCTACGCGTTCGCACAAAGGATTAGAGTGCTGCTCGAATTTAGCCTTCGCGTTCGGCGATGTATGTCCCACGTTCGCGAAGCACTGAAGTAGCAGGCCTACACGTTAGTGATTGTTGACGCGTTCGCGTGGAGGAACGGTCAGATGAGTCACCAAGCATTTAGCCTACGCAAACGCGTAGAGGTGAACGTGTTCGCGAAGGGGCAGGCAATGGAAGCTTCGCGTTCGCGAGTGGGACCTTGCATTCGCGAAAAAGTCTTTTTTGGACTGAAGTATTTTTATGCTTCGCGAACGCGAAGATGTTTCCGCGTTCATGAAGAAGGATTCACTTGGGCATATATAAACATTTCAAAATCGAGGGTTTGCCATTTTCTTCATAACTTGAGATAGAGAGCTTGAATTTAAGCGAGATTTTGAGGGATTTTCAGATAAACCATTTGGGTAAGAATGTTACACTTATTTTTGATTAATATTCACTAATTCATCATTAATTTTATCATTTAATTAAGGATTTAGTTGAGAATTGGAAAAAAAGTTGGAAAGTTCTTCAACCAAATTTTGGGGTTTGATTGAGGTTTTGGGATCAGATTTCAGTAATTTTGGTATGAGAGGACTCGTGGTTGATTGAGTGTTCGTATTTTATAACTTTTACGGGATTCCGAAACGTGAGCCCTGGCCAACTTATTGGGGCGATTTTTGAATTTTTGTTAAATTCTTGATTTCATTAATTAAATTGGTTTCTTATAGTTATATTTATAGTATGTAATTGCTTTTGGATACATTTGGGCCATTCGGAGTCAGAAAGTCCAGGAAAGGGCATTTTTATTGACCGATTGAGTTTGGTTTGAGGTAAGTGGTTTTCCTAACCTTGTGTGAGGGAAATTCCCTTAGGATTTGGTATTGTTGTGATAATTTAGTGATATGTAAGTATCGTGTATGCGAGGTGACGAGTGCGCACACGGGCTAATTTTGTAACTCCAGTTTTTACTAAGCAATAACCTATTACATCTTAAATAAGTTATATCAGCATGTCTAGTTATCATGTTTAGTCTAATATAACATGTCTACGTATTTGAATTGCGTATTTAAAATCTATACAGCATGCTTAGTTGAATGCAATTGACAAGATGTATACAATGTTGCAGCAAAAACAAAATATCACAAAGGAATCCCGAGACCCACAATGGAAAAATATTTTTTAAATTTTAAAATAGAAAACACACCAAGCTCCATGGATATATGACAAATAAGCCATAGTAAAAGCCAAATGATTGATATTCCCTTTGCTTTTAGACCATATGATCTAGATACAGTAACCACAAGAGCGAAGATTCCAAAAACCAAGGTAAGAATCGACAAGTTGCCCCGAAAATTTCTCCACTAAGCATCTGATGCATCCTAACAATAGAGCAAAACTTAACAAAGAGGATGAAAAATATCTAAATTGTTACCAGATGCATAATTGATACAATCAACATCTTCTATGTCCTCCCCATATCTTTTTAATTGATTCACAATAGTTTTGAACAATAATTCGAAATGCATTCGAAACTTTCATTCAGTGTTATCAAAGGCGCGATTAAAGTGCGCTTAAGCTCTAAAGCGAGGCTTAAAACATGTTGAGCGCTTCGCCTCATTTTGCGGGAGCTTTAGTATCTTATCAAAGGCTCTTAGGTATACTTTTACTAGCCAATTAGTATAATCTTGAAAATGCAACATTAAACAATTGATATTTCACTTTATCGTAAATTTTTTCTAATTTCTTTGTCCATATATTTGTTATTTATGCTTATAATTATTAGTCTTAGACTACATTTATACATTTTTACTTATCTCTAGTTGTGCTTTTTTTCATTAAAGCTCACGCTTTATTTGCACTTTGCACTTAAAGCCTCAACGGACCTTAGAGCTTTTTGTGCTTTTCGCATTTGATAACACTGCTTTCATTTTTAAAACTTCAAAATCATCCCTTAGAGTTTGAAGTTTTATCTTCCTCCCTTTGTCAACTCCTTTGAGAGAATTTTGTAAAATCTCTCAAGCTTCCTTTGAGGTGGTAGTATCTGCCACCTTCTCAAACATGGCATCATCCAAACATTGGTGGATGAGCGTGAGAGCTTGCCGATACTTCTTCCTTGTCTTTATCAAGACATCTTTTTCATTTTAAGCCAGAGCTTCCTCGTTATCGGGTTTTGCATACCCTCTGTCTACGATTTCCCATACATCCTGAGAGCCAAGAATGACTTTCATGTATAGAAACTATTTCTCATAAAAGATACGGGGATACTGAAAAGAAAGCGGGTCATTATTTGCCATTGCTATGATACTACGTTGTTGGAAAAATAATATCACGCCCAGGAATAATATCCACTATAAATAACAATTACATAATAGAGTAACAAAGACACCAAAATTTTTAACGGGGTAAAATACAATACCCAAGCGGAGCAATATTACCACTATAATATTACAACTTAGTAGTGTCAAGAGACTACTATAACTTCGAAAGAAATAACACTCTTTATTATAAATACCTAACAATATTACTCACACTCACTATTTATCTCACACATCAAGATCTCTGGATTACTCCCTCTAACTTCTGTTAGTTCTCTATGCTTTTTTGTGTGTTTGAAGAAGTGAGAGAGCTCCTCCATTTATAGGAGCAACCTCTACACTGACATCCATCACGAAGGCCCAATTAAGAAAAGCAATCCTCCCCAGCCGTCCGTGTCTTTGAAAAACAACCCACTCTGCTAGAACATAATCCGACGTACCTCGCCACTCCGTACATAATCAAAGTCTCATATGATGCCACAAAGTGCCGATAGGCTACCGATTAAAATGCGGTACAAAATGAAGACGAACTCTTACGCACTAATACGTGCTCTCTTTAGAAAAATAAGAAGCAAGGCATACAAACAGAGCATATAGAAAACTACGCTCAATATCACACTGTTGCGGCGTGCAACCCGATCCAATTAACACACTCATGGTGGCGTGCCACCCGATCCAAACGTAACACTCACCTAAAGAGGTGTACATCGAGCTAAATTGCTCATTAATACAAAATACCGAATTTCGATCACAAGCATGCTAAGTGCATAATACCGTCCCTGAGGGGACATATAGCACTATAATCTACCAAAACTCAAGCCCAACTGAGGTGCAATATATAATTTGAATCTAGAGAGCCATTTTGCTCATACACATCATTACTCACATGGCGCAATATATCACTGCATAAAATATCTGACAACGAAATATAATCCTGACTCCTCCTCCATAAGGAGCGTATCACTGAAAAAAAACCTGTTTGGCCTGACATAGAGCCCACATTCACATTTGAATCTATCCACCAACCTCCAACCGATTCTGATCGCACCGAACTAGGTTAATTACCTTTCAAAGATCCCTAACAACTCATTTTCCGCCCCTAACACATAAGAACATCCATCATAATCAGGGAAATCATCCATAGTCTACAACTCAATAGATTGAGTGCCCTCCGGGCATATTTTATCAATTCAACACTATTATCACAACCTTCATACTTGGTTCAAGTCTTCAATCAATCAAGCGACTAACTGCTATACTTACACAATCTTCCTATGGGACACCCTCCCGCAACCTACTATTACGAATAACTGGGTCGTACCTCAAAACCACCGACCGTACTAACACTGAAAAACGATCAAGAATCATTAACCAGGGAGCAAAGCCTTCCCACAAAACACTGTTCTCAAGTGAAGCTGAAGACAATACCGATTTAAATTAAACGTCGAGACTTCTTCCATGCAAATCCGAGCTCGTAACATCCTTGTCCATATCGAGTTTTTACCTCTATCTTGACTTCAAATTCCATACCACTCATTGCAAGCAACATGACAACATACGATAGAACAAGCTCTTCATCACAGCTTCAGAACCATTATTAGATTAACACTTCATCATATGAAACTTTCCACTTAACTCAGTTCAGGAGAACCATATCAACACGCAGGTGAATTCTCATAACCGTAGAATATGAAAATCTCTATGTAGTGGTCCAAACCACCATGACCCTTTCGGGATTCACCTATACGTAATAGGCCCATAGAATGGAATACTCTTGAGTAACATCAATTACAACGGATGACAGGCCTCACACGTACCACCACAAAGCACACGCGTAACTTGATCATGTCGAATGAATTGATCTCTACCACCAATATGCCAACAAATATATGGCTAACCAATCCATCTTCTCCCGACTTACCCTGATTGCCCTAGTAATAGTAGTAATTGCATTCAACATATAACACCATCCATCTGCGCTCATCCAGAGTGACTTTCACGAGACCATGCTGTCTCACATCCCACGAACCATTTCCTACTTTCCAACTGCTACCTCGCAAGTCGAACCATCATAGAACATTTTACGAATTCCGAACCATTACCTGTAGCTCCTTGATTGTGCTACATAGAAGCCCATAATTAACATAAAAGTCCACAAGTCTTGACCTTTTCCAATGAAAATATAGTCTCTAACCACATACACAACCCTAAGACACATGATTGTTACATGTAGAATCTTGAACAAATTAAAATCATTTTCGAGAGTCATTTACTTCTTATTCGAACTACAATTCACCTGATCAAACAAGCATAACCACTCGTGCCTCATTAGCACTCTGACACCGCAGGATATGACCTTATCTCAATACAAACAAACATCTTTCTGTTCCATGCATCGAGCATTCTTTACCAACAAAGCTTAAGACATCCTGTGATTCTCACACATCTACGAAGCACCATATAACCTTTGTCAAAATTATACTTCACTCGTGCCATCCTCGGCTCAATTTCCGCAACCAGAAGTGATTTGCCAGCATGCCTCAAACCGGAACCAACTTAGCACATAATCGTACAATTAGCTAATCAATAGCAAACTCCCCAACTTGGCTTGAAGCCATAGATCAAAACACTCCCAAAAACTCATAACACACATACTCCATTGCTGCCTTAATACCTTATTGAGATTAAACACAATCCTTCATAAAATTTTAGAAACACAAATCATCTAGAATATTTTTTAACCCACCTACTTTTCCTCCAACTATCATTTCTGTATACCTTCCACCCTCCTAAATTGTACGCAGTCACTTAGTCTTCCTGAGTTTTAACTCATACCGCAAAATAAAAATTTTACTTCACTCTCAACTGGAAACATGAAAAGATTCTTCACGCGCCCATAACTCGGGCTATACCTCGAACCCAAATGGAATTCAAACAGCCTATAGTTCTTCTATCATCTAGTAGGCCTTCCTCATCGTCTCCAAGTCACATAGATGCATCTTGCAGCACTAACATACTCACCACGTAGCTAACCAGCCGTCACTCCCACTAATAGGGGCAATGCTGAACATATAAGTTCGAAACACTTGCTCACACAATCTGCACCTCGGTGCTCAAGTCATAAGAAAAGATCCGGCCTCAAGTCCTCCAGACTGGCCCAACATAAACTCACAAAGATTATATCTCGCCCCTCGATCAGGGAATCACAAGCCATTAAGGCACATCCGATACTGAGCGCTCATGCGCGCGTACGAACACATGGAAGGAATTCCAAGAGTTTCTTTTCAAGCTGAATCAAGGACGCACGATAAGAACTCAAGAATGTGAGATTTTCCTAAAGGTTCTGCAGCCTCCCGAGAATAAGTACATATGTCTCCGTACTGATCCCCGAGACTCTACTAAACTGGCTCATGACTCACGAGACCAAGTAACCTAGGCTCTGATACGAACTTGTCACAACCCCAACCCCGGTCATAATGGTGCCCAACACACTGCTAGGCAAGCCCGACCAATTCAACAACCTTAACCCTTTTTATACAGTTCATGATTAAATGAACACAAATAATTACTAAGTCATAATACTGAAACTCTGAAATATAGTTAAAACATGTGGAAAACCCAAGAATAAATATGACTACACAGCCCGAAGAATCCGGTGTCACAAGTCTGAGCCTCTAATACACGGGTGTCAACCTACTACATATTGCTCTAAAGAAATGTGGAAATAAAGAAAATAGGTTAGATGGGAAGTTCAGGACTGTGGACGTCATGTAGCTACCTTGATGCTCCCAAATATGATGATCGGTAGAGAAATCCTCACTCAGCCTCAATAGGTGCACCTAGATCTACACACAAGGTGCATGGAGTAATGTGAATACTTCCAACCCAGAGAGTAATAAACATAAATAAATGATGAGAGTAAGAAATCCTGGATAGGCACAATGTAAGCTATAATTATAGCAGTTCAATCCAGATAATATCAACTCAATAAACCAATAAAAATAATGATGCTGCAACAGATAAGTAAATGAATGACAATCAATTGAGAAATACAACAAATAGTATGGTACTCTGTAGCACCCGTTGCGACATGCAACCCGCTCTATTTATTCATCGTCGACGGCGCTCACTGGGGGTGTGCAGACTCCGAGAGGGGCCCCGTACGGCTCAAGCACAATATCAAGCCATCTCGTGGCATCCATTAGGTCATAAGCCTTATATAAATATCAATATAATACTGCTGCGGCGTGCAGCCCGATCCCACACTCAGTCCAGAATCACATAAGCCCCTGGGGCACAATAACATAAAAAATATTCAGCCCAAACTTCAGTAAAAAAATTATTTAAGTTCTAAGTTTTGAGAAAAGGGGCTGAGTTTGAGAAACAATATTAAATACTAGGACTGAGTTCAATTATCTGTAAATATGGTAAAAAACCAGTAAAACAATACCTAAAGGATTCAAGCAGTTGGCACGGAGCCCAATTAATCCATTTTTATAAGGATATCTACTAAGCCTCGATCAATTAGGTAGTAATTTTATTATGCGGGACGGACCAAGTCACAATTCCCCATGGTACTCTACCCATGCCCCTTATCCGGCGCGTAAGTAACCTCAATATAGCACTACGATGTGTAAATTCGGGGTTTCAAACCCTCAACACAGCATTTAATCTATTACTAACCTCAATCTAGCCAAAATCCTAGCTCGTTATGCCCTTGCCTCTAAAATCGACCTCCTCGAGCGTCGAATTTGATCAAAACCACAACGAATACGTCACATTATGCTATAAGATCAATACCCAATCGAAATAAATTGAAAAATATTAAAAATCCCGAAATCCCACTTCTCAAATTTCAGAAAAGTTTACATCAATGGATTTCTTATCTCACCACGAGTCTAACCATACGAAAATTATCCAATTCCGACACCATTTGGTCCTTCAAATCATCATTTTATATTTTTAAAAGATTCCACAATTTTCTTCCCCAATTTCATCTCAAATCATGAATTAATTGATGAATTCAATGATAGATTTATGTACTCTAGCCAAATCTAAGTTAGAATCACGTACCCTGATGAATTCCTTGAAAAACCTTCAAAAAATCGCCAAAGTCCGAGCTCTCTAGGTCATAATATCAAATAAAACCCAAAACCTCGTATTTATATAGTAACACCTCAAATTTCCATCTCCGCGGCCGCACAAAATCAACCGCAGCTGCACAAAACCAGTGCGGTCCGCACAAAAATGACCGCGGTCGTGTGAGTTTTCTCTACAGCGACAGGCTTTAGTATTTTGGCCATATCTTTTGCTACAGATGTTCAAATGCCTATTATAATATGTTTATGAAAACTAGATTCAAAGAGCTACAACTTCCGTTTTTGAATCATCCCAAATTTCTTATAAATCAAATGATATGAGCTTTCGAAGTTGGACCAACGACCTGCAGATCTTCATGACCGCGGCTGCGGTCACTTTTACGCGCCCAGCACTAGGCCAGCGCGCCCCGCGTTAATTCGACCGCACCCCGCACTAATATGATTGCCCTTTCCATTTTCTAAGTTTCGGAATGTCCGTACTCGCTCAAAACTCACCCCGAGGCTCCCGGGACCTCAACCAAAAGTACCAACGCATCCTAAAACATTATTCAACCTCGTTCCAATCATTAAAACACCTCAAACAACACCAAAACCATCAAATTACATCAAATTCAAGCCAAAGTTCTTCTAAAACTTTCAAAACACACTTTTGATCAAAGTTCAACCAAACAACGTCTGAAAAATCTAAAAATTTTCTCGCACATCTCAAACAACAACTCTCGGAATTACATTCCGACCCCGGATCAAAATCTCACCTATCAACCGGAATTCGCCAAAATACTAACTTCGCCAATTCAAGCCTAATTCTACATTGGGCCTCCAAAATCACTTTCGATCACACTCCTGACTCACAAATCATCCCCTGAAGCTAACCGAATCGTCGGAATCTACATCCGAGCCCTCTAACTCATAGGTCAACATCCGATAGGCTTTTCCAAACTAAGCTTTCCTTAAAGAGACTAAGTGTCTCATTTCCTTCCAAAAAACAACCCAATTCAACCCGTTCACACAAGACATTGATAATGAAGCATAACGAAGAAGGTAATGGAGGAAACAGAGCTGTTCTTATGAGACGATGGGTCGGGTCATCACACAATAACTCTCTTCTTTATACTAGAACTTATCCTTTCCATCTGAACCCATAATTTTTATCAATGCATTTTTCTACTTTAGAAAGTTTCTCTTTCTGAAATATAAGACATACCATAGATAATACTTCACCAAACCCTAATGTACAGGTCCAAATTATCCGTTTTGGTAATATATTAACCTTCAGTCAAATATATTCATTTTGCGCTTAAGCTGTACTTAAAACAATGATAACAAACTTGATGCCATGAATCATCTTACTTCATAAAAAAAACAATAATATCAAACAGCTTACATTTGACATAATAAGACTTCGAAATCAAATTATCTGGAAATAATGTGGCAGATGACCTTGATATTTGTAACTTTTATCCCAAGAGTTGATAGCTATTCCATTTTTAATACGTTTGGGGCACAACTCAATCGATGATCAATCTAGACATACGAAATGGTGGATACTATTAGCAAACCACTCATGTCCACCTAGCTCACAGTTTCTATCATGTCATATTAGTAACCTTTAAGCTTAAAGTTAAACATAGTGAAGAAAGAAACAAAGATACAAACTCTTTCATACTTCTCAAACCCATATGAAGTAGCATGTTATCAAGATAGTTGCTCTTAGATTTTTTTTTTTGGCTGCAGAGTCAAGACTGGTAATCTTAACTGGACGCATGTGGACAGGGATCTGTGACACTTCCCTCAAATAAATTTGTCCACTCTCTAATAATTGTTGGGGTATGTGGATCGATTGGGTGTTGGTAAACACAAATTTGAGAGAAAAACAACCTCTATTACTCACAAGAATAGATTACACGAGTATTTACAAAATTCATAAAAAAACTCTCAAAAAAACTCTCAAAAAAACTCACAAACGAGGATCACTCTCTAGGATCACTCTTGTTCTCACTCTTCTTGGTGATGAACACTCTAATTTTTGTGATAATTTACAATGAAGGCAAGCACCTCTATTTATAGTAAAAATGGTGAGGGTTTTTTGTGGAAATTCCCGTGTGAATAAGGAAGCTTCTCATGGAGGCTATGGTTGGCTTGTTACCATTGCGGGCTGCCCGTGTGAATAAGGAAGCTTCCCATGGAGGCTATGGTTGGCTTGTTCAACCATTGTGGTCTGCCCGTGTGAATAAGGAAGCTTCCCATGAAGGTTATGGTTGGCTTGTTCAAAGTTTTCTAGTTTGAACATCTAGAAGTGCGGCTGAAAATCGTCAATTCTCCCCCTCCAGCCGTATCTGAAATAAACATCCCGGCTATGCCTCTGCATAACTCTAGCTTTTCTCGAGTCACTACCTTTGTTAACATATCAGCTGGATTCTCCTTCGTATGGATCTTTACTAGTCTCAACATTTGTCGATCCATCACCTCGTGTATCCAATGATAGCGAATTTCAATATGTTTTGTACGGGAATGGTACATGGAGTTCTTGCTCAAATCCAAAGCACTCTAACTGTCACAATGTACCTTGTACTCCTTTTGTTTGATTCCAATCTCTTGGAGATAACTCTTTAGCCACAACATCTCTTTTCCAGCTTCAGCGGCAGCAATGTATTCTGCTTCGGTTGTGGATAAAGCAACACACTTCTGTAGCCTAGACTGCCATGAAACAGCTCCCTATACAAAAGTGCAAATGAATCCTGAAGTAGATTTTCTACTATCAAGATCTCCGGCCATATCTGCATCTGTATAGCCTTCCAAGATTGGATCATCTCGCCCGTAACAAAGACATAATTTCATTGTACCCTTAAGATACCTAAGAATCCACTTTACTGCCTCCCAATGCTCTTTCCCGGGTTGGAGAGAAAACGACTCACCGTTCCCACTGCGTGAGCAATATCGGGCCTCGTACACACCATAACATACATCAAACTTCCAACTGCTGAAGAATATGGTACTGGCGACATCTCCCCAATCTCTTCCTTGGATGAGGGACATGAACTCTTGCTCAGCTTGAAATGGTTGGCTAAGGGAATGCTAACTGGTTTGGCATTGTTCATATTGAACCGTGCAAGCACTCGTTCAATATACTTCTCCTGAGATAGCCATAACCTTCGGTTCTTCCTGTCTCGGATGATCTGCATTCCCAATATTTGTTGAGCCGGTTCTAAGTCTTTCATGTCAAAAGACTTAGAGAGTTCCTTCTTCAGCTGGTTGATCTTCATTGCGTCTTTCCCCACGATCAGAATATCGTCTACATATAGTAGAAGAGCAACGAAATTCCCGTCTGAAAATTTCTGAATGTAAACACATTCACCAGCGGCAGTTTTCTTGTACCCTTGACTCACCATGCACGAGTCAAACTTCTTGTACCACTGTCTTGGTGCCTGCTTCAAACAGTACAAACTCTTCTTCATCTTGAACACGAGGTTATCTCCTGAAACCTCAAAACCTTCGGGCTGTTGCAAATAGATTTTTTCTTTTAAATCTCCATGAAGAAACGCTGTCTTCACATCCATCTGCTCAAGCTCCAAGTTCATACTTGCGACCAATCCATGTATGGCTCTTATTGAAGTCATCTTCACTACGGGTGAAAAAATCTCATCAAAGTCGATTCCCTTCTTCTGCTGGAATCCTTTGACTACCAACCGTGCTTTGTATTTCACCACTTTTCCACTGCCATCTTTCTTCAGGTTGAACACCCATTTATTTTTCAGTGCCTTCTTCCCTTTTGGAAGTTCTACGATCTCATAAGTCTGATTTTTCTGCAGAGATTCCATCTCGTCCTGCATTGCGAGAAACCACTGTTCTTTGTCCTTATGAGATACTGCTTCATGGAAGCTCTCTGGTTCTCCATCTTCAGTAAGTAGAAGATATTCGGATTCTGGATATCTTCTCGATGGAATCCGACCTCGTTCAGATCTACGAACTTCTGGGATATGAGGAGATCCACCATCATCTGAGTCTTGTGATGGTTCTGGAACATCTGGCAGAGCGGGTTGTGGCTCCCCCTGCTCAACACCGTCTTCTTCCTCATTGTCTTCTACTTCTGGAATATCTTCTGGCAATGTATCTTCATTTCTCATGAATGATTCTGCTGTTGCCTCTGGCACCTGAGGAGCAACATTTGGCTTCTGAGATATTGAGGGCTTTTCAATATCTTCTATTGTCTGGTTTTCATGGAACACTACGTCCCTACTTCTGATCATCTTTTTCTCCGTTGGATCCCATAATCTGTATCCAAATTCTTCATCTCCATAGCCTATGAATATGCATAGAGAGGTCCTTGCATCTAGCTTCTGCCTGAGCTACTTGGATACGTGTGCGTACGCCAAACATCCAAATATTCTCAAGTGAGAATATGATGGATCCTTTCCAGATCAAAGTTTCTCCGGAACTTCAAAATTCAATGGTACTGATGGATATCGGTTGATCAAGTAACAAGCGGCTCTGACTGCTTCTCCCTAGAATGGCTTTGGCAGCTTAGCCATACTAAGCATGCTCCGAACACGTTCCATGATTGTTCGGTTCATTCTTTCAGCTACACCGTTGTGTTGAGGGGTGCGTGGGACCGTCTTCTCATGTTGAATGCCATATGATCTGCAATAGGCATTGAACTGCCTGGAAGAGTATTCACCTCCATTGTCGGATCGAAGACACTTCAACTTCTTTCCTGTCTCACGTTCTACCATGACATGGAACAGTCTGAAGTAATCGAACACATGGTCCTTCGTCCGTAAGAAATACACCCCCACCTTTCGAGAAGCATCATCAATGAACGTTAGAAAGTATCGATTGCCGCCGAGTGATTCAACCTCTAAGGGACCGCAAACATCATAGTGTACCAGACTGAGTAACTTTGATCTTCTTGTTGAAGAGGAATTAAACGAGACTCTATGCTGCTTACCAAACAGACAATGATTGCAAGGATTTAGTACAACATCCTTGTCCACATTGATGAACTCCTTTTTTAGGGTAGACAACCCTTTCTCACTCATGTGGCCGAGTCTCTGGTGCCATAAATTTTGAGAAGCCTCCTTTTCTGCAACGTAGAGGCTGTCTGTGCATATCTTCACATGAGTCTTGTATAGCGTTCCACAAATATGTCCTCGGGCGACTTTCATAGTACCTCTTGTTATCTTCCATGTGCCTTTACTGAAGTGACTATCATAGCCCTGTTTGTCAAGAGCTATTCCTGACAATAGACTTAGCTGAAGATCTGGCACATGGCGGACATCCTTCAAAGTGATTGTGCTCCCGGAACTTGTCTTTATCTGGACATCACCAATTCCGAAAATCTCAGCGGAACTGGAATTTCCCATTTTCACAGCTCCAAAGTCACCGGCTTTGTATGTTGTGAAGTATTCCTTGTATGGAGTCACGTGGAAGGATGTTGCAGTATCTAACACCCATTCCGTGTCTTCTCGTGAGACGTGAAGGCATCTCTCATCTTGGGTTGAACAATAAGCTACATCACCAGAGATAGTAACTAACGTTTCTCCACCCTTGTTCTTTGGCTGCGAACTGCTCTGGCCTTGCTCCTCTTTCCATTTGTAGCAGTTCTTCTTCATATGTCCCTGTATTCCACAATGATGGCACTTATATGTTGGTTTTCTGCCATCAGTGGACCTGTCCCTTGCTCTTGCTTCTGCCTCACCATTTGCTTTTGCTGCTCTTTTATTGCCTCCCCTGGTTCTCTGTGACAAAGGCATGGGTCTGATCTGTGCCCATCTCCTTTATCCTTGCCTCTTCACTGAATAGGGCATCCTTGACCATTGACATGGTAAGTTTGCCATTAGGGGCTGAGTTGCTGAGTGATACGACCAGTGTTTCCCAACTATCGGGAAGGGAACTGAGTAGTAACAACGCCTGAACTTCATCGCTAAGTGGCATCTCTACAGACGACAACTGGTTGACCAGGTTTTGGAACTCACTGGTATGCTCGACAACTGAAGTTTCATTTTTTTAGCTTCCTGTTGACTAAGCGCCTCATCAATAGGGCCTTATTCGGAGTCGTCTTGGCCTGGTACATGTCTTCCAACTTCTTCCAGAGGGTATATGCGTCTGTTTCTTGTGCAACATGGTGGAAGACACTATGATCAATCCATTAACGGATTTGACCAATAGTTTTTCGATTTGATTGCTTCCACTCTAACTCCTTTTCGGGATCAGTATTTTTACCCATCAATTCTATGGGATCAAACAAATCTTTACAGCTTAGGAGATCTTCCATCCGAGGTCTCCATAGCGTGTAGTTTGTAGCAGTAAGCGTAATCATGGCTCCGAAAGATGATGTTGACCCTTCTGTGGACATTATCATCTTACAAAGCAATTTTTCAACATGATATAGGTTGAATCTTTAAACACGGAGTTCACTGTTGCGTCCGGAACGGTCGAAAATGGTGGAATTGACATTTCGTGACTGAAATTCCACTATAGGGGCAGAACTGTAATTTTTGAAAGTTGAGGGACCAATCTGCAATTTCAGAGAGTTGACTGGTTCGCTACAGTTGACCGGTCGTCTTCTCCGGCGAAATTTCCGGCAACGGTTGTCTTCTCCGGCAAGTTCCCGGCGAACCTCCGGCAAAGTTGACCAAACTTTGACCGCGACTTCTGGGCTCGTTTGAACTCCGATTAGGTCGCTGTTTGGTGCGTTGGATTCCGTTCGACGAGGAATCCAATGGTTCCGTTAGAATTGGATTTCGAGCAAAGATCCGAAAATCCAAATTTGGCTCGTCACCTAAAAAACTCGACCAACGCCTCTAACATGCTCTGATACCACTTGTTGGGGTATGTGGATCGATTAGGCGATGGTAAATACAAATTTGAGAGAAAAACAACCTCTATTGCTCACAAGAATAGATTACAAGAGTATTTACAAAACTCATAAAATAAACTCTCAAAAAAACTCACAAACGAGGATCACTCTCTAGGATCACTCTTGTTCTCACTCTTCTTGGTGATGAACACTCTAATTTTTGTGATAATTTACAATAAAGGCAAGCACCTCTATTTAAGAAAAAATGGTGAGGATTTTTTGTGGAAATTCCTGTGTGAATAAGGAAGCTTCCCATGGAGGCTATGGTTGACTTGTTCAACCATTGTGGGCTGCCCGTGTGAATAAGGAAGCTTCCCATGTAGGCTTGTTCAAAGTTTGCAAGTTTGAACTGTTGGAAATCATGTATATCTATGATATGTGCGCTTTGGTTGTATGAGCATGATTTTCAGGTATAGTTTTTGATGAATGACAAACAATGAAGTCAAGTGTCAAACAACGATATAATATGACAACCAATCAAATGGCGAGAAACATACTGATGACGGAATTGCATGAACGAGCCAAAGAGTTCAAGACCGAAGACCCAAGACGTAGGTCATTTGGTAGAACCAATGTAAGGACAACGTTTAAGTTATCTTATCCTTTGGCTCAACATTAGGTCATCATAAACATGCATAAAATATTTTATTAAATCATATTTATCATAAACATGCATCTTTGTGTTAAAACAAATTGATGTTTAAGGTTTTAAACATGTCTTTTAAATCTGGGCCTCAACAATCGATTATTTGAATCCTACAATTGATTGTATTAAGACAGTGTGATCTGAAGATTTTCAAAATAGCAAACAATCGATTGTCTACTTTTAACAATCGATTATTTTGAGACAGTGTGCAACCGAAGTTTTTAAACATCTAAATAATCGATTGTTTCTGTCATACAATCGATTATATTCATAAACAATCGATTGTCATTTTCATACAATCGATTATATTTTGACCGTTCCCACAGAATCCTAAATTGATTTTTGAACGTTGAATACAATCGATTATTTAGTCCATACAATCGATTGTTTAGCCTAAAATCAGGAATCTGTCTTTTGAACGTTGGTCAAACAATCGATTATCTACTCCAAACAATCGATTGTTTGAGCACAGAATCAGGGATTTTATTTGTCAATTAAGCAACGGTCAGCACCACTTTTTCACCTATAAAAAGAGGTCTTTTGAGCTGATTTTAAATACACAACTCCTCCATACATTGTTATACTTATTGATCATTTTCAAGCATCATTTTAGAGCTTTTGTTGAGCCATTTGATAGACAACTTTTTGTTGTTCATAGAGTTTATTGTGTATCTCTTCATCCACTCTATTGAGAGAATATTTGTTGTAAAAGAGAGTTGTTTGAGAAGAACATATCTTCTCATTTGTTGGGTTTGCTAAGTACCCAAAGTCCTAGTGGTTGAAGTCTTGGGGTGAGGTATCCTCAAGCAAGTGAAGTCTTAAGGTGTGGTATCCTTGAGTAACTGTAACGGTTTGTTAAGCACCCGTAAGCTTGACGAAGATAGTGGAAATCTCGAGAGAGTCTCTCGGGGACTGGACTAGCCACGGGTTGTGGTGAACCAGGATACATCAGTGCGTTCGTTCCTTATTATTTACTTATCGCACTTATTTCAATCCTGCAAATTTTAAATTCCGCAAGTTTACGCTGTTTTTTATTATAACGCCATTCACCCCCCTCTAGCGTTAAGCGTATTTTCTAACAATTGGTATCAGAGCCTAACTCTCTGAAAGCCTTAACCGGTTGAGAGAAATATATATTTTTCTGTTGAGAATATTGAACGTAGGAACGATGGATGAAGGACAGTCCACCACTTGCCCTCCACTATTTGACTGAACAAACTATACATATTGGAAAGAGCGGATGAGCATCTTTCTCAAAGCAAACAATTTTCGTTTGTGGCAAATCATCAAAAACGGTGAACCAATGCCAACAAAGAAAGTTGGAGAGACCACGGTTCCAAAGAAGGAAGATGAATATGATGCCGAGGATATCAAGAAAGTTGAAAATAATGCAAGGGCCATCCATATATTATATTGTGTGGTGAATCCAGATGATTATCGAAAAATCTCTTGCTGCACAACCGCCAAGGAGATGTGGGATAAGCTCGAGATCATTTATGAAGGAACGCCTCAAGTCCGAGAAGCCAAAATTGATTTTCTAACACATAAATATGAAATCTTTAAAATGGAGAAGGAACCCATTGGTGTTATGTTTGAACGATTCTTAAGAATCGTCAACGATCTCCATGCTCTCGGGGAAGTTTACACGAACAAAGATCTTGTTCGAAAAGTCCTACGGAGTCTCACTCCCGAATGGCGCTCCAAAGCCAATGCCATCCAAGAGTCGATGGAATTCACGGATATCACAATTGATGGACTAAGAGGTAACCTCGAAACTTATGATAGCACAATTCTTAATCCTTATCTTAGAAGCAATTCGAATTTCGCCTTCAAAGCCTCATCCTCTAAAAGAGAAGAGGTAAGTGATTCAGAAAGGGAAGATGATAATATTTCCATGATAAAATTAAAAAGTTTGTAAGTCTATAAAAAAAGACAAGAAAAAGAAGAAACACCATAGGCACTTATCGCGGGATTCGGACAGCTCAGGCGATGAAACCGCCGCATTGTGTCTCATGGCTAACGAAGGAGAAGAGGTAAGTACATTTAACTCTCACTCGTTTGAAGAATTACAAAATGCCTATGATGAATTGTATGGTGAATTTGTTAATGCTTCCAAAACTATCATAGAATTGAAGAAAACACTTTCTTTGCAGAAAACACTTTCTTTGCAAGAAACAGATTTTCAGAAAACACTTTCTTTACAAGAAAAAGAGTTTGAAATCCTCTTCTTTGAAAGAAATAGATTTTGAAAAATTGACTAATGAAAATGATGTTCTTAAAAATAAAATTGAAGTTTTAGAAAAAGAAAATAATTTTTTGAAAAATGACATTGTTGATTTTAAAAATAAAATCAAGGAATTGAATGAAGCCTCTTCTATTGATAAATGTTCCAATTGTTCTTCTTGTAGTTCTTTAATACTAGAGAACCAGAACTTAGGAAAGCACTAGAAACACGTAGTGTTGATAGTCCTAAAATTGAAGATATTAAAAAGGATGAAAGTAATGAGGTTGGACCATCTAGAAAGAATTCTAGGAACCTCACTAATGAGTCTAAGATTAATTGTTTTAGACCACCTAGACACAATTCTAGGAACTTCATAAATGAGTCTAGAATGAATAATTTTACACCACCTAGACATGACTCTAGGAAATTCAACGCTTCTAGGGGGGAACAACTTTAGATCACCTAGAACGCATTTGGCTCAACCTAGACATATGCACAATCCTAATGTTATATGTCACTATTGTAATCGGGTAGGACACATTGCACCCGTTTGTTTTGCTAAACATAGAGATTTATGTGTTGATTATGACTATTGTTACCCTAACCCCCAAGGACCCAAAAGAAGTTGGGTACCAAAAACCTATTTTTAGGTTCTTATTTGCAGGTGTGCTTGAAGACTACAATATTGTAGTGGTTGCACCAAGCACGAAACCTTAATGCATTAAGGGGGAACGTCGGTTAGTTATCGTATTTTGAATAAAAACGCAATGAGTTGATATGTGCAAATAATCTATATCAGTTTTGGTTGATGCATGCTTTAACAAGTTTTATTTTTGAATAACAATTAGTATCAATTGGTTTTATAATAAATGATTGATTCATGTTTTGATGAATATTTTTAGTTTAAATAACAATTGGCATAGTTGAGAAAAATGATCGTTATTATTAGTATGCCATTTACTAACTTTTTATATGATCTTATCTATAACGATTGGTATCGTCAATGGTTTAAATAACTTTTGTTATACTCTTTTTGCTAATGCCAAAAGGGGGAAGAATATGGGCGATATGCATGCTTTAATTGAGGGGGAATATTCAATTAAAGGGGAATTATATTGAATTGAATTGGTTGCATAAATTGTATGTTGAGATATAGCATCCATTTAGGGGGAATTCAATATGCATATCTTCCATTGTTTGTCATTATTAAAAAGGGGGAAATTATTGGAAATCATGTATATCTATGTGCGCTTTGGTTGTATGAGCATGATTTTCAGGTATATGTTTTGATGAATGACAAACAATGAAGTCAAGTGTCAAACAACGATATAATATGACAACCAATCAAATGGCGAGAAACATACTGATGACGGAATTGCATGAACGAGCCAAAGAGTTCAAGACCGAAGACCCAAGACGTAGGTCATTTGGTAGAACCAATGTAAGGACAACGTTTAAGTTATCTTATCCTTTGGCTCAACATTAGGTCATCATAAACATGCATAAAATATTTTATTAAATCATATTTATCATAAACATGCATCTTTGTGTTAAAACAAATTGATGTTTAAGGTTTTAAACATGTCTTTTAAATCTGGGCCTCAACAATCGATTATTTGAATCCTACAATTGATTGTATTAAGACAGTGTGATCTGAAGATTTTCAAAATAGCAAACAATCGATTGTCTACTTTTAACAATCGATTATTTTGAGACAGTGTGCAACCGAAGTTTTTAAACATCTAAATAATCGATTGTTTCTGTCATACAATCGATTATATTCATAAACAATCGATTGTCATTTTCATACAATCGATTATATTTTGACCGTTCCCACAGAATCCTAAATTGATTTTTGAACGTTGAATACAATCGATTATTTAGTCCATACAATCGATTGTTTAGCCTAAAATCAGGAATCTGTCTTTTGAACGTTGGCCAAACAATCGATTATCTACTCCAAACAATCGATTGTTTGAGCATAGAATCAGGGATTTTATTTGTCAATTAAGCAACGGTCAGCACCACTTTTTCACCTATAAAAAGAGGTCTTTTGAGCTGATTTTAAATACACAACTCCTCCATACATTGTTATACTTATTGATCATTTTCAAGCATCATTTTAGAGCTTTTGTTGAGCCATTTGATAGACAACTTTGTGTTGTTCATAGAGCTTATTGTGTATCTCTTTATCCACTCTATTGAGAGAGTATTTGTTGTAAAAGAGAGTTGTTTGAGAAGAACATATCTTCTCATTTGTTGGGTTTGTTAAGTACCCAAAGTCCTAGTGGTTGAAGTCTTGGGGTGAGGTATCCTCAAGCAAGTGAAGTCGTAAGGTGTGGTATCCTTGAGCAACTGTAACGGTTTGTTAAGCACCCGTAAGCTTGACGAAGATAGTGAAAATCTCGAGAGAGTCTCTCGAGGACTGGACTAGCCACGGGTTGTGGTGAACCAGGATACATCGGTGCATTCGTTCCTTATTATTTACTTATTACACTTATTTCAATCCTGCAAATTTTAAATTCCGCAAGTTTACGCTGTTTTTTATTATAACGCTATTCACCCCCCCCTAACGTTAAGCGTATTTTCTAATATGAACATTTAGAAGTACGGCTGGAAATCATCAATAATTTATAATCTAGCAAAAAAGATATCTGTAGTAAATTATCAGAAAAATTAAAGATCTAGTTCTTTAATATACTAACCTAAAGCCAAGCCATGAGGATACATTAATTTGTGCTAAAGTACCAGTAATTGCTAGCACTTAAAAGCTAATTAGTACAACATAACAAGTTAGAAGCCATTATCATATTGTGAACACAATTTTATGCAGTATGAGAAGACACAAAGCAATCAATTTAAAATTCCTATTTTATGATTAAAGCACATTCGAAGACGAAAAAGACGGTAACTTACAACTTGATGGCCGGCCGGCAAATAAAAAGAAATGGAGTTTGGGAAGAGTAGAGTGTATCAGTTGATCTAAGAAGAAAGTGTAGCACAATTTGTAATTGGGGAAATTCAATTCCTCTCTGATTTTGGGATTTGAGTTCGAATATGAAGTCCGTTGCACAATCAAAGGTCGCGTGCTTCATAAACTGGTTTTGTTATACTAAGTGATTTTAATAAGGTTTAAAAAGTTAATTTATACACAATTTACACTAACATAATTAAGAAAAGAATCTTAATGCAATGCATTGGTTATAATTAATTTATACTCATACTAACAACACCTACGAGGTTGTTTGATTGGAGGGATTGGAAAAAATACTCCTAATATAAACTCCTCTACGAAAATAATAAAATCTTTTATTGGAGGAACTAAGTTAATAAATAATAATCCCAATAATAAAAACCCCTTCTTGTTTTTGTTTTGTTTTTTTACCTCTTTGGCTTGACTACTTCTTTCAATATAGACATAGAAGCATTTAACAAAGAATTTGTCCTTAAAGCAAGTATTCACGCCATAACAATTAGTGGATCCGTCCTAATTTGTTTGATACAATTGAAATATCAAGAGTCAAACTTCTCAATTTTGACCGTAAATTTAGATATAAAATTCTTAAATTTTTAAAATAAAATTTACGTATTTAAAAATTACATAGAAAATAGTATATGTTACAATAAATAAATACTTAAAAGACATATGAAAAAAAAATATAGTAACAGAAAAACTCTTTGACTTTTGAATGAGCTACATGACTTATTTGTCATAGGAAAATCCTTCATTGTTATTATTCACAGTAAACGTAAAATAAAGTTCCATATTATAGTTATCCCCTATTATATTAAGTACTGTATCAGTTAATACTGATACAAAACGTGGTACAAATTAAAACTGCATTAATTATACGAATAATGGAAATGACAACCAAAAAAAAAAGATAATACCAAATTGTATTAGGATTTTTTTGTTTGGTTAGTTAATTTTGGGCATGATAATGGGAGAGGGAGAACCGAGTAGCTTTAAGAGTAAGCTACACGTTCGGTTACTCTGGCTTAAAATTAAAGACTGCGTACATAATATGCAACTAACTACTCTTCTTCTTATATATATATATATATATATATATACACGATCATGTTTCCTCATCCCATACGGCCATTGTCTTTTCCAACATTCCAATTTTAACTTTTAAGGAGAATATACCAGTGATACATGTCGATGTTTGCCTTCAAAAATAACACCGCACCATGTAAGTGTAATTTGTTCTTTCTGTTCTTATGTTTGCTTGCTTTTGTTCCTCCTCTATTTCTGTTGGTTCTAACAACTTAATTCTAAGCTGAAAGTTTATGCGGTTTCTCCATATATTTGATATTTATGAACAAGAATGAGTTCTTATGTATTGATAAACACTTAACAGTGTAATATAAGCTCCCATTTGGCAATAGATTTTGCCTACTTTTTTGCATATGTATACATAATTTGAACAAAAAAATAACGGGTTGAACCATGTTCTATATCCGCCTCTAATTACATAGCATGATTGTCTTCTTCCTGTATGCTTTATGCTTGGACTACTTTTTCTGCTGGTTGATATTGATAGTTGTAGAACGACTTCATCGGTTACATAATTAACATAGTGATCGACTGTTTTCTCTCTTTTGACAGCTTCAACCCCGTCATTTAGCAGCATCAATCTTTTTGGTTCTACATCTGGAATCCAACAGAATAGGAACTCTAATGGTAATCCTTCAGTGCCACAATGGTTTGGAAGTAGTGGAGCAACCTCATCAGCATCAGTACTTTCTCCCTTTGGAAGTTCAGCGTCTTTTGGTGGTAAGAACTTTAATAAAAACTCGATTAATAAGCATAATGATTTCGGAATAGGCGATTGATTTCTCCAAGAAAATCCCACAATCTGCCCAAAAAGATTAGGTTCTGCAATTTTCTCAGGAAAAAAGTCACTTGCACCATATCATCAACACGTTTTTTCTTCTTTGTGAAACTTTTTGCAGTTAAATTGCGTCTCTAGCTTGATTATGGTGCATTATTATGTCTTAGGGCAACCTGGTGTACAAAGCATCAGCGTCCGAGGAAGGATCGCACCCCAAGAGGGTGTGATGTAGGCAGCCTACACTGATACAAGCATTAGTGGTTGATTTCACAGTTCGAACCCGTGACCTATAGGTCACACGGAAACAACTTGACTGTTGCTCCAAGGCTCCCCTTTGCATTATTATGTCTTATCAAATGAATTTTCCATTAGAACACACCCCCATCTCTGTCCAAATCTATACACTCAGAAGAAAGACCTCTTAGGCTATTTTGGATGTTGTTGCATGCGGATGAACTAAGGGCACCATTTGACTATGCTTTTCCATGGTTTATCTACTAAATCTTATAACATAATATTCTCTATCGCCTATGGCGCAGGTGAGATTTGGTACAGATGCTATACTTAATACTGCCGATTTCATGAAAGCAGAGTTACCATATCTTCTTTGATAGATCAGTGAGGTGCTTTGTGGAATTGGTTGAAAACATAAAACTGCTCCTTGGGAAAAGTAGCTATGCAATGAAGCGTCATAGAGCTCTCCTCTTTTTCCAAATGTTAGTAATAACTGCAATATCTCAGTATGGTGGGTAATGTTCTTGCTTTACTATTTCCGGAGAAGCTATTCAACCAATCTCATGCCTTATACTGATGCTTGTAGTTGTCATTAGTGATTAGAGAAATCAATTCAGTCTGCTTCTGGTAACTGCAGGAAACACATCCTTTAGTGCAACAAACAATGCTACGGCTTTTCAAACACAAGGCAAATCTCTTGGCTCGTCGTCCACTTTACCAACATTTGGAAAGAAATATGAAGGTAATAGTGAGGCCTATAAACCTCCGTTGTGTTCCAGAGATGCTAGTGTTTCAGACTCCTCAATATTTGGTTCCTACTCCTTCGGCCAGCCAGCAGTATCCACGTCAGGTGAGCAAAGGTTTACATTATAAGTATATCTCATGTACCAGAGCAGATTATTCAACATTTTGGCGGGAGAATTTTGTTTTGATATAAGATAAGATACAATTCAATGTGCATTACCACATGCTCCATATAGCTCTGAAGTCTATGTTGAATTTTTATTAAATATTTATCGATTTCTTGATAAAATTTGGAATCCAGGAAAAGTAGTTACTACACCATTGCTCCTGAGCTCTGATTTTGGAAAGTCAGCTTTCAGTATTAATAAGAAAGGAAGTAGAATGGCATCATACATTGCAACGAAAGAGAAAGAAAGCAAGGAAAAGATTCAATCCATTTGTGGCATGCAGACTTATGAAGATAAAAGCCACGAAGAGTTGAGGTTTGAGGACTATCAGTTAGGTGATAAAGGTATGCTTAACTTGTTTTTTATCTTTAAATAACAAGCAATTCTAGATAAGAGGGGTTGCTCTGATGCTAAGCAACCTCCACTTCCAACCAAGAAGTTGTGAGTTCGAGTCTCCCCAAGAGCAAGGTGGGAAGTTCTTGGAGGGAAGGATGCCGAGTTTCTATTTGGAAACAGCTTCTCTACCCCAGGTAGGGGTAAAGTCTGCGTCCCCAGACCTCACTAAGTGAGATTATACTGGGTTGTTGTTGTAAATAAAAAGCAATTCTACCTTATTTTATAGGTATATATTTCATGTGAATTTGCAGGTCAGACATGTGCTTCTATATTTGGTGTTTCAGGCACATCTAAATTTGGTATCATTGACAAATCCAGGCCTTTCAGATCACCCGTATTTAACCCATCAACTGTTGATCAACCTTTTCATTTTCATTGTCCAAATCCATTTGCCTTGAAAAGACCAGGGATTGACTTACTACCAAATGAGAATTCTAGCACAACTTCATCTACCCCATTATTTCCAAAGTCACAGCAGTCAACTGTTTCGCATATATTTCCCCACAAAACATCATTCTTAAACTCAGATGTTTCTTCTTCTCCATGGACCAATTCAAGCCCTTTTGCACCTTTAAAAGCGGCTTCCACTTCTTCCACTAACTCCATCTTTTCTGTGTCCAGTAATCCATGGGCTTTATCAACTTCTTCTGCTCTATCGACCCCACCGTCTACTACTTCTCCATGTTTGGTCTCACCTTCCCCAGCCCATCATTTTGATCAGAATCGCTCTTTCTCTCCTTTTAACTTCCCCGCCTTACCTACTGTATCACCGCCATCCCTTCTTCCAACTCCTGTCTCGACTACAGCTCCAGTTCAAGTATCCACATTACCCTGGCAGTTGCAGCCTACTTTACCAAGCCTTTTTAATGTTCCAAGCACACCATCCTCTTTGTTTCCCACATTCGTTCCACTTGCTCCTAGTCAAATCACTGTAAGTGATTCTCAACTTGTAAGGAATTAGGTCTCATTTATATACCTGTGCCATTTACTTTCTGTTATAAATAAATTATATCCCACATTGTGGTCTCGCTGGAGAAAAGGAGAGACAAAAAAAGTTTGGCCACTCCTGTTGTCGGTAGTGGAATAATTCTTTCTGGTGTTGTACATTTAAGTTGATTTGAATCCACTGTTCTTTGTTTCTTTGCAGCCAGAAAAGACTCCTAATATTGAAGCAACAATTTCACTGGCCATCTCTTCTCAGCCATTGATAGGTACTAATTACTTCACAATGTTTTTTCACATTAATAATATGTTGGATTAACAATACATGTAAACTAATCACCCCCTGGCTCCTGTTTCCTTCAGAAAATGGACAAGGAATTAGTCATCCGGGTATCAATGTGCAACAGTGAGTAATCAAACTTAGCTATCCTTTTGTTTTGTTCTCTGATTAAAATGCCTACTTTTGGCTTTCAGAATTACCTGTCATTATTTTGATTTCTGCTGCTTTAGTAAGAAGTACTCTACAGGTGTTGTCTTAGCCTTTCTTCATCATCTTTTTCTCTTTTTCATTTCCTTTGTGATCCTTGTATTACCTCTTGCTTATGCACTTGCTGATACCTTAACCTGTTTTCAGGTCTTACTCTCCAAGCATCACAGGTTTGCAGCCATCACCAATTATGGTTCCTTCTGAAACACAACCTGCAGTCCAGGTATTCGTTGGACGCCCAGATTCGGCAAAATCCGTGCAGTATGGAATATCAAGCTTACCTGTAAGTTTAATTAACCTACGCTTCTGGACGTGTTCATTGGTCTCCAAAAATGTATCATACTTCTAAGTAGCATTTATATGGTGTACTGCTAGTATGCCTCTTTAAAATAACTTGTATACCATTCATTCTATGCACATTCGCGATAAGATTCTTTTCACTTTTAGTATGTTGCGTTCATTGTTTTTTTCCTACCAAGGTAGAAGTACTTCCCTAAGCATGATCTGGCCTCTAGATTCTGGGATTTGACTTTTCATTTGTTTAATTGTATCAAATAGCTGTGAATAATAATTTCCAGTATTTCTTCAATGAGCATGCACAAAATAAGTGTCCAAGTTCCAACCAGACCCTAATAAGTATCAGCTTTATTATGTTTTTATAGCCATGATTTTTGAAGTCATATTGTCTGTTTAAGGTGAAAATAGAGATGTTGTAGGTTCTTATGAACAATTCTCTTTGGTTGCAAATACAGGTTTCTGACAAAACTGCTCTGGTCAGACGAAGATCCTCACTGATAGTACGACATTCATCTCTAAGTCGGCATAGGTTGCCACCTCAAAAATACAATCCTGCTAGTGATAAACCAAAGGTGAGAAGTAGTATTGTTTTACTGGAAAGAAATCTAGAGTGCAATAATAGATGCTTGTGTAGGGAAAAAAGCAAAGAGATCATATTCATAATGCAAGTTATTGGTATTCAATTATCTGTTCAAAGTAAAATATTGGAAAATCTAACAGGACTATTCGTTTCTGTTTATGCAGGTTCCCTTTTTTATGGATAAAGAAAACACTTCTGGCATAGTAAGCAGCAAAGATGTGATCATTTCAAGGGAAAATCCAAGGGATTGGGTTCGTCCTACCACTAGAGAATTTCCTTTGGGATCTGATTCATGTAGATTGTCTCAACTGAAGCATACCTCTGTGGACGGTAAGCTTTCTTTATTAACGTACTTCTGCATGCATGCCTTTCACCTCTTTTATTAGATATAGGAGCTGATAAAATCCAAAACATGTTCAACACTAAAATCAAAATCTATTTTTCACCAAGAGGCTATTAGATTGAGACATTTAGTTTCAAAACTTTTGGTTCAGCTGGAGATGCGTATATCAATTATCATAGTTAGGAAAAGAGACAAAACATGTAATGCTAGTTGATCTACCTTTTTATGGCTGCTCCATTAAGATTACCTATTTCCATAAGTATAAAACTCGGAATCTCTAATAGTTCAAATTAGCACCAAATAACTTAATTCACAGATTAGATGTTGTTATAAAGAACTCGGAATATCTACTTTTGAGTATATCTAAGATATATAAAGAAGTTGACTTGCTATTAGAGTTGCAATGGGAGTACACGTAATTTACATGAAAAAGCAAGAGAAAAAGGGAAAATCGTTGGTATACAAATTTCAAGCAGATATATATATAGAGGCGGTAACACTATCTGTTATCCATGTATAGCTATATTTATCTGCTTGAAGTCTGGAGCAGTCCCACATCTGTAGACATCAATGCAATCTTAAAAGGGAGAAAGAGCTAGCGAATACACCTTCTAGTTTATAGTGTAATTGAATTGCTTATTACTTGATTTGTTCTTTCAAGTTTCTAATTTCTTTCTTTTTGTTATGAAAATGCAGGGATGGACGATGGAATCAAGGTTAATGACAGTTGCAACAAGCCTAACATAGCACCTGAAGAGAAGATGCATTATGATAAATCTGGACATTGTGTCCGAGTTTCACTTGAAAGTGAAGATGTTGACGCCATAATGCCCAAGCTCCAACGCGCTGATTACTACACAGTTCCTCCAATGCAGGAATTAATATCAAAGGAGAAAGAAGAACTTGGTTTCTGTAGCCACGTGATGGACTTTGTGGTAGGAAGACATGGCTATGGAAGCATCAAGTTCTTGGGAGAAACAGATGTCCGGAATCTTGATCTTGATTCTGCTGTCTATTTTAATCGTCGTGAGGTGATCATCTATATGGATGAGAGCAAAAAACCTCCAGTTGGACAAGGCCTCAACAAGCGAGCTGAAATAACTCTCCTTAATGTCAAATGCATCAACAAATCGAACGGGAAGGAGTACACAGATGGACCAGCGGTTAACAAGTACAGAGATATGCTTGTTAAGAAAACAACGGAGCAAGGAGCAGAATTTGTTTCTTATGATCCAGTGGAAGGGCACTGGAAATTTAGGGTGTCACACTTCTAGATTAGTTTATAGCTTTTGCTTTAGTACAGTGTTTTGGTTTTGGTAATATTCTACTAAAGGTCTATCAGTTCAACTGTAAGGTGGTCCTCTAACTGATTTATAGTACAATTTGCTCATTTTGATCCATGGTTCTGGTCATTTACTATTCGCAGTAATGTATGTTTTAACATATTTGCAGTATAATTGTGTTATAATCTCATCATTTCTATTTCATTTATTTACTAATCGATAGATATCCATCTTATTGTCACGACCCCAAACCATCCCGATCATGATGGCGTCTGTTACAGTACTAGGCCAGCCGATTCAACACTAATAACATAAATGTCTTTTGTAAAATTTTTTTCTAACAAAATATGATCACAAATCTTTCATTTTAATATCTCAAAATAAGCGGAAAACAAATACGCAAATACATCAACACTGGCCGATCCTGGTGTCACTAATTATGAGCCACAGAGATATTGTCCAATACTGTCTACTCAATATAAGATAAGACTGAAATAAATAATACTAAGGACAGAAAGGAGAAAGGTAAGGTTGCGGACGCCGTGCAACTACCTTGCTATCTCCGGAAAATACTCAAAAGTTGTCGGATGCTCTCAATCGGATGTTCTGGCACCTGGATCTGCACACAAGGTGCAAGGAGTAACGTAAATACGCAAACTCAGTAAGTAACCAAAGTAACTAAATGCTAAATGTAGTGACGAGCATTTGAATCATATACATAATCTAACATAAAATCTTAATAGAAATAACAAAATCAAATATGTAGTTCAATTTCCGAACAACTCGTAAAAACTCTAGTTTTAATGAAAATTATTTAAAATATTTGTTCAACATTTTTCAATAGAGGCTTGGTATAAAAGAAGAGTGAAAACAGTAATTTCATAAACAAGCCCTTCGGGTAAGGTATACATATCCCCTCGGGCAAGCCTCTCACTCATCGTGACTCAACTCTCATCAACTAGCACCCACACTCAGCATTCTCGCTCAATAGATATATCATAATAATAACGGTTGCAGCGTGCAGCCTTATCCATAAATATATATAGTTGACTGCACTCACTGGGGGTATGTGGACTCTGGAGGGGCTTCTACAGCCCAAGCGTTATATCGCTGCGGCATGTGTCATGATCCATATATATATCTCTGTGTGTGTGTACGTGTTTAGAAATAATTCTGTTAACTTGGGCTAAATGCCATGTTTGGGGCCTTGTGTCACATTGATTGGACCCTCAGAGGTATTTTACTATTTTCCTCACACTGTTTTGATTCGAAAGCATATCCCAAGTCATGATTTTTACATGTTTATTTTGATTCGGGTTCTTTACTATGTTTTAAATAAATGAAAGTTGTTTGGGCTGAGTTCCCTGATATTTTCACTGAGATGCCCGAGGCTGCGAGGTTGATGACTGAGGCGGGAGGTCGGATTATATATTTATGGATCGGGTTGCATGCCGCACATAACCTTATGCGAACGCGATTTAACCTACGCGAACGTGAGGCTTCACCTGATCAGCCTATGCGATCGCATCCCTTACTCCGCGATAGCAATGGACAACTTGACTGATCTCCAAAAATGCCCTAGGCGATCGTGAGCCTCCTGACGCGATCGCAAAGAAGGATCTTCTAGAACAAAAATACCAGCAAAATCTGCCAACCTTTCAAGTCCAAAAATGACCCTTGGGCATCCGAAACACACCCGAGGCCCTGGGACCTCAACCAAACATGTCACCACATTTCATAACATCATTCAAACTTAGTCGAACCTTTGAATCAGTCAAAACAACACCAAAGCACCAAATCAACCTCGGATTCGAGCCTAAGAACTTAGAAACTTTTAAATAGCACAAACAATGCCAAAACCTATCAAATCATATCCGAATGACCTGAAATTTTGCACACACGTCACAAATGACACTACGAAGGTACTCCAATTCTCAGAATTTCACTCCGATACGGATATCAAAGTTTCCATTGCCGACCAGAAACTCCAAATTTTCAATTTCGTCAATTCAAGCCTAATTCTACCACAGACCACCAAATTACATTCTGAACACACTCCTAAGTCCAAAATCACCTACTAAAACTATCCGAACCATCAAAATTCACATCCGAGACCTTCTACTCATAAGTCAATATCCGGATGAATTTTTCAACTTACACTGTGTTTAGATCATTGTTCACCATCGTTTTATAATATATTGTATTGTATTGTACTATATTGCATTGTATCGTTTTGATGGATACAACGTTTGGATAGACTGTATTGTTCATTGTTGTTAAATAATATCTTTATTGTTTTGTTTGACTGTATTATACTGTACTGTACTGCTAAGTTTACTAAAATACCCTCAATTATTTTAAATACGATGCTTATTAAGAATGGCTCATAAAAAATTTATTCATTTGACCTCCGCATCTTCCTCACAATACATTATACGAATCAATGGAAAACTAACGTATTGTTTGAGAAAAAGTGTTATTAATAAGTTATGCATAAGACAAGGTACGAATCTTGATTAAGGAGAAGAAATTGAATAGATATTTAGAAAAACTAATGTTCAACCAAATGTCACTATAGAAATTATTTTAGATTTTTAGAAAAGAGATGAAAAATTAACATGTGAAAACTTTTGTTGGAAAAAGACGAAGTAACCAGGAAAGTACATAGTTGAGTAGTTGCACGGCAGAAAGAAGATGGATACAAAGTACTTATTAGTTTGGTGAATATAATATAAATACTAGGGTAAATGGTAAAATTGAAATATAGAATAATAAGTGTGAGTGAAATTGGAAAGAAAACTACGGAACATTCCATCCACACCGATTTGGCTGTTTCATAAAATGAGGGTTTTCATTGTTGAACAATTGATTTAATAATACAATACAATCAGTTTTATATTAACAATAAAAACAAATATTGTATCTGGAGTAACAATACAATACAACGGGAAACAACCATCCAAACAATACGTTAAGCTTCTAAATAAGAGACTAAGTATATCATTTCACTCCATGACCACTTCGAACACAGAATAACCAATACGATATGATGAAATACAACTGAACAACACATAAAAGAAGCAGAAATAAAAAAAATAGAACTGTAACTCATGAAACGACCGACCGGATTATTACACTTATCAACAACTAAACGTGCCCAAATGTTATAAAGGCGACCTTGTTGAAATAGCAACATCATAATTACCTTGATGTTTTCTTGAAGCCTTTCGAACCATTTGATTTATTTTCTGAAAAACAATTATTTGTTTTTCGAAGTGTTTGATTGAGCACAATATCAAAAAGAATTGATTTTTGAAACATATGGTCCTCAAAACAATTTATGAAATTTCTGCTGCTATATAATTATGATATTAAGAATAAAGTGGAAAGTTTATACTATATAGTTATTTATTTTGAATATAAAAAAGTGTTTTTCTTTTTTAAACTGGTTAAAAAAGAAAGAAAGAATGTTACATAAAAATGAAACATATGAGTGTATCTGTTTGAATATAATTTCGAAATAAATGGTTTTATAACCTTTTCATAGTTTCTTTTTCTGACTGTTTGGAGTAGGTTTTGGGAGAAAAGATATTTTTCAAAAATCTAAATCTATTAAACGTGCTTGAACGAGAAAATAGAACAATTCGCATACTACAAAACAATCTGTAAATCTCTTGAACAAACATGTTGGCTTCCCTTCAACAGCAATTCAAGTCAGCACCAGGCAAGGAAAGATCTCTTCGATTTGGTTGGAAAGTTTGAAAGTTTTTTGCAAAACTTTTTTTCAACTTCTGAAATTAAATTACTTTGTTTGTTTCACCAAAAAAAGCACCTTAAGAATTTAAATTTTATTGGATTTAAATTTAATAAAACAGTTTGAACTATGTGTTAAATATATTAGTTCGAATAAATATTATGTAAAAATAGTTTGAGCTAGCCAGTTTTCGGACCGGTCATTCAAAAATAATCAGTATTTATAAAGTTATTGAAAAATAACCACTATTTTGCCGCAACGCGAAAAGTTCCATCATAATATACTGGAGATCGGTGCACCTATATATAAACTTCCAGCATATTATGCTAGAACTCCAACACGCGAAATGTTTCAATATAATATACTGGAGATTGGAGTATATTATGTTGAACCGATATATTATACTGGAACTCCAGTATATTGGAGTTCCAGTATTTTATACTGGAGTATTTTTCGGATTTTGAATAGTGTTTTCATTTAGATTTATATTTACATGAAAAATGGCTAAATTTCGATTACTTTTGAAACTGTTGCTATTTTTGAATGACCACTTGTAAATCTGGTTATTTTTGAATTTCTCCCAAATATTATGGATTAATATGATTGGATTAATTACTTAAGTCCATTAAATATTGACTGGGCTAGCCCATTTAGTTGGGCTACAGATGATAAACCCACTTTATTAGACCCAATACCTCTTCCTAGATGCCCAATTTGGTGGCACATGTGAAATAACGTGGCATGTCAACTCAAACAGAAAAGTCAATAGGATCATGCCACGTAGCAAATGACAAGGCATGCCAAGTCAAATTAAAACGGCAATGAAACTACGCCACATGTGCAAGTGACGTGTTCTGCCCAATCAAATGGGGCCTTATCACACTTCAATCTGATTGGTCATAAAGAGCTTGTTCTCATCACAACTCCCCCCTCTCCCCCACCCTCCACAACTATAAATAAGGGTTCTTAACTCGGAAAGACACCGGAAGTTATAACAAGGAGACACAAGGGAGCTCGTGGATCAAAGGTCATAATTCGCTGCAAATTGCAAGTGTTCAAGCATTCAAGCACTTCAACACAAATTTTCAGTATTCAAGATTAAGAATGAAGTCAAATCAAATACAGTGCGTTCAAAATCAAGGCTACTTGTTCATAATAAAATTAATGGCAACAATCAAAGCGTTCGTAACAGATAAATCAAATTCAAGATCAAGCTCAAAGGCCTTTGAATTTATATTGGAAAAGTACAATTAGAGGAACCATAGAAATTGTAACACTCAAACTATTTAAAATTAAATACTATAATTGTTGCAATATTTTTCGATCTTATTTCTTGACGCAACTTTATTGTCTACAAATACATTTTCAAAACAAAAAGAAGATGTAAAATGGATAATTTATTATATCCTATGCTAAATCTCTTTTAGATTGATAAATAATTTGATAAGCTAATGATATTTTGTGTGTTTCAAGATATGATTAATCAATATGTTAACTAATCGACAAAAGAAAATTAGATCACATTTTGCTATTTTTTGGCCGTACCTCGACATAATATGAGCATACAAGGTTCAAGAATAAATTGAACTACTTGTTTAGGAGTTTTTAACTTCGCAAAAGAGTAGAATTTTTTGTTCTCCCAAATTTATAAAAAACGTAAATTTTTCTTATCAAACAGTCGGAAGAGTTTCTTTTCATCTTATTCAAGTATATGACAAACTATTCTTAGAGGTGCTTCCTTAAAAAAAAAAAATACCTCCCTCTAATAGTGGTTGGGTTAAAAAAAATGATTTTTTAAAATAAAGTTTTCAATACCTTTCTGTAAGCAAGGGAGCAAATAGGTTTACATACTTTGCAATAAAAATGACTAGGGGTTTATTTTTTTTCCAAAAAATAAAAACCTTGAAACAAAAAGAGAGTATAATTTAACAACAACAACAACCCAGTATAATCCAACTTAGTGGGGCCTGGGGAGGGTAGTGTTTACGCACACCTTACCCCTAAGGTAGGGGTAGAGAGACTGTTTTCAAAAAGACCCCCGGCATCCTTCCCTCCAACAACTTCCCACCTTACTCTTGGAGAAACTCGAACTCACAACCTCTTGATTGGAAGTGAAAATTGCTTACCATCAGAGCAACCCCTCTTGTCTTATTATAATTTGACAAACCAAAGAAAAGAAAAAAGCGGGAAAAGAGAAAAGGAAAAAACCGAGAAGAGAAAAAAGAACCGGAAAGTTAAACCGGCAACAGCGTACGGAATATGCAACCTCTCAACTTCTGTCTTCTCAATATGTATATATATACGACCAATGTTTCTTCATTTCCATACATACATTCCACTAGTGAGAGAATATACCAAGATCATACATAATGTCGTTGTTTTCCGCCCCATGTAAGTGAAATTCTTCTTTTAATTAATTTGTCCTCCTCTTAATGTATTCTCTATTGTCATTCATTACTGGCAATGTTCTTTTTCGTGTAATTACTGTCGTGGTTCTTGCTTGTTTGGTTGTAATTTGAAAGTCTGTTCGATTAATTCCTCTACGCACCCAACGTTCAATGCATGGGGTTCGTCCAACAATTGTTTATGTTATTGTCTATAATTAGCAGCAACAACAACCCAGTATAATCCCACAAGTGGGGTCTGCGTACGGTAATATGTACGCAAACTTTATCCCTACCCCGAGGGGCAGAGAGGCTATTTCCAAGAGACCCTTGGCTCAAAAAAGCAACAAGAGACGATATATTAGTACTATCAATAGACTTATGATAAAATAACATAAAATACATAACATAAAATAACAAAATAACAGCAATATAAGAAATATAGAAAATACGAAGAAAAAAAAGACAAAGAGGAAGAAAGAGAAAAAGAAAAGGATGCAAGGTATACTAATATCCAACAGATAAAGCCCTGCATTAATAGCTGACCAGTAGCATCCTAAGACTAATTCCTAATTGGCTAGTCTCACTCTAGTGCGCTGTAGAAATATCCACAAATTCCCCTAGCCTACAACCTTAATGCTCGACCTCTATAATTCTCTATCAAGGGTCATGTCCTCAGTAATCCTAAGTCGCGCCATGTCCTGCATGATCATCTCTCCCCAATACTTCTTTGGTCTCCTTCTACCTTTCCTCTAACCTACCACAACCAGTCGCTCACACCTCCTTATCAGTGCATTAGTTCTCCTCCTCTGGATGTGCCCGAACTATCCGAGTCTTGCTTCCCGCATCTTGTCCTCCATAGAGGCCACATCCACCTTCTCTTGAATATCTTCATTCCTAGTCTTATCCATCATTGTGTGCCCGCACATCCACCTCAACATCCTCATCTCTGCTACTTTCATCTTCTAGATGTGTGAGTTCTTAACCGGCCAACACTCAATCCCATACAACATGGCAAGTGCTCTATAAAACTTACCTTTTAGTAGCGGTGGCACTTTCTTGTCACACAGGACTCCCATCGCTAACCTCTGTTTCATCCACCCCATCCCGATACGGTGTGTGACATCCTCACCGATCTCCCTGATCCCCTGAATAACTGACCCAAGGTATTTAAAACTACCTCTCTTAGGGATAACTTGAGAGTCAAGCCTCACTTCCACTCCCACTTTTGCCGGCTCGGCCCCAAATTTGCACTCCAGGTATTCCGTCTTCGTCCTGCTCAACATGGAACCTTTAGACTCAAGGGCATGTCTCCAAACTTCTAGCCTCTCGTTGACGCTGCGTCATGTCTCATCAATTAGAACCAGTGTTGTGAAAAGCGAGCGCTTCGTCGCTTAAAGCGCGAAGCGACTCGAGGCGACAAGTTGTCGATTTTTACTGCCTAAAGCGATGCGACCACCAGAAGTGCTCGCTTAACAGTGAAAAACGAGGCGAGGCGACGCGATCGAAGCGAGAGAAGCAATCGATTACCTGAAAAAATCGATCGTTTAGTTAAAAACAGAGATCGACCCAGTTCTGGAAATTAGGGTTTCCACTTTCCATTGACTGAAATTGAAAAAAGAGCTCGACCAACGTCCCCTCTTCTTCTCCAGTGACGGAAATTAGGGTTTCCATCTTCACCGACGACCGACGACCGACGAGATACCCAGGTATTTTTTCTTCTCCTTTCTTCTTGTTTTTTCTTTCTTCTTCATCTTCTTCTTCCATCTTCTTCTTCTTTCTCTCTGTCGACGTCGACGACAAGCTTTTCCATCGTTTTTTCATTTTTTTTTTCATGTTCGATCAGCGTCGACCGACGTCGACGACGAGCTCTCAGTTTCACAGTTTCACTTTATTCTTTTTCATTAGTTTTTTGTCCAATTCTTTTCATTTTTTTTAAATGGTACTGTAGCAGTAGCATATATATATATATATTTAATAATTGTATTATTATTTTTAATTTCAGTTTAATTTCAGTGTATTTTCAGTTTAATTTCAGTGTATTTCAGTGTATTTCAGTTTATTAATTATTTTTTCGCTTATATCTTAATAGGTATAATTAAATGTCTCAAAGTTCGAAAGAGAAAGACCCGGCTTGTCTTATAGTTTATGGATGGTTTGTGGATAATTTGGTGGTGCCTAGTACCTACTTTTAAGTATTTAAATTGATATTTTTGATTATTTATAATTTTACATAATGTTTTTTATGAATTGCGCTTCACTTCAAAAAAGCGTGCGCTTCTTTGCGCTTTGAAGCGAGACGAGCCCTTGTCGCTTTTTTGCGCTTTGCGCTCTCCAAAACACTGATTAGAACTATGTCATCAGCAAATAGCATGCACCATGGCACCTCCCCTTGAATATGATGCGTTATGGCATCCATCACTGGGGCAAATAGGAAAGGGCTGAACGCAAACCCTTAGTGCAACCCCGTAACAACCCAAAAATTGCTCGGAGTCGCCTCCTACTATCCTAACCCGAGTCTTAGCTCCATTATACATGTCTTTAATCACTGTAATGTAGGCAATCAAGACCCTTTTAACCTCTAAGAAGCTCCATAAGACCTTCCTAGGAACTTTGTCGTACCCTTTCACTAGATTGATAAACACCATATGGAGATCCTTCTCCTAATAAGGTGGATAGCTTCTGTGGTAGATTGCCTCGGCATGAACCCGAACTAGTTGTCTGAAATAGACATCGTCCTTCACACTTTCATTTCTACCACTCTCTTCCAGACTTTCATGGTATGACTTAGTAATTTGATACCCCTATAGTTGTTACAGCTCTGGATATCGCCTTTGTTCTTATACAATGGAACCATTGTACTCCACCTCCACTCTTCAGGCATCCTATTAGTCTCGAATATAACATTAAACAACCTAGTAAGCCATTCCAAACTTGCTCTACCCACACACCTCTAAAGTTCCACCGGAATTTCGTCTAGCCCGGTAGCTCTACCCCTCCTCATCTTACGCATTGCCTCCATGACCTCATTGACCTCAATGTCCCTACAATAACTTAATTTACGGGGGCTGTCGACATTCCTCAATTCACCTAGTACCATATCCTCATCCCCTTCTTCATTTAGAAGTTTATCAAAGTAGGTCTGCCATCTTCTCTTAATTTGGTCATCCCCTGTCAAATCTTTGCCGTCCTCATCTTTTATGCACCTCACTTGGTCCAGATCCCGAGTCGTCCTCTCTCTCACCTTAGCAAGTCGGAATAACTTCTTCTCCCCGCCTTTGTTCCCTAGTTCTTCATACAGACGAGCAAAAGCTGCCCTCTTAGCCTCCGTTACTGCCATCTTCGCCTCCTTCCTAGCTAGATTATATGCCTCATTGTTCGCTCTCTTCTCCTCTTCGCCAGTGCTCCCTAGTAACAGCAGGTAAGCCGTCTTCTTCGCTTCCACTTTACCTTGGACAACTGCATTCCACCACGAGTCTCCTTTGTTGCCACCGGTACGGCCCGAAGATATCCTAACACCTCTCTCGCCGCCTTCCTTATATAGTCCGCCGTCGTCGACCACATAGTGTTTGCATCCCCACTACTTCTCCAAGCTCCCATTGCCGATAACCTTCCTTCCAACTCCTGAGCTTTATCCTTAGTCAAGGTGCCCCACCTAATCCTCGGGCGGCCTCGTACTGTCTTCTTCTTCTTCCTTATTACAATATCAATGTCCATCACAGAAAGCCTATGTTGCGTTGCAAGGGCCTCACTTGGGATACTGTCTGTAATTAGCCTTGTAAGGTTATGTTAAAAGAGATGACTATGAGACTATAAACTCTGAAAATTGCTTGACAAACCATTGACTCTTCAAAAGTTACTCTTCATTAATCACAAATTTGAATTTGAATTTCTAATATCCACTAAGAACGACATAATGATAGTCGATTTTAATGGACCTTTCAATCTTTAGGTATTAACTTTTGCTAGGTCTTCATTATTCAATCATCCTTATGTCTCTTTGTATCTTATTTTTCTTGACGAGCGAGGGTCTATCGGAAACAACCTCTCTACCCAGAGGCGAAGCTATGTTAGTCCAAGGGTGGTCAACGTAACTTAACACCCTTCGACTAAAAGTAAAATATTATTTGTCATTGATTAAAAAATAGACTTTGAACATCCTTGCACAACTTACCTGCAAAAGGTGTTCAAAATTTGAACACCTTAATAGGATTTCCTATCTTCGCCACTGTCTCTACCCCTCGAGGTAGGAGTAAGGTCCGCGTATACGCTACCGTCCCTAGATCCCACTCATGGAATTTCACTGGGTTGTTGTTGTTCTTCTTCTCTTCTTCTCTTGCTCGTGAGGTACATAACTTGTTACTATAATAGTTAAGTATTACCGAGTGAACTACCTATTAGGAACTGATTCACACATTACTCTTTTAGTTGTGACTGTTGTCAAAATTTTAAATTGTTGAAAGCAAACAATTCTAGAGTTGCATTATGAAATTGTTAGTTATTTCTATAAGACGAATAGTTATTTATTAATTTATCTAAAAAATTGGTCTTCCACAAAAGAAAAGTATGTTCTTTGAAGAGAAAGTTTGAAATTATAGTATTAAAAGATGTTTCATGATTTTATATAAATATATATATATATATATATATATATATATATATATATATATATATATATATATATATATATATATATATATATATATATATATATATATATATATATATAAATCATATATATATGAGGTTTCCTCTCCTAAAGAATGTTTTTTCACTTTTGATATTAGCTTTTTAGGATGTTGTAGGTAATTTTCGTATTATGATATCTTATTTACTTTTTGTATTATTCATAGTTTTGTTATAATTTATGTTAAAATTTTCAATAATTTATTTTATTTTGATGTTTTATGATGTATGTATTTTTGTAATTTTTTTTATTTTACACTATTTTGAAAATTTAGTAATTATATAAAATTTAACGATATGTGAGGCTTAAGCTCCATGTCTTGAGATTTACCCCGACCTCGTCTTAAGTAAAATGCCTTACCTCACGAATGAGTTCTTTCTATACTTACATTACTTGCTTTTATCCTCCTCTGTCTTTGGATATTCTTGTTTGGGTTTAAATTTATGTGTGGGTCTTAATGCAGTAGAGGAGCCATATACAACAAAATGGATTCAATCTTATACTGCGTAAATAGGATAAAAGTAAAAAATTTAAATACATTACTACTATATAGAAGAGGGAAGGAGAGGAGCTTCTGGTCAAAGTGAATTGACAAAAAAACCATTTCATTTCAGCTTAAAAAGTTTGAATCCCCTTTAACATAAGAGAAATACAGGATCAAATCCCCGGAGTGATGTTTTTGAACATTTTTGAATCTCCTTGATAGCACCTTTAAGTTTCAGAAATTTGTGTTTTCAAGAGAGCTGAATATTCATGCTATCAAAATGTAATTTATCGAAAGAATCTTGGTATTACTCTCTAAACTAATAAAATAGGAACGAGGAAGAGAGTGCGAGGATACTGGATGAATATTCTTTGTCACACTCACACTGCATAAAAGCTTCCCATGATTGTACAATTGTTGGACATTTAATGTTATGCTAAAAATTTACAAGTAATCATCACATTAATGATGGATGTAAATATTGTGTGGATTTAAATTCTGCTTCAGCACGCATGCATGTAATTTGTAAATCACAATATGTACCTCGCATGCTTTCTTCTGTTTTGCATAGTTTTCTTCTTCTGTATGTTTCGTGCTTCGACTACTTTTTCAGCTGGTTGATTACATTATATTCTCTCCAGAACAAATTGATTATATAATTATAGTGACTGATAGTTCTCTCTCTCTCTCTCTCTTCTCATACTTTTCTTCTCACAGCTTCAAGTCCGTCATTTAGTAGTAGCAATCTGTTTGGAATAGAGCATTTGGAGCAACCTCATCAGCAGTATTTGCTCAACCTATTGGAAGTTCAGTGTCTTTTGGTGGTAAAAACGAGTATAACTAGATTAGTTATTTTCCTTTTAGCATACTGATCTTGGGATAGGCAATTGACTTTCCCGAAGAAACCGCAGAATATATTCATGTATTGTTAATTAGAAGATTTTTAGCTTGCATGATCACATCCATACAATTAGGTTTTGATTTTGTCTTAGAAATATCATTTGTCTGCCTTATCATCAGCATGTTCATTTGTTCACCTTTTACAGTATTAATTGTACCAATCTCGTGCTTGATTTTGGTCCAACATTATGTCTTATCAACTGAATTTTCCATAGAACTATCCCCCTTCTCCAAAAAAATAGAGATGGGGCTATTGCATTTTGCATTCGAGAACTAGAGACGCTCTTCGAATATGTTTTTCCTTTCATCATTCAATTATTTAAAGCATAGCATTCTCTGTTGCCTATGGCCCAGTAAGAAACGCTATAGATGCTATTCTTAATACTCGCAATTTCATGAAATTAAAGCAAAGGTACCATATTTTCCTTTCTAAAGAAGCAGTGAGGTGGTTATTGAATTGGTTGAAAAAATAAATCTGCTCCTTGGCGAGAGTAGCTATGCAAGGCGTAGAGCTGTATTCTTTTACAAATGTTAGTAATAACTGCAATATCTCAGTGGGGTTTCTTATGGTGGGTAATGCTCTAGCTTACTATTTTGGGAGAAGTTATTCAACCAATCTCGTGCCTGCTACTGATGCTTGTAGTTGTCTTTAATTATTAGAAAATCAATTCAGTCTGCTTTTGGAACTATAGAAACCACAGCCTCTAGTGCAACAAATAATGCTACAGCTTTTCAAACACAAGACAAATCTCTGGGCTCGTCATCCACTTTACCAACATTTGGAAATAAATATGAAGTTAATGGTGTGGCCAATGAATCTTTGTTGTGGTCCAGGGATGCCAGTGTTTCAGCTCCTGCATTTGGTAAGCAACTCACACTTTGGCATGTCAAACACTCCCACATTTGGTTCCTGCTCCTTTGACAGGCCAGCAGTATCCACGTCAGGTGAGCAACTGTTTACATTATAGTCCATTTTTCTCATGTACTAGAGCTGATAATTCAACATTCTGAGGGAGAATTTGTTATTTTATCTGGATTATGTGATCGATTTAAGAGAATATACCATTAGGTCAGACATATGGTTCTTCATTTGGTGTTTCAGGCATATCTGGATTTGGTGGCCTCCTCATACCAAGGCCTTTTAACGAATCAACGGTCGAGCACTTTGGTACGTCAAGCACTCCAAGATTTGGTTCCTACTTCTTTGGCCAGCCAGCAGTATCCATGTCAGGTGAGAAATGGTTTACTTTATACTCCATTTCTCTCATGTACTAGAGCAGGGTTTTCAACATTTCGAGGGAGATTCTTTTGTAATCTGGATGATGTTGATTGATATAAGAAAACATAGCGTTCAATGTGCATTACTATATGCTATATATTGATCTGAAGCCCACGTTGATTTTTTTTTTTTATAATTAAATATTTTTTATTTCGTAGCTTTAGTTTTTTTTGGATATGTTAAGTAATCAATCTTGATCAAGTTTGCAAACTAGAAAATTAAGGTAGTACAACACCATTTCTCAAAAGCTCTGGTTTTGTAAAGCCAGCATTTTCTATTAATCAGAAGGAGGAAGAGAGTGCCAGGATACTGGATCTGATGAATATTCTATGTCAAACTCAAAATAAACAAAAGTTTCTGATGCTTTGTGCAATTGTTGGACGTTTATTGTTATGAAAAAAATTGACAAGTGAATATCAACATTAATAATCGGTGTCTTACCCATCTTGTGTGGATTTAAATTCTACTTTAGCATAGCAGGTAATCTAACTCACAATAAGTACCTAGCATGCTTTCTCTGTTTCTCATAGTTATCTTCTTCTGTATGTTTTTGCTTCTGGACACTTTTAATCCTGGCTGATTACATTTTCTCTAGACATACATAATTGCAGTACGCACTCTCTCTCTCTCTCTCTCTCATACTCTTGTTCTTGCAGCTTCAAATCCGTTATTTAGCAGCAGCAATATGTTTGGTTCTACACCTGAAATTGGACAGACTAGACCACTGTTTGGAAATAGAGCATTTGGAGAAACCTCATCAGCATCATCCGTATTTGCTCAACCTATTGGAAGTGCAGTATCTTTCAATGGTAAGACTTGAATATAACTTGATTATTTTTTTCCTTTAAGCATACCGATTTTGTAGGCAATTAATTTTCCCTAAGAAGCCCCAGAATAGCAGAATATATCTGTTTATTGTTACTTAGAAGAGTTTCAGCTTGCATGGTCACATCCATACCAAAAGATCAGGTTTTTGAAGTTCTGATAAAAATTTTCACCTTATCATTATGTCTTGTTCTTTTGTTCACCTTTTACAGTATTAATTGCATCAGCTTCTTGCTTGATTTTTGTCCATCATTATGTCTTATCAACTAAATTTTAAATAGAACTCTCGCCCATCTCTGTCTAAATACAAAAGTAAAAGACCACTTCTTTGAATATGTTTTTCCTTTTATTTGTCAAATCTTAAAGCATAGCATTCACTGTTGCCTGTGGCCAAGGAAGGGAAACACTTAGATACTATTCTTTAATACTGACAATTGTGTCCTGTAAATGTAGATAATGTGGTTCTCCATTTGGTGTTTCAGGCATATCTGGATTTGGTGGCCTCGTCATACCAAGGCCTTTTGACCAGCCAGCAGCGTTTGTCTCAGGTAAGCAACCATTTACTTCATAGTCCATTTTTCTCATACCGATTATTCAACATTCCAAGGGAGAATCTTTTTCTATGTGATTGATATAGGAGAATACACCATTAAGTGTGCATTACTACATGCTCCATATTGTTCTGTAGTCCATGTTGAGTTTTTATTAAATATTATTTATTTCCTACTTTATCTTTTTGGATTTGTTAAGTGCTCAATCTTGATCAAATTTGCAAACCAGGTGAATAAAGTACAGCACCATTGTCCAAGAGCTTTAGTTTTGGAAAGGCAGCATTTGGTTTCAATCAGAAAGGAAGTAGAATAGCATCATACATCGCAACTCCAGAGAAAGATAGCACAAGACCAGGTGAAACAATTCAGTCCATTTGTGGCATGCACACTTATAAAGATAAAAGCCAGGAGGAGTTGCGGTTTGAGGACTATCAGTTAGGTGATAAAGGTATGCTAAACTTGTTTTCTATATCTTTAGATAGCAAGGAAATCTACCTTGCAATTCATTATATAATCTATATTTTATGGGTGAAATTTGCTGGTCAAACATATCATTCTTCATTTGGTGTTTCAGGTACATCTGGATTTGGTGTCATTGACAACTCAAGGACTTTTCAATCACCAGTATTTAACCAATCAACTTTTGATTATCCAAAATCCAAATCCATTTGCCGTGAAAAGAGAACCTTCTTCTGGCCATTGTCCAAATCCATTTGCCGTGAAAAGAGAACCTTCTTATTCTCATCCTCCAAATCCATTTGGTGTGAAAAGAGAACCTTTTGATTTTCATCCTCCAAATCCATTTGGCGTGAAAAGAGAACCTTCTTATTGTCATTGTCCAAATCCATTTGACGTGGAAAGAGAACCTTTTGATTTTCATCCTCCCAATCCATTTTCTGTGAAAAGAGAACCTTCTTATTGTCATTGTTCAAATCCATTTGCCATGGAAAGAGAAACTTTTGATTTTCATCCTCCAAATCCATTTGCCGTGAAAAGAGAACCTTTATTGTCACTGTCCAAATCCATTTGCCATGGAAAAAGAACCTTCTTATTGTCACTGTCCAAATCCATTTGCCATGAAAAGAGCAGAGTTTGATTCTCTATCAAAAGAGAAGTCTACCACCACTCCACCTGGCACTGGAACTAGAGTGGCATCTTATGCTCCAAGTAGAGAAGTGGAAGGACAATATTTAAACTTTTTGTCAATCTCTGCTATGCCAATGTATTCTAATAAAAGCCACGAGGAGTTGAGGTTAGAGGACTATGAATCTGCAAACAAAGGTAAACACTTAACTTTGGTTTTCACTAATGTCTCTTTCCTTCTTGAGTTTTCATTTGTTTTCCCATGGATCTTCAATGAAAAAGTAATGTTGTCTATTTGACTAAGTGAAATATCTGCTGCTGGTATTGCAGGGGCTGCATCAACTTCACAAAGTAAACCATTGGAGTCTTCATCAGGATCTTCTGCCTCAAATGTATCTTTTTCTCCATGGATCCATTTAAGTCCATTTGCTGCACCTTTGAAACCAGATTCTAGTACTCCGATTACCTCTGTTCTTTCTCCTGCTCCTATTTTAACTACAGGAACAGCTCCCCAATCCACATTATGCTCGAACTGCCTAAACAAGTTTCAATTATCCTGCCAGCTGCAGCCTACTTCCCCAAGACTTTGTGATGTATCTATTGGGTTGGAAAACTTGACTACATCCTCTCCGCTTTCCACAGTCATCCACTTGGTCCAAGTCAAAATACTGTAAGTGATTCTTAACCTATATGCAATTGGATCTCATTTCTTTACCTGTGCCATATGCGTTCTGTCGTAAATAATGTATATCCCCACCTTGTGGCCTACATATAATATCGCTGGAGAAAGAAAACTAACAAAAAAAAGGTTGGAGCACTTCTACTATGGTATGTGGAACAATTCTTTCTGGTGTTGTACATTTAAGTTGTTGCTACTCTCGCAGCCTCTGATCGTTGGTCCTCTGCACCCAGGGATGACTCCAATTGTCGGAGAAACACTTCCTACAGCCATCTCTTCTCATGCAGCAACAGGTGCTAAGTGCAATATGTATCGTCTTTTTCAAGTTGATAGTATGTTGGATATTTTAAGGATAAAGCAGTAGAGCTACCATCAAAGCAAAGAGAGAAGAAAAAGATAGAGCTGACTAGCAAGAAAGTAGTTAATCTCTTCTGTAGTCATCAGTGCATTCTTAAAAGGGAAAAGAGAGAATACATTTTCTGTTTTAACACCTTTATAGTTTGCACTTTGTTTAATTGCATATTATTTGATTAGCACGTTCAAACTTCTTAATTCCTTTTTCTGCTAACATAAAGAAAATGTAGGGGTGCATGATGGAGTCAAAGCTAATGACAGTTGTGGCAAGGCCAACTTAGCGCCTGAAGAGATGCATTATGATAATTCTAGAAAGCTGAAACCTTGTTTCATAGTTTCAGTTGAAAGTGCTGCTGAAGAAGCAACAGATACTCAGATAGCAAGCATGATGATAAGGATGTTGATGCCATAATGCCCAAGCTCCAACGTTCTGATTACTACACAGTTTCTCCTATCCAGGAATTAATATCAAAGGAGAAGGAAGAACCTGGTTTCTGTAGCATCGTGACGGACTTTGTGGTAGGATAGGAAGACATGGCTATGGAAGCATCAAGTTTTTGGGAGAAACAGATGTCCAGAAGCTTGATCTTGATTCTGCCGTCCATTTTAACTGTCGTGATCTATATGGACGAGAGCAAGAAACCTCCAGTTGGACAAGGCCTCAACAAGCCAGCCGAGATAACTCTCCTTAATGTCAAATGCATCAACAAATCGACCGGGAAGGAGTACACAGATGGACCAGCGGTTAACAAGTACAGAGATATGCTTGTTAAGAAAACAACGGAGCAAGGTGCAGAATTTGTTTCTTATGATCCAGTAAAAGGGGAGTGGGCATTTAAAGTCTCACACTTTTAGAATTATTGAGATCTATCTAGTTACTTGCACTAAACATTGGGATTTCAGAAAAACTGAAACTTCTTGATTGATGCTGTGACATAATCAAACTTAATATAGTTATACTTGAATTCAATTTGACTCTGATATATGAGGTGAATCATTCATTCCTGCAAGTGTACTCAGTCAACAGATTTAGCTTTGGTTTTGGCTATCGTCTAACATGAAAGTTCCAGTAAACTGTAAGGTGTCCTGTAATGAGTTTTGTCATACATTTTACTCGCTGTGTGTGTATGAATCTGCTCAATTACTAATGCTGATGCAGTCATATTAATAAGGTGCTTAGTGCTAGGGGTATACAAGGAAACCGATAAACCGCACCAATCCAATAATACGAGTCAACCGAGAAAAAACACAGACTACGGTTGGGTGTTGGAAAAAAAAAACCCGACCACAATTGGTTTGGTTTGGTTTGGTTTTAACTAAAGAAAGTCAAACCGAAATCAAGCCAACCCGATGTTACATGTGTAGAAATTTTAGATATATTTAATATATAAATATACTTATTGTGATGCAATTTATAAATATTTCTTAAAAATTTTCATATTTTTATCTTTTAAGGTATTATTTCAAGGTAAACTTTATAACCATTAATATTAGTAAATTAAATAATGCTAACAAAAGCCCAAACTAAAATCAAATAAATACTAATGCTAACAAAATAGATTCAATTCAATATTATGAACGGGAATGTATTGAATATCTACTTTTTATTTTGCAATAATTAAGATAAAAATGCATAACCTATTTTTATATTTAGCATTTAGTCATGTAATTAATACTTCCTTATTAATCTATTTATTTTAGTATGACTTAGTACTTTTAGATTATGTTTATTTTTGTTATGACTTTTTAATTAGCAATATATATATATATTGCATAAATTTATTATCGTTATTGTTGAATATTTTAGGATAATCCATGACACATCTCGTATTTTGTATTATGTTCTTGGAAAATACTTTATATAGTTGTATCTTACTAGGATTAAAGAAACATTTTGAGCATATGTTATATATTTTGTTCTACGAAGATTTTACTAGAAAAAATCTGAAAAAATCAGAAAACCCGAAAAAAATCGAGATTGAAAAACTCGAATTTTATTGGTTTGGTTTGGTCTTTAAGGGATTCAGATTCAAATGGGTAAAAACCAATTAAGGAAAGAAATCGAATGAATACTTTGTGCACCACATGCAATTAAGGGTACATATATAAAAAGGTTATTTATGGACATAGTTTTGAAGCACGCGGTTTGTACAAATAAGGCAAGAAAATCAATTTAAAGCCAGTACAATACAAGGTCTGAGATTTGTATCAATGAACTGAGTCAAAAAAATGGGAAAGGTTTCTTAACCTTAAGGAAAATGAACAAACAATGGAAAGGGAATAAATTAAACCTATTTAGAAGGGATTCCAAATTAATCGCAAGTTTGAAAACCACTTTGAGGGGAAGTTCATCATATATAAAAAGAGCATAAGAACATGTTAAGCATGAAAAAAAATTGTCATGTCATCAATAGAAAATCCAGTATAGAATAGTTTAGTAAAAATCCAGAATCATATGCAAATCCTAGATCGGAAAGAAAGGTTTTGAAAGTAATTTTTAAAAAATAAAAACTAGGGGAATCATTTGAAGACTCAGGGAAAGCATAGATACTCAAAGGACCTAAAGAAATCGGAGAAAACCTCGAAGGGTTAGGGTTTCGAAAGAACCTTAGAAGTGAGAAAGGCTTTGAAAAAGTCCCCGATCTGAGTCGAAGAGGTCAGAACCAGGCTCAAACAACCATGGTATGCCGGCGCAAGGCCGGAGATGACCGTGAAACTTCAATCGACAGAGGTCTGGGCATAAACCTTCAAGTTCAAGCTTTGAATCTTTAGAGACCAGGCACGTAAGAGCCATATGAGGTGGGTATAGGACTCTTACAGCCTTAGAAGCCATAGATTCTGGTGGATTTCAAGGTGGAGATAGTAGGAGGCGGCTAGGGTTCGGAGAAGGTTCGAGATAGTTTGAGGGAGTGGAGGGATTCAAAGGAGCTTCTATGTGAGAATGATTTAGGGTTGGGGTGGAGGGGATCGGTAATTAAAAAGGAAAGAATGAGTGTGAGCCGTTTATCTATTAGATCAACGGCTGAGACTAAAAGAAAAGGCCCAGTTGGGTTATTTGAGTGGGTGGTGGGTATGGTGAACTTAGGATTTGGGCCGTATCATGGGGTTTAAAAATGGGGTTTATTGGGGGTTTGATTTAGGCTACAATTGAAATAAGTAGGGCTAGTATTTAAATAGCCACTTCTCCACTTTTTATTTTATAAAAAATAGTAAAGATAATTTTTGGGAACAAAATTAAAGGTTGTAAATTGATAATAGTATGTAAATATTAAATAACAAATACTGGAATCAATTTTGTAATTATAAACGCAATTAATTCTAAAAATAGGCTAATATTGCAATTATATGCAATTTAGCTTTAAAATACTAAATAAATTTATAAAATATTTGAAAAAATTACCTTAGCTATATTTTGGTATAAATATGAAAATACGACAAATGAATCACCAAAATGATAATTTGAGGAACAATTATTGATTTTTTATTGATAAAATAGGGTAATAAATTAATTTAAAAATTAGAAAATAATAATAATAATAATAAAACATTTGTACATACTCATATATGCATACATATGCTATCTTGAAATTATTTTGCATATAATGATATAGCGGAAAAAATTGAGTATCAACAACTGCCCCTCTTTACCCGGGAAGGATAAAAAAGTTGTCGGGTAAAGATACGATGGCCAATTTTGACCGAATGAAATGGTTTGAAGAGATTTGGCCATGCTCTAGTTCCTGAGTTGCCTACATATCTCTGGTCTTGTAGGAATCAGGCCATATGTAATTCAGGATCCGTTGGCGGAATATGCCAATGGAGATTTCTCAAGAACGGATGCTATATTCAGGTTGGGGTGAATGGTCAAGGTTTAGTAGGGTTGCGGGGACTGGAGCGGAATGCTCCTGCCGGGATGGTCATTGCTCGCGGGCTTACCTAAAAATAAACAATACAAGCGTATATTGTGCATAAAATTTAACATGATGCAAGTTCTCGTTGGACCATGAATGTTGTCTTTGGACAGCTAGGATGACATCCTTAGACCATGATGTCCTAGGCCATGCAGCATATAATAAAGAACCCACAGGCTATGAAATTATGCTCTTGGGCTATGAGAATGATGCCTCCAAACTATGATGCCTTTGAATAATGATGTGCAAAAGATAAGAGGGGTCCTCAGGCCATGGCATCAAGTCTCGGGCTGTGAAGATGGTGCCTTCGAACAATGACGCCTTTGGACAAATTGGCCATCTTTCAGCCCATGAGATGCAGAAGATGGCAATCTTTCAGCCTATGCAATGTAATAAATGGTGACTTTTCAACCTATGCAATGCTAAAAGTGGCAATTTTTCAGCCATGCAAGATATAAATATAGCGGCAATATTTTAGCCATGTAAGATAAAAATGAAGAGGTGATATTTTAGCCATGTAATATGGAAATAAAGTGGCGATATTTATCCATGCAAGATGTAAATGAAGTGGTGATCTTTTATCCAAGCAAAATGTAAATGAAACGGCGATATTTCAGCCATCCAAGATGTAAATAAAGTGGTGATATTTCAGCCAATGGAAGATGCAAATGAAGTGGCGATCTTTCAGCCATGCAAGATGTAAATGAAGTGTCAATATTTCAACTATGCAGGATATAAATAAAGTGGTGATATTTCAGCCATGCAGATGGAGACAATGCTTAGTCTCGGAAGGCAGAATGGTAGCCTTATGCAGTGCAAGAAATGCAGATGGAGACAGAGCTTAGTCTCAGAAGGCAGAATGGTAGCTTTATGCAATGCAAAAAATACAGATGGAGATAGAGCTTAGTCTTGGAAGGTAGAATGATAGTCTTATGCAATACATGAAATGCAAATCGAGACAGAGCTTAGTCTCGAAAGGCAGAATGGTAGCCTTATGCAAGAGATAAAATGCGAATAGTAATAAAATTTCTTAACTGATAGCTGAGTGATATTGTGGCTGTTGGGGATATTGTGTGCAGATAGCAACTGTGAATAGGTATGATGGCTCTAGGAGTTGTATTTCTAAGCAATGTGAGTGCATAATATATTCGATGATTTTGTGACTTGGGTGCCTGCATCCAAAGAAAAATCATGAGTTTTGTAAAGGGGAAAGGTTAATTTGCATTCCCGATGACTTTGATGGACCTACTTGGCTCTGCTTCGGTGATACTGTATGTATCACTGGGATAGCGTTGCTAAACAAAGCAATTTTGGTAACAGACATGCATGATTTAGTAAAATATAATATAAATACGTAATCGAGAATAGTTTCTTAAGATGAAATGATGAATGCGACGTGGTTCAAGATATTGCAACTCTTCTGGCTCCGGAATGTTGAGGTCCCTCCTCAAAATTCTATCCTACTTTACTAGGCTTCTGCTTCTGACGGTTGCTTGCGATGATCGACTGAAAGCACTTCGGAATTTTGAGTGTCCTCCTCAAAATTCTGCCCCAGTTTCCAGTTGCAAGGGGGAATGAAAAGTTAATTGAATTATGAACAAACCCATAAGGCTGCCTGCGTATACCCTCTTAAACGGAATCAGGTCAGACGTAGTTCAAATTACATCATATAAGAAAGAATAAGATTACACATAGTAATGCTTGGCCGCATCTGAATTGATTGGTTTGGCCAAACTTCTTTGTCCATTTCTGCAAGTATAAGGGCTCCTCCTGTCAGAACCAGGTGAACCATGTATGGACCTTTCCAATTGGGAGAGAATTTCCCTTTCATTTCATCTTAATGCGAGAAGATTTTCCTTAAAATCAACTGCCCCGTGTGTGAACCGTCTCGGCTTGACTCTCTTGTTGAAAGATCTGCACATTCTATTCTGATAAAGCTGACTGTGGAAAATTTTGTTCAATCTCTTTCCATCTATAAGAGCTAGTTGCTCATAACGACTCTTTACCCACTTTGTGTCGTCGAGCTCGACTTTTTGTATGATTCTCAAGGAAGCAATTTCTACTTTGGCGGGAATGATCGCTCCTGTAAAATATACCAGCATATATGGGGTTGCCCCGGTTGAGGTGCGGACTATGGTGCAGTACCCCATTAAAGAAAATGATAGTTTCTCGTGACACTACTTATGTTTCTCTATCATTTTCCTTAGTATCTTCTTGATATTCTATTGGCGGCTTCTACAGCTTCATTCATCTGAAGTCTGTAGGCTGTAGAATTCTTGTGTTTGATCTTGAAGGTTTCATACATGGCCTTCATATAGTCACTATTGATATTGTAACCATTATTAGTAATGATAGACACTGGAATCCTGAATCAACAAACAATACGGTCGCAGACAAATTCTGCCACAACTTCCTTAGTTACTGCTCAGTGAGATGCTGATTCAGCCCATTTGGTAAAATAATAAATTGCCACTAGGATGAATCTGTGCCCGTTGGATGCGGCAGGTTCGGTTGGTCCAATAACATTCATTCCCAAGCAGCAAAATAGTTGCGGTGAGCTTGTTGCATTAAGCTCGTTTAGGGGTACCTTATCATATCTGCGTATACCTGATAGTGGTAGCATTTTCGGACGTACCGGATGTAGTATGTTTCCATATTCATCCAAAAATAACCAGCCCATAGTATCTTCATTCTTAAGACAAAACCGTGCATATTTGGACCGCGGGTCCCTGCATGAATTTCCTGTAGCAGCTTGGATACTTCCTTTGCATCGACAAACCTTAATATTCCTAAATTATGAGTCCTCCTATATAGGATTCTTCCGGTGTGAAAGAAGTTGTTGGATAATCTCCAAAGTGTGCGTTTTTAGTAGGATTTGCAAGTTCAAGGTACTCACTCTTTGCTAATATTTCTTGATGTCATGAGACCAAGGCTTTCTGTCTACCTTTTCTTCAACATGGGCATAATAAGCTGGGTGATCGTGGATCTTTACTGGAATGAGATCAATGAAGTTTCTGTCTGGATGTTGTATCATGGATGATTGGGTAACCAATGCATTGGCAAATTCGTTCTGTATTTTGGGAACATGTCAGAAATCTGTCTTCGTGAACCTCTTTCTCAATTCTTGTATGTGATGCAGATACTGTAGTATTTTGGATTTCTTAGTTGCCCATTCTTCCCGGACCTATAGTATAAGAAGGCTGAATCCCCAATTACTAGCAACTTTTGGATGTTCATGTCAATGGCCATCTTGAGTCCTAAGATGCAGGCCTCGTACTCGGCCATGTTATTGGTGCACGGGAACCTAAGTCTGGCAGATATCAGATAATACTGATCGATTTATGATATTAGGACTACTCATATACCAACTCCTTTGAAATTTGCTGCTCTATCAAAGAACATTCTCCAAGCATTATAGGATTCTGCAATATCTTCTCTTATGAATGACACCTCTTCGTCAGGAAAATACGTTTTTAGGGGTTTTTATTCTTCATTCATGGGATATTTGTCTAGGTGATTTGCTAGTGCATGCCCCTTGATTACTTTCTGAGTCACGTAGATAATGTCAAATTCACTCAACAAGGTTTGCCACTTGGAGAGCTTGGCAATGGGCATGGACTTCTGAAAGATGTACTTCAAAGGATCCATCCTTGATATGAGATACGTAGTATAGGCACAAAAATAGTGCCTCAGCTTCTGGGCTACCCAAGTTAGAGCACAACAGGTGCGTTCTAATAGAGAATATCGGGCCTCATATGGAGTGAAGTTTTTGTTGAGGTAGTAAATGGCCTGTTCTTTACTTCCCATCTTATCATGCTGCCCCAGGACGCAACCGAAGGCACCATATAATACTGTGATGTAGAGTAACAAAGGTCTCCTTGGTTCAGGCGGGACTAAGACTGGTGGTGTTGACAAATATTCCTTGATCCTGTCAAAATCTTTTTGGCGTTCATTGGTCCATTTTGCGGCAGCATCCTTCTTCAACATCTTGAAGATCGGCTCACAAATAACTATAGATTGTGCTATGAATCGACTTATGTAGTTGAGTCTCCCCAAGAAACTAACTACATCCTTCTTTCTCCTTGGAAGTGGCAATTCTTGAATGGATTTGATATTCGATGGATCCAATTCCATTCCCCGACGACTCACAATAAACCCAAGAAATTTTCCAGCTAGAACCCCAAATGCACATTTTGCGGGATTCAACTTCAGGTTGTACCTTCGCAGTCTATTGAAGAATTTCTTCAAATCCTCCATATGGTCAACAGCTTTCTTGGACTCGATGATGATGACATCTACACATACTTCGATCTTCTTGTGTATCATATCATGGAAAATGGTAGTCATGGATCTTATGTAGGTGGCGCCTACATTCTTTAACCCAAATGGCATCATCTTGTAGCAGTACATTCCCTACGACGTAATAAAATCCATTTTCTCAGCGTATTCTTCATTCATCCTGATCTGATGATACCCCACAAAATAATCTACAAATGATTGCAACTCATGCTTGGTGCAATTGTCAATCAGTATGTGTATGTTTGGCAAGAGGAAGTCGTCTTTTGGACTAGCCCGGTTGAGATCCCGGTTGTCGACACAGACTCTAACTTTCCCATCCTTCTTCGGTATTGGCACAATATTGGCTAACCATGTTGGATATTCCACTACCCATAGGACCTTAGCTTTGACCTGCTTAGTGACTTCTTCCTTGATTTTCAAACTCTTATCTTCCTTTAACTTTCTGAGCTTTCTTTTTACTGGCGAATAGGTTGGATCAGTTGGCAATTTATGAGCCACAATATATGTACTCAGATGTCATCGTACGACCAGATGAATATGTCCTCATATTTCCTTAGAAACTCTATGTATTCCTTCCTTTCCGACGGTGATAAGTGAACGCCGATTTGTGTTTCTTTGACATTCTCTTCATCTCCCAGGTTAACAGTCTCAGTCTCCACCAGGTTGGACTTAGGTCTATTCCCAAAATCTCGTCTTCTTTAACAATTTCTTCCAGTATGTCATCTTCCTCTAAATCTATATCCGCTTGTTGCGTTTTCTAATTGCATGTCATAGTCATTGGTTCATCAAGATAAGTAATGGTAATGTTATATAAGTAAAGTAATGAAAGAAAATAATAAGAGTAAGATTTATAAGGAAACCAAAATACTTTGATAAATTCCATAGCTATTTTGAACGTTGGAGCTCTTTTTTGCGAAATTTAAAAATGCAAAAGGAAAGTCAACTAGTAAAAAATAAAATAGTGCATGATGCTTGTTCAGTCTTGCTACCCCGAGGCTCGTCGGGCTTTGGTGGTTCTGGTAGTCCAGTTATTGAGGCATGCTCCTTTGCTTGCAGCTTGTATGGAAGAGCCTTGCCCCCTCATCCTAGAGAATGACACAACAATGCATATCATCGTCTTCTAGGAACAAATTCCTCACTACTGTCAGTGCTTCCCCTTCTTCTAACCCGTAGATAACTTCGGTCTGTTGGAAAGTCTGCTCCAAGAGGGGTATTAGCAGTTCCAATGGATAGTAAGGACCACGCCATGGTGGCAACCAATGGTTGAATTCCTCCCATTGATACTCATATCCCAATCCGAAGGTGGTGCCATGCTTCTTTAGTTTGATAGGCTTAGCGATTCCTTGGATATTCTTGCCAAGTACCTTACTAGGTTTGTATCCACTCCAGTTCAATATGCTTTAAATTTTGTTATCCAACTATTTGTCTTTATCAACGGAGTTGACTCGCTCGATGTGGTGGTAAGTTTCCTCGCCAATCCTTCTTTTGCCTCCACTTGCTAGGATAATCTGGTGGCTGTATATGGGATTGCTACTGTTGCCGTGAATGATCACCTCTTGGTGGTTCCACCGAAATTTCACTGCTTGATGTAGTGTTGATGCTATAGTCCCAGCAGCATGAATCCATGGTCGTCCCAACAACAGATTGTAAGATATCGGTATGTCTATCACTTGGAAATCAACATTGAACCAAGTAGGCTCCATTTGCAAACACAAGCCAATTTCCCCAATAGTGGACCTTTGGGATACGTCTAAAGCTTTGACATTGATGGCCCCGTCCTTGATCCTTTGCATCCCCTTTCCTAATGTCCTATGTATTACCAACAGACAAATGTTGAGGCTGGACCCTCCGTCGATTAGGATCCTGGCGATAAAAATAATCCTCGCACTGCACAGTGATGTGCAATGCCTTGTACTGACTCAACCCTTCTGATGGCAGTCATCTTCATGAAAAGTGATCTTTTTCTGTCTTTCCAATACCTGGCCTACCACGTTTTCCATCTCTCCGCCAGTGATGTTACTTGGTACATATGCTTCGCTCAGCACTCTTATTAAGGCATTGTTGTGTGCATTAGAACTTTGTAGCAAAGTAAGGATAAAAATCTATGCTAGTGTTTTGTTCAGCTGATCAATGACTGAGTATTCTTTGGCTTGCATCTTTCTCCAGAGATCGTCAAGCCCAGCTTCAGTGATGGTTAGCCAATTAGACGCCTGCTTTCTTGACTCAGCCAAATGCTTTGGGGTATAAACCCTGGCGGTTCTTGTCATACCCTGTGCCACAACGACTTCCCTGAAATTGACTTTCCCTTTTCTTCTGGCCTCGGCTGTGTTGTCCCAAGGTCTGGCATTTGTGTGAAATGGTGTTACTATCGACATGGCCACTGGAATTGGCGTGGATATGTTTACTTCGAACGGAGCTAGCCCCTTAGGCGGTAAAACTGCAACTTCAAAGGGTGTAGGTGTGTTTACTGGTGACATAAACTCGACCTTATTAGAGCTGGAATTTTTGCAGAGGATGGTGCTTTGAACTCGAGTGTCATGGACATGTTTACTTTGGCGTCTCCAGATGGCTGAATCTGGACCATAATCGGATTAAGGGTGACTATTGGCTTCTCTGGATCATCGCCTTCTGTGATTAAACTGATTGATACCTTAGGGTCCTAGTCATCATGTATCTCAATCATGTGAACACCTCCACCCTTGTGGTCTGGAAGAAGGTTATTCTGGACATTCGGAGCAGGCTCCTTTGCTATAATGATCTTATTTTCAATTAAAGTGTGGATCTTATCCTTCAGTGAGCGGCATTCATCAATGGTATTTTCTTTTATGTCGGAATGGTATGCACAAGATTTATTTGGATTGACCCAATTAGAAGGATTTTCGGGGGTTATGACAGGGATAAGGGTGAAATAACCAGCAGCTTTGAGTCTTTCGTACACCTAGTCAATTGGTTCAGCAATGACGGTATACTATTTGGGAGGTTTGCGGTCGAAATTTGTCGAGGTCTAGGGAAGTTTTTACATGGGGGAGGTGATTGATAGTGGGATGGTTGGGTGCTGTATGCTTGGTAAACATTTGCAATTTGGGAGTATTTGGGTGAAGTGGGCTAATATGTGGGAGGTGGAGGTGACTGATAAGTGGGTGATGAAGTATGATAAGAGGGTGATGGTGGTTGGTAATTTGGGGTAGGCTAGTATGTGATTGGAGGTATTGGGTATGTTTGATATTTGATGGGGGATTTGTTCCTATGTACAACCATTACAACACCTACATCCATTTTCTTGGACGTACCACCAGACTATAAAGCTTATTGGTAGCTTGCAAGGCTTCAAAATTCGTAACTATACCACTCTTGATGCCTTCCTAGATCCTTTCTCCTAGCTTGATGATGTCAGAAAACTTGTGGTTCTCGATCAGCATCAGCCTCTCATAATACTGTGTGTCTTGAGCTCGGATGAAAAATTTGTTCATTTGTTCTTCCTCTAAGGCCAGTCTGACATTGGCAGTTTCTGTCCTCCAACAAGTAGCGTACTCGCGGAATGTTTCCAATGGCTTCTTCTTCAGGTTCTGAATGTAGAACACATCTGGTGCATTCTCTGTGTTGAACCTGAATCTATCCATAAAATCAGACGCCATGCTTACCCAACTTGACCACTTCTTCAGATCCTGGCTAATGTATCAAGATAAGGCGTCTCCTTCAAGCTCCTAATGAAAAGCTTCATGCGGATTTTCTTGGCTCTTCCTACTCCGACCAGCCTGTCACAGTATGTTCTCAAGTGGACCTTGGATCCCCTGTACCATCTAACATTTCGACATTGGAAGGTTTGTATGCCTCTGGTAGTTTGACATCGGGCTGTATGCACAGATCTTCATAGTTTAGCCCCTCAATTCCCTTTCTACCTTCAATGCCTTGAATTATGCTAGTCAACCTTTTAAGCTCTTCGGCTAGATTTCTGATGAGAAAGTCCTTATCATTGGACTTGGGTGTGCTTAAGATGGGCTGGTTGGAGTGTGCCACTGTCTCCACGTAGATGGGGGTATTGCGTTGGGTGTGGTAGTGGTCATTTGTGGAGTTCTGGAGTTCTGGGATGAGCAATGGGGTATTATTTGAGGTATGGAGGGTAGTGCAGTGGTGGTGAGGAATGGGATGGTTTTGCTGCTTCGAGATGTTTTGTGGAGGTACAAGATTCTAAGTATTTGGGAAAGTAACCTCTGGAGTGGTGAGGGAAAATGACAAACTAGCAAAATTTCGGACCTGATCAAGTTCTTCTTGGGATCTCAGCAGCTTTTGTTCAAGTTGGGATGTATTTTCCTTAGAAACCGGAGTAGCAAAAGTAAACACTACCCATTTAGTTTAGTTGTCCGAACCTTCCATTTTTCTTTTGTTTTTTGTGTCTGATAGGACTGGGAGGAGGAGTAGGTGGAGGACCCCTAGATCTCGTAAAATGTGATGATATTGCCAGAGTTCACGAACTAACCTTTGGGGAGGGGAATAAACAAAAAAGTAAAAACCAAAAGGTAGCAAGTTAGTGAGGATCATTAGAAAAATGTTGCAATATTTAAACACGCAGTGCTAGAAATATAAAGCGTGTCCTTATTTTGAGGGCCTCCTTGTGCCCGAGGTAGGCCTAGCGACAAATTGATTTGGAGAACTTAGGATGCTAAATTCCTCATTTTATTGATAGAAGGTAGACGAATCCCAAATCGACACTAAAATAGCAAGAAGTAAAAATCACTAATGGTCATTCGCCTTATTACATTTTATATAGTGGAAATGGAAATTCCTATCTATTTGGTTCCATAAGGACCTTCCCCGGACTCGGCATCATTGGCTCCGTCGAACAACTTCCCTAGCTCTCGCAGTCCTAGCAGCAAGTAAGCTCTGGCCAGATGTCCGCCTTCATTTCCTTCAGCAGTCTGATAGTCTTCGATCCTCTTCAGAAACATCTTTTCCAACTCTGCTATACCTCGCTCCAAATAGACCAAACGTTTGTTGGCGCTGGCGGCCACATCCTTCCATTCTTCAATTAGTTTTTGATTGGCTTCCTATATCTCACGGTGCTCGCTTTCATGTTCTCGTATTCTCTTACGCAGATAGTTGTACTTGACATGTGATTCAGCCTTTTCATCTATGATCCGGTTACCTTGAACAAACCCGAGTTGACCCAGACTATTATGATTATCGTCCAACTAACCTGAATAATAGGGATCACAACCCGCATGGTATCTTTCTGGTTTAGTGGTGTCCCTTTCCATGACAATCTTGCAATGCCACATATGCTGACCTGGCACCTATAAGGGCTATCGTCATTCTGGAAGTCAGCTTGGAAGTGTCTCATCTTGTCGACGCTTGGTATAACCTGCATCCTAACTTCTTGTATCATAACTCAAAGAGGTAGGTACGGGTACGTTCCTCTTAAGCCGATCAGTATCAGGAAAGGTGCATCTCTGGATCAGACGATGAATTCCTTGGTTGGGAACCACCGAACATCCATTGTACTTGGTCCTCAGTCAAATTTTTGAAGAGTTCGACCCATTCTTTTGCATTCTCTGGTTGGGCAAACATGTTGGGCATGTAATTTATTCGCTTTGGGTGATGAAAAGCGATATGATCGTCCCAACCCCTTCGAAGTATTTCGTATCGGTATTCACCCTTTTGGAGATGTTCTACGAGCCAAAGTTGAAGTAGCAGATTACAACCCTCGAAGTGTTTGGCTCCCTGTTGTAACCTTTCTAGGGCTCGATATATCTCTACAATGATCATTTGTATGAGACTGAATGGTTGTCCATCAATTTCCCTTCATTAGAGTTTTGGTAACCATAGCTAGCCTGGTATGGATTCTTGCTTTCTTCATTGGGAACACTATCATCCCCGGGAAATAGAACATGAAGACAAAGACCCTTCGGTGAATATGCCCAAATGAAGTAAGGGCGAACTCATCAGGATAAGCACAGTAAGATTTGTTGTGCCAGTACCTCTCATACAAATAGTCAAAGGGAATGTACGATTCTTTCAAACATTTCAAGTCTGGATTCTTCTTTAGACCCATCCTTTTAAGAAAACCTCTACCTTTGCGGTTTTACGGCATTAATAAACCCGGAGTTTCCCATGGTATACTGGCCAGTCCTCCTATTTCTTGAGTAGGGGTGTCATCTCGATGTCCCCGAAGCGGAACGCAGAATTATCACAATCCCAAAACAAAGTATCAGCTTCTATGATTTTGTTGTTAGGTTGAATTTCCATGAGAGAGGGTAGGTTCCCCAAATGTTTCTGGATGAGTGTCTGATCACTGGAGTGAAAATCCTTCCAACAGCTTAGTAGATTGGGGTGGATGTTAGTGACCATGCCGAATTTGGGGACTTCGTGCCTCATTTTTTCTGCAATACAAAGGGTTAGGCCCTTGCCCCACCAAAATCAACTATCAAATATTAATAATTGGCATAGAAGCATTTAGTTCTCCAAATAAATGCACAAAATGTGGTAGTGTCCATTTGGGTTTTGGGGAAACCCGGTGGAGTTTAGACAAGGCTATATTAAAGAGTCATTATGCGGACAACATAACTGTCTCGGCTAGGTTTGACCATGATGCATGCACAATTAGACAGAGTAAGGTTTCTATGGGTTGTTATAATACCCTTTAGCGGACAACTTAAGAGGGAAAGGTGCAGAACCATCGACTATACCGTTGATCGACTGATTTTACCACAAATATGCCTTTGCCGAATTTAGGGGTGATAATATTGGAAGAGCACAACCAGTCATTATAAGCATTGCTATGATATTTTATTTGGCGCGAGTGGAATATGATATTGAAAACATGCAGTTGCAATAACTAAAACAAGTTGCCACGTATTTGCATGTTCATAAGAGTAATAATTACAATAATTTAAAATGGTAATAAAGGAATGCAGTAAAGAAAGCAGTAAAAGAAATAAGGGAAAGAGACAAAAAGACAAGTCAGTTTCATAGTAGAATAGAGAATTAAAAGCTTAAAGGGATTAGACAAATAAAGACATATAAGAAATGAAAAGACATAGTAAAAGCTTGAAATGGCAAAAGCCTAAGGAAAATCCCTAGCGGAGTCGCCATACTGTCACCCCCTTTTTCTTGCAAAATCGGATTTTTGACATTTGGGAAGACAACTTGTCCCCTTTTGGAAATTGGGTTTTGAAATTGAAGAGTCACCACCTAATAATTTGAGTGCATTAGGACACTAAGAAGGGTTTAATTTTGATAACCGGAGATTGGGTAAGGGCTTGAAATTATCCCAAGGGGAAGGTGTTAGGCACCCCTCAGGATCCATTAGTGTGGTTCCCGGCCAAACTATTGTAGTGACTTAAAAAAACGTAGGCAAGTAAGAGTTCCATATAAGAGGGGATATTCATTTAATGGTCACAAAATCAGCCAAGAACTAAAGAGAGTTGATTTTTCTTTCTTAGAGGAAATGATTTTAAAAGATCTAAAAGAATCTAAGAACAAAGGGAAGAGGTCCTAGGTTTATTAATAATATGGATCACGTCAACGCAATACCCGGTAATCATTCCTCAGAGAGGGGCTACACGTGGTATTAGCGCACCGCTCATCATATCCATGTCTACCCTTTCCCACCCCATTTAAGGTATTAAAGCATAGAATGGTCTCATTTACTTATTTCATGCTATTACCCGCCCTAATCCTATAAATCCCGAAGGTACTTGGGACTACTAGTCCTAAAGGGAGGAGGTGTTGGGCTTATTTGTGGTTTCAAAAGGTAAAAATACTAAGGTGACAAACAAAGCACATATAGCAGGTTTGGGGAAGCATATGAACAAATAAAAGGCTCAGACAGACCTCCTTTAAACAAAGAAAGCACATAGTTTAGCATGTCTTACGCATACTGTTTAAGGTCTAATTAAAAAATAAAGATTTGAGGTAGACTGATTTATTACATAGTTTCGACAAGAAGCCTGAATCAGGCATGCTTGCTGGTTGTAGGTAATAACACCTGATTCAGTTTATAAGTTTATCCTATGGTTTGCCTAAGTGTTAGACGAAAACCTATAGGCATCATATCTACTGATTCTAGAAGTAAATTGATTAATGACAGATTTAAGAAAAGTTGCCAATTAAAAGCGAGTTTTAGAAGTGCACAAGTTATGCCATTGGTGATACATTATTACTTCTAGTTTTAGAATTATGAGTGAGTGAGGTGATTAGGATTTGATTAACTCATATAGGCATGCTTTCTATGTGTTTGTCGACTTCAGAACACATTCATAAACACAGTAAAGATGCAGAAAAACCTATAGGCATGGCATATGCATGCTGGGTGTTATATGAACATGACATTTGATTGAATTTTGGTTATTAAGACCTATAAACACGTTTGCCTAGTGAGAAGTGGATATGCAAGAATCAGAAGAGACCTATAGGTATATTTTATACATGCATGTGCATCCTATAGTAAGGGTGCAAGTGGTTCGGGCCTGAACCGGGACCGGATCGGGACCGCGGTCCTGGCGGGCCAGTCCTGGCGGTCCCAATCCTACCGGTCCATTAAGCCCGTCACGGGCCGATTTTCAGAGTCGAACCGTCAGGCCCGGGACCGCCAAGCGGGCCCAACGGCTATTTTTTAATTTTTTTTTTTGAAAAATCAGTAACAGCTATTTTCAAAAATAGCCGTTTGGAACTTTGTAAAATAACCATTTGCCCCCCAAACTTTAATTTAACCCCAAACTTTATATAATTATATTTTTTCCCATTTCTCAACTATAAATACCCCCTTATTCTTTCATTTTTATTCACCAATTCATCAATATCTCTCAATCTCTCTCAAGCTCTCTTTCAAACTTTCTACTACAATTGCTTAATTTATTGTTTAAAATTTGTGAAAAATTGTGAAGTTGTTGAATTGAAGTTTTCAAGTGTTCAACGATTTTCAATTTTCAAGAAGTTGTTCGGCAATCCGGTAAACTTGTTTCAACTCTTACGTGTTAATAATATATTTTTGTGTTGTTTAGTTTGCATAATTCTAATTAGTATGGCATTTTCTTTGAAAAAAATGTTCTGTAAAGGAAAAGGTAAAATCGGTGAAAGTAGTGGTCATAATACTACCCTTCCCCCGGCTCCCCGACCTACAAAATATATGCAAATTGAAAGTAGTTGCCAACCTAGACGTCCTACTCCGCCTCCCGTAATGCTTGATAGTAATCACCCTTGTTTTCAATTTACCGATAGTGAATTTCTACATGATGTTGTAGTAGGTGATAGATTAGATGATGAAATTATGAATGCTCTTTATCCTAATGAACCTATCTTAGAGGAAAATGAGGATGATAATGATGATGATGAAACCCAAGCACCAGATTTAGATGATACACCTACTAGTCCTGTTCATAACTCAAGTAATGCACCGACACACCCACCTGTAAAAACTCCAACTTTTAGTAGACAACCTACTAAACATGCAGAAACATCATTAGTTTGGCATTTTTTTACTCAAGTAAGAGAACAAAATAAGGCTAAGTGTAAAACTTGTGGGAAATTACTTGTTCATATATTTACTGGAGACCGTAGCGGCACAGGTAGTTTGGTTAGGCACATAAACATACACCCTAGAGATAAGGCTAGATTTTTTCAAATGCAAGCGCAGCAAGAGGAGGGGGGGGGGGGGACAAGTGTAGATTCTCAAGTTAACCCTAGTACAGGTTCAAATCTAGTTCAACCAGGAATTAACACTGTCACCGGAGGTATTCTATATTACGATCCAAATAGAGATCGTGAAGAACTAGCAAATATGATTACTGTTATGTGCTTGCCTTATACTTTTGCTTCTAATCCTAATTGGGTTCACTATATTAGAAGAGTTTTTAATCCTACTTATAAAGGTTGGCCTCGCGCAACAGTTAAGGCCGATATTTATAAATTCAAACATGAATATGAACAATATTTGTGCTATTTATTTACTCATATACCTAATCGGATTTCTATTACAACTGATATTGGTAGAAGTAATAATGACATTGATTATCTAACTGTTACAAGTCATTGGATAGATGAGGACCGGAGAATGCAAAAACGCATAATTGCATATAGAATAATTAATTCACGTCACACGAGTAGGTTTATAGCTAACACTGTTTCAGATATATGTAGATATTTTTTGCTTTAGCGATAAAATAATGGCAATTTCTATGGATAATGCTTCTAGTAACACTAGTGCAATATGCATCCTAACACAAACCCTTAATCCTGCATTTAGTAATATTTTCCATATTTGATGTATTTATCATATTTATCACTAATTGTTGATGATGGTATGCGAATATTAAACATAGAAATTGAAAAGGTGAGAATGACTCTTAATTGGCTATTTTATTCAAACCGTAGAACTAGACTTAGAGAGTATTTTAAAAAATGTGATGAATATGGCCTTAGAGAAAGAAAGGTTCCTAAACCTTGTCCGACTAGGTGGAATTGTATGTACGAAAGTTTAGTAGTTGGGTATGAATATAGAAACCCAATTAATGCTACGTTTAATTCTCGGGTAGGTGGTGAGGATGATGATGAAATGCTTACTACCCAAGATTGGACTAATGTTAAAATTCTTTTAGATTTTTAGAATATTTTCAAGTTGCTACAAATGCATTTTCTGGGCAATATTATCCTACTATTTCAAACTGTTTAGTTTATATTGCTGCACTAGCTTATTTGTTTGTTGAATTTAGCGAGGGTGGGGATATTTATAAACTTTCTATAAATGAAATTAAACAAAAGTTTAAAAAATATTTTTTCCATATCCCTCATATTTTTGGTGTAGCTGCAATGTTAAATCCAACAATGAAATTAGGAGGTCCTCATTTTTGGTATTCTAATATTTATAAAGCTTTAGATCTTTCATAAGAGGAAATTGCTACACTTGCTGATGCAAAAGCAGCAACTAAAATTAATGCTCAGACTGTTTATAATGCTTATAAACAGGCGTTAGAGCATGCTAGGCCAAATATTCCTACCCCTACTTCGTCTAGCTCACAATCGTCTAAAAGAGTTGCGGGCTTAACATCTCTTAAATCTTGGACGGAGTTCCGGGGTTCTCAAGGTGATAATTTTGATGAAATTTCACATCAAAATGAGCTTCAAGTTTACTTGTCACAGGGACTAGAAAAGGAGAATCCAGACGGCTCTTTCGATCTTTTGGAATGGTGGAAGTCAAGGGAAAAACATTGTCCTGTTCTTTCAAGGATGGCTCAGGATGTTTTATCAATTCAAGCTTCAACTGTTGCATCAGAGAGCGCTTTCAGTCAAGCAAGACTACATCGGTGATCATAGAGCGGCGATAAGGGAGAGCTTGGAAAAATCGGTGATTTTTAGAGATTGGATCCGCGCGGAAAGAAGAAACCTTGGCATTGCAGAATCACAACCGGCGATAGATAAAGCATATGAAGAAATGATAGCAGAACTTTCGGAGGATTCGGCTTCGCCCGGAAGTGGTGATGAGCAAGCTTCATTTCCACCACCACCAACTCAACCTCCTCCCAACCTTGACGGATTTATGCGATTTGTTGGAGATACAATGTAGATTATGATGTAACTTGTACATTGGCACATCTTCTTTTAGTTTTTTTTCCTTTTAATGGTGGTATTAGTACCTTGTTGTGCTCATTCCATTGGGGGAAGGAAGACTAAGAAATATATGCCATTTTGGTCAATAAAAATGCTCTTTATCATATCCTTGAATATCTTTTTTCTCAATATTTCTTTGTCATTACTTCGATATCAATCCTTGAATATATATATATATATATATATATATATATATATATATATAAAGCATACAATATATAACATACATAAGAGATATAATATATATACAATATATACTAATTGATACAACACAATATACTAATTACTACAACACAATATATACATTATATGCAATATATACTAATTACTACAACACAATATATACCTAGTATATATGAATATATACATAATATACAATATATACTAATTACTATTACATAATATATATATATATATATATATATATATATATATATATATATATATATATATATATATATATATATATATATATATAATATCAATATATACATAATATACAATATATACTAATTACTACAACACAATATATACATAATATACAATATATACTAATTATTACAACACAATATACAATGAAACATATATTATATATACTATACTAATAACTTAATACACCATATAAAATATATTCTAAACTATACTAATAATTATTATACAAGATATTGCCTTAAAAAAAATCAGGCCCGTTAGACCCGCCAGGCCCGACCCGCCAGGCCCAGGACCACTGTGGGCTTAGGCCCGTCATGGGACGATCTCAACCACCAGGCCCACCAGGCCCGGGACCGCCAGGCCCTCCAGGCCCGGCACAAGAAGCCCGGGACCGCGAAGCCCGGACCCTTATGCGATAGACATGGTATCTATATATGAAAATGCTGAAATTAGAAATCCTATAGGCAGGTTATCTTCATGAGAATGCAGAAATCCTGTAGACATGGTATCTATATGAGAGTGTAGAAATCAGAAATCCTATAGACATGTTATCTGTATGAGAATGCTGAAGTTAGAAATCCTATAAAAATGGTATCTATATATGGGAGTATAGAAATTAGAAATCATGTAGACATGGTTACCCCTCCATCTTCACTAGCCATCCCCAAGAGTTTTATTACAAAACTATTACAGCCCAGTAAAGTAAAAAAGAAAAAAGAAAAGGTACGTTAGAAATTAAAAGTACAACAAAGGGGAGCCTGATTCAGACTTCCTGTCTCAAATATGAAGTAAACTAACACCAAAGATCATATTTCAAAGCCTTTCTCCCATTTGGGGTGTGTCAAAGTTTTCTAAGAGTCTCATATAAACTCTGGGCAGTGCTTACACCCCAAATATATTACCAGATCAAGATATAGTACATTGTAAAAGACCGACCCTCAAATGTCCAAGTTTAGAGGGAACTCAAGGTCTCAAGGCAAGGCTCACAGAAAGGGGGAAAAACTTAGAAAATAAGAGAGAGTACAAGTGTAGAAGTGAAATTACGAAAGGAGAAAAGAAAGAGGAAACAGTTCCCACTAATACACATAGGGGATAAGGAATGGGGAAAATTTGCAAGAGCAAAAGAAAAGCAGGTTGATGGGCATACCCAACAATAGAATATGCTGGCACACCCTACAGCCCGTTTATATAGAGGTCAAGACCTGATTAGTTCAAACTTAATTCATGGGCAACAACTCATATTGTCATGCCTTAAGTCATAACTTTCAAATACACAGGGGTAATAGGGTAGAGGAGCAAGGATTCATAGCAGAAACAGGTAGGAAGATATGAGCATATTTAATTTAAATGTTGAACTCTATAGAAAGAGTAAATAAAAACATTGTGATGATGCTGAAACTTAAATTAGGATATACTAGTTTCAAAGAAACAAATAGAAAAAATGCAATAGTCTTGTAAAAGCCACAGTGCAGACAAGAAAGAGAGTGCTCTTAAGTGTAAATAAGAGTTCAGAAGAAATTGTGAATTGTGAAGCGAAGGATTGTTAAAGTGGTCCGTTTGTGAAAAAAGGGTCGTGTATTTACAGTTGTAAAAATCAGACAGAAAAAAGGTAACAAAATAGTTGAAGAACTGACTGTCAATCAATTACAAAAGACTCCCTTTAGTTAAGGGATTCATATTCAAACGGCTAAAAACCAATTAAGGAAAGAAATCGAATAAACATTTTGTGCACTGCATGCAATTAAGGTACATACATAAAAAGGTTATCTAAGGACAAGGTTTTGAAGTACACGGTTTGTACAAATAAGATAAGGAAATCAATTAACAGCTAGTACATTACAAGGTGTAAGATTTGTATGAATGAACCCAGTCAAAAAATGGGAAATATTTTTTTAATCTTGAGGGAAATCAACAAACAATGGAAAGAGAATCAATTAAACCTATTTAGAAGGGATTCTGAATTAATCGCAAGTTTGAAAACCACTTTGAGGGGAAGTTCATCATATATATAAGGAGCATACGAACATGTTAAGCATGAAAGAAAATTGTCATATCATCAATAGAAAATCCAGTGTAGAAGAGTTTAGTAAAAATTCCGAATCTTATGAAAACACAGATGTCCAAACTCGTAGTTGGTTTGAAAGAGTTAAGGGTCCTAAAATAAAAACCCTAATTCAAGAAAATCACAAATCAAAGGATGAGAGGGCAAACAGTTTAATCGAAACCTGTTTAGAGGTTTCAGAACTTATGAGAAACATGATAGCAAAGTAGCATGCAAACACAGTAGAAGGGTTCAAAGCAAATAGAGTGAAAGAAAATAATTCCAATCATAATGAGGAGAGACTGATAAGAACAGTAGAAGAAACATGCTAAAGAAGGTCTTTTTAGAAGAAACTCAAACAAGGTTCAGTAGAAGAAAAATAGCAAATACTTAAAAACACAGTAGAAAATATAGTAGATGAAAGATACCAGAATCATGATAGAAGAAAATACCAGAAAATAGTAGAAAAACATACACGAACGTAGTATAGAAAACACAGTAGAAGAACACATAAGAACATGGTAGAAGGAAATACTAGAAAATAGAAGAAAACATACACGAAGATAGTGTAGGAAAACAAAGTAAGAAAAACATACATGAGCATGATACAAGACCACAATAGAGGCAAATACACACGAAAGACAAAGAAAATCATAAAACACTTAACCACTTTCAGAAAAACCTAGATCCGGAAAAGAAACTCAGGGAAATCATTTGAAAACTCAGGGAAAGCATAGATACACAAATGATCTAAAAAAATTGGAGAAAGCCTCGAAGGGTTAGGGTTTAGGAAGAACCCTAGAAGTGAGAAAGGCTTTGAAAAAGCCCATGATCTAAGTCGTAGAGGTCAGAACCAGGCTCAAACAACCATGGTACATTGGAGCAAGGCCGGAGATGACTATGGAACCTCGAATCGACAGAGGTCTGGGTTGAGTAATGGGATTTGAAATTGGGGTTCAATTGGGGGCTGATTTAGGCTACAATTGAAATATGTAGGGCTAGTAGTTAAATAGCCACTTTTCACCTTTTTATTTATAAAAAATAGTAAAATAATTTTTGGGAACCAAATTAAAGGTGCTAAACTGATTAATAATATATAAATATTAAATAAAAAATACTGGAATCAATTTTATAATTATAAACACAATTAATTCTTAAAATAAGCTCATATTACAATTATATACAATTTAGCTTTAAAATACTAAATAAATTTTTAAAGAATGTACAAAAATTATCTTAGCTATATTTTGGTATAAATATAAAATTTAATCAAATGAATCACTAAAATGATAATTTGAGGAATAATTACTGATTTTTATTGATAAAATAGAGTAATAAATTAATTTATTTTTTTACAAAAAATTAGAAAAAATAAAACATTTGGATATTCTCATATATGCATACATATGTTATTTCGAAAGTATTTTGCATATAAAGATATACAGGAAAAAATGGGATATCAACAACAACATTATCCACAAAACCGAGCTCCACCTCCAAGAAATGCCCATCCTTACCAAGCTCCATATAATCCTCAACCAAATGATTCCCAATACAACCCTCATCCAAGAGAGTCGTTCAAAAAGAATCAGTTCACCCTGTTGGTGAATCGTATTCAAGATTGTTCCAAAAGCTAATCATGCTAAATCTATTGCAGCCAGTGGCCCCGAACAGGTAGAACCCCGAGTCCCAACGCACCGAGTTGATGCTAGATGTGAATACCACTCTGAAGCAGTGGGACGCAGTACAAAGGATTGTTGGACCCTCAAAAGGGATGTTGAAGATTTGATTGAAGCTGAAAGAATTATTTTTTCTAGATGAAGAAGCTCCTGATATGATGAACAATATGTTGCTTGCCCATAAAACATGCCAATATTCGGAATGATTTGTGAAGATGAGGAATTTAATCTGGTACTGAAGGCCATTGAGGCCATTGCCGAGACAGAAGAAAAGCCAAAAAATGGTCGACGAGCATGAAAGTTCCCCGTCAGACAGGAGTCTTAGTAGCTAGTCTTGCTATCTTTTCTGCATTCGGATTATCTCAGGGTGTGATCCGGATGTTTTACTTTATTGTCTTACTTTATGATGTAAACCCTTCTATATTTATAATTTTAAAAATAACAAAAAGATAAAATCAAAAATAAAAAAAATTAAATTAATTCTTCTATAGATGTCTCTTTTTTTGCCATTTTTTATTCTATTTTCAGTTATGTTAAATGCGGATTTCAATAACATGAAATACTTGTGAACTTCATGCATAGATCCTAATATACTATCAGACTTCGATATAATGAGTAAAGAATCAGAATGCAGTGAGATAAGTTTAAGGAAATAAAACAAAGAATCGAAATAGCTAAAGAAAAATTGGCTCCAGATTGGAAAGGTCCATACGTTGCACCAAGAGTACTACCAAAAGAGTGTGTTGTATTTGGGACACATCAAAGGAAACTTCTCTGAAACAACTGTCAATGCAAATGCAGTCAAAGGTACTATATTGGATCCACTATATAGCATTAATGTTCTCCGATTGGGATGAAGAAGGCTTTTATTCTCGCTACACAAACACTATCAACCCCTTGCAAGTCCTTTGAGCCGGTTGCTTTTCTTTTATTACCCTCTTTGGAACCTGAAAGTGTTATCGAAAAAGTAAAAATTTTAAAAATGAAATGAAGGAAAAAATGATGAAAAGGAGAAGAAAAAGAAAGATACAAAAAAGAGGGGGGGGGGGGGGGGGAGAGAGAAAAGGCATGCCATGTTCATTGAGTCGGCATGTACTCCAGATAAGTCCTTCTTTTCTTTCTCCAAATGGGACATTTCTTGTTAAACTTATTCTCCATTCCATTGTTGGTTTTCTTTGAATCTGTTTCAGTCTGACTCTATTCCAATACTAAGACAAAGAAAGAATAGTAAGACTTATTTACAGGGTTCTTATTTGATACAAGCTAATATGCAAAAAGGAACCCGGACTTGTCAGGGGCATCAAGTCGACCTCGACTAGCCATTGCGGACAATGCTTCACAATCAATACTCTTGGAATGAGAAAATCAGATTGAAGTGCCTATAAAGGCAAATGAAGTTGAAAAGGTCAAGCCCCACGTGGCTAACCGTCTCGGCAAAGGTTTGAAAAGCCAATGTACCCCAAATGCTCTAAAATTGATGTTGGAAGAAAGAAGCCAGAAATGGAAGGCCTACGAAGGAAAAATAAAGTTGGAAAAGGCAAGTCTCACGTGACTAGCCGTTGTAGCAAGTTCGAGGAGCCAAAAAGTTCCTCGATGCTTCGAAGTTAAAAATTGAAAAAAAAAGAGTCAGAAGTAAAAGGACTAAAAAGGAAAAATAATGTCGAAAATGTTGAGTTCCACGTGACCAACAGTCATGGCAAAGTCTGACAAAGCCATAGGTCCTCCCAGACCTGAAATGTAATCAATCTTCAGGAAACAACCAGTTGTAGTTGAAAGGGCTGAGATCAAGTAACTGAAATGCTAAATTCAACAACACCAACCATAGTTTCAAATTAACAATTGTTCTTTGTTTGAAAACAAGAAACGGGTGCAATAGAAAAGCAACCTTGCAAGAAGCAGGTTCAATTAAAGGAAACTGCGCAAGGACTAGAGATAACTTTGCAACAACAACCCAAAAAGGGAAGTCTCTCTCAAAATTCTTTCCCGCATTTACTCATTCTCTGAAATAAAATAAAAAGAAGAAATAAAAAAATGATTATAATGAAATGAAATGAAAAGAAAGAAAAGAAAAAAATTCAAAATCATGGTAGCACAGGGTATCCAAACTCTAGCTACGTTTCTTCCAACATAGGATCACATTCCTTAGTCGATGCCAGCATAAACTGGTAATCTTTTCCAACATATGGGTCCCATTCCCTAGTTATTTCCGACATAACCCGATGACTTTCTCGGCATAACCCGAGCACCTTTTCCGACATAACTTGAGAAACCTTTTTCGGCATGACCCGATGACTTTCCTAGCATAACTCGAGGACCTTTCCAGCATAACCCAATGACTTTTCCGGCATAACTCGAGGAACTTTCCGGCATAACCAGATGACTTTCCCGGTATACACCGATGACTATCCCGGCATATCCCGAGGACCGTTTCCGGCAAAAAACGATGACTTTTTCGATATAACCCGAGGACCTTTCCCGGCATAATACGATGACTTTCCTGGCATAATCCCAAGAACTTTTCCACTATAACCTGATGACTTTCCTAGCATAACCTAATGATCTTTTCCAGCATAACCCGATGACTTTCCCGGCATAACCCGAGGACCTTTTCCGGCATAACCCATTGACCTTTTTGGCATAACCCAATGAATCTTCCGGCATAATCCAAGGACTTTTCTGGCATAACCCGATGACTTTTCCGGAATAACTTGATGATTTCTCCAGCATAACCTGGTAATCTTATCCAACATAGGGCCTTACTCCCTATCTAATGCCATCATAAGCTGGTAATCTTTTCCATTATAGGGTCCCAATCTTTTGTTGATGCAACCATAACATGGTACTCGTTCCAACTTAGGGCCTCCAATTCCAGTTGATTTCATTTTAGATATAGGGTTTCCACTCCCTAATCTTCTTTTCTCAAGGATACACAATCCTTATTTTATTTCTTTCAACAAAGAAGTAGTTTAGATTTTTGTCACAATAACTCACGAAATTTTCGTAGTGAAAATTGGGACAGAATTTTTTATTTATTTATTTGTTTTGATGCCTGAACATATTTTTATGATAAGGCACAAGATTTGAGATGGCAAAAAGAAGAAGTCTCAATCCAAATAAAAGAAAAACAAAGAAAATAAGTTGAACTCTAAGTGTAGAAGTGAAGAAAAAATGTAGACTGCTTAAGATATGATGGAAGTCACAAGCTTGGCATGTCCCGCCTTGATCTAAAAAGCTGAAGAAAATGAATCAGCGGTTGCAGCTAAGGAGCATGAAGATTTAGATAAGAGTCTGCAGGAAGAACCAGCCAAGACTCAAGATCAAGCTTTAGAAAGTTATAGATAGAAATTTTGTAACTTGTAGCTGGTAGGCTTAGCTAGTTTAGCTTTTTATTTTTTATTTTAGTGTAATAAGGAGCTCAACAAGCAGAAAAAGCAGCAACAATAGTGAAATCACAGTTTTTCGGTAGTCCCAGCTACCAAAACTTCCAAAACTACAATTACTTGATTCCTTTATAGCCAAAGATATGTAGGCAACCTCTGAAGCAAGGTTCGATAATGCTTCTCAGGGAGTATCCAGATGGGAAAACCTCGCTCGTAATTGCTCATTTTATCTTTATCCAAAAACCCTCCGTATTATCGAGCAAATAGGGGCAGATGTGAGCACGTAATTTTTTGCCCCACATGAAAATGACTCCTAAAAATAGAACTAAAATAAGTTTTTAGGGGTTTTAGAAGTTTTTCTTTATTCAGTTGCATTTCACACATTTTAATATTTTTAAATTACAGAAAAACATCAAATAATGTTTAATATTACATTGCATAAGTATTTTAGATTTTTGAGTGAAAAGCATAAACAATTTTGAATGGATAGTATTACTCCTCGAAAAGTGACTTTATCGTTGGCTCTCTTTAGCATTCAGCTATTCCAGATCGTTCGCTTTCTTCTAGAGCTCTTTTTTTCACATGCTGTTGCTTGCTGTTGATTTTTGCTGCTGATTATGCGTTTAGTAGCTGAGCTCTAGCTTCGAACTTCAGACCTTATTTGGTCATTTTTCTGTCTATTTATTGTTATGGTACGCCATACTCATCTATGGCCCCTTATTAAATTCATAATTGAAATCTGAGTTATTCATGTTACATGTTTGTTTGAATTCACAGAGCCAGCATGTTTAGCTATTAAATTTGTTTATTGGTTCTCTGTTGTTTACTGCTATTTGTGTCTTTGAAGCAGCATGTTTTGGACTTAAAATTATGAATCACTTAATCTGGACATTATTTTTGGGTTCGAATTTCAAGATGTTCAGTAATGTTTAATTGACATTGAAAAAATGAAAAGAGTTAAAATATAATACTTAGGAAGTTTAAAATATTTGGAAAATCTAAATATAAAATCCAGCTTGCATTTTACAAGGTTACCTCTTGCTTGAAAAGTGTATGGTCCTTCATTACTTCCTTCATTTTCTTGTTTTGGTTGGATTAGTTATGGTTCTCGTTCATCAATACTTAACATCATTGATTAGGAAATTTTTAATGTAGTTTCTTCTTTTTATTTTTTTTATAAAATACTATGGTTCTATGACGGGATGGACGCAAAGTAAAGGAAGCGTCTAGAGTTTAAGCTTCTTTACCTTCCTTCTGAGACACAATATACCTGTTACATTGTCCTTGGCTATAAAGCTATAATTAAACCTGGTGAGAGATTGTTGACATGGTGTTCGAGAGAATTAATGAAGAATTTGCTTGTCAGAGTAATGAGATCATGTAGAATTGTTTGATGGACTTTCAGAATGTTTGGACTTAACTATTGAGCCCATTCACAACTATCAATATTAAGCTAGAGAATCAACTGAACATCGTAATTTGATTTAGGCACGTAAAAATAAATTATCATGATTATGGGTACGGTTCTTATAGCATGATCACGACACCTAATTTTCAAATTCGAGTGTACATTTCATGTGATCTGATCATAACAACTTTGAACAATAATAAATTAAACATGTTGTAGATCATGCGTATGGTTCATATGGCACAATTTACAATGTGTATCAACAAACAAGTGTACGACAATCATAACTTGTTCAAGAAATAATTTTATGAATCCTAAAAAGAGATTAAATTAATTAAAAGTGGTTATAAAGTTAAAAATATAGACTAGATTTAAAACATGCAGTAAATCGGATAATTAGGCCAATATTAATAGTTAAGCGACAATGCTCGAACCACGGAACCTGGGACTGCCTAATACCTTCTCCCCGGTTAACATAATTCCTTATTTAGAATTTTTGGTTTCACAGACTTTTAAATAAAGTCAAAATTCTCCTCGATTTGGGATTTAAAATAAACCGGTGACTTGCGACACCAAATAAACTATTCCAAGTGGCTACTCTGAAATTAAATAAAATAATTTCATTTCGAATAATATCATTTTAATTAGAAAAACTCCCTGATATCCCTCCTAGGGGTGTAAAAATGAGGTGTGACAATACTCATTCCACTTCTTTACATGTTTTGTGTGTGTAGATCCAGGTACCTCTTACCAGCCTTGAGTTTAGTTACACGGTTGCTGCTGTTCAAGAGACTTCAAGGTACATTTGCTCACTTCCACAGACCCCGGAGTCCCCCTCTATCCCCTTATGTCGATTTTTCCTTATTTCTTAAGATACTGATGTATAGAACAGTTAGAAATTTGTACAAGCTTGTGACTTACAGTGTTTGGGGTCTTGGGAGAGTTGTGTATACTTCGAGAGTTGATTGTTGTATATGTCGAGCAGCATCTCAAATATTTATTTGAATTATATGTAACTAATAGTTGTTAACTTTTATGTTTTTATTTTATTTCCGCAAATATTAGGCTTACTTAGTCGTAGAGACTAGGTACCGTTATAACAAATTTACGAACGAAGAATTTGGGTCGTGGCAGCTCAAGCCTTGAAGATTTCACTAGGGTAACTCACAAGTCTTCAACCAAAAGTTATGGTTCTAGCCCTAGCCTAAAATTTCAAGATTTAACTGAAAATAAGTAATAAGCCAAGCAATTCTTTGGTGTGGGAGTTATTCATTATGCATGCATGTACTATCTAGGATTGTGGGAAGATTGTTGATCTCAATTGGTTAGACTTTTTATAGTGAAATAGAGGAATCCATCATAGGAGGATCTTGAGATCATAATGGCCACCTAGTGTTTGATAAAATGTTCAAATGAGTTAGAATCATGAACTCCTTCCTAATTTTGATCAGTGTTGCAATGTCTCTAAATAGATCAAAGTTTCTAGGAATTTTGGAACTGTGTAGTGGATTAACAACAGCTCAAAGCAAGGTATGTTGGCTAAACTTCTCTCTTAGAATTAAATCCCATGCATGTTCGCGTATGTTTTGAGTTGTTCATTATATACTTGTTATTCCCACTAAGTTTAGTGTCAAAAGAATATATATATCATATTGTGTTTAGAATATTACCATGATATCATATTGTTCTTCCGGGGCATGTTCAAATCATGAGTCATGTATGAAATATTATGACTTATACCTTTTTGAGGCGCGCATACACAAGGGGAATTCCTTTCTTGTCCAATACAAAATTTCCAGAAAAAACAAAAAAAAAACAATTTATTTTTCTGGCTACGGATTTATGGAACCTCACTTACTAGTTTGAAGTTGAAAAATAGATTTCATGCAAATTGCACGCTGAGCTTTTGGTATAGGTGTCCCGGGGCTAATAATCTACGAAGAAAGGAGGGGAAAGGGCAGATCAACCAAAGATCCTACTCCTCTTAGAAAGGGGAATGAATCATTTTTCCGATTTTTCATTTTGTTTTAAGGCCCCATCGACGAAAGAACAAATCGGAAAATAGTAAATTTGATGAATATTCATTTTATACGGTCTCATCTTTATCACACTTCTTTGTCTTCCAAGTCAAAAATAGTTTAGTTCTAAACTCCTTTCTTTTTCCATTTAGCTTTTATTGTTTGTTTGGGTTTGTAACTATGTGACCACTGAAAGTGGAAGAGCTATTTGATGAGACTTCATCAGATGATTGTCCAAGAAGGAACTAGATAGATTAGAGAGAAAAAAAGAACAAATGAGAAAAAATGATAATGATAAATAAATAAAGGAATTTTGGATTGGGTCAGGAATCCAAGTTTGGGGCGGTATGGATAAAAGAACTTCCTATGTTATACTATTCAATTCTCGACGACGAATTGATTTGATAGTTCAGATATTGTTATTCATGATATTGATCCGATTCAAGATCATCGAGAAAGTCAAGTTCAAATGAAAGTCGCTGTGTCAAATTGTGCAAGAAATCTCTATGAGCTTATCACCATTATGTCCTCACTTGTATATTTAAAAGTCAAAAATTGAAAGTCCTTGTTGTTGAATTACCTATGCTGAATTTGAAAGTGAAAGAGTAGGGCATGAAATATGAGGTGCAACCAATGTGCCAAGAATGATATTGCACTACGGGCATTAGTGTCGATGAAATGAGTGATATGTAAAAGATTATGAAATGAGTAGTAAATGCCTTTAAACAATAAATTCTTTGGGAGTATCATTTAGTAACCGAGGAAGGATACCTAACCTCGATACTACACGTGTCGATGTAGGAGTAATTGAGAGGTAAATCCCTGTGTTAATGTAATAAGGTTTTTTCTCCTTATATAGGATGATATTGATATGTTGAGATGTTTTCCCTTGAATGGGATGGGGTTATTGCTAGCAAGATGTGATGTGATATCGATCCACACAGTATTATGGTGAGACGGCTTTGCCAATCGGGCTCAGATCGGACACTATGCCACGCATGATGGTATTGTGAGAAGATGTCTCGGGGTGAGATGGCTTAGCCAATCAAGTTGAGATCGGATTCTATGCTAAAAACCCGATGGTGTATCGGTGCTAACGATCTCCAAATTAAAAGATTGAAACTCAATTGAAATTTACCTTTCCCCTAACTTGTCACCTTGATACTATTTGAGTCTCTTATTGATTTCATGTTTGCTTCACCGTTTACTGTTATTCCTTCTATTGAAAGGATGTTTATTCATACATACTAGTACTATTCTATATGTACTGATGTCCTTTTTGCCGGGGCCGCTGCATCTTTAATGGATGCAGGTGGTTCTGTAGCAGGCGGTGTTGATCTGTGATAGCAGTACACCCTCTCCTCAGTTAACTTGGTGAGCCCCACTTCATTTCGAGGTCATGTATCTCTTGTCCTTTATACATAGCATTTTAAGGTATAGCCGGTGCCTTGTTGCCTGCACTGTCTCAACACTCTTTTGTTTCTGTTAGAGGTTCCGTAGATGTTATATGGGTTGTATCCTGTTTTGTGAAGATTGAACTAAACTTGTTGTAATTTTATCATCTATTCCAGTTTAACTACGGATGTATAGTGTACTATTTTGAAGATTTGTTAATGATGTTACTAATGAAAATGAACTGGTGTTATTCACATGATCTCTTACTGTTTAGTTAATGAAATGTATTCTTCTCTTTATTCATGGGTGAGTTGGGTAGACGGCATTGTGTAGGCTTTCTCGACCGGGATAATCCTATTGAGCGCCAGCCGCGGTCCCCAAGGTTAGAGCATGACAGAGTAAAATTTTAAAATCAAGAAAAAATGTATCTTGTATGTATCATTCATTATACGAACGAGGCTACATAATGATAATTCATTCGAAAAATGTCGTAAGGCAAAATAAATAAACTTCTTACATAAAAAGTATTAGAAATTTATGTTTCAACCTTCACATCCAACTACAGCTAAGCAAGATATCCATAAATATGAGTTTATGATTTCATGACAAAGCATTACTTATACTATGAGAGATGCAATATAATTAACACTCACAATTTTTGTTTTGGAAATTTACACTTTTTTCCTTTCATTTTAATTTATATCTCAACCATATTTATTTATAATATTTTTTTATTAAATATTTATCTTCCTTAATATAGGGTACACACAACACGTGTACCCTAAAACTAGTTAATAAAAAAATATCACACACCAAGAGATAGAGGTTGTTATTGAGTACGTAAGATTCTACCAAGTGATAACAAGATGTGTAGAGCGTGAAACAGAAAGAATAAATTAAGCCTATATTAATAGTATTTTCTTACCTGATTTAGTCTATGGCACCAAGACTTCGAAGAAGAAAAACGAAAGAGGTTTGATTAATATCTGATTCAATGCTCTTTAGCTGCTCCGCCATTGTTAAAGTGAAAAATTCAAAACTTCATCGTTGAGATATATTTTGAAAAACTTGAAAACTCATAAATGGGTTTTGTGATATGTTGAACTTTTTTGTCAAATTAATGATTGGGCTTTGTCGGGATATTTGGTGATGTTTCCCGTGAATTGAAGTTCATAGGCGGTGAAATCAAGTTTTATATAATTTTGTGCATAATTTTATATAACGGAGTAAAAGCGTGTATAAGCACCTCTTATACATCATTATACACTTTATATAAAGTTGATACATAATTTATAAGAAGTGTATAATGTTGTAAAATCTTATATACCATGTGTATAAGCATTATTGCGGAAAAAAAATGGTTCTGCGGACGTAAAATTAAAAACACGGGCAGCATGGCTATACAGATGCATATTGTATTTGTTTGTATATTTGTGCAAGAATCTCTTAAATTTTTCGGCTTTACAGTATAATAAGTGAGAGACATATAGAAACTATCTTGGTCATATACTTTTACCATAAGATAATCCCAAACTCCTAATATAGAGTGTCCAACAACATAGCTAGACCAAGCAACACGTAGGATTACCAGTATATCCTAATTTGTCTCGTACATGAAGAAAAATACATAATTAAAAAAAAAGCAAAAAGAATCAACACCCATATACGCTCTAATTTGTAGAAGATGCAAGAATACAGTGACAATAATATATTAATGATACAACATTTCTACTCCGAGAAAAATTTATAGTGGTTGATGTTGGAGATTGATTGTTAAAATACACCTATTATAACGTGGAAAGTGCCAAAAAATGCCCCTATTCTATTGGATTTGGCTTTAATATGCTATTCTTCCACCTATAAGATCACAAATGCCCGTAACGTTATATTTTGGCTCAAAATAACTAACAGTTACTGACAATGCAAGCCTTTATAAAGATTCACGTGGCACTCTTCTATTGTTCCACGTGGAAGGTTTATTGATTTTTTGAAAAATAATTAAAATCAGCAAGTGAGTTGTACCGCAACTTGTTATTCTCAGAGAGATTATTACTTTGGAATAAATACATTATAACTCCGCATTTTATGCTATGTGCAAAATTACATGCATGAGTAAAGTTTTTGTGTTTGAGTTGGGAGAATGTCTTGTCACTCAAAATCATTTACCAACAATCTTGAAAGAGCCATAGCACCACCAAAAAGAAGGAGACTCTTATTTTGAAGCAAGGCTTTTCTTTATTTGGTATAGTATTTTGACCACTCTATTTAATTTCTTCACTCATGTTTCATGTCACGTCAAATTTAAGTCTAGCAATACTCATTTACTCCTCGCGACATATATATATCAATGTTATAATTCTTTTATACAAGCACCTAATTTCACGTCAATTCCAATACCAAAAATTAAACGCTTTCGAGTTTTTCCTATAAATGAAACCACTCCATTTTCTCTCAGCATCGTCAAATTAATTAAAGAGAAATATTAACGAGTTCTTCTTTTCCTTGAGCTTGTGGTCCTTCCTTTTTCTTTTTTTAACGAATAGACTAGTATTCATCACCATATTATGGCTGCCTTTGGAATTAATAGTAAGATATTTCAAAGTATGGAGATGACGATACTGTTTTTGTTAGCCATTAGCATAGACAGATATTGTTTTGCGGCAGATGAGGACATGCTCCAAGATGTTTGTGTTGCTGATCTCAACTCAAGTAATATTGGATTCCTCTTTTTATGCCGAACTTATAGTTTGTTCATTTTTTTTCTTCATTCAAATGAATATTTCTTCTTGCTGTTCTACTTTCAGTTGCGTAGTATGACGGAAGTCATTTTCTAAGAATAATTTTTGAAAAAAAAATTATTACCTGCAATATATTTTTTGTTGGAGAGTGAAAAAGGTCTTTTTTGGAAATTTTTTTATTACTCCCTTCGTTCCAATTTATGTGAATCTGTTTGGCTGGGTACAGAGTTTAAGAAAAAATAATGACTTTTGGAATTTGTGGTTCTAAATGAGTCAAAAATAGGCCAAGACTATTTGTATGGTTATAAAAGTTTCTATTAAGTGTAGAATTGTAAGTTCAAGCTAAATTATTTTTAAATTTAGAATGAAGTCATTCTTTTTGAAATGGACAAAAAAAATATGTTCTCGTAAACTAGAATGGAGGGAGTACATATTTATTGATAATAACATTAGTTAACTATAGTACATACAAACATTACGAGATAGGAAACAGGCTCAACAACTTTGAATTTGTAACAGCACAGTGGAGTATTACTTATTGTTTTTACCAGATTTCTAATCACCAATTAATGCTTATCAAGAAAATTATATGATTATGTTATACATGACCACGTAATTGTGCACGAAACAGCGGTGAAGGTGAACGGATTCCCATGTAAGACCAATTTCACGGCGGTAGATTTCTCGTCGTTGGCCATTTCAAAGCCTGGAGCCACAAACAACAAATTTGGTTCGGTAGTAACAACAGCAAATGTTGAGAAAGTTCCTGGGCTTAACACACTTGGTGTATCCCTCGCTCGAATTGACTATGCCCCTGGTGGTATTAACCCACCCCACACCCACCCACGTGCCTCCGAAATGGTCTTTGTTATGGAAGGTGAATTGGATGTTGGCTTCATTACTACTGCCAATGTACTGGTCTCTAAGAAAATTACAATGGGCGAAGTTTTTGTTTTTCCTAGAGGACATGTACATTTCCAGAAGAATAATGGCAAAGTTCCAGCAGCTGTTGTTTCTGGCTTCAATAGCCAGCTGCCTGGTACTCACTCCATTCCAACAACTTTGTTTGGAGCTTCACCAACTTTGCCAGATGATATCTTGGCTCAGACATTCCAAATTACTACTGAGGATGTTCAGCAGATCAAGTCAAAGTTTGCACCTGCCAAGAAGTTTTAAAATTAACAATATAATAGTAAGACATATATATAGATATGGATTTTCATTGAGAGGGTTTTTTTTTTTGCCAATAAAGATACGTAATTGAGAGGGTTTTTACTTGTTAATAATTGTCAATGAGTCTGTAGGTTATTAATGTTGGATGCTTGCTCCAAAATAAGTTTTGCAAATATCAAACACTATGTCTACTCTTGCTTTCTGATTGTAATTTTATTCCATTTTCGAAATTTATTATATATATGCCAAGATATAGAATTACAACTATGCAAAATAATGCCGCATAAAATTATTTTGTATATGAAATTATGAGATCCCAGGTGTACTTATTTCTTTTTCACATTTTTAGCATTTTTTTGGTTTAACTAATAGTTCCTTTTACTAGCTTATAATATTAATTGGTTAATTATTTAATTGTTAATTGGTTTAACTTTACTAAATTAGAATACTAAAATAAGTGGTTAATTTGGAAAGATAAAACAAAGAAAGAAAACGGTTGTTTGCTTAACATCTGAACTGGGCCAAACAAATTGGACGGGCTATTTACCCCTTAAATCTTGGAAAACTTATACATCTGTCCTAAATAAATTTTAATTTACCAATCTCCATTACTCATAAACTTATTAAAACTAGTCAACCAAAATTAAAAAAACTAAATGTATAGTTTTTTTCTCAAAGAATCACATGCAAAAATCACCTTTCATATTTTTAAGCGTGAGTAGCAACACTAGATACAAGATGAAAAAAATAATGCACAGATATGATAGCAAATAAGGTGATAAAATACAAAAATATAGACAATGTTCCAAAAATCTAAACAAAAAAGGAACTCTTTTAATGGGTATAGTTGAAATTCATTGAAAATATATGGATAAGTCAATATAAAAAAATTGAGGAAGATTGGAGGTGATTTGGACTGATTTTGTATTAAAATTCATAATTAAATCGAGTTCACAAAAGTCTTCTGTGACACATATATCAAATATGTATCACGCATGTATCTCACACACAGGTATACATGGATATATATATATATATATATATATATATATATATATATATATATATATATATATATATATATATATATATATATATATGTGTGTGTGTGTGATAGATAATAGATATAAATATGATACATATGTGATATACAAATGATACACAGTGTCATACACATATCATTTTTTTATTTTCAGTTTTTACTTCAAATTTTTAATTAAAACCACCTCAAAACTTTACCAAATTATCTTAAAACTGAGATTCAAGTTCCTTAATTTGTGCCTACTCTATTCTAATAGCACCCACTTAAAATAAAGCAAAAATTAAAAAAGATTTTTACTACAAATAATTAATTAGCTAATATTATTAATATTTTATCAATTGATCAATTTTTATAATGTAATTTTCCTTAAATCTTCCCGAGCTTGCGGATTGACCCGGTACAATCTAGACTCAGAGAGTACCAAGTGATGTAGTTACACGGCCAAACTTTGTTGTCTTCCCAAATTCATCCCTTTAACAAAATAGAAATCCAAAAATTAAATTTTTGTTATAAATCTTGCATATAGAACCATTCACTTGCAACGATGAATGTCTCCTATAACATTTTGAATTTGTTATGTATCTATAACAGATTTTAAATTGGTTATGAATTCAAAATAGGTTTTAGATTAGTTATGTATTCATAACAGGTTTTGGATTGGTTTTGTAACAACGAAATATTTCTATAAATAGGTTCACTGATAAACCTATTCCATATTTTAAAACGAAGATATAAATCATCTCTTTCTAATTTTATCATTCTCTTCTATTGCTAGTCCTAGTTAATTACATATTTTTTGTTATATTATTTTTATTTTATAACACGTTATCAGCACGAGCTGGAGTATTACAATAAAAATTATATGGTCAGTTTCGTAATCATATCATATATCATCGTACAGATGAAAGTATTTGACAAAGAAATATACTTATTTATACTGGTCTTGTGATAGTTTCAACATTATTTTAGTTAAAAATTTAGTTGCATAAGTAAGCCTACTTGATCCTTACAGAGGTATTTTGTCCCTTCAATTCTCTATATTATTTCGTAACTAACAAAGTTCAGATGTGTATTCGAAGTAGGCTACATTCTCATACTTTTGTTGCATAAAAACTTATTTTTCAACGTGAAGGCATATTAGATTTTCTTAAACATAAAGTATGAAAATTTTAATTGTTGACATGTTCTGCCTTTTTCAATTATACTCAAAACACATGTAAGTTGGTCATAGCTATTTGAGTATATCATTGTTGAACATGACTATCTGCCTGACAAATTTATTATGTAATTGCTGACGTGTATATATATATATATATATATATATATATATATATATATATATATATATATATATATAAAATCCTTCTCATTTCCTTGCTTTTGGCTATCTGTTTCACATAGTTGTCTCTTGCATAGTAATATTTTGGAAAGGATTTAAGAGATATTATGATATTAAATTTTTGATTCACTTAAATTCTAATAGTGTTTTACAAGAAATATTTGATCATGAAACTGGTTGTATCTCTACTCGAGCTAGCTGGCAGGTGGTAAAGTAACCGGTGCTGAACTCGTAGGCGGACTCCTCTACTGAGCTGGACCTCCGAAATGAGTGAACAATGCCTCGTGAGGTGACCCAAATCTCCACACTCAAAACAACCCCTCCATGTGAATGGAAGTGAGTACTGAAACGGACCCCGAGAACAAAAAAACTATCAGAAGGGCCGGTATTGATGAACCCTTAGCTGATGGTGCACGAGACAAACTCTAAACTGGAAGGGCACTAAGAGATGAATGACCCTAATGTGCACAGCATGAACCATGGCCGGATGATGCACCATGGTGAAATAGACGATCTGTCTAGGCATGCCTATAAGGGAGCCCCCTACCATGGTAGAGTTGACCCCCAAAAGGAGAACCACTAAAACCACGCGATCTACGAGGCCTCTTGGCCTCCCTCTCAACCCACTCTTGGCTGCAGACTATCTCTATTTGCCGAGCAATATCAACAAACTCGTTGAAAGTAGCACCAGACATTCTCTCCCTAGACATAAACAACTGCAACTGATATGTGAGGCCAACAAAGAACCTCCTAATCCTTTCCTATCAGTGGGAATCAACCAAAATACAAGAGGTCCAACTTAGAAAATCGCATCTCGTACTGCGTCACTGACATGCTATCCTGATGTAGCTACTCAAGTTGTCTGCGTAACTCCTCTTCGTGAGACTACGGCACAAACTACTGCAATAAGAGAACGGAGAACTCTTGCCATGTTAGTGATGCTGTACTGACTGCCCTATGCCTCTCATAAGCCTCCCACCATCTGAAGGCAATTCCAAAAAACTAAAAAGTGGTGAGCAAGACCCCACTGGTCTCTAAAATACCTGGTGTATGAAGAATCCGCTAACAATTGTCCAAGAAACCCTGGCCATCCTCCAACTCTGTCCCACTAAATGAATGAGGCTGAAGCCTCCTAAATCTCTCGAGCCTTCTTTTCTCAACATCAGTAATAACAGGAACCACATAGGCCTGATCAGCTGCAACCGGCTAGGCTAGTAGTGCCCCTCACCCTCCCCCCTCCCCCCGTTTGAAGTCCCTGCATCACCTGCTATGGTGTGCGGGCGGCGGGAGTTTGAGCACCTCCCTAGCCTTAGAAGTGTCTTATACAGCCGGAATAGAGATCGCATGAGCAAGGCTGGTGCATATAATCAGAATCTAAGCAAAGCCTCCTGAAGGCCTGGAATAACCGTTGGTACAATTGGTGCCTGAGCCGGCCCCACTGGCTCAACTGTATCTAGCACTTGCTCCTGAGATGGAACGACTGATGGGTTTGTAGGTATTACCTTAGCTGTTGTACGAGCTGCACCTCTACCCCTACCACAACATCGGCCTGTCACGGACTAAGTGATGATATTGGTGGCTGCCATCCTGTCCAGTAGCACGTGTTTTCATTTCTTCAAATGAAGATATCTTTCTTCTTGCTGTTGTTCTTTTCGATTGTATAGTATGATGGGAGTCTTTTTTTATAAAAATAATTTTTGAAAAAAGTATTATTACTTGCAAAATATTTTTTGTTGAAGAGTGAAAAACATTTTTTTGGGAAATTTTTTTATTACATATTTATTGATAATAATTTTGGTTAATAGTACATATGAAATGTTTTGATGAAATTGTTGAGTATTAGAGATTGAATGTAATATGTAAGTGTTGTTTAAAGCAATCGTGTAAAGTCAAGAATTGAGATAATTGTGAAGGAAAACTGACTTCCGGCAAAAGTGAGAAGTCATTTCCTGCTGAAAAATATTTTCTCACAACTATATACAATAGAAAATGACTTATTTTATTGAAAATAAATAAAAATTGTAAGAGTGACAATTTTTAATATTCGAAAAACGCCTGAAATTTGTAAAAAAACACTTCGAGTCCCGTAAAAAAAAGGAAAAGTAATATGGGACAAACTGATATTTGTTATGAAATAATATAAAAGACAAGAACAATAATGCAAGAATAAGAACAATATAGAGAGAGAATAGGGAGAGAGAGAAGTATTCTTATTAATACTTGGGGGTGATTTACAATGGTAGAGAGCACCTCTATTTATAGGAAGAGGAATGACTTAGCTTCAAGCTAAAACTCTTAGACATTCACTCTAAATAGACTTCTATTTTATAACACTCCCCCTTGAATGTCTATTCAATAATGTGCCTCATAAAACCTTAAAACCAAAACCCAATGGGAAAAATTAAAGTAAAGGAAAAAGAGTACACATGTTTGAATATGCGCCTATTGGTTGCCTCGTTAAAAACCTTGCAAGGAAAACCCAGTGGGAAAAAACCTTGTAAGGGAAAAAGAGTGCAACGCGCATTGACTCCCCCTAATGAGTACATCAATTTATATCCTTGAGCATTTGCATTTCAATCTTGTGCATCATCTTCAAAACGATCTTTGGTAGACGTTTGATAAATCAATCATATTGACTTGAATAAATATTCCGCACCTTGAAATCATCATTTTTGATAGATATGAACATCTTCATATAATGTCGTGGAATAACTCTTCAATATCTCCATAGATGCATTCTCAATGCCATCATGCTTATAGTTATAGCAAGATACATATGTACACAAATTGTACTTAGGATGTGGTACTTCAGGACCACGAATTGCATATGCTACAAGCAACTTAAATCTTTCAAGTTAAGTCATATAAGCCATATAATAGACTTTAGATGCATATCAAGTTTTCCATGTCATGCTAAACAAATAAGATATCGAAAACTGACTATACATACCTTTGACTTTATACTTTCAAGCATTTGAACTATAGGTTCAAAACTACATGTCTTTCATATGGAATCAATTCTTCTTGAATTGTATCTCTTCCATTTAGTTGCTTTCTTTGTGTCAGCAAATGCGTATAGCATGCTTTGCAATATGTTGCAATTGAATTATCCCTTTTATGAACTTCAGGTTCATATCATGATATTCGGGGATATACATATACAAATGATAATTCATCCCATGTAACCTTTTCTCAAGTGTTTATCATGTCTCCCCCTCATGTTAGTAAAGCTAACTTGTTTCCTCAACTTTGGGAAATCATCTTTGTGCATTATCATGTCAATATACACGGCACATTAATAATAAGATGAAATTATTTGGTTCCTGACCTTGAACCACTTGTGAGGGGAGAATATACTCTCGTATACAACGTATATCAAACCGATATATACAACTTTGTTCTCATAAGAAACAGTTTAGCTATTAAGTGGAAGCACTCAATAATTACCTTGCTAAACCAACTTTGATATAAACCAACTTATCAAGATGAACTATCTTGAGTAGAAAATCTGGAAATTATGCTCGAAGTTAGATTACTGAGCAATTTACCTCGCAAGCACCGGCCAGGCTGCGGGTCAATAACAATTGCGCATGTAACCATTTCATAGATGCATCATATGTGGTATACATGGCAGGTGAATGGGCCCATATTCACCTTTGATGTTTCCAGAATTTATGGGCTTCAACCCGAACTCTTTAGTTGGTCAGTTCATTAATGAGAACAAGTGATACAAGAGAATTCGTAAATAATTTTCTAGTTCTTCAATATTCACCTATGTGAATTTGCACATCATACTTAAAATGAGATGGCTAACACGAATGCTAACTGAACAAATTATCAATATTGGTAAACTTTAAATTTACACCATGACATGTGCACTTATCAATAAACTTCAGGTTTATTATGACATGGGTTTTTATACCAATAGATATCCACTTTATTGTGGCATTCTTTCTTTTGTGTAGTACAAACTGGAGAACAAAGCGGGTAGCTTTTCATATGCAAATTACCCCGCTACAAGTTGTAGTAATAGGAGATATCAAAGCCTTCCTTTATTTATAGTCTCAATATAATCAATCGCTTTCGCGTGTACTTTGGAAACTGAATAAGTTTCTTTGAGACTTACTACAGCACAATACTCAATTGTGTTTCTCCAACATAGTAATAATTGGCTCTTCTAGAGCTCTCAATTAATTTTGTACTACCACAGATTCATCAACATCCATGTGGTGAATATCTTTCTTAAAGAGAAAGTTATACCATTATGGTCATGTCAAACTTATATGCAAGATATGTTTCTTGCATTATCGTTGTCCTTTAATAGTCATATTTCCAAAATACTTTGGCGTACAATAGGTACGTGACCAACGATCATTCATGCCATATATCATCTCAAACCTCCTTCTAGGGGTGAGTGTGGTATATTTAATACCAATTTCATGTTCATATTCATCCAATAATGAATATGTATCAGATGTTGTCACATTCACTTCGAGGATATGTGATTTTGTTATCCTTTTCAAATCTATAAATGCGTCAGGCATTTGATTTGCTATTCTTTGCAAATGGATAATCTTTTGTGCCTCTTTCACAAATAGAGGTATGTGGATCAAGATGAGATAATGATGCATTTTTCCACAAAATTTCCCGTTTGGTTTCACCAACTTCTCCCCCTAATTTTGGGAAAAGTGTCTCATCAAATTGACAGTCTGCAAATCGTGCAGTGAACAAATCTCCTGTCAATGTTTTGAGGTAGCGAATAATGGAGGGCGATTCAACCTCAACATATATTCCTAACATTCTTTGCAGACCCATTTTGGTGCGGGATGGCGGTGCTACAGGCACATATACTGCGCATCCAAAGATTCTTAAATGGGATATATTGGGTCCATGACCCAAAACCAATTGCAACGGGGAATATTTGTGTCAATTCGTCAGTCAGAGACGAACTAGCATTGCTACATGCAAAATGGCGTGACCCCAAACCGAAGTGGCAGCCGACGAACTAGTATTGCTGCATGCAAAATGGCGTGAACCCAAACCAAAGTGGGCAGCCGACAAACTAGCATTGCTGCATGCAAAATGGCGTGAACCCAAACCAAAGTGGGCAGCCGACAAACTAGCATTGCTGCATGCAAAATGGCGTGAACCCAAACTGAAATGGGCAGCCTCGTTTTCATGAAGAATTCAAGATTATTCTCATCTATTGTCTCGATATGATATCCATTTTGAATGATATCTTTAAAACTCAACAAGTTCCTTTTTGACTTGGAGGAGAACATTGCATTCTCTAAAATGGATTCTCAAAACTCAACAAGTTCCTTTTAAACTTGGAGGAGAACATTGATATCATTAAAACTCAACAAGTTCTTCTTAGACTTGGAGGAGAATATTGCATTCTCTAAGATAAACGTCATGCCTTTGGGCAGAGTTACAGTTGCTCTTCCGGAGCCTTCAATCAATTTAATTCCCATGGTTTGATATACAAAAGAAAATATACGAACATGAGAATAAACAACTTCAATTCGTTTGTGTCACATAATATTTTCAAAATCTGCTGCTAACAGTTGACTAACAAAATCATAATTGATTACTTTGCAGTTTGAAAATTTTCAGCGTTTTTCATAAGACAATCGATTATTAAACACACAATCGATTGTTTGAACATAGACAATCGATTGTTAAACACACACAATCGATTATTTGTTATTTTTGAAAAACTTCAGATCACTGTCTTAAGACAATCGATTGTTAGACAAAGACAATCGATTGTGGATGATTTTTGAAAAATTCCAGACCTCACTGTTTCAAGACAATCGATTGTTAGTCAACGACAATCGATTGTGGATGATTTTTGAAAAATTCCAGACCTCACTGTTTCAAGACAATCGATTGTTAGTCAACGACAATCGATTGTGGATGATTTTTGAAAAATTCCAGACCTCTCTGTTTAAAGACAATCGATTGTTAGACATAGACAATCGATTGTTGGTTATTTTTGAAAAATTCCAGATCACACTGTTTAACGACAATCGATTGTTAAACATAGACAATCGATTGTGGATGATTTTTGAAAAATTCCAGATTACACTGTCTAACGACAATCGATTGTTAAACATTGACAATCGATTGTTGACTGTTTTTGAAAAATTCCAGAACAGTTTTAAAGACAATCGATTGTTAATCATCGACAATCGATTGTTTTGCAGTTTTTATGCGAAATATGAGATAACCGACTAGTTTTTCAGGTTAGTCGATTACCTCTACTGGAAAGTAAAAATATTATTGATATTTGAGCATATTGATACATTCTAAAGAACTAATACTAACATTGCATCATGAACTAACTAATACGAGCTAATACTAATGGCTATTAGTTTATTCATTCACTAATACAAACAAGTAAAATAAAATCAAATAGCTCCATCTTCTTTCATCACGGATCCATCACCGATTAGGTGGTCTATCTACCCCTCGGGTTGCTCAAAGAAGTCTGCCACATCCAAGTGGGTGATGTCAAAGTTGTCGTCAGAGACAAAATTTCTTTCAGGGCGTTTACTCTTTCGAGATGCTTGATAAAGGTCAACCAAATGTCATGGTATACGGCAAGTGCCCGTTTCCACCGCAACGATAATATATAGTTTATAAACTATTTGCTTTTGGATTCTTATCGTATCGTGCTTGTGGCAGAGTGACCAACTTCAGGTTGTCATATCTCTTCTTTAAGCCATTCCACAAGATAGGTGGATCCTTGACGGTGAGATATTCAATCTTCAAACCTTCATCAAGGTGATGGCGCAAGAAAATCAAGGCCTTAGCATAGTTTCAAACCTTCATCAAGGTGATGGCGCAAGAAAATCAAGGCCTTCGCACATTCTTGGGTGGATGCTTTTTCTCTATCTTTGATGGTGTCTCCGAGACCCATAGCATCTAAGTGGATTTCAGCATCCAACACCCATGTCATATAGTTCTTGCCCGAAATTTCAAGGGCAACGAACTTTCTTTTCGTAATGTCAGACATAATCGAAAATTAAATTAGGAAGAGGGAAATACCTTAGATTTCTCGAGAATGGTTCTTGAGACGGTAGAGTCTCGTGCTGATAACGTGTTATGAAATAATATAAAAGACAAGAACAATAATGCAAGAATAAGAACAATATAGAGAGAGAATAGGGAGAGAGAGAAGTATTCTTATTAATACTTGGGGGTGATTTACAATGGTAGAGAGCACCTCTATTTATAGGAAGAGGAATGACTTAGCTTCAAGCTAAAACTCTTAGACATTCACTCTAAATAGACTTCTATTTTATAACAATATTAATTAAGTCGAATTAATTATTAGCTACCTTTTGGGACTTGAGACTTATCAAGTTCTACCGTGATAATGAGAGCTTCACTAGAGAACCTTGTTTCTTCACCTTGGCTACATCAGATCCTAACATTTTCTTTTTAAATATAGGTAGATTCTAACAGATATTTCATTCTTTATTACATATATTCTTTGGCTAATGAATTTTAAGTAATACTATACATTTACAATGTAAATTTTTCTTACACCACTAATGTAATTTAATTTGTGATAACATAGTATTACTAATTATTTTTACCAAGTTACTAATCACCAATTAATATTCTTTCCATTTACTTTTACTTGATATGTATATTAAAAATAAATTTTTATTTTTATTTATTACTTTAAACATATTCAAAAAAGAGTAATTTTATTTCGTACGAGACTCAATAATTACGTGGCAGACAAAATTTGTGTGAGGTTCCATTCATATTCTGCCATGTAAATTTTGCGTCCCACTTTCCGCAAAGATTAAACTCTTACAGTGTCCCTTTCTCTCTTACTAACCATTACTTCTTCTCTCCTTTTCCCGATAGAATCTATTGTACTTTTTTACTACCTATTCAGGCATTTCTAGGTAAAACCTTTCGTTCTTTCTCGTCAATATTCATACTATGTCTTCCTTTTCTTTCTATATTGTCCTTTCATCTGTCAATGCTCTATACATACACAAAAAAGTTGGCATTTCTTTCTCATTATATTCCTCTTTGCATATATCTAAGGGCAATCTAATAATATTTGGTTATGATTATGAATTGACTTGTTTTGATAATTATTTTAAGTGGAATTATACTAGGTTGTTGTTGTTTTGATAATCAATGACCTAGAACAGATTTAAAATCAGATCAAGTGGCAGATTCAAAATTTTGTACAAGCACGTAAATGAGTTTAAATAAAATTTTATATAAAATTTATGTAACTTTAATCTTAATTTATAATATACATAATATTATTTTTTAATACCGCCACTGATATTTATGGCTGTTTTGGGGTTTCATGGAAATAGTGCCCAAATATAATTACTATTTTTCAAGGTTAATGGTGGTTTTTTCCTTTCTGTTTTTTTCCTTCTTGAAAGTAATTGATGGATTTGAATGCATTTAAAAAATGGCGAAATTGCTTTTGAGAAAGAATGACAGAAAAATAAATTAGTGTAAGGTGCTTGAAATAGGACGAGTTGCACAAAATGTTTTCGGGTGAATAAAAAACAAAGTAACTGATAAGGAAGTAGCATAAATTAAAGGTGTCAACCGGTTCCACCGGTCCGGTCCGGATCGATTTTTTCGACCCGTCCAATTACCGGTCCGGGCCGGGCCGGGTCCAAATAGTACCGGGTTTAACCGGGCTGGGTTGTTAGGGGTTAAGATTGAACCGTACGGGTTACGGGTTGTAATGGTCCGGGTCGGGCCGGATTTCGTTATTTTGTATTTTTTTTAGAATTATGTATAAATATTAAGTTATATTAATACTTTGTAATAATTGAATGAACACAACAAAAGATGGCGAAAAAATTGCACTTATTGCAAGTGCTACTTTATTTCTCAATTTCAAATTAATAAGTAGATAATGAAATGTTTACATTTTTTATTGTGAAGTAGTAATTTCAAATGTTTTGCGTCACTTCATCAGTTCATCACTTCATCTTCATCATAATCAATATCTCCAAGTTAAAGTTCTTCGTCTTCTGGGCTATGAAGTATGAACTGTGAAGTGTGAACATCTTCCTTTCCTGATTTCTTCGTTCCGATCTATCTAATCCAATCTCTGAAATAAAGTACAAACAGTCAAACATACTAAAAGTCTAAAACTTACAAATCATTGCTTCCCATAATTATTGACCCATTCTATAGGATGGACAGCTCTCATATGTCTTGTAAATGGTCCAGTCCCTCCTAAATTTCCTTCGGTCAAATGTTGAAAAGTTTCGTTACAAATTTTGCACTTAATACTATTAGTACCTTCTATTATTTCAAAAAAAAATTCCATAACCGACTTCTTCTTTTACGATTAGAAGTCGGGTGATCATTATTACTAGTACTACCAGAAGCTACAGGATTAGCATCATTATTGACCCATTCTATAAGATGGACAGCTCTCATATGTCTTTCAAATGGTCCAGTCCCTCCTAAATTTCCTTCGGTCAAATATTGAAAAGTTTCGTTACAAAATTTGCACTTAACACTATTAGTACCTTCTATTATTTCAAAAAAATTCCATACCAGACTTCTTCTTTTACGATTAGAAGTCGGGTCATTACTATTACTACCAAAAGCTACAGGACTAGCATCATTAAACATATTGTAAAAATGAAAATATAAGCTTAAATTAAAAATGCAATTAAAATATTAAATAAGAGAAAGAGTTGGAAAGAGTGCACCGAATTCGACAATAAATTGAGCACTTGATTACGCAAATCCGGTGTTACCACGAACAAACGTCAAGCAAGTATTTCAATATTGAACACTTGAACTTCAAGCTTAGAATTCCGATTTCCGAATGAGAAATTACGATAAGTTAAATTCGGGAAAACAAAGACAATAAAATTATAAAATTAGAATATGAATTCTTGAAAATTGACGAGAAGAGAGTGATTGATAATTTGAGAATTGAGAGAGAGATTGATAATTTTGAGTGAGGAAATGAAGAAGAGGGGAGGGTATTTATAGATTTTAAGAAGGTTTAATAATGTAATTTAATAAATACAAAAAAAAACAAAAAAGTGGCGATTTCTGAAAATACTCCTGTTGGCCAACGGTTCTGGACCGTTGCCAATGGTCCTGTGGGGCCCACATGCTCAGAAATTTTTTTTTTAAAAAAAAATTTTTTTTGACCGTTGTACCGGTCCGGTCCGGTCCCGGTCCGGGTCGACCGGTTCAAACACTGTTTTGCCTACCGGGCCGGTCCGGTCACGGATCTTAATCCTAAAATCCTAACCGTTCTAACCCCTCCCCCCATAACCCAGCCCAGCGCACCCCTTAAGAACCGGGCCGGTCCAGTTCCGATTTATATCGGTCCGGTCCGGTTCGGTCCCGGGTTAACCCGGACCGGTTGACAGGCTTAGCATAAATTCGAGGAGGAGAAAGAGTATAGTAAGGCAGGGGCTGAGAGCTAGGCCAATAGTTGCTGAAAGTGGGGTCCAAATCTAGTTGGCAGAATATGAATGGAATCTCACACAAGTTTTGTCTGCCGGGTAATTGTTGAGTCTCTGTACAAAAAATTTCTTTCACGAGAATGATCCTTTATTTATTTTTATTATATTCACAGTATTTATAATTTATTTTAAATTATTTTTTTTAAATTTAATAAATATGCATTATTTAATATAGGTATCATAATAAATTATATACTTCATTTATTAGTTCTTAACGACATGAAAAATTAAAATGTGCCAGGTAAAATCAAACGAAGGGAGTAAGGGCATCTTCAATCTTGCCCCCACTTTCCATTATAGAGACAATTTTGAAAAAATTTTACTCCAATCCTTCCCCATTTTTATTCCCAAAATAGAGGATGCATAGTTCATCTCCCACATTACTATTCATCACTTTTTTATTATTATTATTTTATTATTTAATCTTTTATTTATCTCTTTATATACACGTAATTATGTTTATGTAATTTTTTATAATATTAATGTTATATCTTAACTTTGTTGTATAATTTTGATAAGTTAGTTTTTGTGCATTTATTATTTTTATGTAAAATTATAAGTTAATTTTACTATAAGTGATGATTCTACAAAAAATATATAATTATCTCAAAAAATAAATTATGCAATATTAAATATTAGATGTTGTTAAAATCGAAAGGTGAGAATATAAAATATTAGATGTTGCTGAAATTGAAAAGTGAAGATTGAAAATAAATTAAATGAAAATTCATTAAAATTGGAAATATATGACAATTAAAAATACATTAAATTAAAATATATAAAAGTTAAAACCACAGAAAATAGCATAATAACTTAGTAGGAATCTAAGTTATTATGTTATATATATATATATATATATATATATATATATATAAATTATAATTTTTTAAAGTTCTATGAAATTGTTTTAATTATAGAAATTAAAAATTAACAAAAATAAAAAATGGAATTTGTTTATTGAAATTAAAAAATAAAATTTAAATGAAAAACAATAATATAATATAGAAGACAGAGGAGAATATAGATTTTCCTATATGTCTATACCTCGACAAGTCTTAAAGTAGGGGGCATTTGTGGGTATATAGACTTTATTAAAATTAAATCCATGAAATAATTTGGTATATATGTTAAATTCAAGACATATTGGTCCAAATAAATATTATGGGATAATATAATTGAATTAATTATATAAGTCCAAATATATATATATATATATATGGATTAAATAAATAAGTCTTAATTCATTGGGCTAGCTCAATCTAATGTGATGAGCCCACTTCACTAAGCCCAAGATGTCATCTTTTTAGAGGCCCAGTTTGGTGCCACGTGTCAAATGACGTGGCACGCCAAGTCAAACGGAAGAGCAATATGATCATGTCACGTGTCAAAATGAAAAGGCATGCCAAGTCACACTAAAAGGCCAATGAAATCGCGCCACGTGTGCAAGTGACATGTTCTGGCCAATCAAATGAGGCCATGTCACCCTTCAATTTGACTGGTCGGAAGGAGTTTGTTCTTGTCATGACTCTTCCCTTCTACAACTATAAATAGGGGTCTTCATAACTCACAAAAGACACCAAAAGTGATAACAAGAAGCGAAAAAGAGCTCGTGCATCAAACGCTGCAAATTTCTGCACAAGTTTCAAGCAATCAAGTTCAAGTTCAAGCTCAAGAACGAAGAACAAACAATTTCGAGCTCAAGAACAAGATCATCGTTCGTGGCAACAAATATAGATTCAAGATCATGCTCAAAGGCCCTTGAATTTATTACTAGAAAAGTAGAATCAGAGGAATCATAGAGATTGTAGACTCAAATATTCAAAATCAAATACTACGTCTGTTGCGATATTTTTCGGTCTTGATTTTATTTTCTCGAACCAAATTTATTATCTACAAATTCTGGCTTGCCCAGTGGACAATCTCTACCTCTCATCTCAACTTTTCAATCACCAAATTTCAAGAACATTGAAATGGCTCCAAAGAACATCAACTCTGGTTCAACTTCCACCAAGGACGCTAATTCCAGGTTCTACGCTGATGTGGAAAGTGTCCTTGATATCCCTTTTGGAAGCTTCATCCTAGTTACGAGGAGCAAAGTATGCTTTTTAGGACAACAAGCACCCCAAGCGTCATCCGCATCAACCTTTGTTTTCGGATCTTCATCCTTAAAAGGATCAAGATCCGCCACAGATGCATTTGAAGGAGGAAGCGATGTTGCTAAAAAGATTAGGAAAACACTGGATCTGCTTGACCTCTCCGGCTCCAAGCACTTTGCTGTGAAGGAAGATGATGATGCTTCAAGTGATGGATCCTACCCACTTACACCACATAGCGTGAGCCAATCAAGGATCAATCTGTATGAAAATCCATGCTACTCTCCGTTATCCACGACAATCATGCAAGCCATGGTGACAAATACTTCATCCATGGAGGACTAGTTGGCAAATTTGACGGAAGCAATCACTGGCTTTACTAAATGCATGCAAAATCAAGAGGTTATAATTGACAAGCTAACAGACAAGGTGGGAATCCTGATGATGGAAGAATCTACCCATACACCCGGCAAGCTCCCAGAAGTTCTAGAGAGCAACCGTCTCCGGAGACAAGCAGCATCCACTAAGGCTATCCCTGTCTCATCAGAAGGGATGATTCCAATCGATCAATTGAAGGAGTTCATTGAGGGAACCATCAAGAACAAATATGAAGTTGCTGCTAAATTCTCCCTTACATATGCAAAGTCGTACACTGCGAGGGTCGATATGTTAAAGATGTCTACTGGCTATCAACCTCCAAAGTTTTAACAGTTTGATGGTAAAGGTAACCCAAAGCAACATGTGCCGCACTTTGTTGAGACATACAACAATGATAGGACTTATAGAGACTACTAGTCAAACATTTTGTTCGCTCATTAGAAGGATGCTTTTGATTGGTACACTGACCTCGAGGCTGGATCTATCGATAGTTGGGATCAACTAGAGCAAGAGTTCCTCAATCGTTTTTATAGCACGAGACGCACTGTGAGTATGATAGAGCTCACAAATACTCGTCAAATAAAGGAGGAACCAGTTATCGACTTTATCAATCTTTGGAGGAATGCAAGCCTCAACTGCAAAGATAGGCTTAGTGAAGCTTCGGGAATAGAGATGTGCATCCAAGGCATGCATTGGGGATTGAGCTACATCTTGCAAGGTATCAAGCCTAGCACATTTGAAGAACTTTCAACTCGTGCCCATGACATGGAATTGAGCATGGCCTCCGCTGGAAATGAAAGGCTGCCCATCTATGAACCTCGCAAAGTGAATGACAAGCAAGAAGTTAGGAAGTGGGGCAAGTTCGTTCCAAGTCTGAAAGCAAAGAAGCTATGAATGTCAATGCTTCACCTATGAAGTTCACGGTGAAGGTGAGCAAGAAGCAGAGTATGAAATCCACTTCTTTTCAAGACAAGCCAAGTGGAAAGTTGACTCTAAAGGAAATGCAGGAGAAACCGTACCCATTCCTGGATTCTGATGTGCCAGCATTTTCGAAGAGCTCCTCGAGTTAAATCTTATCGAGCTTCCGGAGATGAAGTGAGCAAATGAAGCTGGGAAAATAAATAACCCAAATTACTGCAAATACCACCGACTTGTAAGCCACCCTCTGGAGAAGTGCTTTGTCTCAAGGATAAGGTCATGCACTTGGCTCGCGAAAAGAAGATCGTTCTTGAAAATGAGAAAGCAAGCGCAAACCAAGTCTCTATCACCTTTGGCTCATTCAGTTCAGATGAATTATGTGGTTTTAAAGAAATTAAAGATGAAGAATTATTAGAGAGCGACAAAGCTGAAGTCAACCAACCTGATGATGATGAAGGATGGACGTTGGTGACTTATCGTAGGCGCCACAAAAGGAGCCCACCAAAAGAATTAGTAGAACAACCAACAAGGAAGATGACGGTAAAAAAGACCAATGAAAAAGAATCTAATAAGGCATTTGAAGAAGGAAAATGTGGAGATACACCACCCTCAAAGGCCACGAAATCCAGTAACCTTGGAGGAATTTTTACCAAGTTGGTTCCGCACGAAGATTTCCCGTGAGGACATTGATGCCTCTTGTTGCCACGCTGACAAAGAGGAAGAAAAGAGTGATGACCTATCACTAGCACCATTTTTGGAAAAGCCTATGGACTCCACTCCTCAAGAAGTTAATGCTTGTGAGGAAAAGGTCACGTTCACAAATGACGATATTTTGCTAGGTGACACTCCTCATAACCGCCCATTGTACCTAGTTGGCTATATATGCGATGAAAGGGTAAATCGGATTTTGGTTGATGGACGATCCTCAGTGAACATTTTGCCAATCCACATTGTGAAAGAACTTGGTATTCCCATGAACGAACTCTCAAAAAGTTGTGTGATGATCCAAGGATTCAACCAAGGGGGCAGAGAGCCATAGGCGCGATCAGGCTGGGAATCACTATTGAAGATATGCAATCAAGTGCATGGCTGCATGTGATTGACGCGAAGACTTCATACAATGTTTTGCTCGGGAGGCCTTGGATACATGAGAATAAAATTGTTCCAACTACCTACCATTAATGTTTAAAATACTACAGAGGTGAAGTCGAGAAGACGATAGTTGCTGATAATGAGCCATTCACCGAGGCTGAGTCACACTTCGCCGATGCAAAGTTCTACTTGAAGAACCGCATTGTGAAGGAGCTGAAAGCCGATGATGGTATGAAAAGAAAGAATGACGAACCCATAACTAAAAGAGTTGAGGCGACCATGGGTAAAGCCAAAGCTGTTACAAAGGAGATGCCTGCCAACATGAATAAATCTCATAAATGGGGCATTGTGTCCTATGGAAAGAAAGTAAGTCCCGCACTCCAATATGTCCCTAAAAGGAAGAAAGACGAGGGCGAATCATATAATATCCAAATCAGTATACCAAAGGAGTTAACTTTTCCGATCAAACAAATTGAGGCAGTAAAGTTGTCCTCAATGCCGCTTGCAGGGTTTGTAGCCAAAATCGTTTGCAGATTGTGGCACTCCCTACAAAGCGAACAGATGAAGGTTTTGACCCTAATGCTTACAAGCTATTTGCAAAAGCTGGATACAATACCAACGAGCCATCAAAGTTAGGGAAAATCCCATCAAAAGATGCAACGAGGCAACCACGTGAAGGTTAGAGATACAAGCAACCGTCACCAGTGCACATCTCAATAAGAAGGGAGAGCAGCAAGTATATCACTGTAGAAGATGAATCAGCCGCTTCTAACAAGCCTTCTGTCTTTGATCGACTTGGAAGATCACCTGTGAGGACCTCCGTGTTTGAAAGATTGGGTCCAATAAATAAGGGGAACAAGTTCCAAAGAAATTTTCAAAGCATAAGAACACCCGCTTCACCCAAAATCCAGGAGATCTCTAGTGATTTCCAAAGTTTGGTTGCTTCTAGAATGAGGCAACAAACAAAACTTGTAGTTTCATGTTAAGAAATATTGAAGGTAAAACCATATACTGTGGTCTACACTAAGGAACGTGACGAAAATGAAGAAAGTGTAGGTTCTTCGTATCATGTCACTGTACAAAGCGAGAATGGTGTTCCGTCTTCGACGAAGGATAACACAGAGCATGTTTCACCATGTTATCACATATCATTCAATGATGGGGATACTCAATAAAATGAATATGCGAAAGATGTTCCACCTGAATTTGAAGAAGGAGTGAAGACGACGGTTGATGCCTTAAGAGAAGTTAACCTTAGAACCGATGAAGAACCAAGACCCACCTACCTAAGTTCTTTACTCAAAGCTGATGAAGAAAGCACTTATATTGAGTTAATCAAAGATTTCAGGGATGTCTTCGCTTGGAGTTACAAAGAGATTCCTGGCTTGGACCCGAAAGTAGCAGTCCATAACCTTGCAGTCAAAAAATGGTGCTCGCCCTGTTAAACAAGCTCAAAGGCGCTTCAGGCTGGACTTGGTTCCCCTGATTGAAGTTGAAGTTAACAAACTCGTTGAAGCTAGATTTATTTGGGAAGTTAAGTACCCAATATGGGTTTCAAGTATTGTCCCTGTGAGGAAGAAGAATGGCCAGATTCGGGTATGCGTTGACTTCAGCGACCTCGATAATGCATGTCCCAAAGATGAATTGCTGCTTCCTATTCCAGAGCTGAAGATCGATGCTACTACTGGCTACGAGGCATGTCTTTCATAGAGGGTTCGTCAGGCTATTACCAAATTTTCATGACACCAAAAGATGAAGAGCTTACTGCACTCCGCACTCTGAAGGGTATGCTATAAGGTAATGCCTTTTGGCTTGAAGAATACTGGTGCTACTTACCAAAGGGCTATGCAAAATATTTTCGACGATCTTCTCCACAAGAATGTCAAATGCTATGTTGATGACTTGGTGTTGAAATCAAGAGAGAAGGGCGATCACATGAAAGACTTGAGGATGGTATTTGAATTGCTCCGGAGATACCAACATAGGACGAATCCGTTGAAATGTGCCTTTGGAGTTACTTCTGGAAAGTTCCTTGGTTTCATTGTCCGACATCAAGGGACTGAAATCGATCAAGCCAAAGTGGATTCCATTTTGAAAATGCCTGAGCCTCGAGAATCCATGAACTGAAAAGTCTGCAGGGAAAGTTAGCGTACCTTAGGAGGTTCATTTTGAACCTAGCTGGGAGGTGCCAACCATTCAGTCGCCTTCTGAAGAAAGGTGTCCCTTTCAGATGGGACCAAGCATGCAGTAATGCCTTTGAGAGCATTAAATCCTACTTGATGAAGCCTCCAGTTTTAGCAGCCCCTGTACCTGGAAAGCCATTGATACTATACATTGCGGCACAAGAAAGGCCTGTTGGAGCACTATTGGCCCAAGAAAATAGTCAGGGTGAAAAAAACTCACTTTACTACTTGATCAGGATGATGACACCAAACGATTTCAATTATTCGAGAATTGAGAAGTTGTGCTTGGTGCTAGTCTTCTCAATTCAAAAGTTGAAGCACTACTTTCAAGCTCATGTTGTCCGTTTTGTTTCTAAGGCAAATCCCATCAAGTTCGTGGTGTAAAAACCTGTTCTTAGTGATCGACTGGTGAGGTGGTACATCCAATTTCAACAATTTGAGATTTTGTACATCCCTCAAAAGGCTGTAAAAAGACAAGCATTGGCAGATTTCTTTGCAGATCATCCGATACCTGATGACTGGGAGCTTATTGATGAACTGCCTGATGAGGATGCAATGATTGTTGAAGTTCAACCTCCATGGAAGATTTACTTTGATGGTGCCGCACATCGTGGGGGAGCTGGGTCTGGCGTAGTATCTGTCACTCCCCAGTGTGAAGTCTTGCCTTACTCTTTCGCCTTGACACAACTCTGTTCCAATAATGTTGCTAAGTATCAAGCATTAATACTTGGTCTTGAACTGGTCATTGATATGAAGCAGTTGCAATTGCAAGTCTTTGGTGACTCTCAGTTAGTGGTTAACCAGCTTTTGGGTAGTTACAAGGTTAAGAAGCCTGAACTACGCCCATATCATGATTACGCTAAAAAATTGATGGGATGGCTCGGTGATGTGACTATTCAGCATGTGCCAAGGAAGGAAAATAAGAAGGCTGATGCTTTAGCTGCCCTAGCTTAATCTTTATCCGTTCCTGATGAAGCGCAAGTTACTGTTTGCCAAAAATGGGTAGTACCGCCGCCAAATGGGGCTGAAGGTGAAGAAAATAAACTCGAGCATCTTATTGTTGTTTCTGAAGTTGAGAAAGAAGAATGGCGCCAACCCATTATCGACTACTTATGCTGTGGGATACTTCCAGAAAATCCGAGGAGAAGGACTGAAATTCATCGTCGTGCGCCTCGCTTCCTTTACTACAAAGATACTCTATACAGAAGGTCGTTCGAGGGAGTACTCTTGCGATGCCTAGGAGAAGAAGATGCTCCCCAAGATTTGCAAGAGGCACATTCTGGGGTATGTGGGTCACACCAGTCTTGACCAAAGCTCCACTTCCATATAAAAAAGATGGGATATTATTGGCCAACGATGGTAAAAGATTGCTTGGACTATGATCGAATATGCAAGGCTTGTCAATTCCATGCGAATTTTATTCATCAACCTCCTGAAGTGCTACACCCGACTGTTGCATCCTGGCTATTTGACGCTTGGGGATTGGATGTTGTCGGACCACTGCCAAAGTCCTCTAGTGGCCACCAATACATCTTGGCTGCAACTGACTACTTCTCAAAATGGGCTGAAGCTGTTGCTCTGAAGGAGATAAAGAAGGAAAATGTTGCAAGTTTCATCTGATTGAACACCATCTATCGCTTTGGCATTCCACGTTACATAATAACAGATAACGGCCGTTCGACAATAGGTTGATGAATACGATTTATGAGCTCTTTGGCTTCAAGCAACGTAACTCTTCGATGTACAATGTTGCCGCCAATGGTCTAGCCAAGGCATTCAACAAGACTCTATGCAACTTGTTAAAGAAAGTCGTCTCTAAATCCAAAAGAGATTGGAATGACCGTATGGAAGAAGCTTTATGGGCATATAGGACAACTCACCGCACGCCAACACAGGTGACTCCTTATTCACTTGTTTATGTGGTCGAATCCATCTTGCCACTTGAGCGTCAAATATCTTCATTACGACTGGCTATTCAAGAAGGGATCACTGATGAAGAAAATGCTCGACTTCGGTTAGCATAGTTGGAAGCTCTTGATGAAAAGAGATTGGAAGCTCAACAGAGTCTTGAATGTTATCAAGCTCGATTATATTGCGCCTTCAATAAAAGAGTTCACCCGAGATCCTTTCAGGTAGGAGATCAAGTCCTTTCCGTACGAAGACCCATAATTACTACCCCATAAACTTGTAGGGAAGTTCACTTCAAAGTGGGATAGGCCATATGTCGTGCAAGAAGCTTACTCAAGTGGGGCTTACTAGCTGGTTGATGCAAATGGTATAAGAATTGGTCCTATCAATGACATGTTTTTGAAGAAGTATTATCCTTGAAGTCATGACGCTCCTTGATGCATGAGCCTAAACTGCATCTTGCTACGCTCCTGGCCCGCAAGAGTATAAACTGTGTTCGGCCAAAAAATAAAAGAGTCCGCTAGGTTGAAAATCTCGAAAGAGGTGGCCTAGGCAAAAGTTAGGACATAAAAAGAAAAAAAAAATCACCTAGTCTGAACTACGGTATGACTTGATCCTCTTCATCGGGGTACGTAGACAACTTAAAGTTTCATTCTAAGTTCATTTGAATAAGTTCAAAAGATACATATTGTCCCAATTGTTGTTTGAATGAAGTATGAAGGAACACAAGATCAAGCTGAAATGTCATCCTCCTGTTGAACTTCGATCTCATTTGATTTAAAGGAGGTAACCCTCCTTAGTAAATTGATATCTTCAATGGGCCGATTTTAGAAGGATGTCAATTATTTGAATTGAAGTTCAGGGATTCTCTATGTCTTCAGGTTCGCCAAACATTCAAGTTTGTTGGTCTCCAAGTCCGCTCTCCACCAAAAAAAGGGAAGAGAAGCGACGCATCAAAAGGAAACACAAGTGTAAGGAAATGATTGCTTGGCGCAACGTTTCAAATTTAGTGAGATTTGAACCCCAAGATATTTGTGAGAATATGACTCTTAAATTTTGATTTATGTCAAGTAAGACGTCTTCCGATCTCGAGGCTTCTATATCAAGGTACATAATATTTGGTGAAGTCGCACAAATATGAAATTGTCGGTGTATTAGAATTTGATATTGATTTTGAAATATTATCTGAATATATCCGTATGGCATTAAATCTTGAATTTTGGATATGTTATATATCTGGAAGTTAAGTTTTCAGTAGATCAAACTATTTATGATTTCGACGTTCCAGTTTCAAGATACAAAACTTTTGGCGAAGTCGCGCAAATCTGAAATTTTCAACATGGTGGAACCTAAAGTTGATTTCAAAATATTATCTGGGATGATTCTGAAGTTATTTGATTGAGAATTTTAGATATGTCCTAGATATTGAAGTCTAGTTTTCAAAAAATTAAACGGTTTATAATTTCAACGTTCCTACACCAAGATATGATTTTTTAGTGAGACTGTGCAAATCTGAAATTGATAGCGAGGTGCCATATAAAGTTGGTTTCAAAATATTATTTGGGATGATTCTGAAGTTATTTGATTGAAAGTTTTGGATATGTACTAGATATTGAAGTCTAGTTTTCAAAAAATTAAACTGTTTATAATTTCAACGTTCCTACACAAAGATATAATTTTTTTAGTGAGACTGCACAAATCTGAAATTGATAGCGAGGTGCCATATAAAGTTGGTTTCAAAATATTATTTGGGATGATTCTGAAAGTGTTTGATTCTGAATTTTGGATATATTATATATTTTGAAGTCTAATTTTCAAAAAATTGAATGGTTCATTATTTGGACTCTCCCACGACAAGATATGAATCATTTGTTACAAGCACGTAAAGCTAAAAATTATGCGACTAAGATAAAATTCGAACAATGTAAAGCAAAAGAGAGGCCGAAACATTTATGCCCTCGAAGTTTCCAAGTTTGAAGTCTTCAAGTGTATTCAAGTTGAAGTCCCCAAGTTGAAATCTTGAACCCCGCCGGTCTTCAAGTTGAAGTCTTCAAATCCGCTAATCTTCAAGTTGAAATATTTAGGCCCTCCAAGTCTCAAAGTTGAAGTCTTCAAATTCGGTGATCTTCAAGCTGAAACATTTAAGACCTTCGAATCTTCGAGTTGAAGTCTGCAAAGTCCGCCAAAATTTCAAAGTTTTCCAAGTGTTCAAGTTGATTTCATCTTCGGGTTGAAGCTTTATAACTTTCCAATCTTAAGGTGGACATATATGTCATTTTGCACCTTAAGTTAGCCTCTTCGTGGGTTTGTCCTTAAAAGAAACTGTAACTTTCCAATCTTAAGGTGGACATATGAGTCCCTTTGCACCTTAAGTTGGTCTCTCCGGCAGTCTGGCCATTTTGAGAGTAATCTCTCCAAGAATCGGGCCATTTTGAGAATAATCTCTCCAAGAATCAGGCCATTTTGAGAGTAATCTCTCCAAGAATCGGCCCATTTTGAGAGTAATCTTTCCAAGTATCGGGCCATTTTGAGAATAATATCTCCAAGAATCGGGCCATTTTGAGAGTAATCTCTCCAGGAATCGAGCCAATTTGAGAATAATCTCTCTAAGAGTCGGGCCATTTTGAGAGTAATCTCTCCAAGAATCGGGTCATTTTGAAAGTAATCTCTCCAAGAATTAGACAGGGATGAGTACCCATCCCTTCACACCCTAAAACCGCCTTCTTCGTGCGTGGATCTCGCTTGAACAACAATAAAAAATGACAAAAGAAGAAAAAAGAACAAGAAAAAAAAAAGAAATACCTTCACGTTAATGCCTCCAAGTCGTAAAAAGTTGACTCAAAACAATTTGTAAACGCTGAAATTGATACTAAAGGAATGAAGGATGTGCTGTATTTATAGATGTCAAGAGGTGGCTATTGAAAGCTAAAAATCAATGTGGGACAAAGTTATTAAGAGCAGTGTAAAGTTTTCAAAACCTATTTGATATTGGACAAGTTATATCCGAGCAACTATCTGCCAAAAGCTGTTTGATTTCTATTAGAATTTGTTCAAATGTCAAAGTGGAATGCAAAGTAGTGTCCTATATGAAGTTGGTCACATAAAATTCCACGGGAGAGTGGAGGACACTACTTTTTTTAGAATTAAATAAATCTTTCTCTATCAGAGGGAGCAAGAATAATTGAAATTTAAATAACAAATCACCAAATATGAAAGAGTAGTATAATTTTTAGAAAATATGCATGCGAGAACTGTGGTTAGGAGACTTGAAAAGATGCATTAGTGAGAAGCCAATCAAAATGAAGGAATAATTACTTTTTACATGCTTCAAGTCTTGTCTTAAAAGCTCGATAAATCTATACCTCGACAAAGCTTGAAGTAGGGGGTATTTGCTTGCAAGACAAATTTCACGGCAGCAGATTTCTTGTCGTTAGCCATTTCAAAGCCTGGAGCCACTAACAACACATTTGGTTCGGTAGTAAGAGCAGCAAATGTTGAGGAATTTCCTAGCCTTAATATACTTAGGGTCGTTTGATTGGAAAATGATTTATATCGGTAAAAGTTATGTCAGTATAAATTATATTGATATTAATTATGCTAAAATTATTATTTATTTATTATTTGATATAGTGTATTAATAATGATAATTGCATAATTTTTAAGAAGAAAGATATAAATTTTATAGGTGCTAATTATCCCTTATTATATAAGGTATAAATCATCCCAATATTACAATTAATATCAGAATAACTTATATATAATTTACTAATAAAATAAAATATTAAAGTTATATTAAATTTTTATCTCATTCTTTATCTTTTTATACGTCATACCAAACGACCCTCTTGATATATCCCTCTATCGAGTTGACTTTGCCTTTGGTGGTATTAACCCTCCCCACAGCCACCCACGTGCCTCTGAAATGGCTTCATTACGACTGCAAATGTACTAATTTCAAAGCACATTACAAAGGTTGAAGTTTTTGTTTTCTCTAAAGGACTTGTCCAATTTCAAAAGAATAATGGCAAAGTTCCAGCTGCTGTTATTTCTGCCGTCAATAGACAGCTGCCTGGTAGTCATCCATTCCAACAACTTTTCTTGGAGCTTCACCAACTGTGTCAGATGATGTCTTGGCTCAGACATTCCAAATTAATACTGAGGATGTTGGGCATAAAGTCCGTAACTTAATTAATGATTAATTAGATAAAAAAAATATATTTTTAATGTTAAAAAACGAATTAATCAACGGAAATTTTGTTTTTAAGTTAATTCGCAGTATAGTATTAGGAATTATAAAAAAAATTATGTAATTCGCTGTACTGTATTGCGAATTTGGTAACTTATTATTTTAAAATGTAATTCGCAGTACTATACTGCGAATTACATAGTAATTGGGCCCACCAATAATTTAACTGACATAACAATAATTCAAATACATAAAACGTAGTATTATACTACGAATTCCTTCAAAAATTTCTACAGCCCAAGCTCGGACTTGCCTTATTTATAGGCGTTTCAATTTTATGAAAATTCATTCAATACTTAACTTCAAACATATGTCCATACTTCTCTCTTCTTCTTATTAATTATTTTTTTTTACAATGTCTGAAGTGCCAAAAATAAGGGTTGGGGGGGGGGGAGGGGGGAGGGGGGGTGAGATTGTGGTGGAGAATAACTCTGTGAGGTATGGTTTACCTCCAGAGTGTCATGTTAAATTGCCTCTTACTATGGATTACGATACATTGGTATCGTTCTTACGTAAAAAATGAGTGAGAGGAGGCGTTCGGTTAACCTAAAATAATTGGTAGATTTCCGTCTTCAGTGACTCCGCAGGGGTTTACTTATTATTCTGAGTTTAACATTGAGGCTGATGAAACTCTTAGACATTTTTTGCAGATTCCTGATGAATACAAGAAATTTATTGTAATAAAATTATTGGAAATGTACGTCAAGGTGGAAGACGTTCCCAGTAATGAGGGCGTGCATAGCAGGGATAACCCCCTGTCATCGGGTGGTTATTCTGGAACATTTTTTGCCGGAAAGATTGCTGATGAAAGAGCTTGCCTTGATTTAAACATGTCACCACCGGCGAATGAGCAGCCACAAAATAATTTTTCGATATTATATAATCAACAAGAGGACTGATGAACTTCAATTTTACTACACTTTAGCGATGTTTGTTTTATGTTTTAATTCCATCCGGGAGTCATGACCAACAAGAAAATATCCATCATAAAACGTCAAGACAGTATCACTTGTAAGTAAAGTGATATAGCGTTATCTAAAGTATTTCTCTGTATGTTTCGGTAACTTATCTTTTTGTTCTTTTTGTGTACTGAAAACAAGCTTCTTGAAGCTCCTGACCTCACACAGTTGTCCATAGACGACGTACTAACTCGTGATTTGGCAGATGCGCATAGTCAGGAAGATGATAGTGATTATGACAAAAATGCAGATGAGTCTGGGGATGACACACCCTTCCATGATGAGAGTGATGAGGAGGAGGAGGAGGAGGAGGAGGAGGAAGTGAATGTTGAACCTGAGCTGATGAGGGAGCATGTTCGTCCACCTCCCGCTAGACCAAGAGTATACGAGTCCCACGTAACCATTTCATGAGCGAAATATTCCCTACCTTGATAATTTTCCAAGCATGCCGAACGTGGGTGCCCTCACAAGGGATGATGATGAATTTCGGTCACAAATGTGGAATGAGTCTAGACCAGTTGTTCTGACAAAGGGAATGTATTTCGCTGACAAAGATCGCTTAATTAGGGCTGTAAAAATCTGCAGTATAAGAGATTGTCGTGAGATGACGGTAAGTGAGTCAACTACGGAGAAATACAAGGTTGTATGCCGTAGGTAATTTTTGGGTTGTCACTGGATGTTGCGTGCCACCAATAAGAAATTCAGTTTGTGGAAAGTTGTTAAATTTATTAGTGAGCACAGATGTGAAATGGACACATACAATGAGAATCACTTCAACTTGGATGTGGACTTGATTTCTCTTGTATTGATTCCATATTTGGAACTGTTCATTAGGTTCAAGATTAAAGAGTTCATTACAGCTGTCCACAAGAAGTATGGTTGTACTATAACCAAAAGAAGGCATATCTCGGTCGCAAACGTTCCTTAAAACCTATTTATGGCGACTGGGATAAGTCTTTTTCAAATCTGCCCAGGTACATGACCGCACTGCAACACTTTAACCCCGGCACTGTTGTTGAATGGAGGCGTGAGCGGAGTCTGAACAGACCTGAATATATTTTTAACTATGTATCCTAGTCATTTAAACAGGCAATTGATGATTTTTTGCATTGTCGTCCTTTTATTTCCATAGATGGTACTCATGTCTATGGAAAGTATGATATTAAGCTTTGATTACAGTTGCAGTAGATGCCAACGGACAAATATATCCATTAGCTTTTGCCATATGTGCCAACGAAAGCGAAGGGACGTGGACTCTTTTTTTGAACCACTTATAGTAGCACGTCGTCTAACAACGTTAAGATATTTGTCTAATATCTGATCGGCATGGTAGTATTTTAAGTTCTGTGCGCCACTTGCCTGAATGTCAGGAACCATATGCATACCACCGTTACTGTGTGCGGCACCTTAAGGAAATTTTTTAGAAGTAATTTCCTGACAAGACCTTGCATGACTTAATGTGGATGGCTGCAATTGAGCACAGGCAGTGCAAATTTACGAGGCGCGTGGAAGCGATCCGGCAATTAGAACTAAGAGCCTAGACTTGGTTGATGGGGCATGAGCTTCACATATGGACATTACATTCTGATGGCGCAGACGATGGGGAGTCCTCACTACCAAAGTGTTGAAGTCATTCAACGGCTTGTTGAAGTCTGCCCGTGGATTGCTTGTCACTGCCATGGTCCGCATGACATTCAAATAGAGTGCAGAGAGGTTTGTTGAAAGGCATGCGGCTGCCTCAGTATCGACGGACCAGGGTGTTTAATTTATGCCAATACCCATGAAAAGATTTGAAAGGTCCAGGAGGCGAGCATAGTGGAATTCATTTCTTCAGTACGATCATGAAGGGGGTATTTTTGAAGTTAAGACAGCTATCAACGGACACCATGGGAATAATCTACATACGGTGAATGAAATAGAAAGTTGTGTTCACGTGGAAAATGGACTATTTACCACACGCCGTGCGAACATGCGTTGAAGTGCTTTCAACAAGTTGGATATGAGGCAACAAACTATATTGATATGCAATACAGTGTTGATGCATACGTAGACACGTATAGTGGAAAGCTGCATCCATTAGATGTTGAGCATTATTGTCCGTTGGAACCATTTAAGATGGTTTGTAACAAGGACTATTTGCGTAAGCTGCAAGTGAAAAAGAGAAGCGCATACGGAACCAAACGGATGTTGGTGACACACTTTATGCGCGTAAATGTGGCATATGCTCACAAACAGGAGACGACCGTCTTAAATGTCCTTCATGTAGTGTGCATTTCGGTGGTAATCCTGGTGCAAGTTCGTCCAATGTACCCAACTATCAAGGATACCCCTAGTAAATTATTTTGGTATTATTTTTTGTAATACATGTCTCTACTTGTATTTGTTTCAATATATATGGAATAAAATAAATTTCCAAAATGTTGTTACATCTTATTTCTTAACGTTATATTTTGATATGGTTGTTAGTAAACATGACCAAGAATGTGGTATAAAAAATTCATATTAAAATATAAATTATATATGTAAAGAGTGGTACAATAATGTGTTTTATCAATTGTCTTATCGTTCTCAAAAAGCTGTAAAGCGTGGTTCAAAAGATTGAATGATTGAAGAAAAAGCTCTTCTTATGCAGAAAAAATAAACATGTAAATCGCAGTATAATATTACGCTTTTTTGAGTTGTCATGTCGTTATGAAAAAGCTGAAAATCATGTGAAAACTCTTATTTTTTTATTGGAATAATTTAATATGAAAATTACAATATAATACTAGCCATCCTGACACTGCCTAGTGAATTTTGCTAACAAAAATACTACATTTTGTGTGAAGTCTTGACTATAAATAACGGTCGCATGCTACTTATATTCTTCGTTTAATAATAACCAAAGTTTCTATATAAGAAATGTCTGAACAAAACATTTACGTCCCAAGGTGCTATTGTGGAGGAAAATGTAGAAATGGTGGCCAGATGGTGGAAGCCGCTACTAGGCATGTAAGAACAAGCTTGACGAGCAACCCGACAAGCCTACATGTGAATTTGAGGTATGGATGGATGAAGAGTATACACAAAAGTACAACAAAGACAAAATTTATGATCTTCATGTTATGTGTTCGAGGCAACATGAGCAGGAGCGCCAAACCAACCAACAAATTGAGGAGTTGAAGGCAAAACTCGATGAAGTAGAAGAAGAGAAAAAAGGCTGGAAGACCAACTCGAGTGGTTGGAGCGAATTGTAGGAAGCGGATCATGATTAAGCAGTGCATTGTACGCCATAACCATAGTAGTTTATCTTTATGTTTCCCTTGTGTAGTGTTTTTATTAGTTTTACTATTTGTATTTATAGATTTGTTGTGTTTGAGTTTGTGTTAACCCGTTTCAATAAAAATGCTGTTCAAATTCTGTCACAAAAAATGTGTTGTTGAAATACAATTGTTGTTTTATTTCCTTAATGTATTATTTTCTTAATAGAATTGTTTAAATATTCAACTCATTATTGTTGCTAAAGAACACCAATCTTAAAATTTTAAATATTACGTATCGTAGGTGTTTCTTCTTGCATCGCAGTATAATCCTATGTATCATAGAGTTGTCATGTCGTTCTAAAAATGATGAAAACCATGTGAGAAAAGCTGGCTTTTTCAGAATAATTTAATATGTAAATCGCAGTATATACGTATTGTTGAGTTGTCATGTCGTTCTGGAAAGACTGAAAACCATGTGAAAAAATCTGTTAGAAAAAATATTGCAACTTATTTCCTATAAATAAAGAGCGTATTCTAGTTATTCTCTGCACTTAACAACAACCTATAATCGAGCTTCTCCATAAACTCAAACTACTCTTTAAAAAATATCTCAACGACCCTTTCGTTCCCAAAAGTGCGACTGTGGAATCAAAAGTATGATGTACGATGATTGGGAAGAAGCTGGACGCTGCTATTGGGGTTGTATGAACAAGTTTTATAGGCAATCTGACGTACCTATATGCAATTTTAAGGTAAGGGTTGACAAACCATGTGACCAAGAATAAAACAAAGACAAGTTGTATTATGTTCATGATGTGTGTACGAGGCAGTGGGACAGAAACCGCCAATTGAAGCAACAAATTGAAGATTTGAAGGCGAAGATCAAGTAGGTGGAAGAAGACAAAAAGCAATTGGTAGAAAATCTCGAGAGGATGAAGCAGAGAATACTAGAAGGTAGTAACTAAGCATTGGAATCTAAGTGTTGAGTGTTTATGATATCTTCATGTTTCCTTTTGTGAAGTGATTTCATTAGTTCTACTGTTTGTTTTTGTGTTAGGTATGTAAGGCTTGTGTTTGAGTTGTACTATTTATGTAAAATTGCTGTTCAAATGCAATTAAAATAATATTGTTATTAAAACATAATTGTTAGCATATTTACATAAAGCACTATTTACAAAAAGTCAATACATAAGTAAATCAGTGAGTGCCGCAGCCTGTGTGCTTCAGTGTTGCTGCTGGCCTAAGCCGCATCCCCTGTTGCCCTGGCACACTATCTGGATCATCATCATCAAGATGCCTCTTTATGTGAGGATGTGAAGCAGCATTGCCACTACAAATGTTAGGATCGAAAGAATAGAACGCGGGGCCTTCAGCAACCTACACAACAAGAAGTAATCTTAGCATGTGAAAATATATTATTCTGATTTTTGTGTTTAGGCAAAAAAATATTTTCTCACCGTAGTCTCGTCATATGCATCATCGCATATAGTGTCCTCAAACAAGGGCTGAGACAAAGACTGCATAACACCATTAAAATTAATTAATTGTAGCTCATTAATGAAAATATTTTAAATTGAAATATTAAAGTAATACAAACATACCGCCGCCTGTGGTAGATCCGCATAAACCGCAGGGGATGAGGGATAACTCAACTTGCACCCGCCATCCACATCTCGGGTCGGCCGATCCTCAACTGTAGTAGATGGGCATGCGTAGTACTGATCTACATCCCCTTCGAATGTACCTAAGATAGACAACGCTCCTGACGGGGTGACCTGGATGATGGCAAAGATAGTTGAAGGTTATACGAAGGCATGCTGCTGGAAGGCTCACCCTGCTGACCATCTCCAAGCTCCTGAAATCCAAAGTCCTCGTCATGTCCCTCAGCAGGTGGGCCTATAGGTACCTCAACATCCCTTTGCTGGGCACCACCTCTTCGCCGTCCCCCGCGACCCCGTGGGGTACCTCTGCCTCGTGGGTCACCCCTCCCTCGTGCCCTACCCCTGCCTCGTGGGACTGCCCTACCTCGATGGTAGGCCTCTGGCACTACATACTGAGCTTCGTGGTCCAACCTCTCGGCATCTCTCACTTTCAACAGTGTCAGAAGAGCCATCAGCACCACCTGCCGGCCATAGTCAACTACTTCAGGGATGTCGGCACACTGGTGCATCTCCTGTCCCAACTGGTAGAGATGATGATACCCAATTGCCTGTGAAACATTTAAAATACTAATTAACTAACGCTATATCACAAATACAACATATTAATAAGCCACAAGAACATTCCAGTGCCTCATGCCTCCCAGCGTACGGTCTATAGCGGTCGCCAAGTACATGAATGGGGTTCCCGACAATCAGGCGGGCATGACGGAGGTATCACTCACCATACAGATAAATCGTGGCCTCCTGCGTAAATGTAGGAGGTGGCGGGATACGCTCAACTCGCTCCTCCCAATAAACTATCTGCTGATGTAGCCATCCGATATACTGCTGGTCCATGATGGCACGGTCGTCCCGCTGATAGTGTATAGCCTCCCATCCAGGCTCCTTCGGTATAGGCTAGGGACGGTGTAACTGTCGAAGCACCCGCTCTGTGTCATGATCCTCGACATGATCGAAGAAGATCATCGGACAGAGGTGCTCCAAAGCAGCCGGTCGATTGAGCAACAAGCGGGCAGCTGAGCCAGCAACTTGACGTTGTACGGCATCCAGATGAACTACCAAATAATAACATAAAAGTGAGTACGTACAACATAACTCAATTTAAAATAAGCAAGTGTAGCTAGATATTTACCTGTCCATCCACCAACATATCTAAAACATCCCTGAAAAGGGGGAGATTATGATGCACATCGGTCCTTCGATAGTTCCCACGCTGAAGAATCCACCTGACAGCTAGAGGGAGAAACGGATAATCCTCACGGGGCAGAAGTGGTGGTAGAGGTGGCTGCAATGGCATGATCCAACAAGGCCCAAACCTAAGATAAAAGGTTGATGTAAATTTTATGAGTCATTTCACGGTATAGAATTCAGAGTAAAGAATAAAGTATTTGGAAATTTTTTCACCTGTAGGAGGGGAAGAAAACCACATATATCCACCGCTTGACCTATGCTCTCTCGGCACATGCTCCTATACAGGTATGCCAGAACAGCAGCACCCTAGCTGTACTGGGGTAACTCATCCAGCTGCTAAAGATAATGGAGAAAGCGCATACTCATTCTACTCCCCGAAGTGTCCGGGAACAAGACACACCCAAAAAGCAGGAGCAACGCCAGCCGCATGTACCTATCAATCCAAAGATCGTCCGTCTCGTCAGTAATGTCTGGGTGAAAAAACACCATCTGATCTCTAATGGCTGACAATGCAACGCGACTGCCCAGCGCCACCCTATGGTCTACAACTAGTAAACTCTCCCATCATATCCTAAAATTGGGCACGCGTCATGCCTCTAATATAGTGGGACAGTGCCATGGCGCGTCCATCTACGTGCAGCCTGTATAAACCTAAACATCCTCCAGTGTGATGGTGGCCTCTCCAGTGGGCAAGTGAAAAGTATGTGTCTTCGGTCGCCACCACTCTATCAAGGCCATGATGAGAGACTAATCAAGCTGCAGCCGCCCAAGCTCAAAAATCGTATATAACCCCGTATCCTGGAGGCGTGCTACTATGCGATCATGGAAAGGATGCGCCTCGATAAACTCCCACAAATCGTCAGGTCTCCTGGGGCGGAGAGCCTGCATCGACAGCTGTCCCTTCCATACGAAGGAGGACCTATGGTCACCCTGCATCAGTAATAGCTGATCCTCGGCAAGTCCAGGATGCGCAAGCGGAGGAAAGGCCATATCGTCTACTATAATTTAAACAAAAATAATTGTTTGTGTTAGTTTAATAAATTAAATAATTAAATATGTTTAATTAATTATTCCATGCTGGATTTTTAGGGCTCGGTAGCACCGAGTTATCCTTATTATTTTGCGTGTCAATTTCAACAATTTTAAGAATTTTGTAAACTTAAAAAATTAAATTATAAAATTTTTGAATTGGAGTGAATAATTATGTATGGATTCCAGGCTTGATTTTTGGGGCCCGGTAGCACCGAGTTATCCTTAATTATTATGTGTGTCAATTTCAACAATTTTTAGAATTTTGGAACCTTAAAGAGTTAAATTATAAAATTTTTGAAATGGAGTGAATAATTATGAATCGGTTCCAAGCTTGATTTATAGGTCCCGGTAGCACCGAGTTATCCTTAATTATTATGCGTGTGAATTTCAATAATTTTTAGAATTTTGTTACCCTAAAGAATTAAATTAATTTTTTTTTTAAATTAGAGTGAATGATTATGTATAGGTTCCATGCTTGATTTTTGGGGCCCGGTAGCACCTAGATCCTTAATTATTATGCATGTCAATTTCAACAATTTTTAGAATTTTGTAACCTTAAAGAACTAAATTATAATTTTTTTGAATTGGAGTGAATACTTATGTATGGATTCCAGGCTTGATTTTTGGGGGCTGGTAGCACAGAGTTATCCTTAATTATTATGCGTGTCAATTTCAATAATTTTTAGAATTTTGTAACCTTAAAGAATTAAATTATAAATTTTTTGAATTGGAGTGAATGAGTATGTATGGGTTCCATGCTTGATTTTTGGGTCCCGGTAGCATCGAGTTATCCTTAATTATTATGCGTGTCAATTTTAACAATTTTTATAATTTTGTAACCATAAAGAATTAAATTATATATTTTTTGAATTGGTGTGAATAATTATGTATGGGTTCCATGCTTGATTTTTGGGGCCCGGTAGCACCGAGTTATCCTTAATTATTATGCGTGTCAATTTTAATAATTTTTAGAATTTTGTTAGCTGCTAAAACTCTATGCTAAAAGGCTCTATATTTTACTACGCTAAAAGAATCTATATTTTACTATGCTAAAAGGCTCTATATTTTACTACACTAAAAGGCACTATATTTTACTATGTTAAAAGGCTCTACATACAAATTTATCAACATAATATGAACATAACATTTACAATACAAATAAAATAAATAAATAATTTATATTCATAAAAATTAATAAATAAATTCGGGTATATAAAAGATACAAAATTAAATACAAACATAACATAAATTGCATATGGAAACACACTAAACAATACAAATATGCATTTACTATGTGAGTTTTGCCATAATCTAAATCGAAATACCTCCATTTAAGGCTTTTGAATATTATTGAAATTGAATTTTATCACCCGAAAGACGGAATCCAAAGCTTTTTTGTGTGTGGGACCTTCACACCTTGCTTTTTAGATGACGGGTGGGGTCGATATTTTTTTTTCTAAAAGCGACGCGGGTGGGGGATCCAAGGAAGAAGAAGGGGTGTTATTTTTTTTAATGCAGTTCGAATTCGCAGTATCATACTGTGAACTATATTAAAAATATTTTTTAATAGTTCGCAGTATAGTACTGCGATTTACGTGAAAAATGATTTTTTATTAGTTCGCAGTACTATACTGCGAATTACATTGACGGAAAAATTTCCGTTAAAATAATTCGCAGTACAGTACTGCGAAATACCTATTTTTATTACTTTTTTTAAGATTAAAAATATTTTTTATGTCTAATTATTAATTAAATAAGTTTCGGACTCGTTGAGCATATTTAAGTCAAAGTTTGCACCAACCAACAAAATTTTAAATTTATAATATAATAGTAAGTGTTTGACCAAAAAATATAACTTTTGATTAAATCTTTATATTTATATAAAATGAATTAATCCTAGTTAATAATAATATTTTTTAACGTGGATCTTGAAAATGCTGGATAACGTGGGGCTGATCCAGTGGAGGATTAATAATATCGTGCATTAAATATTCTAAAAATATAAGCAATAATGGAGGAATAGCCGGCAATAAATAACAATAAATGGTATTTAAGTAAGGGATGATTTATCTAATAATGAATGAGTTAGATGATTGTTCCTCCTGACAATGATGCGTGACAGATAGACCATTCTATTCTTGGATTTAATGGAAAAGATAGAATAATATGAGCAAGAATATTGATGAAAAAGTAATCTTTGTATCTTTGATAGTGCTGGCCTAAGTTCAGTTGAAGTTTTGAAGAATGAAAGCTGAACTCAGTGAAGGACCAGGTCCATCTTAGGAGACACATGTGTTACTGCTTATGCACATGAGATGTACGTGAAGAATGGGATCGACCAGCTATATCATATAAATATCTTCTGAAATGATCGAAAAGATTGCATATGAGATAAGGAGAAGAGGTCTCCTTATATGAAGAGAACTATAAGGAGAAGAGGTCTCCTTATATGAAGAGAACTATTTCCGATTCTAGGATAAGGAATTGGAGTTTGAATTGTTTTAGGACTCGAACTTGATGAAGGATCAGCAATTCGAGTTTGTGTCAAACTCTGATTACTAACTCTACAAAAGTAGTATTGTTCTCTTGTACATGCACGCACATACACAAAGAAGTTAGAGCTAAATTGAGAGCAAAAGAGCAAGACTATTTTGCAAGCAATTTACGTGAGATCAAGTGTGCACACCTGCAACTACTTGAACGAGATTGAAAAACCAGCTCCATTGTGTTTTTCTTATTCTAGTTCTATTGTAGTAGGTGATTTAAAATTGGACCTTTCCAGCTTTCATAGAAGCAAATTGTATTAGGTACGTTGAGAATTCAAGCTAGAGTTAACTTGAAAGTGTCGCAGCAGTTGAGGCTGTATGCCACACTGGGATTAGAGTTAATTAGGTTTAGAAGAGTTTTGTAAATGCTGTTTTTGCTCATTGTGTTTAGTCGATGATTGGGAAAATCATACTGAGAAGTAGGTCGTGGTTTTTTCACCTTTGAGCCAGGTGTAAAAATTCATGTGTTCTTTATTTTATGCACTTTTAATTCCGCAAACTATTATAGTTAGTATACCTAGAAGAACCAGGTTCTTCTAGTGCAAAAATTGGGCACCACACAAATCACTCCCCCCTGTTGTGTGGTATTTACGTTTGGAACATCAATTGGTATCAGAGCCAGGTTCTCCTTGAAGAGGCTAATACCATAGGAGAAGATCAACAATGAGTGCACCACCTGGAAACTGGGAAAGGCAATCTACTGCTAGGCCTCCACTTCTCAATGGCCAGTACTATTCTTGGTGGAAGAACATAAGAAGAGATTACATCATTTGGGAAGATTATAAACTCTGGTACATAATCACCGATGGCCCTCTAGCAACTACGAAGAAGAATTCTAAAGGAATTGAAGTACCAAAAACAAGGGCTGACTGCACTGCTAAAGACTTGAAAAAATAGGAGAAAAATGCCAAAGCTAAGAAGTGGCTTGTATGTGGCCTAGGGCCAGACGAGTACAGTAGGATCCAAGGCTGCACAACTGCTAAAGAAATATAGGACACTCTACAAGTGGCTCATGAAGGGACACCTCAAGTAAAAAGATCAAAAGGAACATTTCTGTACTCTCAATATGAAAATTTAACTATAAAAGAAGGAGAAACTATCCAAGAGATGTACACTAGATTCACCACCTTGACAAATGAACTGAGGTGAATAAGACAAGGTTGAGAAGATTCTGACAAGAGTTCTGCCAGTCACATGGAAAGCAAAATTACTGCCATTCAAGAATTCAAGAATATTTCCACTCTAGGACTGGATGAACTAATTGGAAATTTAATTGCCTATGAAATGAGGAGACAAACCATGAAGATGGATACCCCACAAAGGGAGAAAATCTTACCTCTCAGAATTGGTGAAGGTGCAGAACTGGAAAATGATGAAATGGCTATGATCACCAGGGATTTCCAAAGGTATCTAATGAGAGGAAAGGGTTCTTCAAGAAGTACAAGCTTCAATAAAATAAGAGCTCCAGAGAAACAGGTATATGAGGGATGCTTCAAGTGTGGCAAGACTGACCACATGATCAAAAACTATCCTCAATGGGAAATTGAGTGGAAAAAAAAGAGCTGAGCGAAGAAACAGGAAGAAGGAACAGGTTCAACCAAGGAGAAATAAAGGTTCAACTAAAGCTATGGTTGCTGCTTGGGGAGAAACCTCAGATGAAGACTCATAAGATGAAACTGAGGAGGATCAAGCTTTAATTGACATAGGAGAATCAAACGATGAACAAGAGGTAAGTATTCTTCATCTCAAAGACAAGACTAAATTCTTGGCTAAAGAAACACTGGCTGAGCTATTAATAGACTTTATTGATGAGTTTGAGATAATCAACAATGAGAAGGAAGTTCTGTCTAGGGAATGTGTGATACCAAAAGAAAAATGTAAAAGTCTAAAGTCAAGAGCAAATGAGAGCGATAACAAAAATGTTGAGTTGAAGAACCAAGTTCTTCAACTCGATAACAGTGTCTTAGAACTTAGGTCTGAGAATCTGAAATTAAAATTAGGAATAGGAAAGAAGATAGCTGATCACTCACACCTCACTCTAGAAGAAAATATGGGAAAAATGAAAGGTGAATTGTACAGAAAAGATGAATTCATCAAAGTGTTAAAAGAAGATCTAGGAAAGGTAAAACATGAACTAGACAGAACTTTCAAGTGGAACCAAGCCTCAGATGCTCTCTCATGGTTGAAAGAGCATCACGTCAGTAACAATAGAGGACTTGGCTAGGGGACTCAAGCTCCTAAATGGGACCAAAAGAGAAAGTACCTCACTCTTCCTGAAAACAAAATCTGCACACACTACGGAAAGACTGGTCATTACAAATATGAATGTAATGCAAAAGATCCAAGTGAAAGTGAGGAGCCAAATATGGTATATTGATAGTGGCTGCTCGAAGCACATGAGAGGGGACAAGGACCAGTTCCTTTCACTTAAGAACCTAAAAGGAAGTAATGTCTCTTTTGGTAATGGAAAGTAATATGAGATCATTGGGGTTGGAAAGGTAGGCAAGACTGATTCTCAGTCCATATAGAATGTCTACCTAATAGATGGTTTAAATTATAGCTTAATAAGTGTGTCACAATTGTGTGACAGAGGAAACCTTGTGGCATTTACCTCGACCAAATGTTTTGTGATTAACCTTATCACTAACAAAGTTGTTTTGCAGGGAAAAAGAGCTAACAATATTTACATCATAGACTTTTCAACTCTTTCAAAAAATGAACTCACTTGCTTAAGTGTGTTAGACAATGATCCTTTCTTGTGGCACAAAAGACTTGGCCATACCAGTCTAAATCAGCTAAACAAATTAGTCTCCAAGGACTTGGTTAAAGGATTACCTAATATCAAGTTCAAGGAAGACAAAGTTTGTGAGGCATGTACAAGGGGGAAGCAGGTAGGGTCATCCTGCAAATCCAAGAAAATGGTAAGTACGTCCAAGATGTTGGAACTGGTTCATATGGATCTCCATGGTCCAATGAGAACCATGAGCAGAGGAGGAAAGAAATATGTGTTGGTGTTTGTTGATGATTATTCTAGATTTACTTGGGTATTGTTTCTGACATCGAAAGTTGAGGCCTTTGAAATGTTTATTGCTTTTGTTAGAAAAACCCGGAAACAATTAGGAAATCAACTTGCATCTATTAGGTATGATCATGGAACTGAATTTGAAAATGCAAAATTTGCTGAGTATTGTGATGAAAATGGTATAGATCACAACTTCTCTACCCTAGGACTCCTCAACAAAATGGAGTAGTTGAAAGAAAGAATAGGACTCTTGACGATATGGCAAGGACCATGCTTTTCTCTAGTAAATTACCCCACAGCTTCTGGGCAGAGGCTGTAAATACTGCATGTTACATAATAAATAGATGCATGACTAGACCTCTTGTTGAGAAGACTCCCTATGAGTTACTTAAAGGGAGAAAACAAAACATATCCCATCTTAGGGCATTTGGTTGCAAGTACTATGTGCACAATAATGGAATAGACTCCCTAAGTAAGTTTGATCCCAGAAGTGATGAGGGAGTATTCTTGGGATATTTTTCACATAGCAAAGCATATAAAGTGTTTAATAAAAGAAGTTTGTGTGTAGAAGAATGCGTGCATGTTGTGTTTGATGAAACTAACATTCTTTCAAAAGGACAAGAACATGAAGATGAATCCATTGGACTGGTCAAGGACTTGGGTAAATCATCCGCTCAAGTCAAAGCAACACCTACATAAGGAAAAGGTGATGGAACATGTTCTTTCTTACAGGGAAACCTGACAGGGGGAAGAAATAATAGAGGAAGTGAAATAAACCCCTTGAAGGAACCTGTTCATAAACCTGACTCTCAGCAAATGGCTGAAACATTCAGCAGAAAAAAGTTGGTCGTGAAACCTCACAAGTATCAAAGTTATCATCCCATCGAGAACATTCTCACTAATCTAACATCTGGAGTCAAAACCAGATCACAGCTAAAGAATCTATGTGCATTTGATGCTTTTCTATCTCTTATTGAACCTAAAAATGTTGCTGAGCCTTTGCAGGATGCAGATTGGATCAATGCTATGCAGGAGGAACTCAACCAATTTGAAAGTAGTCACGTATAACATCTATTTCCAAGACCCAAGGACATATCAGTCATTGGTACCAAATGGGTCTTCAGGAACAAACTTGACGAGGATGGAACTGTCACAAGAAACAAGGCAATGCTGGTGGTTAAAGGCTACAACCAAGAGGAAGGCATTGACTATGACGAGACCTTTGCTCCAGTTGCTAGATTGGAAGCAATCAGACTCCTCATTGCATTTGCATCACATATGGAACTCTCTCTCTATTAGATGGATGTCAAAAGTGTCTTCATAAATGGCTACCTCAAGGAAGAAGTGTTTGTAAAACAACCTCCAGGATTTGAAAGCAAGGAATGTACTGAGCATGTGTACAACCTGACAAGGCTCTATATAGGCTCAAACAGGCCCCAAGAGCATGGTATGAGCAACTATCAAATTCTTACAAGAGCATGGGTACAAAAGATGTAAAATTGACAGAACCTTGTTTCTAAAGGAAAAAGGTAAAGACCTTCTTGTTGTACAAATACATGTTGATGACATAATATTTGGGGCTACTACTAATAAGCTGAGTAAGGACTTTGCAAAACTAATGGGGAGTGAGTTTGAAATAAGTATGATGGGTGAATTAAACTTCTTCCTAGGCCCGCAGATCAAACAAAGTCCACATGGGACTATGATCCACTAGCAGAAGTACACAAGAGAACTAATTAAAAGGTTTAAAATGGAGGATGCTAAAGAAATAGATACACCTATTGCAACTGCCACTAAATTAGATATTGATGAACCTAGTTCATCAGTTGATCAAAAGTTGTGTAGGGGTATGATTGGTTCACTCTTGTATCTTACTGCTAGCAGATCTGACATTGTCTTCAGTGTAGGGCTTTGTGCTCGTTTCCAGGGAAGTTAAAAGGAGTCACATTTGACAACTGTCAAGAGGATTTTGAGATATCTGAAAGGCACCACTGATTTGTGTCTTTGGTATCCCAAAGGTAGTAACTTTGATCTAGGAGGATTTACTGATGCTGACTGTGCAGTTTATTTGGTGGATAGGAAGAGTACTTCAGGTATGGCACATTTCCTGGAGTCATGTCTAGTGTCATGGGCTACCAAAAAGCAAAACTCAGTAGCCCTATCTACTGCTGAAGCTGACTATGTTGCGGCCGTTTCTTGTTGTGCTCAATTGCTATGGATCAAACAACATCTGGTAGACTTTGGAATTGAAGTGAGATGTATTCCAATATTTTGTGATAACACTAGTGCTATAAGAATGACAAAGAACCATGTTCATCATAAAAGGACAAAGCACATAGATATTAGACACCACTTCCTTAGAGATCACTGTGATAAAGGGTTAATCTCCATAGAATTTTGTGCTACTGATAAACAAACAGGTGACATATTCAGTAAAGCACTAAGTAGAGAAACATTTGAAAGGAACATGTTAGAATTAGGGATGATTAAGATCACCTAATCAGGTCCAGTTCAGAATGCAACGAAAAAAAAAGTTTTTTTTGTTTGGTTAGAAGTTCTGATTTAATGTGAATATCTAGACTAATTCTTACTCAGTCTCATACTCTAATCAGTATACTCCTGTGACATGTTTCTTTTAATTCATTGATCTCTTACAAAGGTGTTTTCTATTTTGATACATGAGGCATACTCAAGAGAAGTTCTACTTGAAGAACCTGGTTCATCAAGTATATTCTTATAAGAAAAGGTCAGGTATGTTTCTATATTTTGCACAATTAGAGAATTTAATATTCCAACTATGAGCAGAAGTGCCATTCTAACCAAACTCCCAAAATATAACAGCCAAGCATTGGAACAGTTCTCCTCTGCTAGGACTCTAAAGAATAATGGAACTTTTTCCCTCAAACCCAATGCAAATTAAACTAAAGCTTTAATGGGATTAGACTCCTGATTGATCACTGCAAAAGGCTGTAGTTACTAATCATGCCCCTTTTCAAACACTCCACTCCTAATTTGATCGATACCCATCTTTGAGTTCTGGTCATCCTTCTTCTCCTAATTCACTAAAAATCCCCTAATTCTTTAGAAATCCTTTACCATGTCTAACCCTCAAGAAAATCTAGGGATACCTTTACCGGAATCTACCAATATGTCTTCATATGCACCCCCTAGTGATAATCCTAAACCCAGATTCCGCTAAAAAAATGATGATGGCGAGGAAAACTCTATCCACTGGTGCTCTGAGAACGGCGTAAAATGAAAAATTGATAGCCAGTCAAAAAGGGGAGGTATCTTAAAAGAAATCATCTGACTCAAGTTTTGAGTCTGACATCTTTGTTTCTGCAAGTGACGGAGAAGAACGGGGGTCTTCTGACGTAGATAAAAATCAAGAAACCCTTAGGAAAGTGAATACATGCGATGGTTCTTCTGATGTAATCAATAATGTTGAAAATAGGTTTGTTTTAGTGGGTCCTTTAAGAGATGTGAAGGGGGATGAATCTAATCGAAGAGGAAGGAAAAAGAAAGACGAGATTCTTGCGATTTGTGGAAATGTTGAGGAAAGTGGCAACAAGTCAGGGGGAAATAGCTCTGGGGATGCTGCAGAAGGTCTTGTTCATCTAAGTAAACAACAAGTTAGAAGTGGTTCATCTGGTGAGAAAACCTTAGCTGATCTTCTAAAGAAAATTGGAGCCAGTTATGATCCAAAGAAGCGTAAGGCTTCTTCCTTATAAGCTCCAACTGCTTCCAAGCCAACAAAGAAAACCAAAACATCAACCCCTAAGTCTACTGCCCCCTCAAGAGCAACTGGAAGCAGGGTCAAACAAAATGAGGAACAATTGCTGAAAGCACTGGAAGAAAGTAGGAGGAAAAAGAGAGAAAAAAGGAAGGAGAAAGTGGTGGATGGTATCGAGGTAGAAGTGGAAGAAGAAGAGGAGATGGACCTAGTCCATCAAGAAAGAGAAACAACTAAAAAGGTACCATCACCTAAACCAAAAGGTTCCAAGACTTCGACCAAAAGGACTTCCTCTAAACCCATATCTGTTGAGACCTCGTTGGCTAAAAGAACTAGGTCTGCTGGGAAAAGAAAACAAAAGAAGATTATTGAAGAAGAAGAAGAGGAAGCATGGAGTGGAGAAGAAAAGGAGGAGGAATCTGAAAAGGAACATGATAGATTTGTCATCTTTGGTAGAAGAAAGATTTTAAAAGGAAGAATTCTGAAAGACCTGGAGGAGTAAGGTATGAAACGATTGGTTGATGCTCTGAATGCACAAGGGTGGAAGAACATGGTTCTTCAACTAGATGGAAAACTAGCAAGAAAAGAGTTGATCGAGTTTATGGCAAATGCTACAGTGGTGAATGGAGTTGTTACAATCCTGGTGAGAGGAGTCAAGGTACAATTTGATGCTCCTAAATTGGGTGAGATTCTGGAGATTCCATGTGCAGGATATGATGATCATACAAGGCAAATGTGGCCTTGCCTGGACTCTCTTCCTAACCCACTCCAAATCACCATAAATTTTTGTGATTCTGTAACTCCTGAAGATATGCCTGAAGCTCGATTTGTTCAGAAAAGTGAGATGAGGGCTGAGCACAAGGTGCTTTTTGAGTTTGTGAACAAATGTTTGCTGTACAGACAGGAGAGAAGGCATACAGCCAACTACATGGACCTAGTTCTTCTAGAGTGTCTTGTGAGAAGAAAACAGACTAACTGGCCTGCATTCATTGTAAAAATACTGGATAGAGTCATCAATGGCTCTAAAGCTCATGCCACACCCAATGGGTTCCTATTGGCTGATGTTCTTGAAAAGCTACATGTACCATTGAAGAAATGGGACATGACATATAGCAAAGAGCACATTGGTGTAAAGACTCTCATGGAATGTGACTATATAGTGAATGCTAACCCAGTTGAACCAGGTTCATCTCAAAAGCCTCATGTAAATAGCAAGGTCAGGGCTCTAGTCCAGGAGTTAGGAACAAAAGATGCTGAGATTGCTAGGCTGAAGGCTCGTGTTGTTGAATTAGAAACTGAACGAGATGGACTTCGAGCTGAACTAGCAAAGGAAAAGGAGAAGTGTGATGGAATGCTTCAAAATATGTTCAACCTTCTCCGGACCTAGACCTCTCGTACCTTCAAGCCCTAAAACCAGCTTTAACTATCCCTTCAGTGACCCAGATTCGGGATTTTTTTGTTATGCTTTTGCTCATGGTTGGATGTTAATTTTCTCTTTGTATTTTGTATTGTTGAAACATCTCCCAATCAATGATTGTTGGTTAACTGAAACTTGTTTTTACTTGCAGTTGCCTCAGCGGCCATGAGTACTAATTAATATCTGGATGTCATATGATATGCAACATTTCGATAATAACAAAAATGAGGAAGAGATATTGAGCTTTAGTTTTTGTATTCTGATATAAAGTGATATTTATAACCTGATTTAACCTGGTCCTTAATGATAAGTTAACTTAAAATGTGTGACTATGTGAAAATTAAGCTAAGTTCCACAAGTTCTCTGAGTAGTAAAAGCACATAGTTTGTCATAAAAAAGGGGGAATTTTTTGGCCCAAGTTCAGTTGAAGTTTTGAAGAATGACAAATGAACTCAGTGAATGACCATGTCCATCTTAGGAGACACAGGTGTTAGGAGATTGCATAGGAGATAAGGAGAAGAGGTCTCCTTATATGAAGAGAACTATAAGGAGAAGAGGTCTCCATATATGAAGAGAACTATGTTCGGATCTAGGATAAGGAATTGGAGTTTGAATTGTTTTAGGACTCGAACTTGATGAAGGATCAGCAATTCGAGTTTGTGTCAAACTCTGATTACTAACTCTATAAAAGTAATATTGTTCTCTTGTACAGGCACACACATACACAAAGAAGTTAGAGCTAAATTGAGAGCAAAAGAGCAAGACTATTTTGCAAGCAATTTACGTGAGATCAAGTGTGCACACCTGCAGCTAATTGAACGAGATTGAAGAACCAACTCCATTGTGTTTTTCTTATTCTAGTTCTATTGTGGTAGGTGATTTAAAATTGTACCTTTCCAGCTTTCATAGAAGCAAATTGTATTAGGTACATTGAGAATTCAAGTTAGAGTTAACTTGAAAGTGTCGCAACAGTTGAGGCTGTATGCCACACTGTGATTAGAGTTAATCCTTAGGTTTACAAGAGTTTTGTAAATGATGTTTTGGCTCATTGTGTTTAGTGGATAATTGGGAAAATCCTTCTAAGAAGTAGGTCATGGTTTTTTCACCTTTGATCCAGGTGTTTTCCTTGTAAAAATTCTTGTGTTCTTTATTTTATGCACACTTAATTCCGCAAACAGTTATAGTTAGTATACCTAGAAGAACCAGGTTCTTCTAATGCAAAAATTGGGCACCACACAAATCACTTCCCCTCTTGTGTGGTATTTATGTTTGGAACATTAGATAGGGAGAGAGAATCTTCTCCTGAAAAGTGTTCTTATCAAGTCACATGTCTTTGTTCATTGTCTTTAATCAAATTTATATGGGACAAACCCCCAATATACCCTAATAGTATAAGTATATAGAATATCTAAAGGAATATTCTCTCCAATATCCTATCCTAGTAAATTAGTTACAACTCTTTCCGTCGTGCTTGACATTGGCATTATCTATTAGTTTCCAACATGGCATAATATGGTGAAGATCCACCACCGTAGGTATTGCCCACTCTATGTGTATCCTTTCCAGGTTGGCTATACTCTCCCCTTCTCCCATTAGCTGATGAATTTTTCCGCTACTATGGTATTTTTCTGACTTAACTCTCTCCATACATCAACAAGCTTATTAGGATTCTCACAACATTCGAGGAGTTAGCCAGAGTCGCTCACACTCCGCCATCTGATACATCTTTACGCCCTTAACTTTTATATGGGGACGATAGTGCACCTTTTCCACTGAGAGGGTAAATATATGGTGGTGATGATGGACGAGGGATAAATCTTCAATTCTGGTTCAACTAATTTTTTTTCAGAATCGAAGATATGGTAGCCAACGCAGATAGCTTTCCTGAGACTTGGACTCACGCTCGTAAGTATCCATTTTTTACGAAAGGCATTTGATTTGTCTGTTTCTAGTCGTAGGATCTAACATTTTATATCTTCCTCCTACAGCCAAGGATGTGCCTCCTCCTTTGTTGGCGGACATTTTTGACCGGGTTTTCTCAAGAAGTTCGGGCCTGCTTCTTCCCTGGCCGGTAAGTTTATCTATTTTTGTTCTTATTGTTTTGTCCTTATGGTCACTTGCTCGCAATAGTTTGACAACCTTTTATATTTCTTTTTCAGTTCGAGGACCTTCGAGTAGGCCTAGGGCTTCTTCTCTTGCGTTTTGTAAGAGGGAGGCTTCTTCTTTTTTTGGAGTCTTTTCCTACTGTGATCGGGCTAGGCCTACTCGATCATCTGCTTCTATTCATTTTTTCGCCATGGCTAGGTCTACTCTTTCATCGACCACACCTACTGCTGTCTGCGTATTGGTTTCTTCTCCACCTATGGATATATCAACAACAGAGCTTCCGGCTTCCACTTTGCATCATCTAGTGGATGAGGAAGAGGAATCATCATCGAGTGGAGGCAATTTGGTTCCTCGTAAAAGAATATAGGTGGATGCCGGTGCTGGGATTGCCCGATTTGTGGATAAAGCAAGGGGCAATTTCGTCATCCGTAAAATGGAGATCATAGAGCTTGAAGATGATATTGAGTTATCGTCCGAGGTTCCACTATCAACTAAGGCCGTAAATAGTATGTCTCTTCCCAAAACTATAATGGAAGATGTGTGCGACGATTTTTGATTCTTTATTGTAAGATGAGTCGTCGACCTCTCGATCGGCCGATGTTCCTTCTTTGTCAGCCAATGGGAGGGGTAAAGGCATTGCAGAGGATAGCTGTGATACTAGCTCTAAACTTGATGCCGAAGAGGTGAGGATGATAGGGGAAGGATTTACCCCGCTCGAAATGAGATTGGAGGGGTCTACGCGGACCATTGTAGTCCCCATGGATCAAGATTTGTTGGTAGATACGGAGAACATGTTCCTTCCCTTAGTCCCCTCTGTTCTGACATGGAGGGTAAAATCCTTGAAAAGATGATGACACTAACTTATCCAGAGTAGCCAACCTCTCTCTTAGGATAAGCTTTTTGACTTCTTTTTTGTTCGTCAATTTCATCTCTCTTTTTGAGTACATTAAGGAATTTGTGGCACCTATCAAATGATCGTGAAATGAAACCTTGAAAGGGTGGCGATACAACCAGTTAATCTTTAAGCCTGTTTTTTGGTGGTCAAGTGCTTTGGTATCCTATTGATGGCTTTGATTTGGACGGGGTTGACCTTGATACCTTGCTGTGACACTAAGAAGCCAAAAACGTTTCCTGTGGCCACACTGAATGAACACTTCTCGGGGTTTAGTTTCATTACATATTGCTTGGGTATGTCGAAGTTTCTCTCAAGTGGTCCATGTGATCTTCTTTCTTTTTAGAATTGACCAGCATATCATCTATTTAGACTTCTATCGTTTTACCAAGTTGGCCTTTAAACATCCTCGTCACTAAACTTTTAATAAGTTGCCCCTACGCCCGAAATGCATGACCTGTGGTAGTACATCCTTTATGGGTAACGAAAGTGGTCTTCTCATGATCCTCTTCTTCCGTGAGGATTTGATTATAGCCTGAGTAGGCGTCCAAGAAGCTCAGTAGTTTATGCTCGAGCATTACGTCGATGAGTTGATCGATGTGAGGTTACAAGAATGAATCCTTGGGGTATGCTTTGTTAAAATCTGGGAAATCTATGCACATCCTCCATTTCCCGTTCTTCTTTTTCACTATGACTATATTGGCCATCCATCGGGGTATTTCGACTCCTTGGCGGAGCTGCTTTCCAATAATTTTTTGACCTCTTCGCGTACCACATCATTTATTACGGAGTAGAACTTATGCCTAACCTGCCTCTTAGGGGGTGGAATAGGTCGACGTTTAGCTTGTGAGTGATGATTTCCTACGGGACACCTAGCATATCTGCATGCCTAAAAGCAAACAAGTCCACATTAGTAGTTAAGAATTGACAAAATTTACTTGGTTCTTAAAACTTGCAGTCAATGTAAGCTTTATTGATGTGGTTGTTTCCATCTAATTGAACAGGGTCATGGTCTTTTATGGTTGATTCCACGGCTTTAACCACATCGGAGTCTTTGATGACGTCCTCATTCGACCTTGACTCTTTTGATTGCTATGCTTATTTTTATCTGTCCTTCGTTTGTTGAGTGATTGTATAGTCTAGAGCGATGCGGTAGCATTCCCGAGATGTGCATTGTTCCCCTCAGATACTAAATATTCCCCATAGAGTTGAGAATTTGATGACTTGGTACAAGCTGAAGGTAATGACTCTCATAGTGTGTATTTATAGTCACCCTATTAAGGCGTTATATGATGTGTCTTGGTCCATGATATGGAATGTGATTTCCAGAGAGACGCTATCAGCTAGGATAGAGAGTATGATATCGCCAGATGTTCGCTCAACTGCATTGTTAAAACCCGTTAATATGATGCAGCACAATACTATCTTATCCTCGAGTTTCATTTGTGCAAGTACTTGAGGGTGTATTATGCACGCGACGCTTCCATCATCTAGCATAATGTGTCTTACATCGGTATCTAACATTCGTAAAGTGATAAAAAGGGCATGATAGTGAGGGAAATCCAAACCATTGGTATCTGACTTGTCGAAGATGATAATTTCTTCGAGTTCATCGTGTCGTGGGTGATGGATCGTTTGAGATTGTAGGTTGTGGTGAATTTCACACTGTTGATAGAAGCATTATCCCTACCTAAGAATCAAAAGGCTAAGAAAAGTTTTCAGATCAACCTAAGAAATAGGAAACTTAGTAAAACAAGGAAAGAATCAATCATACTCACACAAAGAGGTCTGAAATCAGTCCCAAATTGAGGGCCATTTTAGAAGGAAACTCAACATATAAAAGAGTATATAAGTATTAAATGGGCAAGGATGAACTTAGGACAAAGAGAAACATGTAGTCACATAGGTCGATATTAGTTACTCAGTAAGAGAGAAGAGAAAGTATCAAATAGCATATCAAAGGTCAAGTAAAAGACCTTATAGAGTTTTAGCAGGAAGTTAGAATCATATAAAGGAACAAAGATTTAGAAATTCAATCGAGCAGTAGATGAAACATCTTTCAGAAACTCGAATAGATTCAAAGAAATTAGGTTTTGAAACCAAACAAGTTCAATGATGAAGAACAAGCAAATCACATAGCGAGTAGTCTCAAAACTCGAACGAATCCCCAAATTTAGGATTTTCTTCGTCAATTGAGTATATAGATAAACATAAGTAAATCAACAGATATACTAACGAGATAAGTTTAAAAATCTCAAAAGAAACTAAGACTTTTAACACAAAGAAACACAGTAGAAAAATCAACATAAAAAAATACATTAGAAGAACAACATAAGAAAATACAGTAGAGCATGTTAAAAATTTAGAAAAGCTTTAAAATGACTTAACAACACCCTAAATCAGAAAAGGTAAAGATTTTGAAGGTAAAGTTTGAAAGAAGCTTTAAGAAAATGTTTAAAAGCTTAGAGAAAACACAAATATACAACGGATCTAAAAGAATCGGATGAACCTCGAAGATTAGGGTATTAGAAGAATCCTAGATAGTGAAAAAGGCTTGGAAGGTCATTGATCTTAGGAGGAGAAGTCAAGCTCAGGCTTGAATAGCCATGGCTAGCCGGAGCAAGGTCGAAGATGACCGGAGACAGCATAACACTGAAATAGACCCAAGTGAATTAGATCAGCAGCAATCAATGTAATATCAGTGAATTAGATCAAGTGACAACTGATATTATTTTTTGTTTAATAATTAAATTTTAAAAATGAGAAAAAAAAGATATATTGTACTAGTTATATTAAAAAAAAGGTGAACAAATATTTACTATATCAATTATTTTTTCTTATTGTATAAAAAAATAATAAAAAATAGTGAAATGGTAAATGACATTAGATTATGAAGAGAAAAAAAATTTAAAAAAAGGAAGTCAATTGAAATTAGAAAAGGCAAAAAGAAAAAAATAAGAAGAAAACGCAAAAAAAGAAAAGGAGAAGAAAAAAAAAAGAAAAAAAGAAGCATAGAAATTAAAAAAAAAAAGGAGAATAAAGACATTTTTTTTCACAAAAACTATTATAGTTAGGAAATATAATTAATTTGTGAGTAGAAAAATAGATGGGCAAATAAGAATAAATATTTTTGTTTTGATGGATAAATATTTTTACCAACTTCTTTGGTGAGGGCCTAATCCACCAAACGATGAGTCTTTCTTCGGCATTCCCTTGTTGAAGTTATAACTGCAGTCGTTGTCTTCATACAATATGCAATTTTCAGAAAGCAACTGTATATCGTAAAGCAAATGTCTTCCCAAATGATCACAGTGAAATTCTTTCAATCGACGATGTTCACATTGTTTAAACTTAACCCCTACGAAAACCACTTTGAAATGGACAAAAAGAATTCAGATCATAATTTATTATATTAACGACGATTGGAATCAGGATTTGAGTTGTAGTAAACATTGTAATTCACCACATCACTTAATCACAACATGCAATTGCATCAAAGGTTCTGTTTTCTTCCATTTTTTTCCAACCAAAACAAATAAACATTACTATATGTTAATCAAAGATAAATTTATGACCTAGCTATAGTCAATGGATTTAGAATGATGTGATCTTATTATGTATATAGATTCTAATATTCGTATAAACCAAAAAAATTTAAAATCAGATAGATTCACATATACAGCCTAATTTGCTTGTGAATGGATAGTCAGGTCACGTCCAAGGCACGAGCAAAATATAGGCAGAATATCGTCCTCTGTTTGTTGGACCCATGCCTTCGCTTTGGGTCGAAGAGATAAAGGTATACTCCATTTCCTACTTTTGTCAAGTATCAAACACCCCAACTCCACGTCAGTTGCCACCTAATTATAGATTTTCATTTTTGTCTCCCTATAAATAAATAAATAAAGTCTCTCTTCATTGTCCAAACAAGAAAAGTATGCAAATTTCCTCTATTGGTTAACCACTTCCTATCTTTCTGTCTCTTTTTCCCTCTTTGATTGCTTCCTTTTTTGGCTGTCAATAATTGTTTATTTCTTCCACTATGGCTGTATACAGAAAGCTGCTAATAATGATGTCTGTGTTGCTGATCTCAACTCAAGTAAGTAATTGGAACCCTACCATTTTCTACCTTTCTTCAGTATCTTTCACAATCTACTTATGCTTCAAGGTTGGGGTTTTTGGTTTTATAATTAATATTTTCTATTTTTGTTTGTATATATCTTCAACTTGACATAGACGTTTATCCTTGCTACATGATGTTTCATCTCTTGCCTACACGATGTACTCTTTCCGCTTTAATTTATATAAATGTATTTGATTTGGTATAAAATTAAAAAAAATAAATATATATATTTTTAAATTTATAAAGTAAATTAAGGTACATATATTTTGTATGTTATAAATGATTATATAAATATAAATTATTTTTAAATATAAAAAAAAATCATTCTTTTTACTACGATTTTAGGAAAATAGGCTCACGGATAAGATTCACTGCCACCAACTATACTTTTGCAAGTGTCTTGTAAGCAAATATACCACGTGAAGCCATTAATACCAGACCTTATTAATGCTTCAACACTTAAATTCCTATGTTTATTTTTGGAATAATAGCCTTTTTGGCCCCTTAATTAGTTATTGATATATTCTAATTTTGCTTCTTCTAATGAATGATTAAGCACATTCATCTTTCAATTACTACAAATGGTCCCTTTATATAGAAAAAATATCTTACATTTGGATATTTTTACAACTATATTACCCATATAAAAAGTAACAATACAAACTTTTAAGTGATATAATGACAAATAATTTGTTAAATTTTCTTAAGATTCACAAGCAGAGGGATCGAATATGCACATCTTAATTAATCGAATGTTCAATGTATTTAACCAGATATCATAAGAACCAAAATAATTTTCTTTTTGATATTTGAGGGATTAACAACGTGAATTTCCCTTTATTTCTTCTACTTTTTTCACTTGGGAAATTAATGTTTTCTTTTTCTTGGGTTACATCTCTTTTCTGGTTAACTTTTTAGTGTTGTTACATTATGGGTTGAAGAATATATATATATATATATATATATATATATATATATATATATATATATATATATATATATATCAATGCATGAATGGCAAGACCATCAAATTTATTTCACCAGCCAAACAATTCAATCACATGTCAATAACACGAATTAAACTGTAAAGTTCATAATCTATGATCGTATCATGTTGCACATATTTATTCCCAATATTTCATAGTTGAATCGACTTCAAGATTTCTTTTACTAGAACTACTTTCAATGAGAAAGGAAGATGAATTTTTCTTCTCTTTTTGAATGGAGAGAAAAGTATCATTTCGTTCATTCTCATCATAATATATTTTATCTCCCAAAAGCGGTATATATATATATATATATTGCTTATTTTTTATTTACTTGGATACGGGTTGACCTACATGGGTGACCTGATCCAAATTCATGGGTAAACAAAAATCTTAGTACGACAAACGTATATCATGTTTCATATTATTAGAGACTGATCCAGGATAAAAGAATGGAACACTACTGCTACTATTCTTTCGGATATCAAGTAGTGACAACATATTTGGAAAATAAAATCTTGAACGAAGTTTCAAATGTGCAATGTGTTCAATATGCTAAAAGTTAGTCTCGAGGCAATTCATGAGGTTTAAATTCTAGAGGTTCCTCAGTACTAAAAGACTACATTAACTACTGCTATAATTCTTATGCATATATTTTGAATATACAGGAGTGAGCGTGAATGGATTTCCTTGTAAGAAGAATTTCACGGCTGCTGATTTCTCATCAATGGCCATATCCAAGACAGGAAATACTAACAACACAATGGGTTCTTCAGTCACTGGAGCTAATGTCATAAAAGTCCCTGGCCTTAACACACTCGGCGTATCCCTTTCTCGAATTGACTATGCCCCTGGTGGAATTAACCCACCCCACACTCACCCTCGTGCCACTGAAATGATCTTCGTTTTGGAAGGTGAATTGGATGTTGGCTTCATTACTACTGCCAATGTACTAATTTCAAAGCACATTACAAAAGGTTAAGTTTTTGTTTTTCCTAAAGGACTTGTCCATTTCAGAAGAATAATGGCAAAGCTCCAGCAGCTGTTATTTCTGCTTTCAATAGCCAGTTTCCAGGCACTCAGTCAATAGCAGCCACTTTGTTTGCTGCTTCAACAACTGTGCCAGATGATGTCTTGACCAAGACTTTCCAAGTTGGTACTAAAGAAGTTGAGAAGATTAAGTCTAGGCTTGCACCTAAGAAATAGAAATGTTTTTTTAACTTACTTTATATAATTTCTGTATCCATTAATTTCTTGAGCGGGTGAATTTTTTTACAAATGTTTGTAATTACCTTATGAGAACTTGTTTCTCTAATGCTTAACTAATAATGGGATTTCATTCTAAATCTTGCTCCAAAATCCCCCACTCCCCCCTCTTTAAGGATGAAAATGTATTTAAGGAATTTTGCATTTTTATGCCTCCATTAATTGTTAATCGAAAATTTCTCACAACATTTTGGAGGGAGAGAATGTCAAATCAGTGGGTGAGTTCATTAACATCTACAACGCGTTTCTATATTTGTAGCTTACTCTATACGTGGTATAAAATATAATGGTCCTTCGTTATTTATTTACTTATATAAGGTATGGTAAACTACAGCATTATGGACATAACCGAGTTTGGCTTTCTTTATTCATAAACTTCTCTCTGCAGAGCCAGGCTTAGGCCAGCTCTTTGAATGTAATAAAAGGGCATTTGCTTTTTGCTAGTTGCTTTTTTTATAATCATTAGAACCCTAGTTAGGTAATTATATTATTCTTATTTTATTATAACGACGGTATTTGGCTGAGTTTAGGCACACCTCAATTATTACCTTCCACCAACATTCGTATTGGGCAACTTTACCCATCAAAATCAAAGTAGAACTAAAAAATCATTTAGCATTTTCGCTTCTGCTGAAATTTGAACTTTAGCGCCCGATATTTTCATCTCACTTCATTAACTGTTTGCTCACATCCTTACGTGTTATCTACTACTACTTTTCCACTTTAAGCTATGCTTTTGATTGTATCACCTGCTAATGTAGTGAGTAGAGGTGGTAAAATGGTTCAAAAAAATAATTAATTATTCATATTATTTGCTAAAATATGAGTTAGATAATGAACTTTTTAAACACAAGTCAAATATGGATAAGAATTATATTATCCATGAGAAAATTGATAATCAATGCGTCTAACTTTTACATTGTAAAGCCTCAAATTGGGGTTCGTAAAGTTAAGGAGACTATGAATTCTCCCGAAAGTGATCATATGCAAGAATTCATGGATAATATGGTTACCCATATTATCTACCGGTTAACCCGTTTTCTATCCGTATTAAATTTGGATCGGGTTAGATAATTTATTCATTTTTTTATTACCTATTTTTGACTGAACCATATCTCACCTGACCCTACCCATTTTCCACTCATAGTAGTGAATAAGCTCTCTTTTGACACTTTATTATTTAACCCAAAAATAGATTTCTCAGTCAAAACTAATATCAAGAAGAAATCGGATTACTGATAAATTTATTTCACTTTTCGAGTAATTTGAAGAATAAAGTAAGGAATGGAAATAATTGAGAAAAAAAAGAAAAATATGAAATAGACTGATAAACACTCCCAAAATTGTGACTAGAACCTTGAAAAAAAAGTAAAGAATGACTCCGTAAATTTTAATAATCAATCAGTTTATCTTACAAATGAGGTTTAAATCCTTATATATGAACATACGTGTATAACGGTTTTCCTACTTAATTCAGGCTCACTAATGGTATTAACTACGTTGATTACCCATTTTCATATACAATTATAACGGAAGTATTTATGGCTAAGGATTTCTCGTAACGGTATCAATTTCCCTTCCTTATTTATGATGGGTTCGTGTATTTTCCCTTATTAATGGTCTTTATTCATTCCGCTCATATTTTCTTTTACAGTTGTCAGGCCAGATTCTTTTCTCAGTGTAACCCTGTGGGTGTTCTTCCCATGCCATTTCGCATTCTTTAAATCGTCTAATTAACAATGCCACTTGTTGATATATTAATGGTGCACGTACCATGCCCTGTCACCTCGATGATAATCCACGTGTCATGCCTTTTTTCACTAATACAGATAGTTCCCCCACTTTCTGAATATTTGAAAAGTGGTAAATATTTATGTTGAGAATTCTTTGTTGCCATTTCTCGTGTACCATAATGCTTTTTTAGAATTGATGTGACGTACGTCGCATTCATTTAATGCCCATGCCACATGGCTTAACCTGACTGGTCCTGTAATAAATTTAGTGCCTTTTAGGGTTTTTATGCGGCTGCATTAGTCATGAAGTGATGATTCCATTATGAAACTTCATAATGATCATCCTTGATGACGGTCGCCTCTCCTTATAAATACCTCACCTCCCTTGATTTTTTGAAACCCTCATCCTTCTTCTCTGCATCCCATCTTCTTAACCTTCTTTCGAAGTCCTATATCTTTCTTCTATATTTTTTTGGTTAAACATATCTTCTTCAACACAATACACTCGTAAAATTGTGATCACCGATGAGCTTACTCCTTCTACTACCCTTACTAGGAGTAAGAGAGGTGATAGACTCCGCAGTCTTGGTTCGTTTAGTTGATGTCTTGAGTTCCTTTAAATAATCGTATAATTATTTTTTCAGCAACCATGGAAGTCTTTGAAGAAATTTCTGACTTCCGTGCTTGGGTAGAAAAAATGTTGACTACTGCTCCCACAGACAAAAGATCTTGAAATGTATTTCACAGAAATTTGGTTAGAAAGTGAAAACTCAAGGTACTTTTTATTCTCGTAGTTTCTTTCCTCTTTTACTTGTTCAAATATAACTTTTTTATCAGCCACATTTTTTATTAGGGTTGCCATTCGTGGCATCAGTCTTGCATCTATTCCCATAACCAGGCTTTATATAAGTCTTGCACAAGAACGAATTTTGAATGCTTCTTCCTCCTAGAGAAAAACTACTGAAGCTCGTGGGTCAGATGATGAAGATGATGCTGAAGAAGGTTCCTTGGTAGGAAAATCACGTGTCAGAAGGCTCGTGGTTTTAGATGATAAAACCCATATCTCTCATAATCCCTCATCAAATTCAATTCCCTTAAAAACATTGATGAGACAAATAGTACTCTTTTATAAATTTCTTATGAAAACGTTGGAAACTCAGCCAACCCACCCTCAAGTCTTGTTGAAAGGTTATTCACCCATGGCTTTGAGGGCGAAGAAGGAATCAAGCAAGTTTCTGAAGAGCTGTCACTTGCTTCCCTTCCGGTGTTATGTACTACTAAACCCCTTGTGTCTTTGCCTAGCATTTCCCCAATCGTTGCCCCCGATGTTGCTCCTCTTGTAGAAGCCAAGACTTCTAGCAGTAGGGGTGATATGAACAAAAATATTATTGAAGTCCTCGAGGGTGGGAATTTGTTGAGAAAATCTAGACAAGCTAATGTATGGCTAAAACCGTTGTTAGGACCTGCTAGAGGGTTATAGTTCTTTGACTTTAATGAAAGACATCGATCATTCTTCTCTCAAGGTATAAATTTACTTATATTTCTATCCTTCCTTTTCCTCATTCGTAGCTTCTCTTCTTTTGCCTTTTTGTAGATTAATTTGATAGGCACAGAACTTATGAAAAGGGTCTCATGGTCTGACCAACAATTAATTCAATTGCATATTGAGGCAGGTACCTTTAAAGAACAATTTGAAGTCCTTCGGTTGGAGACGGACGTTCTTGCAGAGTAAAAAGGAGCTTTGGAACAACAATTGAGGATGGTCCCTGCTGAGTTAGCGATTTTAAAAGCCTCTTGCAGTCAAGTTGAAAAAGATAAGAATAGACTAAAATCCTACTTTGCTGAACAACATTCCAAGGCTATTGAAGAGATAGGAAGTTTGAAAGAACTCCTTAATCAAAAAGAGGTTTATGCGGGTGATCTGGTTTAAATGCTTACTCAAATAAAAAAAACCTATGTGCCTTTAAAAATAAAGCTTAGTTCCTTGAAAGTTCACTTGCTCCTTTGAAGACAACTTATGAAACCTCGGAGGCAGAAAAGAAAGAATTGAAAGCTGAGATCCAGCAGTGGGAGAAGGATTATCACGATTCTAAACTCGGTCCTGATCGTAATGGTGCCTCTCGTGAAGACAAGGCCTGCCAATCTAACACAATTCACCCTTTTAAGCAGTTAAATAACAAAAAGATACTTTAAACATGATTTAATAGCAATATTTAGCGGAAATAAAGATAACAAAACGGAAACCCAATCCAACACAGCCCTGACCGGTGTGTCTCAAGTCATGAGCAACTAAGGATCCTGATATGAGTCTACTAAAACAATATCCGGGACAAATGTTTGAATAACATAGAAATAACAAGATCAGGGAGACACAGGGGCTGCGGATGCCAACAGCTACCTCGTAGTCGCCAAAAATACTGCCTGGACTGGAAGGATCAACACTCGGGAGCGAGACCTGCTACGTCTGAATCTGCACACACAGTGCAGGGAGAAATGTGAATACTCTGACCCAGTGAGTAATAAACATAAATAATGACTGAAGATAAGAAATCACATAAAGCACAAGGCACCCTACAATGAAGCAGTAAACATCATTTGAAAATAGTAAATTAGTGTAAAAGCTAGTAAGATCTCTTTTAACAGGTAAAATAGGTAAAACATGTAAATAGTGTAAGGAAAATAGATAAAAGTTCTCCCCTCGGGCTCAGTAACCACAAATCCTCTCATCGGGCAAGATCTCAGAACAGTACCAGCCATCGAGCTCAATCTCAGAACAATACCAGCCCCTCGGGCTCAATTTCTCATCACAATGGGTACCCGCGCTCAATGGGGGTGCACAGACTTCGGGATGGGCCCCTTATGGCCGAAACGCAATCATAAGCGACCTCGTGGCATCAACTCTAGGCCCTCGACCTTATGTCAATCAAGCTACCTCGTGGCGTAAATGTAACTCAGGCCCTCGGCCTTAAATCAGTGTCAGTGTATCCTCACAACTAGGCCCTTGTCCTTACATTTGAAAATCATCACAAGCCCCTCGGGCATTTGTAAAACAGTATTTCTCAGCCCAAACTTTTTTTGAAATATCATTTAAGTCTCAAAACTAAGTAAAAATGACTAAGTAGTAAAATAGTGGAAATAACATGACTGGGTTCAAGTAATAAGTCCAAAACAGTGAGGAAAATAATGATAAAAATCCCTGAAGGGTCCAAATAGTTGGCACAAATCCCAAATATAGCAATCAGCCCAAATCGTAATGATAACAAATAAGTTTTAGTCAAATACGCGGTAAAATCATCAATCTGGACGGACCAAGTTACAATCCTTAATAGTGCACAACCCCATGCTCGTCATCCAGCGTGTGTGTCACCTCAATATAGCACTACGATGTGCAAATCCGGGGATTCGAACCCCCAAAACATCATTTACATTCATTACTCACCTCGAACTGGCTAAATCTCTAGCTTGCGACGCCTTTGCCCCTCGAATCGGCCTCCACGCGTGTCAAAATATATTTAAATCATAACGAATACCTCACCATATGCTAAGGGAACAAAGCCCAAGGGAAAACAATAAAAAAAACCAAAAATCCTGAAATTACCAAAACTCGAGCCCCCGACCCACTTCTCGAAACTCAGAAATGTTTACATCATCGGGTTCCTTATCTCCCCACGAGTTCATACATACCAAAAGTTCTCAAATCCGACCTCAATTGGTACTCCAAATTCCCAAATAAAAATCCCAAAATTCCAAGCCCTAGTTCCTCCATTTTAGCTTAAGTTCCATGATTTTATAGGTATATTTTACAATAGAAATGAGTATTAAGTTAAAAAATCTTAGCTCAAGTCGTTAACCATTGATTCACTCTTTGATCTCCTTCAACAAGCTCTCAAAATGCTCAACAATGGGTGAAAATAGACCCAAAATCATGGATGAAATGACTTAAAACATGCTGCCCTGTTCCGTTTTTCCTTCATCGCGATCGCGGCAATACCATCGTGATCACGAAGAAAAAAACTTTGGAGCCCCAAAAAATACATTACGTGAACGCACCAAAGACGTTGAGAACGTGATGCTTCCACTGCCTACACCTTCACAAACGCAAACTCACTTATGCGAACGCGATGAACAAAAGACCCTAGGTCTCTCAGACCAAATTACTCTACGCGATCACGAGTGCCCTCTCGCGAACGCGATGCACTGAACCCCACCCTTCCGTGACTGCGAAGCCTCTTACATGAACGCGAAGGTTTAAATCTGGCATTCCTCAATTCCTTCTATACGATCGCGATTCACCCCACGCGATCGCGAATGGCAAATTTCTCTACAACAACTGAATTTAGAATCTGCAACTTTCAAACTCCAAAAATGTTCTGATTGACCACTTGGAAATCACCCGAGACCCCTGGGGCATCAACCAAAAGCACCAACCTATCCTAAAACCTTATTCAAACTAGTTCCAATTATTAAAATGCCATAAACAACATCAAATCGGTCAAAACACATTGGATTCAAGCCTAAGTTTCTAAAATCTTCTGAAATATGCTTTTGATAAAAAAAACCCAACAAAACCACGTCCGAAAGACCTAAAAATTTGCACACACATCCCAAATGACATAACAAAGATACTAAAACTCTCGTAATTCCATTCTAACCCTCGGATCAAAATCTCAACTACCAATCGGAAATCACCAAAATATCAACTTTGCCAATTCAAGCCTATTTCTACTCCAGAACTCCAAAGCCCATTCTGATCACGCTCCTAAGCCACAAATCACCTCCCGAAGCTAATCGAACCTTCAGAACTCACATCCGAGTCCTCTAACATCTAAGTCTACATCCAGTTGATTTTTCCAACTTAAACCTTCTTAAAAGAGACTACGTGTCTCATTTCTTGCCGGATCTTCTCCGGACCCAAACTAATAAACCCAATCACAGAAAACACGGATAACGAAGTACAAAGAAGAAAAAATGGGAAAAACAAAGCAGTAACTCATGAGACAAATGGAAGGGTCATCACATCCTCCCCAACTTAATCAAACGTTTGTCCTCGAACGAGTCAAGAAACATACCTGAAGCCTCGAATATGTTAGGATATATGCTCCGCGTCTCTCACTTGATCTCCCAGGTAGCCTCCTCCACGAGCCGACCTCTCCACTGCACCTTCACTGAAGCTGTATCCTTTGACCCTAACTTTCGAACCTAACGACCCAAAATAGCTACTGGCTCCACATCATTAGTCAATTCATCCACTAACTTAACTGTGCTAAAATCTAGAACATGAGACAGATCCCCACTATACTTCTAGAGTATAGAAACATGAAATACCGGATGCACGCCTGACAAGCTGGGTAGAAAGGCAAGCTCATAGGCCACCTACCCAATCCTTCGAAGTACCTCAAATGGTCCGATGAACCGCGAATTAAACTTCCCTTTGTTCCCAAATCTCATAACATATTTCGTGGGTGACACCTTCAATAGAACCTTCTCGCCAACCATGTATTACACATCCTGAACCTTCTTGTCAGCATAGCTCTTTTGTCTAGACTGAGTTATATGAAGTCTTTCCTGAATTACCTTCACTTTATCTAAGGCATCCTAAACCAATCTCTCCCTAATAGCCTAGTCTCACTAGGCTCGAATCAACCAACTGGAGATCTACACTGTCTCCCATACAAAGCCTCATATGGAGCCATCTGAATACTCAACTGGTAGTTGTTATTATAAGCAAACTCTGCAAGAAGTAGAAACTGATCCCACAACCCTCCAAAGTCAATAACACAAGCATGCAACATGTACTCCAATATCTAAATAGTACGCTCAGAATGCCCGTCCGTCTGAGGATGAAAAGCTGTGCTCAACTCCACCTGAGTATCCAATTCTCGCTGAACAAACTTTTAAAATTAGGAAGTAAACTGAGTGCCCCAATCTGAAAGGATGGAAACTGGGACACCATGCAACCGAACAATCTCCTAGATATAATCTCGGCTAACCGCTCTGAAGAATAATTAGTGCAGATAGGAATAAAGTGCGCAGAGTTGGCCAGCCTATCCACAATCACCCAAATATCATCGAACTTTTTCAAAGTCCGAGGAAGTCCAACAATAAAATCCATTGTGATCCTCTCCCACTTCCGCTCAAGAATAATCATCTGCTGAAGCAAGCCATTCGGTCTCTAATGCTCATATTTCACCTGCTGACAGTTAAGACACCGAGCTACAAACCCCACAATGTCTTTATTCATTCTCCGCCAAAAGTAATGCTGCCTAAGGTCCTGATACATCTTCGCCGCTCCGGATGAATAGAGTATATCACGAGCTATGAGCCTCCTCCAGAATCAACTCCCGAAGTCCATACACATTGGGCATATAAATCCAACCCTGCATCCTCAACACTCCATCATCACCAATGGTCACATCTCTAGCATCATCATGCTAAACTCTGTCCTAAGTACAATAAATATGGATCGTCATACTAGCGCCTCTGCTCCGATCATATAAAGAAGATCGAGATACCGCACAAGCCAATACCCGACTAGGCTCAGAGATATCCAACCTCATGAACCGATTGGCCAAAGGCTGAATATCAACTGCAAGAGGTCTCTCCCTAACTGGAATATATGCCAAACTCCCCATACTCACTTCCTTTCAGCTCAAAGAATCGACCACCACATTGGCCGTTCTCGGATGGTACAATATAGTAATATCATAATCCTTAAGAAACTCCAACCATCTCTGCTTTCTCAAATTAAGATCCTTATACTTGAATAAATGCTGAAGACTGCGATGATCAATTAATAACTCACAAGACTCACCGTACAAGTAATGCCTCCAAATCTTCAATGCATGAACTATGGAAGGCAACTCTAAATCATGAATGGGGTAGTTCTTCTCATAGGGCTTCAACTGACGAGAATCATACGCAATGACTCTACCCTCCTGCATCAACACACAACCAATCCCTAATCTCAAAGAATCATAATACACTATATATGAACCTGAAGATGATGGAAAAGCCAACACTGGAGCTGTGGTTAGAGTTGTCTTGGGCTTCTCAAAGCTCTCCTCACACTCGTTCGACCATATAAATGATGCATCCTTCTGAGTCAACTTGGTCAAGGGCGACGCGATCAAATGAAAATTTCTGAACAAATCGGCGATAATAGCTTGCTAAACCCAAAAAACTACGAATCTCACAAGCCGAGGACGGTCTAGGCCAACTCTACACCGCCTTTATCTTCTTTTAGTCCACCTGAATCCCCTTACTGGACACCGTGTATCCCAAGGATGCCACTGACCTGAGCCAAAACTCACACTTGGAGAACTTGGCATAAAGCTTCTCCTCCCCAATCTATATAACACAACCCGCAAATGCTTCGCGTGTTTCTCCTGACTACGCGAATATACCAAAATATCATCAATGAAGACTATGACAAACGAATCAAGATAAGGCCATAACACGTTGTTCACTAAATGAATGAACACAGCTGGGGCATTGGTCAGCCCAAAAGACATAACCAGGAACTCATAATGACCATATCTAGTCCTGAAGGCTGTCTTAAGAATATCTGAATCCATGATCTTCAACTAGTGATAACCCGAATGGAGATCAATCTTGAAGAACACCCTCGCTTCATGAAGCTGGTCGAATAAATCATCAATACGAGGCAAAAGACACTTGTTCTTAACTGTTACTTTGTTCAATTGCCTATAATCAATGAACATTCTCATTGTGCCATCCTTCTTCTTCACAAACAGGACCGATGTACCCCAAGGTGACACACTAGGCCAGTTGAACCCCTTATCTAGGAGTTCCTGAAGGTGCTCCTTTAACTCCTTCAATTTCGCAGGTGCCATACGATACAACAGAATAGAAATAGGCTAAGTGCCCGACAAAGGTCAATACCAAAATCAATATCCCTGTGTAATGGAATGCCCGACAGGTTTGTGGCAAATACATCCGGGAAGTCCCTCACAACTGGAATTGAATTAATACTGGGAGCCTCGGCTCCGACATCCTTCCCAAAGGAAAGATACGAGAGACAACCCTTCCCAACCATACGCTGGGATTTCAAGAAAGAGATCACCCTACTAGGAATATAATCAATCATACCACGCCACTTGATCTACGGTAAACTCGGCATAGCCAAAGTGACTATCTTAGCATGACAGTTTAGAATAGCACGACATAGAGATAACCAATCCATGCTGAAAAAGACATCAAAATCCACCATACTTAGTAACAAAAGATCAACTCGGGTCTCCAAACCCCTAATAGTCACTACCCATGACCGGTACACACAATCTATAATAACAGAATCGCCCGCTGGGGTAGATACATGAACATGCAAAGCAAGAATATCACGGGGCATACCCAAATAATGAGCAACGTATGATGACACATAAGAAAAGGCGGATTAGGGATCAAATAATATAGAGGAGTCTCTGTGGCAGATTGAAATAATATCTGAAATGACAACATCGAAGGCAATGGCATTGGACCTGCCTGGGATAACATAGAAACATGCCTGTCTCCCCTTAATTGACCTCCCCCTGTGGGAAGACCCCTGCCTGACTAACCTCCACCCCTAACTGGCTGGGCGGGTGGTGGCAAAGCAACTGGTTTTAAATCCAAAGATTGATCCCTCTGCTAGGATGAACTAGAATCACAACGAGGACACTGCCTCCACATGTGTCCCATCTCACCATACTCATAACAACTACTAGGTGCTGGATAAGGGGATTGAAGGGAACCCCTCGCACCAGAGTGACTAGTAGATGCACTAAGCATAGAAAAACCCTGAGCTGATGGGGCACGGGATGCGCTCTAAGCTGGGAGGGTGCTGAGTGATGACTAGCCCTATTGAGACCCATAATAACCACGACCTGAAGATGCCCCACGATACTGTAGGTGAGCTGACTGAGCAGGCCTGAATGAATGAACTCTACCATGCTGAAACTGGCCCCTCGAAGGAGCACCACTATAACTTCCTGGTCCTTGAGGCCTCTAAGCCTCCCTCTCCTCTCGCTCCTGACAGTGAACCGACTTAATCTCATGGGCGATAGCAACCACATCCTCGAACAAATATCCTCTCTCGGGTCATAAGAACGAAGCTAATAAGTAAGACCATAAAAAATATCCTGATCCTCTCTCAATCTGTCGGAACCAGCCAGATGGCATGACGAGCCAAATCAAAAAACCTCGACTCGTACTGTGACACAGTCATCTCCCCCTATCGTAACCACTCAAACAGCCTATGTAGCTCCTCCTGCGGGACTACAGTACATACTTCTCCAGGAAGAAAATGGAGAAATGCTTCCCAGTAAGGGGCACTGTACCGACAGGTCAACGCCTCTCATATGCCTCCTACCAAGTGAATGCACCCCTACAAAATTGAAAGATCGTAAATGCCATACCACTAGTCTCAAGAATCCCTGTTGTATGAAGCATCTGATGGTACTTATCCAAGAAACCCTAGGCATCCTCGCCCTCTACACCGCTAAATATCGAAGGGCGGAGTCTACCAAACCTCTCAAGTCGACGCTGCTCATCATCCAACATAACTGGTACTTCGAACTTCTGAGCTGGTGCAACTGGCTTGGCTGGAGGTGTCCCCGGTGTCTGGAGTCCCTACACAACCTGATCAGGTGTGGGAGCAATGGGGGTATGAATCCTTCCCCTGGATTGTAAAGTAGCTGCAGCTGTAGTAGCTGAAATTGCCTAAGCCAAACCTGTACACACTGATAAAATCTGAGCTAAAGCCTCCTGAAGGCCTGGAATCACAATAGGCAAAGCTTGTGCCTGAATTGGTGCTACTTGAGGGGCCTCTTACGGCTCAAGCACAATCACAAGCCACCTTGTGGCATCAAATCTAGTCCCTCGGCCTCATGTCAATCAAGATACCTCGTGGCGTATATATATCTTAGGCCCTCGGCCTCAAATCAATATCAGTGTATCCTCACCACTAGGCCCTCGACCTTACTCAGTCCAAAGGATATCACAAGCCCCTCAGGCATTTGTAAAACAGTATTTCTCATCCCAAACATCTTTTAAAAATCATTTAAGTTTCAAAACTGAGTAAAAAGGGATGTGTAGTAAAACAATTGAAAATAACTTGACTGATTTGATGTAATAAATCCAAAACAGTGAGGAAAATAATGATACAAATCCTTGAAGGGTCCAAATAGTTGTCACGAAGCCCAAATATGTCAATCAACCCAAATCGTAATGATATCAAATAAGTTTCAGTAAAATACGCGGTAAAATATCAATCGGGACCGACCAAGTAACAATCGTCAATTGTGCGCGACCCCACGCTCGTCATCCAGCGTGTCTCTCACCTCAATATAGCACTATGATATGCAAATCCAGGGTTTTGAACCCTCATAAATTCATTTACATTCATTACTCACCTCGAACCAGCTAAATCTCTAGCTCGTGATGCCTTTGACCGTCGAATCGGCCTCTACACGCGTCGATTCTATCCAAAATCAGAATGAATGTTTCACCATATACTAAGGGAACAAAGCCCAAGAGAAAACTATTGAAAAATATCAAATATCCCGAAATTAGCAAAACTCGAGCCCCGGGCCCACTTCTCGAAACTCAAAATTTTTTACATCAACAGGTTCCTTATCTCCCGACGAGTTCATACATACAAAAGGTTCTCAAATCCAACCCCACTAGGTCCTCCAAATCCCCAAATCAAAATCCTAAAATTCCAAGCCATAGTTCCTCTATTTTAGCTTAAGTTCCACGATTTTCTAGGTAGATCTCACAATAGAAACGAATATTAAGTTCAAAAAATCTTTCCTCAAGTCGTTCCCCTTTGAGTCCCTCTTTAATCTCCTTTAACATGCTCTCAAAATGCTCAACTATGGGTGAAAATAGACCCAAAATCGCGGATGAAATGACTTAAAACATGCTACCCACTTCTGTTTTTTCTTCATCGCGGTCACGACAATACCCTCGCGATCGCAAAGAACAAATCTTTGGGACCCCAAAAATACCCTATGCGAACGCGACAAAGACCTTGAGAACGTGACACTTTCACCATTTACACCTTCCCAAACGCGAAGTCACTTATGTGAACGCGATGAACAAAAGACCCTAGGTCCCTCAAACCAAATTACTCTACGTGATTGTGAGTGCCCTCTCACGAACGCGATGCACCGAACCCCAGCATTCAGTGATCGTGAAGCCTCTCATGCGAATGTGAAGGCTTAAATCTGGACTTCCTCAATTCCTTCTACGCAATTGCAATACACCCCACGTGATTGTGAAAGGCAAATTTCTGTGCAACTGTTGAACTCAGAATCTGCAACTTTCAAACTCAAAAAGTGGTCCGATTGACTACCCGAAACTCACCCGAGGCCTCCGCGACCTCAACCAAAAGCACCAACCTATCCTAATACCTTATTAAAACTAGTTCTAATCCTTAAAACTCTTCAAACAACATTGAATCACTCAAAAACACATCGGATTCAAGCTTAAGTTTCTAAATATTTTCGAAATACGCTTTTGATCAAAAACCTAACCAAACTATGTCCGAATGACCTTAAAATTTGCACATACATACCAAATGACATAACGAAGCTAGTGCAACTCTCGAACTTCCATTTTAACCCACAGATTAAAATCTTACCTACCAATTGGAAATCACCAAAATATTAACTTTGCCAATTCAAGCCTATTTCTACATTGGACATCGAAAACCCATTACAACAACACCCCTAAGTAACAAATCACCTCCCTAAGATAACCAAAACATCGGAACTCACATTTGAGCCCTCTAACACCTAGTCAACATTCGGTTGATTTTTCCAACGTAAACCTTCTTAAAAGCGACTAAGTGTCTCATTTCTTGCCAAATCTTCTCTGAACCCAAAATAATCAGCCCAATCATATAAAACACGGATAAAAAAGTACAAAGAAGCATAAATAGGGAAAATGGAGCGGTAACTCATGAGTCGACTGACCGGGTCGTCACAAGGATTATCAAGCCATTGAAGATAAGTCATCACTCAATAATATCTGCAAGTTTTTGAACATTCGCTTCGAGACTTTAACTAATGCCAGTCCAAGAAGCTTTTAACCTTAATCATGAGATTCCTAAGGCTAGAGAAATAGTTGAACAGACTCAACAACATCAAAGCATTTTCACGCCTGAAGATGATGGTTCTAAGGGAGATGGAGATGGACTTGCTCCTAGTGAAGCCGATATTCAACCCAGTTCTCCTCAAGTCAATCCTTCTTCTCTCATTGATGATTCTCCTTAGCCTTCCCTTTTCCCGACTTCTCACTGATAGTGTTTGTTGGTTTTTGGTTAGAATTCCTTATGTTTTTGGACAATTTTTAGAAGGTTTTACCGCCCCTGTTCTTTGGGGTACTGATATAAATATCTTTATTACTTTTTCCGTATATTATGCTTTCTGTTCTTTTAATTTTTGAGTTTATTATTGCACTAAAAATGCTTTATAGACCTTGACTTTAATATGCATGTATTTTTATAAAAGAAGGCCCTTTCAATTAACGACATTGGTGAAGATGACGTCTCATCTTCATATTGGTGAACAAATATGAAATATTATGTAGATATGAATAAAGAAATAACTTAAGGAAGTTTTATTTTTGGAACACTCAAATGAATAATCTTGTACATCATTTTCATAAATGTTTGTTCAATATTTTCATAACTTCTTTCATTGTAGAAGGTTTACAAATTCGGGTCTATCTTATCGCGACTAAATTTATGCCCTTTACTAAGAAGCTCATGGGAATATCTTCCATCTTTTTTTTTTGCGAGTTTGAACTCCTTCGAAAACTTTTCAAGGGTTTCATCAGGTTTTGATTCAGGCTGAATTATGCCCTTGGTATACATCTTTCTTCCTTGTGTAACCTTCTATATGCATAGTTTCCCCAGTGTTGGAGCATTTAAGTATGAAATTTCGAATGCTGGATCAACTCCTTTCTTTTGGTCCTTTTCCTAAAATGGAAAATATAAAATAGGACTCGAAGATAATTTTTTAGATGATGACCACATAACCCTTTTTCCATAAAAAATGTTGTAACCTAGACCGGAAATATTTCAGTATTTCGCGTGCCTGTTGGGTCTAATATCATCATTTGGTATGAGCCCGCTTATTGCCTATCATCTAAAATGGTTAGTATAATTCAATGAACGAAATAAAATCAAACTTGTGTGATACTTAACTGTGGATATTAACTTCATTTAGAAGTAATATTTCTTCAGATGGACTGCAGTCCAGTTTTATGATAACACACTAACATCCACAGTTTCTAGTTCGTATGCTCTTTTTCAAGCAATGCCTCTAACCTTATATAGTCCTTCTCAAAATCAATGTTCCCGCATTTGCCGCTTTTTTTGATCGGAATACCTTTTTGAGGATGAAGCCTGCAATCTTGAAGTACCTTAAATTGGCTTTCATGTTACAATATTGTTCAATCATCTGTTGTTGAGCCGCCATTCAAATTAATGTTGCTTCTCTCCTTTCTTTTGTCAAATTCAAATTTACCTGTAAATCCTGGTCATTTGTTTCTTTAGTGGTATGGGTGTACCTCGTCCATGGTTACCTATCTCCACAGGAATCAAAGCTTCTGCTATGTATACAAGTGAAAATGGAATATCGCCCGTACTACTTTTTACCATTCTTCGATAAGCCCATAGCACTGATGGTAGTACTTCCGGTCATTTGCCTTTTGACTCCTCCAATCGCTTTTTTATGTTATTGATGATAACCCTATTTGTAAACTCAAATTGTCCATTGGCCGCTGTATGATAAGGTGCAGAAGTAATTCGTTTGATTTTTCAACTTTGGAAGAATACAGTGACTTTTGCGCCTATGAATTGTGCGCCATTATCACAAACGATCTCTTTTGCAACTCCAATCGACAAATAATATTTCTCCAAATGAAACCCATAACTTCCTTGTCTTTCACCTATTTAAAGGCACCTGCTTCTACCCATTTTGAGAAATAATTCCTTAAAATTAACAAAAATCATACCTTTCCTTTAGCTTGAGGCAAAGACCCTGCAATGTCCATGCCCCATTTCTTGAAGGGCCGTGGTGATATAACTGAATGCAACAGCTCTGCTGGTCAATACATGTTATTGGCATATCATTGACACTTATCATACTTGTATTTTTGGCCAATAATATATTTCCCTTATTAATGTCTTCACCAACAATCTTCCCCCAGCGTGATTACCACAATTCCCCTCATGTACATATCACATGACATATTTCGTATGCAAAGGACCGAGGCACCATGCTAAAGATCCCAAATATTTGTGACATTAATTTCCGCAAATTAAGAAGAACTGCGCAGCTTTCAACTATAACAATTAGGATTTCTTCTTATCCTTGGGCAAGATACCATATTGCAAAAAGTTTAAAAATTTGTTCTCCAATCCTAAGTTAAATTATTAAAATTTACCTCACTCTTGGTTTGATCGGGTGCTGAATGAAACAAATGTACCAGAATAACATTTTTTGCATATGTTGCATCTGTGACATACGCGAGATTTTCCAACGCATCAGCTTTTGCATTTTCCTCCCTAGGTATTTGCACGACTTTTCTTATCTTAAATTGTCTAAGCAACCCTCGTACCTTTTTGAGGCATTGCTATATTCGTGTCTCTCTCTCTCTCTCCCTATGTAAGTCCCCTGCATTTTGATTAACTACTAGTTGCGAGTCACTTTTGATCACGATTTGTTTCATACCAAGTTCTTATATCAGTTCCAAGCCTACAATCACAGATTCATACTCTGCCTCATTGTTGGTGATTGGATAACATTTTATTGCATGTCTTGTGACTTCACCCAAGGGTGGAATTAAAATGATACCCAAACTAGCTCCTTTTAACATTTAAGGAACTGTTAGTAAATAGGGTCCAAGTCCCCCGATTATCTCCTGTAAACACTTGTAGTTATTTTTCTGCTTCAGGAAATAGGTTCGTGCTAAAATTCGCTACAAAATCTGCTAGCACATTTTATTTTATTACAGTTTTACACTAATATATAATATCATACTCATCGAATTCTACTAACCATTTAGCTAATCTACCACGATAATTCCTATTTATGCAGTATGTTCCTTAGTAGGAAAGCGGTTATAACAGAAATAGGATGTCAGTGAAAGTAAGGTTGTAACTTTCTTGATGCCACAGTTAAAGCTGAAACAATTTTTTCTAGGTATGGATACCGTATCTCAGCATCTATTAAAGACTTACTAACGTAATTGATTGTGGATTGTTTATCTTTATCTTCCTATACCAATACCCCACTTACCGCTACTTCTGACACAGCAAGGTAAATGAGCAATCTTTCTTCGCCCTTTGGTTTGGCTAAAATAGGTGGATTCGATATATACGTCCTTAGGTTCTTCAGAGGTTGTTGACACTCGTCAGTACAATCAAACAGATTTGCTTTTATAACACTGAAAAGAATTTAAATTTTTTTGATGACTTTGATATAAATCTTCCTAGAGCTGTTGTTCTGACTTTAATCCCTGTACTTCTTTCTTGCTCGTGTGTGTATATGGTATTTCCTAAATAGCCTTCATATGTACTTGATTTACTTCAATACCTCTATTAGAAACAAGAAAGCCAAAAAATTTACCTGAAGCCACGGCAAAATCGCACTTTTTAATGTTTAAATTCATGTTCTACTTAAGAGAGAAGGTCAAAGATCTCAGACAAATGTTGAAAATTATCCATCGCCTTTGTTGACTTCACCAACATATCGCCTGTGTCGACTTTCATAGTTTTTCCCAGGTGTTCTTGAAATATTTTAGTTACTAATCTCTAATACGTGGCTCCAACATTTTTCAGGTCAAATGGCAAGTATTTGTAACAGTAAGTCCCCTTATTTGTAATAAACAAAGTTTTTTCTTCAACTAGATGGTCCCCTTTTATCTGATTATAACTCGAATATACATCTAATTAACATAAAAGCTCATGAACTGCAGTAGAATCAATCAAATGATCTATATGTGGTAAAGGAAAAGAATCTTTAGGACAAGCCTTGTTTAAATTAGTATAATCTACACAAACCCGACGTAGTCCATTATTTTTAGTAACTACAACGGTATTAGCTAACCAGTCAGGGTACTTTACCTCTTGCATTGAACCAATTTTCAAAAGCTTTTGGACCTCATCCCCGATCACTTGATTTTTAAACGACCATTGCTTCCTTTCCTTTTTCTTGACAGGTGGGTATAATGGGTTCTCATACATCTTATGAGTCATCACCTCCTATGGTACACCTGTCATATCTGAATGCGACCAAGCAAAGTAGTTTGTGTTAGCATGTAAGAATTCAATTAACTTACATTACATATTTGGGCTCAATTTTACTCCAATGTAAACATTTCTATCTTACCAGTGGGCAAATAGTATAATAGCTTCGAGCCTTTCCGTGGTTTTTTAATGTTCTCATTTTCCTCTAGCTCTTGAATCACATCAGGTCTTTGTCACGCCCCGACCTCGGGGAGCGCGACCGGGCTCAACCAAGATAACTCGGTCAAGCAATCCTGTAAGATACTCTCTACCCTAACTCACTCATTAGTGAAGAGAAGACATATTTTTGATAATTAGACAATAAGAAAATCATGTATACAATACCAATTTATTACCATTAGTTCCTTTAATTTAAAATCTTAAAATACACACATTTTATTTGTCTGAAGTGGAACAAGTGATTCAAACAGAACATAACCCTTTTGACCTTACCAACACCAATATACAACCCACACTATATCTACGGAGCCTCTAATAGGTACAAAAGAATACTATAATAGTGCCGGCAACAAGGCCTCAGGTATACCTCAATCATAATGCACAAGGAACAAAAGATACATGACCCTGAAATAAACTGGGGCTCACCAAATCTACTGGAAAGAGGTGTATTGCTATCACTGATTAATGCCATCTGCTATGGAACTACCTGTATCTAATAATGATGTAGCACCCCCGGCAAAAGAGACATTAGTACATATGGAATAGTACTAGAATTTATGACTAAACACCCACTCAATAGAATGGTAACCAATATAAGAAGGAACAATCATAAAATCATTGGAAGCCTCAAACAATACCCAAAACATCATTTTAAGAACAAGATAAGTTTCCACAAATTTTCATATTTTAGGTTAGGAGATCTTTAGTACCAATATGCTACCATATACAATATTAATTACAATTTCCAATACAATCACCACTATGTGTGCGGCATGGCATCCGATCACGACCCAATCGACTAGGCCGTCTTAGACATCATTATTTTCTACCAATCATCCCATTTCATACTTTTTTCACATTTTTTCATTTTATTGGCACTAGTGATCACAATTGTAATACCCCTTTTTATTTGGCACATTAGCCGTATTTCACATTTCACATTTCATAGTCACCTTTTTCTCCTTGAATCATCATCATGGATTTTCAAAATAAGGCATTTACATTCAAGACATTAAACACAACATATGAGTAAACATGGGTCTTAAGCGCATTGAGGCTTCTTACGCAATTGACATGAGCTATCATTTGAAACATGACTTGAAGCTATAACATTTAGATAAGCAACGCATACTTTGAACATGTTATCACATAGTAGTACAACTTAACAAGAGCATTTGGAATATATATTGCACATATATGTCTTTTGACACAAAGTTTATTTAGAATAGTTGATTCATTTTGAATAAATTAGGATGTACAATGACATTTTGGGGTTCAATTATAAGAGAAGAGTTTAGCCAATATACCTCACTTGAGCTTCCTTAAACTCTAATATATTTCGAAAATCTTAGCAACTTCAATCTATTTTAGAAATATAACAAACTGAATAAAAAATTAGAAACATGATTATGGTTCCACCTTATTTGAGCATTTTGTCAAACACTAAGTGTGCATTAATGTTTCAAGATCCTCCTATGGTGAATTCCATCGCCCCACAACTCATTATTTACCTGTTTTAGCTCAACAATCTTCTTACACCCTTTAATAACACATGCATGCAAGATGAACAACTCCCACATGCATGCAAGTCGGTCGTTTCGTTAAAAAAAGTTTTAAAAATATATTTTGAAAAACTGAACGATTACGATCGATTTTTTGGTCAGTTTTTGAGCGACCGAAGTCGGTCAATTGGTCGCGGTCGTTTTGACCGAATTTCTAGTAGTGTGTCTCGTCAAATTATTAATAAGAAAAAACTCAATAGAAATAACATGGCGAAAGAAAAAAATTACATAAGTCTTTGCAATGTACACGATGAGTTATTGTCTCACTAAGAATTCGGTACCATGAAAAACCAAGTGGAAGAAAAACGTTTGTTAAAAAAAGAACCTTAAGGTCTCTTAAGTCTCCACATTCCAATTTTTTACACTTATTTTTCAAAACTTGCAGTAGAGAATGTTTTCAAGAGTGTATCAACGGTTTTACGATATTAATTGGTGTGTTAATTAGATTGTCACACACACACACACATATATATATATATATATATATATATATATATATATATATATTTGTCCTCTTTTTGCAAATTAGCCTAGCCGCTATGCTTGCACAAATAATTTACTTGTTGGCATAATTTTTTGTTATTTAATTAAGACAATTTGCATTACGGTAACAGAGTTATAGGGCGCTAAAGAGCTGAGAACAACCGCACTCAGCACACCTCTGAATTCTTTGACATGTGACAATCATTGACTTACGTCTAAATAGTTTCGATAAATTTATATCAAAAGCCATTAATAATTTTGTGTGTCAATTGGAATAGTTGTTGAACATCTTGTTACTAATGTTCACATAGAAAATGACCTCATAAAACTATTTACTAGCCGATTGCAATTTACATGACCATTATTTATGAGATCCAAGCTTCATATGTCTTCTTTAGGATATGTTATCTTACATGTAAAGTAACACTTGTACACAAAGATAACAAGTTAACATAAGTTCTCTTCCTCATAATTGGTCCAGGGTCCGAAAACAAATATTTCCTACCTATTTGGATACATGGTAATACGTTTCAATTATTTCGCCATCTCACAACAAGATGAGTCCTCAAAAGAGACTAGTAATATATGTTACATATGAATCTTCTTAGATAATTAGTTATCTTGAACCTTTAAAAAAAGATTTTTTTACCGCTAGAGTCAATTGTTGTTTTGATTAAATCAATTTTTTCAACATTAAGGGAAGAGAATAAGTAGCTGAAAGAAAAAAAAAACACGAATTAGCTATTACACACAACTAACTCAAATAAGTAATTAAAAGTCATCGACCAATTGCAAATGCTCCGATTAAAGTAATATTGACGTGTAAATAATATAATATTTGTTCTAACGTTTAACATAAATTAGGAACAAGTTTTTCTTTACTTCAAATTTCTCATTCAATCTTTATCAATCACTTTGTAGAAAAACTTTGTTCTCAATATTAAAAGAATGAGCCGCTATCAAAATTATCAACTACATTTAAAAGGTAAATCAATAACGATTCTTTTTCTAGGTCTAAGAATTAAATATATGATAGAATGAGAAGAATATTTGAAGTTGTAAACCCTTAAAACAACGGATTATCCTAATTAGAATTTTAGACGCCACACCTCCCAATATTAGGCTATGATCCGGTCATTATACTTATCTCCCAACTCCCTTTAAGAATTCACAATTCCCTAGTTGTTCTCATAGTTGCACGTTCAAATCCTGTTGAGGAATCGTATCCTTTTAAATCTCTATTTCATTTCTCATAGTGTCACCTTCCAATCTTTCTCTTTCTTTGCTATGAATATGACTAATTCTTTGAATTGAAAGAAATACTATAAAGAACAGCAATGCATAAAACATGCCGTATAATATTGAGGAAGGACCATATCTCAAGAGAAATAAAAAAACAACAATGACCAAAGGTAAACTTTCGCCTAGATTATGCTGGTATGGATATATTATCTTCATTCGCAAGATTGTTAACGTATCTAGACACATCTTTACCATTTCGAGCATCCTTTATCTTGTCTTGATGAAAAGGAAAGATGGTATCTTAGAAATATGAAATCTTGAAATTTCACTATTAAAATTCGGAAAAAAAAAAATAATCACAAAAAGCAATTAAGTCAGTTGCTTACAAGTCAGAAATCAAACAAAAAGCATTTAAACTGGCTTAGCCGCTTTTTTTTTAAAATATTTTTAAACATAAGCGACCAAAATTGGTCGTTAACTTCAAGAATTTAATTTTTTTTTTAATATAAGCGACCAAAATCGGTTGCTAACTTCTAGAATTTTTTTAAAAATAGAACAGCGACCAAAGTTGGTTGCTTTTTAGGAAATTTGGGTTAATTAGTGACCAATCTTGGTCGCTATTGCCCAAAAAATATTTTTTTAAAATAGAAAAGAGACCAAAGTTGATAGCTTTTCTTGGTATAATTTTGGCAAAAACTGTCTGTTTTGGCAGCCACACCACCTGGCAGCATACCAAATTCCCTTTTACAAGCAACAACAACAACATCAACAACAACACCAACAACAACACAGCAACAACATTAACAATAACATTAAACCAACAAAGTATAAAGTTCAATAGAACTAACACATGAACCTAAATAAACTAAGTTAACCCTTATTACAAACCTATTCGAAATCGATTTATTGTCTAGTTCAAAGTATATAAAGCACTCAAGGAGTTCAATTCATATCCTAAAATTTTAATTTATAAACTAAAATTTTAATATATAACTAGAAATTCAATTCATATCCTAAAGGTTCAATTCATATCCTAAAGGCTCAATTCATATCCTAAAATGTCAATTCATATCCACAAAAATTCAATTCATATTCTAAAGCTTTAATTTATGTACTAAAATTCCAATACATAAACTAAAAGTCCAATAGATATCCTAAAGATTCAATTCATATCCTAAAGGTTCAATTCATATCCTAAAATTTTAATCCATACATAAAAATTTTAATTCATATCCTAAAGGTTCAGTTTCATATCCTAAAATTTCAATTCATATCTAAAAATTTCAATTCTTATCCAAAAATTTCAATTCTTATCCAAAATTTCAATTTATAAACTTAAATTACAATACATAAACAAAAGTTATAATATATAAACTAAAAGTCCAATTCATATCCTAAAGGTTCAATTCATATCTTAAAGGCTCAATTAATATCCTAAAATTTCAATTCATATCCAAATTCCCTATTACAAGCAATAACAACAACAATACCAACAACAAAGATAACAACACAACAAGAATACAACAACAACAACAACAACAACAACAACAACAACAACAACAACAACAACAACAAAAATAACACAACAACAACATTAACAATAACATTAGAACCAACAAAGTATAAAGTTCAATAAAACTAAGACATTAAGCTAACAAAACTAAGTTAATGCTTATTACAAGCTCATTCGAAAATCGGTTCTATTGTCTAGCTCAAAGTATATAAAGTACTCAAGGAATTCAATTCATATTCTAAAATTTTAATTCATATCCATAAAAGTTCAATTCATAATCTAAAATTTCAATTTATAAACCAAAATTCTAATACATAAACTAAAAGTCCAATTCATATCCTAAAGGTTCAATTCATATCCTAAAGGCTCAATTCATATCCTAAAATTTCAATTCATACACAAAAATTTCAATCATATCCTAAAGGTTCAATTCATATCCTAAAATTCAATGCATATCCGCAAAAGTTCAATTCATATCCTAAAATTTTATTTTATAAACTAAAATTTAATACATAAACTAAAAATCCAATTCATATCGTAAAGGTTCAATTCATATCCTAAGGGCTCAGTTCATATCCTATAATTTCAATTCATATCCTAAAGATTCAATTCATATCCACAAAATTTCAATTCATATCCAAAAATTTCAATTTATAAACTAAAATTACAATACATAAACTAAAATTACAAACATAAACTAAAAGTTCAATTCACATCCTAAAGTTTCAATTCATATCCTAAAGGCTCAATTCATACCCTAAAATTTCAATTCATATTCACAAAAGTTCAATTCATATCCTAAAATTTTAATTTATAAACTAAGTATAATTCTCAAGATAATTTTAACTAAATTTTAGTTTTAATTTCAATTCATTTTAATTTTAATTCAAACTCTCAAGATAATACAAAGTATAATTCAAATCTAACTAAACTAAATTTAGCACTAATTAAACTAGTTATTTAATAAAATTAATTAATAAATCTAATTAAAACAAGACCTAAACCTTACATTATTCAAAGAATTGAAACACTAATTGAAACAATAAACTACAATACATCAAATATTGTAATATACATACTAGAAATAACAAAGATTGAAGGTTATAATTCTAACCTTGATTTTTTTAGGTGGAGAAGGAGAGAGAGAGAGAGAGAGAGAAGAGAGAGAGAGAGAGAGAGAGAGAGAGAGCGAGAGAGAGCGAGCGAGAGAGAGAGATGCGACAGTGGTGGTGGTTGGTGAGGGGGCAACGAGCAAGGGGGCAGCGGTGGCGCGGGGTGGGGGATGGGATTTGGGTGAGTGAAATAGATAAGGAGAGGGAAAAAGAGAGTTGGGGAAATTTTGGAGAAGGAAATAAGAAAAACGGGGGAAACTCGTATTTGTCTCTAGAATTAGGAAAAGTGACCAACTTTGGTTTATATTTTTGGTATGTAAATAAGTTTTAACCATTTGACCAAAAATAGCGGCTAAAGTTGGTCGCTATTTAAAAAAAAGCATTAAATTACTTTTTTCTTTTTTAGTTTTTAAATATTATAAGCTATATAAAAAATTATTTTTAGCTATAAATATTTATTTTATTTAAATACAATAATTATAAATAATTATTAACTATGTGATTACTTTTAATAGATTATAGTGACATCTATGTAAAGTAATTTTTTAAGTTATATTTAAGTATATGAGTAATTTCATACACACGCATAAACTATATTGTAATTGATGATCAATCTTATACATTACTACGTACGAATAATTAATGAATTGATAAACCAATATAATCTTATTTTTATTAATATTACAAGTGTATAAATTCCTAAAATAACCTGATTATGTGTTACTAGCACTTCATGTTCTCTCTCTCTCTCTCTCTCTCTCTATATATATATATATATATATATATATATATATATATATATATATGGGTCGAAGGTGAGTAGAGAGAAGCTAGAGAGAATCTCTCTTCTTTTTAAAGAGAAATTGCTCCAAGAAATGAAACTAGAAACAATCTCATCCCATGCGCCCGTACCCCCAAAACCACCTAATCAAGCTACTGATTCTCCACCATCACCAATATCTTCTAGTTACAAAATTCCCAATAATCCCTCATTTAAAGAGAATTTGCTCTACTACGAAACTATAATAACTATGCCTATTAACTCCAATATTGCCCTATTGGATTACATTGAACCAATGAGGGAGGAGTCCACCTATGAATACCCATCTCCTCAGTTCAGTCATATTTCCCCATTAGATGAAGATAGATAGCGTATGTACTTACCATGGCAATTCTCTCTCATAATCAAACTCCTTAGTAAAAGAGTGGTCTGTCAATACCTAAAGAAAAGGATCCAGGACCGTCTGAAACCAACTGAAACGTTTCCATTAGTTGATCTGGGATCAAATTTTTATTTGGTTAAGTTTACTAAAAAATAAAATATGGCAAAATCTTTACAACAAGATGGTTCATCAATGGTCATTACCTCTCCGTTAGAAGATGGGAACCAAACTTTTTAGCTAGTCAAGCCAAGGAATTATACTCAGCCTTGGTTCGTCTTCCTCAGTTATCTACTGAGTTCTATGATGGGATAATGTTTGGAAAAATTGAAAAATTAATTGGGAAGTTATTGCGCATAGATGCTTGTACTAGCTCAACAATTAGAGGGAGGTATGCGAGGCTATGCATGCAAGTCCCCTTAGATTAACCTGTCCAAACTGCAATTCAAATTGGCACCCATCTACAACAATTAATATATGAAGGACAAATTTTTTTGTGCAAAGCCTGTGGTCGATTAGGCCACACAACATCCTCATGCATCTACCCTAGCACAAGGATAGCACAACAAATTCAAATAGGACCTTGGGAGATAGCATATACTTCAACAACTAAGAGGCAATCCCCTAAGGAGTAGTGGCAAATAGTGTCCTTCCTAAAAAGCCAGAGAAATAAAAAAAAATACTGTCAAACCTCCAAGGATAAAAAAAAAGGGCAACCAAATAGGTATCACTATCAACATTTTTGATGCAAAATCAAGTAAATTCCAAAGTACTCAAAAATTAACTTTCAAGACAGACATCTTTCTAAATTCGAAGAAGGAAAATTTAGTGCATTTAAGTCTATCTAATACTGAACAATATACTTCTATTGTGGCTCCTACTGTTTGTATCCAAACTGCTTATAATTTCTCATCATTACTCATTAATAGTAACGATAAGGAAGAAGAATTTCCTAATATGGATTTGGATGAAATCTCCTATACCCAATCCACCGATCATCCTCACTCCTTTCCCACATGAAAACACCATGTTACCCCTCATATTGATAGTCCACATGGCAATGTAGTCGCATGCAATACCACTTCAAATGAAACAGCGGCCCCACCCCCAAGACACTTACTTGGCACGCCTTCGATTACCCATAATTCCTCTAATACACAAGTTAAGTACTTGTCACACAATAATAGCCATGTGGACATGCAAACAAATTCTCCAATACAAGATAATCTAGAAGTGGAAGCAATTACACAAAGCATGCACACTACAAACCCTATATTAACTAATCAATCATTGCTTCACGAGTCCCAAATTCCTACTGTCTCTGCATCTTCCAACCTTAGAAATGAATCCACCACATCCATTCATACAAAGTAGAATAACACTAAATTAGCTACCCCTTCACCATCGTCCATCCATACTATCAAGGATGGACAACCAAGTACCAAATCCAAATCTCCCAATCTATGTCACCAATACACTACCCAGGATCACCAACCAATGACATGGTTGGAACAAGGTCTTCAGGGACAAGCTGTATTCTTCACAGTGAACATCCAGAACCAGGAGGTTTCTTAACCCTCAGATACTAGTCCAACTAATTTCGGAGGGCATGAGGTTAGCCATGTACAACTACATAACCACATTTGGCTGTTGAATGTCCTCGACTCAATTGCCCCAGCATTGGCACTTGCCTTACTCCACAACATGCAAGCTCAGTGGAATCTTCCACACCACTACAACCTATTGCAGAATATGCAACTTCTTTACCAACTTCCTTTGTTTGCTCCACAAGATCAAAACAACCCCCTTTGATCCATGCATGACAACCTGTGCTTCAATATTTTCCACCACCGGTGGATATCTATCAACCCAAGCCTCCCCATCAGAATGTACCTATACAAGAAGAGGAAGGAGTAGTAGAACTAGAATAGATCATCCCACCGCTGAACATAACATCGTTCACATAAATTTCAAACCTTCACGTAATCAAGATCATGCTGTTTCAGGCACTGGAGGACAAGAAGTTTGTGTGCAAGTGGCCCGTAGGAACTGTACAAATGTTCACTCGACATTAGACCTCCACTAAATGAGGCAGTAGGAAATTTCGTAGTAATTTAAGCCCATCAGTGAAGGGTAGTGTTCAATAGCATCACCATCTCAACCCCTCAATAAATAGAATCCCAAACTTAGTAATTTGGAATATCAGGGATGGAAATAATGATCAGTTTAAGAGCTACTTTAGGGACCTATAAATACACACAACCCTTCCCTAGTTGCTCTCATAGAAACTCGTATGACCAATCACATTGGCATTCAATATGATTTCCATTTTTCTAATATGGTATAGATCCCTACTCAAGGACAATCATGTGGTATTGCTATTCTTTGGCATGACTCCCATGTCCAGCTTAGTCGTATTCGTCTTGATGGTCAAGAAGTCCATGCAATGATCCAGGTACTTCCTAATCATTATACTTGGTTGTTTAGTATGGTTTATGCTTGCACCCATGTTCATATTAGGTCACAACTTTGGTTAGACGTAGAAACTATTTCTAATAATTATAAGGGCATGTGGTTCCTAGGTGAAGACATTAATAAGATTGTGAATCAGCAATATAAATGGGGGGGGGGGGGGACCTATAAATCGTAATAGAGCATCTAGATTTCAATCGTGTATTAATCACTGTTAGTCTATTGATCTTGGTTTTAAGGGGGATAAGTATACCCGATCCATTCATAGATATAATCGTCCTAATTTAATTTTGGAACGACTTGATAGATGTTTTATTAAAGAACAATGTCTTGAATATTACCCAAATGCTTTTGTTGCACATTTGACAAAGACTATTTATGACCATACCCCCCTCCTTATTTCCCTATCACAGTGCACTAGGCTTCACACTAATCGTATCTTTGGACTTGAATCTTATTGGTGCCATCACCCTGAATTTACTGCAATGGTTAGAGAGACTTGGAGTGGTCAGAATCTAACCAATGCAACCACTCTTTTAACCAACAAAGTTAAGGATTGGGCAACCCGTATTTTCAGTGATGTTATTAGGAAAAAAACTATTCTTGCACGACGTAGTAGGATCCAAAAATCCATGAATTATCCTACAAGTATGTTCCTAAAGAATCTTGAACCAACCCTTACTAATGAGTATATCACTCTTTTAAAAGTAGAAGAGGATCACTAGAAGCTATGCTCCTGTATAAATTGGCTTAGTGAAGGGGATGCTAGTACCAAATTTTTCCACATAAGTGTCCTTAATAGGAGAAGGAAAAATCATATCTCTTTTTTTAAGGATGCTCTTAGTAATTGGATAAATGATACTGATCAAATCCTTCGACACACTTTAAATTATTTTCAAACAATCTACCAAACAAGCCATGAATCCTCAAATTCGATAACCACCCAAAAATCACTAGTTTCATCTAGTAATGCTCATTTATCAGCATTAGACAAGCCTTTACAAAATCATGAGATTATTAGAGCTATTTTCTCGTTCAAACCTTTTAACACTCTAGGTCCGGATGGATTACATCCTTTTCTTTATCAAAAATATTGACGCATTGTCAAAAAAGCCATATATGATCACTGCCACTCTATTTTGATAACCATAGTATCCTGAACATATTAACACTACATTCCTTTGATTAATACTAAAATTCCCTAATGCCAATTAACTAAAAAAAATAGGACTATTGGTCTTTGTAATACTTCTTACAAAATTATTACTAAAATTATTGTCAATCGTCTAAAACCCTTTTTAGATAACCTCATAGGCCCCTTTCAATCAAGCTTTGTCTAAGAAAGACCTGCGACTGATAATGCTATTATCATTCAGGAAATTATCCATCACTACACTAAAATAAAAGGAAAGAAGGGAAAATTTCTCCTTATAATTTATTTAGAAAAAGCTTTAAACCGCCTGGAATAGTGCTTTATTTGTAGATCCCGCCACTATTTTTATTTCCCTCCAAAAATCACCAAACTCATCATATCTTGTATTACTGTCTCTAGTGTGGCTGCTTAGTCAATGGATCTCTAACGGAGTTGGCATTAGACAGGGTGACCCCGTGCCACCCTATATATTTATCCTTTGTGTTGAACTGTTATCCACTATTATCAATCACCAAGTTGATTTGACCTTATGGGATCCTATTAAAATAAACCCTTAGGGATCCACCCTTTTCCATTTATTTTTTTCCGGACGATTTAACCTTAATGGCTGCAGCCAATGAGAAGTCTGCTTCCACTATTAATCATTGTCTTGACTATTTTAGTTAGTTATCAGGGCAACAAATAAACCTTTCAAAATCAAAACTTCTCTTCTCTAACAACTGTCATATTTCCCAACAAAATTCAATATCCATTATCCTGAATCTCAAGGTTAGTAACACCTTTGAGAAATACCTAGGCTTTCTAATACTGAGTACCAATCCTAAACCAACGGACTACAATTTTATCCTAGATAACCTTAATAAAAGACTCAATAGTTTGAAACCCAATTCCTCTCCTTAGCTGCGAGAGTCACCCTCATTCAAACCACACTCATCTCTCTACCAAATAACATCATGTAGTACACCATGCTACCTAAAAAACCCATCGGCAAATTGATAATATCCAACGAGATTTCCTTTGGGGTAGTAATCAAAAAAATCCATAATATAAAATGGGATACCGTTTCATTGCTTAAAAAGGACGGGGGTCCGGGGATTAATAAATCTCTAGACAAGAACAAAGTGGCTCTTACAATCCTTACCTGGAGTTTTCTTAATCACCCCAACACTATCTGAGAAATCTTCAATCCAGATACAATGGTTGATATACTAATACATCTCATTCTTTTATATGGACAAACATCCTCATAGGATGGAATGTTTGTAAACATGCCACTGCATAGCATATCGGGGATGGTTCCCATGTAGATTTTGGCGTGCAAATTGATTACCATGTAATAAAAGTCTAAGGAGCATGATCCATGGTCCGTTGGCTCTTCTAGAGTCAACCACTAGGATTTCCCACATCCTCCATAACGGGACATGGGACCTATCACAACTTCCTTTCGAATTTCCTCCCCAAATTCTAGATCAAGTTCATTCTATCCACCCAAATAGTAATATGAATCACACATATACACCAATCTGGGCACCTACCACGAATGGTATCTTCACCACAAGGTCTGTGTACCCACTTGTTACTGCTAATGTAGTACGCACCTATGGCAAGAATTTTACATGGCTCTGGAAACTAAAAACTTGGAATAAGCTTAAACATTTCCTATAGCAATGCTACCATGATAGAATTCCTACAAAAACTTTCCTGAATCACATTGTAATAGCCACTCCCTTATACTGCGCAGTATGCCCTACTGTAAAGGAGACATCTCTTCATATTTTCCTGATGTGCCCTATAGCAAAATAGCTATGGGAAGCCCTAGATGTGAGCATTCACTCAATTAATACTCTCTCTACTCATTGGCTTTGATAGTTTATTCAAATAGAAAAACTTTATAATTTACCCTTCCTTAACGTGGGACGACCTATTCTCCTTTACTCTTTGGCTACTTTGGCTTAATCGGAATAAAAGCACCTTTCACAATCTTCGTAACTCAGTGGATAGTAATAAGGTTATAGCAAAAGCCATGGAGTATCTGCATTGTAGTAATATCAACTGCAACAAATATCAATACCCGAAATTTCCACCTTCGGGAGTCCTGATGGCGCCTACTCGTGGAAGCTAGGCAAACTATGAATCTTTGAAACCATTAACCTCTTTCTTTTTAAAGCTCTTTACCAATTATGTTAACAAGAGAATAAATAGTTAAATTGGAATGTAAAATTTAGCAGATGTCTCGGATAAATAGGAAACCAAAATATCTAGGAAACTAATACAAGTCTCTACCCAAAACCTAGAGTCACAACATCCATGGACTACTACGAACACTACAGATATCAGTTTGAAGGAAAGTAAAGTTGTTTATTTCGAATACATGAGATAACATGATATAAAAATAGGATAGACAAGACGTCGGGCCTGCGAACATCTGCAAGGCTACCTCGGTGTCTCGGTGGGCTGAAGGCTAGCTCCCGAATTACTGTTGCACGCCAAATGCTGCTCCGGTATCTGCACAGAGTGCAGAATGTAGTTTCAGCACCAACTGACCCCATGTGCTGGTAAGTGTCTGGCTTAACTCCGGAGAGGTAGTGACGACTCCAGATAATGGCGGAAAAATAAATAGGTAATAAACAGTTAAAGATGGAGGGGTTACATGCTTTGGGGAAACAACTCATACTAGCAGAAACCAAATGAATATGAAAGATCAGTACCATATCTACATCAACGTAATAATACTATTGTTGTGGTACGCAATCCGATCCATATATATGTATATAATTTTTACGGCGTGCAACCTGATTCAATATAATAATTATTGGAGCGTGCAACCCAATCAACTATAATACTTTTTGCGGCGTGCAACCCGATACAATATAATAATTGTTGCAGCGTGCAACCCGATCCAATATAATAATTGTTGCAGCGTGCAACCCGATCCAATATAATAATTGTTGTGGCGTACAACCTGATCCAATATATTAATTGTTGCGGCATGCAATCCAATCTAATATAATAATTGTTGCAGTCGGGAACCACCTCCTATGCCTAAAATTCAACTCATTTTTCTTGAATAAATACTGAAGACTCTTGTGGTCGGTGAACACCTCACATGCCATGCCATATAGATAATGCCTCCAAATCTTCAATGCGTGAACAATGGCCGCTAACTTTAAATCATGCACTAGATGGTTCTTCTTATGAATCATCAACTGCCTTGAAGCATAGGCAACGACCTTGCCTTCTTGCATCAACACTGCACCAAGCCCAATCGTGGAAGCATCGCAATAAACTATATAAGGCCCTGAACCTGTGGGAAAAACCAACACCGGTGCCTTAGTCAGAGCTGTATTGAGCTTCTAAACGCTCGCCTTACACTCGTCCGACCATTTGAACTGGGTACCCTTCTGGGTCAAACTGGTCATCAGGGCTGCAACAGATTAAAAATCTTCCAGGAACCGACGATAGTAGCTTGCCAGTCCCAAGAAACTCCGAATCTTTGTAGCTGATGCTCGTCTAGGCTAATTCTTGACTGCCGCAATCTTCTTCGCATCAACTTAAATAACTTCTGCCGATACAACATGACCCAGGAATGCAACTGAACTCAACCAGAACTCACACTTCGAGAACTTAGCATATAACTGACTATCCTTCAGAGTCTGAAGAACCACTATGAGATGCTGCTCGTGCTCCTCCTAGCTACGGAATATATCCAAATATAATCAATGAAGACTATCATGAATGAGTCCAAATAAGGCCTGAACACTCGGTTCATCAAATCCATATAAGTAGTTGCGGCATTTGTCAACCCGAATGACATAACCAAGAACTCATAATGCCCGTACCGAGTGCGGAAAGCTGTCTTAGGAACATTTGATGTCCTAATCCTCAACTGATGGTATCTAGATCTCAAGTCAATCTTTGAAAACACCTTGGCACCCTAAAGCTGGTCGAACAAATCATCCATCCTCGGCAATGGATACTTATTCTTGATTGTAACCTTGTTCAATTGCCGGTAATCAATACACATTCTCTATGACCCATCCTTCTTCTTCACAAACAACATCGGCTTACCCCAAGGCGATACACTATGTCTAATAAAACCCTTACCAAGCAAGTCTTGTAACTATTCCTTTAACTCTTTCAACTCAGTCGTGACCATACGATATGGTGGGATAGAAATGGGCTGGGTGCCCGGAGCATCAAAGCAAAAGTCAATATCCCTGTCGGGCGGCATACTTGGTAGGTCTGAAGGGAAAACCTAAGGAAACTCACAAACCACATGCACAGAATCAACTGAGAAAACCTCAGCACTGGAATTACGAACATAAGCCAAATAGGCCAAACACCCCTTCTCGACCATACGCGGAGCCTTCACATAAAAGATAACACTATAGGTAGATTACCAGGAGTCCCTCTACACTCTAAACAAGGCATACCCGGTAAAGTTAAGGTCACAGTCTTGGCATGACAGTCCAAGATAACGTGGCAAGGTGATAACTAGTCCATCCCTAATATAACATCGAAATCGACCATGTCTAGAAACAACAAATCCACATGAGTATCCAGACCCTCAATCACAACTATACAAGAACGATGGACTCGTTCTACCACAATAGAATCACCCACCGGTGTAGACACATAAACAGGAACATCCAATGAATCACTAGGCATGACCAAATGTGAGGCAAAATAAGATGACAGATATAAGTATGTAGACCTTGGATCAAATAACACTGAAGAACCTCTATCACAAACCAGAATAGCACCTGTGATCACCGCATCTGAAGGTTTAGCCTCAGGCATGGGTGGAAGAGCATAACATCGGGGCTGGGCCCCACCACCCTGGGCTAAATCTTTGGGACGGCCTACAACTGGGTGGCCTTAACATCTAGCGGCCTGAGCTCCACCTCTAAATCATCTACCTCCACCTCTAGCGCATCTACCCCCACCTCTAGCTGGCTGGGCAGTCTGTAGAACATCTAGTGCCTGAATCATAGCTCGAGAACCCTGTTGCTGCGACTAAGTGTCCACTAACCTCGAACAATCCCTCCAGATATAACCATACTCACCACACTAATAACATCCACCTGAATGTTACGGATGAGGAAACTAAGACTAACACTGGCAACCTGAATCACCCCAAAAACTCTGGAGTGGTGATGCACTGATAGCAGCTGGTGGCGCACTGTAGGGTTGCTGATTAGAATACTGCATGTGAGAACCACGATTACCGGAAGCACCATGAGAAACTTAGAGAGCTTACTGAAAGGTCCTAGGAGGATTACCCCTATCATACGAATCTCTGCCTCCAAATGAAGCGCCACTGGATATGCCTGACTGACGGGGTCTCTTGTCTTCCCTGTGACCAACCCTTTGTGATAATACCATCTCAACCCTCCGGGCCACATTGGCCGCCTCCTGGAAGGATATCTCACTCTAAGCCTCTTTGGACATCTGAAAACGAATCGTCTGGATGAGTTTATCAATAAACCTCCTCATTATCTCTCTCTCTCTGTAGCAAGTATAACAAGAGCATGTCGACCTAAGTCGATGAACCTAGTCTCATACTGGGTGATCGTCATGGAACCCTACTGGAGGCACTCAAACTGCATCCGATAAGCCTCTCTTTGAGTAATGGGGAGAAAATTCTCCAAAAACAACATTGTAAACTGCTCCCAAGTGAAAGATAGCAACCCGGTTGGCCTAGCTAAGAAATAATCTCTCCATTAAGTCTTGGCGGATTGAGACATGCGAAATGTAGCAAAATCAACCCCATTGGTCTAAAAAATACCCATATTCCTGTGAATCTCATGGTAGTTGTCTAGATAATCCTGGGGATGCTCAGCAGATGCACCGATGCAAGTATATGTGAACAGCTTGGTGAACATATCCAGCCTCCACAAAGCATCGGTGGACAAAGCTGCTCCATCGCCGGTCTTAGCTACTACACCCGGCGAAACTGCTCTAACTGGTGAACCGCTAGATTCTGAATTTGGGGAGCTATCTGCTCTGAAGTGCGAATAGCAGAAGTCCGAGCCCCTCTAGCCTGACAGATGGCTGGTGCTACGAGAAGCAAGACTGCTCGGATGACACTCTCTATGAGGCCCACCAATCGGACCAGAGGGTCCTGAAGAACTAGGGTAGCATTAAACCCCTCTGGGACATGAGCTGGGCCCCTCGAAATTGCTGGGCCGGAACCTCCTCGTCAAGATCAATCTGAGGCTCTGCCACTAGTGTGATTGCTTGGGGCTGAGCTCTACCCCTACCTCAGCCTCTACCATAGCCTCGGCCTTTGCCCTTCATAGAAGTTGCTGCTGGGGTCTTGGGCTGCTGAGCGATAGATGAGGAAGCGCGTGTTCTCGCCATCTGCGAAAGAACATAGTATAAATTCAATTAGCATTTGTGAAACAAAACCGCACAACACAAAAGAACAAACGTGAAGTTTTCCTAACCCTGTAGCCTCTGTGGAATACATATAGACATCTCCGTATTGATCCCTCAGACTCTACTAAGATTGTTCGTGAGTTGTGAGACCTATATAACCTAAAGCTCTGATACCAACTTGTCACGACTCAAAATTTCCACCCTCAAGAGTCGTGATGGCACCTACTCGTAGAAGCTAGGAAAGTCATGAATATTTTAAACCATTAACCCCTTTCTTTTTAAAGCTCTTTACCAATTATGTTAACAAGAGAATAAGCAGTTAAATAAAAGCGGAATGTAAAAGTTAGTCGAAGTCTCAGATAAATAGGAAACCAAAATATCTAGGAAACCAACAAGTCTCTACCTAGAACCTGGAGTCACAACATCCACAGACTACTACGAATATTACATACATCTGTTTGAAGGAAAGTAAAGTTGTTTGTCTCGAAGACATGAGATCACAGGATATAAAAATAAGATAGATGAGACGTCGGGCCTGTAAATATCTGCAATGCTACGTCAGTGTCTTAGTGGGCTGAAGGCTGGCTCCCGAACTACTGCTGCGCACCAAATGATGCTCTAGTATCTGCACAGAGTGCATAGTGTAGTATCAGCACAACTAATCCCATCTGCTGGTAAGAGTCTGGCCTAACCCTGGCGAGGTAGTGACGAGGCTAGAACCAGACTCCAGATAAACCTGTGCATCTATATAATATATGGCAGAAAAATAAATAGGTAATAAGCAGTTAAAAAGGGAGGGGGTACATGCTTCGGGGAAACAACTCATCTTAGAAGAAACCAAATGAATATGAAAGATCAGCACCGCATCTATATCAACATAATAATACGAACGTTTCGGCGCGCAAACCCGATCCAAATATATGTACATAATTATTGCGGCGTGCAATCCAATCCAATATATTAGTTGTTGCGCGTGCAACCCGATCCAATATAATAATTGTTGCGGCGTGCAACCGATCCAATATAATAACTATTTGCGGCATGCAATCCATTATATATGTATTAATAAAATGTTGCAGCCTGCTATCCATTTCAAATGTACAGCTCACAGTACCCATAACAACAGTCCCGGCAAGGGATTAACATAAATTACACTATTCCAGCAAGGAAACTCAACCGTACAAGAATAGACGTGCCGACCAGGGAGAATCAGCTATAACCTATATCAACTCAACTTCCAATCATCTCAATAATCACTATTTCTAACTCAAAAGTAACTTCCACGAGAATAAACTAAGCCTTTGCCAATATCATAGATTTACTCACCATTGCAACCATAGTATCATTCAAGAAAAGCATCAAGTATCAATTTAAAACCTGCGGTCATGCTTGACACCAACATATAGATACTCTTCACCATGCCTACACGTCGTACTCAAGAAGAAACAAGTAGCAAATATGACTCAACTCCTAATCACTCAAGCAAAGGTTAGACCGAACACTTACCTCAAACTTTTACGGCCAACTCAATCCTCAATAACCTCCTTTCCTTTCGAATTCGGCTCCAAATTAATTTTTTCTGTCCATAAATGACTTCATAACATCAATAAAAGCCAAGCAATTCTAATTCAATTCCTAATTATAGCTTTCCAATCATTCTTCTCAAAAATTCAAAAATCGACCCTAGACTCACTTGGTCAAATCACGAGGTTCGGACCAAAATCAAATCACCCATTCATCTATGAGCCCAAATATATAATTATTTCCAGAATTTGACCCCAAAATGAGGTCTAAATTACAATTAATTAAAAAGTCCTAAATCTAACCCAATTCCCTAATTTTCTACCCTTAATCACATGTTGTAGGCCTAGAAATCCAATAGATGTTGATGAAAATTGAGGATATTAACTAAAGATTACTTACCTCAAGAGATTGTGGTGAAAGAATGCTTCAAAATTGCCTAAGAACTTTGGAGAAGAAAGAGTTTGTAAAATTTTAGTAAGATCCCATAATGGGTTCTGTTTTTAGGACATAAAATAACTGGGCGAATTTGTTCATCGCGTTCGTGATAAGCTCATCGCGTTCGCGATGAGTTAGGTCAGGAGGACCTTCACATTCGCGGAAGACTGCTCGCATTCGTGGAGCTTGACTCCTCGAGCCTACGCATTCATGGACTTTTGGTCACGTTCGCGATGGACAGTTTGGTAAAACCTCCCCCTCAACCTTATGCGTTCGCGAAGGTTTAACCCCCCTGCCTCGCGTTCGTTACCTGGTCTACACATTCGCGCAGAAGGAAGCTCCTTCAGTAGCATTCTATACATCGTGTTTGCTAGGTTCCCCCCGCAAACGCGGATAAGGACATATTAGAACTGGAAGACCTGTAACTTTTATAAGTCTAAATCCATTCCGAGACACATCCGAGCCCTCGGGGCTCCTAACCAAACGTACGTACTAACTCAACAATATTGTACGAACTAATCCATGTGATCAAATCGCCTAAATAACCTCAAGAACAATGAATCAAACCTCAAAATCAAGAATTTTTCCTCGAACTTCATTAGGTTTCAAATTTAGCTATTGAAGTCCGAATCACGTCAAAAGACGTCTGTTTTTAACCAAATTTTACAAAAACAACTTCAACCATATATAAGACCTGTACCGGGCGCCGGAACTAAAATACGGTCCCGATACCATCGCTTTCTAATCAGATTTCATTTTAATTTTTCCTTAAACATTTTCAAAGAATAATTTTACAGAAAAATTCATTTCTCGGGCTTGGGACCTCAGAATTCGATTATGGGCATACGCCCAAGTCCATATTTTTCTACGGTCCCTCCGTGACCGTCAAATCACAGGCCCGGATCTGTTTTCCCAAAATATTGGTCGAAGTCAAATTTATTCATTTTAAAACCAAAACTTTGCATTTTTTTCACATAATTTCATACTCAAACTTTTTGGCTAAGCGTCCGGACCGTGCACGCAAATTGAAGCAAATCTAAATGATGTTTCAAGGTCTCGGAAGAACAGAATTTGATTTAAAATAAGTGATGACCATTTGGGTCATCATAACAAACTAGATAGACCACTACCAGTTGCTGCCAAATGGGAACCCCCTACTCTGCATCGATTAAAGCTCAACATTGATGGTGCCTTTAAAGGTAGATTTGAACTAGGTGGAATAGGTGGGGCACTCAGAGACTTAAACGAGGACTGGATTATAGGCTTCAGGAAACTACTACTGGCCCCTTTCCTCTTTACATAGATATTGAAGCACTATGCCAAGGGCTTGATCTTGCAGCAAGTCACCAATTCAAAAATTTACAAACTGAGACAGACTCTACCTCTATATCTTCATTAATTGAATCAAAATCATCACCACTTTATAATAGCGTTCTTTGTAAATGCAGGTACGAGATGAAGATGTTAGAGAATCCACCCATCCTACACAATTTCAAGGAAGGCAACAACATAGCGCATGATTTGGCGCAACAGGGAGTTCAGCAAGCCACCATTAACCAGATATATCTAGAAGTACCAGAGTGTCTTAAAGAAGCTATGCATACTGATAAAGAAAGACTCACAGTTATTTGAACTACTACTACTAATACTGCTGTACTAAATAATTTGGCCATGTTGTGCAACCTTGTAATGACTTCTTTTGGTTGTACTGCTACTTCTACTAGTATGCCTCCGTCTGCTCCCAATGGGAGGACCAGGCTATGTAACCTTGCTACTTAATATTAAATAAAATGTTTCTTCTCTACAATATATATATATATATATATATATATATATATATATATAGTGAGAGAGAGAGAGAGACAAAGACACACACTTCACTGTTAATGCTATAACGTATATATAACTTATTATAGTATGTATTAGTGTTTGTATATCTATAACACACACTTATGGTGCTTTAACCACATATGTAGCAACAACAACAACAACTACCCAGTATAGTCCCACAAAGTGGGGTCTGGGGAGGGTAATATGTAGAGGAGCATTACCCCTACCCGAAAGGGCAGAGAGGCTGTTTCCAGTCGACCCCCAGCTCAGTGAAGGAAAGGAAAGACAAAAACAAGAGAGCATTAGTAATTCCAGCAGGAATAACATAAATAATTATCTAAACATAAGAAAAATAAATAAAGTAGCATACAATAACCACATATATAGCATGTTATAGTATATGATATTGTATTCACTATTTGTATTATAACAGAGGTAATAAATTATGTTCATGTATATTTGATGAGAAATTATATATATAAATTAGGATCTTGACAAGTCTATTAATCCCTAAAAGAACTCTACCTCGGGTTCTTTTTGGAGATTGATTGACTTGTCAAGATCCTAATTAGTATATATAATTTTTCATCAAATATAGTTGTGTGTAAATTAATTCATCGACTTATAACCTACCCAGATGCATGATCAATTCCGACTCAATGCTACACAAAGGTAGGAAGAGTGGGTCACAATAGCTTTTACCCGAATAGTGGCCGGGATCGAATTTCTACAGGGAGCTAGTAGTGGAAGTATTTTTCTATCTAGCCTAGTGTTGTGGTTGGGCTCCTAATGTCACTTCAAACATTTTGAAGTTTTTGTATTTATAAGTACTATTATAAAACTAAGGATTAAAGCAAAATTACGCTAAGAGAATATTGCTAAGTTGTAATTAATAGGGAGAAATGCACCAGGGTCATGGCATCTCCTAGGTGGTTAACTAACGAGTAGAAACTACTAAGGATAGATTAACATGTTTGGGGCTTATACTACAACGGTTGCACAATTGTACTCACTCTCACACCTCTCGGTAAAGAGAGTGATTTTGCCCAATTGACTCTCTCGAGACCAATTTGGTAGGCCAATTAGACCAAGCAACTAGGGTTCAAGTAGGGTGATTACTCTCTCGAGATTTAACCCGTTAATTGGGTCTACCATTTCTCATGGGACCATCCCAGTTCCTTGTTGGGTAAATTTTGAGGTCATAGACTCTATTTCTCAAGAAGAGTTAAACCCACTAAGCTTGAATCAGTGTTTGCAACCACCAATTCTCAAATAAAAACATAAAAGCAACCCAAATAGCGAACACCCAATTGTTAGTCTAACCCTAGATGGCAATATCCATCAATTACCTACACTAGGGTTGAGCCACAACGCTAGCTAATGGTTTCAGCTACACATAATTAAAGACGGAACAAAAGAAATAGAGGAAGAACTAAACATATTAATTAATTACTAAGAAGAAACTATAATAGTCTATTGTTAATGAAGACCAAAAATGCTAAAAATGGCTACAATATCGTTCCCAGGTGCTCAACTGCATTTCTGAATATAAAAACCTAATCTAAAAATGGTAAAATATACTATTTATGCTAGGCTACAAAAATTAGACTAAAATACCCCTGCGGGGTCACTACGAGCCGAAATGGCTCTTTGACTTAGCAATTTTCAATTCTCTAAACTGGAGGACGCGGACCGCACAAATAAGTAGTACGGTCGCGAAAGGGGCATGGCCCGGTGACAACTGCGGGCCACGTGGCTATCACTTCGCTCTTTGACAATCTCTCTGAATCTCGTTCACGCGGACCGCACAAATGAGTGAAGCAGCCACGAAGCCTGAACACGGACCGCGAGAATCCAACCGCGACCTCGTAGCCATTAGCCTTAATAAGCCATGCCTCGGAATCTCCTAGTGCAGCCATAGTTGCTTTCACGCGATCCGCACTAGGTCCTATTTTCTTCACTTCAGTTAATCTTTGATACTTGAGCAGGTTTGACTCCTTTTTGAGCCGATCTTTAACATTTCGTCACTTTTTGGATCAAACCTACAATCAAGCACAACTTGTGAGAATTTCGGGACTATTTTGTAGCAATTTATACTCAAAGCATAGGCAAGTAAGGGAATAAACACGTTAATATCCTAACTTATCAACTCCTTCAAACTTAGAGCTTTGCTTGTCCTCAAGCAAACAAAATATGACTCACCCCTTAAAGGAAAATCTAAGTAATTCCAGCTATCCTAAAGCAACCTCAACAAGCATAAATTGGGACTAACAATTACCCTCAATACGAATGCATCATTAACACATTTAACCTTTGATAAACCATGGAACAAATGTGACACAAGAGCATCAAGAGTTGACACACTTCATCAAAGAACTTCTCTCAATTACTTTGGTCATTGTGGAACCCAAACTCCCATATCCTCAACTCTCCCTAAGCGAGCCTCACCATTTAAGTATTGACGCACAAACCGAGGTTAATGGAATTTCACTCATCCCTCTTAAGAAGAAGATCACAAGTCCGGGTCTAGATACCATATATTTGCTCCTTATGTAAGTATCCACTAATGTAGGTTCCCTTCAACTCAAGATCAAATAGGGCTTTTGTGGAGTCATTGTGAAGGCTTTTGGGTAAGGGTAAGGCATGTTTTTATTCAAGTAGGTTCAATCTTCCCTTAAGAACTTCTTTTGAGTCATTTTGGCACAACTCTCTTGACTCTTTTGAGTTTTTCACTTCTTTTCAAGGGGTTAGAGAGACACATTGTCACTCTTTCTTATGCAATTCAAAATATTTCTCCTTTTTCTACTTTTTCCACACCTTTTCACTTTATGTTTTTTTTTGAATCCCTTTTTATTCTTTTTTATATTGGGTTTTCTTTTTGTCTTTTTCTTTTCTTTCTTTTTCATTGCCTTCCTTTTCTTTTTCTTTTGAACCTTTTACCAATTTGGTTCTCGTCTTGTCTCTCCATCCAAACTTAGACATTTTTCATTACTCAAGGGAAGATTTGGGTGCCAAGAGAGGGTAATCATTTAGAACTGGTATAGGCTTGTAGCATTGGTTCTTGAAAGAAAAAGGTTTAAGGCTCAAAAGGTTAACTATGGATCATCTCATCGGTAGGCTATGGAATTGTTCAGCTTTACATTTGGATCAAGGAGGCCTATAATCACTTATCAAGTCAAATTTCACCCAGGATTTTGCCTCAACAAACATTCAGGTCAAGTTCTAGACAATTGGCTCGTGACTTGGACTCACAATTTGATTCCTCACCATACACGTTAGGAGATTGCTAAAGACATCGAGTCGAGGGACCACAATGATCTTAGTTATGATTCAAGCACACAATGGTCCGAAAAGACCACATGATGATTGTTTGGTCAACGCAAGAGTCTCAAAGCCACGACTTTAACCATCATAAACACAACATTATGTCTTTGACCATGGGATCAAAGGCAAATATGCTAGGCCCAAAGTGAAGCTTTGTTTGAGGTACCCTTAACTACAACTATCAAAAATAAAAGGAAAATCAAAGAAACAAATTGAAACCATTAAGAAGGTTGTCATGCAAACTCTCATCAGGAGGAGCCACCCGCTTCATACAATACTCTGTCCTCGGAAAGAATCTTGGCATTAAGAAAACCAAGGGCTTATTGGAAGCGCCAAAAACAAAACAAGAGTCTACGAGCCGAACTAAAAGGCTAAAAACAATTATTTTTTTTGCAAAATAGAAAATAGTAAGCGAGTAGAATATACAACGAGGGATGAATATATACATAAATGTAACTTTATATACATGCCAAAAGAGAGAATAAAAAGTACGAGCAAAGTAGCTAAATGTAAAGTTATGTACAACCCGAAATAGAAAATTAAAGAAACATAAACTAAGACAAGTATATACATTAATCTAGATAAAAAAATGTAGGGCGCACCCCCACGAATAAAAGTCGGCATTGTCTCCAATGCCAACTATCAAAATAAGCATCAAAAAGTGACAAGAAATTACATAGGAGCTCCATAAGCCTGGTCCGTTTGCATAGGATCATCAGTGATCCCCTGGTTCTGTGTATGTGCAAGAGCCACAGACTGGTTTCCGACCTCTTGCTGCTCAGCTGCTTGGACTGGGGTATGCTCTTGGACTGGCTGGATGTCAGGTGCATTATGTGGCAAACTGGAGGAGGCCTCCTGTGGGACTGCCACCTCAATAATTGCATCAACTATACTTGGGAGCTTCCTCTTCTTCCCTGGCTGCCTAGTTGCATGCTCCTGCTGTGGCTCTGCTACTGGTGCTGCTGCTTGGTTAGGGACCCCAAATACCAAATATATAGGCATCTGGTCTGCCAATAGCTTGTCCACATCTGTCCTGAGTGCCTTTACAGACCCTTTAGAAGCCCATGATCTCCTCATCTTCTTATGATCCTTGTCAAGCTCCTTCAGAGCCTTTCCATGTGAATCCATCGCCTTAGACAACGCGGCCTGTGTCCTTATAAACTTCTCCTAGATATCCAGGAGCTTCTTATTAGTGTATCCTCAATGGATTAAGGAATCTAAACTGGCTGAGGTGCTAACTGGGTCTCAATGGAGGAAGACAATGTAGACAACTTGGATGTCACAGCTGACATCCAGTTGTTCAAACTGGCCAATGTCTGGCTCAACTGATGGGCAATGATGGGATAATTTTGGGAATATGGGATTCACGAGTCAGATTAAGTATTGGGACCAACAGTAGAGGAAGGTCCTTGAGACTAGTCATCAACTATAGTGGTAGCAGGCATGCCAGAAGGCTAAGTAGAAGGCTCTACCGCAACTAGCTCCTCATACTGGCCAGTTGGGGCAGAGGTAGGTGGCTTGTAGTTTTTGTCTTTAGGGTTGTCTCGGACCTTCATACTAAACCAGGTGAATGGAGCCACAGTCTTGACCTTGATATCAAATGGTTTCTTCTCCACTTCAGGTCCTTGAAGTACATGGTGAGGGTATTAGGAAATGGGTAGTTCCGATCATGCTCTTGCACCAGAGCAGTACTCACACGGGACATCACATTTCCCATATTGATAGGGTATACGTCCATGATAGAAGCAACAAGGACAACCTGGGTAAGTGGGATAGTCTGATCGTAGGTAGAGGGGTCAAGCCGACTGCATAGAAAAGACAACCAACCCCGAGCCTCAAAGTTGAAAGTCTTTCTAAAGATTTTGGTTCCTACTTGCACCCACTCTGGAACAGTACCTGGGATTTCCAGGTATCAGACTAACCACAGACGCACTTCTTCACCATTGCAGTACGATACAGAGTATGACTATAATAAATCATAGAGTAGTGGGGAGCATACCAATCCCATTAGATATCATTTGAGCTTCCCCATTTTTCATTATAAAGGGTCTCATCCTCATCATCAAACCCTAGGTAGTCGTTGAGTGTCTGGCTTGTAAAGATCACCTTTTTATTCCACACTTTGGTTACCTTGGTTCCCTTCAATATGTGGGTCACATTGCTATAGAATTCTTTTACCATGTGCTCATTTGCCTTTACACAATTACCCTGAATGGGATCCCAACCCACTCAAGTGTGAAATTGTCTATGCACATTAGCAAGTAGAGGTAAAAGATCTCGATCAGTGAAACTCCTTTCTCGAATCAACTTTTGTTTAGGCCACCATACCCTAAACTGGTAGAATGCTAACTGACTAACGAACCAATCATCCCAAGTTGCGCGATCTCTAGTCCGGTCAACATCCCCAACCTGAGGTACACCACTCTGGGGCACCTCCTCATCACTGTCCTCACCATCTCCATCACCTCTGCCTGCACTCTCCCCAGATAATGAAGCTTTAGGAGAGGTGGAGTATTCTTCACTACCAGATACAAAATCATCAAATGAATCTGAAACTACATTCACTGGCCTTTTGGTAGTGGGTGATGCTGGAGGGATATCAGTCAGTTTGAAACTGGATGCGAAATGAGTTGGGATGGAATCGCAGGAGATGTCCTGAGATGGCATATACTCACTCCTGAGGAATGGGATGCAGCTCTATCTGCAGCTTTTATCATCTCCGGAGACTTTTTGATGTTTTTCAGACTTGTGGAGTGAGTTTTACCACTCTCTTGCCTTTACCCCCTGTGGAAGAAACACCTCTCCCGGGTTGTTGTGATCCTTTGCCGCCTCTTTGTTTAACCATTATCTACAGACAATTGCATCTAACATTGTTAGTTGAAGCACATGCAGTGAATCATGTGAATGAATTAAAGTTGCAGATAACAGAAGAAAATGTTGCAGACACTACTGCGGAACTAGGCATTGTAGACCGCACATCAGGTGTGTGGCTGCGTTGGAGGCACCGCGGACCGCGCTGAGGCGACTGCGGGCTGCACTGAACAACACCCCAAAAAATGTCTTCTCTAAATCTCTTACCGCGATCCGCACGAAACAGAGTCGCAGCCGCGGTGAGCCAGTGGGGACCACGTGAAATGCTATGCCGCCATGCTGGAAGCAAGATAGGTTTCAGTCAAGTTGGTCCCCGTGGTCCGTGCAAAAGGGTAATGCGGACCGCATCAGGGCTACACAAACCACACTAAGGCAGCTGTGGACTGCGTTGAGCCAGAATTAGGAAACTAGGTTAGGGTTTCATGTTTTCTTCCATTTTTGTCCAAATTCTTACACCTACTTGTCCCTACTCATTTTCCCAATCCTCAATTATTTACAACACACAAAAACTAACTAATAAACTAACCTAAACAAATAGTTCAAGGAAAGATAGGACGAAAGAGAAGCTACAAATTACTGGCAAGCAAATAAATATAAAAATATAAAATTAATTAATCACAAATGCATGAAATGTTACCAGGTTTTTGAAGATTGAATGCAACTAATCTTAGCAAGCAAGAATTTCGGTCTTAGGAAAGGATGAACAGTAGTTATAAGGCTCTGAGTTTTCAAAGTTCGAAAAGGGCACACTGAGACCCCTGGTCTTTATTTATAGACAACCTATGGGACCCATACTCACCTACCAACATGGCCACAAAAAAGCGACCGCGGACCATGTTGGATTTGTTCATGTGAACCTTCAGTAGGCAGCCTCCGCGGACCGCTCAAAAGAGACCGCGGATGCAGGAAGGCCACCGCAGACCACACTCAATGGAATGCGGCCACCGTGTAGAACTTCAGAGAGTACTATGTTCAGCTCATGCCAATGTGGACTACAAAAAATGCATCGCGGCAGCACTGGAGAACTTCAGAGACTGTGCAATTTTTTCACTTTGTTTTGCACTGCATCAACACAATTCCCGCAACATCTCACAAACAATTAGCTCAAAAATCCTAAACTACAAGAAAAATCAAATAGAAATAAAAAGACGTGGGTTGCCTCCCAAGAAGCACCTGATTTAACGTCGCGGCACGAGACATGTTACCATCACATCACTTCAAATGAATGAGTGCCACCCCGTGGTTATCATCAAACTTTCCCAAATAATGCTTGACACGACGACGTCGTACTCGGAAAACTTCACCAGTTTTGTTCTTGAGATCAAGAGAACCAAACGGGGTCACACATACAACTTCGAATGACCCCCTCCACTTTGACTTGAGCTTTCCTGGAAATAACCTCAACCGGGAGTTGAAAAGAAGAACCATATCACCAACTTTGAATTCCTTCCCCCGAGCATATTTGTCATGAAGTTATTTCATCTTATCCTAATACAAGGATGAGCTGGAGTAGGCATGAAATCTAAACTCATCAAGCTCATTAAGTTGCTCAACACGGAGATTCGTCGCAACATCCCATTCCAAGTTTAACTTTCTCAAGGCCCACATATCTTTGTGCTCCAATTCCACCGGTAAGTGAAAACGCTTTCCCAAATACCAACCGATACAGAGACATATGAGTTGGGGTCTTGTACGCAGTCCGATATGCCCATAGAGCATCATCAAACCTTTTGGACAAATCAGTCCATTTTGCATTGACGGTGTTGGACAAGATACTCTTTATTTCTCGGTTGGAGACTTCCACGTTGCCGCTAGCTTGAGGATGATAGGGGGTAGTCACTTTGTGATTTACTCCATACTTGGAAAGCAACGAATCAAAAGTCTTGTTGCAAAAGTGCGACCCCCCTATCACTAATGATAGCACGAGGAATGCAAAACCTTGTGAAGATACTCTTTTTCAAAAATGCCACAACACTCCGGGCTTCATTGTTGGGTAAAGCCATGACTTCAACCCAACTTGAGACATAGTCCACCGCCACGAGAATGTAAGTGTTCCCACAAGAGCACGAAAGGACCCATGAAATCGACAACACAAACATGAAAAATATCTACCTCAAGAATCTATTGAAGGGCATCTCATCCCTTTTTGAAATTCTGCCGGCTCTTTGGCATGCATCACATCTCTTTACCAAATCACTAGCATCTTTAAACAACGTCAGCCAATAGAAACCGCAACTCGGGACTTTTGAAGCCATCCTCACACCTCTATGATGGCTACCATAGGGGGAATATTGACAAGCCTCCAAAATGCTCAATTGTTCACCTTCCCGGACACATCTTCTAATCACACCATCCATGCAAACTTTAATCAAGTACAGATCATCCCAATAAAAATTGCAAACTATCCCGCTTGAGTTTCTTCCTTTGGTTGGAAGAGAGCTCATACGGGACAATTCCGGTCACAATGAAGTCGGCGATGTCTGCGAACCATAGCATGTCACACATTGACACGTCAAGAAGTTGCTCATCGGGTAATGTATCATTTATTTCAAGGCTGTCACATGGCCTCCCTTATTCCTCCAACCGAGACAAATGGTCCGCAACTTGATTCTCACTTCCCTTTTGGTCCACTATTTCTATGTCAAATTCTTGAAGAAGTAACACATATCTCATCAATCTTGCCATGGAATCCTTCTTGGTCATCTAATACCTAAGGGCGGCATGGTCTGTGTACACAATCACCTTGGCCCTAATAAGATATGGCCTAAATTTTTCCATGACAAATACAATTGCCAACAATTCCTTCTCTGTCATCGTGTAATTCTGTTGAGCTTCATTCATAGTCTTGCTTGCATAGTACATGGGATGAAACATTTTGCTAATTCGTTGACCCAATAGCGCCCCCACCACAACGTCACTTGCATCGCATATTAATTCAAAGGGCAAACTCCAATTAGGTGTGGTGATGATAGGAGTTCTGGTCAACTTGTGTATTAGAAGTTCAAAGGCCTCCATGCATTTTTTTGTCAAAAAAAAATTGGCATCTTTCTCTAGCAACTTGCAAAGTGGATTCACGACCTTCGAGAAATCTTTGATAAACCGCCAGTAGAACCCGACACCCTACTCCAAGATGATTTTATGCATGCAAAAGGTGGGGCTTATCCCACGAATGTCCGCCAGAGTCCATCCTATTACCCTTTTTCGCTTTTGAAGCACCTCTAAAGTGGCCTCAACCTACATATTAGTAAGGCAAGAAGAAAGAATAACTGCAAGAGTTGAATTAGAGCCCAAAAATTCGTACCTGAGGTGTGGAGGAAATGGCTTCAACTCCAGCACTAGTGGCTCCTCAATCGATGGCTTTGTTAGTGGAGTTTTGCAATTTTCAATATCCAAAGATAAATTCCTAGGCTCATATAAATATGAACCCATACCATGCAATGCATTCATGCACTCCACTCTACTAGCATCATTATCGACATCCATGTTAAGAAGCATGACCTTTGGAGGATTTTCAACATTATCATGGAGCTTGTGTCATCCACTATCACAGTTGTGACAATGTCCACAAACGAACACACCTCTGTGCTATTGGGTTGTCTCATTGATTTGCAAACATGGAATACTACTTTCTCATCTCCCACTCGAAATGTCAACTCACCCGCTTCAACATCAACCAAGGCTTCCCTGTAGCTAGGAAAGGTCTTCCAAGAATAATCGGCACTTTAAAGTCCACCTCACAATCCAATATGACAAAATCGGCCGACAATATGAATTTATCAACACGGATAAGAACATCATCAATTATGCCCAAGGGTGATTTTGTTGATCGTCCGCCATTTGAAGTGTCATTGAGGTAGGTCGAGGTTGCCCAATTCACAAAGTCTTGAAGACCGAGTACGGCATCAAATTAATGCTAGCCCCCAAGTCATAAAGGGCCTTAGGAAACTCTGCACTTCCGATAGAAGAAGGAATACTAAAATCTCCAGGGTCCTCAATTTTCGGAGCCATAGAATGCACGATAGCACTCACTTGATGAGTCATCTTAATTGTTTCGCACTCTATTGACCTCTTCTTTGTTACCAACTCTTTCATAAATTTTGCATATCCCGGCACTTGCTCAAGTGCTTCAACCAAAAGGACATTGATTGTGAGCTCTTCATCATGTAAATGAACTTTTTGAATTCATTGTCACTCTTTTGCTTTGCTAACCGTTGAGATAGGTGGAGGTGGTCTAGGTAGAGGTGCCTTGGCTTTGGACACCACCGGCTCGGGTATATCAATCACGTGTTCCCTAGATGGGTTCACGGCGTCTTGTGTTCCCACCTCAAACTCATCATCAATATCAATCCGCACATCATTGTTCACATTTTGTTCAACCACGTCTTAAACAATTAATGGACCCAAATCTTCTTAGATCCCAACATTATCATCCACAACTTGATTTTCTATCGAGGAATACATATCACCGCCTCTTCCAATTCTATTTGTAACCAACATCACATGGTTATTGTTCCCACCGTCTGGTTCACTACCATATCACTTGGTAAGGAAACTTTCGGGCGGGTATTCAAAGCTTGAGAAATTTAACCCAGTTGCACTTCCAAGTTCCGGATAGATGTTTTATGCGAAGCCAATTGTGCATCGGCATCTTGGTTCGTTTTCATCATTTGCTCGAACATGCTTTCAATTCTCCCCATATCACTCCCGGAAGAACTCGGACCTTGAGAAGGAAAAGGGGGTTGATTGTTCGGTTGTTGGTACATGGGGGGCCTTTGAAAACCTTGCCCTCTGTTGCCTTTGTTTCCGCTATTATTCCACCCCCATTGATTGTGTTGTTGCTCCAATTATTGTTGTTCCCATTCCAATTGCCTCTATTATTACCTTGATTACCCCAATTACCGCCTTTGTTGTTGTTAGTCCAATTACTACCACAATGTTGATTTCCCCAATTTGTGCTTTGATTGTTGTTGTTCCAATTGCCACCACCTTGTTGTTGATTTCCCCAATTTCCTTGGGGACGCCATTGTTGATTCCCTTGATTTCCTCTATTTTCTCGATAGTTATTGACACATTGACATTCCTCGCTTTAATCATCATAGCAATCATTCGAATAACCACCACCATCATTGTTGTTGTCAAGTTGCTCACAATTACCTTGAGGTTGTTGTTGCCCTCTTTGCCTCCTTTTCAATAGAAATACCTTCCATGGCGTTGACTTGGTGCGAATTTTGGACTTCTTGTAACTGCGCCTTCACCAGTTGGTTCATAGTGGTTATCAACTCCACTATAGCTTGCCCATGGTCATGCAACTCTTTATGTGAGTGAATAACTGTTGGGTCACCTTGAGGAACATTATCCCTACTTTGCCATGCCGAAGAGTTGTCAGCCATTTCATCAAGCACATCACATGCCTCTTGGTAAGAAAGTTTCATAAAGTTCCCTCCGGCCAATTGATTCAGAATGCATTGATCGTGGTGTTGATTCCCCGATAACAGGTTTGTTGGATCATCGCCTCGGTCATGTCCTAATTACGGCACTCTTTAACCATTGTTCTATATCTCTCCCAGATATCATGCAAAGGTTCTGTTGGCTCTTTCCAATCCAATGATTTACCCCGAAGAGAGAATGGGAAAAGCCTCAATCTCAAAGCATCCTCGGACATGTTTGTCTGCTTGCTACCCCAGCATGTATCTACGAACCCCTTCAAGTGCTTGTAGGCATTTTGATCGGAGACACCTGTAAGATATCCTTTTTGCTCAAGCAAGGTCAACATGACATTTGTAATTTGAAAGTTCCCCGCCTGTATTCGGGGAGGAACAATTGCACTCGCATACCCTTGATTTGGGAGAACTATTGGGGCCACTCTTGGCGGTGGCAGAGGAGGGTCTGCGATAGGATTGTTGTTATTTGCATTGGCCTGACACCCCCCACGTTGAGCTTGAGGTAAATTAGGAACCTCTTCTCTATCAAGGTCATCTACCTCCTCCCCGCCATGACATTTCCAAGAGGGTCATTTACATTAAGAGCCATGTGTACCTGAGTGATTGTCACAAACAAAATTAGTAAACAAGAAGGAAAGAGAAGCAAAACACAAAACTAACAAAATAGATAGTCAACACCGTAAGCTCCCCAGCAACGGCGCCAAAAAGTAATCGTTGCCGATTCAATGCTACACAAAGGTAGGAAGTGTGGGTCGCAATAGCTTTTACCATAATAGTGGTCGGGATCGAATTTCCACAGGGAGCTAGTAGTGGAGTTGTATTTTCTGTCTAGACTAGAGTTGTGGTGGAGATTCTAATGTCACTTCAAACATTTTTGAAGTTTTGTATTAATAAGTACTATCATAAAACTAAGGATTAAAGCTAAATTACGCTACGAGAATGTTGCTAAGTTGTAATTAATGGGGACAAATGCACTAGGTCGTAGTATCTCCTAGGTGGTTAATTAATGGGCAGAAACTACAAAGGATAGATTGACATGTTTAGGGCTTATGCTATAACCGTTGCACAATTGTACCCTCTCATACCTCTCGGTAGAGAGAGTGAGTTTGCCCAATTGACTCTCTCGAAACATATTTGGTAGGCCAATTAGACCAAGCAATTAGGGTTCAAGTAGGGTGATTACTCTCTCGAGATTTAACCCGTTAATTGGGACTACCATTTCTCATGGGTCCATCCCAATTCCTTGTTGGGTCAATTTTGAGGTCATAGACTCTCTTTCTCAAGAAGAGTTAAACCCACTAAGCTTGAATCAGTGTTTGGAACCACCAGTTCTCCAATAAAAACATAAAATCAACCCAAATAGCAAACACCCAATATCAGTCTAACCCTAAATGGCAACACCCATTAATTTCCCACACTAGGGTTGAGCCACAACCCTAGCTAATAGATTTAGCTACACATAATTAAAGACAGAACAGAAGAAATAAATTAAGAACTACACATATTAATTAATTACTAAGAAGAAATTGCAATAATCTATTGTTAAGGAAGACCAAAAATGCCAAAAGTGGCTACAATATCATTCCCAGGTGCTTAGCTACGTTTCTGAATATCAAAACTTAACCTTAAAAAATGGTAAAATGTTCTATTTATACTAGGCTAGAAAAACTGGAAAAAAATACCCCTGCGGGGTAAGTGTGGGCCGCAAAAAAGCAACCGCGGCGGCACTGGTTCTTTGACTTAGAAATTTTCAACCATCTAAACTGGAGGACGCGGACCGCACAAATGAGTAGAGCGGTCGCGAAAGGGGTATGGCACGGACTGCGCAGTGACGACCACGGGCCGCGTGGCTTTGACTTGGCTCTTTGACAATCTCTCTGAATCTCGTTCACGGGGACCACACAAATGAGAGAAGCGGCAGCGAAGCCTGAACGCGGACAACGAGAATCCAACCGCAATTGCGTAGCCATTAACTTTAATATGCCATGCCTCTGAATCTCCTAGTGCGGCCCTAGTTGCTTTCACGTGGTTCGCACTAGGTCCTCTTTTCTTCACTTCACTTAATATTTGACACTTGAGCAGGTTTCACTCTGAGCAGATCTTTGATATTTTGTCACTTTATTGATCAAGCCTGCAATCAAGCACAACTTGTGAGCATTTTGAGACTATTTTGTAGCAATTTATACTCAGAGCATACGCAAGTTGGGTCATAAACACGTTAAAATCCTAACTTATCAATGCATCGCTGAATATTTAAAACAAAACGTCTCGATCTATATCAATTAATCTGCTATAATTGATTCATCCTCTTATAACCTAGTGATGAATGAATGTAATTCATTAACTCTGTTATAAAAAGAATAATGAATATAGTATCATATACTATAATATGCTATATATGCAGTTAAAGTAGCACAAAGTGTGTGTATATATATATATATATATATATGAAGCGCTAGTAACACATGGTCGGGTTATTTTAGGAATTTATACACTTGTAAATTAATTCATCGACTTATAACCTACTCAGATGCATCATTAAATATTAAAAACGAAACATCTCGAATTTTCTCTCTCTCTCTCTCTCTCTCTCTCTGTGTATATATATATATATATATATATATATATATATATATATATCATGCTTTGTTGTACAATTTTAACTGCATATATAGCATATAAGTATATTTTATTGTATTAGAATCAGGGTTGCAGGCTAGGGGCTCTTAGAGTCCTTCGTTCGCCCACCCGGGGTTGGGTGTGGGATAGTAGGGTTACCCGTAGATGACTAGCGTTTTAGCGTAGGTTCCCTCTTGGTTGGTAATATGGTAGTTGTCGCTTGTTATTGTCGCATGCGACGGTATTTATGTTTCTTATGTTTACATAATCATTTACGTTATTTCTGCAGGATTACTTATGCTTTGTTTTGTTATTGTGTTTTGTCTTGCCTTGGTTCCTAACTTTATCTTTGTTTTCCAATGCAGCGTTTCATTCTGTCCTATGCGCCGAGGGTCGCTTGGAAGCAGCCTCTCTGCCCTTTAGGGTAGGGGTAAGGCTGTCTACATATTACCTTCCCCAGACCCCACCTGGTGGGAGTATACTGGGTAGTTGTTGTTGTTGTTGTATTCATCTTTTGTATTACAAAAGTGTTAACTGATTGCATTTATATGATTTAGATAGTAAATTTAAATATAATTTTTAATTTTGACCAATGTTGATCTGAAAAGAGACCAACTTTGATCGTTAATTATCCAAAAATTAAAATTAGCGAGTTGGTCATTAAATTTAAATCAGATTTATTTATACTTTATATAATATTTAAAATAATTATATAATTACTAAGCATTAGAATTGGGTCCCAAATTAGCAACCAAAATCCATTTCTATATGTTTTTCCTTTCGTAAGCGACCAACTTTGATCGCTAATTTTAAATTATATTTATTTATATTTTATAATTTATTTAAATATTAATATAATTATAAAAATGTTATGACTGGATCCCAGATTAGGGATCAATGTTGATCTCTATATGCTTCATGTTTATTTACATTTTATAATTTTTTTAAATAATAATATATTAAAAATTTATAATTAAGTCTCACTTTAACAATCAAATTTGATCGCTAATTTCAATATCTTTGACCAAGCATGATCAATTCAATCAACATTTTAACCACATTATTAACCAAAAAAGGACCGATCTTGATCGCAATTGGTTGCTAATACATTTAAAATAATTATTTAATAATTTTCTCTAATTTAGCGACCAACTTTGATCGCTCAACATTTTAACCACATTATTAACCAAAAAAGGACCGATCTTGATCGCAATTGGTTGCTAATACATTTAAAATAATTATTTAATAATTTTCTCTAATTTAGCGACCAACTTTGATCGCTTTTATTGATAGACCAATTTTAATCGTAAACTGTCGATCGCTTTTTTTTCAAATTTCTAGTAGTATTCTTGCTCCCAAAAGTGAAAAAATTTCTGATTACACATGGAATTATAATGAAACTGGAAATGCTGAAATGTTGAAGATGCGATAGTTCAAGAAACATAATAAAAGGAACCCCGAGGGTGACAAAGAGGAAGGAACATCACAAGACAACATGATCTGAAAACACACACAACTTGAAATCCTTCTTCACTATACAGATCTACTACTTTGAAAGGTTCATCAGCTTGACTTGTTTGCCACCGCAAGTTCAACAGATATAATGAAAGTTGATCGCCCCGCCTCTCTTAGGTACTGAACTTCCCCATTCATCAGCTTCACCAGCTTTCTGCTGATGAGTAAGCTGATCCCTTCTTCAGATGCTTCGGCCTCAGTACCGAACATTTGGCTTAGCAATTCTTCTGGCACTCCTCCCCCAGTGTGTCTTATCCTGCAACCAGATGAGTGATTTTTAAATTAATCCATTTTATCTTTTATATAATGACCACATGAACAAGTCTTGGCTGAACAATTTATATTTACAAAACCAATGGAGGAGAGAAGACAGAAAGAAGTAGCAGACTAGCAGCTTCAACTGTTAAAGATCAAATGCTATGGCAACCATAGGACTTCAAACATTCAGACATTGAGTTCAAGCTAAAATTTCTGGTCCTGATTTTGTTTGAGAGTAGGCACACAATCGAACAAAAATAACTGCTGGAGATGCTAACCTGGACGGTAGAAATCTGGTCTAAGTTAAAAAAGCCAGTTTAGATTGTTCTATCATATGAATTTAATTACCTGACTTCCAAGAGAGCAAGCTGAACAGATTCTCCTATGCGATCTTTTGTTAACCTGCCTGAAATACTAAGCTGACCACCACTTGGTGTAGAATTCACGGATACTAACAAAAAGTTAGCTAAGACCTGTTGAAGCCTGGGACTATCGCCGTATAAAGTTTCGTTGAGAAGATCTTCAACCATGTCATTCACAATCATTATATTCTTTCCATTGCTCTTCATCATTATTTGACTAATAGATGCTACTAATACTTCGTGCAGCTTGAACTCGAGCATCTCCAGATCCAAATAACTGGTAAGAGAATAAAAAAGAACAAATGAGTTGATAGAATAAACTGATATAACAATGCAGCAAATCCTAAATCCTTTAAAGCCATAAACATAAAAACTAAAACACATGTAGTGTAGTAAAATGATTATAACATACCCATCAATGATGCTATCAAGATCTGTATCATCAAGAATTTTGTTGAGCTGACGCTGACACTGGGAACTAGTACGCAGTATATTTTTCTGCTCTTCGCCCAAGTTAGTCCCCTCTAGCATTTTCCGAGAGAATATAATTCCAGAAAGAGGGTTTCTAATCTGCCTCCTTATGTAAGCTAATACTTTCAACCTCTTCAATGCAGTTTGTTCTGATAATCGTTGAATGTGAAGAGCTTGTTGCAGCTCATGGCTTGCAAGCTGCAGGAAACAAAAGAGTCCCGTCACTGCACCCTCTTTATCCAACCTTTTGCTCACACAAAGTAAGCACTCTACGTATTTCCCATTACGTGCAAAGAAACCAAAAGATATCTTTCCACACTCTTGACCAGTCATAGCATTGTTTAGTACAACTCCAAAATTTACAAATGTTTTTTGATTCTTGAGACGGCAGCAAGCTGCCTGTGTCCCAAAAACCTCCCCTAATAGCATTTTATCAATAACATCATCACGCCGCCATCCAGTTAACTTTGTCATTGCCGAGTTCCACTCAGAACACCAGCCGAATTGATCAGTGCCAAATATTGGTGGGATCAATGGGTGAGGATTTTGGATAATAGCTCTATAGTCACCTTCAATCCGGGTGAACTTGTCCATAATACTTTTTTGTCCTGTTATATCCTGAGCAATAAAACATACACCCACAACAGCATCTCCGACATCCCTGCTTGCACATGCATTTACAATTAAGCTGATTGGACTAGAATCTCCTGACGGCCCATGTGTTTTTATTTCGAACTCTACATTTCTTTCCTCTTTCCCTGGTAAAAGGTATAGGGTAATCGGCTAAATATACAGGAATTTCATAATTCATTTAACAGAATGGATAGAAAAAACTTATGTAACCCAATACTACTAACAATAATATAATAAAATGGCGTACAAAGGCTGAAAAATTATCTTCATGAAAAGAATCATAACATTAACATAACACAGAAAGGGAAGTACGCAAAAGCAACTTGCCTTGCAATGCTAATTCCAACATTTTACTCACGGTAGCAACTGAGGAATCCTCCACGAGTGTGAGCAAATGACTCCCAATTGCTTCATCAACAGGAAGACCAGTTAATTCAGCAATTTTTGTGTTCCAGCCATTAAGCTGCCCATCAACATCAACTGCGAAGATAGGAACTGAAGCTGTTTCAATCAAGCGGACCATTTCAGCAGTAACTGCTTCTAGCTCCTGTAACCCATCAATCTTAAGATCGTTAAGCTTCGTGTGGATAATATTCGTATTTGACTCCATGGCATCGGCATCCTTGGATGCATTTCTTAGTATAAGCTGCAAAGAATGGATTGCGTCCATTTCATAGTCCTTCCATGGTACACTCCTAGTCTTGACAACTTCCAGGAATGCTTTGAATGATGACCTAGGATGCATTTTCCTGCCATCATCCTTTTCACCAGGTTCATGCTTTGCTCCACCCCATCTAACTTCGGCAGCAGTGTGTGACCTAAACCAGAACAGCCAGTCCTCATCAGATATTCTAACAGCTGCCATACCACACACTACATCACCAAGAGCAAGAGCCCCAGGGAAACCAGCATCATACAAGCTGTCTGTGCTCAAACCTGTAGAATCTGTATGACACTCAGAAAGCCACGAGACAATATCGTGCAGCTGAAAGTCGGTTGGGGTCATTCCAAGTCGATGTATCTTACTCTTATAGAGCAAAGCAGCACCATCACATTTGACGAGATCCATAATACTGGGACTCTGTGACACTATACCTAAGGGAGCATCTCGCATCAGCATATCACACAAGAGAGTCTGAGTACGCAGGATATTTTTCTCAAGAATCTGATTTTCCAATTCCAGTTCCTTGTTGACGTGTATGGCAAAGACTTGTGCAAGAAATTCACATGCATACCTCAGAGGGAAGGGAACAAACCTCGGGGTAGTGTTGTGGCAAACAACCAGGCCCCAAAGCCTTTTTCTCTTTTGAGATTGTGTTGAATCAGAGCTTTCTCCCTCTTCGTCCCCGTCATGGACCACAACTGCCATTACAAGGGATGCAATTGAACTCATGTTCTCCATATACTGTAGATGGCAGTAGTGAGGAGCCCTAAGAGTAGAGCCGCACAATGTTAAATCAAATGGAAGCTTCTCATCTTGGACTACCTTCACATGTTTTGCTCGGCAATCACAAATCATTCGGACCTTGTTCTTCATGAACAAAAAGCGTGCAGCTTGTGGGATATCCGTAGCAGGATAGTGTAACCCAAGGTAAGGATCGAGGCCAGGCTTCGTGATCTCGGCCACTACCTCTCCATGATCATCATCGTGAAACTTATACGTCATCACCCTGTCATAGCCCGTGAGTTCGAAAACCTCCTGAACCATAGTGTCACAAAGTCTTTCCATACTACCGCTGGGCAAGGCCTGCAAGCGAGTAATGGCTTTGGCTGCAAGTTTATATGACTGCAGGGCCCCTGCGGCAGTCATGGGTACTTCATAGGGCTTCACAGGCTCGAAATCAATGATTAAGCTACCAGTAACCCTATGAACAATTGCATAAAATGGCTTCCCAGAAGTTTTGCAGTGAACGAGGACCGGATTTAACAGAGAAACCTCTCCGAACCCCAAGGCCTTCTGCAATGCAGCTGTGCTAGGACCAGTGAAGATCGTTCTGACATCAGTCCCAATGCCAAGAGCTGGAAGCTCACCCACACTAGGAACAGCATGGCTAACCATGGTCAGCATTTCGGGGGCATTCTCGCTGAATGCTATGACCTTAAATGTTTTCTCATCAAGGGCTAACAAACAGCCAAATGGCTGGATAAACTTGCCCTTTTGGATCTGATTGAGGTAAGCGGTAGTCACTCTATCTGACTTGGGCGTTCGCTCATCCCCAGCTACACTTGTAACCCTTACTGAGCTTGAATAGTCAAAGGAATCACCCGATTCCTCGAAATCTGCATGAAGCTTTGCATCTATAGTGGTCTGTGCAATGATCCTAGCACTATGCTTTGATCTTGCTGAAGTGGTGGAAGATTGGCTTGGTCTTGAAGACGACATTTCGACCCAAATCTGAAATAGAACATGAAAAGCAATTACCATCGACGATTAACAAAAACAAAATTATAATAGGAACCGTCACGGTCAGGCACTGTCAGAATCTTCATAACAGAGTTGTTAACTTTTGTATCAGCAACTTAGCAGGCAAGGATTCATTCTAGAGTCTCCACCTTTTATCTATATGAATATCACACTCACTTAAGAATATACCCCCAAGACAGTGACCGAGCCATAATTTTCATCAATGGGTGTCAAAATATAAATAAATAGATAAAACAAAAAATCATGGAGAGCCAACTTATAGTGAATACACAAAATAAAGAAAGTTATCTAGCAATATAGAGTAATTTTTCGGCAAAGACACCCCTTGGTTCAATGTGGCTCCGCCACCACACAAACAATCAACATACTTTGCAAAACAAAACGCAGGAAGGAGGTTGCATATATGTAAAATAGATATTTCAACTACGTAATAATATAACTAAGAAGCCACAACATGCAGAGAAATAGGCATAATACAATAAGCTAACAGCTCTTTCAGCTAAATAAAAAAAAGTAGGCACAGCTTATTGGGAATTCGAGTTCTTTATCATCCTATAAGAGCACTAAAATTAGATAAAGATGCAAGTCATTTTCTCTTTAACACAAACCAGCAAGCTATTTACAACCAACACATTATTTGCAGAGAGAAAACTTTCAAGATTAACACAACAAGAGAAAGGCCTCACCTTTTACAAGATTTCAGAAGCAAGAATAACTTAGCTTTCTGCTGATCAATACTTGATATATAGAAGTCTGAATCTGAAAGCAAAGAAATGTATAACAAAACTGGTCCTTCCTTATGCCAACAAAAGCTCAACAGCCAAGGTATCGATCACCTCCTCTGAAACTTCCAAGGATGAAAAAAGCGGACCACAGCTTTCAACTCAAGAGAAGTACTTAACCCTTTAAAAGATTCATTAAAACACACACTTGTCAAAGTTCATGCTGACAACTCTACACAAATAGCCATAATAGGATACGAGTTTCTATAAATAGGAAAGTGAGAGGGATTTTACTAGAAAGCAGTGAGTTGCCCAGTTTTTCTCTTTCCAAACATAGTTTGATGGTGTCAGTTGATGCACCCCAAAATTAGCATAACCCTGATTCTTGATTTGTCCTCCAGGTCTGTAATAATTACAATCAGTCGAATCTAAAAAAATACCCACCCCCAATTAAGACCACGAAAGTACGGATAATATATAAATAATTCGTGAGTGGATAGTAGTACTCACTAGAAGGCTTCTTATGTCAACAAAATAAAAATATCAAGATTTAACCAAAAAAAAAAAAAAGATTCGTCTCTCTTTAAAATATAGTTTAAAATCAAAGTGGGTCTTAAAAAAAGAAACAGAGAGATATCCCAAACATATTTTATTGATGAGAAAACCCACTTGGAGGGGAAAGTCTAGGGGTGGAACAGAGAGACCATACCTCGAATAGCAAGTAACCAGCAAAGCCAAAAGGTTATGGACATCACGTGAAGACATCATCCTTTCCTTATCTTTCAGATTTGAGAGAAAAGGATGTCAGAAAATTGAGAGAATTAAGGACTGAAACTCTGAGCTGAGCTGGTACCAGAAGTAAAAATCGATCAAGAATCAGTTAAACAATTAAGCCCAGATGTAGCCGGTGACTATGAAATTGCTGCTACAAGTTTTTACTTGTAATTTCTTTTTTGGCCGTTTGTACAACCAATCTAAAATCAATTCATTGAAGACAGGAGTCAAAAAGGAGAAATGGTCTTTTTTTGTTTTTCTTTCACATATGCCGGAATAGTCTCATGATGCAGCTGGACCCTCTTTGCCTACTACTTACTCTTTTTACCCTAGACAACGGTATTCCGTTTCACTATTGATTTGACCTGAATAGTTGAATTCATTAACTGACTAAGCTTTATTAGCCTCGGAATGATTTGAATTACATATTCAATACCAGAATCCAATGTAAAAACATTAATTACTAAGTAACTTTAAAGAAGATAAAATTAATTTCCTTCTTAGTCCTAGTAGGATTAAGCTAATGCAAAATCACATCATAATATCCGCTATTCTTCTTCATTATCTTCGTAACTCCTACTACTTTAATGTTTATGGAATTATAGTTGTAACTCTCATACCTACCCATAATCTCAAATACTTAATGGCATATTTATGTAATTCTTTAGGTATACTTCTATGTAGTACGATAAATAGAGTATGAGAAGTTATTTGATAATAAACTTGAATACATTAAAGAAATAAAAATCTCTCTTTCTATTTATCAATATTTTTGTCTATTTATTTGTTTCATATTATTATTTTGAGGTAAATTTTTTAATACGTTATTAGCATGAAGCTTTAACCATATGAATGCTTGACAACCTTGAACCAATGGAAATATGGGCATTATTATGTATGCCATATTAATGTTTAGTTTGCTGCTATAGTCCAAAAAGTATTATTTTTCAATCATACCATGAATTACATGTTTAAATTATGAAAATTAAGACTTCATGTAACTTGTGTTACTCGGCCATTTAATTTCATTTGTGCATGAAAATAAGATAGTTGGATAAAAAATGATCATGTATAACTCTAATGATGGTTGTCTTTGATCAAAGATAAATAATTACTAAGGCACATATGGAGCACCTCTGCTTCCGAATGGCAAACATGAGGTATGTATTTTTTCTTTCATGATCTTATGAGCCTTATTTTCTGATGGACAATATTTTATCTAAATCAATATTATTATGAAATGGAATTGTAGCTATATGATTATAAAATCATAAGGTTTTTCAATTATACTTTAATTTTTCATATAATTTATGAGATGCATATTTGTATATGTAGTGAAAATACAGTGTACGATAATTTCTTTTCACGATTTTTTTCTTTTAATGCACTTATTTATTTGGCGCAGCTATACGAAACCATTTATTTGCTTAAGTATGAAACTTGATTAACTATAAGTTTCATAGTACGAAAGACAAAGTTGAATATGTATGGGAAATAGATTGAATATTGTAACGTGTTTTGCTATGTCAACTTTAATTTTATCTTAACTTACTAAGTTGACAGAGAAGCCTATCTATGATCCTTGCATTTCAACGTAGTTAAATGTTGCATATAGCTTTCTCTTGTATAGAAATAATCTTTATATAAGTTCTTATTGTTATGCATACGATAATGAAGTGTTCATATTTTTAAAGGTTCAAGTGTGAGTCCCTAAGCATTTTGACGCATTATGATATTTGTTAAGGATAAGACGGTCGATTTAAGTTTCAATGCACCATAAAGGTAAGATATCGCGTTCGAGTCCTGATGCTCCATGATGATAAGAGTTGAGTTTGTTTCCCAATTATCTAACATGTCTTTATATGGATAAGACATTGGCTTGAGTCCCAATGCACCATATTGATATAGTGATGACAAAAGAAAAATAATGTATTTTTCATGAAAAGCATGAAGCTTCTCTCACTTGATCTGCTCCATTCTTGAAGTGAATATGATAGTGGTGCAAAATAAATCAAAATAAAGACACGTGATTGACCAATGAGCATGGGCGTGCCAAAGATCAAAATAACAATAGTCATTATTATGGTATCTATAAAAGGAGAACAATAAGGATTCTCGAATTAATTCTTCAAAAGGTGAATAAAATTTTTACTATCAAATTGGTTTGGAAAAGTTATAAAGCACGTCGCGATAATTATACTTCACTTTTTAAAGAGAATGTGACTTGTAAAAAGTATTGAGAATGCATATTCATTCCTGAAGGTGAATGTAACAATATGTGATAAAAGTAATGAAGAATGACGTGCAATGCATGATTGGATACACACCACAACTCACTCCTAAGGGAGTTTTGAGAGAAAGAAAGATAATAAATATTACTGTGTGATTACATGAATATATCATTGGTCGTGTACATGCGATACGTCAAAAATATTTTGACATGCCTCATAAAAAGTTATTAAAGGAAAACGTAAAGCAAGAACTAATTTTGCTTATGATGATCAACCATGACTATAATAATTTAATTTTTCTCCGTGAATATTTACCATATGGATGGTGAGAAAAAAGTCTTGTCGTACAAAATTAACTAAGAGCTCTGAAAAAGCTAATTCTTTTACTATTCGGCTAAATGAAATTATCTATGCCAATAATGTTGTAGTAAGTCTCAAAATGATTTTTTGAGTTTCAAATATATTAGCAAAAGTGGTTGGTATATTGAAATTATAAGTGAAAGGAAGATTGTCTATATTCATATTACTATACTTATACCGGGTAAATATGAAAGGTTACCCGATTTTTCTTTTATTTGTAATACATATGTACAAGCATGATAATGGAATCACATGCCACGAGCAAACTAGAGGTTTATCGAAATAAATATTAGTTGGCATGACCGGTTCAATTATGATGTAAAAATTAATTGAGAATTCACATTGGCATATATTGAAGAAATAGAAAATTCTTCAGGAATTCTGTTGTGCTCCTTATTCTCATGATATACCAGTCAAAATTCGATTCAATCACTTAAAATCTAGAACGAATAAAAGGTGATATATATATATATATATATATATATATATATATATATATATATATATATATATATATATATATATATGTGTGTGTGTGTGTGTGTGTGTGTGTGTGTGTGTGTGTGTGTGTGTGCGCGCGCGCGCGTGTGTGTGTGTGTGTGTTTGTGTGGGCCAGTCACCTACCACGTGGACCTTTTACTATTATATGAATTTAATAGATGCATCTATTCTATGGTCACATGTGTATTTATTATCAACTTCCAGTTTGGTTTTTTCAATATTGCTTACTTAAATTATTAGAACATAGTTCCAAAATATAAATTATGATGATATTTTAATAATATTGGTTTAAATTCAAGTTGGTTTAGCAGAAATTGTATGCCTTCAGTTATAGCAAAACCATTGGTTATGAAATATATTATTTAACATACAACAACACTTATACACATCTAGCCAAATTATGATAAATTCTCCCTATCACAATTGGTTCAAGGTCAGGAACAAAATAAGTTTTATCTAAAAATGTAAATATGCTATATGATTTTATTATCCCATCACAATGTACAAATATGAGTTCTCAAAGAAGGTTGGGATATGTGTTGGTAATTCCAACATTATGAAGAGAAATTGGCTAGCTGAAAAAGTTATATGCAGAATGAATTAATATTAGTACATCTAGATCCTCATACGAGAAATTGTGAACTTGAAGTTCAAGTGATACTTCATTTGCAAAATATTTTCAGGCGTATTTGCTGACCCAAAGCTAAATATCATATTTCAGTTGTTAATTCTCCAAATAGAATAAAGTCCATGATGGACAGAGTTTATGGAACGCACGAAGCGTAATAAACTAATCGGTTCCAAAAATAAAATTCATTGAAGAAGAAGCGGAGCAAATGTTCAAGATGGTCATAATAAGGAGGTAAGTGCTTTAGAAGAGCACCATGACATAATACTTTATAAGACCTCGTGGGAGAGGCTCAGGTACCTAAAAATTATGAGATAAAGAGATCTCAATAAGTTATATCTTTATTAGGTAACGATGGAATCGATATAAAATGATCATTAACGATATTGTTTATATAATGTAATGCTTAATATTATTAATATTGACGAGGATCTTGAGCTCAAATCTTTCACGGAATTTGGATGGATAAATGATTGGCCGAATGAAAATTATGCAATGAAAATTGGCTTCACCTAAATAATATGAAATTGAACGAATAGAAAATCAAGTCGATAGACATAAAGACGACTTCTGGCATACGGTTTTTCTTATATATCATAGAAATAGTTACATGGAGACAGGTTCTCTTGTGGTGGATAAAATTATTTTTCAGGTTATAGTATGGCAATATATGAAAAGTTTGATATACATATAAAAAAAAATCCTTGAAGGACTTAAACTATTCTGAAGCATATAGAGGTTCCCGAAAATTTGTTAAACAAAGCTTTAGCAATCCATGTATGACATATATGATTTATTTTTGTGTCTTAGTGCATTGGGTGCACATATGTTTCTTGCTAGAACCTTGAGTATAACGTTATACTAGCAAAATATATTAATTAGTAATATATTATAAGAGAATCATTGATAGATTTGTTTATTCTAACAAATATTGCCAAGATTTTGTTGGTTATGCAAATACATGCATTTTTCTAAAGTTCGTTCTTCAAACAATCTATTTGCATGTGAGAGTACTTTTATATTATCATTTTACAAGATAGTTAATTATTGCTAATTATTCTATTCATACCAAGATAAGCAACCGATAAAGCAAGGGACTCAACACACAATAGACGTGTAACTTCTCTTTTAAGAGAAGATTCCAACAATACTGAAGATAATGTTGTTTGCTTAAGTCACGACCCGAATTTCCACGATCGGGACCGTGTTGGCATCTAACATTGAATTCGCTTGGAAATCCAAAGTTACTGATTATTTTATCTTTTTCCTTTATCTTTAAAAATTTACTAGATGATATAAGAAAATCAGCGAAAATCAAATGCGGAAGAACAAAATATAAACAATTTAACTTAATGCTAGTATGGAATCCATAATAAAACTTCACCCAAAACTGGTGTTATAATTTTACGGACTATCTATTAATACTACAAATGGTGGTCTGAACAAAGAAATACAAATCTGTCTCAGAAATAGATAAAAAGAAAAGAATCAGGATAGAAAAGGACACCAAGGCATGCAGACGCTTGCAAGACTACCTCGGGTCTTCAATGAACTGAAGGCAGCAACCTCGAACTACGGTCCTTAGGATAAAGTATCGTGATCTGCACAAAAAATGCAGAGTATAGTATCAGTACAACCGACTCCATATACTGATAAATGTCGAGTCTAACCTCGGCGAAGTGGTGACGAGGCTAAGACACAACAAACATCATAACATGTGCAATTAAACAATATCTTAAAAAATAACAATAATAGAAGCTAAATAGAAATTAACGGGAAGGGGCAACATGCTATAATGGATACTAGAATAAGGAAACACAAAAGTAACAGAAGAGAAATAATTAAGGCACTTGAACCGATAACAACAATAAATCACAGCAAACAAAAAATAATGCACGGCATCACCCTTCGTACTTTTACTTTCAATCCTCACCATGCAATCAATAATAAAAATGTGTATGACATCATCCTTCATGCTTATCTCTCTTCACCATGTGAATATTAGAAATGTACACGGCATCACTCGTTGTTCTTTATCTCTCTTCCTCACTATATGCATAAGTATGAATGCGCATGGAATCACCCTTAGTGCTTTTTCGCTCTTTCCTCACCCAAATAGTAGAAACAAAAACAAACCGGCAAGGGAATCAACAATAAAAATAAATAAATCCCAGCAAGGGAATCAACTATAAACAATCTCGTCCCAACAGTTGACTTCACAAATAAATCTCATCTTGAGCCAATACTCAACAATGGACAAATACCAAGAAAGTATCATAAGTCTTGTTCAACATGGATAATCATCAATTTAGCCATATATAGTACATAATAAGAATTACAACGATCATATTATAAGACTCACGGGCATGCTCGACACCAATGTACAGATACTCGTCACCACACCTATACGTCATACACAATACTAACACGTAGCAAAAAAGACACTACACTTATTCCCTCAACCTAAAAATTGTAAAAATGGTAATTTCAGTGGATTAGAAGGTTAGTATAGGTCTTGGATAAAAGGAATCTTACATGAAACTGATTTGTAAACTCCTAGAACATTCTAGATGGGGTTCCAATCAGATTTTTAAGATTACAATGTAATAACTTGGCTAACAAGATAAGAATTGAGGGACTAACTAATAAAATCTGAAGAATAAGAGAAAGACTAAAGGGAAAACACAAATAAAAGGGTTTCCCTAAAGCTTTGGTTATAAAAAGGCATCTTAATGCGCTTCATTCACAAGTTTAGAGGTCTGAAAGTCCTGAAAACATTCCCTAAACTTTCAAGGGACTCTAAAAATCCTATCAGTAAAAATATTCCAAAAGTTCAATCCCTGCAATTAAAATTCAAAACAAAAATAAAAAATGCTATTTAGTCTGAATATATGAGAGTTTTCATTTAACAAATTATGTCATTTAGAGCTTCAAAACAAATAGAAAATTCTAAAAAATACCACCGAAGGTTAAGTTAATTTCAAGGTCTTGTGTTGGATTTGCATCATTTAGCTTAGGTTTGGTTGCTAATATTTTCTGGAGGTTTCCTGGTTTGGTTTCATGTATTTTTAAGGTCAATCAAAGGATGTTTTTTGGGTTATTCTGGGTTGATGTAAATCTTGTTGTCAAATTGAGCCTATTGTTGTGTTTGTTGTTGATTTTCAACTACTGACGGCTCGAATTCACTGCTGACTCTTCCTTCTTTCTCCTTTGCTTCATTCCAGGTATTTGCTTCATCTCCAATGGCCAAAGACTAAGGAATTTGTAATGAATGTTATAATTTAAAGTCACATGATGATTTGTGTACTCGAGTTGTTTGAATTCTTTTGCATTTATGTGGATATTGTTCACCTGACAAACTGAGAACCACGCCAATTTATTAGTTTACTTGTGTGTGCAGTAGTGTCATGCTAGATTGTGTAGTAGCAACATCTGGTCTTTGGTGAATAAGGAATTCAAATGATTTGAATAATTGGACTGCCTTTTCCTTCATACATTAGCTTGTTTTCAGTTATGAGTATTTTGATTAGTGGAAATTTAAATGAATGCTGACCAAAATAATAGTAGTAGCACACATGTAGTCTTACGATTGATCAAGTGACTGGTTCTGTAATTTAGCTTAACATGAGTTACTTCCAGTGGTATATCGCGAGTCAAGTCGTTGTTAGCCCGTACAATTGTATCTTTAATCTTACTTTTCAATCTATGTATCATGTAATTGGAATGTTTTTTAATAACATCTAGTGTTAAATTCATATGCCACCTGATTGAATTTGGTATTAAGTGGTTTTAATTTACTGCAGTAGATAAGCTCCCTCATGTTTAAATTGACTTCTTGAGTTTGGGTTGTTATAATTCCTAGAGTTAAAATTGATACATGCCCATATTTAACATGGTTAATATACTATTGGACCAGTTACAAGCCCAAAATGCTGGTTACTGGGCTGCTTTTTGCCAATTTCAGTTGGTAACACCAATCTAATTAAGCTCTTAAGAGCCAAATCTTATAGAAAATCCAATATTGTTTTAGATTAACCTTCAAATACTAAAATAAGGTGTCTCGCGCCAAACAAAACTCATATATCACGTGGCCCTCTTTAAATGCTTATAATAAGAAACTTAGATATTCAGGACATGACGTTTAGCGAACATCACGGCTTCCTGGAAAGATAATAACACGTTAGTCGCTTTAGGCGCGTCTTTAATAATTTTACCTTCCTTAGTACTGGTGCGCATTTATTGACCCAAATCTAAATCCCAATGATATTAAAATATGTAAAAAATCATGCGTGCATTTATGTGACGTGGTTCGAGACATGTTTTAATAACGTTACAATTATCTTTAAAAAATTATAATAAAGGCGGCTAGAAGTTAAAGTTGGCACGTAGGTATAAATGCGTTAAAATCAGATAAGAAGCCAAATATAACAATTGAGCGACCGTGCTAGAACCACGGAACTCGAGAGTGCCTAACACCTTCTTCCGGGTTAATAGAATTCCTTACTCAGATTTCTGGCGTGCAGACTGTATACAGAGTCAAATATTCCTTGATTCAGGATTTAAACCGGTGACTTGGGACACCATTTATTATCCCAAGTGGCGACTCTAAAAAACTCTTAAATAAATATATCTCGTTTCAATTGTCCTTTAATTGGAAACCCTCCCTTAACTACGCCCTTCGCAGGGTGTAGAATCCAAAGGAGGTTTGACAGCTCTGGCGACTCTGCTGGGGATCGAACCCAAAATCTCTGGTTCAGGGTTGAGAATTCGATATTGGATGAATTGTTATATTTGTCTTTATTTGGTATTTGATTTTCATACGTCTTTGGGCTTGATGTGCTAAATGTTGCTTTTACCGCTTTGATGTTATTTGGCTGTATATAATTGCCGCAAAACCCTTCTCTTCTCACCTCTGAGGATGTGCTCGCTTGTCGAGACTCCTTATTCTGTTAGTGTCATACCTGAAAATAAGAAAGAGGCTCGGACAAGTTACAAAGCCGGATGGCCTTTTGGTTCCCGGTACATAGCCCCCTCCTCGACTCGCGTTGTCTGCTCGGGTTCACAGTCTAGAACATATACCCATGTTTTGAACCTAGAATAACTCAGCCTCATGCTGGATCCCTAGTAGGAATGTTTATGTGCATCATGCATTTGACTTAGGGGACTCAACACAGGAGTTGGGTCTGTCTAGGACAGGTATACCCAAAATGATGGACCATCTTGGTGCATTTTTGCGTGATACTTGTGCATTAATTTCAGCTTTTGCATGCTGACCGACTCATGAACATGGTGTTCAAAGAGCTTTGTTTATTTCCGAACGTGCAGTTGCCTCCAGATTTAAAGGTGCCTAAATTTGACATATATGATGGACATGGCAATGCGGTCGCGCATTTAAGGGGTGGTTTTGTAGCAAAATGAGAGGAGAAGGGAGAAAATATGAATTGCTAATGGCATACTTCAGCCAAAGTTTAAGTGGGTCGGCATTGGAGTGGTACACTCGGCAGGATCACAATTGGTGGTATACTTGGGATGATCTTGCATAAGCATTTGCCTTTCACATTCAATATAACCTCGAAATTGTCCCGAATCGACTACCTTTGACAAAACTGGAGAAGAAACACAACGAGAGTTTCAGGGAATACGGTTTCTGGTGGAGAGAACAAGCAGCCAGGGTTGATCGTCCAATGAAGGAGAGTGAGATGGTGGATTATTTCCTGCAATCTCTAGAGCCTACCTATTTCGGTCATCTGGTATTGGCGGTAGGTAAATCTTTCAACGAGGTAGTTAAAATGGGGAGTATGGTCGAGGAAGGCCTCAAAACCAACAAGATCATGAGCTACTCTGCAATCAAGGTGACCACTCACGCCATCCAGGGTGAAGCCGGGGGAACATTTGGAAAGAAGAAGAAGGAGGAAGTAGCAACGGCTAAGTCGAGAACTTGGTTCAGACCTCGGACCCCATCAAATTATACCCAACCCCATCCTCACCACCAAACATACTGACACACTCCATACAGCCCACCACAACATTACTATCCACTGTTAGAACCTCGCTTCTCAGTCCATCACGCACAAGCATATACCCAACCTCCCGCCCATGCATAATGGCGTGCACCAGCCCCACAAAATACCTACCCAACTCCACAAAATCATTACCCACCTCAAAGAGCCAATCAACAACCCCCGAAACCCGCCTTTCAAGCCAATCCAGTTTTGATAAATGAGAGGGTACAGAAGAAGAAAACATTCACTATATTGGGAGAATCCTACACTAGTTTGTTCCACCGACTGCAATAACTGGATATGTTGATATCAATCAAAGGAAAATACCAAACCCTCATCCGAAGAATATAGATTATTCTTTAGCTTTGAATATTGTTCCGGTACACCGGGTCATGATACAAAAAGTTTTGGCATTTGAAGAATGCTATTTAGGAACTTATTGACTCCCACCAGATTGAAGTGCAGGCTCCAGAGACACCCAACATTAACTAAAACACATAGCCGGTTCATCATGAGGCCAACATGATTTAGATCGCGAAAAAAGGGGACAGTCTAAAAGGCCCTCACAGACAGTAATGATGATCAAATCCAGCAAAGTCAAGCCAATTGCGATTATAAGCAGTGAGAAGTCAGTGATCAAGTCAAAGGAAATAGACAGCAAACTTGTTGTGGTCTAAGGGAAGGCATCATGCATGGTTGCACCAAAACAGGAACAGGCAAAAGTGATATTACACGGAGCAGCTAGAGAACCCGTTGTAGTTGTGGAAGGTGCTCGTGTAAAGCCCGTCATTGTAAAACAAGTAATCCAGCCGCCGGTCATCAATAGCAAAGTCGTTCCTTGGAGATACGAACAAGCAATAGTGATGTACAAAGAGAATGAGGTTAGGGAGGAAGTTTGTGAATCCCGGGGTTTGACTTGATCAGGGAGATACTTCGCCCCTGAGGAGTTGAGAAAAAGCAGGATCCCTATGGAAAACCCAGAATCGGTGAAGAAAGATGTATCAGAAGAAGAGTCAGAAGAATTCTTGAAGAAAATTATAATGCATGACTACTCCATCATAGAGCAATTGAGAAAAACAGCAGCTCAGATATCCTTACTGTCCTTACTAATCAATTTAGATGAACACCGCCGGGCGCTGATGAAGATTTTGAATGAAGCCCATGTCCCTGACAAGATAACGGTGAATTATTTGGAGAAGATTGCAAACAAGATATTTGAGGTAAATCGGGTCACTTTCTCGGACGATGAACTGCCCATGGAGGCACTGAGCACAATCGGGCCCTTTATTTGACTGTGAAATATGAAGATGATGTGGTCACCCGAGTTCTAGTTGATTGTGGGTCCAGTGCAAATATTTTTCCACTCTCCACATTAATCAAGCAAAATGTGGGGAATGAAAGGGTCGACAAGAAAAACATTTGTGTTTGGGGGGTTCGATGGCAGAGGCAAAGAATCAGTAGGGGATATAGTGTTGGAAGTGACAATAGGGCCCGTTGAGTTCACTATAGAATTTCAAGTGCTAGACGTGGTATTTTCTTATAACCTGTTGTTGGGCACGCCTTTGATTCATGCAGCCAAGGCAGTGCCATCTACTTTTCACCATATGGTTAAATTTTAATGGGACAAGCAAGAGATTGTGGTGCACGGTGGAGATAGTCAGTGTGTTTCAGCTGATGCCATCGTACCTTTTATTGAATCTGAAGACAGCAAAGGTCCATGGGTGTACCAGGTATTAGACACACTATCAGTTAAGAAGATCTGGGAAGGAGGAGTTGTCACAACTCCAAGGATAGAAACCGCATCAGTCATGGTGGCTTAAGAAATGTTGAAAAACGGTTTCATGCCCGGCAAAGGGTTGGTCGCTTCTCTACAAGGCATCGACAACCAGTGTCTCTCCACAAAAATGTAGACACTTTTTGTATAGGGTTCAATCCTACAGTTACGGACGTAAGACGATCCAGAAAGTTAAAGCAGAAGGCCTGGGCCTTCCCAAAGCCCACCCCAAAGTTGTCCAGATCATTTGTCAAGCCCAGTATTAGAAGTGCCTAGTGCCAAAGATTCCCGGTTCGTTGATCGATGCGGATGGGGATTTGGATAAGGGATTTTAAAGACTATTCAATGAGGTAAACATGGTCAAGGCAGGAGAGGGATCGAGCAGGGCAGATGTGCAGTTTGTGGGAGCATGCGCAAAAGTCAACAACGGGGAAGTCACTCCTCTTCAACCCGCAGGGAGTCGTGGTAGTCACTTTGATTTTTCTTTCAGTTTAGCTTAGATTAGCTCCAGAGTTGTTAATTCAGTTGTTATTTCCGTCCATTTGGATGTGTAAACTCGCTTATCTTTTGAGTCTAATGAATTGCAATTTCCTTTCCAGTAATGCTGATAGTTCCCATTTTTCTTTTCTTCCTTTTCTTTTCTCTTTCGTACTGTTATTTTTATGCTGATTCCAATGATGTGACATTCATATGGACTTTTCGGCCCAGTCTTAAAAATCGGTCTAGTTTAGAAATAGTAATTCAGGAAATAAAGCATGAGGATGAGCCAGAGTATGACGAGGAAGGAGAATGGGATGAAACTAGCAAAGCGTTGAGCCAATTTGAGGAGAAACCCAAACCAAACCTGAGCGATACAGAGGCAGTCAATTTAGGGAGCCACGATAACATTAGAGAAAACAAAATAATTGTTCATCCGGAGTCACAGCTTAGGAAAGAGATAATTGAAGTACTGCTCGATACAAAGATGTCTTTGCATGGTCTTACAATGACATACCCAGATTAAGCACTGATTTGGTGGTTCAATAATTGCCCACCGACCCAGCCTGTCCTACCGTCAAACAAACGTTGAGAAATTTTAAAACTGATGTGAGCGTAAAAATCAAAGAGGAAGTGACCAAGCACCTTGAGGCAAGAGTTATCTGAGTCACACGATATTCCACCTGGTTATCTAAGGTTGTGCCCGTACCAAAGAAGGATGGTAAAACTAGGGTGTGTGTCGATTATCGTGACCACAATAAAGCATGTCCGAAGGATAACTTCCCCCAGCCGAACATTCACATATTGATTGACAATTGTGCGAAGCATGAGATCGGGTCGTTCTTGGATTGTTACGTAGGTTAACGCCAGATCTTAATGGATGAAGAAGATGCGGATAAAATAGCATTCATCACGCCATGGGGTACATATTGCTATAGGGTCATGCCTTTTGGTTTGAAAAATGCCAAGGCGACATACATGAGGGCAATGACAACCATTTTTCACGATATGATACGTATGGAAATTGAGGTCTATGCAGATGATGTGATTGTGAAGTCCAGAATGCAATTCGATCATGTCAAAGACTTAAGGAAATTCTTCCAAATTCTCCGCAAGTATTAATTTCAAACTCAACCCGGCAAAATGCGCATTTGGGGTACCCTCAAGGAAGTTTCTAGTGTTCATAGTTAGTCGACGAGGCATTGAACTAGATCATCGAAGATCAAAGCTATACAGGAACTACCACCACTGAGGACAAAACAGAGGTGATGAGTCTATTGGGAAGATTGAATTACATTAGTCGGTTCATTGCTCAGCTCACAAACATCTGCGAGCTCATCTTTAAGTTATTAAAAAGGAATGGACGGGAAAGTTCCAAGAGGCTTTTGATAAGATAAAGGAATATTTGTCGAACCCACCGGTGTTGGTTCCGCCAAAAACAGGAAGGCCCTTAATATTATATTTTACAGTCTTAGACAACTCACTTTGATGCGGGTTGGATCAGCACGATGTCACCGGCAAGAAAGAGCCGGCCATATACTACCTCAGCAAGAAATTTACGGCCTACGAGATTAAGTATACTCATCTTGAAAGGACGTGCTATGCCGTGACAAGGGTAGCCCAGAAGTTAAAGCATTACTTGTCATCATATACCACTTATCTCATCTCACGTCTAGACCCATTGAACTACATTTTCTAGAAGCCCATGCCCACAACAAGGCTCGCGAAGTGGTAAATCTTGCTAACTGAGTTTGACATTGTCTGCGTGACTAGGACTGCCATGAAAGCACACCCATTGACTGATCACTTAGCTGAAAATCCGATAGATGAAGAATATGAGCCCTTAACCACATATTTCCCGGACGAGAAAATGATGCATATTGATGAAATGGAACGGGGTGAGAAATCGGGATGGAAATTGTTCTTCGATGGGGCTGCCAACATGAATGGCGTCGGGATATGAGCACTGTTCATTTCTAAAGAAGGGCATCATTACCCAATCACAGCTCAACTCGGTTTCTATTGCACCAACAAAATGGTAGAGAATATGAGGCATGTATTTTGAGTTTGAGATTAGCAGCAGACATGGGTGTCCAGGAAGTCTTTCTATTCGGAGACTCGGACCTTCTGGTACACCAAATTCAAGGGGAGTGGGAAACGAGATATTTAAAGCTCATACTATACCGGCAATTCTTGCATGATCTTTGTCAACGATTCTGGTCAATACAGTTCAGGCACATCCCCAAAGTTCACAATGAGGTTTCTGATGCCTTTGCTATTTTGGCGTTAATGTTACATCATCCGGATAAGTCTTATGTTGACTCGATTCATATCTAGGTCCATGATCAACACGCTTATTGCAATATGGTGGAAAAGGAGCTTGACAGTGAGCCTTGGTTCCATGACATCAAATAATATATCAAGATTGGTGTGTACCCGGCACAAGCCATGAGTGACCAGAAGAGAACAATCCGTCATTTGTCTAGTGGTTTTTTCTTCAGCGAAGAGATATTATACAAAATAATGCCGGATCTTGGTTTATTAATACGCGTAGATGCTAGGAAGGCGACAACCATCATGAATAAGGTGCATGCTAGCATCTGCGGGCCACACATGACTGGATATGTTTTGGAAAAGAAGATTCTCAGAGCGGGATATTATTGGCTCACTATGGAACGGGATTGTATCAGTTTCATGCGCGAATTCAATCAATGTCAGGTGCATGGAAACTTGATTCAGTTTCGGCCATCTGAGTTGCATACGATGTCTGCATCATGGCCTTTCGTTGATTGGGGCATGGACGTCATCGGGCCTATAGAGCCGGCAGCTTCTAACGGACACAAGTTCATCATGGTTGCTACTGACTATTTAACCAAATGGGTTGACGCCAAGACTTTCAAAGCAGTAAACAAGAAAGCAGTAGTCGACTTCGTACGTGCAAATATTATTTGTCCGGTTGGGATCCCCAAGATTCTCATCACTGATAATGGGACAAATCTCAACAGTCACTTGATGAAAGAGGTACGTCAGCAGTTCAAGATTACACATCGCAACTCCACCCTGTACCGCCCCATGGCGAATGGAGCGGTCGAGGCAGCCAATAATAACATAAAGAAGATACTTCGTAAAATGGTAGAAGGGTCCAGGCAGTGGCATGAGAAATTACCGTTTGCACTGTTAGGCTATCGCACTACCATCCGTACCTTGGTTGGGGCAACCCCATATTTTTTTGTATATGGCACAGAATTTTTAATCCCAGTTGAAGTTGAAATCTCCTCCATTCGGATCGTGGCTGAAGTAGGAATCGACGACGAATAATGGGTTAAAACTCGTTTGGAGCAATTGAGTTTGATTAATGAGAAAAGATTGGTAGCAGTGTGTCACGACCAGTTGCATCAACAGAGGATGGCCAGAGCATATAACATGAAAGTGCATCCAAGAAAGTTTGAAGTGGGTCAATTAGTGTTGAAACGGATCCACCCTCATCAGGACGAAGCAAAGGGAAAGTTCGCTCCAAACTGGCAAGGACCGTTTATCGTGTCAAGAGTGCTTTCCAATGGGGCATTGTATCTAACAGATGAGGAAGGAAAATTTGTAGAAATGGCTATCAGTTCAGATGTAGTCAAAAGATATTATGTATGACTTTCTTTTGTTTGAATCATTGTCTATACTTGGCGTTTGTTTGTACTAGGCATGTTTTAGATATTGAAATGATGAAGGCATTTTATTCAGCTATCCAAATACTTTACCCTTTGTTAACCATCTTCACTTCAATTATTTTCTTGAATACCCCTCTTTTAGAATCAGTAACGAAAGTCAGAAGCGCAATCATAAGAAGACAGTGAAAGGACAAGAACGAAAAGAGAAAAGAAAGCAAAATAAAGAAAGAAAAGAAAAAGAAAGAAAAGAAAAATAAAAGAAAAAGAAAATAAGAAAAGAAAGAAATAAAAAGAAAATAAAATAAAAAAAAGAGAAATAAAAGAGAAGAAAATGAGAAAAGCAAGAAAAGAATAACAGAAAGAGAAGAGGAAAAGGAAAACAAACAATAGTAAAAGTAAGGAATCAGTAGGAACTCCGTTTGACCCTATTCCTTTTAAGGATACGCATGCAGCCTCAGAGCTCGGTCATATTTGAATAAAATCCAAAGGCCCCAAGCAAGAAACTGGGGCAGAAGTTGCGCTCGTTATTATAAATTGGATTCCGAAAGTTATAAATTTTGAACCCATAAGAGTGTCTTTTGAGCCCTTTATACCCTTTTCTTTCTAACCTTCATCCAAAATCCTACGTTACAGTGCAAAGAAAGACCTTATGATCAATCTTTGAGAGATGCCGAGGCAAGCAAAGAAAGATAGATCGTACCCTGGGACGGCACTCTAGTTCAAGTGGAAAAATGATAAAAAAAATAAGAGAGCCTTATTGGTGAAAATCCTCGCGGGCACCGTACGGCGATGCGAGTTGAGAGAAATAAAAGTGAGAGAGTCTCATTGGTGAACTCCTTCATGGGAACCATGAGGCGAAGGAAAGGCAAGAAGCAACAACTCGAAAAGGGTTATTGGTGGAAATCCGTCCAGAACATTGGAAGGCAAGCAAAGCTAGGGTTTGGTTGGAGGAATTAGGTTAGAAATGGTCACAACAACAAAAGCATGGAAAAAGAAGGCTGGTCATCGGGACAAACTGGGTTGACTAGGACGAAGAGCATGTCATGATCATTAAAAAAAACCAACTGCTCTCCCTCATATAAGTTTCCTTTCTCTTCCTTTTAACAGTCAGTAAATGTGGAATTCTTTACAATAAAACAGTTCTAAGTCATTGCATTTCATTTTCCTTTCAAGTCTCTAAATTTTGGTTTAAGCCAGCGAGAGAGAAATTCCAAAGCTTACTACCAGCTCCAAAAGGTACGAAGCACATGCATCTAGAACGTAACAAAGGCAACAAAGGTTGAAACAGTAGAGGGAGGGATTCACAAAAGCTTCAACAATAAAATTAAATCGAAAGGCAAGCGTTTGGCAAAGTGAAGGGCCGCGATACAAAGATGGGAAGCAAAGTAAAGCCATAAAGGTATGGGGGCCGGCCAACTAACTCAGGCAACTCATCATCAACAGGGAAATTTAAACAAAATGGAACACGACAGTAAGGAGGCCGCTTCCAACAAGAATGCCGCAAGCTAACCACTGTTTTTCAAACTAAAAAGTTTTCTCTGATTGACACAGGGGCAGAAAATTTCGTAAGATCCTAAGGGAGGCCACTAACAAGGCAAGGCAAGCACAGGGCAGGTATGGTCAAAATCTTAGGGCCCGCCTGCAAGTGGGACCCAATTAAAACTAAAAAGGAACATAGTCTGTCATAAATGTTCTCCCCAACAAGAGTATAATGGGACGAAACTTTAATTAGAAACCCCTAGCAGAGACAGCCGAGAGTTAAAAGGGGCATGCAAGTTGAAATTCTCAAGAACCCTTGGAGATAAAATCCAGTTTAAAACTCAAATAGGTACGGGCACCATGGGCAGGCACAGACACCTTCCCCACTAAGAGTCACTGAAACCCTCCTAAAAATTAATCGCCGAGCAGAAGCAACAGGAAGTTAGAATTGGCATTTAATCTGGAACCCTCAGGACCTTCCCAAAAAATAGGACTTAGCCTAAAACACAAAAAAGCACGGGTAACTTGGGCGGGCACAAATATATCCCCAACAAGAGTCGTCAGAACCCGTTTGAATAACGGGACGTAACTCTAAATACTCACCCCTAACAGACACATTTTCTCATCGAATTAAGAGTTGTCAGGACCCGCCTGGATAATGCGAAGTAGTTTTAATCGCTAGTCACCAGTAGATCCCCAGCACACATATCTCATAACAAGACATAGTGGAAAATAATACCTTTTGAGAAACATATAATAATCTCAAAGTTGTAATCAGCTAAGAATTGTCAGGACCCCCCTGGATGATGAGACTCAGCTTAGATTTAGAGATATTTGTTAAAGGGATTTGATTAGCACTCACAGATCCGCCCAGCATCAAACTGGGGCAGAAAGATTTCTTGTGTTTTGTTTGTTTTGTTGTGATCAGGTACACAGGAAGCAATATCGGGAAATTTTTTTCAAGATGCAAGTTTTGGTAATCAGGCGTCCACCTGTTTGAACGAAGGAATATTTTTCAAATTTCAAGCTTTGGTAATAAAGCACCCACCTGTTAGAACAAGGAGAATATTTCAAGATTCAAGTTTTGGTAATCAGGCGCCCACCTATCAGAACAAGGGAATATTTTTGAAGTTTTGGCAATCAGGCGCCCACCTGTTAGAACAAGGGAATAATTTTCAAGTTGCAAGTTTTGGCAATCAAGCGCCCACCTGTTAGAACAAGGAATATTTTTGGAAGTTTTGGCAATCATGCGCCCACCAGTTAGAACAAGGGAATATTTTTCAAGTTACAAGATTTGGTAATCAGGCGCCCACCTGTTAGAACAAGGAAATATTTTTCAAGTTGCAAGTTTTGGCAATTAGGCGCCCACCTATTAGAACAAGGGAATATTTTTCAAGTTTCAAGATTTGGTAATCAGGCGCCCACCTATTAGAACAAGGAAATATTTTTCATGTTTCAAGTTTTGGTAATCAGGAGCCGACCTGTCACAACAAGGGAATATTTTTCATATATTGGTAATCAGGCGCCCACCTACCAGAACAAGGGAATATTTTTCAAGTTGCAAGTTTTGGCAATCAGGCGCCCACCTTTTAGAACAAGGAAATATTTTTCAAGTTGCCAGTTTTGACTATTAGGCGCCCACCTGTTAGAACAATGGAATATTTTTCATGTTGCAAGTTTTGGCAATCAGGCGCCCACCTATTAGAACAAGGGAATATTTTTCAAGTTTCAAGATTTGGTAATCAAGCGCCAACCTATTTGAACAATGGAATATCTTACAAGATTCAAGCTTTGGTAATCAGGCGCCCACCTGTTAGAACAAGAGAATATTTTTCAAGTATCAAGATTTGGTAATCACGCACCCAACTGTTAGAACAAGGGAATATTGTTCAAATATCAAGCTTTGGTAATCAGGCGCCCACCTGTTAGAACAAGGGAATGTTTTTCAAATATTAAGCTTTGGTAATCAGGTGCCCACCTGTTAGAACAAGGGAATAATTTTCAAGGTGTCAATCTTTGGTAATCAGGCGCCCACCTGTTAGAACAAGGGAATATTTTTCAAGTTTCAAGATTTGGTAATGAGGTGCCCACCTATTAGAACAAGGGAATATTTTTCAAATTTCAAGCTTTGGTAATCAGGCGCCCATTTGTTTGAACAATGGAATATTTTTCAAAGTTCAAAATTTGGTAATCAGGCACCCATCTGTCAGAACAAGGGAATATTTTTCAAATTTCAAGATTTAGTAATCAGGAGCCCACCAATTAGAACAAGGAAATATTTTTCAAGTTGCAAGTTTTGGTAATCAGGCACCCATCTGTCGGAAAAAGGGAATACTTGGCACCCTGAAGCTGATCAAAAAAATCATGAATCCTCGGCAATGGATACTTGCTCTTGATGGTGACTTTGTTAAACAACAAATAATCTATGCACATCCTCATCGATCTATCGTTCTTCTTAATAAACAACATTGGCGCACCCTTAGACGACACACTAGGTCTATAAAGCCTTTATCTAGCAAGTCTTGCAACTGTTCTTTCAATTCCTTCAACTTTGGCGGGGCTATACGATATGGTAGAATAGAAAAAGGATGAGTGCCATAAGCCAAACCAATGTAAAAGTAAATATCCTTATCGGGTGGCATTCGCGGCACGTCTGCAAGAAATACCTTTAGAAACTCACGAACGACCGGCACAGAATCTATAGAAGGAACCTCAGCACTAGAATCACAAACATACGCCAAATAGGATAAAAATCCCTTATCAACCATACGCTGAACCTTTATATATGAGATAACCCTGCTGGTAGAATGACCAGGAGTCCCTCTCAACTTTAGACGAGGAAATCCTAGCAATGCAAAGGTCACGGTCTTGGCATATCAGTCCAATATAGCATAAGGAGATAACCAATCCATCTCAGAAATGACATCGAAATCCACAATATTGAAAAGTAGGAGATCTATGCTAGTCTCAAGACCCCTAATAAAAACCACACACAAACAATATATATGATCTACCACAATAGAATCACCCACCAGTATAGACACATCTACAAGAGCACTCAAAGAATCACGAGGCACAACCATAAAAGGGCAACAAATATGACACATAGGAATATGTGGACCCTAGATCAAATAGAACTGAAGCATCTCTACTGCAAATTTATACCGTACCTATGATAACTACATCGGAGGCCTCAACCTCATGTCTGGCGGGAATAGCACAACATCGGGGATGGGCCCCATCACTCTGAACTACATCCATAGGATGTCCTCTAATTGGCTGGCCTCCACCTCTAACTGTCGGACCTCTACCTTTAACGGTCTGACCTCTACCTTTAGCACCTCTACCCCTACCTCTAGCTGGATGAGTGGGTGGGGAACACCCAGTGCTAGAACCATGCAAGAGAACTCTAGTGCTGAGAATTTCTCGAGGCTCGAGGGAAAAATCTAGTAATATGCCTCGTATCGCCACAAGTATAACAAGACTTCGACTGCTAAGACCGCTGACCCTGAAACTGACTCTGACGGCCTTAACAGCTACCCTAAAAACTTTGGAGCGGAGGTGCACTGATATGAGCTGGTGGTGCACTGTAGGGCAACTAATCAGAATACTATATACGAGAACCACGGCCACCTGTAGCATCGTGAGAAGACTGAAGTGCAGACTAAAATGGCCTGGAAGGATAGCCTCTACCAAATGAATCCCTACCTCTAAACAAGGCGCCATTGAAATTGTAAGAATGACTAGGCCTCTTATCAGTCCCCTGACAGCTCCCTTGAGTTAGAACCATCTCAACCTGCCTGGCCACATTATTCGTATCCCAAAAAGAAATCTTGTTCCATGTCTCCTCAATCATCTACAATCTAATAGGCTGAGTGAGTCCCTCAATAAACCTCTTTACCTTCTCTCTCGGCGGGAGTATCAGAAGAGCATTACGATCCAAATCAATAAACACCATCTTATATTGGGTGAAAGTCATAGAACCCTACTGAAGACGCTCGAACCACATACGGTACTCATCTCTTTAAGTGACATAAAGGAATTTCTCGAGAAATATCAGCGAGAGATGGTCCCAAGTGAGAGCTAGTGACTCAACTATTCTGGCCAAACAATAATCTCTCCACCATTTCTTGTCGGATCCTGACAGATAATAAGCAGCAAAGTCGACCCCATTCCATGTTCTGTGAAACCTCATGACAGTTGTCCAAGTAATCCTGGGGATCCTCCGAAGATGAATTGCTAAAGGTAGTAGTGAAGAGCTTGGTGAACCTGTCCAATCTCCATAAGGAATCTGAAGACATAGCTAACCCACTAACGATCTGAACTGCAACACTCGATGGGACTACCTCAACTGGCTAAGCTGTTGGAGTCTTAAGCTGGGGAGCCATCTGCTCCGCCGTGCGAGTAGCAGGAGTTTGTGCTCCTCCCCAGCCTGAGAGACGGTTAGTGCTACAGGAAGTATGCATGCCTGAGTGACTCTCTCAATAAGGCACACTAGACGAACCAGAGCATCCTAGAGTACCTAGGTAACGATGAACCCATCTGGAACCTGAGCTGGGCCTGCTGGAATTGTCTAGGCCGGACCTTTATCATCAAACTCCACCTGAGGCTTCGCCGCTGGTGTTGCTGCTCTAGGCTGAGCTCTGCCCCTGCCTCAGACTCTAGCATGGACTCAGCCTTGTTCGCTACCCCTTGTTGGAGCTGCTGCTAGAGGCTCGGGCTGATGATCAACTGATGAAGCAGTACGTATTCTCGCCATTTACAAAAGAACATAGTAGAAGTTCAATTAGTATTGAGAAATCAAACCGTACGACAGAGATGAATAGAATTGAAATTGTTCCTAACTCTGTAGCCTCTAGGGGATAAGCACAGACGTCTCCGTACCGATCCCTCAAACTCTACTACGCGTGTCCATGAATTGTGAGACCTAAGAAACCTAGAGCTCTGATACCAACTTATCACAACCCGAATTTTCCATCATCGGGACTGTAATGGTGTCTAACATTAAACACGCTAGGCAAGCCAACATTACTAATTATTTTATCTTTTTCCTTTATCTATAATAATTTACCAGATGATATTAGAAAACCAACGAAATCAAATTGTGAAAGAACATAATTTAACAATTTAACTTAATACTAGTACAAAATCCATAATAAAACTTCACCCATAAAAGGTGTCACAATTTTACGGACTGTCTACGAATACTACAAATAGTGGTCTGAACAAAGAAATACAAATCTGTCTCAGAAATAGATAAAACAGAAAGTAGGTAGAGCACTTTCGCCTTTTAAGCTTTGCTTTCTCGATCCACTACTATCTTACTAAAAAAAAAGAACTTCTGAGTTAAGAGAAAGAAAATAAGAAGTAGGATAGAAGGGGATGCCAAGGCTTGCGGACGCATGCAGGACTACCTCGAGTCTATACTAGACTGAAGGAAGCGACCTCGATCTATGATCTGTAGGGTCCAGTACTGGGATCTACATAAAAAGTGCAGAGTGTAGTTTTAGTACAACCGACCACATGTACTATTAAGTTTCGAGCCTAACCTCGACGAAGTAGTGATGAGGCTAGGACACAACAAACATCATAACCTGTGTAGTTAAACTATATCTAACAAAATAATAGTGATAGAAGCTAAACATAAATTAACGGGAAGGGGAAACATGCTATGGGGGTACTAGAATAAGGAAACACAGATGTAATAGAAGCAAAACAATTAAGGCACTTGAACTGATGACGACAATAAATCACAGCAAACAGAAAATGAACGCGCAGAATCACTCTTGTGCTTTTACTCTTAATATTCACCATGCAATCAATAATGAAAATGTACACGGCATCACCCTTCATGCTTTATCACTCTTCCTCACCATGTGAATATTAAAAATGTGTATGGCATCACCCTTCATGCTTTATCTCTATTCCTCACCATATGCATCAATATAAATGTAAATGTGCGCGGCATCACCCTTCGTGCTTTATCATTCTTCCTTACCATATCCATAAGTATGAATGTGCATGGAATAACTATTCGTGTTTTATTGCTCTTTTCTCACCCAAACTGAAATAAAAACATCCCGACTATGGAATCAACAATAGAAATAAATACATCCCAACAAGGGAATCAACAATAGAATTAAATACATCCCAATAAGGGTGTCATTTATAACCATTATCGTTCTAACAGTTGCCCTTACAAATAAATCTCAACTTGAGACAATACTCAACAATGGACAAATACCAAGAAAATATCATAAGTCTTGTTCAACATGGAGAATCATCAAATCAGGCATAGATAGTACATAACTTTAATCACAACGATCAAAATATAAGTCCCACGGACATGCTCGACACCAACATATAGATAGTCGTCACCACACCTATGCGTCTTACACAACACTAACATGTAGCAACAAAAAAAAAAAACAACCACTAGTCCCTCAAGCTACGGTTAGACTAAACACTTGTGTCGAATTACACGATCAAACTCAAGCCTCAAATACCACTTTTCCTATAGATTCCACCTCTAATTCACTTTTATCTAACCATGATTAACTAAGACACATCAATAAAGGCTAATGAATTAAACTCCAATGTGTAATTATATGTTCCCCAACATTTTTCCCAAAAAGTCAAAAATCAACCCCGGGCCCACTTGGTCAAAATTCATGGTTTGGACCAAAACTCGGTTACCAATTCACCCACGAGCTCGAATATATAATTAATTTTGGAATCCAACCCCAAATAGATCTAAATTCCCAAATTGATAAAATCTCTAATTTTCCAAAAATCCCTAATTCTACCATGAAAGAATAAGATTTAGGCGTAGAAATCTAATGAGTGTTGATGGAAAATGAAAGAAATGAGTTCAAGAACACAAACCTATGATTTGGTGTCAAAATTTATCTTCAAAAATTGCCCAAGGACGGACTCTATGGAAGGAGATATGAAATATTAAAGAAATCCCGACCTAGGTTCTATTCTAAAATCACTTGATAGACATTCTTCGCATTCGTGAAGGGTCTGTCGTGTTCGTGATGCTTTGTGGCAAGAAGGGCCTTCGCGTTCGCGGTGATTTGGCCCCCTTGACCATCGATTCATGGGCCTAGGACCGCGTTTGTAAAGTGAAACTCAGAGACCCGCTCAACCCCCCTCCATTACGCTACGCGTTTGCGTATGGCCCGTTACGCTCGCGAATAGTACTCTCTCTAGTGCTCCGCGTCCTGGACCAAGGCCTCACGTTCGCGTAGAAGAAAACCCTTCCCCAGCCTAGTTTGCACTTTTTATTCACGAGAGTGGCTTTCGAATGCAAAGCACATAACATCAGAACACCAGAACCAGCAATACAATAGAAATTCCTAAGTCGAAAACATCCCGAAACCTATCTGAAATGCACCTGAGCCTTTAGGGCTCCTAACCAAATATGAAAACAAGTCTAATAACATCATACAGACTTACTCGTGCTATTAAATCACTAAAATAACATCTAGAACTACGAGTTTAGTATTAAAATCAATGAAAAATCTCAAGGACTCTTAAAGTTTTTATTTTCACAACTGAGGGTCCGAATTACATCTTATGAATTCTGATTCTTACCAAATTTTACAGACACAACTTAAATACCTTATTAAACCTTAACCAGGCTCCAGAACAAATATAGAGGCCCGATAACCTCAAACCCGAACATCGCTAAATTTTCAAAAACTCTTATAGTTTTCAGTTAAATAATTTTTTTCAAAAATTTACTTTTTTGGTTAGGGACCTCAGAATTCAATTCTGGGCATATGCTCAAGTCCCATATTTTTCTACGGACCCTTCGGGACCGTCAAATCACGAGTACATATCCATTTATCCAAAATATTAGTCAACTTAATTCAATTTAAAGTCAAAATTATCATTTTTCTCAAATTTTCATACAAGGGATTTCCGGAACCACGCCCAGACTATGCATGTAAATCGAGATAAAAAATAAATGAGGTCTTGAAAGCCTCGGAATACCGGATTGGGTTCTAAAATATGAGATAACCTTTTGGGTCATCACATCTAATCTTAATTGGAAGAAGGATATATTGAAGGCAACAAAATAAAGCACATTTGCGAAATTTCTTTTTAGACATGATCTTCGACAGATTGGTGATATAGACATTCAACAAATTTATTCGATTGATAATTTGGTGTATATGTTCAATGAATCATTACCGACTCAATATTTGAGAAGCTGGTATACGGGATTGGAACGCTTCATTTCCGAAAAGTAAAGTGATGTTTTCATCAGGGGGAGTAAGATATGCACTACACCCTAATTCCTTAGTTGAGATTTTATTCCATTGATTTTCCTAGAAAGGTTTTAACGAGGTAGCAAACAAAGCATATTACAAGATATGTGTTCTCTTTTTTCTATACTAAGATTTTTTCCCACCGAAGGTTTTTTTAGTAAGGTTTTGATGAGGCATATTATTATGGATATCCAAGGGGGAGTGTTATAAAATATAATTATGGTGGATATCCACAACCACCAAATGAGTAATACCCAATACTCTTCCCCATCATCTCCATAACTCTCACTACTCTAATACAGTAATACTTATGGAGTTATGGTTATAATTCTCATACCTCCTCATAATCTCAAATGCTTAATGGCATATTGTTTGCAACAAATCTATGCAGAGAAAAATAAAACTGCAATCACAAATAATTATAAAGAAAAAGGAATTTTACTGATAAATATTACGGGTTACAACTCTATTTATCCCTTGATTCTTCCTCCGATTTATTCGACGTGATTCGAGAGCCTTAACGACTTATTTCTGGAACGTAGGCCTTTAAGCAAAACATATTTGACATCTCTTTGATCTCTTAATGAATATTCCTAGAGTCTCATGGAATTTCAGAGATCTCATATTTGATCTCTTTCTGCATATTCCGAGAGTTTATGGAATTGCTGAGATTTTCGTTGAATGAGTTATGTAGCCTTATTTTTAGGCATAAATTAGCGTTTGGGTGGAGTAGCCACCAAGTAACCCTAACATACTCCTAATATTTCAAGAGTTGTCATGAATTTAGGATTTATCTTGATCTGTTAAAATTTCGGTATCTACACATATTTAAGGAATTCTTTTGGTATACCTCTATGTAGTACTATAAATAGAGGATGAAAAATCATCTTGTAATATACTTGGATACATTGAATAAATAAGAATTTCTCCTCTCTTTCTCTTTACATTCTTATCTATTTGTTTGTTTTATATCATTACTTTGATCAGGTTTCTTAACATTAAGGATAAAGTAATCTTATAAATCCCACCATAATCTTTGATAATATTTATAATTCACAAACAGAGTAACTCACAAATTAATGTAGATAAAATAATATTAATACCAAGTCTCACACTAGGCAAATGCTTCCCGAATATAGAAGCACTTTTGTAAGACCAAAAATAGTTAGGAAAATAACATTTAAGTATTCAATATGTAAGCGTGATTTCGGTACTGAAGCAATAATAACAAAACAATAATGAAGCATACTTTAAAAATAATACTCTACTTCTGGATGTGATCTTTCAAAACCTCGCAAACGTATTCGAAAAGGAACTAAATTTGATACATATAATTTCTTATGAAATTACGAAAGCTTGGACGATTATCCTCTATTTATTACTCCATTTGTCAAGAAATGACTTAACAAAAATAAACATACAATGAACGGAAAGAAGTGATTCACAGAATGTAAATAAAATAGTAGCCGAATTTAATTACATGGTATATGTAATGTACCGAGATTTCACTGAAGCTAAACGATAGGATATTTGTATCGTATAAGCTTTTCTAGATCACTCCTTAAACTTAGTCCCCGGGCTAAATTTCGTCTTAAAAAGTAATTTGATGAAAAAAGATTTGCTGATTAGACGCATGTCTCTCCGTAATTTGCTGATTGGACGCATGTCTCTCTTATTAGACGCATGTCTCTCTGTAATTTGATGAAAAAATTTCGTCTTAAAAAGTAATTTGATGAAAAAAGAATTTCCGACCAATACCTTCTTGGTCGGAAATTCTCAAACCCCCTTTGAAAAGTTTCTAACGCTTGATTAGACGCATGTCTATCTGTATTTAATGCTCCGAAAACGTGTAATCTCACGATTCAACAACAGTTCATGGCCATGATTTTAGCTGCCTATTCCTTTACTTATGCGCTTCAACCTTCTTCTTTTAAGCTTTATAATTTTCTAAACTCTCTCAAACTCTCATTACTCGATTCATACTCTTTTTCCACTTTCTTTAATCTTTCTCATTAGAGAAAAAACCTTACTTCTTTTTTATAACTATGGCCTCCTTTTCCAAAAAATCCAATTCTTCAAAGAACAAAGAAACTATTGATGATGTTGCTTCTCCTACAGTAAGCACTATTATCCCAAGAAGGCTTACTAAAACTAAGGACTTCGAAGAGAAGTACCTTTCTGCTAGCCACTGCACGTGGGTTTTTGGTTCTTATCCTTCTTCCATCCGTCCTTCCAGCACCCCTATTGTGAAGGAAGACTGTGGTTGTCAATATTTGAACATCATCTCTCCTGACCTAGTGGGGAGTGTAACCTTCTTCAAAAAGGGTTTCACGTACGTTTACATGTAACCCTTCACTTTGGTCCTTTCTCATTGATGGGAAACTTGATTCTGTAATTTTGGAATTTTGCTTCCATTACCAAGTCTGCACAAGTAAGCCCTTCTATGTCGCGGATAGTTGCTTGTCTTCGGCATCTATGCCATGAGACGGGGGAAGAGCTATCCCTAGCTCGATTGATGAACATTTATTCCCCAAGATTTTTCGTGGGGGAATGATACACTTTAGTAATCGTGATCGCCATGCTTTGCTCACTAGCATGGACGATGACAATGACCATGGATGGATGGGGTGGTTCGTTTAAGTTTCCACTAAGGACATCATCCTGACCACAACTCCATCCTTTCCTGAATCATGGAACTGTACTTGTAAGTTTAGCATCTGTCTTTCCTTCTAGTTAAAGATTGTCCTATGTTATCGCTAATCCTTCTCCATTCTTTATTTCAGCAACTCGGTGGACACCACCAAGGGTTGAAGGCTCATACCAATAGGTTCAAAAGACTTTGACGTCACTATGCCAAACACCTAGCGATGGAAAGAACTATCCCTTGAATATGGGTGGAAGGCAAAAATTCATTGTAGGTTGAACTTATGTTGTCTTACCTTACGTATAGGAAAACGAGTTAACTTTTCTTTCATGTTTAATTCAGGTCTTCTGCACGGCTCTATAATCGTCCTCCAGGAGGATGGTTTAGCTAATCCTACTGATGCAGCAAGGTTGTTGCATGAGGCATTCACCGGAACGGGTGTCATAGGGCATGCTTTCGGTGCAAATGCTTCCTCTCGGAGTCCTCAGTCGGAGAACAAGCAACAAAAAAGGTTACGTTCTTGCACTACCGAGAGGAAAAAAAAGCAAATAATGTCGTGCCCGAGCCAACCGCAGACACAACGATGATCAATGATAACGGAGGAGCTAGTGATGAGGGGGATTTTTACATAGAAGACGGTGACCTTCATCAGCTCAAGAAAATACTCAATCTGTTAAGCTAGCTACACTAACCGAGGATGACATCCAAGTGCTATAGGAAATGTGATATAGTGGAAGATGTCAACTCTCACTTTCGAGTCCCAGTCGTTGTTCCTATTACTGTGAGGCTGGGTACCAGGTCTCTTCCATGTTCGATTGATAAGAAACCAACAATTAACATTGCTTTTGCTGCAACTGCTTCTCAACCTATAATGATATCAGCCTCATCTTCCTCTTCACCAACTTTTCCTTCGCCACTAGCAACTGCTACATCATCTCCACCAGCCACAATTGTCCGAGTGAAGGATGCCCCTTATCACGACCCAAACCACTGGGCCATGACGGTCACTCAGTGCCTTACTCAACTGAGTACCAGCATAACATATCATTCGTATCATTATATCATAGTTAAATGAGCTAGAAAGGTTGTCATGCGATAACTAAATGAAACACGAGGGAACACTCAAGAAAAGATGACCTAACATGTAATACAAACTTACACATATGACATATGAGACTATAAGGCCGAAATGATCAGTCTTACACTAAATATAGGCCAACAAGGCCATACAAATCATATATATTACATATGTCTACAAGCCTCTAAGAGTAGATAAATACCATAATGGTCGGGATAGGGCCCTGCCATACCAATCAATAGGTCCAAATTATACTGACCAAATAAGTAACACTGGAGCAAATGGAGCGCACCAACACATTCCGCGGAGCTGGTAGCCTACTTGGAGGACTCTCAACCTGCCTACCGAGACCTGCAGCATGAAACGTAGTGCCTTCGGCAAAAAGGAAGTTAATACAAATGATGTACCAAGTATGTAAGGAGTGAAAATAAGTAAATAATAGATATGAGAGAAACATAGAGTAAAAAACTCAACATGTAATTATGAATAACTCTGTGAATCATTATTATTTATGATGTCATCCGTATAAATATGGTACGATGCATAGGTAAATACATTCATAACATCATCAAGCCTCTGAGGGCATCCCATCATATCATCTCGACCATTGTGGGCAAAATCATCAATATATACTAACTGATCAGGTAGTAGTGCATATATAACACGATAACCTTTCCTCATACCCCATACATACACACACACACACACATACACACACACACACACACACACACATATATATATATATATATATATATGTATATATAACTCCATATAGTCATGGGTCAATGTACATATATAAATGAATATAATGCATGAGAAGTACGTCAATAAAATCCCTCGGAAGGCAAAGACCATTATGCCTTTGATTAATATTTATGAAATAAACTTTATCAGCATACGTATTTTCTGAAACCCGTGAACATGTGATAGAACAATAGGTCACATGGGGAATCAAGAACATAGGCATTTCTTGTATTTCTATTAATAGAGTCATTTATCAAAGTGATGCATTTGCTCGTTTCATTTGTATCGTATGGATCATGCCAAAAGGAAAGAAGGGATAGCATTAAAATACTAGAACCAGTTCTCTTGACGATCCCTCTAACGCATGTCTTTTGGAAACACGCCACGGCAGATCGAAGTAGGAAAAAATTCGTATGATGTTCTTGAGAAAAATTGTAGCGTGTTCTCTTAAAATTGCATCTTACACCGCAATTACATAATTTTGTATGAATTTCCTAAAGCCTCACCCATTAATACTGTTGAATATCTCATCATTTATCTTTTTGAAGCCTATCTCCATCTACCTTTAATGGAAAAGGGAGGTTGGTTTTTATCTTATTAAGTGGTCCCACTTTAGAGGATGATTTAGCCAATAAAGCCCCTAAATATGACATGTAGCTCCTAGACAAAGAGTCATTGTTAGATGATTCCCTTGCTGCCATATTTAGTCTTTATCAAGCCTATCCCATAATTCACCTACTAATCAAATAATTAACCAATTACTTATATAATTAAAAATTATCTCAAATTACTTAAAATACTACTTACTTTTAACATATTTTATACACCGTAATATTATGATCATATGGTACCTTGTATGGCACTAGTTCATAAATATCGAGTATTATAGATCGGACCATATTTTTTCCTAAATTAACAAACTTCGACGAAACTCACTTTCTTTAATTCGCTTACTCTCTCACCTTCACGGATTTACTTATCATTTGTTTAAAATAGCATAATACTTATAATCCCCAAATAATATAATTTCTGAGCTTACGTTGATTAACTTACGACAAAACTTTAACGTACGAAAATGCGAGATGTAACATCTCATTTTCGAGTTGTCATCAATTTACTTATGGCTTACTTTCACATACAAAAACATGAGGTGTAACATCATTCCCCCTTTGGAACATTCGTCCTCAAACATTGACTGATGATGCACTTATCATTATCATAACCTATAGTTCTTGTGAATACTTTAGTACTCTTCTTGCCATCTAGGCAACTATTTTGTGAATATATCCAAAGGCAAGGGAATTCCCCCCTTTAGGCCTCTTTCTCACACCATGACTTGTGGCCAGAATCCTTCCAATCTCGTAACTACTGCTACCTTCTATCATGTATCCTGTACGACTTTGACCTTGTAAGTGCGCCTATGCAACCCTTCTCTCCTTCTCCTTCAGTTTTTAGCCAATCTCTAGGTCTCACTTTGCAAACATATACAGAGCTTGGCAAGATGTCCCTCTGGCCATCTATGGGTATATTGAAGTTCTTCGCTCGATACTTTGTTGAACTTATAAATATTGTTATATTTTATTTCATAGATTCGGTGTCACAACCCAAATCGATGGGCCGCGATGGGCACTCGGTGCCTTACTCAACCGAGTATCAACGTGACATATCTTTCTTATCATGCTATCATTGGCAAATGGGCCAAACTGGCTGTCATGAACTAACCAGAATAAGCATAATAGAATACTCAATATAGGACTACCCAACTTGATATAAAAACTTATACATGTGACATACGGGCCTATAAGGCCAAAATGATCACTCGTACATTGAACATAGGCCGACAAGGCCATACTATTTTTTATATACATGACATATGTCAACAAGCCTCTAAGAGTACATAAATTTCATAAAGGTCAGCATAAGGCAGCCCCGCCATACTAATCAATACATAGCCTAATCATACTCACCAAATAAGCAACTCCGGAGCAAGTGGAATGCACCAACATCTTTCGCTAAGCTGATAACTTACTTAGAGGACTCTTATCTTGTCTATAGGGACCTGCAAGCATGAAACGCATCATCCCCAAGCAAAGGGACATTAGTACGAATAATATACCGAGTATGTAAGACACATAAATAAGTACATAAAAGACATGGAAGAAACATGGAGTAAATAACTCAACCTGTAAGTCTGGATAACTAAGTAAATCATGGAATACTTAGTGTCATGTATATGCGTATGAATGTCATGGCGTGCATAGGTACATGTGTTCATAACATCATCAAGCCTCTTAGGGCATTCCATCAGATCATCTCGGCTATTGTGGGCAAAATTATCAATGTAGACCAGCTGATCAGATGACGGTAGTATATAATGCAGTAACCTTTTCCAATATCCCATATACATTTATACGCGTATATAATGCCATCTGCTCATGGGTCATATACATGTATAAATGAATGTAATGCATGAGAAGTACGTTTTAAATCTTTCGCAATTTCATAAGACCATTTTGCCTTTGATTAATATCATGAAGTAACTTTATCAACTTACGTATTTTTTGAGACCTATGAACATATGATAGAATAATAGGACATATAAAAATCAAGAACATAATCATTTCTAGCATTACTATGAATAAAGTCCTTTTCATTTTCTTGTTTCATTTGTATCATATGGATCATACCAAAAAAAATAAGGGATAGAATTCACATGCCTTTGTTGGATTTCTTTAGTAACAACAATGACAGCCCTTCCAACACACGTTAATCTACGAGAGACGACAATAACACAACAACAATGGATTAGTGGCAAGCTTGTAGAAGGTCGTTGATGATGGAGTGTACTTTTGTTTCCCTCTTTTAAACTTCCTTCCACTTTACATTACTACAAAATAACTTCAATCCGCTAACAAACATAGGTAATCAATGTTAGAATCGTAAAATCCACGGGATAATCAAGTGGAGAAAGCTTAATCTTTTCTTACCTTAAATAGCAAAACGTTTCCACACTTAATGACATGTTGTTCATCTTGCCATTGCTATATTATGTTGTTGCTCCTTTAGCAAACAATGCTATAGTAACTTAGTAATAGAGACCTTGTTCAACTTTCCCCCAAAATGAACTAATACATCCCACTTCGTCAAAATCTTCATCTGAATTGTTGTTGTTATTTTACAAACTCATAAGCCTCCCACCTAGTGAAGGCAGCTCTGGTGAACTGAAAAGTAGTGAATGAGACCTTGCTAGTCTACAGAATACCTACTGTACGGAGAATCCTCTAACCTTTTTCCAAGAAATCATGTGCATCCTTGCCCTCTGCACCGCTGAATGTCGGAGGATAAAGCCTCCCAAACCTCTACAATCTATGTTGCTCATCATCAGGCATGACTGGAACCACACAGTCCTGAGCAGCTGCTACCAGCTAGGCTAGTGATGCCCCGGTGTCTGAAGTCCTTGCACCACCTTCTCAGGTATGGGGGCGATGGAGTCTAAGAACCTCCCCTCGACCTGAAAAGTGCATGTTGCAGCCAAAACAGAGACCTTCTGAGCAAGACTAGTGCACACACTCAAGATTTGAGCTAAGGCCTCCTGAAGGCCTAGAATAACAATAGGCACAGCTAGTGCTTGGACTGGTCCTACTGGTGCATCTACAATTGGGACCTAATCCTGAATTGGGGCAGCTGGTGGATCTACATGTACTGCCCTAGCTGCGGTGCGAGCTGCACTCCTGCCTCTACCACAACCTCTACCGCGACTTCGACCTCTCGCGGCCCTAACTGGTGGTATTAGTGGTTATCTGTCCTTCCCAGTAGCACATGTCCTTACCATCTGTAAGAGAATGGAATAAAAAATGTTTAATTATCAGAATCAACATGTTCGCACGACAGAATTCAAGGATGTGAAGTTTCCTAAGGGTTCTGCTTCCTCTCAAAGAGAATTATAGACTTCTTTATACTGATCCGCATGACTCTATTAAACATGCTCATGACTCGTGAGACCTATGTAACCTAGGCTCTGATACTAACTTGTCAAGACTCAAAAACCCTAACCTATCATGATGATGCCTTTCATGGAACTAGGAAAGCCGATACCTTTTAAAAACACTTCGATATTTTATTTAAATATGGGTCCAAAACTTATTTTTTCATGACAGAAAATTCATAAAAATTTAAACTCAAAATAAAAGTGCAGAAAAAAATAGCCCAACATAGGGGTATCACTAAGTCATGAGCATCTAAAAGCAGCCTAGAATCAGATTTTACAATATTCCACTAAATACCAAAACAAAAAGAAAAAATAACAATAAAAGGAGATAGGGTTGCGGATGCCGGCAGCTACCTCGTATGCCTCCGATAACCATATGCGAACGATACTCAACAATCTCTGCGAGCGGTCTCACCTAGATCTGCACAGAAGGTGCATGGAGTAGCGTGAGTACTTACAACTCAGTAAGTAATAAAAAAAGGAATTGAGAAGCAATGATGAGTTATTCAAATACAGTTTATTTTAGTACGCTTCAATAAAGAATAAACATGACTTCCAGTATAGCAGTTCAAGTCTAATTAGTTCGTGCTCAAGTAAACTAAATATCAATTCTATTAGAAGTTTGCACAACTAGAACAGATGACAGCTAAGTACAATAGATTACCGAAAGCAAGTACAACCTTTCAAGACAACAGTCACTAAACTCATCTCAACAGCTTAATCACTCGGCTCTCAGCCTTGAATACTCACACTCAATAGGTACCTGCTCTCACTGGGGGTGTACAGACTCCGTAGGGGCTATTTCAGCCCAAGTGCTATATTTTTGCAGTGTGTAGCCTGATCCAATACATAAACAACTAAAAGGCTCATTGCAGCGCAAAACCCGATCCAATATAGATAATTAGCCCAAAGGCTTGTTATATATATATATATAACAAGCACTTATATAACTCACAACATGCAATCCGACCCAATATATATATATATATCCCTGAGGCTCTTTGCAATGTGCAACCCGATCAATATGCGCTTATATAACTCACAGGTCAGCACTCATGTCCTATCTCAGTCACCAACCTCTCCAGTCTCTTAAGCTCTCAGATAGAATCACATATGTCAACCCAAACAAAGGTAATCATTTATATCAACAAGAAACAAGAAGAGATAGGTGTGCTAAGCAAGTAAAAGCATGACTGAGAATAGAACAATAAATAACAGCTAATTCAACAAGTATACAACCTCAACGGGTTCCAACAGTCATATCATAAGGCTTAAACATGGTGTCTAATATGAATTACAATCAAATTTCTGTATAACAGAGAGAACACGTAGTTAATAGTAAGATATTTGGCATAACAGCCACATAGGATGGACCAAGTCACAATCCTTCAGTGCACGCCCACACGCTTATCACCTAGCATGTGTGTCACCTCCAAAATAGTCCCACAACACAATGTCTGAGGTTCCATACCATCAAGACCAAATCTACAATTGTTACTTACCTCAATCCGAGAAAACTCCTACTCCGCAATGCCTTTGCCTCTAAAATCAGCCTCCAAATGTCCTGAATCTAGCCATAAGCAATACAATACAATCAACGTTGTCTAAAAGAATCAATTTCACCAGAAAAAACCAAATAATAGTAAAAAATCCAAAATCGGCTCAAACTTGTCCCTCGAGTCCACGTCTCGAATACGAAAAAAGTAAAAAAAACTTGAAGTCCATTCACTCACGAGTCTAACCATACCAAATTTTCTCAAATCCAATAACAAAATCCCATTCAAAACCCAAAATTCTAACTCAAGAACACTTCATCTTCTTCCCCAATTTTTTAACCCCAAATCACAAATTAGATGATAAAATCAAAATAGAATCATATGATTTAACCAAAACCAACTGAGAAATACTTACCCCATTCAACTCTGTGAAAGTCCCTTCAAACATTGCCTAAATCAATGGTCTCTAGGTCAAAATCTGAAAAATAGGTTCAAACCATCGATATTGAAATTTAATTCTGCCTGCTTAGATTCCTTCTTCGCGAATGCAACAGCTGACTCACGTTCGTGTAAACCACTTAGACTGCCTCTCAAATTTACTCTTCGTGAACGAGACATATGCTTCATGAATGCGAAGCTTTACTAGCTCAAGCCATCGTAAACGTGTTGCAAATGCATAGACCAAATAAAGGGGATTGCCAGTTACCTCTCCTCTTCTTTGCGAATGAAATACACCTCTCGCAATTGTGATGCACTCTTCTTCTGAACCTTCACAAACGGGTCCTCTCCTTAGAAGATGAGAAGACCTTTTCTTCCTCAACCTCGAGATACACTTCGTGAATGCGAAACCTTCCCCGCGAACGCGTAAGAGAAAACCAGCAACAACCAAAAAACCAGCAGATCAATTATCTCTCAAAGGCCATAAATGACCTGTTAACTACCCGAAGCTTACCCGATATCCTCGGTACCTCAACTAAACATACTATCACGTCCCATAACATAATAGGAACTTAGTATTATCCTCAAACCACATCCAGTAACATCAAAAACACGAATTCCACATGGATTCAAGTCTGATGAACTTTGAAATTTCCAAACTCTATAAACAACGCTGAAACCTATCAAATCACGCCTGATTGACCTTAATTTTTACACACAAGTCCAAAATTACACCATGAACCTACTCCAACTTCCGGATCCAATACGACCCCAATATCAGAATTTCCTCTACCGACGAAAATTGCCAAAATTTTAACTTTTGCCAATTCAAGCCTAATTCTACTACATACCTCTAAATCACATTTCAGACACACTCCTAAGTCCAAAATCACCTCATGGAGCTAGAAGAACCATCTGAATTCAAATCCGAGGTTGTTTACACATAAGTGAATATCCAGTCAACTTTTCCAACATATCCTTCACTTAAGAGACTAAGTGTCTCAATTTACTCCAAAACCACTCCGGACCGGAACAAAATGACCTGGTAATACATAAGGTAGCTGAAGAGCAAAAAATGAGTAGAAAATGAGGGAAACGGGGCTGTTAATCTCGATATAAGCACCGAGGTGATCGCTGCCGACTCAACGCTACATGAATGTAGGGAGAGCAGGTTGCTACAGCTTTTACCCGAATAGTGGTTCAGGGTCGAATTTCCACATGGAGCTTGGAATGGAGTTGTATTGTCTGTTTAGCCTAGGCTTGCATTTGAACTTCTAATTTCACTCCTAATATTTTTGGGCTTTCTTTGCATAAACAACTACTATTATGAACTAAAATTGAAGACTAAATTATGTTAAAGGAATATTGCTTGATTGTAACTAATAGGAAGAACGACACTAAGGTCATGGCCTCGTATGTTGGTAATTAACGGGTAGAAACTACTAAGAATAGATTGACATATTCAGGATTTATGTTATAACCACAATTATACCCACTATCACACCTCTCGGTAGAGAAAGTGATTTTGCCCAATTGACTCTCTCGAGACCAATAGGTAGGCCAATTAGACCAAGCAACTAGGGTTTCAAGTAGGGTGATTACACTCTCGAGATTTAACCCGTTAATTGGAACCACCATTTCTCACGGGTCCATAGAGGGTCGTAGACCCTCTTTCTCGAGAAAAGTCAAAACCAACTAATCTAGGATCAATGTTTGCAACCACCAATCATTAATTTAAACATAAAATTGACCCAAATAACAAATATGCAATAATAATCTATCAATAGGAGCCAACACCCATCAAATACCCACAGTAGGGTGGAGCCACAACCCTAGCTAATGGGTTGAGCTAGACATAATTGAAGAATAAATAGAAGAAATATAAGGAGAAATAGACATAATAATTAATTACTAAGATTAAGCTACATATATCTATGCAAACATTAGTACTAAAATGGAAAAATAGGTTAAAGCTTCTGTCCTCACAAGCGCAGCTCCTGTCAGTGAAAAATAAAAACCTCAAAAAACTAACCTAAAAATGGTAAAATGTTCTATTTATAGGGCTAGAAAAACTGGACAAAATTGCCCCTCTAGGGTTAGTGCGTACCGTACGTTTCCAATCGCGGCCGCACCGGCTCTTCGGCTTCAATTTCTATCTTCTCTAAAAGGGCTGGCGCGGACCGTATTAAAGTGTGGCACGACTGCGTGAAGGTCTGGCACGGACCTCGAAATGGTGACCGCAGCCGCACGGCTTGCCTTTTCCAAAGTCTTCATCTTTTATGAACCTTGTAACGCGGGTGGCATACCATAACAGCGCGGTTGTGTAAGCTGGACACGGGCCGCACATTTCCAACCACGGCCGCGTTATGGTAGACCTGGTCATACTCTTTTCTTATCCTTGTGACGCAGGCCGCATACCATAATAGCGCGGCCGCGCGAGCTGGACGCGGGCCGCACATTTCCAATCGTGGCCACGTTATGCTAGACTTGATTGTGCTCTTCTCTGAAACCCCTAGTGCGGCCGCATGCAGAATTGTGCGGTCCGCACTAGGCCCCTCATTCCACCACTTCACTTGGCTTTAGATACCTGAGCAGGTTTCACTCTGTTTTGGGCCAATCTTTGATACTTTGTCACTTTGTCGCTCAAACCTGTAGTCAAGCACAACCTGTAAGCATTTCGAGGCTATTGTGTAGCAATTTATTCACAAAGCATAGGCATGTAGGGGCATTGAACACGTTAAAATCCTACTTATCAACTCCCCCAAACATAAACCTTCGCTTGTCCTCAAGCAAACAAAATAAGGCTCTCCTTAAAGAAAACATCCAAGTAATTCTAGCTATCCTGAGGTAACCTCAACAAGCATCAATTAGGACTAACAACTGCCCTCAATACAAATGCATCATTAACACATTTAAACTTTAAGAACTTGTGGATCAAGCATGACGCAGAAGCATCAAGAGTTGACACATTTCATTAAGGAACTTCTCTCAATAGCTTTGGTTATTGTGGAACCTAAACTCACACGTCCTCAACTCTCCCTAACCATTCCTCGCCTTTTAGGGTATTGACCCATAAATCGAGGTCGATGGACCTTTACTCCTCTCTCTCAAGAAGCAAGTCACAAGTCCGGCACCAAGTACCAAATGCTTGAACCTTATGTAAGTATCCACTAATGTAGGTTCCTTTCAACTCAAGATCATATAGGGCTTTTGTGGAGTCATGTGAAGGCTTTTGGGTAAGGGTAGGATATGTTCGTGTTCCAGTGAGTACGATGTTCCCTTAAGAACTTCTATTGATTAGTTTTGGCACACTTTCTTGACTCATTTGAGTATTTCACTTTCTTTCATGAGTTAGAGGGACATACTATCGCTCTTTCTTATGCAATTCAAAATATTTCTCCTTTTTCTGCTTGTTTCAGCCTTTTTCACCTTTGTTTTTCTTGAATTACCCCCCTCCCCTTTCACTTTGGATTTCCTTATTGTAATTTTTCTTCTCTATTTTTCATTGCCTTCCTTTTCTTTTTGTTTGTACCTTACTCCATTTTATTTCCTTTCTTGTCCCCCCAAAATTAGACATTTGCTATTACTCAAGGGAAGATTTGGGTGCCAAGAGAGGGTATTATCAAGAACGGGTATAGGCGTGTAGCATTGGTTCTCGAAATAAAAAGGTTCAAAGCTCAAAAGGGTTAACTATGGATCATTTCATTGGTAGGCCATGGAATTTTTTGACTTAGCATTTTGTTCGAGGAGAGCCTATAATCACTTCTGAAGTCAAATTTCACCTAGGATTTCACCTCAACGAACATTCAGGGCAAGTTCTAGACCATCGGCTCAGGACTTGGACTCATGATTCGAATTCTCACCACACACACTCAAGAATTGCTAAATACATCGAGTCAAGGGTCCACAACGACAATAGTTTCGATTCAAGCGCACAATGGTCCAAAATGACCCTATGATGACTGTTTGGTCAACAAAAGAGTCTCAAGGCCATGATTTTCACCATCCTAATCACAACATTATGTCTTTGATCATGGGATCAAAGGCAAATGTGTTATTCCCATGTGAAGCCTTGCTTGAGGTACCCTTAACTATGAAATGTCAAAATCAAAAGAAAAAAAATTCAAAAACAGACTCATATCCTTAAGAAGGTTTTCGCGCCATCTATCATTGGGAAAAGCCACCCGGTTAGTACCACATTTCACCCTTGGAAAGAACCGTGGCACTAAGAAAACCAAGGGATTATTAAAAATACCAACACAAAACATAAGGCTACGAGCCTATCTATGAAGTTAAGAACGAGACTTTTTTTTACGAAAATAGAAAAACATAATGAATATATACAATGGGGGAGTAGAATATACAATGAGGGATGAACATATACATAAAGTAACTTTATATACAGGCCAAGATATAATGTACAAGAAAAGTAACTAAAATGCAAAAGTTATGTACAGAACAACTAGAAAATCAAATTAAAACATAAAAGGAGTATCTAATATATACAATCATCTGACTAGATAAACAGTATGGCGCACCCCCACGAATAAGAGCTGTCATTGTCCACAATTCCAACTACCAAAATAATCATAAAGTATCAAGAGAAAGGATATAGAAGGATCCCTAGGCCTGGTCCGTAGGCGTGGTATCATTGGTGGTCCCCTGATTCTTTATATGGGTGAGAACCTCAGACTGGTCCCCGGCCTGCTGCTGCTCTGCTGCTGGGATAGCGTCCTGCTGTTGAACCGGCTAAATATCAGGTGTATCACTGCATGGGGTCTACTGAATCTCGGCAAGCAGAATTACTAGATGCATGCTCTTGATGTGGCTCTTGCACTGGCGCTGCTGCTGGACGGGCAGACTCCCCAAATAACATATCTGAAGGCAACTGATCCTCAAATAGCTTGTTCACATTTGATCAAAGAACCTACACAGACTCCTTGGATGCCCGTGTCTTCCTCATCTTTTTGTGCTCCCAGACGAGCTCTTCTAGAGCTATACCATAAGACTCTACCGTCCTAGTCAAGGCAGCCTGAGTCTCAACAATCTTCTCCTGGTTGGCCAGGAGCTTCTTCAATGTTTTCTCAAGATACTGAGGAATCTGGACTGTTGCTGGTGCATAATGGGCCTCAACTGAAGTGGCCAATGTGGACAACTTGGATATCGTAGCTGACATCGAGTTGTTTAAACCGGCCAAGGTCTTTTCTAAGTGTTGAGCTGTCACGGGGTGGGTCCGGGAAGATGGGACTGATGGGCCAGCTGAAGAACTAAGACCAGCAGAGGAAGATGGCAGACCATCTGGAATAGATACAATTTTAATGGAGGGGAGCGCGGTAGAAGGCTCGACAGTAGACTCTATCGCAACTGGCTCCTCAGACTGGCCAGTTGGGCTAGAGGTGGATGCCTTGTGCTTTTTGTCCTTTGGGTTGTCAGGACCCTGAATGTTGAAACATGAAAACAGGGACATTGGGCACACTCTCACATCATAGGACTTTTTCTTCACCTTCAAGTCCTAGAAATACATTGTGAGAGTGTTGGGGTATGGGTAATTCCAAGTGTTGTCCACCCCCATTGAAGTGATTTCCATGCTCATTTTATTTCCCACATTGAAATGGAGGATAGCCATGATGGATGCAATCAGCATGGCTCGGGGGAGTGGGATAGTCTGGTCATGAGAAGTAGCGTCAAGCTTGCTGCATACAAATGTGAGCCACCCTCTAGCCTCGAAATTCAAGTTCTTCCTCAAAATCTTTACCCCTGCCTGTATCCAATCCGGAACTGCACCCGGATGAGCCAAATATTCAGCCAACCATAGTCGAACTTTCTCCTTCAGCTCGAACTTCTCTATGTGTTGGGTCTCATCTTTGTCGTTAAAACCCAAACATCTATTCAACTCTTCCCCGAGAACACCACAGTTTTGTCGCGCACTTTGCTCACAACAGAGTCTTTTTTGGTATAAGATATGTTGGAATAGAACTCCTTGACCATGTGCTCGTTTGCATCAACCAAATCATCTCTAAAATGCTCCCACCAAAATCTGGTGAGATATTGCTTGTGCACATTGGGGAGTATGGGTAATAAGTCTCTGGTGATTATGATCCTCTCCGAAATCAATTTCTGTTTTAGCCACATCTCTAGGAATATTTGGAAGGCCACTTGACTGACAAAACGGTCCTCCCACACTTCTGCTATTCTTCTTCTTTCTACACCACCAACCTCGGGCACCCCACCACCTGGGACCTCATCTTCACTGTTGGTACCACTTGCTGCACTATCCTCGGATATTGAAGCTGTGGGGGAGGTGGAGTATTCACCTCTACCTGTTACTGAGCCATCAGACGACTCACTACTTGCTTCCTTATTTTATGTTTTGGTCGCGGTTTGAGTTTTGTTTGTTTTCCTTTTTCCTTCCCGGGAGGAGTCCCCTCGGCCGTGTTGTTTGGTACCACGTCCTCTTAGTTTAACCATTTTATGCAAGCAAACACCTCTAACTTTGTTAGTTGCAGCATAAGCAGTGTACAAAGTGTTCAAAATAAGTGCAGAGTAACATCATGAATAATTGCAGAACACCTCTCAGAACTGGCCACCATGGACCGCAGATTCTGGGGCGCGTCCGCGTGGAAGTCACCATAGGCCGCGTATCACAACCGTTGGCAGCACTGACCAATTAACAAAAACTAACCTACTCTGAATCTCACCAATGCAGGCCGCATGAAAAGAGGTTGCAGCTGCGTTTTTCCGGCGCAGACGACACAAATACATATGCAGTCGCGCTGGAAATAGTTATTTTTTTTAAATCAAGGTCAATCATGGACCGTGCCAATAATAGTGCGGTTGAGTTAAGGTCATGCCGACCGTAGAAAAATAACCATAGTGCGTTGGGTAAAGGGTTAGGAACAAACTAAGGTTTTACACATTTGGCCATTTTTGTGCAGTTTTACATCCTAAATTGTCCCTACTCGATTACCCATCATAAAATTCATGCCAAGCATTTAAAAGCAACAGGTAAGATAATCTAAACAGTCAATTCAAGCAAAAAGGAAAGAACAAAGAAGCTACGCTACTGGGAACTGACAAAAGTTGAAATGAACAACTAATTAATGATAATTGTGAGAATTTGTTACCAGCAATATGGAGAATCTACTCTTGATGCAAGCACACAATTAGAGACTTAGAGGTGAACAATGAAAGTTAAGGGTTCTGGTATGCGATTTGGCGAAAAGTTTGCACAGATGCCCTAAGTCCTTATTTATAGAAAATTTGTGGGACCCCGTACTTATCCTCCAGCACGGCCGCGTAAAAATTACCGCGGACATTGCTGGGTCTTACCCTGTAGCATTGTAGAACGAAGCCCTTGCGGGCCGCATAATAATGGATGTGGCCGCATGAGACCACCGCGGCCCGCACAATTATGACAACGTCCGCTTGGCATTCTTTAGAGATCAATCACCTTCAGCTTCTTTTGGTGCGGACCGCACAATTCTTACTACGACCGCACTGATAATATTCAGAGACTCTATATTTCTACTCTTTGCTTTGCACTGCTTCAACACAATTCCTGCAACATCTCACAAACAATTAGCTCAAAAGTCTTAGTCTACAAAGAAAATCAAAGAGAAAGAAAAATACATGGGTTGCCTCCCAAAAAGCGCCTGATTTAACGTCATGGCACGACGCATGTTACCACCACATCATTTTAAATGAACGAGCGCCACCACGTGACTCTCATCAAAACTCCCCAAATAATGCTTGACACGATGCCCATTGACCCGAAAAATTTCACCATTCTTGTTCTTGAGATCACGAGCACCAAAAGAAGTCACACATGCAACTTCGAATGGCCCACTCCACTTTGACTTGAGCTTTCCCGGGAATAACCTCAACCGAGAGTTGAAAAAAAGAACCATATCACCAACCTTGAGTTCCTTCCCTCAAAAATATTTGTCGTGGGGATACTTCATCTTGTCCTTATACAAGGACGAGCTGGACTATGCATGAAATCTAAACTCGTCAAGCTCATGAAGTTTCTCCACGCGGAGATTTGCTGCGACATCACATTCAAAGTTCAACTTCCTCAAGGCCCACATGGTTTTGTGCTCCAATTCCACCGGTAAGTGACATGCTTTCCAAATATCAAATGGTACGGAGACATACCAATTGGGGTCTTGTACGCGGTCCGGTAGGCCCATAGAGCATCATCTAACTTTTTGGACCCATTGGTCCGATTTGTATTGATTCTTTTGGATAAGATGCTCTTTATTTCTCGGTTAGAGACTTCCACTTGGTTGATGGCTTGAGGATGATAGGTGGTAGTCACTTTGTAATTTACTCCATACTTGGAAAGCAAAGAGTCAAAAGCCTTGTTGCAGAAGTGGGACCCCCCATCACTAATGATAGCACAAGGAAAGCCAAACCTTGTGAAGATACACTTTTTCAGGAATGAGACAATACCTTGGGTTTCATTGTTAGGTATAGCCGCGGCTTCAACCCACTTTGATACATAGTCCACCGCCACGAGGATGTAAGTGTTCCCACAAGAGCTTATGAAAGGACCCATGAATCGATACCCCAAACATCAAAAATATCTACCTCAAGAATCGTGGTAAGGGGCATCTCATCCCTTTTTAAGATTCTACCGGCTCTTTGGCATGCATCACCTTTCTTTACTAAATCACTAGCATCTTTAAACAATGTCAGCCAATAACACCGCAACTCAACACCTTTGAAGCTGTTCTCACCCATCCATGGCGGCCACTATAAGGAGAAGAGTAGCCTCCAAAATGCTCAATTGTTCACCTTCTGGGACACATCTTCTAATAAAAAAATCCGTGGAAATTTTGAATAAGTACAGATCATCCCAATAAAATTCCAAACTATCTCGCTTGAGTTTCTTCCTTTTGTTAGAAGAGAGATCATATGGACAATTCCGGTAACAATGAAGTTTGCAATGTCCGCGAACCATGGTATGTCACCCATTGACACGGAAAGAAGTTGCTCATCGGGGAATGTATCATTTATTTCAAGGCCATCGCATGGTCTCCCTTCTTCCTTCAACCGAGAAAAATGATCCGAAACTTGATTCTCACTTTCCTTCCGGTCCACTATTTCTTATTCAAATTCTTTGAGAAGTAATACCCATCTCATCAATCTCGCCTTGGAATCCTTCTTGGCCATCAAGAACCTCAAAGCGGCATGGTCCGTGTGCACAATCATCTTTGCCCCCATAAGATATAGCTTAAATTTTTCCCTGGCAAATACAATAGCCAAAAGTTCCTTCTCTATCACCGTGTAATTACGTTGAGCTTCATTCATCGTCTTGCTTGCATAATACACGGGATGAAGCATTTTTCTAAGTCGTTGACTCAACACCACCACCACTGCAACATCATTTGTGTCACACATCAATTCAAAGGGAAAACTCCAATTAGGCGCGGTGATGATAGGAGTTGTGGTCAACTTCTGATGCAACAGTTCAAAGTCTACCATGCATTTTTCATCAAAAATTGGAATCTTTCTCTAGCCACTTGCAAAGTGGATTCACAACCTGTGAGAAATCTTCTATAAATGCCGACTCAACGCCACACGAATGTAGGGAGAGCAGGTTGCTACAGCTTTTACCCAAATAGTGGTTCGGGGTAGAATTTCTACAGGGAGCTTGGAATGGAATTGTATTGTCTGATTAGCCTAGACTTGCGTTTGAACTTCTAATTGCACTCCTACAATTTTTGGGTTTTCTTTGCATTAACAACTACTATTATGAACTAGATTTAAGACTAAATTATGCTAAAGGAATATTGCTTGATTGTAACTAATATGAAGAAAGGCACTAGGGTGATGGTACCTCCTAGTCAGTTAATTAACGGGGTAGAAACTACTAAGAATAGATTGACATATTCGGGATTTATGTTATAACTATTGCACAATTGTACCCACTCTCACACCTCACAATAGAGAAAATTATTTTGCCCAATTGACTCTCTTGAGACCAATTGGGTAGGCCAATTAGACCAAGCAACTAGGGTGATGATTACCCTCTCAAGATTTTACCCGTTAATTGAAATTACCATTTCTCATGGGTACATCCCAATTCCTTATTTGGTCAATTTCAGGGTAATAGACCCTCTTTCTCAAGAAGAGTCAATACCCACTAATCTAGGATCAATGTTTGCAACCACCAATCCTTAATTTAAGCATAAAATTGACCCAAATAACAAATATCCAATAGCAACCTATCATTATGAATCAACACCCATCAATTACCCACACTAGGATGGAGCCACAACCCTAGGTAATGGGTTTAGCAAGACATAATTGAAAAAGAAATAGGAGAAATAGACATAATAATTAATTACTTAGATTAAGCTACAAGATTCTATGGAAAAATTAATACTAAAATGCCAAAATAGGCTAAAGCTTCCTTCTTCATGAGCGCAGCTCCGGCCAGTCAAAAATAAAAACCTTAAAAAACGGACCTAAAAATGGTAAAATGTTCTACTTAGAGTGGGAGGGAAAAACTGGACAAATATACCCCAGCAGGGTCAGTGTGGGCCGCACGTTTCATATCGCGGTCGCACTAGCTCTTTGGCTTCAATTTCTATCTTCTCTGAAATGGCTGGCGCGGACCGTATTAAAGTGTGGCGCGGCCACGTGAAGTTCTAGCGCGGACCGCGAAATGGTGACCGCGGTCGCACGGCTTAACTTTGCTAAAATCTCTATCTTTTCTGAACCTTGTGACGCGGGCCGCATACCATAATATCGCACCCGCGTGAGCTAGACGCGAGCCGCACATTTCCAACCACGGTCGTGTTATGCTAGACCTGGTCATACTCTTTTCTGAACCTTGTGACGCGGGCTACATACCATATAGCGCGGCCACGTGAGATGGACGCAGGCCGCACATTTCCAACTGCGGCCACGTTATGCTAGACTTTATTGAGCTCTTCTCTAAAACCCCTAGTGCGACGCATGCACAATTGTGCGGTCCGCACTAGGCTCCTCGTTCCACCACTTCACTTGGCCTTAGATACATGAGTAGGTTTCACTCCGTTTTAAGCCAATCTTTGGTACTTTGTCACTTTTTCACTCAAACTTGCAGTCAAGCACAGCCTGTAAGCATTTTGAGGCTATTTTGTAGAAATTTATACTCAAAGAAAGTAGGGGCATAAAACACGTTAAAATCCTACTTATCACTGGGTCATTACGTTGTTGGCTTATAGTTGTAGTGAAGCATTTGGGAAAAATCTTACTGGGTAGTAGGTCATGATTTTTTCACCTTTTAAGCTAGGTAATTTTCACGTAAAAATTCTTGTGTTCTTTACTTTTTATATTATTTATTTCGCAAGTCTACTGTTAGGAACATATAAAATAACCAGATCTTTTGATAATCTAGTGCATGCAAAAATTAGGCACCACACAAATTACCCTCCTCCCTCTTTATGGTATTAAAGTATAAAACATCAAAATAGTTTTTATTTGAATAGGGGATATCTTTTAGTACAACTATAAATTCTAACTTAGAGTTAATCAGAAACATCCAAGTGTTTATTGATCATGTACATGTATTCTTATATATCTACTTTCTCTACAATATAATTTGGACTGGTATCCTGTGACCACGCCGGGAGGATCATGATATTGAGCATGTGACCATATTGGACGGATTGTGATATTGAGACTGTGACCATGCTGGGTGAATTGTTATATTGATCCTATAACCACGCCAAGTGGATTGTGATATTGAGCCTGTAACTACGCTGGCAAATTGTGATATTGTCACGTGAGTTGTCCATACAATACATAAGTTGTCCATGCATTTGTGACTTTTGTGGTACGAGGTCTTTGTCGTGCATGGTATATGCATTATGTTATCGCACAAGGTATTTATCGTGCGAAGGTGATTGATAATGTGGGCACGAGGTGCCATGTGTGTGATTCTATTTGATGGCTTATTGTCAGAATGAGACCTTTGATTGTTCTAAATGGGCATCACTTAATTGATGAGATTACGATTATTTCTTTCCGTTATTATTTTTTTCGTTACGATTATTGATAATTTGCACCGATTATTTTACTAGTGAATGTCTCGAACATCATCATTACTCCACCAAGAATAGACTTGATACTTACTGGGTGACAATCGTTGTGTACTAATACTATACTTTTGCATATTTTTATGCAGATCCAGGTGTTTGAGGCAACAGACCCAAGCAGAGTTAGCTTCTTGATTGTAAGGTTTTAAGGTAGAGATGCTTGATCGTCGCAGTCCCTTGGAGTACTTTCCATATGTTTATATCGTCAATTTTCTATCAGAAAAATATTGTATTTTTGGTTTTGAGATATTTCTATGTATTCTTCCAGAATTCGTGACTCTATACTACCTAGTCTTAGGGATTTGTTGTGATTAACTCTTTATTGGGTTATATCACCTTTACTTCCACTTTTATATTAAATTTTGCTTCATAATATCATGTTTAAATTATTTAATTATTGTAAGTGATCGGGTTACCTAGTGTTAGAGACTAGGTGCCATCATGATCCTTAAGGTGGGATTAGGTCACGCCAAACGAAAGCAAAAATTTGACATTTTTAACTACAAATAGGAAATTGACTAATATTAATAATTTGTTATGAATTGGCTAATTTTTGTACAAAGTTACTTATGGACTGACATATCTGGTAATATTCTTAGAATAATTTCTCTATTTCATTTTAAGTGATTGGGTTAGATTAAACTAGGATTCCTCTACATTAATTTAATTGGAGTATATATTATTATTAGCAACACTAAATGAAAATAATAAAGTTGTAGTTGAAAAATAAGTATGATATATAAGACATCACATCAAGTTCAAAATGAATTGACATATCAAATTGTTAAAGTCATTTAAAAGTGGAAGACAATCAAATATCGTATTCTATCCGTTTTAAAAAATCTATTTTCTTTTTAGTTTGTTTAAACAAATGACCTTTTTCTAAATTCGAAAATAATGTATCTTGAAATGTGATGGCCCAAAAGGTCATCGCCTGTTTTAAAATTTAATTCTATGTTCCGAGACCTTTAAAACCTCATTTAGCATTACCTAGATTTGTGTATGTTGTCCGGACGCAAAGACGAAAAGCATATGTCTGAAAACCTATGAAAAATGATAAATTTTAATTATAAAATGAATAAATTTGACTTCTGTCAACTTTTTAGGTAAATAGACCCAAACCCGTGATTTCACGGCTCCAGAGGATCCTAGAAAATTTAGGACTTGGGCGTATGCTCGGAATCGAATTCTGAGGTCCCAAGCTCGAGAAATGAATTTTTAAAGAAAAATATTTTCTGAAACTGTTTAAAGGAATTTGAAATGAACTTTCAATAGAACATGATTGTATCGGCCCCATATTTTAGTTTTGGCACCAGGTACAGGTCTTAAATATGATTTAAGATGAATATGTGGAATTTGGTGAAAAACGAATGTCATTTGACGTGATTCGGATTTTAAATGGAAAATTTGACGTTTTAAGAAGTTTGAAAGAATTCATGAATTTTAAAGTTTCATTCGATATTTATGATATTATTTTGGTGATTTGATCGCACGGATAAGTTCATATGATGTTATTGAGTTAGTGAGTATGTTTGGTTTTGAGCCCTGAGGGATATGTGTGTTTCGGAAGGTTTTTGGAACTCAAATATTTGCAAGTTTTGGTTGTCAGTGCCCAGGTATTTTACTATTCCTGTTTGCGTGGTCCCTCTCGTGAATGCGTAGGGCAAATATCCCTGATGCCCAATTTCTTCTTTGCAAACGTGAAGCTGAGAGGGAAGACCATTCGCGAATGCGTCCCTGCACTCGCGAATGCGTAAGGTTCTGGGGAGAGGTCACCAATTTGTTCATCGCAAACGGGATCCATTGCACGCGAACACGAGGCTCGAGGATCTTCTTCTCCCTGAACACAAGCCATCTTCCGCGAACGCAAAGGACTAGCAAGACTAACCCCTCACGAACTTGATTATCCTATCGTGAATGCAATGAGTAATTTTGCCCAGTTATTTTAAGAGACCCAAAACAGTATCCATTACGGGATTATACAAAAAAATTCATAAACTTCTTCATTTCAACACCAAATTAGGAAATTTTTGGAAGAGGACTTCACCACCAATTCATAGGTATGTAATCTTAGACTCATTTTCTTCAATTTTTATTAACACACATTAGATTTTTAGCTTAAATAATGTGATTAAGGGTAGAAAATTAAGGATTTGGTTAGAGTTAGGGCTTTTTGATTAATTGTGATTTATACCTCATTTTGGTATCAAATTTTGGAACAAATTATATATTGGGGCTCGTGGGTGAATGGGTGATCGGGTTTGGGTACGAATCTCTTGTTTTGACCAAGTGGGCCCGGAGTCAATTTTTGACTTTTTGTAAGAATGATTAGAAAGCTACAATTAAGTATTGAAATAGAATTTGTGAGCATATATTGAAGTTATTAAATCGATTAAGTATAGATACAATTGATTTTGGAGCCGAATTCAAAAGGAAATGCGGTTTTTGAGGATTGAATTGGCCGTGGAAGTTCGGGGGAAGTGTTTGGTCTAACATTAGCTTAAGAAGGAGTTGTGTCCTATTTTCTATTTATTTCTTGTTGAGTACAACATATAGGCATGGTGATGAGTATCTATACGGTGGTGTCGAGTATGACTGTGAGTCTTATATTGTGATTTTTATGACTTCGTTGTATTATTCATGCCTTGGTGAAGATTTCTATTTGTTGTGTAAAGTTGTGAAAAAAATTATGGCATATGAACATTGAGGAGTATTGTCTCCAGTTGTATAACGAATTGTGAAAGTATAGTAATAATTGAAACTCTAGAGCATTGGCTCGAGTTGTGAATTGAATTATGTAGTAAAAGTGAGAAGGATAAGAGATCATTATGTTGCCCCCTTGCTGGGCCATTGTTGAGTTTTGGTTCCCTTGCATTGTGTTCTTAATTGATATTACAATTTTTAGATTAATGATTCTTTTTATTGGGTAAGGATTATGGTTATAGATGTGGTAGTTAGATGTTGGCGTTTGCTGAGATAGTTAGGTGTTGTAACAAGCTTGGTTATAGCTGGCGTGGTTAGGTGTTGTTGCAAATTTGATTGTAGTTGTTTCTCTCATGCGGGGATGTTATTTCTTATGCTGTCGAATCTCTTGTCGGGACTCTTTTTATGATTGTTGTTAATATTACATGTGGATCAGGTTGCACGCTGCAACAATATTATATTTGGATCGGGTTGCATTCCGCAATAATATTACATGTGGATCAAGTTGCACACCGCAATAATATTATATGTGGATCGGGTTGCACGCCGTAACAATGATATATGTGGATCGGGTTGCATGCCGCAGCAATGATAAATGATATGGATCGGGTTGCACGTTGCAATTGTATTGATATTATATATTGAGATCGGGTTGCGCGCCGCAATAATTATTGATACAATTGTGTTTATTTTGGATATTAGTTTTCTTTTATTTGTTGTGAATCCTAAGCTGTCCTTAGATTGTTACTCTGGATTTACTATTGATATTGGTATACCCCTGCAACTTGTTTTCCCCTCCCATCTTTACTTGCTTATGCCTGTTTTACTTTCCGCTGTATATTATATAACTGCACAGGTTTATTTGGTAGTCTGTTCCTAGCCTCATAATTACTTTACCGAGGTTAGGCTAGGTACTTACCATCACATGGGGAGGTTGTGCTTTTTTTTAAAAAATAAATTCACTAGGCGAGGTGTCTACATTTAAAATAATGTGGAAACATACTGTCAATGTGGCTAAAAATTGTAAATGGATTCCTATTGTACATACATAATCCCTATTATCAATCTTGAGTAGTAGACTCAAAATTGATATCACATATTATACTATGGAATGGCTAAAAATCTAAAAATTACAAAACTGGCCATATTTCCAACATTGTAACTGGCTCGCGTGCATGACTTGTTGGTTATGTCTTATGAAAATTCTAAGCCTTGTGATGATTGTAGCTGTTGATTGATCCATGTCTTTTACTGAAAATCTGCAGGTAGCTAGCACTTCCAATAGTAATATCCATTTCTGAACTAACCATCTAATTGAACTCCTAGTAACTGAGTTGTTTTGTTTCCAAACTTCACAGATGTTCTTTGTGTTTGAAATTCAGTTCTTCTCTCTCTTGTATTAATTGTTTGTCCTAACTGAGTACCTCTTATCTAACTCCTTATTGTCCCATTGTCATAGTCTATAAAAGCCTCTGAAGTACACACCTACGACCATAAATACCTAGGAATTATATTGAACTTGGTTTGTTGTGGGTCGATTGTGCTGATACTACACTTTGCACTCTTTTTTGCAGATCCCAGTGTTGTAGACTTCGGACCGCAGTGAGATTGCTGATTCTTATTCATCAGGCGACCTTAGGTAGCCCTGCAAGTGTCTGTAGGCTTTGGCGTCTCCTTCTATCTACTTTCCTATTTCTTATATGTACTTCCCGAGACAGTATTGTATTTAATTCTTTTAGACCTTTATTTCTAGCATTCATAGACCGTTTGTGAAACTATAACACCAGTTCTAGGTAGTCGAGACTCAAACAATTGTACTAGATATTCATGTTCAAATAGCTTATTATTTTTCTTCCGCTTATGTTAAATTCTACTGTTAAAATATTACAAATTCAAAATTGTTAATGAATATAAAATGGGTAAAAAGTTAAATAGTGCTATTAATTGGCTTGCCTAGCTCATATTAGTAGGTGTCATCACGACTCCCGAGGGTGAAAAATTCGAGTCTTGACAAGTTGATATTAGAGCTTTAGGCTACATGGGTCTCACAGTTTACAGATAAGCTTAGTAGAGTCTAAAGGATCGGTATGGAGACGTCTTTATTTGTCCCATAGAGGCTACAGAGTTAGGAAAGTTTCACTTCTATTCTTCCCTATCATTTGATTTTTTTGCCTCAATGCTAAATTGAAACCCGTACTCTTGTCCTTTCATGAATGGAAAGGTCATGTACCGCTTCTTCGGCCGACCAACAGCACAGACCGGTGATAGATCACCTACGTCTTCGGAGGCTTTCAGTGGTGCATCTTATGAGGAACTCTAGGATTATCTAGATAGATGTTATGAGGATCTTAGGAACATGGGAATAGTTGAGACTAATAGGGTCGATCTTTCTACTTTTCACTTGTCTGGATCCGTTTAGAATTGGTGGAAGGATTTCTCTTTGGCTAGATCAGCCAGATCGCCAGCTTTAACTTGGGAGTAGTTTACTCAGCTATTTGTGGAGAAGTTTCTCCCTATTTCTTAAATAGAGGCCTATCGGAGGTAGTTTGAGCGTCTTTTGCAGGGTTTCATGACTGTTACTTAGTACGAGATTAGATTCATTGACTTGACTCGTCATGTTCTTATCATACTTTCGATTGAGAGAAAGAGAGTAAGGAGGTTCATTGAGGGACTCTTCCAGCTTGCTCAGTTAGCTAGAGGTGGAGGTAGAGGTATTAGAGGTGGAGATGCAAGTGGTTCGGGTTTATGAAATAGATGCTTCACTGTTATTTGATCCAGGGTCTACATGCTCATATGTGTCATCCTATTTGGCGTCGTATCTAGTTATGCCTAGTGATTGTTTGAGTGATCCTATTTATGTGTCTACACCGCTGGATGATTCTATTATGGCGGATCGTGTCTATTATTCATGAATAGTGGTGACTGGGAGTCTTGAGACTCGTGTAGATTTGCTTCTTCCGGACATGGTCAATTTCGATATCATATTACGGATGGATTGGTTATCACCTTACCACCCTATCTTGGACTGTCATGCCAAGACTATGACCTTCCCTTGCTAGGTTTTCCTCATTTGGAGTGAAGAGGGACTTTTGGTCATTCTACTTGTAGTTTTATTTCTTATATGAAGGCTTGGCGTATGGTCGAGAAGGGGTTTTTGGCCTATTTGGCATATATTCGTGATTGTAGTTCCAAGGTTCCTTCTATTGATTCTGTGTCCCTTGTTCGTGAGTTTTCCGAGGTATTCCCTTTAGACATGCCAGGTATGCCACTCGACAGTGGTATTAATTTTTTCATTAATTTGGTATTGGTCACGCAGCACAAATCTATCCCGCCGTATCATATGTCCCTGCTTCAGTTGAAAGAGTTGAAGGAGCAGTTGCAAGACTTGCTTGAAGAGGGTTTTATTATGCTGAGTGTTTCGTATTGGGGTGTACTGGTGTTGTTTGTCTAGAAGAATGATAGATCGATGAGAATGTTTATTGATTACCGGCAGTCAAACAAGGTTACAATAAAGAATAAGTATCCTTACCGAGGATTGATGATTTGTTTGATCAATTTCAGGATGCCAAGGTATTTTCAAAGATTGACTTGAGATCTGGCTACCATCAGTTGAGGATTTGGGGCATCTGATGTCCCTAATATAACTTTCCATACATGGTAGAGGAATTGTGGGTTCTTGGTAATGTCATTCGGGTTGACAAATGCCCCAACAACTTTTATGGATTTATGAACCAAGTGTTCAGGCCTTATTTGGATTCATTTGTGATAGTCTTCATTGATGATATATTGATATATTCCCATAGTCAGGAGCAGCACGAGCAGCATCTGAGAGTGGTTTTTCAGACTCTGGGGATAGTCAGTAATATGCTAAGTTCCCGAAGTGTGAGTTCTGGTTGAGTTCCATTATATCCATGGGTCATATTGTATCGGTAATGGGTATTCAAGTTGATCCGAAGAAGATTGAGGCAGTCAAGAACTGGCCTAGACCAGCATCAGCTACATAGGTTCGGGGTTTCTTGGGATTTGCAGGCTACTATCGTCAGTTCGTGGAGGGGTTTTCATCTAAGGCAGCCTCGATGACCGGGTTAACCCATAAGAGTGTCTAGTTCAAGTGGTCGGACGAATGTACGACGAGCTTTCAACAGATCAAGATAGTTTTGACAACAGTGCCGGTGTTGGTTTTGCCGATACGTTCAGGGCCTTATATAGTTTATTATGATGCTTCTCATATTGGACTTGTTGAAGTGTTGATGCCGGATGGCTAGGTCATTGCATATGCTTCGCGGAAGTTGAAAATTCATGAGAAGAACTATCTGGTTCATAATTTGGAATTGGCAGCCATTGTTCACGCATTGAGGATTTGGAGGCATTATCTGTATAGCGTGGCATATGAGGTGTTCATGAATCACAAAAGCCTTTAGTATTAGTTCAAGCAAAAGGAGTTGAATTTGACGTAGGGGAGGTGATTGGAGTTGTTGAAAGACTATGATATCACCATTTTATATCATCCGGGAAAGGCCAATGTGGTGGCTGATGCTTTGAGTAGGAAGTCAACCAGTATGGGAAGTCTCTCTTATATTTCGGTCAGTGAGAGACCACTCGCTTTGGATGTTCAGTCTTTGTCCAATCAGTTTGTGAGGTTGGATGTTTCCGAACCCAATCGGGTGTTAGCTTGTGCAATCGCTCGTTCTTCATTATTGGAACGTATCTGAGCTCGGCAGCATGATAATCCCATTTGTGTGTCCTTAGAGACACGATGCAGCACAGAGGCGCCAAATAGGTTACCTTGATAAAGATGGAATTTTGAGATTACAGGGTCGAGTTTGTGCGCCCAATGTGGATGAACTCCAGAGTTGACTTTAGAGGAGGCCCAAAGCTCCAGTTACTCTGTTCATCCAGGCATCAGCGAAGATATATCATGTTTGCGGCATTATTATTGGTGGCAGAGAATGAAGAAGGATATCGTTGCATGTGTGGCCTGGTGTTTGAATTGTCAGTTGGATAAGTACGAGCATCAGAGGCCCGGTGGTTCATTTTAGAGGATTGAGCTTCCAGAGTGGAAGTTAGAGCGGATCACTATGGATTTTGTTGTTGGACTCCCGCAAACTCCGGTGAAGTTCAACGCATAATAGGCCATTGTTGATAGGCTGACCAAGTCAGCGCATTTCATTCCTATGGCAGTCTCATATTCTTCTGAGAGTTTAGCTGAGATCTATATCCAGGAGATCGTTTGCCTTCATGGTGTGCCCATTTCTATCAATAAATAAATTTGACTTTGGTCAACATTTTAGGTAAACGGATCTGTACCCATGATTTAACAATCCCAGAGGGTCCGTATGAAAATATTGGACTTGGGCGTATGCCCGGAATCGAATTATGAGGTCCCAAGCCCGAGAAATGAATTTTTAAAGAAAATTATTTTCTGAAATTATTTAAGGAATTTGAAATGAAGTTTGATTAGAAAATGCTGCTATCGGGCCCGTGTTTTGTTTCTGCATCCAGTATAGGTCTTATATATGATTCAAGATGATTCTATAGAATTTGGTGAAAATAGGATGTCATTTGATGTGATTCAAACTTCAAATGAAAATTTTGATGTTTTATGAACTTTTAAAGAATTCATGGATTTTGAGGTTAATTCGATGTTAATGATGTTATTTCGACGATTTGATCACACATATAAGTTCGTATGATGTTATTGAGTTGGTACGTATGTTTGTTTTGAGCTCTGAGGGCTCAGATGTGTTTCGGCTGTGTTTCGGAAGGTTTTTGGAACTCAAAAAGTTGTAGGTTTTTGTTGTTCAGTGCCCAAGGACTTTACCCTTCGTGTTCGCGTGGTCCCTCTCGTGAACGCATAAGGCAAATATCCCAAGTTCCCAATTTCTTCTTTGCGAATGCAAAGCTGAAGGGGGAGACCCTTTGCAAACGCGTCCCTGCACTCGCGAACACGTAATGTTCTGGGAAGGGGTCACCAATTTGTTCATCACGAACGCAATCCATTGCACACGAACGTGAGGTTCGAGGAGTTTCTTCTCCTTGAATGCAAGTCGTCTTCCGTGAACGCAAAGGCCTAGCAGACCTAACCCATCACGAATGTGATGATCCTATCGGGAACGTGATGATTCTATCGTGAACACGATGAGTATTTTTGCCCAGTTATTTTAGAAGACCCAAAACAGTAGCCATTATGGGATTACACCAAAAAATCATAACTTCTTCATTTCAGCACCAAATTTGGCAATTTGTGAAAGAGGATTTCACCACCAATTCATAGGTATGTAATCTTAGACTCATTTTCTTCAATTTCCATTAACATTTATTAGATTTCTAGGTTTAAATCATGTAATTAAGGGTAGAAAATTGGGAATTTAGGTAGAGTTAGGGTTTTTTGATTAATTGTGATTTAGACCTTGTTTTAGGGTCAAATTTTAAAATAAATTATATACTCGGGCTCGTGGGTGAATCGGTGATCGGATTTTAGTCCGAACCTCATGATTTCACCGAGCAAGCCCGAGGACATTTTTGAATTTTTGGTAAGAATGATTAGAAAGCTATAATTAAGTATTGAAATGGAATTTTTGAGCATTTATTGATATTATTAAGTCGATTATGTATAGATAAAATTGATTTGGAGCCAAATTCGAAAGAAAAGACGGTTTTTGAGGATTGAGCTGGCCGTGAAAATTCGAGGTAAGTGTTTAGTCTAACCTTAGCTTGAGGGATTAGGAGTTGTGTCCTATTTGCTATTTGTTTCTTGTTGAGTACGACGTGTAGGTATGGTGACGAGTATCTATACGTTGGTGTCGAGCATGACCGTGAGTCTTATATTGTGATTTTCATGACTTTGTTGTATTATTCATGCCTTGGTGAAGATTTTTATTTGTTGTGTAAAGTTGTGGAAATAATTGTGGCCTATGAACATTGAGGAGTGTTGACTCCAGTTGTGTAACGAATTGTAAAAGTATAAGAAATAATTGAAACTCTAGAGCATTGGCTCGTGTTGTGAATTGAATTATGAAGTAAAAGTGAGAAGGAGAAAAGATCATTATATCGCCCCCCTTTGCTGGGTTATTGTTGAGTTGTGGTTCTCTTGCATATGTGTTGATAACTGATATTACGGATGCTTAAGTTGATGATTATTTGTGTTGGGTAAGGATTGTAGTTACAGCTATGGTAGTTAGATGTTAGAACAAGTTTGGTAATAGCTGAGGTACTTAGGTGTTGCAATAAGTTTGGTTATAGTTAATGTAGTTAGGTGTTGTAACAATATTGGTTATAGCTGTTTCTCCTTGCCGGGACGTAATTACTTATGTTATCAAATCCCTTGCTGAGACTCTTGTTATTATTGTTGTTAATATTATATGTGTATAGGGTTGCACGCCGCAAATATTATTTGTGGATCAGATTGCACGCCGCAATAATATTATATGTGGATCGGATTTCATACCGCAACAATAATATATGTGGATTGGGTTGTATGCCACAACAATGATAAATGATATGGATCGGGTTACATGCCGCAACAGTATTGATACTATATAGTGGGATCGGGTTGCGCGCCGCAACAATTATTGATAAAATTGTGTTTATTTTGAATATTAGTTTTTTTGTTTGCTATGAATCCTAAGTTCCCTTAGACTGTTACTATGGATTTACTATTGATACTGGTATACCGCTGCAGCATGTTTCCCCCTCCCATCCTTACTTGCTTACGCCTGTTTTACTTTTCGCTGTATATTATATAACTACACAGGTTTATTTGGTAGTCTGGTCCTAGCTTCATTACTACTTCGCCGAGGTTAGGCTACGCACTTACCAGCATATTGGGTAGGTTGTGTTGATACTATACTCTGTACTCTTTTGTGTAGATTCAAGTGTTGTGGACTTCGGACCGCAGTGAAATTGCTGATTCTTGTTCATCACGCGACTCGAGGTAGCCCTGCATGCGTCCGTAGGTCTTGACATCTCCTTCTATCTACTTTCCTGTTTCTTATATATACTTCCAGAGACCGTGTTGTATTTAATTCTTTCAGACCTTTATTTATAGTATTCTTAGACCGTCTGTTAAACTGTGATACTAGTTCTAGGTAGTCGAGACTCAAACAGTTGTATTAGATATTATGTTCAGATAGCTTATTGTTTTTCTTCCACTTATGTTAAATTACGTTGTTTAAATGTTATAACTTTGAAATTATTAATGAATATAAAATGGGTAAAAAGTTAAATAGTGTTATTAATTGCCCCATCACGACTCCCGCAGGTGAGAAATCCGGGTCGTGACATGAAACTTCTTATTTTACACTTAATAAAATAATTTATTATCATATAGTTATTCATAGATTATTCTAGATCACAAATTTTAAAAATCATTCATTTTTTCTTAAATTTTATGCCCAATCAAACATGTTTATTCTTCCAAAATAAAAAAAATTGTCATATAAGATAACTGTAAAGGAAAATTTCTCAAATTATCACTCCATAAATAGTATGAACAAAATTGGCCTAGAAATAAAATATTTACCAGAAAAGACCTAAATATCATTTTCATCCAACCAATTTTCAATTAATGTTAGTTTTAAAAATATACAGTGAGCTAAAGTGAGTTTCAGGGAATTGAGCACCGTAATTCTATTTAGAAATCACTATTAAATGCTAGTATGTTCGATTGGATCGAATGATTAAACTGATAACGGTATAGACATCCATTGGAGCTTGTTTAAGCTTGAAATCAAAATTTTGAATTTATAAAATTGGAATTATTTCGATTGGGTATTATTGTAATAAATTAGGTATATTTTAAAGAGTGTGAATTTCAATTTTTGGATGATTTGGTAGAGATTTTAGGTAGTTTGAATTGAAATTTGAGCAAAATTCGAAATACTCAAATAAACATGAAAGAAGATGATATGTATATCCCACAGTGTATCTCCGTGTATCTTTTGTTATTATTTGTGTATCAAATATATATTTCTTGTGTATTACTTGTAAATCCATGTATACATGTATGTGAGATACATGTTTGATTCATATGTTGTAGAGAAAAATTTAAACTCGATTTCAACTATAAAATTTGAATCAAAATTAGTCCAAATCACCTCCAATCTTTCTCATTTTTTGTATATTGACTCATTTATATGTTTTCAATGAATTTCAATCATACCCATTGAAAAAGGTCCCCATTTACTTAGATTTTTAGAATCTTGTATATATATATTTTTTTGTGTTTCATCTCTGCTATCTCATCCATGAAATTTTATTTTCATATTGCATCTTATTTTGGTGATAATTAGGTATATCTTAAAGAGTGTGAATTTCAATTTTTGGATGATTTGGTAGAGATTTTAGGTAGTTTGAATTGAAATTTGAGCAAAATTCGAAATACTCAAATAAACATGGAAGAAGATGATAAATATATCCCACAGTGTATCTCCGTGTATCTTTTGTTATTATTTGTGTATCAAATATATATTTCTTGTGTATTACTTGTAAATCCATGTATACATGTATGTGAGATACATGTTTGATTCATATGTCGTAGAGAAAAATTTAAACTCAATTTCAACTATAAATTTTGAATCAAAATTAGTCCAAATCACCTGCAATCTTTCTTTTTTTTTTTTTATATTGACTCATTTATATGTTTTCAATGAATTTCAATCATACCCATTGAAAAAGGTCCCCTTTTACTTAGATTTTTAGAATCTTGTATATATATATATTTTTTGTGTTTCATCTTTGCTACCTCATCCATGAAGTTTAATTTTCATATTGCATCTTATTTTGGTGATCATGCTTAAATATATGGAATGAGGTCTTTGTATGTGAATCTTGGAGAGAAAAAATTCTTATTTATTTAGGTTTTTAATTGTTATATTGTTTAGCTAGTTTTAATAACTATATGACTATTAGTTAGAGGTTGACAAGTTTGGAATTATATTGAATATTTTCGTAAGATTTTCAAATAGTACTGGTAGTAGGCACAGGTGGCTCAAGCACATGTGTAGCTTAAAGTCAAAGTTTAATGTGCTACCTAATTTTTTTTAAAAAGGGTTATTATATATATATATATATATATATATATATATATATATATATATATATATATATATATATTTATTTATTTATTTGAAAGCAATTTTTTTTCTAGATTGTTGAGATGCAAAGTTGTTAATAATATTTTTAGTATTAATTTATTCAAATAATTTCTTTACAACTAATATAACCAACCTATTTAATCTTTTTTGAGGCATTATTGATTTAAGATAAGATTTTATTAATTTTAATTTTGAAAAATTTCTTTTAATATTATAGGAACTGTTAACATTATTCTATAAGCAATATAATCATTTGGAAAAGAAAATTCTTTTTATTTGATTGAATATATCGATTAGAGTCATATCTTCTACTTGCATTATTTCCCATGTCAAATTAATTTTAATTTATTTGTTAATTATTCGTATTACCCATATTTTGGTTAGCCAAATTGTTAATTCATTTTACGCTATTAAAAGAAATATATGTCCCTTTGTATGTAAAAGTCTAATTTTGTGCTAAAAGACTAAATATTTTTTCTTTTAAATTTCTATAAACCTATCATTTTTAAAAATAAAAAAAATTCACTCCTATTAATTATAAATTATTTACTCTTTACTGCCCAATCCCAAACTATTTACTATTATTACCAATGCGACACAAACTATTTACCCGTCTTTAATATGTTCTTCTTCTTCTTCCTCCTCATTATACCTTCCTCCAATTTTTAAAGTTCACAACTGTATTTGTTTTTGCTTCGGCAGTCACTCTTTTAGGTATATTGACGAAGTCTTAGGTAACAAAAAAAATTAGAACTCACAAGAAGAAAAAAATTGAGCAAGAAATTATATTTTTTGGAAACTTCCATAAAACTAATACTATTTTGCTAACACTTTTAAGCCATTTTTCTTAATCTAACGCGGTGACATTTTGAAACTTACACATTTTCTCATAGGAAGAACAGATCTGCTTTTAAAACTCCATATGAATGAGTTTAAAATGCAAGATCTAATTTTTTATTATGTTTTCTGTAAAAATTGGTTAGTTATTGTTCTTTGATGTGTAGATTGTACTTTTAATGCTGGTTTTTTGGAGATTTATTGTATAAAAATTTGAATCCACCATTGAAGGACCTTGAAGGATAAAACTCATAACTTAGTTTGTTTGAGCTTTTAATTGTTTTGATCCGATCCTGCATGAGTTTTTTTTGGAAAGTTGATTGGAGGTTGTTGCTAAAGTTTTAGTCAATTTAGTGGAGATTTTGTAGTAGATGTTAGAAATTTGGGTTGAAATGTAGTTAAACTAGAGAAGAAGATGAATTTATATTGTATACCCAAATAGTATACAAATATACCATTTTAGTATACAGTTCATTCCATCATTTTTTTTTTGAATAAACAGATTTCTAATTCTTTTTTTTTTTAAATTTAACGTTCGACTTTCATTGATATCAACAGATTTGCAATGAGGAGTTCTTAGTAGTAGCATAGGCTAGCTACTACTATACAAATGTATCTATACTATTGCATTCCTTCCACTATTGACTAAGGGTAGTTGTTAAGTTGTCGCAATCCCAATTGCCATTTCTTGCATTTTCTGCCTCTAATATGTACAAGAATAGCTATTTCACGACAGAATTGATGTTCATCAAATGACTTTCCTTCAAATCTTATAGAATTTCTACTTCTCCATATAAGTGATACTGTGGTGACAAAAGCAGTAGCCACCACAGCCTTCTGCCACACCTTGCTTTTAGCCAAGCAGCATATCTATTGCAATTCAACATTCCAGCTGCATATTGTTCTACTGTATCCCAACCAATAGCAGATTCTTTGCCAGAGCCTCCTAGTAACTGGACAAGTGAAATACAGATGATAAAATTCTTCAGTTGCTAGATGACAGAACACACACTGCTCCACCACATTAACTCCAGATTTCAGAAGTCTATCAACAGTGGGTAGTCGACCCTGAGCAGCCAACCATGTGGTGAACAGATGCCTTGGCAATACATTTTTTGTCACCATAAGGGTCTTCCATTCCACTCTTGGAAAGACTGGTAGCATAGAGTGATAAAGGGTCTGAATCTGAAACTTTCCTGATTTGCATATGCCTTGCAGTCTGCTCATAAGATCCCCATGCGTTCTGCTATCTGCCATAATAGGGGTCCTGCATTCAATAATCTTCCTAACTACCCAAGAAGCATTCTTGGGAGTAATCATAATATCAATGACATTACTCTTTATATAGTAATAATGGATCCATTTAATCCATAAGCAGTCTTTTTTCCTTGCTAAATCCCATAACAGTTTGGATATAGCAGCCTTATTCCAAACCTGTATGTCAATGATATTGAGGCCACCAGCAGTGAATGGTCTGCAGACCCTGTTCCAAGCTACCAAAGATCTTCTTGACACTGTTACATTGCCAGTCCAGAGAAAGGATCTACAAACAGCTTCAATAACTTTGATCACCTTCTTGGGCAAGATAAATATCTGTGCCCAATATGTTTGAATTCCAAAGATTACTGATTTTATAAGCTGACTTCTACCAGCATAAGACAATAGCTTGACAGACCAGCAAGTTATTCTGTCAGTAATTCTTTCAATCAATGGCATGTAGTGATGTATGTTGATTTTCTTTGAATGTAGAGGGATGCCTAAATATTTGAAGGGGAGCTGTCCCTCACTGAATCCCAAAGCTTCAAGGATAGCTTGTTTATTGTCTGATGTACTCCAGCCAGGTACACAGCACTTTTAGAGTTGTTGGCAGAAAGACCAGAAGCTGCAGAAAAAACCTGAAATGCTGTATGCAATATTTGAACAGATATGAAATCTGCTCGACAGAATAATAACAGATCATCTGCAAAGCAAATATGGGCACATTCAATTTTCCTGCATCTGGGATGATAATTTAAATCACCATTCCTATGCAATTGAGCCAATAATCTGTTTAAGTACTCCATAGTAAGGACAAATAGGTAAGGAGACATAGGATCCCCTTGTCTAATACCCCTTCTAGCAGGAAAAGGTTTAGTAAGTCCTCCATTTATCACTAAAGAGTATGACACAAAAGAAATACATGTCATAATCCAATCTACAAATTTGGCAGGAAATCCCAGATCAATAAGCAGTTGTTTGAGGAACCTCCATTCCAAAGTGTCATATGCCTTTCTCAAATCCACCTTTAAAACACACCTTGGAGAAATACCTTTTCTGGAGTATCCCTTAAACAGTTCATGACTGAACAGAACATTATCAATAATACTCCTACCTTCAATGAATGCAGACTGAGATCTACCAACAATGTCATCAATAACAGCTTTCAATCTCCTAGTGATGACCTTTGATATTATTTTGTATATAGTGGTACAACATGCAATAGGCCTATAGTCCTTCACTGTTTTAGGGACTTTAACCTTAGGCACAAGGGCTATAGCAGTAGTGTTGACCATATGAGGCATCTGGCAGGTAGTAAAGAACTCCTTTGTTTCAGCATATACATCTCCCTTGACAACCTCCCAGTTTTTGGTAAAAAATTCCACAGGAAAACCATCTACACCAGGGGCTTTATCCTTAGGCATGTCTTTAACAGCATCATATATTTCATCCAAAGTGACATCCTGTATTAGTGCTATTTGCTGGGCTAAAGTAATGCATTTTCCTTCCTTGACAATAGAAGAATTAATACAAGGTAGTTCAGAAGCACTCTCACCCATCAATGACTGGAAAACCTCAGTATATTCCAGCTCAACAGCCACTGGCTCAGTTAACTTCACACCTGTTTCAGCATAGATAGATGTAATGTTATTATGACTGGTCCTTATCTTCCACTGAGCATGAAAGTACTTAGTATTGCCATCTCCACATTCAATCCAATTTGCTTTTGATTTCTGCCTCAATATTTGTTCTTCAATATTACTCCACTTCTCAATGGCATGAAGAGCTTCTTTCTCCTCCTTAAGTAGTTGATCTGAAAAGGGATTCTGGATCAGTTGGCTTTGAGTAATGTCCAAAAGTTCTCTAGCATGAATCAGTTTCTGTTGGTAGGAAGCCATCTGCCTGTTCATTTCTTTTAGATGCTGCTTCAGATTCTTCAACTTATACAATAGCTGATGTAAAGGAGAGCCCTCACTGCTTTGAAACCATACCTGCTGCATAATAGAAGAGAATTAGGATCCTCCATAAGAGCATAGTATAATCTGAATGGCTTAGGATGTAATAGGTTTTGTCTCCCAAACTGTATGAGAATAGGTGAATGATCTGAGACAGAAGGATTCATAAAGTCTGCTTCCAAATGGCCAAACTGTTGTATCCATTGAAAATTACCAAGTGCCCAATCAATCTTGCTATAAACCTGCTTATTAGTCCATGAATACTTCCATCCTTTTGATCTAATAGGAGTAAGCTGGAGGTCAGAAATAAGCTCCTTGAAATCCTTGACTTCAGCATCTGTCACAGGCGAACCAATCCTATCATCAGAGTGTAGAACTGAATTGAAGTCACCACTAATTAACCATATGTCTTAATATGGAATGCTGATGCCTCTCATGTCATTCCACAGTTGCTTCCTCAGAATTGCAGTGTTGTAAGCATAGATAACACTCAACTGCACTCTGATCTTGTTAACAGTATCTTCAACCAGGCAGTGAATAAGTTGCTCAGTTACACAAGAAACATGTAACTGTATATGAGGCTTCCAAATAAGCCAGATTCTACCATTAACTGCATTGGTGTAATTATATTGAACCTTCCAACCTCTAGCAATCTTATCAACAACCTTAAGTGCATTGTGCTCTTTAACTCTTGTTTCAAGGCATCCTAAAACATCAACCTTATTCTTCGCCAGAAAGTTTTTCAGTTCTTTCTGCTTATGGGCTTTATTAAGCCCTCTAATATTCCATGTAACTATAATCATGAAATATTAGGAGACTTATATAAAGAGGGTCCAGGATCCTGTTGCTGCAGCATAGTTCCAGCAATAGCTTTGCCTCTTTCTAGCTCCAGCATTGTCCCAATAAATCCACTGTCATCACATACTTGGTTACCAGTCTCTACTTCAGATCCATGGCTTGCAACCATATCAGTACTGATTTGAATCCTCTGTATACTTTCAAGTGGCTGAACATAACTCACAGACTCATTAGGTAAAGTATTTGCATCCAATACTGCACTCATCAGTGGATCTGTTGTGATACCAGGCTGGACAGATTGCACTGGCATGTTAGGCAATGTGGTAGAGGGCATTGCTTCACTAGCCAGTGAATCTTTATAATCTGTATCAGCTCTTGGAATCCACTCCTTCCTTGGCTTATTCCCTCGAGGCCTTCTCTTAATCTCCTTAGTCTGCTTTGGTATATTCTGTTGCACACCATTGTGACCATTATACCAACAATCATAGGAATTGTGGCCAAACTTCAAGCAATGGTTACAGAATTCAGGCTTCCAATTATACTCTACCTTTTGAATATTCAATCCAAATGGAGTCTCAATTTCAACTTCCTCAAGCAAAGGGAAAGCAGCATCAACCTCAACCAGAACTCTGGCATAAGAGATCTTCTCAAAATGGGCTGTGATTTTGTCAGTATACAAAGGCTTTCCAATTGCACTAGCTAATTTGCTTAGTATTTCTAATGACCAATATCCCACTGGTAAGCCAGGAAACCTAGCCCACACTGGAATAGTACTAAGCACAGCATTCTGAAATGAAAAATCCACAGTCCATGGCTTAAGCACCAGCGGCTTATTTCTGTAGGAATAAGGACCATATTTCATTACTTGGTTCTTATCCTCAATACTGCTAAATCGAAATATGCAATATCCATCAGTGTGCATCAGAATATGTGGTTTAGCCACAAAATCCCATACATGCATAACATAATTTTCCAAGGATTTCTCAGTAGGGTTGTCTCCGATAATGTACCCAATTAGTGAGGCACTCCAATACTCCAACTGGGATTCCAGTTCATCAGCACTAACTTTAATAAGTTTTTTCCCATCCCTATCAGTAGGTGGTATAAATGTTAAAACCTTACCCATATTATGGTTGCCTCTGACGACTTCAGCCATGGTAGGAGATGAGTGTTCAGAGATGGCCATATCAGAAAATTGAAGTTTCCTCACAGCAATGTTAGCAGGATCCGCAACATTTACCTTAGATTGAGGTACAACACTATCACTTTCATCTGCATGCAAGGGGATTTTAGCTTGAAATTTCTCGGGTAAGAAGGTTCCGAATGTTAATGGTTCTAGTTCATGAGTTACTCCAGGAGCAGGAGTAACGACCTGAGCAGTAGAAGGCATTGGTTGACGCCGACGACGCGCCATGAACGGCGAGAAAGCTTCTTGCTAACGTGCGCCTTGATATCACTATTCCATTGCCTATCGTGCGCCGAATGACGACACTTTCTATTTGAACAAATTTTCAACAGATTTCTATTTCATTCAGTCAAAAAAGTATACGTACAAATATAGATGTTGACCATCTATTATCATATGCTATACAATCACTACACTATTACCACTCTAAGAACAAAATCACTATTTGATAATACGTGTGACAAATCTATCTCAAGAGAAGGTCTATCTCAATGGAAGTCTAGGGGAAATGGTTTAAACTTTTAGGACAACCCTACATTTATGACTTGAAGCACCTCTTGAGTGGAGATGGACTACAATTTCCTTACAGACAGTATCGCTCATTAACTTACCTCCCTAGAATCTCATTTTATTCCGCTCCCTCCATATCGCTGTCACCAGGATCCCAAAGAGCCAAGCAATGATTTCCGCTAAACCACTTTTGTCTTACTAACCCAGTCACATTCCTCCTTCCAGTCTGCAATGGATCTCTTATAGCCCAACCAACTAAGGAGTCAATTCCAGATTTCTTTGGTCTTCAAGCAATCAAAGAACAGATGCTCAAAGGTTTCACGATGCAAACCACAGAAAAAATAGTCTTGTGGAATCAGAATATTTAACACCTGAAGTCTGTTCACAGTTGCAAGTCTCCTGTGCAGAGCCAACCACAGTATAAACTTATATCTGGGATGCAGTTGAGGCTGCAATATGATGGTCTTCCATTGGACTTTGCTGTACTGAGGGAGAAGTTGTCTATATAACTTCTTGATGCTAAAAGACTCACCCTGCTGAAACTGCATCAATCTGTTTTCCAGATTACCATTGAGAGTTGCAAGGCCTTTTATCAACTCTCTCGACTCTAAAAATTTTCCTTATTGCCAAAGCAGCAGCCCCAGGCACTGGCATGTCTTCAGAACAGTAGTTCTTAATATAGAATGTATGCATCCATTTCATCCACAGGCTATCCTTCTTCTTAGTCAGTGCCCATAGATGCTTAACAATAGCAGCCTTATTCAATTTAGATAGGTCCAATACATTCAGTTCCCCTACACTGTATGGCATTCAAAGAGTATCCTAGGCAATCAGTGCTTTCCTTGAAACTGTGGCTGAACCTGTCCAAAGATATGATCTGCAGATTGCTTCAGTCATTCTCAAAATTTTTTTAGGCAATAAGAAAGTCGGGGACCAATAAGCTTGAATACCAAACAGAACTGATTTAATCAGTTGAAGTCGACCAGCATAGGAGAGTAACCTTGACGATCACCAGCTTATTTTCTGTGTGATTTTCTCCACTAGTGTCCAACACTGAGCAATGGACAGCTTCTTTGAATCCAAAGGCACCCCCAAATATTTTAATGGGAGCCTGCCTTCAGGATATCCTAACACCTGTAAAATTTCCTACTTCTGCCAGTTGGTTACCCCTGTTAAGTACACTACACTTTATCAATATTTGCTAGAAGTCCAGAAACCTTAGAGAATTTCTGGAGAGTTTGTTTCACTAAGCTGACAGACTTACATCTGCCTTACAGAAAATAAGAAGATCATCTGCGAAGCAAACATGTGCTACACCCAACCTCTTGCATCTAGGATGGAATTTGAACTCTTTCCTCATCATCATTTTCACAAATTCTCTGTGTAGATACTCCATGGCCAGAACAAAGAGGTATGGAGACATCGGATCGCCTTGCCGTAAGCCTCTTTTTCCTTTAAATGGTGTAGTGAGACCATCATTGAAGTTGAGAGAGTAGGTAACATAGGATATGCACTCCATAACCCACCCAATAAATTTATGAGGGAAGCCCAAATCCTGCAGCAGTCTTTTATGGAAAACCCATTCTACTAAGTTGTAAGCCTTCTTTAATTCCACCTTAAGCACACATCTAGTAGAAATGCCCTTTCTGGAATAGCCTTTGAACAGTTCTTGTGTGAATAAGATGTTATCAATAATACTACGACCCTCAATGAATGCTGACTGTGATCTACCCACCAAGTGGTCAATAACCATTTTTAACCTAGATGTAATAATCTTTGTGATGATCTTGTACAGAGTTGTACAGCAGGCAATGGGCCTGTAGTCCTTCACTTTGCTTGGATTCTGTAATTTAGGAATTAGAGTTAGTGCTGTGCTGCTAACTCCAGTATGTAACTTCCCAGTAATAAAGAATTCTCTCACAGCTTCACAAATGTCTTCCCCAACTACATGCCACTGCCTTATAAAAAATTCAACTTGAAGCCATCCACCCCTGGTGCCTTGTCACGAGGCATATCTTTTATTGCCTTTAGTATTTCCTCCCTTGTGATTGGCTTCACTGGGCCATCCTTCTGTTGCAAGTTGAGACAAAGGCCCTGGTGGATTACTTCAGTGTTTGGACATTGGCTTATGCCATTGTTTCCCCCAGTAATCTCTTGAAGTAAGTAACAAACTCTTCTTCCACCTTTCTGGGATCAGACAATATTACTCCCTCTTCAGTATATAGAGAGTTGATAGTGTTAAATTTTGTCCTCATGTTTAGTTGAGCATGAAAATATTTAGTGTTGGAATCTCCACAGGCAATCCAGTGAGCTCTTGATTTCTGTTGTAAGATCTGCTCCTCTATTTTGCTCCACTTCTCCACCTCAATAAGTAGCAGCCTCTCCTGGTCAATCAGCCTTTGGTCCATACAATTGGATTGCAACTGATTCTGTAGGGTTTCCAGCTTCTGCCTTGCCTCACTGAGATGTATCCTATACTTTTCCATATAGGTATTCAACTCCTTTAACCCCACCTTTAGGGCCTTCAATTTATTCCATACTCTATTCAGTCTCCCTCCCTGCTGCTGCTGGTTCCATACCCTGTCCACAATGCTAGGGAATTCAGCATGGTCCATGACAGATGTATAAAGTTTGAAAGGCTGAGGATGAATGTTCCTTCTCTGTTCCTCAGGGTTACACAGTAAAAGGATAGGGGAATGAGTTGAAACTCCCTGGGTCGACACATCAGCTTCAATGTGACTGTATTCCTGCATCCAGTTCACATTCCCAAAGGCCCAATCAATTCTGCTATATACTCTTGTCTCTGGTTTTTGTTTATTGCACCATGTATAAAAACAGCCCAAACTCTTCAACTGAGTGAGTTGAAGAGCAATGAGTGTGTATTGAAACCCTTGAATCTCCTGATGCATAACTGGAGCACCTATTCTGTCATCAGTGTGGAGTACATTATTGAAGTCTCAACTGAGAAGCCAGCTTCCCTGAATAGTAGCACCTAAGATCAACAGTTTGGCCCAAAGTTGTTGTCTCTTGCTCAGTTCATTATTTGCATATACGACTGTTATCAGTGTTCTAAAGGTTGTACCTCTTTCTTTAACCTCACAGTGAATAAATTGTTCATCAATCTTCAATACCTGCAGCTCAACTTTTGAATTCCACAGTATCCAGATTCTCCCATTGGGATGCTCATTGTAGTTCCCAGTATGTCTCCAATCATTTCCCAGTTTTGTAACAATCTGTTTCACCTTTGATTCTTTCACTCTAGTTTCTATACATCCCATACAATCTACTTTATGCTTTTTCAGAAAGAGTCTCATCTCCTTCTGTTTATGGGCCTTATTTAGACCCCTAATGTTCCATGTGCAGAATATCATGATGTGGTCAAGCTGGATGGGCCAGAGTCCCCTGGATCATCACCTATCTGTAGCAAGGAGAAACTGTTAGTTGTGTTCAATGAGGCTCCATCACATTGTTTTACATTCTTTCCTTTTGCCAACCCTCTGTCAATCACCCTACTTCCAGCATTGTCAGTCAGCTTAGATTCATCCACTGTCCTATCATTTTTAACCACCACATTATCCTTCTTTGGTTTTGGTATCCATTTCCACATCTCACTTTGCACTTGCTGATTTTCCCCTGCTGCCTTGTACTGGTTCTGTGCTACCTCTTCATTACCCTGCTTCTTTTTATACCAGCAGAGTACAGTGTTATGGCCAAATCTTACACAGTCACCAGCAGTATTTTGGCCTCCATTCGTAGTCAATCTGTTGTATGATAAACCCCCTCTTTGTATGTAGCTCAAAATTATCAGGTAATGGTTAGGATATATCTGTTTCAACCAGCACTCTTGCATACGAAATCCTCTCCAATTCAAAAATGATTCTATCAGTGTACATGGGTTTCCCAACTACACTTGCTAGTTTACTGAGGGCTTCAGTGGACCAAAATGCCAGTGGCAAGCCAGAGAAGGTGACCCATAAAGGAACTACACTCACATTACCTGGTTCAAACTTGAAGTCCATTCTCCACTGTTGTAACACAAATGGTTTATTATGAAAGTTGTATGGACCAGCCTGAAGAACAAGGTCCATATCTTCATTGTTATCAAATTTGAAAATATAATAACCTTCGTCATGATACAGCACTTGAGGTTTTGGAACAAAATCCCAAACATTTGTAATGAAATTTTTCATAGCTCGCTCATACGGTTCTTCTCCTAGTACAAACCCAATCAATGCACTGCTCCAATAGGTCTCTTGTTCCTTCGTATCATCGTCTTCAATTTGAACCACAAAGGTACCATCTCGCATAGCAGGTGGCACGTAGCTTAGAGATTTCCCTTTTTGAGGGCTTCGATTCTGTTGCATGGTGTCCCTTTTACCATTATCTGCGCTAGGAGCATCAGAGGTCATACCAATCTGAACGTTCTTTGCTTGTGCAGAAATTGGAGACGTCGATGAACATGTTGTGTATAGACACTTTCCATCCCTAGCATTTAACCCTCGCCTTCGTCAATTACCTCACTGATAGGTTGGAATTTCAACGGTAGAATACTGCCAAACGTAACTGGTATCCTCTGGTGGACACCATTTTTCTGCGTTATCTGCATCCCGGAGGTTCCAGTTCCGCTAGTGTTGTGAAAGATTGTAGGCGCCAAACCCATTCCGGTTAACCACTGAGCCGGCTTATTCACAGCAGTCGTTTCTATTCTCTCCTCCTCAGGTATCGATTTTGTCACCGGTTGTTTCTTCCGTCCTCTCGCCATGGCTGGAGGCGCAGGTTAGCGTCCTGCTTATCCTGCGCCGAGAGCGTAACTTAGAGAGAGAAATAAAATGTTTTATAAAAAGTTCATTACAACTTTATACCCTATTAGTATAACTATATATTAAATTGGTATCATATGCTAGTTGAATTATTTTTTGGTGGTGAAGCTGCATTTACTTGGTACAATAATTGATTCCTTTTAATAATAATAATATAGTACAATATCTTGAAATACCTTATTATATTAGTATGTGGTACACTATTTTTTTTCTTTTTATGCATGTGTGTTATGTAGTAGTAGTGTAGTTATATAGTTGTCGGCAATTAACTAGTAAAACTGTATACCATGTTGGTATAGTTATATACCATATTAGTATCATATGATACTTTGAAGCAAAAAAGACTTCTAGTACAATGTGATACCAATATGGTATTTATGTATACCAATAGAGCATATGATTTCTCTAGAACTTTGTTCTGCGACTATACTAATGTACCAAAATATTAAATGACGCAATAAAATTATGAGAAAATTACATGCTCGTATTGCAAGCTAAATATTCGCAAAACAACTTGCTCATTTCATATACTAAGAGGGTATATAGTTGTATGGGGTTGTTCCAATAATTGCCTATAACTACTAAAACTATTACATAATACAAAATTTATGTCCATCACTACATAAAAATTCCAGCATTGCAACTCATGTTTATATAAATAATTACATAAGAGAATTCTTAGAATTTGATTATGTAATTTATGGTACTCATCACAATCAATGTCATATTCAGTGAATTAGATCAAGTGACAATTGCTATTATTCCAATTTAATATTGAATTTAAAAAAGGAGAAATAAAAAAAATAAAATGTATATTGTACTAGTTATATTAAAAAAGGTGAACAAATATTTACTATATCAATTATTTATTCTAATTGTATATAAAAGAATAATAAAAATAGTGAAAACAGTAAAGAAAATTAGATTATGAAGAGAAAAAGAATATAAAAAAATTAGTTAAATTAAATTGAAAAGGGAAAAAGAAAAAAATAAGAAGAAAATGAGAAAAGATTTTAAAGGAGAAAGAAAAAGAATAAAATAAAAAAGAAGCACAGAAATAAAAAAGAATTGGAGAATAAAGAAAAACTTTCCACAAAAACTACTATTGGTGTGAAATGTAATTAGTTTATGGTCAGAAAAATAAATGTATAGATAAGGGTAAATAATTTTATTTTTGTGAGTAATTGTGTCATTTTTCCTACAAAATCGGGGCCTCCCATATGTTGAGGCCTAATGCATAAGCTTTATTAGCTAGGGGTTTTGACATAGTTATCCAGTAAAATAAAACTATTTACCCTTGTCTACCCATTAATTTTTTTACACATAAACAAATTATATTTCCAGCCCATAGTAGGTTTTATGGGGAATTTTCTCTTTACTCTCCAATACCAGTATAGTATATAGTTATACCAACAAGGTATACAATTGTACACAAAGAGTTATTGAGATAATATCAATTGTCAATAAAATTCAAAAAAACTCTAAAAAGGATCTAATTGTAAGAGTATACGTTTACATAATATAACATACTATAATATATATATTTTGCATTTTCAGTTTGCCTCTCATGCTGGGTAAAAGCTTAAAGAAAATTAAAAGAGAAGAGACAAGTGAATTTACGAGTAATAAGTGTATTATTATAACATATTATTACAATATATTGTATATTATTAAAGTATAGTATAACAATATATTATATATTATAATAGTATACTGTCACAGTATAACTATATACTTCTATAGTATATTGTATATTGTAGCGGTATATTGTTATATAACTGTGTTCTTCTTCGACTAGTATAACTATATACTTCTATAGTATATTGTATATTGTAGCGGTATATTGTTATATAACTGTGTTCTTCTTTGATTATAACAATATAACGCTCCAGTATATTATAAACTACAATAGTATACAGTTGCAATATAGCTATATACTCCAACATCATATTATATATCGTAGCGGTATACTGTAGATGTATTCTTCTCCGATGTTCAACGGAAAATTTCGATCTCAATCACCTCAAATCAGCTCCAAATGCTATCAAATTTCAGTATAAATTTTCATAAAGTACTATAAACAATATTTTACAACTCTCACTTTGAATCAATCAAGAAATTTTTAAAAATAAAATTGAGCTTCTAGCCCAACAATGATGGATATTCAAATACATATACTGGTGGATTTCAAGTTTCCCTGAGGAATATAATCATTCTGGAGGCCTTCATGCATGAAAGCTGAGCCTTAGTTATAGTGGCTGCAATTCCTAATCTGCTTATTTTCCCAGTCAAAAATTTAGTTACGTTGAAATGGATAATTATATACAGTAACTTTTTCTTTCTATTAATTTTCTATGTATGATGTACAAACTTGATACCACATTAATTTTTTTATAGGAAAAAGCCAACGGGTATAAAGTAAAGAAGATAAAATGAGAAAGTAGAAGAAGAAAGGTGGATAAATAATTTGGGGAGTATAGACAAAAATAATAAATAATTTAAATCTAAACATTAAAAAGTAACTAATTTAAAATCAATAAATATAAAGTGAGAATTTCTCGATTACCTACTAACATTAGAGTCGGCCCCGCTCGTAGGATCCCCTTTGAGTTAGGAAGTGGAACCTTTTAGCATTGCGTGCTAACTGAAACTTAAACAATTTATTTGTTCGGTGGGTCAGGAGATGATTGTCGGGCAAACTGTATCCGTACAAAATAAAATTATTTATGAAGGCTTATTTGACAAGTTCGGTTTCATTGTGGTTTCGATTTGGCATAAAATAAGGTTGTAGGACCAACAAACATTCAAGTCCAGTTTTGGCCCAACCATTAATTACAACAAGCAATGGATCATTTTCTTTTTCTTTAATTTTCTTTAGGGGTTACAATAATCACAACGTATTGTTCCTCCTGTGACATAATCAACTAGGAAATAGAAATATCTAATTGAACAACAGTGACCAAATTATGACTTTGTTAATGTCCTCTTGGCTACACTATTGCTAAGATGAATTTAGCAGTAGAAAGGGCGTTTTCCGATTTTTCATATGTGACGATCCAAAGGGGTTATTACTTATTTTTTATCATTCTATTACTTCCGCGGCCATAGTTATCTCATCTAGGATTGTCTCAGTTTGCGTGCATAGTCCGGACACATAGCCAGAAAAGCTTAAATAAGAATTATGTGAGAAAAATGCGAACTTTTTATATTAAATTGAATAAGCTAGACTTCAGTTAGCAGTTTGGGTTAACGAACCCGGACCCATGATTTGACGATCCCGGATGGTCCGTAGGGAAATATGGGACTTGGGCGTATGCCCAGAATCGAATTATAAGGTCCTAAGTCCAAGAGAATGAATTTTTGTGTGAAATTATTTTTTGAAAATAATTAAGGAAATTGGAAACAAAAATTGATTAGAAAGTGATGGTATCGGGCCCGTATTCTGGTTCCGGCGTCCGGTAAGAGTCTTATATATGATTTAGTACCTTCTGTAAAGATTGGTTGAAAACGGACGCCGTTTAATGTATTTTGGGCTTGAAATAGAAAACTTGATATTTTGTGAAACTTAGAAGAAAAATCATGGATTTTAAGGCTCAATTTAATGTTTATGATGTTATATTAGCGATTTGATCGCACGGATAAGTCCATAGGATGATTTTGAGGTGAGGTGTATGTTTGGTTTGGAGCCCCGAGGGCTCGGGTGAGTTTCCAGTGGGTTCTGGGACGCCTTAGGCTTAAAGGGCCAGGTGTTGCAGGTTCAGGAAAATGTTGCAGACTTTGAACCCTCCAGCACGATCCACATGAAAACGTGTGTGGCCACGGAGGGGCCAGCGTGGCTGCGGTCACCTTTGCGCAGACCGCGGTGGGTGCTGTGTGGCCGCGGTTGGCTTTGCGCAGTCCGCGCAAGGCTATGATCCGAAGGTCTTCAGGGCTTCGGGTTGGTCAGCGCGGCCATGGTCGCCTTTTCGCGGTCCACGGCAGGTGTTGTGCAACCGCGGTCGTCTTTGCGCGATCCGCGCAGGGGCAAATATCTGCAGGTCTTCAGGTAGGTCAGCACGACCGCGGTCCTTTTTACATCGTCCGCACTGGTGTCTTCAGAGGATATAAATACACGGGAAATTTAGTTATTTTTGCAATTTTCAAAAATCCAAAACATAAGAGGAGATTTTCCAAACGATTCTTCTTCTTCAAAACAATTGGTAAGTGATATCTAACTGATTTTCTTCACTCCTTAGTATCTTTTTTTTTTGGTTAAACGATTCTTTCCATTGATATCCCAAAATATATTTACAATTTGAGGTTCGGTACGAGTTTGGACTACTCCTACTCATTTACATCATTTCCTATACTAAGTTCTAATTTGCTCTAATTACATTATAGTATTACTAGTGACTAGAGCTAAGGATATTTGTTGAGCTTGACCAGTACAGCTTGCCATTTCCTGCAGTCTCGGCCTCGGATATGGATTGATAAGGCTATTTCTCTGCACAGTTGAGCTGCATCAAAAGTTGACCTGTTAAATCTGATGTTGTTCCTTTCTCGCCAGATAAGAGCCACAGTGGTTATGAATGCACAGGCTCTGATATTGATTAGTGCCACTCTGCTTCTAGCCTTACTGCAGACGCACATCATTTCTGTCTCCCAGTTCCCCACATTTTTATGGTATCCTAGCCAGGAGCAGATTCTGCTCCACAGGTTCTTGGTGACAGGGCAGTCAAAGACAAGATGGCTAAATACCTCACTGCTATTGTCACAGAGTACACATGATTGAGGGACTTGGACTCCAATCTTCTGTAGTCTATCAACTGTAGGTAATCTTCCATGAGCAGCTAACCAGACTGTAAATTTGTACCTTGGTTGAGCTTGGGCAAATAGTACCAGGTTCCTCCAAGCAGCCTTACTATAGGTAGGAGTTAGTGCCAGGTATAGCTTGTGGATAAGGAATTTATCCAGGCTACAGAATGTTTGCAATCTAGTGAAAAGATTGCCTTGGCTCACTTGAACTCCCATGAGATCTTCCATTCTATCTAGTATCTTCTTTACCACCCAAGAAGCTGTCTTGGGTGATGGCATTGTTTCTAAGTCCCTTTGCTTGATGTAGTAGCTGTGCACCCATCTAATCCGCAAGCAATCCTTTTTGTTAGCCAAATTCCAGAGGTGTTTGCTGATGGCTGCCTTATTCCAAACTGTCATGTCAGTAATGTTTAGACCTCCTGCAGAGAGGGGTCTGCAAACACTGTCCCAAGCCACTAAAGCCTTTCTGGATAGCTTCACACTCCCAGTCCAAAGAAATTTTCTACAAATAGTTTCAATAGCTTTCAACACTTTCTTAGCAAGGATAAACACTTGAGCCCAATAAGTTTGAATGTCAAATATGACTGACTTGATGAGCTGACATCTGCCAGCATAGGAGAGCATTCTAGCAGACCAGCAAGTAACTTTAGCTGTGATCTTCTCAATAATTGGGAGATAATGGCCAACAAATAGCTTTTTAGAATCAAGGGGGATTCCCAGATATCTGAAAGGTAGTTTACCTTCAGTGAATCCCAATTCTTCCAGAATCAGAACCTTATCATCCAGTGTAGTGCCAGCTATATACAGTGCACTCTTTGACAGATTAGCTTGCAACCCTGATGCATTTGAAAATTTGAGGAGGCTTCCTTTAGGATCTTGACAGACACCAAATCAGCTCTACAAAACATCAGTAGGTCATCAGCAAAGCACACATGTGTACAGTTAAGCTTCCTGCACTTAGGGTGAAAATTGAAGTCACCATTTCTGTGCAGTTTCTCCATAATCTTGTTGAGATATTCCATTGCCAATACAAAAAGGTAGGGTGACATAGGGTCACCTTGTCTAATACCACTTTTAGCTTTGAAAGGTTTTGTAAGTCCTCCATTAAGCATAAGGGAGTAAGAGACAGTTGTTACACACTCCATTACCCATTGCACAAAAAACAGCAGGAAACCCCAGGTCTACTAGTACTTGCTTTAGATACCTCCAATCCAGTGTATCATATGCTTTCCTCAGATCCACCTTCAAAACACATCTAGGGGAAATGGCTTTCCTGGAGTATCCTTTGAATATTTCATGGCTAAGTATGATTTTGTCCAGAATACTTCTGCCTTCAATGAATGCATATTGGGCTAGCCCAACCAAGTCACCTATCACAGCTTTCATAATTTCAACTTCTAATCAAAGATTTTAATGGGAAAATTTGGGTATGTTGGGTAGAACCTAGGTTTTACTAAAATTGGGAATTTGGATCTCAAATTGAGGTCCGATTTAAAAATAAAACATATATTTGGGTTCGTGGGGGAATGGGTAACCGGGTATTGGTCCGAGCCTCAAGTTTTTACCACGTTGACCTGAGGGGAATTTTGGTTATTTTACCTCATTTTTTTGTGTCTTAGCATTAAATTAAATAATAGAATCAATTGCTTGAGATATTATTTACGAGAGGTACTTGATGCTTTGAGGTGAGTGACTTGTCTAACTTTGTGTTAGGGACTTCTTCCCCTTAGGGCCTGATATTTGGTATTTGAATGCCTTGTACATGAGTTGACGAGCGTATACTTGAGCTAATTATTGGAAATCCATTTTTACTTGAAGTATTTAAATTGAGTTTTCTTGCTTACCTGTTTATTTTAAATTACAAGTTTATTCTATGCTAGTTTAGAGAAGCATGTTTATTTGACTTACTTGCCTAAGTGCTTAAGCTGTTTTGTTTGTGCTCAGTGTAGTATGTTTGGCTAAGATTTTCTATTTCTTGTCCTGAGTTTAGTGTCTATCAAAATATTGGGATTGCTATTATGTGTTTTTAAATTGGGACTACGGGTTGGCCTTTTGGGAGATCCCCCGTGCGCATGATATATTCTGGACTGAGGGTGCGGGATACCAAGAGATCTCTGGCACATGAAATTATAAATTTTGAGGATTCCAAGAGATCGCTAGCACATGAAATTGTAAGTTTTGAGGATATCAAGATATCCTCGGGATACCAAGAGATCCCAGGCACATGAAATTGTAAGTATTGAGGATACCAAGAGATCCTCGTGATACCAAGAGATCCCCGGTTGTGGTTATTGTTGTGAGTAACATTTACTAGTATTGTCATGTTTCTGCTTTTCTATTACAGTTTCCACATTTATCCTATTAGATTTTCATCGTACACTTTATCTATACTGTTTTGCCCTCATCTTATCATTTAATATGTTATATCTCAGTAGGTCCCTGACCTTTCCTTGTCACTACCCAACCGAGGTTAGGCTTGGCACTTACTGAGTACCGTTGTGGTGTACACATGCCTCTTCCGTGCAAGTTTCTTTTCATGTGCAAATCCAAGTACTTCATCTGAGGCGCACTATCCTTGAGGCAGGGAGAGCTACAGAGACTTTGAGGTACATCTTCAGCATCCGCAGACCGAAGAGTCTCCTTCTTTATTCTATCTGTAGTGTTTAGCCTTCATCTAATTTTGCTTTAGATATTCTGGAGTTAGAGCCATGTATTACTTTTCTCTAGCTTGTGTTCCCGTGAGTTTTTGGGTTTTGGGGTGATATTGTAGACTTCCGCACTTTAGAGTTGTATATGCCGAGTGGCATTTATTTGTAGTCTTCTTTTAGTTGTTCATTTTTACTTAATTATTCCACAAGTTATGTTGTTTTTCTGCATTGTTAGGATTACCTAGTTGTAGGAACTAGGTGCCATCACGACATGTTCACGGAGGGCGATCTGGAATCGTAACAAGTTGGTATTAGAGCTCTTGGTTTATAGGAGTCACAGACCACAAGACGATTTATTAGAGTCTCGTTGATCGGTACAAAGATATATGTACTTATCTACGGGAGACTATGTAACTATTAGGAAAGAAATCTCCACTTCATTTGATTTACTTGTCGTGCGATATTTTGACACCACAAATTCTAAACTTCTGTCTTCTATTCTCTCACAGATGGTGAGGACATTCGCTACTCGTGATGATCAGGTACCCTCGCCCCCTAATGTAGCCGTTAGAAGCCGGGGGCGGGGTAGAGGTCGAGGATGCGCACGTGGTACAAATAGAGCACCTGCGTGAGCTGCCGTTGAGGCACCGCTGGTAGATTCAATCATAGCCTAGGCACCTGGCACGCCCACTACTGCCACTACTACTCCAGCCCTTTAGGAGAATTTGGCTCAGTTCGTGAGTATGTATACCAGCCTGGATCAGGCAGGGCTGCTTCCTATTGCTGCAGCCACATCCCAGTCCCGGGGAGGGCACAGACTCCCGCCGTCCGCACTTCTGAGTTGTGAGTGCAGGTGAAGCGAGTTCCTGAGATTATTCCCGCAGTGACCGCAGTGCGAGTTCAGCGTGAGGACGGGTTAGCTGCTTGAGAGGTCGAGCAGCGGAGACTTGAGAGGTTCAAGAAGTATGATCCTCCGGTATTCAGTGGATTAGCATTAGATGATGCCTTGGATTTCTAGAGGAGTGTCACAACATTCTTCGCACCATGGGCATAGAAGAGTCCAGCGGGGTTTCCTTCACTGCCTTCCAGCTTCGGGGAGCCGCATATGATTGGTAGCGCACTTATGAGATAGATAGTCCAGCCAAGGCTACCTCACTGACCTGGACGCAGTTCTCAGATATGTTCATGAGAGAATTTGTACCTCAGAATCTTAGGGATGCATAGAGCGTAGAGTTTGAGCATTTGCGCCAGGGTGCTATGACCGTTTTAGAGTATGCTATCCACTATGATTGGTTGGTCACGCATGCACCAGCCTCGGTTGCAATAATCTGTGAGAGAGTTCACAGGTTCATCGAGGGTCTTACCCCACCCATCATATCTAGCATGGCTCGAGAGTTGGAGATGGACATTCCTTATCAGCAGGTAGTGAGCATTGCTAGGAGGATTGAGGGTATGCTCGCTAGGGAGCAAGGGGAGAGGAATGCCAAGAGGTCTCGAGAGTCTGGTCACTACTCTGGTGCCCGTATCCCAGTAGCAGGTTGTTATGGTAGGGGTTATGTGGGTCGACCCGTTCATTTAGCTCTTCTAGCAGCCAGTAGTGCTCCAGCTCCGCCTATACCTCAGTAGCCTTATAATGCACCTCTAATTTCTAGCGCGCCTCCTGTGCGGGGTGCTTTCAAGAACTAGTTTAGCATATATGGCCTGAGCCAGTCACAACCATTGCGCCCTCCCAAAGCTTGTTTTGAGAGTGGCGACACTCACCTTGTGGTGAGGGATTGCCCTAGACTTGGGAGGAGTGCACCCCCACAGACTTCTCAGCTACAACATGCTCAACATAGTTCTCAGGCCATGATCACAGCTCCAGCTGCTACCCCATCTTCTTAGCCGGCTAGGGGCGAAGGTCGAGGAGATAGAGGTCACTCTTGAGAGAGGGGCTGGGAAAATATTATGATATTCTTGCTCATACCGCGGCTGTTGCCTTCGACTCCGTCATTGTAGGTATTATACTGGTCTGTCACAAAGAGGCATCGGTTCCGTTCGATCCGAGATCTACTTATTCTTATGTGTCTTCTTACTTTGCTCTGCATTAGGGCGTGCCTCGGGATTCTTTGAGTGCCCCCGTTTATGTTTCCAATCCTGTGGGTTCTCTTATTTTAGATCACGTTTATCGGTCATGCTTGGTTACTATTCCTGGGTTTGAGACATAGAGTGGAGTGATACTTTAGATCACACTCCCAGTAAAGTTATCTCTTTTCTTAAAGCTCAACATATGGTTGTGATGGGGTGTGCCGCATATTTAGCTTATGTGAGAGATGCCGGTGCTGATACCCATTCTGTTGATTCAGTACTACAGGTACGAGATTATCTCGATGTGGTTTCAGCTGATCTTCCAAGCTTGTCGCCCGATAGAGACATTGATTTTGGCATTGATCTGTTATTGGGAACTCAATCCAATTTCATTCCTTCGTATTGCATGGCTCCTCCCGAGTTGAAGGAGTTGAAGGATCAGTTACAGGGATTGCTTGATAAGGGTTTTATTTTACCCATGCTCCTGTCCTGTTTGTGAAGAAGAAGGATGGTTTTATGCGTATGTGTATTGATTACCGCTAGTTGAACAAGGTTACAATGAAGAACTGTTATCCTTTGCCTCGTATTGATGATCTGTTTACCAGCTTCAGGGCATACGAGTGTTTTCTAAGATTAACTTGCGCTCAGGTTACCATCAATTGAAGATTTGGGAGCCAGATCTCGAAGACTGCCTTCAGGACTCGGTATGGTCATTACGAGTCCCTTGTTATGTCATTCGGGCTGACCAATGCCCCCACAACTTTTATGCATTTGATACATATTGTGTTCAGGCTGTATATTGACTCTTTCGTCATTGTCTTTATTGATGACGTTCTGGTGAATTTTCAGAGTCGGGAAGATCATGAGCAGCATCTGAGGACAATGCTCTAGACTTTGAGATAGAAGATGTTATATGCAAAGTATTTAATATTCGAGTTTCGGTTGGTGGCATTCTTAGGCCATGTGGAATCGAGTGAGGCATTCGGGTGGATCCGGAAAAGGTAAAGGCTGTGCAGAGTTGGCCCAGGCCGTTCTCAACTTCAGAGATTCGCAATTTCCTTTGTTTGGCAGGCTTCGGACGTCGTTTCGTGGAGGGAGTTTCATCTATTGAAGCCCCTATGACTTGATTCACCCAGAAGGGTTCCCTATTTCAGTGGACGGAGGAGTGTGAGGCGAGCTTTCAGAAGCTCAAGACAGCTTTGACCACATCCCCAATTTTGATGCTGCCTACCGGTTCGAGGTTTTATGCTGTCTATTGTGACGCCTCGAGAGTTGGCCTCAGAGCGGTGTTGATGCAGAACGATAAGGTGATTTCTTATGCATCTAGACAGTTAAAGATATATGAGAAGAACTACCCTATTTACAACCTTGAGTTGGCTGCTATTGTTTATGCCTTGAAGATCTGCATCATTATTTGTATGGTGTGCCTTGTGAGATCTATACTGACCACCATAGTTTGTAGCACTTGTTCAAGAAAAAGGATATAAATTTGTGCCAGAGGTTATGGTTGGAGTTGCTGAAGGATTATGACATTACTATTCTGTATCACCCCGGGCAAGGCCAATGTGGTGGCGGATGCCTTGAGCCACCAGACGGACAGTTTGGGGATTTTAGCATATTTACCAGCTTCGGAGAGGCCTATGGAGATGGATGTTAAGGCCTTAGCCAGCCAGTTTGTGAGATTGGACCTTTCGGAGCCCAGTCAGGTTCTAGCTTGTGTGGTTTCCAGGTCTTCCCTATTTGATCGTATCAGGAAGAGATAGTATGATGACCCTCATTTGCTTGTCCTTAAGGACAAGGTTCATCATGGTGATGCCAAAGATATGACCATTGAAGATGACGAGGCATTGAGGATGCGGGCCGGATTTTTGTGCCCAATGTTAATGAGCTTTGAGAGTTGATTTTCACAGAGGCCCATAATTCGCGGTAATCCATCCATCCGGGTGCTGCGAAGATGTATCAAGACTTGAGGCAGCATTATTAGCGGAGGGGGATGAAGAAAGATATAGTTGGGTATGTGTCTAGATGCCTCAACTGCCAGCAGGTGACGTTTGAGCACCAGTGACCGGGTGGGTTACTCCAGCAGATAGAGATTCTGGAGTGGAAATGGGAGCGCATCAGCATGGACATTGTATTTATACTCCCACGGTCTTTGAAGAAGTTTGATGCCATTTGGGTTATTGTGGATTGGCTGACCAAGTCCACTCATTTAATTCCTGTGCGTACAACTTATTCATCAGAGTGGTTGGTGAAGATTTATATTTGGGAGATCGTGCGTCTGTATGGTATTCGAGTTTCTATCATTTCAGACAGAGGTACTCAGTTTACATCAGGATTTTGAAGGGCCGTGCAGTAGGAGTTAGGCACTCGGGTGGAGTTGAGCACAACATCTCACTCCCAGACGGACGGACAGTTCGAGCGCATTATCCAGATTCTTGAGGATATGATCCGTGCGTGTGTGATTGAGTTTAGAAGGTTCTTGGATCATTTCTTGCCTTTAGCAAAGTTTGCCTACTATAACAGCTACCAGTTGAGCATCCAGATGGATCCTTATTAGGCATTATATAGTAGGCGGTGTCGATTTCTGGTTGGATGGTTCGAGCCGGGAGAGGCTTGGTTGTTAGGTACGAATTTGGTTCATGAGGCATTGGACAAGGTCAAGATCATCCAGGATGGGCTTCGCTCAGCTCAGTCTAGGCAGAAGAGTTATACAGATCGCAAGGTTTGAGATGTAGCATTTATGATTGATAAGCGGGTATTGCTCCGAGTATCCCCTATGAAGGGTATGATGAGATTTGAGAAGAAGGGCAAGCTTAGCCCTAGGTTAATCGGTCCGTTTATGATTCTTGATCGAGTTGGGCAGGTGGGTTATAGACTTGCATTGCCTCCTATCTTATCATCATTTCATCTAATTTTTCATGTATCCATGCTCCGGAGGTATCACGGCGATCCAGCCCATGGTTAGATTTCAACACTTTCCAGTTGGACAGGGACCTGTCTTATGAGGAGGAGCCAGTAGCTATTCTAGACCAGCAAGTTCGTCAGTTGAGGCCTAAGAGATTTCCTTTTGTTTGTGTCCAGTGGAGGGGTCATCCTCTTGAACATCAGCCTTAGAGTCTGACTATGATATGTGGGACCGTTATCCCCACCTTTTCCCTTACTCAGGTACTTCTTTTTTTGTTCATTCAAGGACGAACATTTGTTTTAGTGGTGGAGGATGTGACGACCCAAAGGGTTCATCACTTATTTTCTTACCATTATATACTTCCGAGGCCTTGAAAACATTATCTAGGGTTGGCTCGATTTGCTTGCGTAGTTCGGGCACGTAACCGGAAAAGCTTAAATATGAATGTTGTGAGAAAAATGCTAATTTATTATATTAAATTGAATATATTGACTTTGGTCAATAGTTTTGGTTAACGGAACTGGACCACTGATTTGACGGTCGGGAGGGTTCGTAGGAAAATATGGGACTTGGGCGTATACTTGGAATCGAATTCCAAGGTCCCAAGTTCGAGAAATGAATTTTTGTGCGGAATAGTTTTCTGGAAATAATTAAGGAAATTAGAAATAAAAGCCGATTACAAAGTGATGGCATCGGACCCGTATTCTGGTTCCGGTGCCCGGTACGAGTCTTATATATGATTTCAGTACCTTCTGTAAAGTTTGGTAGAAAACGGACGTCGTTGGACATGTTTTGGGCTTGAAATGGAAAACATGATATTTTGTGAAACTTAGAAGAAAAATCATGGATTTTGAGGCTCAATTTAATATTTATGATGTTATATTAGCAATTTGATTGCACGGATAAGTCCATAAGATGGTTTTAGGTGATGTGTATGTTTGGTTTGGAGCCCCAAGGGCTCGGGTGAGTTTCGAGTAGGTTCCGGGATGCCTTAAGCTTAAAAGACCAGGTGTTGTAGGTTTTGGAAAACGTTTTAGATTCTAAACCCTCCAGCGCGATCGGCGTCAAAACACGTGCCGCAGTCGGCTTTGCATAGTCCAAGGTGGGTGCTATGCGGTCGCGATCGGCTTTGCTTGGTCCGTGCAAGGCTAAGATCTGCAGGTCTTCAGGTAGGTTAGCACGGCCGCAGTCGCCTTTGCCGGTCCGCGGTAGGTACTGTATGGCCGCGGTCGACTTTGTGGGTTCGCCCAGGGGCTAAGATCCGCAGGTATTTAGGTAGGTCAGCAGCCTCCGTCATTTTTGCACGGTCCGCGCTGGGGTCTTCAGAGGGTATAAATACACGGGAATTTAAATTATTTTTGCACTTTTCAAAAATCCAAAACATAAGAGGTGATTTTGCAAATGATTTTTCTTCTTCAAAACGATTGGTAAGTGATTTCTAGCTTATTTTCTTCATTCTGTAGCATCTTTTAACATAATTTTAACTTCAAATCAAATATTTTAATGGGAAATTTGAGTATGTTGGGTAGAACTTAGTTTTTGCTAAAATTTGAGATTTGGACCTCAAAATGAGGTCCGATTTTAAGACAAATTATATATTTGGATTCATGGGGGAATGGGTAACTGGGTATTGGTTCAAGCCTCGGGTTTTGACCACATTCACCTGAGGGGCATTTTGGTTATTTTACCTGCTTTTTTTTGCGTCTTAGCTTTAAATTAAATAATAGAATCAATTGTTTGAGATGTTATCTACGAGAGGTAAATGAAATGAATAGATTTGGGTCATTTGGAGTAAGATACTTTTGGCAAAGGTGTTGTTTCGAGTTGATTTTTGGAGCCGATTTGAGATAAGTGGCATGTCTAACTTTGTGTGGGGGACTTCTTTCTCTTAGGACTTGATATTTGGTATTTGAATGCCTCGTACGTGAGGTGACGAGCATGTACTTGAGCTAATTGTTGGAAATACTTTTTTACTTGAAGTATTTAATTTGTGTTTTCCTGCTTACCTGTTTATTATAAATTACAAGTTTATTCTATGCTAGTTTAGAGAAGCATGTTTATTTGATTTACTTGCCTAAGTGCTTAAAGTGTTTTGTTTGTGATCTGTATAGTATGTTTGGCTAGGATTTTCTATTTCTTGTCCTCATTTTAGTATCTATCCAGATGTTTGGGTAGCTATTGTGTGTTTTTAAATTGGGACTATGGGTTGGCCTCCCGGAAGATCCCCCCCCACTTGATATGTTCTGGACTGAGGGTGGGGGATACCAAGAGATCCATGGCACATGAAATTGTAAGTTTTGAGGATATCAAGAGATCCTCAAGATACCAAGAGATCCTTGGCACATGAAATTGTAAGTTTTTAGGATACCAAGAGATACTCGGGATACCAAGATATTCCTAACACATGAAATTGTTAGTTTTTTGAGGATACCAAGAGATCCTCGGGATACCAAGAGATCCCTGGCACATGAAATTGTAAGTTTTGAGGATACCAAGAGATCCCCGGTTGTGGTTCCTATTGTGAGTAGTATTTACTAGTATTGTCCTGTTTCTGCTTTTCTATTTTGGTTTCTGCATTTATCCTATTAGATTTTCGCTGTATACTTTATCAATACTATTTTTCCCTCATCTTATGATTTATTATGTTATATCTCATTAGTGCCCTGAACTTTCCTCGTCACAACCCAACCGATGTAAGACTTGGCACTTAATGAGTACCATTATGGTGTACTCATGCCTCTTCTGCGCATGTTTCCTTTCATCTGCAGATCTAGGTACTTCATCTCAGGCACACTTTCCTTGAGGAAGGGAGAGCTACGGAGACTTCGAGGTACATCTGCAGCATCCGCAGACCGAAGAGTCTCTTTCTTTACTCTATCTCTAGTGTTTAGCCTTCTTCCGTACTTTTTCTTTAGATATCTGGAGTTAGAGCCATGTATTACTTTTCACTAGCTTGTGTTACCGTGAGTTTCCAGGTTTTAGGGTGATATTGTAGACTTCCGCACTTTTGAGTTTTATCTGCCGAGCGATATTTATTTGCAGTCTTCTTTTAGTTGTTCATTTTACTTAATTATTCCGAAAGCTATGTTGTTTTCCGCATTGTTAGGCTTACCTAGTTATAGGAACTAGCTAGTAGCCACTTATAATTATGAAAGAGATTGAGCTGGAGGAGTAAGATTTATCTCGTGATATTTAATCTTCTACATAGAGCAAAAATTATCTCATGATATTTGATCTTCTAAATCAAAATGGTTTAAATATTAATATTTTGAAACATGTTTGATGGATTTCAGTGGTTGATGCAGAATTTGCTCTACTATATACACATTAAAAATCTATAGTATGGTTTCTAGATAACGGGGTTAACCCCCTTTCGCTCCTCTAGATCTGCGCCTTGTGGATTTAACAAAACACTTGTTCACACTTATCCTCAAACTAGATTATAAGAATTAAAAGACTAGGAGTGAAAAAATGAGAACTTTAAGTAGAAAATCGAGTCTTTACTTTAGAATTGTAATGATGCGGTCAGTCGTTTTGAGAGTTGTAGTCCCGTTCCCAAATTTACTGCTCATTCACTGCTTAATTGTTGTTATTTCGCTTGCTGAGGTAGTTGATTCGGGTCTGGAGAGGATTTGGAATGAATTAAGACAAATAGTCTCAAGGCTGGAATCTTAAGTTGAAAGGATTGACTAGATATTGACTTATGTGGCAACGACTCCGAAATAGAGTTTTGATGATTCAGTTAGCTCTGTTGGGTGATTTTGAACTTATGAGTGTATCCTGATTGTGATTAGGAGGTCCATAGTTGAATTATGCTTGAAATGGCGAAAGTGAAAAATTTAGAAGTTTGACCGAGAGTGGACTATGTGGTTACCGGGCTCGGATTGGAGTTCGGGGTGTTAGTGTCATTTGTGACTTTTGTATAAAATCTGGGTCAATTGGACGTGATTTGACATGCTTCAACATTAGATATTGAAGTTAGAAGTTCAAAAGTTCAATAGGTTTGAATCAATATGTGATTCGTAATTTTAGCGTTGTTTGATGTAATTCGAAGAGAGAAGGTCACAGAACCAGAGTCTCTCCTGCAGAAGGGTGGTCGCAGAAGTGGAGAATGAGAGGAGAATGAGAGAGGCTGAAGGAGTCAGGTGTTTCCGCAGAGACGGACGTGTGGTGTAGAAGCGCTTCCGCAGGTACAGATTTTTGTGCATGGGTGGCGGAGTTTGGGAGCTTAAGTGAGCTCCACGGATGCAAAGATTTCACCTCAGGTACAGTCCTGCAGAAGCAGAAGTTTAGCCGCAGACGCAAAAGCACTAGTCAGATTATATTAATTCAAAGGTTCGAGATTTTCTTCATTTTTGGACATTTCATGCTCGGGCTAAGGCGATTTTTGGGAAGATTATTGAGGAGTTTCTTGAGGTAAGTCACTTGTCGTTAAATTTATTCCATAATTATGTTTTCCCATTAATTTCCCCACCTAGATTGCGTGGTTTTTAGGTGTAATTTTGAGAGTTCGAGGCTAGAGATTTCGAGAGTTTAAATTGGGGATCTGGGTATCGATTTAGTACTGAATTTGGTAAATTTGACTAGTGGTTGAATGTGCTTTCGGATTTTATAATTTTATTGGATTTCGAGACGTTGGCCCAAGGTCCGACTTTTGAGTTGACCATTAGAATTTGATTTAGAACTTAGTATTTTCGTATGGAATTGATTCCTTTAACTCGTGTTGATTGTATCGAGCTATTTGTGACAAGATTTGAGGCATTTGGAGGCCGTTTCGTGAGGTAGGGGCTTGTTCGAGTAGGGATTTGCACAACTTGAGGTAAGTAACACTTCTAACCTTGATTCAGAGAGTATGAAATCCCGAATTTCGTATTATGTTATTGGTATTAATGTGACACAAGTGCTAGGTGATGGACATGTAAGTATGCACCGTAAGAATAGTGACTTGGTTGATTCCATAGAACTGAATAGTTGATAAATCTTGTTGTTACCCATATTTTCACCATGTGTTTGAGCTATTGAGTTGTCAGTTATGTTAGAAACCCTGTTTAGGCCATGTGTTGGTACAATTGAGACCTACATTGTTCATTCTTTGTTGTTGAACTAATTGCTTAATCTGTTAATTTGTACTCAGTTATAGTTATTACTAGCATAATATATCTCAGTTTCAATTGTCTTTACTTGATGCATCATATCATCATTGCTTGGGCTGATTATCATGATTCTGATGAACCCAGGAGACTGGTGAGATTTTTGATTGAGTGAGACTGATGACCTATTATGAATAGTAAATATGGGATCGGTTGCACGCCACAGCAGACTTTATTTATATTTGGTTTGGATATGCCCTGGTTTATTTGCATTTGGGCTGGATCTGCCCTGGTTTATTTACATTGGGGATGGACTTCCCTGGGCTGGATTTGTCCTACTATTTGATAAGTTCTGTTGTTGAACCTGAAAGCATGTCCAAATTATTGTACCTTTAATTGTAGACTATGACTTTCTGAGATATCACTGTCATACTTGCTGTAACTTTCCGTACAGTTAAATGTTGAAAATGGATTATAATAATTGGACTCGTCACTACCTTCAGTCCAAAGTTTAGATTTGTTATTTATTGAGTTGGTTGTATTCACGCTACTCCCTGCACTTCGTGTGCAAATCCAGGTGCTTTCGGTCCTTGCGATTACTGCTACGTAGAGTTCAAGCCTTCGAAGATCATTGAGGTGACGACTGTGCAATTTTTAGTTTATTATTCAGTTTTACTTTCTAGACAACATACGAGATTGTGTCGTTATGTAGATGCTTACGTGCTCGGTGACACCTCGAGTATGGAAAGAAATTATGTGTTGGGTTATGATTTTCTATCTTGTTTTTAAGGGATTTTCCTTTATTTAAACTGTTTAGCATCTTTCAAAGATTAAAAGTGTAGGAAATGTAAAATGTTTGAGTAGTCGGCTTGCGTAGTATTATGATAGGCGATATCACAACACATTGGTTTTGGATCGTGAAAAGAACATAGTGTACGCTAGGGGTGTACATAGACCGGGTTGGTTCGGACTTTACAATTACCAAACCAAACCAATTGTGTCGGGTTATTAAATCTAAAGACCAAACCAAACCAATAAATTCGGGTTTTTCAATATCGGTTTTTCTCGGGTTTTTTCGGGTTTCGGGTCATTCGTGTTTTTTCAAATTTTTTTCCGGTAAAATCTTCGTAGAACAAAATATATAACGTATGCTCAAAATATTTCTTTAATCCTAGTAAGATACAACTGTATAAAGTATTTTTCAAGAAAATAATACAAAATATGAGATATGTCATGACTCATGACATTATCCTAAAATATTCAACAATAAAAAATAATAAAATTATGTACTATAAATATTTCTAATTAAAAAGTCATAATAAAAATAAACATAATCTAAAAGCACCAATTCATGCTAAACTAGATAGACTAATGATGGAGAATTAATTATATGCCTAAAAGCTAAAGAAAAATTTAAATAGGTTATGTATTTTTATCTAAATTATTGAAAAATAAAAAATAGACATTTAATACATTACCATTCGTAATATTGAATTGAATGTCTTTTGTTAGCATTAGTATTGATCGCTAGCATTATTTAATTTACTAATATTAATGGCTATAAAACGTATTGGAGCATTCAAAAGTTCTAAATCAAACCTTGAAATAATACCTTAAAAGATAAAATTATGAATTTTTTTAAGAAATATTTATAAATTACATTACAATAAGTATATTTATTTATTAAATATATCTAAAATTGGTATATATGTAATGTCGGGTTGGTTTGGTTTCGGTTTGACTTTCTTTAGTTAAAACCAAACCAAACCAAACCAATTATGGTCAGGTTTTTTTTCCCAACACCAAACCAAATCAAATCAAGCCATAGTTGGGTTTTTTTTCTCGGTTTGACTCGGATTATCGGGTTGGTGCGGTTTATCGGTTTTCTTTGTACACCCCTAGTGTACGCATATAGTACAATATATGTACATGGTGAACGTGTATATACGAGTGTGAGACAGCTAGCGAAAAATGAATAGTGATCCTTCCATGTTGTTTTCCTTATAAATTTTGACGAATTCAACAGCTTGGTAAAAACTGCAGAAGAGTCATTCATAGCATGTATTTGGCCTTAGCCTAGTCACTTCTTTTTTCACATAATTAATACAAGAAAGTAAGCCCACCATTAACAGTGTTACTTTAATTTTTAGGTTTTTAGTACTTATTGAGATTGGACCTCATGACATTATGATTTTAGTTGTAACTTCTTGGTCGCTAAGCTATTTCTAGTTACAGAGATTTATAGTTAATTCGTCTGTTTACTTTTACTTGGCACGCTTTAATTTTTTACGTCCTTTAAAAGATAATAAATGAATTACATAATTTACTATAATATATACTCATATTAGTTGATGCATATTTATTGAATTTGAAAAATTATTTGAAATGAGTAATATATGAGTATAATAGGAATTTTTTTAATTTCTCTTGATATACGTAAAATGACAAATAAAAATAAAAATATATTTTTAGTATACATGTAAAGTAAAAGTGAACGGGGAGTATAAATTTCAAGAATAGGACATAGATCGTTTTTTTATTTTATTTTGGGAGGAGGAAAAATATCGGACAAATTTATTCTCATCTTACATAGATAGGGTATAATACTAAAATAGTTAGAATTTTGAACTAAAATGGGAACTTAAAAAACACCAAAAAAATGATTGTACGTGAATAAAATAAGAGCGGAATTGTACGTTGAGAGATAAGGAATGGAATGGATGCAGCGTAATCTTATCCATGATGCTGTCTGTGAATACTAAATATAAGTATGGGTGGTACCTAATTGGTAACAGGGTTTGTTAATTAATGTGTTAAAAGAACAGCATTGATATGATCATTCCAAGTTGTAAAGACATTAGCTTTTGAACTAGTCCCCTTTTGTCTGTTTAACTTCTCTTCTTGTGTTCTTCCTTCTTTTTCAACCAATAAAAAGCTTTTGGCCACCTTCATAGATATATATATATGGGTCCTCTCTTATCACAAATATCATGATATAAGAAGAGATGTTACAAATTTATTTTGGCACAAAAAAGAAGCAAGTAGCATGAGAAAAGGGTCAAGAAAAATGTGGTGGGTGGTGCCATGTACAAGCAGAAAGAGCTTGAGGACTGAATCAAGAATGGACATTGAAGAGATACTGAAGATGAAGCTTGATACTATTAAGGAAGAACCAGAAATTTCATGTGATGAAAATTATGGAAAGCTATCGAAGATTCATCGAAGCAATACTATCGCCAAGAAAGTGAAGAAGATTCATTTCAAAGTCAAGATGGGGGAAATCTTTACGCCTCAATTCAGCCTTAGAGAATCTTATGTTATGTTCATCACTGGATTGGGTTCCAAACGTGTGTTGAATAGTCTTCATCAATATTAACCACAAAGGCCGCCTATACTCAAGATTCAAGACTCAAGCCACTGTTTTACGGTTTGAGTGGATGGAATAACATAATTTGAGTACTTTAATTTGCTTGGTATTTCTCTGTAGATCTTGATCTGTAAATTACTACTGTCATTAACATTATCACTTACTTTTCTACTTCTTTTTAGCTCTTTCCCTGGCCTCTCGGTTCTTAACATTTTTGTTGCCAAGTTGCTGGGAATGTTATTCAGCTTAGTCCTTGTTTCAGCTAAGATATTCTTATTCATAGTCTCTTGTTCACGAGTAACAAAGGCAAACAACTAAACCATGACATCGTTACCCTCACAAGTCATAACCCCCCTGCCCCCTCCCCCCACCTCCTCACACCAAAAAAAGAAGACTATATATTGTTTAACTAAAAAGTAGAATTTCGGCCAAAATTTATTTTAAAAGAACTCGGGTTACTGATAATTAAATAGAAGTGAGAATAATAAATGTAAATATAAGTTGAATAAAAAGCGACGTAAATCAGTATATTCCAATAGTATTTCGTGTCCTTATAAAATGATTAGGCTTCACCTTTTATTGTTATTTCTAGATGATATGTTTTACCTTTGTCATAATAAGGTCATTATAGATAAATAAATGCATTTAATGCTACGTTATAAATGGTAATCATTGTAATTCAATACAGACTCTTTAAATTTTTTAGTATTTAATGCGTATTAAATACTGTATCCGTACCCTCTTTAGCAATCAGGTTCATTCCCTTATCTTCATTCTTGACCATAAAGAGGTGTGAGCATCGATTCTCTTGAATCTTTGCTCGTGTATGTTGTAACTCGTGCTTCTTTATTCTTTGTTGATCCTTATTCTTTGACCAGTTTACGTGTCATGACATGCCATCTTTAAATGGATTCAATATACATGAACACAATATTTTGCAATACAAATAGTACCCTCGCTTGCCATTTATTCATCAATAGAATATTTGGGAAGTGGATTTTATTAAAGCCGGAATATTTACCACCATTAATCCCCCTTATGCTTCATTTCTCACTTCCATTTAATTTCCATTACACGTGGCATCTTCTGATTTGTTCTGCGACTTCTCAACGCCTTTAAGGCTTTTTTACGGCGTCACCAATTACGAGATGACAGTTCTCATCATGAAGTTTCCATCATTGTACCTTTTCCTTTGACGATTGCTTCTAAGTATAAATATAGTTTCCATCTTTGTCTTTCTCACATAAAGTTCAAAGTTCTCGAAATATTCAATTCTTGTTTCCTTGTTCCTCGTACTATCATGTCTTCGTCAAACCCTAACCCTAGGAGAGTTCCCATCGTCGATAACCTTCCTCTTGCTCCTATCAGAAGCAGGTCAAGAGGCAGACTTTTACAATATGGTCTTCATCTGTATGAGGTTCTTTTCTACCTCTGTCCAGCTCCACTCCACCTTCTAGAGACAGAGGCTCCCTTTCTCAAAGATCTTCATCTAGAGGCAAAGAACCCACCGAGCCTCTTCGTGAACCCACTGTAGATGAGATCGTTCCCGTTGAATTATATTTTTACAACGATAGAAAATCCATTAGGAATCAGGTTTCTTCTATGTCTTCATCAGAACGGGTTGACATTTACCCAACCAAGATTACTGAGGGTTTAATTTTTGTAATTCATAGGGACTGTCATTGGAGCCATGACTTCCCCTCTCCATGGCTGAAACTTCCGAAAATATTGAAAATATAGGTATGGTGAATACTCCAAATCCTTCAAGTGAAGTTGATCCTGCAGCTGCTAATGTCCTACTTTAGTTCCTTCTCAGTAACAAGTTCATGATATATCACTTTTTTTTTTTCTTTGGTGGAATGTGGTTATAACCATTGGTCTTATGAGAGGTTTATTGAAAACATCAAGTCCAGACCTTTTTTGGGTTGTTATGTATAAACAACTCTTAGTTTATGACTAAGTTTATACTTGTCTAAACTTTTTAATATTAAGAAGTTTTCCGTTTTCGTAGTTGTTCTGAACTTCTATTTTGTTTATTTTTGCCTTTATATATAAGGACTTATTGAATAATTTTTATTTTTATTTTGTAAAATGTTTTTTTCACTTCATGAATATTTAAATCATGAATTTTATAAAAGAGGGCCCTTTTATATTTAACACTTAATGAAGAAGACGTCTCAAGACATAATGGTGTAAATGTACGTCAAAAGAAATATGAATACACATGTTTCTTGGAATAACTTTGACAAGTTTTATTTGAACTTTGTCAAGTTTTAAATAATACTTTACAAGTATTTCAATAACTTCTATAACTTTTTCGTAACGATTTTCCTTACAACTGATTTCAAAAAAGAAAATAAAACTCAAGGTTTTTATTTATAACCTATTTCAGTATATTGAATAAGACACAAGGTTTTCATTCATAACATGTTTCACTTGAATAAGACACGAGGTTTTCATTACATTGCCTTTTAATTTAACTATGATAAGGTTTCTCTTTGGTTTTAGCTCGTAACTTTGCTCAACACTTTAATCATTCAACGAGTAAACTTTTCAGGTGTCACGCCCCAACCTCGGGAGGCGCGACTGGTACTCAATCGAGTAAACCCAACTGAGCAAGCCTTATCAAACACCTCCTACCCAACTCAATGCGATCAAGGGATCCGATTTCGTTAAATTAGACAATAAAAAGGAGGTCGCACATTCAACATGGATAGATTTTTTTACAACACCACTTTCACAACACCAACCTCAACCGTAGTTAGGCTTCCAAGATTCCATACCATTATAGTGTAGAAGAAAGAAAGAATAGAAGGTTACAACATTGTTCATTGACCTATCCAATACCCGTACATAACCCACACTAACATCTACGGAGCCTCTAAGAATACAAAAGACAATGATAACAAAGCCAGTAACAAGGCCCCAACTATACCTCAAAATGGATATCTATAACAAGAGGTGTACAATGTAACCCCTTGAAGGAGGAAGGGGCTCACCAAGATTTCGAGAAGAGGATGCTATGCTGCACACGATCGGCACTATCCGCTATGGAGCCACCTACATTAAAAATATAGCACCCCCAGCAAAAGGGACGTTAGTACCATAGAATAGTACTAGTATGTATAAATAAACACCATCCTGGGAGCACGTGATTTTGCCCTGCCTGAGGGTAACTCCTAAAAATAGACCAAAATAAATTTTTTATTAATTTTAGGAATTTTTCTTTATTTAGTTGCATTTCAAACATTTTTAATATTTTTTTAAAATCATAGAAAAGCCATAAAAAGTAGTACATTTTAATTTTATACCACCCTAGGTTCAATTTGTATTTAGGAATCAGTTACACCTAGTTAATTGTATTATTAATCAAAAATCGCAAGAATAAATCATTTTTACATGTTTAGGTAATAAGCTTAATTTTACAACTTGAATTTATTTAGGAATTTTGCTTAGGTTTTTTAATTAATTAAAACAAAAAAAGGAAGCAAAATTGAAAAGCAAATTCCAAATTGGGCCATGTAATAAGTGAGCCCAAATTCTTCAATACCCATTCTTCATTTAAACTAGCACATCTCCCTACCCAACCCCAAATAGGGTCGACCTGACCCAACCTAATACCCAAACCTATTTTTCCATCTAAAAACCCTAACACATAAACAATACACAAAACACACACAATACGGAATAGATACGGAGAAGAAGAGAGACGCCTGGAAATTTGGAGAGGGTTGGTGGCAGTACAATTTTCGGACCTCTTCCCTATCATTCGATTATTGAATCCAATTCCAATGAGAGAGTGGACAAAGAGAATGACCCCTCCCCTGCATTATCATCGTCAACCACACCCTGTTTTCGAACGCCCTCGGCAGCCCCACCCCAAGGGTCACGCACAAAGTCACACACATAAACAGATTTGGAGACCTTTTTGAGTTCGATTCATGTAGAGGTCGCCGCTGAAGGCAGCTGATTCGAATTCGACGAGGTTTCCGATTTGAGGTCGCTATTTTTCTTGTGGTTCCTATTCGATTCAGCCATTGTTTTTTTTCATTCAAATTTGGAGGATGAGCATGCATTCTGGTGGAATTTGATCGAGGATGACCTCTGTTCAAGCCTCGTTACTGGGTCAGTCTCATTTATTTTTGTTCAGCTCCATTTTCCATTGTTGGATGCTTGATTAGTTCTGAAATTTGAACTCGAAAGTTTGTATCTACGGATTCTCAAAACCTTAAAGAATTTTTGCTCAACAGGTTCAACTGAGCTCTATCTCTTCTCATTGTTTTTGTTTGCGATGTATTGTGGTTTTTGTGTTAGTTTGGTCGACATTCATTGTTAAATTGCTTTAATTGGTTATCCGAATTCCGAATCTCGTCATCTAAGCTGGATCGATTCTGTTTATGGATAATTCTTGTTTGTGTTTGATGCTATGTTAGAGTTGGATTGTATGAATGAATCAGTAGAGTTTAGGTCTGAAATTAGCTGCTAGTTGCGATTTGTGTTCGAAAGAGATATATGTCGATCTGTTCTTGCCATCCGATATTCTCTCTGGTGATTTGGATGCGTTGTGTTTGAATGTGAGAAATAAAAAACTAAGGCGTCCAGGTCATAGAGTTAACTGTTTGAGGGACCAACTCGCGTGATGAATGCTTAAATTTTCTCGAAAATAAGTATCGTGTCTGTTAGTTATCACTAAGATGGAAGTTCTAATAAAACTTTGATCTATTAAGAGTTCTTTAAATCGGCTTGGTACACGTGTTGCGTTCTTAGGATAATTGAATATAACTAAGTTCGAATTTCTCCGTCAAGATGTGTATCAATTTTATCTCCATGTTCTTGTTTCCTTGATGGATATGAATGCCGTATGAGTATTTAGTTGTTTTGTGTTTTGTTTAAAACATTCTCTTAATTTGTTTTGAATATGATACATTACATGAAATAGTTTGTCAGTTTTAGGGTGATGAGCACATAATATGTTTGACTTAATAAATTTGGGTGAAATTCATTGAAAGCGCAAAGTAAAACACGACAGTGAAGGGAATTAAGGGTAGTTGTATTTGAGCTAATCATACTGGGTGATACTTGAGTGAAGGAACATTATTATACTTGTTCATATGTTTATTCGAATTGGATATAGCTGGACATGATGGTGTCACAATATAGATATGGGGTACTATTCATCAACTGAACTACGTGATTAGATTAAGGGAGTCAGTGGGTGCATTTCATGTGGCCTGGATCCAATTCCAAACAAGGTTAAATAATGTAGGTTGTGAACCACGGGTGCATTTCATGTGACGTGGCTTGCGATATGTTTTAAATAACCTTGATTTTTTCTTAAATAAAATAAAAACAGTTTGAAAGTTTACGGTCCTCCAAATGTAGTTCTCTTTTTAAATTATAATTGGGGCGCTCTATGCCAAACAAAAAATGAATATTGCATGACCCTAATTTTAATTAATGTTGTTTATAATTAGAACTCGAGACGAGCCGTTTAGCGAATTTTCACGGCCTCTCGCAAAGTTAATAATGCGTAGCTGCTTTAGGCGCATTAATAATAATATTACTTTTCTAAATTCAGGTGCGCGTTTATGCTACCAAATTGAAATCCCAACGATATTGAAATATGTTAAAAACTACGGGTGCATTCATGTGACGTGGTTCGAGGTATGTTTTATCGACGTTGCGATTCTATTTAAAAATAATAATAAAAGTGAATAAAAGATTCAAAAATGCAAATAGATTCATAATTGTATAAAATCAGATAATTTAAGCCAAATATAACGGTTGAGCGACCGTGCTAAAACCACAGAACGGGGAATGCCTAACACCTTTTCCCGATTTAATAGAATTCTATACTCGGATTTCTGGTTCGCAGACTGTTAAATAGAGTCATTTTTTCCTCGATTTGAGATTCTAACCGGTGACTTGGGACACCATAAATCTCCCAAGTGGCGACTCTGCTCTTAAATAATTGAATTCTGTTTCGATTGTCCTTAAATTGGAAAAACTTCCTTATCTACGCCTTCGTCGGGTTGTAGTAGCCAAAAGGAGGTGTGACTGTTCTGACGACTCTGTTGGGGAAGGAACCCTGAATCTCTGGTTCAGGGTTCAATAATTGGAGCTTAGAATAATTGTTGTATATTGGCTTTATTTATTATTTGATTTTACAGGTTAACTTAATGTGCAAAATGATGCTTTTACCGATTTGATTTTATTTGAACTGTATATAAACTGTTACGAAATCCTTCTCTCTTTATCTTCAAGGATGTGCTCGCTGGTCAAGACTCTCTATTCTGTTTATGTCATACCTTAAAATAATAAAGATGCTCAGACAAGCTACAAAGCCGAGCGATCTTGCGGGTTCCCGGTACGTAGCCCCTCCTCGACTCGAGTTGTCCGCTCGGGTACACAGTCTAAAACAAATACCCAGGTGCTGAAATTAGTATAACAAAACCTCATGCCGGATCCCTAGTAGGAAATCTTATCTGCATCATGCATTTGACTTAGGGAACTCAACACGGGAGTTGGGTCCGTCTAGGACAGGTGTACCCAAAATAACAGACCATCCTGATGCATTTTATATGCTATATGTTGCATTTTTTCAAGGGTGAAAGGATCATCTGGCAGACCAATGATAGTTGGGGGTAAATGAAAAAAAAAAGAGAGGGCGAAGTGTGAAAATAGAGCAGCTATGGTGTAGTTATATTTTTGTCACATTTTTATTAAAAAAAAGATGTATGAAAAATTTAAAAAAAATAATTTACTCTTTTTCATCATTTCCTAAAAATCAAATAAAAAGAAAAAAAATCCGAAAAGAGGTTACATATTGCATCATTTTCTTTAAAAATTAGCTGTTTTTTATTTCTTGCCCGTATCCAATTTGCCCGAACTACGCAAACCTGATTCTCGTCTTTCGGGGCGTGATACGTAGAAAACCCACATAGGGTCCGGTTTTCCTAGTAAATCTTAGGTTCTTGGCTTTGCGGGGTCATAGCCAAAATTTTTACTTCTAGCCATTTTTAGCCACATAGGTTAGTTTTAGAATTCAGAAGTTGTTTATTTGGAAACTGTGTGAATTGAGTTGAGTCAATGGACTCTACTATTGAAATTCTTAGAGTTCAAGTTGGAATTCGCTTGTCAAACTTCTTTTATGCTGGAGAAAGTTTTGTTAAGGTCAGTCTTTGTTTGTTGGAGTATTGTTTGTTGATTTTTAATTCAATCTATGAATTTTTCGTAGGCCAATGTTTGAAAGAAAATCCTGCATTAAATACCAATTATCTTTGTGCTAAGACTAATGAGTTGTGAAGCTTGTCTTGTTGAAGTTTGCCACCATTTGTGAAGTTTTGGAGTAAATTGATAGCTAAAATTCTCGTAGTTTAAACTTGTTACCACTGGTTTCTAATAGTTGTTGTTATTGTTGAGTTCAATAGAGGGGATTCAGTAGGACTAGAGATTGAGCATGCTTGAATTGTGATTTGGTTGAATATACAGTAAGCTAAATCTGTCGGAAATTTATGTTAGTTTAGACTGTGCTTGAGTTCATCAGTGATAGTCGAAATCTAGTTTTCACTTCTAAAAAAAGGGTTCTCCTTGTTGAATTGAGCGCTCTTGTTACATACACTATTGTCCAGTTGGTTAGAATTTGCGGACAGAAGTTGTATGCTTGCTGGAAAATAATTTGCTACTTGTTTTCTATTGCTGAAAAGGATTTCATACTTGCTGTCCACAGTCTTGCATTGTTCATTTTTCTCTCAAAAATTGAGATTTCCACATTTCTTTAATGGATTGTTGTTACTATAGGTTTTCTTAGCAGTTGAGGAAATTTTGCAAAAGTTTTAGCTTCAGTTAACTCAGCTACGTTGCTTCGATATATATGCCAACTATACACTATTGAAATTAAAGTTATGAGCTGTTATTTTTGAAAAAGCAGATTCCACGCTATTCAGCTGTACTTGGTGGTTATTCTGACTTAATATTGCTGTGATTCTAATGCTTTGTTTCTACAGTTGAGGTCGTCATTCTGGGCTGAAAATGTCCGTGCCTACTGCTACTGAATTTAGTGCTCAAGGTGTTGCTGAAGTTTTGAATTTTGAAAAGCAATTGAATAGCGAACTTGCGAGTTTGTTTGAATCTAAAAATTTTTCATTTAAATGAAATTTGTTGATGTAATACAAGTTTTCTAAGCATTATTTGTATTTTTCTGTATCATTTTGTAAACCTCAAACTGGGTTGGACATTAGAACTTGTTTGAAGAATTTTGAACTCAAATAAGAGTGTTTTGGACTGTTATTGAAGGTTGTTGAAACATCCTTGAAATTTGCACTTTTTGCACCAGTTTTGTAGTGAGTGCAAGCTGATTTTTCTGCACAGTTGAATTCAGTTGATTACCAATGTTTTGGTGATTCGGTTAACAGGGAATTACAAGCTCAAAAGTATTGCTTAAAGTTACTTTGTTTGTTGCTGCTAGTTTAGTTTGGTGTTAGTTGGTCCAGCAGGCTATAATGTGAATCTGTAGAGTAGTCTATAGCACAATTTTTTTTCTTTGTTCTAAGTTTTAATTACATTTTGAGTTTGATCCTGCACAGTTGCTGAGTTTCAATTAGCAGTCAAGTATAACCGTGCTATTTAGATTTTCACTCACTTTTAGCAAGTAAATATATTTATTAAGTTTAATCTCGATATTTTAGTCTTTATTTCGCTTTGTAGTTGCTTTATTAACAAAATCTAAAGAAAGAAAACAACAAAAGTGTTACATTTCTTTAGAGTATTAAATTTATTTTCATGTACAAAGAAAGTAGAGTTTTCAAAATATAGTCTTATCTAGTATAGTGAGTTTTCTTAGGTTTAGACTTTAGGGAATACTTAGTAATGGTAGTAGTTAATTTTTTAATACAGTTACTATAATTTTCTGGCTGATTTTTGCTATTTTAATTTAGTAATATTTAGTTTTCAGTTTTTATTACTTTGGATTGTCCCTAAAAGAAGTTAAAAAATGATGAAAAGAAGAAGAGAAAGCAAAAAGTAAAGAATGAAAAGAAAAAGATTTTTTTTGGGATTACTATGGGTGATATGTTGAGGTTTGCGAATGTTTATGAAAATGGCTTGAAGTGTATTGAGGCTGAAAAGTTGTTTGGTTGAATTACCATTGCTTCAATTATTCAAAAACCTGGCTCGGAAGATAACCATTAGGCTGCAACTTTGTCAGTTATTGTGAGAATGTCCAGAATTGCAGAATTGACAAGTTTTACATATGTGACAATCTTTTGTAAATATTTCGGCCGTCAGCTAGTAGATTATCTTTAAAATGGGTCAAGAGTTAGATAAGGTTGGATTTGTATCTTTGTTGCTTAGTATCAGGTAGTTTCGGTGGTATTGAAATGGTTTCAAGTTGATTTTCAAAACAAAGAAAAGCGAAATGCTTTTTTGGTTTCTAAGAGCTTTCATGGTTTGAGTTGTATAAAATAAACAAAAAAATTAGTTAGTTTATTCGCTCCATTTTCGATCTTCCAGAATTACGCAAAGATTTGATTCATGCGGGGTCATGATATGTAGGCAACCTACATAGGGTTCGATCGAATCATTTAGTTTTATTATAAAAAAAGGATAAAGATAAAAAATTGAAAAAAGAAAGAGAAAGGAAAAGAAAAAGGAAAGAAAAGAAAAAAAGGGTGTAATTATAGGACATGAAAATTCGAGGAAAGAAAGATCGATAAATAGAAAACGAGGAAGGAAAATGATCAAGAAAGTGCCAGAAAAGCAAAGAAAGAGAGAGGTTGAAATGAATAAATTAGGATGATGCCATATGACCTTCATACCCTCGAAGTCATGTTAGAACAGATAATTGTGGCTAGGTGCATTGCATAAAGTGAAATTATCTTATGTTAAATGTCCTAACGCTATGGCTTCATTTTGTTATACTCATAGCAGAAGGGTGGTTGGTTTTGGTTTTTAAAGTAGTAACTCTCCTCTACAACACAAAGTCAAAGGCAATGGCAGACAACAAATAAACTGGGTTGGTCGATACCTGGCACGAGAGCAGTTGGTTGACCAGAACAGTAGGTTAATTGAAGAGGTACAAAGGTTGATGCAACATATGGCAGAAATGTATCAGGCCTGGATGACCGGGATAGCACCACCCCCACCACCACCCAGCTGCTCAGATGCTACCCTTCTCCAAACTCTGATCATGGTTTCAATCGATCCTCTATACTCTACAGATGCACCCGCTTACTACAGTTTTCCCAACCACCCCAGTAGCTCCGTCACTTTCCCTCCAACTATCCACAACAATGTATATTTACTCAAAGCTCATGATGTCTAATACTACCCCCCAGAGGTGCCCCACAAGGTTCCTGACTCGTACAAGCAGAGACCGTAGGACGAGCCTCATGTAGGAAGTGAAAGGTTCACATGAAGGGAAAGGCGATATAGAATACCCCGGAGGCTGGCAGGTATAAGAAAGTCCTTGAAGAACAAGCAAGGAATGCGAGACCAGGGTAATATGATTTGAGAACAACTATTTGCATCCCCTGACTTTCGCCTACCCGCAGGGTTCAAAGTGCAAAAATTTAACTTGTACGATGGGTGTGGAGATCAGGTAGCCCACTTGAGGGTTTATTGTAGATAAATGAGAGGCGTTGGAGAGAAAGATGACCTGTTGATAGCATGTTTCAGCAACCCTACTGGACAATAATCACTAGAAGAAACAACCAGAAATTAGAATTGGCATTTAAGTTAGAACCCTCAGGACCCTCCTGGAAAATGGGACTTATTTAAAGGTTAGAGGTAATCACGGATAGCAAAGGGAATAAAATAACTTGAATGTTGAAGTACGATTCCGTTAAGAGTTGTCAAGACCCTCCTGAAAAATGGGACTTAGCTAAGAACACAAACAGTTGGGCGGCATGGTCAAACCCGAATACTTCCCCAGCAAGAGTCAACATGAGTCATCAGGATCCTGGACCCACGTGGATAATGGGATCTAATCGTTGGAGTTGTCATGACCCCCTGGATAATGGGACGTAGCTCTGAATACTAACCCCCAGCAGACACATTTTGCTACCTAATCAGGAGTTGTCAGGATCCCCTTGGATAATGGAAAATAGTTTTAATCACCAGTCACCAGCAGACCCCCGACAGATATAACTCAAAACAAAACATAGTGGAAAATAATACCTTTCGAGAAACATAACATAGTCTTAAAGTTGTCATCAGTTAAGAGTTGTCAGGACCCTCATGGATAATGGGACTTAAGTTTGATTTGGAGATATTTGGTAAGGAGATTCGACTAACACTGACAGATCTGCCTAGCACCAAACTGGGGTAGGAAGAATTTCTTGTGTTTTGTTTGTTTTGTTGTGATCAAGTACATAGGCAGCAGTCTCAGGGAACATGTTTTAGGTTGCGAGATTTGGTATGGTAATCAGGCACTCACCTGTAGAACAAGGGAATATTTTTCAAAATTCAAGTCTTGGTAATAAGGAATCAACCTGGAGAACAAGGGAATATTTTTCAAAATTTCAAGTCTTGGTAATTAGGCACCTAGATGTAGAACAAGGGAATAGTTTTCAAAATTCAAGTCTTGGTAATCAGGCGCCCACCTGTAGAATAAGGGAATATTTTTCAAAGTTCAAGTCTTGGTAATCAGGCGCCCACCTGGAGAATAAGGGAATATTTTTAAAAATTGCAAGTTTTGGTAATCAGGCGCCCACTTGTGAAACAACAAAATGTTTTTCAAATTTTAAAGTTTTGGTAATCAGGCGCACACCTGTAGAACAAGGGAATATTTTTCAAAATTTTATGTTCTTGACAATCAGGCGCATCACCTTTAGAACAAGGGAATATTTTTAAAAATTCAAGTTTTGTATTCAGGCGCCTACCTGTAGAACAACGGAATATTTTTCAAAGGTTCAAGTTTTTGATAATCAGACGCCCATCTGTAGAATAAGGGAATATTTTTCAAAATTTTAAAGTTTTGGTAACCAAGCGCCCACCTGTAACACAAGGGAATACTTTTCAAAATTTCAAGTTTTTGACATTCAGGCACCCATCTGTAGAACAAGCGAATATTTTTCAAAATTCGAGTTTTGTAGTCAGGCGCCCACCTGTAGAATAAGGGAATATTTTTCAAAATTTCAAGTTTTTGATAATCAGGCGCCCACCTGTAGAACAAGGGAATATTTTTCAAAATTTCAAGTTTTTGACAATCAGGCGCCCACCTGTATAACACGGGAATATTTTTCAAGTGCCAAGTTTTCATAATTAGGCATCCACTTGGAGAACAAGGGATCACAATTCTAGTTCACTAATCAGGCATCCACCTAGAGAAAGGGACACATCTCAGATTACAATTCAATTCAGCAACAAGAGAAGCTCGTGGAAAGAATGCAAATCAACAGTCCGACGTAATCAACAAAAGTTAGTCACAATAACGAAAAAAAGAAGAAAAAGGAAGGCAAGCAGGAAATTAATCCAAATAAAAGCAAATGAAAGATGTGAATTTCTCAAGGCATGGTTGAGGTCGCAAGTAATACACGTACAGTCCTAATTGAGAAAGCTGTAGAAGAACGAGCTAGTACCTACACATAACAAGCGTCAAGGTTGAAATCTGAAGTCTGAATGAAGAACCACTCAAGACTCAAGATCAAGCTTCAGAAGGCTTATAGATAGGAATCTTGTAACCCGTAGTTAAAAGGTTTAGCTAGTCTTTTTCATTCTTTTGATTTTGATGTAATAATAGGACCACAGACCGGAACCTTGGCGGAATGGCACCTCGACCGGATCTTCGTCTCGGCATGCTCCTTCATCTCACTCACTCCTGAGCTACACTGACTTGATTCCTCTTTAGCCGAGGATATGTGGGAAACCTCTGAAACAAGGTGCGGTCAAACTTTTCAAAATGCTTCCCATGAGTATTCAAGCAGGAAAAAATCACTTGTATCCGCTCACTTTATCTTTGCACGAAAACCCTTCGAGTTTTCGAGCAAAAAGGGGAAGCTGTAAGCACGTAATTTTTTCCCTACCTCAGAATAACTCCTAAAAATATACCAAAATAATTTATTAATTTTAGGAATTTTTCTTTATTTAGTTGCATTTCAAACATTTTTAATATTTTTAAAAAATCATAGAAAAGCCATAAAAAGTGTCATATTTTAATTTTATTGTACCTTAGGTTCAATTTGTATTTAGGAATTAATTATATCTTGCTAATTGTATTATTAATAAAAATTCGCAAAAATGATCATTTTTACATAGTTTGATAATTAGCTTAATTTTACAATTTGAATTGATATAGAAATTTTGTTTAGGTTTTTCAATTTGTTAAAATAAAAAAAATAAAAAAAATAAGGAAATTGAAAAGCAAATTCGAAATTGGGCCATGTGATAAGTGAGCCCAAATTCTTCAATACCCATTCTTCATTTATACTAGCTCATCTCCCTACCCAACCCAAACCGGGTCGACCCGACCCAACCCAATACCCAAACCCATTTCCCCATCTAAAAACCCTATCATATAAACAATACACACAACACACACAATATGGAATAGATACGAAGAAGAAGAAGAGAGACGCCTGCAAATTTTGAGAGGGTTGGCGGCAGTACAATTTTTGGACCTCTCCCCTATCACTCGATTACTGAATCCAATTCCAACGAGAGAGTGGATAACGAGAACGACCCCTCATCTGTATTTATCATCGTCCACCACACCCTGTTTTCGAACGCCCTCAACATCACCACCCTCCCAAGGGTCACGCACACAGTCATGCATACAAACAGATTTGGAGCACATTCTGAGTTCGATTCATGTAGAGGTTGCCACTGAAGGCAGATGTTCTGAATTCGATGAGGTTTTCGGTTTGAGGTCTCGATTTCGCGTGTGGTTCCTGTTTGATTAGCCATTGTTTTTTTTCATTCAAATTTGAAGAATAAGCATGGATTCTAATGGAATTTGATCGAGGATGACCTCAGTTTGAGCCTCGTTGTTGGGTCGGGCTCATTTATTTTTTCTCAGCTCCATTTTCTATTGTTAGATGCTTGATTTCGTCTGACATTTGAACTCGAAATTTCGTATATACGGATTCTCAAAAGCTTAAAGAATTTTGGCTCAACAGGTTCAACTCAGCTCTTTCTCTTCTCATTGTTTTTGTTTGTGATGTATTGTGGTTTTTGTTTTAGTTTGATCGACATTCTTTGTTAAATTGCTTTAATTGGTTATCCGAATCTCGTCATCTAAGCTGGATCAATTCTGTTTGTGGATAAATCTTGTTTGCGTTTGATGCTATGTTAATGTTGGATTCCATGAATGAATCTGTAGAGTTTGGGTCTGGAATTAGCTGCTAGTTGCGATTTCTGTACGAAAGAGATACCTGTCAATCTATTCTTGCCATATGATATTCTCTCTGGTTGTTTGGATGTGTTTGAATGTGAGAAATCAAAAGTTGAAGCGTCCAGGTTATAGTTAACTATTTGAGGGACCAACTCGCGTGTTGAATGCTTTAATTTTTTCGAAAATATGTATCGTGTCTATTAGTTATCACTAAGGTGGAAGTTCTAATCAATCTTTGATCTATTGTGAGTTCTTTAAATTGCTTGGTACACGTGTTGAGTTCTTAGGATAATTGAATATAATTAAGTTCGAATTTCTCCGTCAAGATGTATATCAATTTTCTCTCCATGTTCTTGTTTCCTTGATGGATATGAATGTCGTATGAGTATCTAGTTGTTTTGTGTTTTGTTTAAAAATTTCTCTTAATTATTTTTGAATATGATACATTAGATGGAATAGAAATGAATTGGTTGGTCAGTTTTAGGGTGATGAGCACATGATATGTTTGACTCGAAAGAGCAACGTAAATCACGGCAGTGAAGGAAATTAAGGGTAGTTGTATTTGAGCTAATCATGCTCGGTGATAATTGAGTGAAGGAACATTATTTATACTTGTTCATATGTTTATTCGAATTGGATATAACTGGACATGATGGTGTCACAATATAAATATGGGGTTGCTATTCATCAACTGAACTACGTGATTAGATTAAGGGAGTCAGTAGGTGCATTTCATGTGGCCCAGCTCCAATTCCAAACAAGGTTAAATAATGCAGGTTGTGAACCACGGGTGCATTTCATGTGACATGGCTTGTGATATGTTTTAAATAACCATGATTTTTCCTTAAATAAAATAAAAACAGTTTGAAAGTGTATGGTCCTCCAAATGTAGTTCTCTTTTATAATTGGGGCGTTCCATGCAAAACAAAAATGAATATTGCATGATCCTCCTTTTAATTAATCTTGTTTATACTTAGAACTTGAGATGAGCCATTTAGCAAATTTTCACGGCCTCTCGCAAAGTTAATAATGCGTAGCTGCTTTAAGCGCGTGATTAATAATATTACATTCCTAAATTCGGGTGCGCGTTTATGCGACCCAAATCCAAATCCAAACGATGTTGAAATATGTCAAAAACTACGGGTGCATTTATATGACGTGGTTCGAGACATGTTTTAACGACGTTGCACTTCTCTTTAAAAATAATAATAAAAGGGATTAAGAGATTCAAAAATGCACATAATTTCATAATTGTATAAAATCAAATAATTTAAGCCAAATATAACCGTTGTGCGACCGTTCTAGAACTACGGAACCCGGGAATGCCTAACACCTCCCGGGTTAACAAAATTCCTTGCCCGGATTTCTGGTTCACAGACTGTTAGACAGAGTCATTCCTTCATCGATTTGGGATTTTAACCGGTGACTTGGGACACCATAAATATTCCAAGTTGCGACTCTAAAATCTCTTAAATAATTGAATTCCGTTTCGATTGTCCTTAAATTGGAAAAACTCTCTTATCTACGCCCTTCGCCGGGTTGTAGTAGCCAAAACGAGGTGTGACATATCCTGTTAGAAAAAACAACCATACAAGAGTAAAGAGGAAATTGTAAAGACAACAAAGTTTCAAATAAGCACCATGCCAACAATATAAGGAGGTTCACATAATTTTCACATAGTTCTTGAAATTTTAGATTGGATCATTCCACACTATTGTATCATTATCCATATTAGAACTGCTTCTGTGAGCGGAGTCCGATCATGGCCAGATCCGCTAAGCCGTCTGCCAGATCGGCTAAGCCGTCTCCCCGATACGTTACCATTATTTCATTCAACTTTCAGTTTCAATCATCAATCCATTACCACCATGTGTAGATATATCATGGCGTCCGATCACAGCCGGATCGGCTAAGTCGTCTCCCCGAGACGTTACCATTATTTCGTTATTCATCTCAAACCAATCTTTGATTACACATGTATTAGCTTACCATCACTTGAGGCCACAATTTCCACATTCCATATCTCACGTTTCATATTGTTTCTATTTTCAACATTTACCTTGCTACATTAAGTCATAGGCAAATACCAAAGCAATTCAAGTCATAACCATAGAAGGGAATTCGTCAAGTTTGGCATATTAGTCCCAAAGTAACATTGACATGGCAGTTAGGCATTTAGCACATAAATCATGTTCTCCACACATCTTCCATTTAAAAGAATAACACATTAAATACATAAAGAAGTACTTACCACATACATATTCACAACATCAACTCACTTGACATAACAAGTACTGTATCAACTACGTTTCGAACTTACAACACTTATACGGACACCATGGAAGCTCAATTTCTAAGAGGAGAGTTGTTAGCCATACATACCTCAATAAAGATTTCCCCCTAATTCTTATAAAATTTTGGCAGTCTTTGCACTTTAATCTATTATATAAAAAATACAATTGAACCAAGAATTAGAGATGAGATTAAGATTCTATCTTGTTTGGGCATATTATCAAACATAAAAGGTGCATTATGATCTTAGGTCCCCTTTGAATAAATTTCTTCAATATTATACCCCAATTGTTGTCACTTTAGTTCTCATCCTCCCCATACCCCATTATCGTTTGTGCATGCAAGATTATTAGCCCTTATACCCATGTACCCACTTGCTAATTACTTATTTTAACAGAGATTTGAAATTATTGATAAGGGTACAGTTCTTACCTCTTAGGATGAAGACCTAGTACCTTCACATGGAAATCTTCAAGGATTTGGGGCAAGGATTGAGAGAAGAGTTGATGAACATTACTCCCTCTCACTCTAAAACTCCCCCTCTCACTCTATATGTTGTGAAATAACATGAAAATGGTCTAATGGGGTGTTTTTAATTCAATGGGGTCGCTTCTTAAAAGTTAGAAAATAGGAGCCCTAACGAAATCTGCGATCGCATACCCAACATGTAGCCCGCAAAAATGGTCCCAAAACGTGAACACACTGCCTGGGTATGCGACCAATATGCGGTCTGCATACCTGTTCTGCGGTTGCATAATGCACTCCGGAACTGCCCCTTTCAAAATCCCAAGGGGATTATGCGACGACTATGCGGCCCGCATAATGGTTATGGGATCGCAGAATTGGCCGCATAATTGGCCTAAAACTATCCATAACACTGACTGACTCTGCGGCAACTATATGGTTCGCACAGCTATTCTGCGATTGCATAGCGGACCGCAGAAATGCACTTTTCTGGAAAATAATATTTCTTGACTTTTCAATGCACATATCAGTCTAAAGGGTCCAAACCACGCGGGCTTGCATGCCACGAAGAATTTTACAAACTTCTAACACATATTCCTAACTTGGAACTATGAGCTCTCAGGTTTTTAGTAGAAATTTTCACGGGGTCTTACATTAGGCTTGAACTTTTATTATTTCTTAATCTTCTTTGCCTTGTTTATACATATGTCTATGTGTATCATATATTTATCCAAGTGCTTGAGCTTTAAAGTATGAAGTCTCGAGCACTTGAGTGTTACTCTTATTTGGTCTTTTTCCTATAAAGGAATAAAACATATGGGACTCGGAGGTATGATTATAGATGAAGACTACTTAACCCATCTGAATTTCTATCAGAATAGTTGTAATCCTAGAACAGGAATTTTAATCTATTCCACGTGCCGTGCAGGTCGTAATTTATAATTTAGTATGGGTTTAGTTTTCTGCCTATCATCTAATATCGTTAGTAAAATTTTAACAATTAAAAAACAATTTTAAAATGAGGATACCACCCCGTGGGTACTCCTTAGAAATAGTATCTCTTTAGGTGAAGAACATTTCAATGTGAAAGTAATATCTTGCCATCAATTGTTTGTATGCTCTTTTCCCCGCAATACCATGAATCTTGTAAGGTCCTTCCCATGCAAGACTTAGTTTTCCCGTATTATCTAACTTCGTGGATTGAAAAACTTTCTTGAGTACGAAGTCCCCAATCTTGAAGTATCTTAGACATGCTCTTCGATTGTTGTATCATTCATTAACTTGTTTTTACGCTGACATTCCTATTAATGCATCTTCTATTTTTTCTTCAAGTAAATCAAGATTTAGTCGTATTTCCTCTTCAATGGATTCCTCAGTCGCTTGTGTATACCTCGGGCAAGGTTCTCCTATCTCCATTGAGATCAATGCTTCAGCCCCGTACACTACTTAAAATGTTGTTTCACCCGTTCTTGTTTTCGTTGCGGTGTGATATGCCCATAAAACACTAGGTATGAATGCTGGCCAATTTCCTTTGGATTCTTGCAATCTTTTTTTTGAAATTGTTGACAATAACTTTTTTGTTGATTCAACTTGTCCATTACCCACTGGATGGTAAAGTGTTGAGGTAATCCTTTTGATCTTCCAACTTTGAAGAAATACTATGATTTGTAAGCCTATAAATTTTGGGCCATTATCACACATAAATTTCTTTGGTACACCAAATCAGTATATGATATTTCATAAAATGAAATCTCTGACTTTTTTTCCCGTACCTGTTTAAATGCTCCTGCTTCTACCCATTTACTAAAGTAGTCAGTGAGTACTAGTAGGAATTTTACCTTGCCTTTTGCTTGTGGTAGTGGATTCACGATGTCCATCCCTTATTTCATCAAAGGCCACGGTGCAATGAAGGGATGTAGCAATTCCGCAGGTCTATGCATGTTGTTACAATATCTTTGGCACTTATCACATTTAGCCACGAAATGTTTGCTTCTTTTTCCATTTTAGGCCAATAATAACCTACTCTAATCATAGTTCTTACTAGTGATCTTCCTCCTGCATGATTTCCACAATGCCCCTCGTGTATTTCCCTCATTACATATTCCGTTTGAGATGGTTCGATGCATCTTGCTAAGGGACCACCAGACATTTTTTGATAAAGATTTCCTTGCTTTAAACAGTACTGAGAAGCCTTTTAACGAAGCGCGTGAGCCTTTTTCTTGTCTTCAAGGATGGTTCCACACTATAAAAAAGTAACAATCTTGTTCCTCCAATCCCAAGTCAAGTTAATGAAATTTACCTCATTTTTGTCATGATCAAGGGATGAATAAAACAAATGAATTTACAAAAGCATTTTCATTATTTACCCCGTCTGCCGCCGATGCGAGATTAGATAAGGTGTCTTCCTCAACATTTTCCTCTCTTGGTATCCGCACAACTTTCCAAATATGCAATTGTCTAACCAGATCACGTGCCTTCTCTAACTATTGCTACATTTGTGCTTCTCTAGCTATATAGCTTCTGATTAACCACGAGCTATGAATCAATTTTGATTACAATATGATCGATGCCATGTTCTTATTCCAGTTCTAAACCTGCAACCACCGATTCATACTCTGCCTCATTGTTAATTATAGGATAACATTTTATAGCTTGTTGATTGATTTCACCCGTAGGTGGTATCACAAAAATTCCCGAACCTTCCCCATTTACATTGGATAAGCCATCAGTAAATAAGGTCCAAATTCTCGGATTAGACCTATTAAACACTTTTAGTTACTTTTTAGCTTTTAATTGCATCCCCTGGATAAAATCTACTAAAGATCTGCTAATACCTGAGACTTTATGGCAGTCCTAGGTTGATATGTGATGTTGTATTCACTCAACTCTGTGGCCCACTTGGCAAATATACCCGATAATTCATGTTTGTGTAATATATTACGAAATGGATAAGTAGTTACTACTGAAATGGGGTGGCATTGAAAATAAGGCCTTTGTTTTCTAGATGTCACAATTAGTGCAAGTGCAAGCTTTTCTAATTGAGGATACCCCGTCTCTGTGTCTAATAATGACTTGCTAACATAATAAATAGGGGATAGTTTACCTTAGTCTTCACGAACTAAATCAACACTCACTACTACTTTTGAAATGGCTAAATAAATAAGTAAACTTTCCCCGACCTTCGGATTTGTGAGCAATGATGGATTTGACAGGTAGGTCTTCAGGTTTTTGACTGCTTGTTGCGACTCTTCAAACCATTCGAATTGGTCTTGCTTTTTAAGAGCTGAAAAGAATTTAAAATATTTTTCCGATGACCTGGAAATAAATCTCCCCAAGGTTGCAATTCTTCTCGTTAGTCTTTGCACGTCTTTCTTATTGTAAGCATGTTAGGATTTCTTCAGTGGCTTTAATCTGCACCGGATTAACTTTAATACCATGGTTAGAAACAAGAGAACCTAAAAACTTACCTGATGAAATGGCAAATGCACATTTCTCCGGATTTAGCTTCATACTGAATTTCCATAAGATCTGAAATATATCAGATAAATGTGATATATGATCGACAAGCATATCATACATGTAGACTTCCATAGTTTTTCCTAAATGTTCTTGGAACATTTTTGTCACCAATTTCTGATACATGGCACCAGCATTTTTTCATACCAAAAGGTATTTCTTTATAACAGTAAGTCCGTTTGTGTGTTATAAATGAAGTTTTTTATTCATCTAGAGGATCCATTTTGATCTTATTGTACCCTGAATACGCATCTAAAAAGCTTAAGAAGTCATGCTCTGCAGTAGCATCAATCAATTGATCTATATGTAGTAATGGAAAAGAATCTTTAGGATAAGCTGTGTTGAGGTCGGTGTAATCTACAGAAACTCACCATTTGCCGTTCTTTTTTGTACTACTATAGTATTGTCTAACCAATTAGGATACTTTACCTCGCATATAGATAAATGTTTTAATAGTTTTTGAACCTCATCTTGAATCACGTGATTCTTGAAAGTTCCCTGCTTTCTCTTCTTTTGTTTGACAGGTGGATACAATGGGTCTTTATTTAGCTTGTGATTCATTACTTCCAGGGTATTTCTGTCATTTCAGAATGGAACCGGGAAAAGCAATCCACGTTTGTTTTTATAAATTCAATCAACTTACCTTTCATGTCGTGGCTTAGGTTGGCCCCAATGTAGACTTTCTTTTCAGGCCATTGTGCAAGTAATTCTACAGCTTCTAGTTCTTCAATTGTTATTTTGATATTTTTATTTTCTTCTTGTTCTTGAATGGAATCAGGCCTTGAGTCCATACCTATTCGCCCTTGTTCAATTGAAGTTTGTGCCGTGGTATCCTCAACTGGATTCTATAATTGCTACTTTTCTCCATTTTTTGTACTTGAATCTGTTACAGAATTGATATGCCAAAAAATCTGTTAATCTCCACGGATTTGACGTACTCCCCATAATGATGGGAATTTTATAACTTGATGCAAGGTAGTTGGAACAACATCCATCTCGTGGATCCACGGTCTCCCGAGAATTATATTGTAAGCCATTTCCATCTCTAGCACCTGAAACTTCGTATCATTAACCACCCCTTCTGTGAATGTAGTAAGTATTACCTCCCTTTCTTTACAAGGCTTGAATTTTCGAAGCCAGACAAAGTATGTGATTAGCTTGCATCTCTCTTAATACGCTTAGCAAAATGATGTTCACGGAACTACCTAGATCAATCAAAACTCATTTCACATTAATGCCATGTACAAGTAGAGAGATTACCAGTGCATCGTTGTATGGAATTAACATTCCATCCCCATCCGCATCATCTAATGTAATGCTTTCTTCCTCCAAAACGTGTCGAACCTGCTTCTCGTCGTAATTGTACTTAGCCGCCGTATAAGTTATGCCATTAATCTTCTCCCCCTTATAATATTAATATTCCTTTTCAAAGAAGGAGGTTTAGGGGGCTCTTGCATATTCTTCGTATAAGCCTGCTTACCTTTTTCACTAAATAAATAAGTAAGATACCCTTGCTTCAATAGATGTTCAACTTTTCCCTGTAACAATCTACAATCTGCTTTTTTATGACCATGATCGTTGTGAAATTCACACCATGATTAGGATTATGCCTACTTAGATTTGATCTCATCTCTTTTTTGCCACTGCATCTTATCACCCATGCTTCTTAATATGGGTACTAACTTAGAAGTGGTGACATTAAAATTGTAACAGCCAAATCTTGCCTTCAAGTTTCTATCATCATATCGCGTCTCTCGCATGTTTAGATCATTCCCAAACCTTGATGATGAACCCGAATCTATATTCCTCGATCTATGATCATACCTTGAATCGTACTCCTTTGATCGTGAATCTTTTCCTCCTAGGCCTATATATAGTTTGTATCTATTTTTATCGGACTTGTTTTCGATTTTTGCACGTATCAAACTTACTTTTTCCTCTTTTTGAGATCGCGAGGTAATATCTTCTTCTATCCTTAGCTTCGTGTTGTATCTGTTGTAAACGTCATTCCAAATTGTTGTTGGAAATTCATGAAGGCTTTCCTTGAGTCATCTCGTGGCTTCTATGCTTTTCTCATTCAATTTACTGGTAAATGCTATAGCTGCCCAGTTTTCTGGTACGCGTGATAACGTCATTCTTTCTCATTTGAATCAATCTACGAAATCTCTAAGCAACTCAAAATCTCCTTGCTTGATTTTGAAAATATTTTCCGCTCTTTTTTTGACTTTTTGAGCTCCTGAATATGCTTTGATAAATGAATCTGCAAGCTTAGCAAAAGAATTTATAGAATTTTTGGGTAAGAGAGATTACCATATCAATGCTCCCTTGGTGATTGTTTTACCAAATTTCTTGACCAATACTTATTCGATTTCTTGTTTGGTCAGATATTTGCCTTTCACAGCGGTCGTAAATTCAGTCACGTGATCTCGTAGATCAGTTGTGCCATCATACTTTGGAATATCAGGTATTTTAAACTTCTTTTGAATTGGCACCAGATTAGTACTGGGCTTCCAAGGTAGTTGTGAGTATTTTTCCATGTCTATTCCTTTTTTTACAGGTGGTACTCCAGGTATTTACTCTATGCGGCCACTTTGTTCCTTAAGCTGCTTCTGCAGGGTTAGCACTAAATTTTGCAAATCTGAATGAACCATATTACTTGATTTGCCTTCACGAGACTCGCTTGGAGTTCCACCAGTGCCAGAATTAACAAGCCCAGAACGTGAGTTTTCCAATGTATTTTGATTCGGAGTTGGTATTGGTGGCGTAACTAGCAACTGTCTAGTAAATGCATGGACATCATTACTGACTTGTTGAGCAATTAAAATTTTTAAGGTATCATTGATCGCTGCTAACTCGACGCTACACCAAGGAAGGAAGAGCAGGTCATAATAGCTTTTACCCGAATAGAGGTCGGGATCGATTTCCTATGGGAGCTAGTAGTGGAGTTGGATTTTCTGTGTAGTGTAGAGATGTTTTTGTACTCCTAATGTCACTTCAAACATTCTTGGTTTTTGATTTTATAACTGCTTTTATAAAACTAATTATTAACGCTAAATTATGTTATGAGAATATTGCTAAGTTGTATCTAATAGGAAGAAAGGGTCTAGGGTCGCGACATTACCTAGGTGGCTAATTGACGGGTAGATGTTACTACATATAGATTGACATATTTGGGGCTTATTCTATAACCATTGCATAATTTTACCCACTCTCATACCTCTCGGTAGACAGAGTGATTTTGCCAATTGATTCTCTCGAGACTAAATGGGTAGGCCAATTAGGCCAAGCAACTAGGGTTCAAGTAGGGTGATTACTCTCTCGAGATTTAACCTGTTAATTGGGACTATATTTTCTCATGAATCCATCCCAATTCCTTGTTGGGTTAATTTTGGGGTCATAGACGCTCTTTCTCAAGATAAGTCAAACCCAGTAAGCTTGAATCAATATTTGCAACCACCAATTTTTAAATAAAAATATAAAATAAACCCAAATAGCAAACACTCAATATCAATCTAACCCTAGATTGCAACACTCATCAATTACCCATACTAGGATTGAGCTACAACCCTAGCTAATGGGTTTGGCTACACTTGATTAAGGAAGAAAATAAAGAAATAAATGAAGAGATAAAGATATTAATTAATTACTAAGAAGAAATCACAATAATCTATTGTTAATGAAGAGCAAAAGTACCAAAAATGGATACAATATCGAGTCTGACGAGCTCAGCTGCATTCATCATATAAAACTTGACCTAAAATGGTAAAATGTTCTATTTATATTAGGACGAAAAAAACTTGACAAAACTACCCCTACAGGGTCAGTGCGGGTCGCACAAAGGAAACCGATGCTGGCTCTTTTGAATTCACTATTCATCTCTCTGATCTTGAGGAACACGGACTGCGTGAAAGTGTACCGTGGACGCTAAGTTATCCAATGCGGACCGTGCGGGAACGACCGCAGACCACGTGGCATTATCTTGGCTATTTGTCCATCTCTCTAAATCTCTTTTACGCAGACCGCACAAAAGAATATAGTGGCCACATAGCCTGACCATGGACCGCGAGATTCATACTGCGGTCGTGTTGCCTTCAGCCTGAATATACCATGTCTCTAAACCCTCTAGTGCGGCGGCATTCGCTTTTGCGCGGTCCGCACTAGGCCTTCTTCCCGTGCGTTTCTTGGTCTTTGATATTTGCGCAAGTTTCACTCATTTTTGAGCCGATCTTTGATATTTAGTCACTTTGTCACTCAAACCTGCAATCAAGCACAAGCTATGAGAATTTTGGGACTATTTTGTAGCAACTTATACTCAAAGCATTGGCAAGTTGGGGCATAAAACACGTTAATATCCTAACTTATGAACTCCCCCAAACTTAAACCTTTACTCATCCTCAAGGAAAAAAAATAAGATCCACTCCTTAAAGGAGAATCCAAGTAATTCCAGCTATCCTAAAGTAAATATTAACAAGCATCAGTTAGGACTAACAATTTCCCTCAATACAAATGCATCATTAACACATTTAAACTTTGAAAAACCATGGATCAAGTGTGTCACAAGAGCATCAAGAGTTGACTCATTACATCAAAGCACTTCTCTTAATTACTTTGGTCATTATGGAACCCAAACACACATATTCTCAACTCTCCCTAAGTGAACCTTACCTTTTAAAGTTTTGACACACAAATCAAGGTTGATGGAATTTCACTCGCCTCTCTCAAGAATATGGTCAAAAATCCGACTCTAGGTATCATATGCTTGCCCCTTATTTGTATCCACTAATGTAGGCTCCTTTCAACTCAAGATCAAATAGGGCTTTTGTGGAGTCACTGTGAAGGTTTTGGATAAGGGTAGGACATGTTTTTGTTAAAGTGGGTTCAATCTTCCCTCAAGCATTTCTTTTGATTCATTTTGGCACAATTCTCTTGAGTCTTTGAGTCTTTTCACTTCTTGCTAAGGGGTTAAGAGACACATTGTCACTCTTTCTTGTGCATTTCAAACCATTTCTCCTTTTTCTACTTTTTCCGCACCTTTTTCACTTTGTGCTTTTCTTTGAATCCCTTTTTATTATTTTTCACGTTGGGCTTTCTTTTTGTCGTTGTCAATTCTTTCTTTTTCATTGTCTTCCTTTTCTTTTGCTTTTTTACTTTTTTACCCCTTTTTGTTTCTTTCTTGTCTCTCCCCCCAAACTTAGACTTTGCTATTACTCAAGGGAAGATGTGGGTGCCAAGAGAGGGTACAATTTAGAATGGGTATAGGCTTGTAGCATTGGTTCTTGAAAGAAAAATGTGTAAGGCACAAAAGAGTTTACTATGGATTATCTCATTAGTAGGCTATGGAAATGTTCAATTTATCAATTGGATAAAGGAGAGCCTATAATCACTTCTCAAGTCAAATTTCACCTAGGAATCGCCTCAACAAACATTTAGGGCAAGTTCTACACCATTGGCTTGGGACTTGGACTCACAATTCAAAATCCTACCATATACGCTAGGGGATTTCCAAAGACATCGAGTCGAGGGCCCACAACGACCTTAGTTACGATTTAAGCGCACAATGGTCCGAAAAGACCACATGATAATTGTTTGGTCAACACAAGAGTCTCAAGGCCACGACTTTCATCATCCTAAACACAACATTATGTCTTTGACCATGGGATCAAAGGAAAATATGCTAGGCCCAAGTGAAGCTTAGCTTGAGGTATCCTTAACTAAAAACTATCAAAAAACAACAAACAAAACAAAAAACGGACTCAAACCCTTAAGAAGGTTGTCATGCCATCTACCATTGGGAGGAGCCACCCGGTTCGCCGAATATTTCACCCTTGGAAAAAACCGTGGCATTAATAAAACCAAAGGGTTTATTGAAAACGCCAAAAACAAAACAAAAGGCAACGAGCCTATCTACAAAGCTAAAATCGATTTTTTTTGCGAAAATAGAAAACAAAATGAATATGTACAATAAGGGAGTAGAATATACAATGGATGATGGATAAATACAAAAATTTGACTTTATATGCAGACCAAAAGAGAGAATATAAAGTACGAGAAAAATAGCTAAATGTAATGTTATATACATCCCAAAAGACATAATCAAAGTAAAGCATAAATAACAATCTATATACAGTCATCTATGGATAATAAAAATTAGGGCGCACCCCCCACGAATAAAAGTTGGCATTGGCCCCAATGCCAACTAACAAATAAGCATCAAAAACAAAGTAAAGGATATATGAGCTCCTAGCCTTGTCCATCTTCTTGGGATCATCAGTGGTACCCTAGTCCTATGTATGTGCGGGAACCTCAAACTGGTTCCCGGCTTCCTACTACTCAGCTATTGAGACTGGGGCTTATTCCTAGACCGGCTGGATGTCAGGTGCATCATGTGGCAAAATTGAGGAGGCCTTCTGTGGGGCTTCCACCTCAATAACCACATCTACTGTACTTGGGGGCTTTATCTTCTTCCTTCGCTTCCTAGGTGACTGCTCCAGTTGTGGCTCTGTTACCGGTGCTGCTGCTGGGGCTGGGTCCCCGAATAACAAGTCTAGAGGCATTTGGTCTACCAATAGCTATTCCTCATTTGTCTTGAGCGCCTCAATTTCTTTAGAAGCCCATGATCTCCTTATATTCTTATGCTCCTTGGAAAGCTCCGTTAGAGCCTTGCCATGTGAATCCACCACCTTAGACAATGCGTCCTGAGTCCTCATAATCTTCTCCTGGTTGTCTAGGAGATTCTTTAATGTATCCTCAATGGACTGAGGAATCTAAGCTGTCAGAGGTGCTAATTGGGCATCAATGGTAGCAGACAAAGTAGACAACTTGGATGTCGCAACTGACATCCTGTTGTTCAGGATCGCTAGTGTGTGGTTCAACCGATGGGCCATGAAAGGATGAGCCCAGGAAGAAAGAACCCCCGGGCCAGATGAAGTAATAGGACCCACAGAAGAAGAAGGTCCTAGAGGCAAATCATCAACTGTAGTGGCAGTAGGCAATGTGGAGGACTCGGTGGAAGGATCAACAGAAGGCTCTACAGTAACTGGCTCCTCAGATTTGCTAGTTATGGAAAAGGCAGGTGGCTTGTAGTTTTTGTCTTTAGAGTTGTCTAGGCCTTTCATACTAAACCAAGTGAATTGAGCCATTAGTTTGACCTTGATATGGTTTCTTCTCCACTTCCAAGTCCTTGAAGTAAATGGTGAGGGTATTAGGAAAAGGGTAGTTCCGATCATGCTCTTTCCCCACAGTAGTAATCAAACGGGACATCACATTTCCAACATTGATAGGGTATCCGGCCATAATAGAAGCAACAAGAACAGCCCGGATAAGTGGAATAGTCTGATCGTGAGTAGAGGGGTCAAGTCGACTGCATACAAAAGGCAACCAACCCCGAGCCTCAATGTTGAAAGTCCTTCAAATGATTTTGGTTCTTGCTTGTACCCACTCTGGAATAGTACCTGGGATTTCTAGGTATGAGACTAACCACAGACGAACTTTTTCACCCATTGCCAACTTTTCATTATAAAGGGTCCCATCATCTTCATCAAACCCTAGGTATTCATTGAGTGCTACCCAGTAAAGATCACCTTTTTGTTCCAAACTTTGGTTACCTTGGTGCCTTTGAAGATGTGGGCCACATTGCTATTGAACTCTTTTACCATGTACTCATTTGCCTTTACACAATTACCCTGAAAGTGATCCCAATACAATTGAGTGTGAAATTATCTATGAACATTGGGAAGCTGAGGTAGAAGGTGTCGCTCAATAAAACTCCTTTCCAGAATAAACTATTGTTTAGCCCTCCATAACCTAAACTGGTTGAATGCTAACTGACTGACGAACCTATCCTCTCAGGCTGTGGGATCTCTAGTCCGGTCAACATCCCCAACCTGATGTATACCACTCTAGGGAACCTCCTCATCACCTCCATCACCTCTGCCTGCATTCTCCCCAGATAATGAAGTTGTGAGAGTGGTGGAGTACTCTTCACTACCGGCTACAACCTCTTCAAATGAATCCGAAACTACATGCAACTTTTATCATCTTCTGGGTATACTCACTCTCCAAGGAATGAGAAGCAGCACTACCTGCAACTTTTATCATTTTCTGGGTCTTTCTGATATTTTCGCGGATTTGGGGAGTGAGTTTTACCTCTCTCTTGCCTTTATCCCCTCGAGAGGAATCGCCTCTCCCAGGTTGTTGTGATCCTTTGCCGCCTCTTTGTTTAACCATTATTTGCAAACACACACATCTAACATTGTTAGTTTAAGAACGGACAATGAAACAATTATTGAAATGAATTGCAGAACAATAGGTGAAAGTGTTGCAGACACACGTGCAGAACAGGCACCACAGCCTGCACCATCATGAGTGTGGCAACATTAGGGAAACTGCGGACTGCGCTAGGGTGACCGCGGTCCATACTGGGCAAAGGCCCAGAAGACACCTTCTCTGAATTACCCACCGCAGTTCGTGCATAATGGGGTCGCGAGTGTGGTGGGCCAGTATGGGCTGCATAAAATGCATCGCGGCCGCCCTGCGCACAAGTTCACTCTCAGACATTTTGGGCACTGTGTCCCTGTAAAAGGGTAATGCGGACTTTGTCTGGGCACCGAGGACCACGCTAAGGCGACCGAAAGCCGCGCTGAGTCAGCCTTTGGGAACTAAGTTAGGGTTTCATGTTTTTCCCTTTTTTTTTTCAAATGTTTACACCTACTTTTCCCTACTCAGTTACCCAATCCTTAATCATTTTCAACACACAAATACTAACAAGTAAACTAACCTAAATGAACGTTTTCAAATAAACAAAGGACGAAAGAGAAGCTACAAACTATTGGCAAGCAAAATAAAAATTAAAATATGAAATTAATCAAACACAAATGCATGAAATGTTACCAAGTTTGTGAATATTGAATGCAACTAATCCAAGCAAGCCAGAATTTTGGTCTCAAGAAAGGATGAACAATAGTTTTAAGGCTCTGAGTTTTCAAAGTTCTAAAAAGGTACATTGAGACCCTTGGCCTCTATTTATAGAAAACCTGTGGGACCCTTACTCACATACCAGTACGGTCACACCAAAGAGACCGCCAACCGCGCTGGATTTGTTCATGTGAACCTTTAGTAGGCAGCCTACGCGGACAGCACAAAAGAGACCGCGATCGCATAGGGCCACCGCGTACCGCACTTACTAGACTGTGGCCAATATGGAGAACTTTAGAGAGTACCATGTTCATCTCATTCTAGTCCGGACTGCATAAAGTGCACCACAATCGTACTGTCAAACTTCAGAGACTGTGCAATTTTTTCACTTTGTTTTGCACTGTATCAACACAATTCCTGCAACATCTCATGAACAATTAGCTCAAAAATCCTAAACTACAAAGAAAATCAAAGAGAAAGAAAAATACATGGGTTGCCTCCCAAGAATCGCCTATTTTAGCATCACGACACGACGCATGTTACCGCCATATTACTTCAAATCAAGAAGCGCCACCACGTGTCGCTCATCAAAGTCTACAAGAAGCAATAAATAGCACGCCCAACTAATTGGTTGAGCATCTTATCAATGAATGGAAATGGATAATGATCTTACAGGGCACGTTGTTCAATTTTTATAGTCCATGCAACCCTGCCAACCTGTGACTGTTCTTGCAGGAATCCACTCATTCTGAGAATTTATCACTATGGTCATGCCATCCTTCATCGATATGCAATGCACCAGAGAAATCAAAGATTTCTTAGAAATAAGGTAGACCCCCACTTCTTGCATCATCTCATCCAATTTTCCTTCATGCTCCAAAAAAGGTTTCATATAATTCTCCAAGATGGTTTTAGACATACAGAGCGTGGGGACTGAGGTATGGACAAAGTGGAGTCAATTCCAACCCCAATTACTCCTCAATTGTTAGCTTTGTCAGTGGAATTTGTTGGGTTTCAATATCCAAAGACAATTTATTGGGCTCAAAATATTCCACAACATATAAAGAATCTATGCACGTTACTCTACTTGCATTTTCATTGACATCCCGATGTAAAGGCTCGGCAACAAGGGGATCTTCAACATTAATCATAGAACTTGTATCATCTAATATCACAGTTGTGACAATGTCCACAAAGAAGTACACCTTTGTGCCATTAGGTTGCCTCATGGATTTGCAAACACGGAAAACAACCTTCTTATTACCTACTCGAAAAGTGAGCTCACCCGCTTCAATATCAACCAATGCCTTCCCCGTAGCAAGGATAGTCTACCCAATATGATATGTACCTCAATTTACTTCACAATCCAAGATGACAAAGTCGCCCGTCAATATAAACTTATCCACCCAGAGAAGTACATCATCAACTATGCCGAAAGGTCTCTTCATCGATCGATCCGCCATTTGAAGTATCATTGAATTTGGTCGAGGTTGCCCAATTTCCAAACTCTTGAAAATAGAGTACGACATCAAATTGATACTAGCCCCCAAGTCACAAAGGGGCTTGGCAAAATCCGCACTTCTAATAGTGCAAGGGATAGTAAAAGCTCTGAGGTCATCTAACTTCGGGGCCCTCGAATGAACGATAGCACTCACGTGATGGGTCATCTTAATTGTTTTGCTCTCCAATGACCTCTTATATGTTACCAAATCTTTCATTAAACTTTGCATACCCTGGAATATGCTCAAGTGCCTCCACCAAAGGTAAATTGACTGTAAGGCTCTTCATCATGTCTATGAACTTTTTGAACTAGTGGTCACTCTTGTTCTTCGCTAACCGTTGAGGATAAGGTAGAGGTGTCCTAGGAAAGGGAACCTTGGCTTTTGGTATCACTGGTTCGGGCATGTCAATCACGTGTTCCCTAGACAGGTTTACGGCATCTTGAGTTTCTACCTCGACCTCATCATCAATATCAATTCGCACATAATTTTTCACATTGTTAACCATGTCTTCAACAATCAAAGGTAAATTATCATCTCAAAACTCATCATCATCAACCACAGTTTGGTTTTCTCTTGTGGCATGCGCATCACCACCTCTTCCACTTCTTGATGTAGCCGCCATCACTTGATTTGTGTTCCCACCCTTCGGGTTCACTACCATATCACTTGGTAGGGCACCCTTGGGGCGGGTATTCAAAGCTTGAGAAATTTGACCCAGTTGCACTTCCATGTTCCGGATAGATGTATTATGCGAAGCCAATTGTGCATCCAAATCTTGGTTCCTTTTCATCATTTGCTGGAAATACTTTCAATTCTCCCCATATCACTCCTGGAAGAGCTCCGACCCTGAGAAGGAAAAGGGGGTGAATTGTTTTGTTGTTGGTACATGGGGGGACTTTGTTTCCGCTATTATTCCACCCTCCTTATTTATTGTTGTTGCTCCAATTATTGTTATTCCCATTCTAGTAGCCTTTATTGTTACCTTGATTACCCTAATTACCGCCTTAGTTGTTGTTGTTCCAATTACTACCACCTTGTTGATTTCCCCAATTGTTGCTTTGATTGTTGTTGTTCCAATTTCCACCACTTTGTTGTTGATTGCCCCACTTTCCTTGACTATGCCATTGTTGATTCAAAGAGTTGCCTCTATTCCCTTGGTAGTTATTGACATACTGGCATTCCTCACTTTGACTATCATAGTACTCATTTGAATAAACACTACTATCAGTGTTGTTGTCAAATTGCTCATAATTACCTTGAGGTTATTGTTTCCCTCTTTGCCTCCTTTTCAACATAGAAACACCTTCCATGGACTTGGTGCGGATTTTGGACTTGTTGCAACTGCGCCTTCGCCTATTGGTTCATAGTGGTTGTCAACTCCACTATAGCTTGCCCATTGTCATGCAACTCCTTATGTAAATGAATAACTGTAGGGTCACCTTGAGGAACGTTAGCTCTAGTTTGCCATGTCGAAGAGGTGTCGGCCATTTCATCAAGTGCATCACATGCCTCTTGGTAAGAAAGTTTCATAAAGTTCCCTCCCTCTAGTCGATTCACAATGCATTGATTTGTTGTGTTAATGCCCCGATAAAGAGTTTGTTGGATCGTCACCTCGGTCATGTCGTTATTAGAGCATTCCTTCACCATTGTTATATATCTCTCGAAAATTTCATGTAAAGGCTCCGTTGGCTTTTGATTAAAGGCTAAGATTTCATCCCAAAGTGCCGCCATATGACTTGGTGAGAAAAACGTGCCAGTGAATTTATCTACCAACTCATCCCAAGTAGTGATGTATTGGTTGGACAGCCTTTATATCCAATCCAATGCTTTACCCAAAAGATAGAGTGGGAAAAGCCTCAATCTCAAAGCATCCTCGAACACGTTTGTTTGCTTGCTACAACAGCATGTATCTACGAACCCCATTAAGTGCATTTAGGCATTTTGATATGAAGCACCCATAAAGTATCCTCTTTGCTCGAGCAAGGTCAACATGACATTTGTGATTTGAAAGTTCCCCGCTCTGATTCGAGAAGAAATAATAGCACTCACATACCCTTAATTTGGGAGCATTCTTGGGGACACTCTTGGCAGTGGAAGAGGAGGGTCTGGGATACGATGGCTGTCATTTGCATTGGCCTAAAGACCTCTATGTGGAGCTTGAGGTAAATTAGAAACCTCTTCTTGATCAAGATAATCTACGTCCTCCCCCTCCATGAAATTACGAAGAGGGTCATTTGCATTAAGATCCATGTGTGCCTAAGTGATCGACACAAAAAAAATTAGTAAACAAGATGGAAAGAGAAGAAAAACACAAAACTAACTAAAAAGTGGTCGCTGCCAACTCGACGCTACACCAACGTAGGAAGAGCGGGTCGCAATAGCTTTTACCCGAATAGAGGTCTAGATCGTTTTCATCAAGGAGCTAGTAGTGGAGTTGGATTTTCTGTCTAGTCTAGAGATGTGTTTGTACTCCTAATGTCACTTCAAACATTCTAGTTTTTTGATTTTATAGCTACTATTATAAAACTAATGGTTAACACTACATATGTTATGAGAATATTGCTAAGTTGTATTTAATGGGAAGAAGCACACTAGGTTCGTGGCGTCACCTAGGTGGCTAATTGACAGGTAAATGTTACTATGGATAGATTGACATATTTGGGGCTTATTCTATAACCGTCGCACAACTTTACCCACTCTCACACTTCTCGGTAGAGAGAGTGATTTTTCCTAATTGTCTATCCCGAGATCAAATGGGTAGGCAAATTAGGCCAAGCAACTAGGGTTCAAGTAGAGTGATTACTCTCCCGAGATTTAATCCGTTAATTGGGACTATCATTTCTCATGAGTCCATCCCAATTTCTTTATTAGGTCAATTTTGGGGTCATAGACCCTCTTTCCCAAGAAGAGTCAAACCCACTAAGTTTAAATCAGTGTTTACAACCACCAATTCTTAAATAAAAATATAAAATCAACCCAAATAGCAAACACCCAAAACCAATCTAACCATAGATAGTAACACCCCATTAATTACCCATACTAGGGCTGAGCCATAACTATAGCTAATGGGTTTAGCTAATGATTAAGGAAGAAAATGAAGAAATAGATGAAGATCCAAACAAATTTATTAATTAAAAAGAAGAAATCACAATAATATATTGTTAATGAAGAGCAAAAGTGCCAAAAATGGCTACAATATCGAGTCTCACGAGCTCAGCTGCGTTCAGAATATAAAACTTGACCTAAAATGGTAAATGTTCTACTTATACAAGGCTGGCAAAACTAGAAAACAATACCCCTGCGGGGTTAGTGCGTGCCGTACAAAAGCAACCGCGGCTGCACTAGCTCTTTTGACTTCACTATTTTGCTCTCTGATCTTGAGGAACGCGGACCGTGTGTACCATGACCACGAAGGGGGTCCGGCACAGACCGCGCGCGAACGGCCGTGGATTGCGTGGAATTATCATGGCTATTTGTCCACCTCACTAAATATCATTTACGTGGACCGCACAAAAGAGTGAAGCGGCCGCATAGCCTTACCGCGGACCGCGAGAATCCTACCGCGGCCGCGTTGCCTTCAGCCTGAATATACCATGTCCCTGAACCTCCTAGTGCGGCCACAGTCGCTTTTGCGCGGTCCGCACTAGGCCTTCTCCCCTTGGATTTCTTGGTCTTTGATACTTAGCAGGTTCCACTCCTTTTTGATCCGATCTGTGAAATTTATTCACGTTTTCGCTCAAACCTACAATCAAGCACAACCTGTGAGTATTTTGGGACTATTTTGTAGCAATTTATACTCAAAGAATCGGCAAGTAGAGGCATAAAACATGTTAAAATCCTAACTTATCAATCATCGAGTGCTAGTTTGTTCACAACTCCAGCATTTTGAATTGCCTCGACTCCGTTCTGATTTGCAACTCCATTATTTGTCTCAGATCCATCTGGAAATCCATACCATGATTGACATTGTGAATCACATCGTCAAGGGGGTGGAGTCCCGTATTATTTTCTTGTTGTTGAAATCCTTGTTGACTGTTGTCGTTGATAATTTGACATAGTAAGTTATTTGATGAGAGAATTGACTTAAGAAAGCAAAATAATTATTAGATTCCCGGCAACAGAACCAATTTGTTTAACAAAAAAAAGGAATTTCGGCCAAAGCTTATTTTAGAAGAACTCGGGTTACTGATAATCAAATAGAAGTGAGAATAATGGATGTAAATAAAAGTTGAATAAAGACTAAAGTAAATAGGTATATTCCAATAGAATTTCATGTCCTCAAAAAATAATCAGGCTTCCCCTTTTATAGCTATTTCTAGATGATACGTTTTTGCCTTTGTCATAATAAGGCCATTAGAGACAATTAAAGACATTTATCGCTACGTTATAAATGGTAATCATTGTAGCTCAATACATTTTCTCTAAATGTTTTAGTATTTAATGCCTATTAAATACTGTATCTGTACCCTCTTTTGCTATCGGGTTTATTCCCTTATCTTAATTCTTGACCATAAAAAGGTGCGAGTATCGAGTTTGTAAAAAGGTGCGAGCATCGAGTCTCTTGAATCTTTGCTCGTGTTTGTTCTAATTCGTGCCTCTTTATTCTTTGTTGATCCTCATTCTTTGACCACTCTACGTGTCATGACATGTCATCATTAGATGAATATATATATATATATGTACATACATATACATACATATATATATATATGTACATATATATATGTATGTATAATACATATATATACATACAGATACATACATATATATATATATATATGTACATATACATACATACATATATATATATATATATATGTACATATATACACATACATATATATATATATATATATATATGACACTTTCACGCTAAATATTGATTGTAAAGAGGTGCGAGCATCGAGTCTCTTGAATTTTTGCTCGTGTCTGTTCTAAGTCGTGCCTATTTATTCTTTGTTGATCCTCATTCTTTGACAACTCTACGTGTCATGACATGCCATCATTAAATGAATTCAGTATGCATGAATGAAATTTTTTCCAATATATATATGACACTTACACGCTAAATATTGAACAACAAAAATATCCCTAAAATATTAACCGACTTTTTTACCCTTAAATATTTAATTTACACCGGGGTAAATGTAATTACCTAAACCCTCCTGCATATTTATAGGAAAAGATTCATATTCGTAATATGCATCCTTCCCTTAAGATCCCCACTTGGACAACAACACCGGAAACATAATATGGTTTGTTATTTGTATGAACTTATTCCAATTAAATAATATTTCTAACCTCTTACCTAGCGAAGGCATTAAGCGGAGTCCTAATCTAATATTAATTGACAAGACACTTCACGTTCTTATGAAGCTCCAATTCAAGTTGTGCCGCAACAAAACGAAAGTCATCCGCTTCAATGCTTGTTGCTTCAAATCATCAATGGGGTCTCTTCGAAGATGAAATGTTAGTTGGTTTAATTTTCTTTCAACAGCAAAGGCCGAAAATATTTTTAAAGAGCATATTAGACTACCTCACAGGTGGACAATAATGAAGTTGAACTAATTTAACGAGGGAGACAATGCTCAAATGGAATAAAGATTCTAGCATTGAGACATGAGGAAAACGAGTCCAAACACATTGAAATCTTGATGTGATCAATATTTCCGATAAGGTTGTAAAACTATCTCTTAAATCGTTGAAGATAGGCGAGGAGAACCATTAAACCATAGTCTTAGGATAATAATGACTAGTTGATTCCAACCGATAGAGTGAGTTACAAGAAAAGGTATATGAATTGATTAATGCAATATTAAGACCTCATTTGTCATTGTTTCTGTATTGGGAAAAATTATGTTCATATTTATTGAATTTATCGAAAGATGACAAGTCATGACACGTAGTATGGTCAAAGAATGAGGATCAACAAAGAATAATTAAAAATACACAAGTTATAATAGACACAAGCGAAGATTTAAGAGACTCGATGCTCGCACCTCTTTATATAGACTCGATGCTCGCACCTCTTTATGTTCAAGAATCAAGATAAGGGAATGAACCTGATAGCAAAAGCAGGTACATGTACAATAGGCATTAAATATTAAAACCGTTAGAGAATCTCTATTGAATTACCATTATTACTATATAATGGCGTTATTATGAAAAAGGCAAAACGTATTACTTAGAAATAGCTATAAAAATGAAGCATGATTATTTGTAAAGACACGAAATACTATTGGAATATACTAATTTACTTCGCTTTCTATTCAACCTTTATTTACATCCATTATTCTCATTTCTATTTAATTATCAGTAATCTGAGTTCTTCTATAATAAGTTTTGGCCGAAATTCCATTTTTTTGTTAAACAAATTGGTTCCATTATTGGAAATCTAATAATCGTTTTGCTTTCTTATGTCAATTCTCTCATCAAATAACTTCCTATGTCAAATATCAACGACAACAGTCAACAAGGTCTTCAACAACAAGAAAATGATGCGGGTGATCGGGCTCCACCCTTTTCACCACGTGATTCACAACGTCAATCACGAGAAGGAACTCCAAATGGCTCTAAGACAAAAATGGGGTTGCAAATCAAAACGCAGTCGAGGAGATTCAAAATGCTGGAGTTGTGAACGGACAAGCACTCTATGATTCCTTAAAAATTCTAATTGCTCAATAAGTTAGTAATGCTCTCCGTGCTTTTACAAGCAAGTTGCTAGTTAGGCCACCAACACCAACTCCGAATCAGAATACATCGGAAAACCCACGTCCTAGGATCGTTCATTCAGGCACTGGTGGAAATCCAAGAGAGTCTCGTGATGGTAAACCAGGTAACATAGTTATTTCCGATTAACAAAAAATAGTTCTAACCCTGCAAAAGCAGCTCATGAAACATAGAGACTGCATGGAGTAAATACATGGAGAACCACCTGTAATCAAAGGAATAGGTATGGGCGAATACTCACAACAACCTTGGAAGTCTAGTGCTGCTCCAGAGCCAATTCCAAAGAAGTTTAAAATTCCTGATATTCCAAAAAAAATAATGGCACAACTGATCTACGAGATCACATGACTACATTCGTGACGGGTGCGAAAGGCAACGATTTAACCAAATAAGAAATCGAATCAGTATTGGTCAAGAAATTTAGTATAACACTCACCAAGAGAGCATTGACATGGTATCCTCTCTTACCCAAAAATTCAATAAATTCTTTTGGTGAGCTTGCAGATACATTTATCAAAGTACATTCAAGAGCTCAAAAAGTCAAAAAATAAATGGAAGATATTTTCAAAATCAAGCAAGGAGATTCAAAGTTGCTTAGAGAGTTCGTAGATAGATTCCATCGTGAAAGAATGACGTTATCACGTGTACCAGACAATTGGGAAGCTATAGCATATGCCAGTAATTTGAATGAGAAAAGCATAGAATACACGAGACAAGTCAAGAAAAGCCTTCGTGAATTTCCACCAACAACTTGGAATGAAGTTTACAACAGATACAACACGAAGCTAAGGATAGAAGAAGATATTATCTCGCGATCTCAAAAAAAGGAAAAGGTACGTTCGAGATGTGCAGAAACCGAGAAAAGTTTCGGTAAAAATAGATACAAACCATATGTGGGCCTAGCAGGAAAAGATTCATGATCAAAGTAGGACAATTAAAGGTATGATCATAGATCGAGGAATAGAGAGTCGGGTTCATCATCAAGGTTTGGGAATGATCAAAACACATGAGAGATATGAGATGATAATAGAAACTTAAAGGCAAGATTTGGTTTAATGTCAGCACTTCAGAGTTAGCAGCCGTATTTAAAAGCATGGGTGATAAGGTGCGGTGACCAAAAGAAATGAGATAAAATCCAAATAGGCATAATCCTGCTCATTGGTGTGAATTTCAAAACGATCATGGTCATAACAGATTATAGATTGCAACAAGAAGAAGTTGAACATCTATTGAAGCAAGAGTATCTTACTTATTTATTTATTGAAAAAGAACAGGCAAGAGCCCCCTAAATCTCCTTCTCTGAAAAGGACCATTAATGTTATAAGTGGGGGCGAAGAAATTAATTGTGTAACATATACGCGACAATAAGGTTTCATAAGTTACAATTACCCACGGGAAGTGGATTCGACACGTTTTGGAGGAAGAAAGCATTATATTTGATGATGCGGATGCGGACGTCGTGTTAATTCCACACAACAATGCACTAGTAATCTCTCTACTTGTACATGATACTAATGTGAAATTTTGGTTGATCCAGGTAGTTCCATCAACATCATTTTGTAACGAGTACTAAGTGAGATGCAAGCTAAGGATAAACTCGTACCTAAGGCACATACTTTGTCTGGCTTCGAGAATTCAAGCGTTGTAACAGAATGGGAGGTAATACTTACAACATTCGCAGAAGAGGTGGTCAAAGATACAAATTTTTTGGTGGTAGAGATTGAAATGGCTTACAATATCATTCTCGGGTGACCGTGGATCCAAGAGATGGATGATGTTCTATCTACCTTGCATCAACTTATCAACTTTCCATCACCATGGGGAGTATGTCAAATCCGTGAAGATCAACACACTTCCAGGCATATCAATTCTATTGCAGATTCAAGTATGAAAAATGAAGAAAAGTAGAAACTACAGAATCTAATTGAGGATACCATGAAACAAACCTCAACTGAACAAGGGAAAACAGATGTGGCTCAATGCCCGATTCTATTCAAGACCCAAAATAAATGAAAATATCAAAATAACAATTGAAGAACTGGAAGCCATAGGGTTACTTGCACAATGGCCTGAAAGGAAAGTTTATATTGGGGATAACCTAAGCCACGGCATGAAAGGTAAGTTGATTGAATTTTTAAAAACTAATGTGGATTTTTTTCCTGGTACAACTCTGATATGACAAGAATACCCTCGGAAATAATGACTCACAAGCTAAATGAAGACCCATCGTATCCACCTGTCAAACAAAAGAAGAGAAAGCAAGGAACTTTCAAAAATCAGGTGATTCAAGATGAGGTTTAAAAACTATTAAAAATTGGGTCTATCCATGAGGTAAAGTATCCTAATTGGTTAGCCAATACTATAGTAGTACCGAAAAATATGGCAAATGGCGAGTTTGTATAGATTACACCGACCTTAACAAAGTTTGTCCAAAGGAATCTTTTCCATTACAACATGTAGATCAATTGATTGATGTTACCGCATGACATGAATTGTTATGATTTTTAGATGCGTATTCAAGGTACAATCAAATCAAAATGGATCCCCTAGATGAAAAAAGAACATCATTCATAAAAGATTGTGGGACTTACTATTATAAAGTAATTCCCTTTGATCTTAAAAATGCTCGTGCCACGTATCAAAGATTTGTGACCAAAACGTTTCAAGAACATTTAGGGAAAAACTATGGAAGCCTACACAGATGATATACTTGTCAAATCTCAACTAATAAGAGATCATATATCACATTTGTATGATACATATCAGATCTTACAAAAATTCAGTATGAAGATAAATCCCAAGAAATGTGCATTCAGAGTTTCATCAGGTAAGTTTTTGGGTTTTCTTATTTCTAACCGTGATATTGAAGTGAATCCCGTGCAAATTAAAGCTATTAAAGAAATCTGTGACATGCTTACAAATAAGAAAGAGGTATAAAGACTAATGGGAAGAATTGCAGCCTGGGGGAGATTTATTTCTAGGTCATTAGAAGAATGTTTTAAATTCTTTCAGCTTTTAAAAAGCAAGACCAGTTCGAATGGTCTGAAGAGTGTCAACATGCGCTCAAAAATCCTACCTGCCAAATCCACCATTGCTCGCAAAACGAAGGTGGGGGGAAATGTTACTTATTTATTTAGTGATTTCAAAAGTAGCAGTGAGTTCTATTTTAGTTTGTGAAGACCAAGATAAACAATCTCCTATTTATTATGTTATTCATTATTAGATGCGGAGATGTGATATCCTCAATTAGAAAAGCTTGCACTTACACTAATCATGGCATCTTGAAAGCTAAGGCCATGTTTTTCAATGCCACTCTATTTCCATATTAACTACTTATCCATTGCGTAATATATTACATATACATGAATTATCAGGTAGATTAGCCAAGTGGGCCTTAGAATTGAGTGAATACGGCATCATATCAACCTAGGAGATGCAATTAGAAGCTGAAAAGGAACTAAACGTGTTTAATGGGTCTAATCTGAGAATTTGGACCTTATTATTGATGGCCCATCCAATGTAAAGGGGGCAGGTTCGGGAATTGTTTTGATACCACCTACGGGTGAAATCATTCGACAAGCCATAAAATGTCATCCTATAACTAACAATTGGGCAGAGTATGAAGCGTTGATTGTAGGTTTAGAACTGGCACGAGAATTTTGCATGGTTCAGATTGTCATCAAAAGCGATTCATAGCTCATGGTTAATCAAATGCTGGGAACTTATACAACTAGAGAAGAACGAATGCGGAAATACTTAGAGAAGGCAATTGATATGGTTATTCAATTCCAGATTTAAAAAGTTGTGCAGATACCAAGAGAGGAAAATGTCGAGGAAGATGCCGTAGATAATCTCGCATCTGCAACAGACGCGATGTATAATGAAAATGCCTCTATAATTCATTTATTTCATTTAGCACTCAATCATGAAAAAAATGCGGTAAATTTCAATAACTTGACTTGGTATTGGAGGAACGAGGTTGTTACTATTTTGCAGTATGGAACCGTCCCTAAAGACAAGAAAAAGGCTCACACGCTTCATAAAAAGGCTACTCGGTACTATTTAAAGCAAGGCAATCTTTATCGAAAAATGTTTGGTGGTCCCTTAGCAAGATGTCTTGGACCATCTCAAATGGAATATGTAATAAAGGAGATACATGAGGGGAATTTTGGAAATCACGCAGGTGGAAGATCACTAGTAAGAACCATGATTAGAGCAGGTTATTATTGGCCTAAAATGGAAGAAGAAGCAGAAACTTTCGTGGCTAAATGTGATAAGTGCCAAACATATAGTAACAACATGCATATATATGCGGAGTTGCTACATCTGGTTATTGCACCGTGGACTTTTTATGAAATGGGAGATGTAAATCATGGGTCCACTACCACAGGCAAAAGGCAAAGTAAATTTCCTACTTGTATTCCCTGACTACTTTACTAAATGGGTAGAAGCATGATCATTTAAACAGGTACGGGAAAAATATGTCAGAGATTTCATTTGGTGGAGTATCATATGTCGATTCAGTGTACCAAAAGAAATTTTGTGTGATAATGGCCCAAAATTTATAGGCACACACATCACAGAATGTTTTCAAAGTTGGCAGATCAAAAAGATTATCTCAACACCTTACAATCTAGTGGGTAATGGACAAGCAGAATCAATAAATAAAGTTATTGTCAACAATTTTGAAGAACCGATTGGAAGAATCCAAAGGCAATTGGCCAAAATTGTTACCTAGTAGTTTATGGGCATATTGCACCAAAGAAAAAACAACCACGAATGAAATACCGTTTTCACTAGTGTACGGGGCTGAAACATTTATCCTAGTGGAGATAGGAGAACTTAGCACGAGATATACACAAGCGACTGAGGAATCCAATGAAGAGGAAATGCGACTAAATCTTGATCTACTTGAAGGAAAATAGGAAGCTGAATTAATAAGGATGGCAGCACAAAATTAAGTCATGGAACAGTACTACAATCGAAAAGCACGTCTAAGATACTTCAAAATTCGGGACTTCATACTCAAGAAAGTTTTCAATCCACGAAGGCAGCTTATGCGGGGAAAATTAAGTCCAACTTGGGAAGGACCTTACAAGATTCATGGTATTGCGGGAAAATGAGCATACGAGCTAGAAATAATGGATGGAAAGATATTACCTTCACATTGGAATGTTGTTCACCTAAAGAGCTGGAAATAGTGGATGGCAGGTATCCTCATATTAAAATTTTGTTTTTGAATTGTCAAAATTTTACTAACAATTTTAGATGATAGGCAAAAAGCTAACCCATACTAAATGATGAATCACGACCTGAAAGCCACATGGAATAGAATATAATTCCCAGTCTAGGGTTACAACTATTCTGGTAGAAATTGAGACAGGTTAAGCAGTCTTCATCTATAATCGTACCTCCAAGTCCGGTATGTTTTTATTCTCTTACATGAAAATGACCGAATAAGATGAGTAGTCAAGTGCTCGAGACTTCATACTTCAAAGCTCAAACACTTGGGAGACTATATGATATACGTAGACATATGTATAAAGAAGGCAAAGAAGATTGAGAAATAATCAACAGAAGATTGAGAAATAATAAAAATTCAAGCCTAAAAAGTTTACTCATTGAATGAGTCAAATGTAGAGCAAAGTTACGAGCAAAAGCCAAATAAAAACCATATCATAGTTAGGTTAAAGGCAATGTACAGAAACGGGTTATGAATAAAAACCTTATGTTTTTTTTCTTCAATATACTAAAACATGTTATAAATAAAAACTTGTGTTTTATTTTCTTTTTTGAAACCTTGTGTTTTATTTTCTTTTTTGTTTAAATCTATTGTAAGGAAAATAGTTATGAAAATGTTATAGAAGTTATTTAAATACATGTAAGGTGCTACTTAAAGCTTGACAAAGTTATTTCAAGAAATATGTCAAAATTATTTCAATAAACATCTGTACTCCTATTTCTTTTGTCGTACATTTATACCATTATGAGGTTGAGACGTCTTCTTCATTAAGTGTCCAATATGAGAAGGCCCTCTTTTTTAAAATACACGATTTAAATATTCATGAAGTTAAAAAAGCTTTTTGCAAAATAAAAATGCAAATTATTCAATAAGTCCTTAAATAAAAAGACAAAAATAAACAAAACAAAAGTTCAGAAAATCTACGAAAACGGAAAGCTTCTTAATATTAAAAAGTTTAGACTAAGTATGAACTTAGTCATAAACTAAGAGTTATTTATACAAAATGCCCTGAAGAAGGTCTGGGGACTTAATGTTTTCAATAAACCCTCAAATAAGACCAAGGGTTATAACCATATTCCATCAAAGAAAAAAGAAAAAAAGAGTCATATATCATAAACTTGTCACTGAAGAGCTGAAGAAAGAACTGAAGCAGGGTCATCAGCAGCACCAGGCTCAACTTGACTTGAAGAAATTTGTCAAGAACCAAAAAACCCTCCGAAAGAATCGTGATGGCACCTAGTCTCTAAACTAGGTAAGCTTAACATAAATTGAAATATCATCTACGCTTACTACTTTAAAATTTCATTACTCTAAATAATTCAAAAAAAATTCCAAAACTGGTGGTACAAGTCACAAGCCCACCTAAGAGTAATTACACAAATAATACATCTCTGCCCCGAAACAATCAAGCAAATGGAAATAATTACAAATGAAGATGAATCCGACACCTGCGAACGTGGCAACAGGTTACCGTGAGTCTCTACTGCGACAACTCGCACAACTACTATCAGTCAATACTTGGATCTATATACGAAAAATGTACAGAAGTGTAGTATGAGCACACCATGGCAGTGCCCAGTAAGTATCAATACTAATCTCGGTAGGGGTAGTGATGAGGAATAATGAGGACATCTACTAGTCAATTTAAAATTAACAGGATATGATAGTAAACATCAAGATAAAAATAACGAAGTAATACCAACTGCGGAGAGAAAATCTAGGTACAAACAATATAAACAATAAAGGGATAACACGGATAGCAACAAGCGGAGATCACGTAAATCAAATAAACCAAACAATTCAATACTGATATAGCAGATATAGAGACAAGTAAGAATGTATCCAACTAAAGAAAACAATATACTCGATCAATACCATCAAGTTTGGTACACCATCTCGACCATTTTAATCATTGGTTTCTCATATCTTAATCTCAACTTTAGAACTTTCAGCACATGTAGTTCCTTGTGTCTGCAATTTTCTATCTCATTCTTAATAACAAATTCCCCATGATATACAATTCCAAATATCCTTACAAATACACTTAATATGTTCAATAAGTCCTTTTTGCATAAAATAAATTAAATCTTAATCTCTAAATAAGTTGGGAAAAATCGGCGAGAACAGTTAAAGTTAATTTTTTGAACTCATTCTCGCAAGAAAATACCCCCTTTAAATTTAAAATCCAACATTCGGGAGAATTACAACCTTTAACAGTGGATTTGAAAAGTTAAAACTTAGTAGAAATTTTTTTTTTGAGTAAAATACAATCTCAGACGGTTTAAGGAGATATAATTAAGAAACTAATTGCATTAAGGATGTTGCAATTTGTTAATGTTTGAAGGATTGGAACGTATAAATATATATAAATATGGTGAGGCATTGAAAACATTGTGGGTTATAACACAAAGGATCACAAAAATGAAAGAATTTAATAGTGTAAACATTTGAATCGACAAGGACAACTAACTATTGCAAAACAGAGGTGCACGACACCAAAAATCCAATCACTAACAAGGATAAGAAGACCAAACATAGAATTTCACTTTCATCTCACATATCTCGTGGCAGGCGTGCCACCGCTCCTAGTTCACTTATCTTGTGGTAGGCGTACTACCCGCTCCTATTTTATTATATCTTGTGGTAGGCGTACCACCTACTCCCATTTTATTATATCTGGTGGTAGGCGTACCACCCACTCCCATTTTATTATATCTTGTGGCAGGCGTACCACTCACTTCCATTTCATTATATATTATGGTAGGCGTACCACCCTCTCCCATTTTATTATATCTTGTGGTAGGCGTACCATCCGCTCTCATTTTATTATATATCTTATGGTAGTCGTACCACCCTCACCCATTTCATTATATATTGTGGTAGGCATTCCACCCGCTCCCATTTCATTATATATCTTGTTGTAGGCATACCACCCGCTCCCATTTCATTATATATCTTGTGGTAGGCGTACCATCCACTCCCATTTTATTTTCTCATCATCAATTATAAAAGAATTCCAACAAAGAAATAATAAGGAAAGAACAATATCCCGGCAAGGGAGTCAACAACAAGAATAGACACGTCACGGCAACGGGACCAACAGTAAGGATCAAATATGTCCTGGCAAGGGTATCAACTATAACCAAACTTGTACTAACTATTAACTTCAAAATGAAACCCCAACAACACTACAACACATAATAAACACGTGATAAATACACCGGCAATCACAACAGTTGGACATGTAACCTATTTGAACAAAGTCATAGAGGAACTCACAATCAAGAAGTATCCAGATAACGAGGAGGGAAATCATTTCAATTAAGGCAATTAAGGGTCAATGAAACATGCATGAATTCAAGGAAAGCTAGCAATATTAGTTGGAGCATGCAGAGACAATTTAACAATTATCGAACTCAATCATAACGAAATACTTCTCATATTTAACATAAGGACCTGAAAACCATGGAGCATATTTTCCACAAATAAGTTCGAGAAAACACTCGTCACCTCGAATGCACTGACTATAATTAGCATAGAAGACTCAACTCCCATGGGGAAGTCCCCCACACAAGGGTAGGCAAGATACTTACCTCAAAGACGAAAAACTGATAATCTAAAATGCATTGACGGCTCAAATCTAACCAATTTAACTTCAAAGCACAAATAAAACATATAGAAACTATTCTGGATCATAATGTTTCAATCTTTACAAAGATATAAAAATAGATCCAAAGGTTGAACCCTGAGCCCGCACCTCGGAGCCTGTCAAATTTTACAAAATCCGATCACCCATTCCAAAATCAGTTCAACCATGCAAAATTTACTAAATCCCTATACCATTTGGACCCTCAAATCACAATTTTTATTTTAGGAATTTTCTTCAAAAACCCAACATTTTACTCAACCAAAACACAATTTAAATAATAAAACTAAGGACAAATTCATGGGATATATTTAATTCTTGTTGAAGTACACTTATCCAATCGAATTAGAAAATCCTATCAAAAATCGCCAAGAACCAACCTCAAAAAGTCAAAATATTTTGAAAATGATGAAACCCTTGACTTTGGGATATATTTTGTTTGCCTAAGTTTTTGTGCATTGCGATTGTGGGAGAAGAGACGCGATCAAATTGAAGAAATTTAGAGCTTTCAAGAAATAGCCTTCGTGATCGTGAGAAATGGAATGCAAACGCGATGAACAATAGGCAAGGCCTACGCGATCGCGGGGTGGTTCATGCAATCACGGAGAGAAAAATAGCCAACTGCCCCCAAACTCCTAACTTCTACTATGAGAACACGGGAGTACAGATACGATCGCGAAGTACAGGAAAATAGACCTTCGCTATCGCAGGAGATTATATGCAAATGTAGTGAAGGGAAAAAAGGCAACCAGCCACAACACATCGAGAACACGGCATGAGGCTCGCGATCGTGATAGAGGTACACCAGAAGAAGAAACAACATTTCAAAATAGGAGAAAAATGATCCGTAGTCCATACGAAACACACATGAGGCTCACGGAACTCCTTCTAATCACATGACCAAGTCATATAACCTAACACGAACTCACTCAAGGTATTAAATCACATAAAACAACACCAACACAAGGAATCAAACCATAAATTGAACTTATGAACTTTCAAATCTTCAAATTTCTAAATTCGTGCCGAGACCTATCAAATCAATCTAGACTGAAGTCAAATTTTACATACAAGTCCAAAATGACTTAATGGATCTGCTCCAACTCTTAAAATTTCATTCCGACCTCGATATCACAAAAGTCAACTATGGGTCAAACTCCTCCATTTTCCAAACTTCAACTTTTCCAACTTTCGCTGAAATGCCTCAATTTACCCTGCGAACCTCCAAATCCGAATCTGGACGTGCGCCTAAGTCCAAAATCACCATACGAAGCTTTTGGGATCACCCATGATCCATTCTGGGGCCGTTTACTCAAAAGTCCAATTTCGGTAAAATTTCCACTATTTAAACTTCCCTAATTAGGTTCCCTCCTCCAATTCAATTCTAATTCATCCGGAAACCGAATCTAACCATGAACTCAAGTCGATATACCTAATGCAAAGCTGATCGAGACCTCAAACTATCGAATCAGGCGCAATTGCTCAAAACAACCAGTCAAGTCGTCACAAAATTGGAGCATTCACCATACCCATATTATCTTTAATATATTTGGTAGTTTCAGCCATGCTTGAGGGAAAGTCTTTGTTCTGCTGAGTCTTTTCAATGGCTTCACTTATTTTATATAACTCAGCCTTCAATTTAAAATTCTCTTGGCAAACTTCTTTAAGGGTATCATGGCGAGTGTTTAAAAATGCCCAACTCACTTCAATTGTAGTTTTGTCCTCAAGAATCTCGTAACATTTTTCCCATTCCTCAATCTCATTTTTACGCTTCTAATTCTCAACCAAGAAAGAATCATAAGAAATTTAAAGAGAAGCATGTGAACTTATAAACCTTATCAGAAGATTCCCCGAGGTCTTTTTGAGTCTGAGTCAAAGTTTGCACAAGTTCACCAGCATAGGCTTCTTTCTCACTTAAGAGAGCCTTCAACTCTTCTGTTTCTTCACTATCCTTGGGGAATTGCTCTAAATAGGAAGTTTTGAGAAGACTCTTGTCCTTACTAGCTTGATTTGAGGAAGCTCTTCCAACCGCCGATTCCGAAGTTAAATTTATCAACTGCTGCTCTAAGGTGCATTTGTTCTCTTCTAACGCTTCCATGTTCATTTGAAGACTTTCATATTGTTCTCTCCAGTTATTTCCTTCAACTTTATAGTCAAGCATTAACTGTTCCATGTGATAAACCCTTTTTATCATTTTTGTACCAACAAGGTTGATCTAAAAAAAAGGCAAGAACCTTAATAAAAGAGAATAGAAAATCATTAAAAAGGTATACCTTTAATGATAATTGTATTATGTCGTTCATCTAAGTTAAAGAGTTGTGGCTCTCAAGCTTGGCTCTATCGATTGGACCAACTAGGGATTTCAACCACACGTCAGCCCCACCTAATTTTCTCAAAAGATTACCATCGGTAGGGACCTCGATGATAACCTATTTCATGGCTCCACTTCCACTTGAGGAACCAACCTCAGTTTGTTGAACAGTTGCAGGAGGAACTATGGAAGGAGTCAAAACATCTGGGAGAGGAGCAGTAACAACAACAGTTATGACTGGCAAAGAAGGTATCATAGAAGCAGTCATAGAAAAAGAAGCAATGGGTGCTTCATCAGAAATTGGTCCTAAAGTTTCATTACCAAACCCACAGGTAAAAGGCTGTTCAATAGAATCATGGGTAGCAATGGGAGTATCATTATCATAAATCACCAATGAGGCTTCAACAGGCTCGTTGAGAGGAATAAAACAAGGGGGAGATGCTTCATCATCAGAAATAATTCTTCTTCTAGCCCTTGGCCTTCTTATCAAAGAGCCTCGTCTTGTTCTTCCTCCTCCTCAGAGTCTTGGTCAATAGTAGCTTTTCTTTTCGATGAAGAGCCCAAAATTATCTCTTGGGCCTTTTCCAATGAAATTTTGGAAGTTACGACGGCTTCAACACTTATGCCTCGAATGGAAAATCTTGATAAAAAGAAGTACTAAAATAATTTCGAGGGAAGCAATAAGTAAAGTTATAAAAACATTTGCCGTGAGTTTTTACTTTCTAAGAAAATTGCTGAGAGAGAGTTTTCCAAGATCAACCTTCCATCGGGGTAGTATATAACATGTTTCCTACCCAACCACGAAAATTGAGAATCTTATCAACGATTCCCATGGTTGGTAAAAAACGAAGTTAAAATGATAATCATCAGAACTAAAAAAAAAGGGGGGGGGGGGGTATGAGAAGGTTATTAGAAAGAAAACTCACGTGTAAAATTCCACATCTCAGGAAAGGGAATATTTTTCTCATCCACTAAACCAACAGTGGGGGCAGCAACAAACCTGACATACCATCCACAATCTTTGTCATCTTTTTTACTGACCAGAACTCTTTTACTTCTTGCTACTAAAGTAAAAATTCCTTGGCAAAAGAGTTTGGGAATGTAAAGGTGAATTAAGTGGGAAAACATAAAAGGAACAGAAGCCATGTCACCAAATGCCTCAAGCAAGAAACAACCCTCTAGAAAATAGGGCTAATTTTTCCTAAACAGATGTCCAAAAAATGACAGAATTCGAGGATAACAGGGTCAATAGCAAATTTGAGTCCTAACGTGAAAGGGTATGTATAAATAAAAGAAAACCCAGTTAAATAAGAGGTGATTATTTGGTTTGCATTAGGGATTATGATGGAGAAGTCACGGCTCCAATGACAGTCCTTACAAACTACAGAAGATAAACCCTCAGTAATCTGAGTCGGGTAAATGTCAACACATTCTAATGAGAACAATCTCATCTATAGTAGGTCACGAAAAGGCTCAGTGAGTTATTTACCTCTAGATGAAGACCTTTAAGAAAGGGAGCCTCTGGTTCTAGAATGTGGAGTGGAACTGGACGAAGGTAGAGAACAACCTCGCATAGATGAAGACCCTATATTATGAAGTCTGCCACCTTTCCTGTTCATGATAGGAGCATGAGGAAGGTTATCCACCATGGGGACTCTCACAGGGTTAGATTTTGATGAATACATGATAGTACGAGGAATTCTGAGAACTTTATGTGAGAAATACAAAGGTAAACACTATATTTATAATTAGAAGCAACCGTCAAAGCATCTGTATTGAATTACAATGATTACTATTTATAACGTAAAGTTAAATGCCTTTAGTTATCTATAGTGGTCTTATTATGACAAAGTTAAAACATATTATCTAGAAATAGCTATAAAAAGGGGAGATTGATCATTTGTAAAGACACGAAATACTATTGGAATATACTGATTTGCTTCACTTTCTATTCAACCTTTATTTACATCCATTACTTCCATTTCTATTTGATTATCAGTAACCTAAATTTTTCTAAAATAAGCTTTGGCCGAAATTCCACTTTTTAGTTAAATAGATTCTCTATTGATTTCGATGTTTCATTACAAGGTGAAGATGCTACTAATTAAAGTAAAGTATACAATAGATCTTTATGTATTATATTCTTTCTTTTAAAGTAATTGGTTAATGAAATTTGTATATGTTTATAACAAGTAGTTTTGGAGTATCTACACAATTGAAAACTTTACTTTTCGTATTGTTAAACGATATTTGACTTAAATATTTCGTGCATCGCAGGAACATAGAGATTAATATTATACTTAAAATACAAAAGGTTATTAATAAAATATTATTTATTTTTTTATCCTCCAAAAATTAATTCACATTGGATATAATTATAATTTATATTAGTTTCCTAATCTTTAGGTTATTTAAATCACCTAAAATTTTGGTTATTCGATATTTCCTAATTTTGTTTTTTTCTTTAAATATTTTTTTTAAGCGCCTAGGGCTCGAATTTATTAATATTTCAAAAACAAAATTACAACAATTAGGAAAAGTAAAATAAGGGGTAGTATCGGTGTTGTTACCCATATAACATAACCAGGGTAAACCTTATCCTAATAATCATATTGAGGCAAATAAAAGCCTCACCTACCAACAAGCATGTAAAAAGAAAGAACTAGCAATAACTAAGAATTTTTTTATCATCACAGAGTTTATAACGTACTCTGTAATGATATTACAAATTATAAGACTAATGAGATGGTAAAATAAAGTGATGAAGAAACCACCATGGTGCTCTCTTTTCTCTAGATTTGTGAATACTTCCATTTGTAGATTGTTGTCTTCCTCCACAAATTTTTCCAAAAATACTTAAAAATTCATAGATTTTTTATCAAGCGATTGGACTTTGTAGATATTGTTTAAATTGAACTGTTTTTGATTTGCATTTCTCATTGGGGGTCTCCTTATGATTGCGTCTTCAATCACCCTGTCGTCCCAACTTCTATTCTTTGCACGCGACCTGTTACTTCTTTCACTATGCATTGGTGACAAATCATCATTTCTTGAAGCATCGGCCCGGCATTTCTTTAAGATATCCTCTTCCTCCCCTTCTTCATAGATATGTCTACATGTAAATATTGGATTTGGCATATCTTGAAAATCGCCTTGTGTTATCAATGTTTTTTCAGCTTGTGCATTACCCAAAATTGTTTTGTCTTTGTTTTTGCGATTTGTTCTTACTCATGTTCCCACGACTTATACTGGAATTAGCAAGAGTTAAAGCATTTAATGGATCTGTATTATTCATTGCATCCAACAGTTTTCTTTCTTCTAAAGAGAATAATGGATTAGTTGTTACGATGTGGTGCTTCACCGCCTGTGAAACTGCTATTGTGTTGCAATCAGCAGAAGGAGAGTTAGTTGCATCCCCTTGCTGTTGCTGTGAAATATGACTGGAATCCAACAGTTGGCTCGTTCCATCGACAAGTTTCCTCTCCTCCAAAGTACTGGCTGGCTCAGTTGTTACAAGCTGATTCTACCCAGATATTTCCATCTTTGTTGTGTTTCGGTCAGCAACTGTTTTTTTCAGCTGAGTGTTGTTTTAGTTGGACGGTAACTCCTGTTGCAAGTTGGTCGATCTTTGGTATTGCTGTATTTGAACTAACTGCTTTTGCTGTATTTATTGCAACAAAAACTGGAGCGTTATGGTTCAACTTGTTGTTTGTATTTGCTGTAGTTGCCGCAGATACACGACAATTCAGATTGGTCGATTTTGATGTTGCAGGTTTCCTATTGAATTTTTTTTCGATTGGAGCGTCAATGTCCTCTCCTGCACTAATTGAAATAAGTACGAAGTCCTAATTTTTAGGCTTTAGAATCGCAACATATCAACTAATGAGAAAAGGTGAGTTCCTTACACCTAATAAAATACTATTTACAAAGTAATATTAACCTACAATAAAGGATTGAAATTTAAAACTAATATTCTTTTCTTTTCATTTCAAACTTGATCTTTACTACACAAAAAATATATTTTGAAATCCCTCAATTTTATGTTAAATATTATAAGAAACACTACATTCAGTAGTTATTTAATAGTTATTTTTAAAATTTTAGAGCTTAAAATTAATTAAAATTTTCTTATTAATTTATTTCTTATTTGAACCATGGAGAAAGTTAAAAGTTGTTTTTTCATTTCAAATTTTGTATATGTCTGACACATAAACTATATATATGATAAAAAGGAAAAATAAAAAGATTTAAGAAAGAAGAGGAATGAGTTCTTGAACAATAGCATAACTAGTTCACTTTTTTAAAAATATACAATACTGGTGCACTAACAATATTATTCAGTGTTATACTTTAAACTTTCAAAAGCTTTAAATACACAATTAAAATTTTTAGCAATGTTAAAGAGAAATCAATAAATGGCACAAAATTAATAAGATAATTTGTAAGATTATTTAATTTTTAATGCTCGATTCATTTAACTAAATATGAGTGAGTTTATTTGCTAGCCTTCAATTATAGATTCTTTTACTAGCTTGCTTATTTTTTCTATTTTTTTATTATTGCAATTTGAGTTTGTGCTTATTTAAAGTTCGTAGATTTAGTTACCTACTTATATGTTGTAATGTCACGAGCCAAAATTTTCCTGAAGGAGTCATGATGATACCTTGTAACGACCCGATCGGTCATTTGAGCTTTGGCACTGTGATCACCAGGTTTCGGGCATGACTTGCCCCGTGTGATGTATTAGGTCTCGTTGGTTTTGGTTTTCAGGAAAATCGGAATGAATTTGAAAGAAAAGGTTCTCAATTGTAGCTTAAAATTTTAATGGTTTGATCAAGGTTTGATTTATTTGTAAACGAGCTTGGATCAGAATTTGCAACATTTAATTAGCTCCATTAGATGATTTATAACTTAGGAGCGTGATCGAAATTTGTTTTGGAGGTCCGGTGTAAAATTAGGCTTGAATTGACAAATTTAGTATTTTGGCGATTTCCGGTTGGTGGGTGAGATTTTGGTCCGGGGGTCAAAAGGGAATTTTCGAGAGTTGCAACAGCTTCATTATGTCATTTGGGATGTGTGTGAAAAATTTTAGGTCATTCGAATGTGGTTTGGTCAGATTTTTGATCGAAAGCGTATTTCGAAAGTTTTTCGAAACGTAGGTTTGAATTTGATGAATTTTGAGTAATTTGATGTTGTTTGAGGTATTTTGATGATTGCAACAAATTTTAATAAGGGTTTAAGATATGTTGGTGCCATTGGTTGAGACCCCGGTGGTCTCGGTTAAGTTTCGGGTGGTCAATCGAACCATTTTGGAGTATGAAAAAATTGCAGATTTTGTTCCAGCACCTGCAGGCATTTTGGCCTTCGTGTTCGCAAAAGGGGATATCGCATTTGTGAAGGGCCGGGTTTCGTAAGCTTTGCATTTGTGAGGACCCATGCCGCGTTTTCAAAGTCTTGTGAGGGGTTTCATCGCGTTCGCGAATGATTATACGCGATCGCGAAGGAGGATTTGGGTCTGATGGTCAGTTATTCATCGCGTTCGCAAAGGTCAAGGCGGTGGAAACATTGCGTTCGCGACTGGCATGTTACGTTCACGTAAGGTAAAATTTGGTTAATGTAATTTTGTGCTACGCGTTTGCGAGAGGTTGACCACATTCGCGAAAAAGTAAAGTAAGGGTTGGGCAAATTGTTTTTAACTTGTCTTGTCTGCAATATTGGGTCTATATTCACCCATAGCTGCTCATTTTTGAAGAAGATTAATGAGAGATTCAAGGGGAAACGAGCTGAGGTAAGATCTTTGGTTTAAAAACTCGATTATTTTGTGAAATCCACCTAGAAATTCATGGAAATAAAGCCTCAAACGGAAGAACTAGGGCTTGGAATTTTTGGACTTTTGAATTGGGATTTGAAGGACCAGTTGAGGTCCTATTTAAGAACTTTTGGTTGTAAATGAACCGTGGGATGATATAGAACCCCTTGATATAAGAAATTATGAGTTTCGAAAACTGAGCGCAGGGCTCGGGTTTCGGTAATTTTGGGATTTGTGCTTGTTATTGATTGTTTTCACTTGGGTTTGCTCCCTTAGCATATTGTGTTGTATTCGTTCTAATTTTTGGTAGATTATACACATGTGGAGGCCGATTTGAGGGGCAAGGCGTCGTGAGCTAGAGATTTTGCCGGTTCGAAGTAGGTAATGATTGTAAATATTATCCTGAGGATTTGAAACCGGGGATTACACATCGTTGTATTATTTTGAGGTGACTTACACGCTAGATGATGAGCATAGGGTAGAGCGTTGTTGGGGATTATGACCTAGTCCATCCCGAGAGATTATTTTAATGCATATTCGATAGTTAATTGTTTGATGTTAATATATTTTGTGATGTATGCCATATTTCGGCCTTGTGCCGACTTGTTGAGACCCTTAGGAGTATTTTTACTATATTGCCTCACTATATTTGTTTGAAAGTATATCCTCAGTCATGTTTTACCTGTTTATCGGTTAAATCTGGCTTTATCACTATATTCTTAAAAATGTAGGAACTGTTTTGTGCTGAGTTCACTATTTTATCGATGGTCCGAGTGATCATGAGATGATGACTGAGATAGACCAAGGGTCTGATTGTGAGATTGATGACTGAGATAGACTAAGAGTCTAACGGGTGAGGTTATAACTTAGAGACGACGAGGGCCTAGTTGTGAGAATTATATTTCTATGGATTGGGCTGCATTCCACCGCAATATATATATATATATATATATATATATATATAAATATATATATATATATATATATATATATATATATATATATATATATATATATATATGTGTGTGTGTGTGTGTGTATGTGTGTGTGTGTATGTGTATGTGTGTGTGTGCGCGAATCTAGTTGCACGCCGCAACGATAATTATATGGATCAGGCTGCATGTAGCAGCAATATGGTCGATGGTAGCCCGCCCATATAACAAGGGAATACATTTCAGTCTTTAAATATTAAGTTTTCAAGTTGGGAGCCCGCCCATATAACAAGGGAATACATTCCAGTCTTTACATTTTTAAGGTTTTGAAGTTGGGAGCTCGCCCATATAACAAGGCAATACATATTAGTCTTTAAATTTTATGGATCGAGCCGCACGCCTCAGTACCTACTGAGCATGAGTGCTGAGTGTGAGCACTAATTGGTAAGAGTTGAGTCACGAGTGACTGACAGGCTAGCCCGAGGGGAAAAAATATATATATATATATATATATACATATATATATATATACATATATATATATATATATATATATATATGTATATGTATATATATATATATATATATATATATATATATATGCACGTAAGTGATGCTTTGCTTGAGAGGCCTGTATTGAACTTATTGATTGTTACCCGTGGCTTAGTGAGTTTCTATCAAATAAATTTATTTATTGACTACTTTCACCCATCTCTATACTGAGCCTCTGTTGAAAATACTTAACTAATGTTCTTAATCAACTTTCACTTAACTGGGTTTTAGAGACGTTCAGAACTTAATCACTATGTTGACTTTTCGTTATTCCCACTAAGATTTTCTTGTTACGAGGTATTTCTGACTCCTGCTTTGACCGAGGAGCCGGTTATGGGTTTTTAGCTCTTTTATCAAAAATGTTATTGAACCCCTACTGAAATTGCTAGAAGGTATTTTAAATGATTTCTACCGAAAGTTCGATTTTAAATGAGAAGATTGACTTGTATTCTGAATTTAAAAGAATGTACTGCTCAGTCTTTATTTAGTATTATCACTTACTGGTTGGAGTACTCACATTATTCCCTGCACCTCGTGTGCAGATTCAGGTATTTCAGAACCCGGTGCGGGTGTTGATTGCTCAGACGCAGAGTCATAAGAGTTAGCAAGGTGGTTGCACGACGTTTGCAACACCTCGTCCTTCCTCTCACTTCTATTACTGTATTTAGTACCGTTTTAGACTCTTATTGTATTCAGACCTTGATAGATGCTCATTACAAGTGACACCCCGATATCAGGCTTGTATGTTATTTTCCTCATTTTCATTCAGACTTATATTATGAAATATTGTTTAATTAAAGGCTTAAAATGACTCTTAATGATTAAATGGGATAATGTAAGTGTTGTATCTACTGGCCTTATCTTTATGAGATGTGCCATCGCTACCGCGATGGTTTGGGGTTGTGATAATTTGGTATCAGAGCATAGGTTACATAGGTCTCACAAGTTATGAGCAGGATTAGTAGAGTCGCGTGGATCGGTATGGAGACGTCTGTATTTATCCTCGAGTGGCTGCAGAACCTTTAGAAAAACTTCACATTCTTGGAATTGTTATCATGTTTCCTAGATTTAGCATGAGAAGTAACTCTTTGAATTCCTTCCACGTGTTTGTATGCATGCATGAGCACTCAGTATCAGATGTGCCTCGATGGCTTGTGATTTCCGGGTCGAGGGGCGAGATATGATATCTATGAATTGATGTTGGGCCAGTTCGGAGGACTTGAGGCCAGATCTTTGCCTATAGCTTGAAGCACTGAGGTGCCTATTATGTGATCAAATGTCTTTGAGCTGATATCTTTGGCAGTGTCCCTATTAGTATAAGTGACAGTTGCATGGCAATGTGACGAGTATGTTGTGACTGCAAGATGCATTCTTATGAATTGGTAGCAATGTGTTGTGCGTGTGTGAAAAATATTTTCATGTTTCCTAGTTGAGAGTGGAGCAAATTCCATGTTGTGGTATGAGTTCAGACACAGGAAGACTAAATCAATGCGTATGTTTGTGACGGTGGAAGGCATAGAGAAATGTTAGTTGAAGGTAAAGCAGGTGGGTCGTCTTCTACAAGTGTGTTAAGTTTGTGTGATCCTTACGTGTCTATTAGAAGATCTCATTAACAAGTGAAATATATGTGTTGAAATTTAAATTTTAGGTCGCTGAAGAGAGTGGATTTAGCTGCTACGAGGGTGAATGTGAGATGTGCAGAAGATATGAAGTACTATATAGTATGTGTTCCACGATCTTATAAAGGATTGAGTTAATCTCACTATGGTAATATGGCAACGATAAAGATATGCATTATGGGTTACTGTGTGTGTTTTGATTTATGGCTTCGAGCCAAGTGGGGGAGTTAGCTATTTAGCTGATTGCACAGTTATGTGCTAAGTTGGTTCCGATTTGAGGTGTGCTAGTGAGTCAGTTATGATTTGCAGAGATTGATCTAGATGTTGGCTCGAGTCAAGGAAAAGTTTTGGTTAAGTTAAGGTTGCTGCAGTGCCAGAAGTACCAATGAGGCACTGGTTGATCTATTCTGTTGATCGGGTTAATTGCAGTTTGAATAGAGTGAATAACTCTTGAGAATGTTTCTAATGTGTTCAAGATTCTACATGTAACAATTGGGTATCTTAATGTAGTATATGCAGTTAGAAATCGAGTTTTCATTGGAAGGGTTCAAGACTTGTGATATCTCTATGTTAATTATGGGATTCTATGTATCAGTATCAAGAAGGTAAAGGTAACAGATTTAGATTCATAGGAAGTCTCTTCAGATTAAAGTATTTTGATCGCAGTGCTCGTCGGAATATTGCAGATAGTAGTCGGCAGCTTATGAGCCTTAGATGGTGTGGCTTTATGCTTGGGTTCCGTGTAGTAAGTGTGGGTTGAGGAATTGTGATGTTACAGCAAGAATGAGTATTGAGTATAAGGTAAATCAAAAGGGAATTCGAATAGATGTGATAGCTTGGTAGTACGCCGAGTTGGTGTGGTAAGGATATGATTAGCCCTTTGGATGCTTACGAGATAATGAATTTATTCAAGTGTTTTGTGGCAGTTCTCTTAGGTTTTAGTGACCTGCATAGTCCAGTCGAGTTAGATGGATTTAGTCCTGACGATTTAGATTTGTGCAAATAGGATTCGAAGAGTTCTAGATGGTTTCCACCAAAACTAGAGAGGTTTACTTTTCATATTGCCGTGAGGAGCATGGGATGAATAGTGATTTTCTTCTAGAGGGGACCAATTTAAAGTTCTTGACTAGTGGAGTACGTAGATCTTTGTGGCTCGGGAGGGATATGAATTTCTCGCGGTTATCCTAGAGTGGACGGTATGTGGCATGTTGTGTAAGACTGAGATTTGTAAGTGTAAGGTCACAGTTCAGATCTGAATGAAAGGTCATAAATTCTTTTGCAGCGCGGGCAGTTTCAGATAATTAGAGAAATGAACTTCAGATGATTCGAGAAGGGATCTCCAGAGGATTAAGTAAAAGGTAATATAATTGAGGTGATTTAACGAGGATATATGTTACAGAAAGAAGCAATCTGATTGAGTTGATGGTACTTCAGTAGTCTTGCAACACTTCTCGCCAAATTAGCTGTTGATATTCGAGTTTTCTTCGCAGTATAGAAGAATCTTAGAGTAACTCTCATGGAACTATTGAGTTCTAGAGATGAGTTATATATGTGAGTGGGGGAATTGGGATTAGATATGGTAATTCATGAGGTTTATGGCCTTGGATACTGTAAGATCTCATATATAGGTTAGCTCGCTGTTGTGGATGGAAAATATGGGTAAATTAGTCAAATGTTAGTATGTGTTATGATTTAGTCATTGTGAACCTTTGAAGGATTATTTATTTGTTATTTGTAACTAGAGTTGATGTGTGGTTCATTGGTAGACCTATATGGATATGTGTCCGGCATCGAGATAGTTTTGTTGATTTTGAGTTGCTAATGGCAAAATGAAGTGTTGATTTGATTGTTTTTGAGCTATTTCAAATTAGGGGGATCTATGAGTTACCTTTTGTGTGTTGCAAGATGTTACGATCTATTGGTTATAGGCACCTAGGTTGCGGTTCTATCAGAGTTTCATAATAGAAGTCGAACGGGAAGAGTAATTGGGAGTTGTTTGGTGAATGGCGTATCAATTATGTTTTATCGGGTTTGCGTGGTGTATGTTATTTTTTTCTTCGTAGGTGTAATTATTTGCTTTGGTTCCAGACATCAATTGAGCGTGGTTGTCGAGTTCGAGCATAGTGACTTAAGGTGTTTCATAAAGAGAAGTGTTTGGATAGGATCGCGCGTTATAGCGAAGCTATGTAGAAATACAACCTTGCGGGTTAAATTCGCGTGTTCTATTTCTATGATGTGAGACGGGTTCTCAGCTGTGTGTTGTGATGGTACCGGTGAGCTTGAGGTACAAATCTTTCATTTGAGTCTATTTTATGATGTGATTATGTTGAATTGTTGCTTATTGGTGCGCAGACTGCGTTAGTTGTGGCCTTAGCCTGTTTTGATGTGTCATGTCACTAGATTAATTGTATTAGAATAGATGAGATTGTTGAGGTCCTCAATAAATACAAATAGATTTGATTTCAGCATATTTGATAAATAAATGTCGAGGTTCGACTCAGAAATTTGCTATAGTCCTTGCAAAGGAGAACTAACCTTATGGATGGTTGATATGATGAATGGTTATGGTTTATTGCGTGTTTCATTTATCATTGGCAGTATATGGAAGTGTTGGAATGAGACTTTAGTTGTTAAGAGGTTTTCTATCGACATTCAGTTGCTATGTGCAGCTGTTGTGATTAGAAGTTATCGCTGCGAGCGTTTGAGTTATGTGGTATATAATGTGATTGTGCCTGAGATAGCAAATGTGGTTTGTTACAGCTTGTTCGGACTATTGATAGAATAAATGTGATATTCCAATCGTATTGAGGATTTTAGAAGCAGAAATGTGGTTCTATGGTCTATGGACTAAGATGGATTATGAAATCTTAGTTATATTGTGTTATCAAACCTATATGAGATAGTGTGACGTGGGATCAACCCCGGGTATATGCATGGTAAGATTATTCAACAGTTGGTTGGCTCTTAGAAAAACTCTGGGTACGTTCGAAGACGAACGTATGTTTAAGTGGGGAGGTTGTAACAACCCGACTGGCCGTTTGAGCTTTAGCACTGTGATCGCCACTTCGCAGGCATGACTTTCCCCATGTGATGTATTAGGACTCATGTATATCATTGGTTTTGGTTTTTCGGAAAATTAGAATGAATTTGAATGAAACGGTTCTTAGTTGTAGCTTGAAATTTGAAAGGTTTGACCAAGGTTTTATTTATTTGTGAACGAGCTCGGATCAGAATTTTTATGATTTCATAAGCTCTGTTGGGTGATTTATGACTTAGGAGCGTGATTGGAATTTGTTTTGGAGGTCCGGTGTAGAATTATGGTTAAATTGGCGAAGTTGGTATTTTGGCGATTTCTGGTTGGTGGGTGAGATTTCGATCTGGGATCCGGAATGGAACTTCTGAGAGTTGTAGTAGCTTCGTTATGTGGAAAGTTTTAGGTCATTCGGATGTGGTTTTGTCGGGTATTTGATCGAAAGCGTATTTTGAATGTTTTTGAAAACTTAGGCATGAATTCGATGAATTTTGGGTAATTTGATGTTGTATGAGATGTTTTGATGATTTGAACAAGTTTGAATAAGGTTTTAGTATGTGATGGTGCCTTTGATTGAGGTCCCGCGGGCCTCGGGTGAGATTCAGGTGGATGATCGGACCATTTTGGAGTTTGGAAATATTGCAGATTTAGTTCCAGCAGTTGCAGGCATTTTGACTTTCGCATTAACGAAGGGGATCTCACATTCACAAAGTACTAGGATTCATAAGCTTCGCATTCGTGAAGACTAATGAGGGGTTTCATTGCGTTCGTGAGTGAGTATACGCGATCATGAAGGAGGAGTGAACATGTTCACGAAGGTCAAGGCGGTGGAAGCATTGCGTTCGCGAATGGCACGTCACGTTCGTGTAAGGTAAAATTTGTCAATGTAATTTTGTGTTATGAGTTTGACAAAGGTTGACCACGATCGCGAAGAGGGAAAGTCAAGCCTGAGCAGAATACTTTTAAGTCATCTTGTCCGCGATTTTGGGTCAATTTTAACCCATAGCTGCTCGGTTTTGAAGATTTTTGAAGGAGATTAACAGGAATTCAAAGGGAAACAACTTGAGATAAGAATTTTGGTCTTAAAACTCGATTATGTTGTGAAATCCACCTAAATATTCATGGAAATTAAGCCTAAAATGGAAGAACTAAGGCTTGGGATTTTTGAACTTTTGAAGTGGGATTTGAAGGACCATTTGAGGTCGGATTTAAGAACTTTTTATATGTATGAACTCGTAATAGGATAAGGAACCTGTTGATGTGAAAATATTTAAGTTTTGAGAAGTGGGCTTGGGACTCAGGTTTTGGTAATTTCTGGATTTGTACCCATTATAGATTGTTCTTTCTTGGGCTTTTCTCCCTTAGCATATTGTGATGTATTCGTTCTGATTTTGGAAAGATTTGATGTGCGTGGATGCCGATTTGAGGGGCAAAGGCATCGCGAGCTAGATATTTTGTCGGTTCGAGGTAAGTAGTGATTGTAAATACTGTCCTGAGGGATTGAAACCCCAGATTACCCATCGATGTGTTACTTTGAGGTGACTTACATGCTAGATGACGAGTGTGGAGTAGAGCACCGCTAGGGATTGTGACCTAGTCAATCCCGAGAGACTATTTTAATGCATATTCAATAGTTAATTGTTTGATGTTAATATATTTTGGTTGTATGCCATGTTTGGGGCCCTGTGCCGACTTGTTGAGATTCTTAGCGTTATTTTTACTATATTTCGTCACTTTATTTGTTTGAAAGCATATCCTCAGTCATGTTTTACCTATTTACTACTCAAATCTGGCTTTATCAATATATTCTTAAAAAATGTGGAAACAATTTTAGGCCGAGTTCCCTGTTTTACCGATGTTTGGAGTGATCGTGAGATGATGACTAAGATAGACTGAGGGTCTGATTGTGAGGATTATATTTCTATTGATCGGGTTGCACGCAACAACAATATATATATATATATATATATATATATATATATATATGGATCGGGCTGCACACTGCAGTGATACTTATATTGATTGGGTTGCATGCTACAGTGATATGTTGGATCGGGCTGCACGCCGCAGCGATATAGCGTTTGGACTGTAGCAGCCCCTCCGGAGTCTACACACCACAAGTGAGTGTCGTCGATAAGTTATATGTATCAGGCTGCACGCTGTAGCGATATGTGGATTGGGTTGCATACCAAGTGGTTAATATATGGTACCTATTGAGCGTGAGTGCTGAGTGTGAGCACTGATTGTTAAGAGTTGAGTCACACGTGACTTAGAGCAGAGCCCGAGGGGTGATAGATATATACATGCACATGAGTGATGCTTTGCTTGAGAGGCCCGTTATGAACTTATTGATTTTTTCGCTTCTTTAGTTGAATTTCTATCGAATATATTGATTTACTGACTGCTTTCACTCATCTCTATAGTAAGCCTCTATCGAAAACGTTGAATTAATGTATTTAAACAACTTTCACTAGACTAGGTTTCATAAGACTTTTAGAACTTAATCACTAAGTTGACTTTTCATTATTTCTACTGAGATTTTCTTGATACGAGGTAATTGTGACTCCTGTTTTTCAGCTCTTTTATCAAAAATGCTATTGAGCCTCTACTGAAATTGCTGGAAGGTATTTTAACTGATTTTTACCGAAAGTTGGATTTTAAATGAGACGATTGACTCGTATTATGAATTTAAAAGCCTGTCGTGCTTATGGAGTTTGACATAAATGTGAATTCATTGTTTTCTACAGCTCACTATTTATTTACTATTATCACTTACTGGGTTGGAGTACTCACATTACTCCCTTCACCTCACGTGCAGATTCAGGTATTTCAGAACCCGGTAGGTGTTTAATGCTCGGAGGCGGAGTCATCAGAGTTAGTAAGTGGGTTGTATGACGTTCGCAGAGCCGGTTCGTCCTCTCACTTCTATTACTGTATTTAGTTTGTTTTTAGACCTTTGTTATATTCAGACTTGATAGATGCTCAAGACTAGTGGCACCCCGATGTCGGGCTTGTGTATTACTCTCTGCATTTTCATTCAGACTTATATTATAAAATATTATTTAATCAAAAGGCTTAAAATGACTATTAATGATTAAAGGGGTTAAGCAAGTGTTATGTCAGTTGGTCTTGTCATTACGAAAGGCGCCATCACGATCGGGCCTATTTAGGGTCGTGACACACCTAGTCTTTAAAACTAAGTAAGCATAACATTAACATAAACTAACATCGATCAATTTTGAAATAGAAATCGCGATACAATTTACAATCCCAAGACGGGTAGTACAAGTCATACGCATTTCTAGGAGTAGTTATACATAATAAATGCATCACTGTTCCAAAACTAAAGAAAATAATGGAAATAAATACAATGGAAAGTGACTTCGAAGCCAGCGAATGCCCACCAGGTGTACCTTAAAATCTCCAGCCATACCAAGTATAAGTATCAAAACCAACCCTATCCAAAGTACCTGGTTGTGCACAAAAAGATGTGTAGAAGAGTAGTATGAGTACACCATGGTGGTACCTAGTAATTATCAAGCCTAATGTCGGTAGAGCAGTGAAGAGGCCAGGTCTAGACACTACCAAATATATAACCTGTAGGATATGACTTAAATCTAACAAGAGAGGACTATTAGAATAATACCAATAGCAGAAAGATATCAAATTGCAAACAGTAGTAACGATAGGAGCAAAATACGAATGACTTCAAGAATTAACCAAGTAACTAAACAAAAACATAGTTGGGTTAGGATGAAGCATAAATGAGTTCAAGTAGGGAAAACGTTATTAACTCAATCAATTGAATCATTTCTAATACACAACTTCAACAATCCCAATCCTCGTAATCTCATATCACACTCACAACTTTCAAAACTTTAACACACATGGAACCTTGTACCCATATATTTTCATCTCACTTTGCACAGCAAAATTCACGTGATACTCAATACATAATATCCATGTCACATGCTAATTAATGTGTCCAAGAGATTTTACTTATATATCATAAAGTAATAGTACAGTTTCTACACCTAGTAGAAAATCAATAAGAAAGATGAGTTTATTTTGGAAATCATTGAGTGAAGAAGAATAACATTTCCAAATAAAATACAACATAGAATAAGCTATTGAATTTAACATACGGTTTATTAAATTAAGTTATAATAAAAATTCCCTTTTAAGAAATAAAAACCTCAGACAGGTTAAGGATATTAAGTTGGGAAATTAAGTGAAGTAAAATGTACCAACTATTAGAAATAGTAAGTACCAAAACATACGGCGAGTCTTAACCTAAAAGTCACACAAGGTATCATGATATTAATTCTTTTATTTAAATCACTATATTGCTAACAGTTATGCAAGGTAGGAGGTAATGACAAGACATAGTAAATTCACTTTGAAAATTAATTCACCGAAAATAGTATTAGGAATAGAGCTCAGGAAATGACGGCAAGGCAATAAGTCAACAAAAATAACTCGATATTCAGAACACAGTGAACATCAGAAATACATATTATCAGAGTCTCGTACAAAGGAACTGAAGCCAATAGAGTAAAAGAGGGGATACCAAAATATAAGTTATGTTGTGCCACATAACCCAATCTCATCATATAATAGCAATATCATAAGTCACCCTTATTCACCATATCAATTCACCCTTATTTCACCTGTTGCGGCGTGCAACCTGAGCCCACCGTGCAATATCAATATGTTAACAATAAACATAAATGTTACACCGCATAACCCGATCCCACCATATAATATTAATATCATGATTCATCCTTATTTTACATGTTGCGACATGCAACCCAATCCCACCATACAATAATAATATTACAATATGAATGTGCTCCCTTATTCTGCCACCTCCCTTATTTCACATGTTGCGGCATGCAACCTAATCCTCCATACAATTACATAAATCAAAAACAACAATTCAATAACTAAATTTATCAGAAACTCTACAATCAAGGGTATAAGTGCACGACAATAAGGGAACCATGTGAAATCAAAGGAATACAACAACCTTTAAAAATGACAAGACATGTAAGACACGTGATAACTAAGCAAACAATCACAAGAATTTGGACATGTAGCAGATATGCACATAGTCCTAGAAGAACTCAACAATGAAGAGGTAACAAGACAATAAGGATGGCAATGACTTCAACCAAGGAATATAAGGTCCAAATAATAGTAAGTAGTAAATAAATGCAAACAACATCATATAGAGCATGTAAGAGTAGTCTAACAATGAGATACCACATGTTATGACAATTTCATCAAAATCATTGAAAGAGACTAGACAATCCAAACCAGTCAATACCATATATAGCCTATGTACCCACTCGTCACCTTGCATACTTAACTTTCACATAACAAGATAATACAATTAACTCAATTTCTAGGGATGGTTTCCGCCACACAAAGTTAGATAAGACACTTACCTCAATTCAGCCAACTCAATTCTCACTTTGGATTTTTCTTTACCAATTCACCATCACTTGGTCAAATCTAGCCAAAGAAGACTTAAATACATCAAAAAATACAAGAAAAAATAATTTCAATTAATAAAGCTATGATCCTTATACAATTTGCAAAAAACTCAACTCCCCTGGCCTGCACTTCAAAACCCGGCAAAATTTACAAAATCCAGAAACCCATTAAAGTAGGAGTCCAACCATACAAGTTTTACTCAAATCCGACTCCGAATCGATATTCAAAACTCAAAAATTCATTTTATAAAATTTTAGACAAAATCTCCAAATTTTACTTTAAAATTATCAATTAAATGCCTAAAGCAAGGATGGATTTATGAAATATAACCAAAATCGAGTATAGAACACTTGCCCCAATCCATATAGTGAAAATAACCTCAAAATATTGTCCAAATATGAACTCCCAAACTCAAAATATGATCAAATGAACGAACTTTCGATATTAAGTAATTTTGCCCAGCTATTCTACCTTGTTTTTCATGCCAAATGGTCCTAAAACTCACTTTTGATGCCTCCGATAGATTTCCTGTGAAATTTTAGTCAAGTTACGCTTTTGAATCACTCAATTTGACCTTATAATGAAGGAGATATGCTGGTTTCAATGTTTGGAAATAGTGCAGATTTTTAAATACGAAGTGACAATTTCATAATTAAACCTAAAAAATCTGGTAGCCCAATTCTTAGTAAAATGACCATAAAATCCTCATACGATATCCAAATTTGACGACTTTTTTTGCCATGGATCCGTAATTACAATATGGATCTAATGATTTAATCAAGACAAATATCGGAGCTTATTTATTTAATGCGGTACCATTTATGGTTCAAGAAACAACGTGGAAACATAAGAAAACCAAGCGCAACATAGCCCAAATCTATCTAAGACTCGCCCGAGCCCCTTTGGACATCGTACGCACATACATACAAGTCCCATAGAAAACACGGACCTACTCTACACCTTGAATCATGCATAACAATATTGGAACGATGAAATACACCTCAAATCAAACTTAAAGAATTTTCAGACTTTCGACTTCCAAAACTCTTCCCAAAACATATCAAATCAACTCGAAATGAACTTAAATTTTGCACACAAGTACTAATACATCATATGGAGCTACTTGTACCCTCAAACTATCAAGCGAAGTGCAAATTCATAAAATGACCGGTCGAGTCGTCACATTCTCTCCCACTTAAACATACATTCATCCTCGAACATGCCAAGAGTTGTTCCAAGGCCGTCAAATCACTGCATGAGCTTACCATACATATACTCGAGGGTGATTTGCCATCCCTCATACCTATGTAGGACTAGAAACACAATTTAACTGAAATATCACTTCATCCTAAGTCCATAACCTTAGGACAGAACCTAAATCTCCACATCTGAAATTTATCATATGACCCAAATCTCGCATCATCTCACTGTATAAACCTAATCAAGCCGAATCTAGCCATAATTCCAACCGATGGTACAAGTCACAATGTTACACACAAATCAAATGCCCGTAGCAATAACTTCTAACCACCATAGCTAGCCAAATAACATTCTAGACGTCGGCACTACACTTCACATTGAATAGAACCTTGGTCCCGACATACACAATGCTACCCATGATAAAGAAAAATACAAGAACTCATAACCGCCCATGAAGTTAACAAGTCAAGAAGCTCTCTTGTCCATCAAGGGCCATTGCCAAATCTTAGCAGAAACAGCCTCATGCTTCCAAACACTCCTCACCCCTAATACGATATTGTGAATCTTAAGTCTTCGAACCTAATCTCAACCCGTACAAGCAGCCCAACTAACAAAACATCACAGAACCATACGGATTCTCACGCCACACAACTCATACACAAACTCAGTTATAATTCAGTTATGTAGTACGAATAGAAGGAAAGCAAGGTATAAAGATTATCTAACAAGTACAACATGTGTAACAACAAAAGTACAGTTTAATTAAATCATCCCACAAAGGAAAAAAAACACCAAATAGATACAAGGAAAGAGTAACCCACATAACATCACTGCGGTGTGCTGCTCGCTCCTAGATACTCATCAGAAAAAGTGCTCAGGTTCGTTTATCACATGAATACTGATATCAAAATAGTATAGTGCACAAGTATAACTGTGAGAAAAATGAATAAAATTAAAAAAACATGGAAGAAAGAAAGCACAAAAAAGGTGCAATGAGCCAATCAACAGCACGAGGGCCATTTCATTCACATCGCCATAAGGCCTGAATGAAATTACAACATTTGTGGAGAATAATCGTACAATCTCACAGCCCATCTTGGCATAAGAGAGTAGCACATAACATAGGCCAGGAGCACAAATAATATCCATTCTTCCTGGTAACATAATCGTGATAACAATCTCACAAAAGCACCCAAACTTGACCTGATATAAAATACATATTCTTGTTGAGCTTTCGAATAGCCCCCAACCTAAATCTCGATCATTCCCAAATAGGTAAATATCCTCCAAAAGGTCAATAGCAACCTATCGATAATGTATGTTATCAGTTATCCCTTTCTCAACATACTTTCACAATTTTCAAATAAGAAATAGCTTGGATATGGGGACATCTATTCCAAAACCTCATGAATACCAAAATTTCCAATCTGAACTCAACTACGGTAGTTGAATGACCGATATATCACTCACACCCTATAATCTTACTGAAGCAACCATATATATTTTCCGAACATGTAACAAAACCTAAACCTCAAAAGCCTCAAAACCCAGTAATTACCACGCCACTAGCCACACAAACACAAACCAAAACTCAAGAGTCTTTCCTAAAATGCACATTATTCATATATGATATCCAATAATACCAACCTTCTATTAGCTTCTGATATCTATCCATTAGAAAACCATTATGTATAACATATTCCTTATGCCTATGGTCGCTAGTCGACTCAAGTCGTTGCCAAAACTATCGAGAACTCTCCGAGATCCATCCCACGCAACTAAATCATTAAGACTGCATCTTCCCAATTCAACAGAGCAACACAAAATGTCCAACCGAAGAGTATTATCACAAATGCTGGTAGGGAATTCCCATTCAAAAGGACAAATTATTCCATTTATATGTTGACCCAACACCACAGAGCTGACCCATTTCTTCGGTTACTACTAGTCTTTCATCTGAGGTATCACTTTTCCCTGTCGATATACAACTACCACAACCAAAACTCAATGCAAAAAATCCTAGTACAAGCCACTTAGCCCAGCAACTCATAAACCACTGTATTTCAACTGAAGCACCCCATGATTCCCTAACCGATATGCCCACGTTGAATAGACCTTCTATGAATCTGAAGCTATATCTCTTACCCTCTTTTGATACTGAAATGAAAATACACTAATGACGCAGAAACAATGTAAGACCCAACATCATCCATGCAAGATCTCAGATCTTAGTTATATACAAATTTCAAGAACCTTCCAATGCCATCTATCTACAGTTCTTAGGCCAGATTGAGATAACACCTAACTCTATTATCTGAATGCCGCTAGTGGACTCATCCAGTTGGCGCGAAGCCATAGAAAACAACATCTGATGATCCAAAAATTAACCTTCACAACTCGTACAACACCAATCACAAGGTACTCCATTTAATCCTCTACGCGCATGTTCATTCTCATGCCTGTCAAAATAACTTCCGTCAGTGCTTGGGATAACAATATCTACCTTCCACTAAGTAGAAATCTCATACGAACCACATAGTCTCCAGTACCACCAACTATCCTCAATCAATATCCACCTTGTGACCCTAACATAATCGTGATGAATAGTTAACCAGCTAAACCTTCCCAAGCATGTACTTGTCAACGAGATACCGAGACCCGCTTCTTCAGTCTAGAGGACAATTTGAGACAATGTTTGAGCATCCGTTGCAACGTCGTAGCCATCTGTAGCATTACAAACCACTGGCACATAGCGGACACTGCGAGAGAAATATCATACACGAGTGGATGTAAAGGAACATATGATATATGCTTCAAGCTGAACCGATGTCGCATGACAAAGAATGAAAAAAGTGGAATTTTCTAATAGTTTTTGTAGCCCCTCGAAGATAAGTATAGACTTCTCTGTACCGATCTGCAAGACTCCATTAAACCTGTTTATGACTCGTAACAAATATGAACCTAGGGTTCCAATACCAGCTTGTCACAATCCAAAATCCCACCGAATGAGTCATGATGGCACCTAGTCTCTAAAGCTAGGTAAGTCTATCACTAACAGAAATAATGACAATATTTGCTAAAATCGAACAATTTTGAAATAGAAATATCTATAAAATTTAAAATACCAAAACATATAGTACAAGTCATAAGCCTTTCTAGGAGTAGTTATACATAATGAATACACTGTTGTTCCGGAACAAAAGGAAACAACGAAAATAAATATAACCGAAGGTGACTTCACTGCCTGCGAACGCCCAACAGGTGTACATTGACGTCTCCAGCCACACCAAGAATAAGTCTCAAAACCAACCCCATCTGAAGTACCTGATTCTAAAGAAGTGTAGTATGAGTACACCACGGATGCCAAATAACTATCGAGCCTAACATAGAGCAGTGACGAGGCTAGGTCAAGATAATAATGAATATATAACCTACCAGATATGACTTAAATCTAAGAAGAGAGGACTATCCGAGTATTACCAATAGCAAAAGGATATCAAATTGCAAACAGTAGAAACGGTAAGAGGAAAACACGAATGATAATGAGAATTAACCAAGTAACTAAACAACAAAATATTTGGGGTCCGGATGAAGCATAAATGAGTTCAAGTAGGGAAAACGATGTTAACTCAATAAATTGAATCATTTCTAATACACAATTCCATCAATCCCAATCCCCGTACTCTTATATCTGTAATGACCCGGCCAGTCGTTTTGAGAGTTATAGACCCATTTCCCCATCTATTATTCATTATGTATTGTTCAGCTGTGTTGAGTTGTATCGAGTTTGTAGGTTTGGGTTTGAAGTAGTTTTGGAGTGAAATGAACACTTATTCTCTTAGTTAGAAAGCTACGTTAAAAAATGGTCAATCGGAAGTTGACTTAGGTGTATACCTATTAGGTGTGAAAGGTGGAGAATTAATATAATTTATAACTATTTGGTCAAATACTAATCTAGTGAAATTAAATTTATTATGATATATAAGATATTTTATTAAATAAGGGCCTAGTAGTTAAATTTTGTAATGGGTCTTAAGACTATTAAAGAAAAAGGTGTGTGCTAAGGCCAACAGATCTGCTGCATTTCCAAAAATCCTCGCTTTCATCATCCGATTTCACCCCGAGGCCCCCGGGCCCCCAACCAATTGCATATATATGGATCTCAGTTTTGTGTTTAATCACCGTAATGAAATGCTAAGTCACCTTATTTCTGAAATTGATTAATTAAATTATATTCACCGTAATAATTGGAAAAACGGGAATTTAAATTGATTCTGTTTATGTGACTCATATGCATATTGTGGACTGAGCTGGGGTCAGGCTGCACGATCCGCAGCGGATATATATTGATATTGCGCTTGGGCTGAAGGAGCCCTTCCGGAGTCTGTACACACCCCAATTGAGCGTCGTCGACGTTAAATGGATCAGGTTGCACGTTCCGCGGCGAATTCATGTGTATTGCATTGCATCTTTATCGTATACTTGGTTGTTGTTGTGATACTGTTATGTTGTTAGCCTGTGGCGAAGTTATAGGATTGTTAGTTATAGCTTTGCGTTGTGGTACTTTGTGGATTTCCTGCTTTCAGTCATTTTCTATACTTATTATTAATTGAGTCGGTAGCAATCACCCCTACTCCCTGCACCTTGTGTGCAGATTCAGGTACACCAGAGGCTTAGTTGATTTTCGCAGTCTCCAGAGATATTTCAGAGTCATTGAGGTAGCTGCATTACATTCGCACGACCTGGCTGCTCCTCATTTTTTTTCTCCATATGATTATCATTATATAATTTTCCGGATATTTTGGTTTTAGTATTCAAATTCTACTATCATTACTCAGTTTTGTTTAGAGGCTCTAGACTCGTGACCCTTATGGGTGTGTTTGATTTTTCGTATTTTACCTATATCATTACACTAATAATATTGGATTATTATTTTGTTAAATTCGTGGTTTGAGACTTAAACGTTACGTTAAAAGCTATTGTTGGTCAGGATTACCTAGGTACGCAACCCGGTTGTGATGGCACCCGGCCCTAAGGCTAGGTAAGCGTGACCAACAATCGCTTTTAATGTAACATTTAAGTCTCAAACCGCGAATTTAACAAAATAATAACCCAAGAATATTAGTAAAGTGATATAGGTAAAATACGAAAAATCAAACAAACCCATAAGATATGGGGGTCACGAGTCTAGAGCCTCTAAACAAAACTGATTGATGACAGTAGAATCTGAATACTAAACCAAAATATCCGGGAAAATATATAATGATAATCATATGGAGAAAAAAAATGAAGAACAGCCAGGTCATGCGAACGTCATGCAGCTACCTCAACGACTCTGAAATATCTCTGTAGACTACGAAAATCAATTAAGCCTCTGGTGTACCTGAATCATAACACAAGGTGCAGGGAGTAGGGGTGAGTACTACCAACTCAGTGAATAATAAGAATAGAAAATGAATGAAAGCAGAAAATCCACAAAGTACCACAACGCAAAGCTATAACTAACAATCATATAACTTCGCTACAGGCTAACAGCATAACAGTATCACAACAACAACCAAGTATCATATAAAGATTCCAATGCAACGCATATGATTTAGCTGCGGAACGTGCAGCTCGATCCATTTAACGTCGACGGCGCTCAGTGGGGGTGTGTACAGACTCCGGAGGGGCTCCTTCAGCCAAGGGCAATATCAATATATATCCGCTGCGGATCGTGCAGCCCGACCCAAGATCAGTCCACAATATGCATATAAGTCACATAAACAGAATCAATTTAAATTCCCATTTTTCCAATTATTACGGTGAGCATAATTTAATCAATCAATTTCAGAAATAAGGTGACTTAGCATTTCATTTCGGTGATTAAACACAAGACTGAGATCCATGGTTATGCAATCATGTTATCACACAAATATTTACCCTAGACGTGTACTACAGATCGGCACAAGGCCCCAAACATGGCATTAAGCCCAATTATCAACAACACAATGTGTGTATCAGACGCCAATCATTTATTTAGCTCACGGGATGGACCAAGTCACAATCCCCAATCATGTACATCCTTGCACCTGCCATGGGGTACGAGTCACGCCCTAACATAGCATCACGATGTGATAAGCCGGGGTTTCAAACCCTCGGGCCATCATCTATACTAACTACTCACCTATAACTGGTCGTAGCCTGGTCTGCAATGCCTTTTCCGTTCAAATCTTCTCCTACGAGCATCAAATCTATTCAAAACCACAATGAATAGGTTATTATAAGCTACACAAACATAACCCAATTGAAATTATTCAAAAAATATTAAAAATCGTGAAGTTGGTAAAACCCGAGCCCCGAGCCCACTTCTTGAAAAATTTAGAAAGTTATATTTTTGGATTCCTCGTCTCGCCACGAGTCCGTACATATAATGTTTATAAAAAACGGAGCTCGTTTACCCTCTCAAATCACCATTTTACTCGCTTCAAGCTCTAACCACCATTGTTGGCCTCAAAACCTTGAGTTTTCAGTGTTTAACCTACTATTTTACACCATAAAGACATAATCCAAGGCCAAGAATCATTACCTAAAAGAAACCCTAAAAACCCTCTTCAAAATTGCCTACAATCGTATCTCCCCGAAGTCCCAAAGTGTTTTCTTAACTTGTGAAATTTGATAACACTCTTTTATTGATGCCTTGCGATTTCCGCTTTCGCGATACAATGACCGCTTCCGCGATGGTTGCTTCCGCGGTGAATAGACCGCTTTTGAGGTCTCCTTTGTGTCGACTGGGACCACTTCTGCGGTCCTTAACCGCTTTCGTGGTCTCCGCCTACACGTCGAATTGGCCGCTTCTCCAGTCATCCAGCTAGCCCAAGGCCACTTCTGAGGTCGATTTACCGCGTGTGCGGTAGCCGCTTTAGCGGAAATACTAGAAGGTAGGCCAAAAGATCTGCTGCAGTTCCATAAATCCTCTCTTTCATCATCCGATTTCACCCCGAGGCCCTCGAACCCCAACAAATTGCATAAATATGTCCCATTACTTCATTCAAACTTACTCTCAACCTAAAAACGCTATCATAAACATCAAAATCATCCAATTTCCACAGATTCAAGTCTAGATTAAACAAAAACTTCGAAAACTTGCATTTGCTCCAAAACCCAACTTAAACACCTCCGAATGATCTGAAAATTAGCACATATATCAAAAATCACCTAACGGAGATACTGCAATTGTCGGACATTCATTCTGACTCACGGTTCAAAATATCACCTATCCACCCGACTTCGCCAAATTTCAAACTTAGCAAATTCAAGCCTAATTCTACACCGGACCTCCAAATTCAGTTTACGCTCCTAAATCACAAATCATCATCTGAAACTAGTCGAACCATCGGAAATACATTCCGAGCTCTCTAACTCGTAAGTCAACTTTCGTTTGACTTTTCCAAACTAACATCCTCTTCAAGAGACTAGTTGTCTCATTTCTATCCAAACTCCATGCGAATTACTCTAAACTCTCCAAATACACATATTGACATATAACAACATAAAAAGGGAAAAACAGGCGGAAATACATGGGACGACGTGTCAGGTCGTTACATCCTCCCCAACTTAAAAAAACGCTCGTCCTCGAGCAGGTCAAGAAACACGCCTGGAGTATCAAACAGGTGAGGATAACTGCCCCGCATCTCTTGCTCGGTCTCCCAAGTGGCTTCCTCCATGGGCCGACCTCTCCACTGCACCTTCACCAAAGCTATGTTCTTTGATCTCAACTTTCGAACCTGACAACCCAAAATAGCCACCGTCTCCATATCATAGGTCAAGTCTTCATCCAGCTTGATCGTGCTGAAGTCTAACACATGAGACGGGTCCCCAATATACTTCCGGAGCATAGAGACATGAAACACGAGGTGAAAACCCGACAAGCTAAGTGGCAAGGCAAGCATATAGGCCACCTCCCCAATTCTCCTAAGTATTTCAAAAGGTCTGATGAACCTTGGACTCAGTTTCCCTTTCTTTCCAAACCTCATAACACCTTTCATAGGCGAAACCTTCAGCAAGACTCTCTTACCCACTGCATACGATAGATCTCGAACCTTCCGGTACGCATAACTCTTCTGACGCGAATGAGTCGTGCGAAGTCTATCCTGGATTACTTTCACCTTCTCTATGGCATCTTAAACTAACCCCGTCTACAATAATCTAGCCTCACCGGGCTCAAACCAACCAACCGGAGATCTACACCGTCTCCCATATAAGGCCTTATATGGCGCCATCTGAATGTTGGATTGACATCTGTTATTATACGCAAACTCCGCAAGTGGCAAGAATTCCGTCCAAGAACCCCCAAATCAATAGTACAGGCACGTAACATGTCCTCCAATATCTGAATCGTACACTCGGACTGTCCGTCCGTCTGTGGATGAAATGATGTGCTCAACTGTACCTGTGTGCCCAGCTCACGATGAAAAGTCCTCCAAAATTGGTAAGTAAACATGGTACCCCTATCTGATACAATAGAAAGGAACCCCATGCAACCGTACAATCTCCCGAATAAAAATATTTGCTAACTTCTCCTCCGAATAGGTAGTACATACTGGAATGAAGTGCAGAAACTTAGTCAGCCTATCCACAATAACCCAAACCGAATCAAACTTCTTCAAGGTACGAGGGCCACTCACAAAATCCATAGTAATGGAATTCCCATTTCCACTCCGGAATATCCATCCGATGGAACATATCACCGGGTACATCACGTGTCCTAGAAAAGTCACAGTACTAGAATTCACACTTAGAGAATTTTGCATAAAGCTTCTCCTCTCTCAATCGCTGCAATACCACCCTCAAGTTTGTGTGTGGTCCTCCTGACTACATGAATACACCAGGTTATCATCAATAAACACAATCACAAAAGAATTCAAGCTTGGCCGAAATACACTGTTCATCAAGTGCATGAACGCGGCTGGGGCATTAGTCAGCCCAAAAGACATCACTAGAAACTCGTAGTGCCCATATCTTGTCCTGAAAGTCGTCTTCATAATGTCTGACTTCCTAATCTTTAGCTGATGATAGCCTGATCGAAGGTCAATCTTTCAGAATACCCTGGCTCCCTGGAGCAGATCAAATAAATCCTCAATAGGAGGTAGTTACTTGTTCTTAACTGTCACCTTATTCAGCTGCCTGTAGTCAATGCACATTCTCATTGTGCTTATTTCTTCTTTACAAATAATATCGGTGCACCCCAAGGTGACACACTCCGGCGAATGAACCCCTTATCCAGGAGTTCCTAAAGTTGTTCTTTCAATTCCTTTAACTCTGCTGGTGCCATACGATAGGGATGAATATAGATGGGCTGATTGCCCGACACCAGATCAATACCGAAGTCAATGTCCCATGTCCGGCGCAATGCCTGGCAAGTCCGCTGAAAATACGTCAGGAAAATCCCTAACAACGGGAACCTAATCAAGGCTAGGAGCCTCGGCTTCCACATCTCTCACAAAAGCCAAATATGATAAACACCCCTTGCCAACCATTTGTTGGGCTTAATAAGAAAGAAATCACCCTCCTAGGTACATAGTCAGTCACACCTCGCAACTCGATCCTCGGAATACCCGGAATAGCTAGTGTAACTGTTTTAGCATGACAATCCAGAATAGCATGGTGCGGAGATAGCCAATCCATACCCAAAAAATTACATCGAAATCCACCATGCCCAATAATAATAGGTCATATTGGGTCTCCAGACCCCCAATAGTTACCAAACAAGATCGATAGACATGACCCACAATAATAGTATCACCCACCAGGGTAGATACATGCACGGGCAAGGCAAGACAACCACGGGTCACACCCAAATGGTGAGCAAAATAAGAGTATACATATGAATGGATCCGGGATCAAACAAAATAGAAGCATTAGGGTCGTGATGGCACACGGCCCTAAGGCTGGGTAATCATGACCAACAATCGCTTTTAACGTAACATTTAAGTCTCAAACCGCAAATTTAACAAAATAATAGTCCAAGAATATTAGTAAAGTGATATAGGTAAAAGACAAAAAATCAAACACACCCATATGATCTGGATGTCACGACTCTAGAGCCTCTAAATAAAACTGAGTAATGATAGTAGAATCTGAATACTAAAACCAAAATATCCGGGAAAATATATAATGATAATCATATGGAGAAAAAAAATGAAGAGCAGCCAGGTCCTGCGAACGTCATGCAGCTACCTCAACGACTCTGAAATATCTCTGGAGACTTCGAAAATAAACTAAGCCTCTAGTGTACCTGAATCGGCACACAAGGTGCAGGGAGTAGGGGTGAGTACTGCCGACTCAGTGAATAATAAGTATAGAAATAACTGATAGGAGGAAATCCACAAAGTACCACAACGCAAAGCTATAACTAACAATCCTATAACTTTGCTACAGGCTAACAGCATAACAGTATCACGCCAAAAACCAAACATCAGATAAAGATACAATGCAATGCACATGAATTCGCTGCGGAACATGCAACCCGATCCATTTATCATCGACGGCGCTCACTGGGGGTGTATACAGCCTCTGGAGGGGCTCCTTCAGCCCTAGTGCAATTTCAATATATATCCGCTGCGGATCGTGCAGCCAGACCCAAGCTCAATTCCCAATATGCATATGAGTCACATAAACAGAATCAATTTAAATTCCCGTTTTCCAATTATTACGGTGAATATAATTTAATTAATCAATTTCAGAAATAACGTGACTTAGCATTTCATTTCGGTGATTAAACACAAGACTGAGATCCATGGTTATGCAATCATGTTATCACACAGAAATTTACCCTAGACGCATACTACATATCAACACAAGGCCCAAACATGGCATTAAGCCCAATTATCAACAACACAATGTGCATATCAGACGCCAGTAATTTATTCAGCTCACTGGATGGACCAAGTCACAATCCCCAATCATTTACAGCCCCGCACCTGCCATAGGGTACGAGTCACGCCCAATCATAGCATCACGATGTGATAAGCCGGGGCTTCAAACCCTCAGGCCATCATCTATTCTAACTACTCACCTATAAATGGTCGTAGGCTGGTCTGCAATGCCCTTTTCCTTCAAATCTTCTCCTACGAGCGTCAAATCTATTCAAAGCCACAGCGAATAGGTTATTATAGGCTACACAAACATAACCCAATTAAAATTATTCGAAAAATATTAAAAATTGCGAAGTTGGTAAAACCCGAGCCCCGTACCCACTTTTCGAAAACTTCAGAAAATTATATTTTTGGATTTTTCGTCTTGCTAAGAGTCCGTACTTATAAGGTTTACATAAAAATACAGCTCGTTTACCCTCTCAAATCACCATTTTACTCTGTCTTAGGCTTCAAGCCCTAACTACCATTTTTGGCCTCAAAACCTTGAATTTTCATTGTTTAACCTACTATTTTATACCATAAAGACATAATCCAAGACCAAGAATCATTACCTGAAATAAACCCTCGAAACCCTCTTCAAATCGCCTACAATTGTCTCTCCCCGAAGTCCAAAAGTGTTTTCTTAACTTGTGAAATTTAATAACACTATTTTATTAATGCCCTACGATTTCTGCTTCCGCGATACAATGACTGCATCCAGGGGGTCGCTTCTGCGGTCAATAGACCGCTTTTGCGGTCTCCTTGTGTCGAATGGGACCACTTCTGCGGTCCTTAATCGCTTTCGCGGTCTCCGCCTATGCATCGAATTGGCCATTTATGCGGTCTCCCAGCTGACCCAAGGCCATTTCTGCGGTCGATTTACAGCGTCTGCAGTAGCCGCTTTCGCGGAAATACTAGAAGCTTGGTCAACAGATCTGCTGCATTTCCAAAAATCCTCGCTTTCATCATCCAATTTCACCCCGAGGCCCTCGGGCCCCCAACTAATTGCATAATTATGTCCCATTACTTCATTCAAACTTGCTCGCAACCTAAAAGCGCTATCATAAACATCAAAATCATCCAATTTCCACGGATTCAAGCCTAAATTAAACTAAAACTTCTGAAACTTGAATTTGCTCCAAAACCAGACCTTCACACCTCTGAATGATATGAAAATTTGCACAAATATCAAAAATCACCTAACGGAGCTACTGCAACTATCGGAATTTCATTCCGATCCTCGGATCAAAATATCACCTATCAACCATACTTCGCCAAATTTCTAACTTAGCCAATTCAAACCTAATTCTACATTGGACCTCCAAATTTAGTTTTGCTTTCGCTCCTAAATCACAAATCACCGTCTGAAACTAGTCCAACCATCATAAATCCATTCCAAGCTCTCTAACTCATAAGTCAATGTTCGGTTGACTTTTCCAAACTAACATCCTTTTAAAGAGACTAATTGTCTCATTTCTATCCAAACTCCATCCGAATTACTTCAAACTCTCCAAATACACATTATGAAATGTATAAAAGCATAAAAAGGGAAAAACGGGCAGAAATACACGGGACGACGGGTCAGGTCGTTAAATCCTCCCCAACCTAAACAAACGCTCGTCCTTGAGCGGGTCAAGAAACATACCTGGAGTATCAAACAGGTGAGGATAACTACCCCGCATCTCCTACTCGGTCTCCCAAGTGGCTTCCTCCACGGGCCGACCTCTCCACTGCACCTTCACCGAAGATATGCCCTTTGATCACAACTTTAAAACCTGACGACCCAAAATAGCCACCGGCTCCACATCATAGGTCAAGTTTTCGTCTAGTTTGATTGTGCTGAAGTCTAACACATGAGACGGGTCCCCAACATACATATGGAGCATAGAGACATGAAACACGTGGTGAACTCTCGACAAGCTAGGTGGCAAGGCAAGCATATACGCCACCTCCCCAATTCTCCTAAGTATTTCAAAAGGACCGATGAACCTTGGACTCAGTTTCCCTTGCTTTTTAAACCTCATAACGCCTTTCATAGGAGAAACCTTCAGCAAGAATATCTCGCGCACTGCATAAGATACATCTCGAACCTTCCGGTCCGCATAACTCTTTTGATGCGACTGAGCCGTGCGAAGTCTCTCCTGGATTACTTTCACCCTCTCTAAGGCATCTTGAACTAACTTCGTCCCTAATAATCTAGCCTCGCCAGGCTCAAACCAACCAACCGAATATCTACACCATATCCCATATAAGGCCACATATGGCGCCATCTGAATGTTGGATTGATAGCTGTTATTATACGCAAACTCCGCAAGTAGCAAGAATTTCGCCCAAGAACCCCACAATCAATAGTACTGGCACGTAACATGTCCTCCAATATCTTAATCGTACGCTCGGACTGTCCGTCCGTATGTGGATGAAATGATGTGCTCAACTATACCTGTGTGCCCAGCTCCCGATCAAAAGTCCTCCAAAACTATGAAGTAAACACGGTGCCCCTATCTGATATAACAAAAACCGGGACCCCATGCAACCGTACAATCTCCCGAATAAAAATCTCTGCTAACTTCTCCGCCGAATAGGTAGTACATAGTAGAATGAAGTGCGCGGACTTAGTCAGCCTATCCACAATCACCCAAACTGAATCAAACTTCTTCAAGGTACGAGAAAGACCACTCACAAAATCAATAGTAATGTTTTCCCATTTCTACTACGAAATATCCATCCGCTGGAACACACCACCAGGTATCTGGTGCTCATATTTAATTTGCTGACAGTTGAGACACCAAGCCACGTAATTTAGAATATCCTTTTACATTCTCCTCCATCAGTAATGTTGTCTAAAATCATGGTACATCTTCACGGAACCTGGAGGAATCGAATACCGCGAGCTATGAGCCTCCTCTTAAATCAACTCCTGGAGACCATACACATTGGGCACGCAGATCCGGCCCTGCATCTGTAATATGCCATCATCTCCAATGGTAACATATCTGGAATCATCATGCTACACCCTATCCTTTAGGACAAGCAAATGCGGGTCATCGAGGATTATATATGCCTTGAAGGCTGGTGATTCCCCTATCGAGGGGCGAATTATGATTCCTATGAGTTGATGTTGGGCTAGTCTAGAGGGCTTGAAGCTGAATCTCTGTCTATGGCTTGAGCATCAAGGTGCTGATTGAGCGAGCTAGTGTTATGATCTTATAAGTTCAATATTTGTCCCTAATTGTGGTGATGGCGGATGGATAGCTATGTGATGTGTATGTTGGTGCCATGTAATGTGTCCATATGACTTGGAAGTGTTGAAGAAGGTTGGCTAGGCGGTAGATGAACCAATAAATGTTTGATTCTCATTGCGAAATGGAGATGTTTCCCGAGTTATGGGGGCATGAAGAATCTTTTTGAGTCTCTTAGTTGGGAGTGTGTGTTGCGGTATACATCCAGACTCAGAAAGACCAATTGATTGCGAGAAGAGTATTAAGGTGGATGATGTACCGAAATATTATATTGAAGCAATCAGGTGGGTATTTCACGCAGATTATTCCGAAGTGGTATGATTATTATGTGTATGTTAGAAGACCGTATGTGTAATTATGATGTATTTTTCTATATGTTATGATTCGAACAGTTGCAGTGCATGTTCAGGTATCAACTTTTATAATATAATGCATGTAGTATCGAGATTGAGGTTGTTGTTATACATTATGATGCTATGTTGGTTGTGGACGTGTTGTTTGGATGATTTTGGCAATTCTCTGACAGGTGGATATGCTCAATTACAAAGGAAATTCTGGCAAATTTTTTGGAAATTTGGGACTTAGTAGAAATTTTGAAGCCTTAAGAGTGGGCTTAACGGTTGTGTGAATGAATGCAGTAATTGGGGGAAAGTTAGAATTCCTGATGATTCGTGTTTCCACAAGCTTGTGAAAGAGTAAGTTTAATATCACCATGATATTACGATAGCAATAGAGCATATGTGTTGTGATATAAATGGCTTCGAGCTAAGTTGGGGAGGTTGCTGTGGATGCGCTGGTCGTATTGTTATGTACTGTGTTAATTCCGATTCGATTCATGTGAGTTAATCAATTCTGGTTGCAGAAAGGGAGCCGAGGGTGGTGCGAGTGAAGCGAAATTTTGCCAAAGTTGTATAGTGCTTCGCAGATATGGGAAAATAAGGGAATCTCTCGAGCTGTTGATAAAGAATGCTTGGCATAAGGAAAAACAATTGTTTGGTTGTATCGGAATAAGATCTCGTCCCGTGGTGTTAGAGTGCTGATAAGGCACAAGTGGTTCGACTCATTAAGTCAAGTGAATTTCAGTATGTATAAGAGTGGTCTACTTTCAAGAATAGTTTTTCATGTGATCGAAATTTGATAGGTATCACTTTGGTGTTTTGAGGTTGAGTATGTGACCAAGTCAGTGTTGTCATTAGCATAGGTCAAGACTTGTGGTATTTCTACGCTGATTACGGGATTCTAGGTATCAGTATTTGGAAAGTAAGGGTAACCGATTCAGAGTCGCAGAAAGTTCTTCGGGTAAAGTATTTTGTAATGTGTAATTCAGAGCATGTTTGAGAAGCATTCAGTGGCTTATGGGTCTTAGACAGTGTGGTCTGGTGTTAGGTCTCGTATAATGAGACTGTTTGAGACATTGTGGTGCTACAACAAGAGAGTATATCTAGTTGAAAAACGAATCAGGTAGGAATCGAGACAAATGGTGTAACTTGTTAGGGGCCCGAATCGGTAGGGTAAAGATATGATTAATCGTGGTAAGTGTTGAGGTAATGGATTATTACCAGCGTTGGGCAGCGAAGCTCCTGAGTACGGAAAGTATGCTTAGCTTGGTTCAGGTAGAGAGATTCCGTTCTTGGCAGTTTAACCTGTGCAAATGGAATTGGGAGAGATTCTTGTTGAGTTTCATCGTGGTTTGGAGATGTATATTTGGTATGGACATGCGGAGCATGGAGTGTATAATAAATTTTTCTTCTTAAGGGAATCAATGAAAGTCCTAGAATAGTTTGGTACGTCGATGTCTGCAGCGCAGAAGGGAGATGGAAGTTCTCATGTTATCCGTGGATAATATTGGGTATGTGGTATGCTGTAAAGGACTGAAATGGGCGTGTGCGAGTTTTCGACTCAATTCTGAAAGGTATGGTGAATTTGGAAATGTCTTGGGTAATGAGTAGCTTCAGCTAATCAAGGAACTAGTACTATTAAGTGGAAGTGATTTGAAGATAGCATAAGTTTCGGAAAGAGGGTAATTCCACAAATGATACATCAGTAGTGTTATGGCAATTCCTTATGGGATGCGGATATCTGAGTTGTTTGATAGCACATGGGAGTTTTAAAATATCCCTCGGGGAATAGTTGGGTACTTGAGTTGTAAAGTGTATTCCGCATTGTGGAAATTTGGATCAGGTACGTTGATTCGTGTGCTATGAGTAGTCGGAGACGGGGAGTTCTCCGATGTAGTTGATGCGGTAATTGAAGATTGTGTGTGTTGTATTGGTATTGTCAACGGCTATTGGGAATTCAGAAGCCGAGTGGATATTTCCTTGCTTAACATATTAATATCTGGATATGTTAGGGGATGTAGAGTGATTGTCTCAGTGTCAGATTATTCTAAACGATTGTGCTATGAGTAATGTTGGGAAATGCCACAGGTTCCGTGGCGGGGTGTATCGGACTATGTTCTAGCTGGATGGTTCTGTTCCAATGACTAGCGATCATCTGGGAAGAATTGTGTTCCTTAACTGGGCCTTCGAGACGGGTTTCAGTATAGAGGTTTCGACCATTGATTTCGGTTCCTGTATTGTGGGACTTTTCAGATGCGTCCTTATAGTCAGGCATGTTTCCGGGTGAGACTATGGATTTCAGTAATTATCTGGTGCTGGGCACCATGTTGTGCATCTTTGTCATGAGTCATAGTAGTGGGAGTGGAATTATTAAGCTTACAACGCTAATAAGATATCTTTATGCACTCAGCTGCTTCGACCGATGTTGGTATTTTGTTATTATGAGCAAATTTAACTCGATGTGCACCTCCCTATGTGAGATATTGTGTAGATCGGGTGGCACGCCGCCACGAGTATGTTATCTGGATCGGGTTGCGCGCCACAACAGTGTGAGGTTGAGAATAGCTTTCCATGTGTTGCTTTATATTCCTTGCTTCCCAGATTCTGAGGAAAATCCGTATTGAGAATTTCTTGGCGGATAGTGTATCGGTTGTGCCCTATCAGGACTGAATGGGGTATATTACTTGTTTCACCATGAATGTGAGGGTTAATTTGGTTTCGGGCATATATCTGTGCATGGCTGTCTACTGTGAGCATAATAACACGAGGCGCTTCATGTGTAATGGTGTTGGAATAGGATCAAGTATTTTGGCGAGGCCACGTGAAGTTATGACCTCTCGGGGAGGATTCAGGTACTCTATTCCTATGATGTGAGATGGGTTCTCAGTTTGGTTTTGTGAAGGTATTGATGAGCGTGAGGTATAACTCTTCTGGTTGATTCATTTGCCTAATTTGAGTATGTATTGACTGTTCCTTATTGGCACGTGTATTATGCAATTGTGGCTTATGCCTGTATTGAGGCACCATATCACCAGAAGTGGTGTGATAGATTCGAGGTGATCGTTGGGTTACTAATAAGTATGAGCAGATTTGATTTCAGCTTGTTAGAGTGGTACAATCGAGGTTTGGCCTGAAAAATCCTTTGTGGTAATAGTCAACTTGGAAATGACTTCATTAATGGTTGATCTGAAGAACTACTATGGTTCGTTGCGTGTTTTAGTGATCGTTGGCAATATGCGGAAGTGTTGGAATATGACTTTAGCTAGATAAGAGGTTTCCTATTGGTAATTGAGTATTGTGGGTAACTACTGTGAATAGAGACAATTTTTCCGAGTGTTAGAATGTGGCGTATATTGTATGAATTCACCTAAGGTTGCGGGTGTGGGTTATTACAGCTAGTTTGGATTGATTCTGAGTATAGATGCGAGATTCTGATCTTGTGTGTGATTTCGGGTAGTACAATGTGGTTCTACGGTTTATGGGCCATGGATTGTGAAATTTTAGTTGTGTTGTGTTATCGGTAACTATATGAGTTAGGGTGACATGGGATCACCCTGATCATATGACTGGTAATGTCGTGTGGTTATTGGGTTGCTTCTAGTACAACTCTGGGTACGCTTGAGGACGAGCGTTTACTTAAGATGGGGAGAATGTGATGTGACGACCCATCGTCTTCCGTATTTCAGCCCTGTTATCCCCGTGTTATGCTTCCCCGTGTGTTGATATATGTGTTTGGTGATTTGGAAGTGTGTTGAGTTGAATTTGCTTAGAAATGAGACCAATAGTCTCTTTAAGGAAATCTTAAGATGGCAAAGCCAATCGGATGTTGACCTATGAGTTAGACGGCTTGGAATGGATTTCCGGCTATTCGACGAGTTTCGAATGGTGATTTGTGACTTAGGAGAGAAGACAGAATTGAATTTGGAGGCCCGGTGTAGAATTAGGCTTGAATTGGATAAGTTGAATTTCGGCGAATACCGGTTGATAGGTCAGATTTTGGTCCGGGGGTCGGAATGAAATTCCAAGAGTTGCAGTAGCTTCGTTAGGTTATTCTGGATATGGCTGCAAATTTTTAGGTCATTCGAGCTTTGTTTGGTTGGTTTCAGCATCAAATGAGATTTTGAGAAGTTCATGTTTATCCTAGGCTTTGATTTTTATGATTTTGGTGATTTTTGGTGATTAAGCTAGTGTTTTTATGGCTCGAGAAAGTTTGAACGAGGTATTTGGTCATAATTGTGTTTTTGGTTTAGACCCCGGGGGCCTTGGGGTGATATCGGATGGTAACAGGGAATTTTTGGAGTTAAGCTTGAAAATTGGTTGCTGCTTCTGGTATTTTCGCGGAAGCGGCGAGGAGACCGCTTAAGCGGTGTCCGCAGAAGCGGACAATAAGCCGCAAAAGCGACCAATGGGGGAAGCTAGAGACCGCAAAAGCGGTCAAAGGAATCGCGTACGCAGGAGTCACGGAAGCGGTAGATCGACCGCAAAAGCGGCCGCTGAAGAAATGGGCTGACCGCGGAAGCGGTCAAGTGGATGCGGAAGCAAGGACCACTATAGCGGAAAAATACCGCGGAAGCGCAAATCGTCCAGTTTTAATGAAATTAGACGGTCTAATATTTTGAAAATGAGAAGAACAATAGAACTTCGGACTGAGGCGATTGAGAGAGGTTTGGAGAGATATTCGAGGGGTTTCTTCAGGTATGATCTCTTAGACCTTGAATATGTGATTATGGTGCTAAATCATGGATTGAACACTTAGAAATCAAGGTCTTTAATGTCAAAGTGGTGGCTAGGGCTTGAAACCCAAGTGATCCTTAAAGAGAGGGATCAAATGGACTCCGATTCTTGTAAATATAATATGTATGGACTCGTGGTGAAACGAGGATTCAGAAAATGTAAATTTCGTAATTTTTTGAGAAGTGGGCCCAGGGCCTGAGTTTTGCCAACTTCGTGTTTTTGGGTGTATTTCGTGATATTTTGATTGGGTTATGTTCCATTAGCCTATTTTGACGTATTCCTATTGGTTTTGAGCAGATTTTGCATCGCGGAGGTTGATTCTCGAGGGGAAGGCATTGCGAGCTAGTTTGCGGCCGGCTTGAGGTGAGTAATGGGTGTTGATGATGACCCGAGGGTCCGAAACCCAGGTATATCACATTGTGACGCTGTATTGAGGCGAGACACGTACTCCACTACGAGTGCGGGGTCATTATGATTGGGGACTATGGCATAGTCCGACCGAGTATCATTATACTGTGTTGTTGGCTATAGATCGGCCGGTAACCTCCTACTTGGACGGTTATGAATATATTTGGGCTGCGTGCCGGTTATTTGGATCCCGTGAGGATCGTTATCACTGTTTCTGTGCATTATAGCATGTTTTCATGACATCAGTCCTGCGCTAGAATACTGTTTAACATGATTTGGTAAATATTGAGGTTTGACACCTAATCATAAGATTTCTAATAAACTGAACTTAAAATGGCAAGATATATGTGCATGTGAGGCTTGCATTCATGTAGTTGGACTAATAGTGGATCAGGCTGTGCGCCGCAGCGTATGTTACTATGATATTGCGCTTGGATGGGACTGCACGTTCCGCAGTGGTCATACATTGCATTGCATCTCATGCATTTATTTACTGTTTCTTTATCTGGATATATCTGAGACTTGTACTGTATAGAACCGTTTAACTAGCTTTACTCTGTGCTTTATTGTGGATTTCCTGCTTTCGGGTTTTGATACATGCTTATTACTCGCTGAGTTGGTAGACTCATTCCATACTCCCTGCACCTTGTGTGCAGATTCAGGTGATCCAAAGACTTAGTGATGTTGTTGTTGATTTCTCGAGCTATTAACAGTATTGAGGTAGCTGCCCAGCGTCCGCAAGACCACTTACTCTGTCTCTATCAGTCATGTTCTTTTTTTATTTTATCAGACTTGTATTCTGTTTTGCTAGAGGCTCTGGACTCGTGACTCCTCGGTTTTTGGGAGAATTATTATTCAGTTGTGTTTTTCTTGGATATGAATTACCCCTTGGGTTTGGAGTTTGTTATTGAAGTTCGCTGGTTATTCTTATATTGTTTCTCTTTGGGCTGGTATGCCGTTCTTAATTGTGGTTTTGTTGAGCTTGCCTAGCCTCGTGGCCGGGCGCCAACACGATCGGGTTTGGGTCATGACAATATCATAATCACAACTTCCAAACCTTTAACACATATAGCATCTTGTGCCCACATATTTCCATCTCAATTTGCACTGCAAAATCTACGAGCTACTTAGTACATTATATCTGTGTCATCAAGAGATATTTGCTGATATTATAAAGTAATAGTACAGTTTCTAGATCAAGTAGAAAATCAGTGAGAAAGATGGGTTTATTTTAGAAGTCATTTGAGTGAAGAATAATAACATTACCAAATAAAATACAACATTGAATAAGCTATTGAATTTGACATAGGGTTTGTTAAATTAAGACTTAATAAATATTCCCTTTTAAGTGAAATAAAAACCTCAGACAATTTTAACGATATTAAATTGAGAAATTAATTGAAGTAAAATGTAACAACTATTAGAAATAGTAAATACTGAAATATATGACGAGTCTTAACAAGGTAGCATGATATTAATTCTTTTATTTTAAATCACTATATTACTAACCGCTATGCGGGGCAGGAGGTAATGACTCAACGTAGTAAATTCACTTTGAAAATGAATTCACCAGAATAATAGTATTAGGAAAAGAGCTTAGGAAATGATTGCATGACAATATGGCAATGACAATAACTCGATCCTCAGAACACAGTGAAAACTATAAATACAGACTATCAGAGTCTCATACAAAGGAATTGAAGCCAATACAATAAAACAGGGGATATCAAAATATATGATATGTTGTGGTGCGCAATCGGACCCCACCATATAATATCAATCTCATAAGTGACCCTTATTTCACCATATCAATTTACCCTTATTTCACATGTTACAGCGTGCAACCCGATCCCACCGTACAATATCAATATCATATCAATAAATATAATATGTTGCGCCGAGCAACCCGATCCAAACATATAATATCAATATCATAATTTGTCGTTATTTCATCATAACAATTCACCTCATGTTATTGCGTCCAACCCGATATCACAGTACAATAGAAATATTACACCATGAATATCTCTCCATATTCCACCATATCTCTTATTTCACTTGTTGCTACATGCAGCCTGATCACCCTAAAATAACTTAATCTACAACAACAATTCAATAATTAAATTTACCAGAATCTCTACAATAAAGGGTATGATACACAACAACAAGGGAATCGCGTGAAATCAAAGGAATACAACAACCTTTACAAAACAATAATACATGTAAAGCATGTGATAATTAAGCAAACAATCATAATAATTTTGACATGTTGCAGATATGCACATAGTCACAGAAGAACTCAACAACTAAGAGGTAATAAGATAATAAGCAAGGCAATGACTTCACCCAAGGCATATAATGGCCAAATAACGAGTATGAGGTAAATAAATGCTAGCAACATCATATAGAGCAGTTAAGAGTAGTCTAACAATATTAAATACCATATGCTATGACAATTTAATGGAAAGCACGAAAAGAAACTAATCAATCTGAACCGGTCAATACCACATATAGGCTGTGTACCCACTCGTCACGTTGTGTACACAACTTTCACATAACAAGATAAAACAATTAACTCAATTTATAATAGTGGTTTCCCCAAATAAAGTTAGACATGACACTTACCTCAATACGGCTAACTCAATACTCAATTTCGCTTTCCCTTTACCAATTCACCATCGCTCGTCAATCTAGGCAAAGAAGACTTAAATACATCAAACAATGCAGGATAAAATAATTTCAATTAACAAAGTTATGATCCTAATACAATTTGCAAAATATCAACTCCCAGGGCCCGCACCTCGGAATCCAACAAAATTTACAAAACCCGAACACTTATTCAATAATGAGTCCAACCATACTAGTTTCACCCAAATCCGACTTCGAATCAATCAAAACTCAAAGTTTTACTTTATAAAATTTTAGACGAAACACCTAAATATCACTTTGAAATCATTAATAAAATGCCTAAAACGAAGATGGATTTATGAAATATAACCAAAATCGAGTATAGTAAACGTATCCTAATCCATATAGTGAAAGTCACGTCCAAACATTGTCCAAATCCGAGCTCCCCAACTCAAAATGTGACCAAATGAACAAACTTTCAATATTAAGTATTTTGGCGCATCTGTTCTACCTAGTTTTGCCAAAAATTCCAAAACTTGCTTTTGATGCCTCATTTCTAGTGAAATATGAGTCAAGTTAGGATTTTGAATCACTTCATTTGACCTTATAATGAAGGAGATATGTTAGTTTCAATATTTGAAAACTGTGCAGATTTTGAAATACGAAATTAGTGGCAATTTCGTTATTAATCTAAAATATTTGGTAGCCCCATTCTTAGTAAAATAACCATAAAATCCTCATATGATGTTCAACTTTGATGATTCTTTTCGCTATGGCTCCTTAATTACGATAAAAATTTAATAATTCAATCAAAACAAAAATCGGAGCTCATTGGTTTAACAAACAACATGGAAACATAAGAAAAACGAGCGTAACACAGCACAAACCTATCCGAAACTCACCTCAGCCTCTCGAAACCCCATAGGAACATACCAATAAGTCCCATAGCCAAACACGGACCTACTCGAGGCCTTTAATCACAAATAACAACATCGAAAGAATGAGACGCACCTCAAATCAAACTTAATGAACTTTCGTACTTTCGACTTTCAAAAACTCGTACCAAAACATATCAAATCAACTCAGAATGAACTTATATTTTACACACAAGTCTTAATACATCATAAATAGCTTCTTGTGTCCCCAAACTATCGAGCGAAGTGCAAATTCTCAAAACGGCCGATCGAGTTGATACATGTAAGTTGTATCCTTCAAGATTGATTATTTGGATTTTCAAGGTTCTTGCCCGTGAAACTGAAATTAATGATGTTGAGGACTTCAAAGACACTTTCGTTAAGGTAAAATACCTTAAACTCCCTAAACGTGGCTCAAATTATTAGTATCCTCCCTGAACTATGTTCGGTCTTAATTACACCCCTCAACTGCACTTTAGAATTTATGGAAGTAAGACTGGCATCTCTACCTAATCTGTGCCCCCTCCAATAAAACTCTATCCTCATCGACTTTTATGCACCTCACTTGGTCTAGATCCTAGGCCTTCCGCTCCCTCACCTTCTCCAACCTGTACATCTTCTTGTCCTCGCCTTTATACATTTCTTTGTATAAATGACTAAACGCCGCGGTCTTAGCCGCACTAACCGCGAACTTCGCCTCCTTCCTAGCCTTCTTATAGCCCTCTCTGTTAGCACTCTTCTATCTCTTGTCTCTACTAGCTTTAAATATGCCGCTTTCTTAATTTTCACTTTCCCTTGAACCTCTTCGTTCCACCACTAGTCACCTTTACGTCCACCAGAAAATCCTTCGAAACCCCTAATACCTCTCATGACCGCCTCTCTAATACATTTTACTGTCATAGACCACATACTAGTAAAGCAATACTTGAACAACGATAAATCAAATGACGATAAATCAAATGACGGAAGAGAAATTTACCAAAAAATACTAATATTTAACATGGTTTGTTCAATCGACCTACGTCCACGGCGGAGATGAGCAACCACTATATGAAAGAGAATTCTAAATAATTAAAGAATAACTTCACAAAGAGGCAAACATAAGTGGCACACTAACACTTGTTCGGAAAAGTTCTTTTCCTAAACATGACTCTCAAACCCCATATGACTATATTGTGGATGTTGATGAAAGAGAAGGAAGGATCTTCAATTTATAAAAGTCCAAGTCTTTTCCTCCTAGAAAAGGTATTAGCCAAATATGAGGTATTTATAATTTTCTTCTAGTAGAAGAAAAGCTCAACTATGATAAATATATTACCCTTTCTTCAAGAGATAAGAAAATCAAATATGACAAGAAAATTAGGACAATCATCTAACATATACAATATACACCTAATGGTATTTTTGACGAATTTGGGCAACATAAATACATCTATTACTTACACAAATATATAAACATCCATTATCCATAGATATATAAATGTGTATGTATATATTAATTTATAATTGACAAATATGTGTCTACGTATATGAATCCGTACAAATTTACGAGACATTTAAATTGGTATCGAAATCATTTTTTAAGTAGTACATCTCTAGCCAAGGTGCTGATAATTTATCTTCAGAGTGGGTGGCGTGTAGATATTCTTGAATATGTCAGCGTGGATCCTTGCCTGTCGGTGTGATTTTTGAATCCAGAAATTCCGACAACTTGGGCCTTGTGACTAGTGACTATAGTGTCATTAATCATTTACACCAAATAAATGGATTTGCTAGATTCTTTTGTTTCTGATATTGGACACAGTAGAGTGTGGCTGCACAATGCCTCTTCACACTGCCTTATTTGTCTTTTGTCAGCAAGCATTCATGTTGACAACCTCTTTGCATTGTTTTCCACAATCTACTTGGATTTTGCCATCTCATACTTCAGATAAGAACAAGAAAACAATCTCTGATCGATCAAAACTTATTTATTACTCTGTGAATTTTCTACCAAAATAGCTCCCTGTTATGCAATTGCAACAATGCATTAGATTGTATTCCTTCGAATTGTGTAGTATTAGTGTTACATAAATTATAAAATTTAATCTTGATGAGTTCGACGTTTAAAATTCTTAGTATTTAGTTTATTATACTTTAAAATATATGTCTATAGTTTGTTAAAAATAAATTTAGAGCTCATTTGAACATAAGAATTTCACCTTTTTAAAAAATAGTATTTGGTCATAATATTTTTAATTTTTATTTGAAAATAAATTTTATAATTTTTCGAAAATTTAAAAAGCTTCAAAAAAACTATTTTTTAAAATTCACTCAGATCACTGAAAAAACTTCAAAAACAACCAAAAGATTATATTTATGTCCAAACACAACTCTAATTTTCAAATACTATTTTTCAATTGAAAATCTTTTAACTTCTTTTTTTTTTTTGAATTTTCTCATGTCCAAACGCCCACTAAGTTGAGATGAATCCCTTTTCCGCCTCTACATATATATAGTATGCCTCTTGTAATGATATTGTTTTTGGTATTACTGCCGTAACACTTCCATTAGATGGGTTGCGCTGCACTACAGAACAAGTTGATCAAAATAGAATTGATTTTGTTCTCTCCTCCTGTAAGTGTTGTCAAAGTAAAAAGATTTATAGTGACCTAACTATCATACATTAATGAATCATCCAAATAATATAAAATCAATTCTTCTGATTCCATAACTTGACTACCAACATTGGAAAACTTTTTCCTCTACTTCTCTTTCTTACATGGGAGGATCAGTGTGTTGCGGAATAAGAAGAAGGTGTTTGACATGGAAAGCATTTTCATATATGTAGCAGCAGTATACACAAGAATTTTTTGGATAAAGAAGCGAATAACTGAATAAATCACAATAATAAGAACATATTAACCGTACTGTCATCCAGTATTATATATAATTATTTTTTTGATCAAATGTTTTTGTGGATCATTATAAATTTGTTTTAAATTTTATGACCCATCTCCTTTTTTACACACCATAGATCTATTTTTTATACATGAGAGATTTGATTATACTCTCGAAAAATCTATTTTTACTTACACTACTAGAAATCCGTAAAAAAACGACCATGAAAAGCAACCAAATTTGATCGCTTATTGGACAAAAAGTGACCAAACACACCTGATCGATATTAAGTTGGTCCCTTTACCTTAGGAACTAAATTTGATCGCTAATTAGCGACCAACTTTGGTCTCTCAGGTAAAAGGACTAAATTTTTCGGGTAAAGAAAATAACGACCAGCTTTGGTCGCAGCAATATTTTAATAATATAATTTTAACGACCAAAGTTGGTCTCTTTATTTAAATTAAGTTTTTTATTTATTATTAATCATAAAATAGCGACAAACCTTGGTCTATAAAAAATATTATATTTTAAAATCTGGAAAATAGCGACCAAAGTTGGTCGCTATACTATACATATTTTTAATTTTTTTAAAAATAATCGACCAAAGTGGATCGCTAACTTCATGAATTAATTTTTCTTTAGTAATAAGCGACCAACTTTGGTCACTATATTTCCACAAATTGTTAATTTTCTGGGAAATAGCGACCAAAGTTGGTCGCTTTTTGTGAAATCTGGGTTATATAGCGACCAACCTTGGTCACTATTTTCCATAAAATTATTTTTTTAATAGAAATGCGACCAAATAGCGACCAAAATTGGTCGTTTTTCTTGGTATATTGCTGGCAGGAACTGTCTGTTTTGGTAGTTACACCAGCTGTCATCTTACCGAAATTCCTAAATAGGCATTTTATGCCAACAACAACAACAAGCAACAACAACAACTAAAAAGCAACAATAATAATAACAACAACAACACAATAACAATATTATAACGAACAAAGTATAAAGTTCAATAGAACTCTATACTTTAAGCTAACGAAACTAATAAGTTAACTGTTATTACAAAACCATTTGAAAAACGATTGTATTTGTCTAGTATAAACTAATAAGTTCAAAAATTGTTCTGTACATTATTATCATCGCCGTCTGATGAACTTTCTTCACTATGATGGTATCCAGAATGGCTATTTATGAAGGATGGGAAGAACGATCACAGCGAGGACGGGAGGAACGAGCACGGGGAAGGCGAGCCTTTGGCGATGACTCACGAGACCAGAAAATCGAAAAACTGTCAGAAGCTAGAAGAGATTTGATTTGCTCTTGCATGTCCTTTGTAGTGAACTTGCATGCCAGAGTACTACATATCTCTAAGTCTTTCTCTCTCCTTGGCGGCCTCTACCTCGGATGTGATTTGCCACAGTCTCCCGCATAGAGGAGAGGCTCTCCCCATCAAGTTGCTCGGATGGGGAGGAAGTCCCGATTCCTTGCATTCCACACTTATAGCGATGGAATTTCTTATTAGGAAGCCCGTATACATTTCCCCACTTTGGACCGCTAGCAACCTGCGTCCACATTCTCTCAGCATCCTCGTCCGATAGTTGAATTGACGCGCTCGACTCATTAGGTGGCTGATTGCGTATGAACTGCTCTACTTCAGCTATGAAGCGACCCTATAGAAAAAATTACATCGAATTACTATTTCAAAATTTATATAAAAATAAACTAAAATTCTTAATGAAAAGTAAAGACTTACGTGTACACAAAAATTTAAAAAAATCACTTTCTTAATTTTAACATTGTAAAGGATCATAAAGACTCATTTTCTGTTGTTTGTGGTCATTATAGGCAAATTTATGATTTAGGATCAATGGGTATACATTTGATGTCTTCATTCTTCTGCACGAAATTTTCCAACGTGTATTACAGTCTTAGAGTGGTTTCTTATTTCATATGTGTTTTTGGTACTAATATTTCGATGAATTAAATTATTATATTTTGAGAGAATAATATTTCAACAACTCAAATACTTGAGGGGAATAAAATTACTGTTTTATTATTCATAACAGTAATACAAATTGGTTAATATTTTCCTTCTTTACTGTGGGCACATACCGACAGCCTGCTAATAAAGGATATAAGTTGACTGTCTCTCCGAAGCTGAAATAGGGAAAAACTGCTAACACCTTTGAATTGCAGCAACATATATTTCATTTTCAATTTTAAGTTGCTTTTCTATTCTGGTATTGACAAAAACTTATTACAAGAAAAATTTTGGAGTTCAACAGCAGAAAGCATATCTTTTTTTATATATATATATGTAAAACTGTTTCGGTAAATACAGGGTAAGGTCCTATACTCCTATAGATATATCAAATGCATTTTACAGTTGAATGCGAGAGGACTGGAAGACCCCATTGACAAGAGAATACAATAGCAGGGCATATCTCCTCCATGTTCATTCTTTTCACTATCTCCCCATAAATTCTTGCAATTTTTCTTGGCAAAATTACCACTGAAAATGCCTTCCAATTCAATTTTCTTGAATGTGATAGCCTCAATCCTTTGAATCTTCCATTGCACTTTCTGGAGTTTGTAACTTTTTCTTCAACACCACCACCAAGTCTTTCATATCTTCTAATTCCATTACTTTGAGACTTATGAGACACCCTCTGAAACCCCATCTTTAATTGCTTACTATATATTATCTTTAGGGAAGTATGTACTGAAATATATATATGCATGAAAATTATATATGAGGCTATGAAGAGTTTTATGTAGAGGAAAAGGAAAAATAGAAGATGTTAAAGGGGGGATGAATGTGGTGCCATATGACGAATCTTGCACTTAGTATTACTTCACAGAGTTATAAATATTCCTTCAACACATGGCTAGCTAGGATCATATAGAGGAGAAGGTGAACTATTGTACCGACTAGGTTTCATATTTAAAGAAGAGAGGATGCTCTCCAATCCCTTAAGACACATGGCTAGTACGATGATTTTTAGTTTCAAACAGACTTTATCTTGCAGAGCTTCTCTTTCTTTCTCAGAGTTTGTTTCTATAGTTAATATGTTTAGCAAATGATGAGTGGAAAATTATTGTCATGTGCATTGATTGATGTGCAATTAAAAATATGCCAATGATTTTCTTTTTTTCATGGAATTTGGCAGCTTCGATTCACAACAAGACAAAGATCTAGTCATTCTAATATGTTTAATAGAGATTAATTTAACAGAGTTAAAATAATATCTATCCATAGTGTAAAGAATCTTTACGCTACAAGGTCTTTTTAACTTGCAGCAGGGGACCTATCGTATTTTAAAGATTTTAAATCTGTACATATTATTTGGATGACATGATAGTATAATTCTTTTATACTATTGATGTGCATTCCCTCAATCCCAAAAAGAATAATGCTTTTCAGATTTAAAAGTCAAACGTATTAACTATGACTAGAATTCATAGAGTTTTCAATTTTTTAAAATAAAATTAATATATTTGAAAACAACATTAAAAATACTATAAATCAATTCAAAGGTACACTAAAAAATCATGATCAGAGAAGAACTCGTTTGACTCTCACCGAGAAATCTCATCTTTTTTGGGAGATGGAGGGAGTATAGCTTAGCAGGTAGAGTTAATTTTATCGATGGTCATTGAATTTTTATGTTTGTTATCCAAAATATTATTTTTTGTTTTGTTACGTAATAATCATTTAACTTTGTATTCATTACTTAAAAGTCACTACTCTTTTTCTTGTTACACAAAAATTATTTAATTTTGCTCTAATTATTATAAAAGTCACATTTGCTAGATTTTATAATAAATTTACTTGAAAAGCCTACTACGCCCTTGATATTATATAAATTTTCATGTTTATATAATACCTTCTATATTATATATTATATAATATACTTTTACCTAGGTATTGTATTTATAACTAAAATAACTAAATATTAATTTATTTATTATTTCTATAATATATTCATACATTTAAATTTTTCTTAATGTTAATTTTCGTGATATATTGATGGAATTATTAAATTTATAAGTAACTTTACTATGAACAAATCTCACATTAACGTTCTTAACCCCTGCTAATAAATATTTTCAATAAGAATTATAAAATTAAAGCTCACAGATTTATCAATTGTCACGACCCACGTTCTCCCTTCATGAACTGTCGTGACATCACCTAAATTGTACGACTAAGTAACCTTAATATTTGCGGAAAATAAAACGAAAAAATAAAAGCTATCAACAAACGAGTAAATTTAAATAAGGAAATGAGATGTCGCTCGACATATACAATAATCACTTACGACAGGTACATGAACTCTCGGAAAACTTGGAATGTCATGAGTCACAAGCTAAAGAAAGAAACAGTACTCCCATACTATAGGGTCTAATAAAAGAAGAAAATACAAAAAGTGTTTGACATGGGGAGGAGTAGATACGGACTCAGAGGTCTGCGGATGTGAAAGATATACCTTGAAGTCTTTACAGCTGGCTCCCCTCACTAGTAATGCGATTGATAAGCGGTACCTGGATCTGGACATTAAAAACATGTGCAGGGAATGGCATGGGTACACCACAACAGTACCTAGTAAGTACCAAACCTAACCTTGGTCGAGTAGTGATGAGATCAGGTCGGGTCCCTACTGAAATAAATATAATGAAATGAGACAATATGAAATATCGCATTAAAAATAAATACAAAAATCAAACAAGAATAATCAATGAAAGACAACAACTTAGAACACAGAGTTAATAACAGGGAATCTCCCGAGATACCATCTCATAGTCCTAAACATAAATATGCGGGGGATCTCCCGAAATACTATTTTGTAGTCCCAAAGTAAATATATAACTCAACAAAAAGAAATAACAGTTACAGTAAGGAAACCTACATATTAGACTAAGTGCACCTCAAGTAAATCAGGAAAGTTTCACTAAATATGCTGCACAGAGTTCAAATAGGCAGTTAAAACATATAGGCATACTATTCTAAACTAAATATGATAGTTACATATGCTAGTGTAGTTCAAATGAGGAGCAACATGTTATGAATTAGTGAGAAACGGAGTTTTACAACAAATAGCATGTGTGCGTACTCGTCATCTCAGGTACACGACGCTCACATATCAATATAGTACATAATTCTAAGGTGATTTACCCTACACAAGATTAGGCAAGCCAATAACGTCGGACCAAGCTTAATTCAATCTGTCAAAATGCTCTTTTCACAAATATCTGACTTCAAAGGGCCCAAATCTAGCCACAAACCAATTACATAACATAAATACAACTACACGAAACTAATCTAACTTTTGAAATCAAGGCTAAGACAAGAAATTGAAAAATCGCCCAAAAAACCTCCCCAGGCCCACGTCTCGAAATCAGGTAAAATTCAAAAATATGAACAACTATTCACTCACGAGTATATCATATATTTTTCAAATCTGATATCAAAATATCGACTAAAATCCCAAAATTCGATCTAATAACTCTTCTCAAAATTTTCTAATTTTTTTACCCCAAACCCAAAATTAAATAATAAAATTAATGATAGGTTAGTGGGATATAAGCAAAATCATCTAAGAATCATTACCCAATGGGTATCTCTAAAAATCCATAAAAATCTCATCTAAATCTGAGCTCCTAAACTCAAGTTTTGGTAAAACTGGCCAACCCTCATTTTTGTAATGTTTAAGTACTGCCTAGTGATTCCTTCCTCGAGAACGCAGAAAGCCTCTCGCGTTCACGAAGCACAACTTTTCTTGGCCCAGAAATTATTCATTGCAAATGCCATGACCCTATCGTGAATGTGAAGACTACTCAGCTCACCCCTTTATGATAGCGGGACCAACATAGCGAACGCGTAGGCATAAGGTCCTGGTGACCCACCTGGCCATTCCTTCTTGAGTTGGCTAACCTTCCTAATGCTTCACGAATGTGGGAACTCCTCCATGAACGCGAAACACAAAATCTCACGGGTCACGAAGTCCTCTTCGCAAATATGAGTCTCCTCTCCCAAACGTGATAAAATAATGGTCTACAACAGAACACCATAAAATCTGACAATTCCCAAAGTCCAAAAATGATTCGTTAAGCATCTAAAACACACTCGAGGCTCCTGGGACCTCAACCAAACATACCATCCAATCCCAAAATACCATCAAAACATAAATGAGCCCTCAAATCATATCAAACAATGCTAAAATAATGAATCCCTCTCCAATTAAAACTTAAAGAACTTGAAACTTCGAAATTCTAAAGTCGATATCGAAACCTATCAAACCACACCCGATTGGTCCCAAAATTTTGCACAAAAATTTCAATCAAAACTATGGACCTACTCCAACTTTTAGAATTGAAATCTGATCTCGATATCAAAGGTTCTACTACCGGTCCAAATAACCAAAAATTCGACTTCCGCTATTTCAAGCCTAAGTAAGCTACGGACCTCCAAAACACAATCTGAATACCATCCTAAGCCTAAAATCACCGAACGAAGCTAAAATAATTGACAAAACTCCATTCCGCTGTCATCTTTACACAGCTTCGACCATGATCTAAATTGACTTAAGCCTCCACTTATGGACTAAGTATCCTAAAACACTCCAAAAACCAAAATAAAACCTCCCGGCAAGTCACAATAGCAAAAATAGATATGGGGGAAGCAATTAATAAGGTATCGAGTCTCAAACTCTAAAAAGGATCGGCCGGGGCATTACATCCTCCCCCTCTTAAAATAATCGTTTGTCCTCGAACGAGCATAGAGACATACATGAAGTGGTGAAAAGATGAGGATAATGGCTACGTATATCCTGCTCAGTCTCCTAAGTCGCCTTCTCAACCGGCTGACGCGTCACTAGAACCTTTACTAATGCAATGTTCTTTGACCTCAACTTTCAAACATGTCTATCCAAAATAGCCACTGGCTCCTCAACGTCAGATAGATCCTTGCCCAACTGGACAGAGCTAAAATCCAACAAATGAGATGGATCGCCGTGATAAAATCGGAGCATAGAAACATGAATACCATATGAACTCCTACTAGGCTCGGAGGTAAGGCAAGCTCATGAGCAATGTCACCCCTCCTTTTTAATACTACACCCCGGAGAAGGGCGCACAAAAAGAGTTTTTCCAATTAAAGGACAATCGAAACATGATTTATTTATTTAAAAGAGTATAGAGTCACCACTTGAGATAATTTAAGGTTAAGCTCTTCTTTCATTTGGCATGATCTCGTCATTACATTCATATCCCGCAATTTACGTATATTTTGCTAGTCTCGCATAATACATATATCTTTTTAGTGTTGTAATTTATAATATTATCCTTATCGGGACTTCATATTCAGTTGAGTATTTTCTTATTTCAATCAAAAGAGAAAAAAAGTATGTATATACAGTATTAAAAGTATTTTCATTACCATCGAGCTATAATCGATTGTCAGACCCCTATTGGGAGACCTTCGATCAGATGGTAAGTTATATGATGATCCTATTGTGGCCAAGAGCATATGAGCGAGCCTAGTGTGATGAGATACAGATCCTAGCATGGTCGAGCGCTTATGAGTGAGCCTACTATGGCAGAGCAGATATATATATGTATATCGAGTCTTATAGGGCCGGACAACTATTTTACTCACTATATTGAGAGAATTGAATCAGTATCAGTAGATGAGCATATCTTCAGATTTTCTTTGACTCCCAGTTGTTCTCAGTTATTATATTATCAGTTCAGTTTTAGCTTCAACATATTTCCTTACATACTCGGTACATTATTTCATACCGACGTCCCTTTCAGGGGGCGATGTATTTCATGCATACAGGTTCAGACAGATAAATGGGTAGGCCTCCTCAGTAGGTGTTGCCCGAGATCAGCTTTACCTTTAAGCTCCCCTTCTTTTATAGTTACCGTGTCTAGAAGTGTGGTGTGTATCTTGTGTATATACATAGATAGGTTATGGGTAGGTCGGGACCCTATTCCAGTCATAGTACATCTATCAGTAGAGTTTTTAAGATATGTCCTGTCAGTTAGTATAGTATGTTGGGCTTGTAAACACTGTACGTATATTTTGTAGGCTTATCAGTTGTAGTAAATATGACGGCCTTGCCAACCCAGATTATGTTGACGGTTAGTCAATGTTAGTCTCTATTTAGCTTTATATTTTGCATCGCACATTATCTTGCAATGTGGCCAGAGGACAAAAATATGATATTACATGTTCAAAGACTCTGAATCACAAGTAATACACAAGGATAGTTGAGGCAATCTCACCCATAGGCTTAGGGCGTGACAACTGCACTGTTTCCCGCAGTCACTTGTCCTTTGACCAACTAAAGTGCATACGTCATTCAAGTAACGTCATCAAGGTATATTAACAAGATGATTACATCAAGACAGCACTTGATCATTTTTCCATTCACTTCAAGCATTCAAGACTTCTAAAAATAGCGAACTCAATCGTCAAGAGCTTGAAGAACAAGTTAAACACTACTATGGACCAGTTCCTAAAATCGTGTATTTTTCTATCCTTAGTTGAGTTGTAACTTTGTTATTGTTCTTACTAAAATTTCTAAATTCCTTAGTTAGAAGAGGTACTTACGAACCTATTTGTAGAACCATAAACTTTCTGAGTTTGTGTTGTGACTATGGTTAGTCATAAGTTAAAACATTCGTAAAGTGAGTGACAAAATGACTTGTGATAAATGTTAGCATAGGGATTACAATCACAAAAGGAAAAGGAAATAAAAGAGGAAATAAGAAAAGGAAAATCACAAAAATCATGGTAGCATAGAGATTCCAATCTCTAACTGCACCCTCCCAAACCTAGAACCACATTCCCTAGTTGTCCCCAGCATAACCTATGGACCTCCCCAGAATAAGCTGAGGATCTTTTCTTTCTCCTCGGCATAACCCGAGACTCATTTTCCTTTTATCCCTAGCATAACCTGAGGATCTTTTTCTCCACAGCATAACCTGAGGATCTTTTCTTTTCCTCCCCGGCATAACCCAAGGGTCATATTCCCTTTATCCCCAACTTAACTTGAGGATCTTTTCCTTTCTTCCTCGGCATAACCCGAGAATCATTTTTCTTTTATCCACAGTATAACCTGAGGATCCTTTTCTCCCCTGCATAACCTGAGGATCTTTTCTTTTCCTCACCGGCATAACCCGAGGGTCATTTTTTTCTATTCCCAGCAGACCCCCTTTTTCTTCTTATATGGAATAACCCGTGGATCCCCCTGGCATAACCTAAGAGCCTTTTTCCTTCTTATCCCAGCATAACCCGTGGATCCCCCTAGCATAACCCTGGGGCCTTTTTCTTCCATTCCCGGCATAACCCGTGGATCCCTCGGGCATAATCTAGGGGCTTTTCTTCCTTCCCGGCATAACCCGCGGATCCCCCTGGCATACCCTAGGAGCCTTTTTTACTTTCTATCCCGGCATAACCCATGGATCCCCCTCGCATAACCCAGGAGCCCTTTTTTTTCCTATCCCAGCATAACCCGTGGATAGCCCTAGCATAACCCAGGAGCCTTTTTCTTCCTATCCCGGCATAACCCGTGGATCCCCCAGGCATAACCCAGGAGCCTTTTTCTTCCTATACTGGCATAATCCGTGGATCCCCCTGGCATAACCTAAGAGCCTTTTCCTTGTTATCCCGGCATAACCCCTGGATGGCATAACCCATGAGCCTTTTTCTTCCTATCCAGACATAACCCACGAAATGCCCCTGGCATAACGTATGAGCCTTTTTACTTCCTATCCCGACTTAACATGTAGATCCCCCCCCCCCCCCGGCATAACCCATGAGCCTTTTTCTTCCTATTCCGGCATAACCCGTGGATCCCCCTGGCATAACCCGTGGATCCCCCTGGCATAACCCAGGATCCATTTTCTTCATATCCCGGCATAACCTGTAGATTCCCCTGCATAAGCCAGAAGCCTTTTTCTTCCTATCATAGCATAACCCATGGATCCCCCTAGAATAACCAAGAGCCTTTTTCTTCTATCCCGGCATAACCCGTGGATCCCCCTGGCATAACCCAGGAGTGTGTTTCCTTCCTATCCCAGCATAACCCGTAGATCCGCCTGGCATAACCCAGGAGCCTTTTTTCGTATCCCGGCAAAACCCGTGTATCCCCCTGACATAACCCAGGAGTTCTTTTTCTTCTTATCCTAGATAACCCGTGGATAGCCCTAGCATAACCCAGGAGCCTTTTTCTTCCTATCCCGGCATAACCCGTGGATCCCCCTGGCATAATCTAGGAGCATGTTTCTTCCTATCCGGGTATAACCCGTGGATCCCCCTGGCATAACCCAGGAGCCCTTTTCCTTCCTATCCCGCATAACCTGTGGATCACCCTGGCATAACCTAGGAGCCTTTTTCTTCCTATCCCGGAATAGCCCGTGGATCCCCCTGGCATAACCCATGAGCCTTTTCCTTCCTATCCTGGCATTACCCATTGATCCCCCTGGCATAACACAGGGGCCCTTTTCTTCCTATCCCGGCATAACCCGTGGATTCCCCGGGCATAACCCAGGAGCCTTTTTCCTTCCTATCCCGGCATAACCCGTCGAACCCCCTAGAATAACCCAGGAGCCCTTTTTTTCTTATCCCGGCATAACCCGTGGATCCCCTTGGCATAACCCGTGGACTCCTCCTTTATCCCTAGCCGGAACCATTTTCTTTTAATCCTGTTATGATCCGTGGACCTCCTCGGCAGAACTTGAGGACCTTTTGCTTTTTCGGCATAACCGGGTTATTTTCCAGCATAACCTGGTGATCCTCCCAATATAAGGCTTCATTCCAAAGGATACACAATCATGATCTTTATTGCTTTCACTAAAAGTAGCTTGGAGTTGTGATACAAATAACTCACAATATTTTTCTAGTGAAAACTGGGGCAGAAGTTTGTTTGTTTGTTTTGGTGTCCGAACAGGTTTTCCCTCTAGGCACAGGATTTGAGAAGATCAAAAGAGTGAGTCTCAATCCAGAATAAAAGAAGAAAAGAACAAAAAAGAAGTGAAACTAGAGTGCTTGCAAAAAGGGGCACGGACTGCTCAGATTTGATCAGAGTTACAAGCTGCGCATGTCCCACTTTGACCCAATGCTGACGAAAAAACCAACACCTATAGCTTGCGAGCATCAAGATTCAGATCGGGGTCCGCAGCAAAATCACCTAAGACTCAAGATAAATATTCAAGAAATTTATAAATAGGAATCTTGTAACTCGTAGTTGATAGGCATAGCTAGCTTAACTTTTGATTTTTCTTTTCGTGTAATAAAGTGGTCAGCAAGCAGTAGCAGCAGCAACAGCAGTGAAAGCACAGCTCCTGGTAGTCCTAGCTACCGAAACTTCCAAAACTATACTTACTTGATTCCTTTACAGCCAAGGATATATAGGCAACCTCTGAAGCAGGGTTCGGTCAGACATTTTCCAAATATGCTTCTTATGAAGTGTCAAGTGGGCAAAAATCCCTCATAATTGCTCATTTATCGTTGCACAAAAACTCTTCGTGTTTCCGAGCACAGAGGGGTAGTTATGAGCATGTGAATTTTGCCCCGCCCGAATTACTCCTACAAAATTCTTAGATTTAGGATTTTCCTTTTAATTATTTGATTTTTTAGGAATAATTGCATATTTTTCGTGCTTGTTTGCATTTTGATTTAGACAATTCTTAAAAAAATACAAAAATATTGCATGTGCATTTTGGACCCAATTTAAATATTTTTAGGTTTACTAGTTAATTAACAGTAGAAAAAATGAGGAAAATAACAAAAATAGTTCTTCTGCATTTATTACTTTTATTTTTCGAATTTATCACAGCTTTCTTTTAAAATTAGGATTTACTTAATTTATGGAAAAATAATTAGTTTAATTTAATTTGTATTCAACCAAAATTCTAAAAGAAATATCTAAAAATGAGAAAATGAAAAGAAATTAAAAGAATTGGGTTTGTCTTATTAAAGGACCTCACATTTGGGCTAATTCCAGCCCAGAAATTACCTATATCCGTTCAAGTTTACCCATGCCCAACCCAAAAACCCAGTCCAGCCCCCTATAATCTAAACGACATCGTTCCATGTAAATCAAATCCTGGTCGTTGATGTTTCCCAGATCCAACAGCCAGGAAGCTTAAGTCAATAAATATATAACTATCCAAACAACCCTTACCCCTCCCCTCTTCTCACCGTCTCTCTCACCCCCAAACAACCAAACCCTAACGACGATGTTCTTCTGTCTTTTTATCCATTAAATTTTTATATGAGGTTAGATGTTGTTGGGTCAACTCTCCTAGAAAATCATAGTGGAGAATAAAATTTAAATTCCTTCAAATAAAATGTATATCCAAAGACAACTTCAATTTTCAAAATTATTTTTTAATACAATTTTAAATATATATTTTTTACGTTTCAATTAAATCTATGTTCAAACGCTAGTTTAATGCAATATTTTGGTCAATAGTGACATTATTATCATTTTGTAAGAATATAATTGTTACAGGAATCATTAGTTTAGTTATCAAATTCATTTATATGATCAAAATACTTAGAGTGCATATTGTTTATCCGTAAAATGGTACAATTAAATTTGTAATGTGATTAATAAATAAGTAACTTAATTTGACAGAGAAATATGATAAATAAGAACAGAAATGAAATTATAAAATAAAATTAAAGTAAATACGAGTCTAGCTATGAATTTATCTTCTCCGGTACTAGAAACAAGAACAATAATAAGAATAAAGTAAAAGAACAGTCTTATAAAATGAGAGCTGATTTTAGCGTTTGCATACGTAATGTTTTCGTGTCCTATAATTGATACTAATTCTCATATTTATAGCTTTATTTTAGGAGACAAGATCCCCAAATCAAGCTCGTCTTGAGAATAAAACTGCCATTGATGACTACAAACGGTTGATCATAAGTACAAAGATACCTTGTGACGGCACTCATTCAATGCAGTATATTCCAACCGATGTCTTACATTTAAATATTTATCTCCGGATTCGATGCCTTCGGGATTCGCTCAGCACCTGTCACATTCTTGTATCCAGTGCCAGCTATTTGTTGACACACATCTTACATGTCTTTAGTTCCACGTGTCATTTTGTTACTCATCCAACTATTGCTAACTAATTTTACTCCATACAGATAGTCTTCCTTCTTCCGATGGCACCACTTCGTGTTACCAAGAAGTAGATAAGATCCCTTTTCTTAGAAGAAAATTTCCTGAACGAATTATGACACTTGAAAGGCTACTCGTATCTAATGACCCGAACACATGTTATTCCATGAGTCGGAAAATATTTTTGTCAGTTTTAATAATGAACATGATTTTTGCCATCTATAATCTTCTTCACTACTCATCATTTTTTCCTTCACTTTTACAGAGCCTTCTTTTTCATTGAATCTCCTTAGAATCCAACTATGAAATTCCTCTTTCTAAGTACAATTTCACTACTCAAATTGCTTATCATCATCATGTCTTCTAATACCGTTGCCCTCGAGAATTTTGTCCTTCTCTTCTATGGAGGCCCTAAGAGAAACAAAATGAAGGATGTTGATGTGGAATCTGAACCCCTTATCGTTAATATTATTATTCCTCTCCAACTCGACTCTCAATTGGACCTCCAAGTTAAAAAAGAACTTATTAATCCCAAAAGTAACTGACACTGGCCTCTTCGCAGGTGCCTATCTCCCATACGTCTTGTTAGCATTTCCATCATGAAGAAATATTATGATTGGGAAAATATCAAAATCTTCGCCCTCCCAATGAAGTAGAATGGTTCACCTTTTCTGAACAAGGGTTTATGTATGTTTATACCTACCCCCTCCTTCACTTTTGGAGTGGATAAAGAAATTGTCCCTAAAATTTTATAATTTTGCCGTCCAAATCTACTTGGCTCAAGTAGGTCCAAAAATATGGTGTATAGTGGCTTGCCTCTGAAAAATGTGCTTCAAAACTGGTAAAACCATAACTTTCACACAATTGATCAATCTCTACTCCCTAAAGATCCTCCGCGGGTTGAAGCTCCGCAAAGGTGGTCACTTGCCCTCCTTACTAGCATTGATGACGATAACAACCGTGGATTAATAGAATGGGTTGTTGTCATTGCTACCAGGGAGATCTTCCCGTCAACAACACCTGCCATTCCTGAATCTTGGAACCTTTTTCGTAAGTCTTCAGATATCTTTTTCTTTCTATGTCCTGAAAATTTCCTCCTTTGTTAACTTTATATTTTACTCCTTTCAGCTACTTATTAGGAACCATCACATATTAAGAACCTAGTCTGATGAGCATGAATATTTTAGATATTTCTATATCGGAGTCTCCAAGATGGAAAAAATGATCCTAGATTTGGGTGGAAAGCGAAAAATATTGGTAAGTGAAGGTTCTTCATTCCTTCATTCATCCATTAGCATGACTCAAAATCAACTTGTTAACTCTTTTTTCCACAGACAGGACTTCAGAAAGGAACTTTCATTTGCCTCCCCCTTGATGTTCTTGATGACCTAGAGGAAGCCCAACGAGCATTGCAAAATATTCTTGATCAAAAGAGATCTCTTGAAGCCATTCTCGCTTCCACTAAATGTTCCTCCTCCCCGATTCCCCAACCCAAACACAAGAAACCAAAGAGAAAGTATACCTGCTCAGTTGGGACTCGGGAGAAGACTCTAAAAGAAATACCAGCTAACCTACCACCAGTGGTCCTTGATGAAGGAACTAATGATAAACTAGCTCCTCTTCACATAAGAAAACGACCTTCATCAACTCAACCTGATGCTCAGCAGGGTGTGCTCCAAACTCCATAATAGGAAGAAGTTTAAGGACTCTTCAGAAAAATGGGATTGGCTGAAAATGCTTCAACTCGTTTTTGAATCCCTATTGTTGCTTCCGATCAAAGGAGTTCTTACTCTGACGTTCTTCCACCATCAACTTTTGAGCCAACTACAAGCACATCTCCTTCTACGCCAGTTGTTACATTTCTACGACCCTAACTAAATAAATAATAAATTTTCTTTTCCCACGGTGATACGATCATGAGAATATATGGAACACTTTCCATGTACCCACTAAAACCCTTAGTGGCAAATGAAGTGTCATCCCTGTGGTCTCAAATGAGTGTCGGGTACATTACAAGCCGGTGGAGCTAGTTATCAAAACTTGTTGGCCACGGAAAAAGATTGGAGAAAGATGGACTCTCTTTCTGCTGAGTGTCTACTGAACAATAGCATGCATTGTTCATTGTGTGTATCAATCTAACTTTCTTATATCCCTTTTTCATTTATTGTAATTTGCATTAATAACCTTATCTTTAACCTTATCCGTCAAAACTTCTTGCATTCAAGGACATGCAAAGTTTGATTTTAGAGAAATAAGAAATTACTTTGGAATGTAATCAACTTTTAGCTGAACAAAATCAATTTGTCGAGCGCCTCCAGAGCAGGAAACTAATATTGATCAAATGGATAATCTCTAAGCTCGAATAGAGCAATCTGAGTAATACATAATGGCCCATAGCTAAGAAGCTGCTCAATTACATAAAGATCTTAAGGAGGCGAATGCCAAATGGGTTGAGTTTCATGATGTCCTAACTGCAGCGCCCAAGCGTGACTATGCTTTTATGGAGCAAATTAATAACTTGGAAGCACAAATACACTAAAAATCAAAGAGTCTAATGTCGTTTAGGGAAAGCGAGCCAAATGGAAGAGAGACTACAAAAGGTTATGGAGCAGAACCAAATTTATGTGACAACCAATGTTAAGCTTGATTCTAAGATCAACATTGTAAAGGCTAAAAATGATAAGCACCAATCAAAAATTGGGAAACTTTGAGCTAACTCCAAGACAAGGAAGACTATCATTCTAGATAAAACCTACGGCATTTATCATACGAGGAGGAAAATCTTGGAGGTAGCTAAAGAAGACATTGCAAATATCGATGACAACATTTCCAAAGCTCGTGAATTGGAGACAACTGCTCTCGAGAACCTCCATGCTCGGCCCACTGCCTTTGACAGAACTTTAGAGGAAGCCGAAGAGAAGAACACAAGGATAAAGGACCTGGAACCGGAAACTGGACAGCCTAACTGATGTATATTTTTATTTCCTTTTGTAACTATGCCAAAACTTTTGTATTGATTTTGGCATTTTAACTAATGAAAAAAAAGTCGTAAGTGTTGTGCAAAAAATACTCTTTTTCATTTAACTTCCAAAGCTTCGGGAATTCTTTTCACGTCCGATCGCTTTCACACTTCCGGAATCTACCATTTTACTATGAGAATTTCATAAGAGAGGGCTCTTATGTTTATGGTGCTCTTGAAGAGGATGTCTCCTATTCATTCAAGTACAAGCATTGAAGTTTTAACTACCTTATCAAAGGAAAAAATAAATTAACTTACTATTTGGACAAGAAATAAGATAAAAACAAAATGATTTTGATTTATCCTTCTATCTTTAAAATTACATTTACATAAATATTCATTTACTTAAGTAAATAAAGCTGCAAAAACACGTGTCTAACTTGTATCACTATTTCTACGGGGCTGATCATGCAACCTCTGATCCTGATAAGACAATGGATCTTGGTTCTAACAGTCTCCGATTTACGTGACATTATTTGTGCCTTAATATGTGTTAGTTCCCCCCCCCCCCCCCCCCCAATGTTCGGATGGTAAGTATGAGAATTCAAATACTGGAAGTCTTACTTTTGCCAATGACCCTTTCTTTGTAGTATGCTTTACATTGCTACCTCATTAGAAACCTTGCCACAAAACCCAAATTGGACAGAAGTTGGATGAAGGGAAAAAGAGTTCATCACATACTTTAGGTATCCGCAAGGATCTTCAGCAGTAATACCTTTTGGGGTGAGTTACATTTAATTGCTTGGCAAGTTAACTCCATTTTGATTTTCCAACGACATGAACCTTTACCGGTTATAGCTGAAATTTGGTAAGTCCTTCTCATGTAGGTCATACCTTCCTAGTGTTAACCTCCAGAGTACTTTAATTTACATTTCTCAAAACCAAATCTCCGACTTTGAAATATCAAAAAATTGCTCTGCGGTTGTAATATTTTTTCATTCTTTGCTTTTGTGCTGCAATCCTCACATATGCCAGATTTCGATGCTCTTCCAGCAAATCTAGTTTATCCAACAATGCTTCATAATGTCTCCTTGTTTGCTGGGGAATACCTTAGGGTTGGTTCCTCAACCTCTACTAGAATCAAAGATTTTGTACCATATACAAGTAAAAAGGGTGTTCCACCCATTCTTGATTTAGCTGTTGTTCAATATGCCCACAACACACCCTAAGGCTCATTTAGCCATTTGCTTTTAGAATCTTCTAACATCTTTTTAAGGTTTTGAATTGTTATATTATTTTTTGATTGCGCTTGTCCGTTATCACTTGGGTGGTATGATGAAGATGTGATCTGTTTGACCTTCAATCTTTCCAAAAATATTGTGACTTTGGAACCTATAAATTGTGGTTTATTGTCACAAGTGATTTCTTGTGGTATTCCAAACCACCAAACGATGTGATTCCATAAGTAAATCACTCCCCGTTCTCTGATCTATTGGCAAGCACCTGCTTTAACCCATTTTGTGAAATAGTCAGTTAAAATCAAAAGTAATTTACCTTAATGGATCTTTTGTGGTAAGGAACTGACTATGTCCATCCCTCATTTTAGGAATGGCCATGATCACACCACCAAATGCAAAAGTTCTGTAGGCTGATGTAATAACTACGCATCAAGCCGACATTTATCATATTATTTAACAAATGCCTTCGCGACCTGCTCTATTCAGGGCCAGTAATAACACGTCCTTATCATTTTGAGAACCTACGAGTGTACATCGAAATAGTTTCCCCACACTCCTTTGTGAACTTTCCTCATCACATAGTAAGCCTTTGATGCCCCTAAGCACCGAGAAAATGGTCCTTAGAAAGATCCCCTATATAAATGACTATCAATAAAGCAGTAACAAGCTGCATTAGTCGTACAGCCCGGGATGTTTTTGGGTCTTCAGGTAATTTTTCATGTCTTAAATATTTTATAAACTCAATTATCCAATCCCAAATTAGGCTGGTTGAGTTAACATCACAATAGTCGTCCATATCCAAAATTGAATGCAACAATTGAACTACCACAACAGAATCTGATCCTTTCCGTTTTGTGGACAACCCCAAATTGGCCAATGCATCTGCCTCCATGTTTTCCTCCCTCAGAATATGGATAATTGACCATTCCATGAACCAAGAAAGTAATTATTGAATCTCATTCAAGTGTGTGTTCCTCCTTGGTTTCGAAAAATTTCATATGTTTGGTTCACTAGCAACTAGGAGTCATACCTTAGTTTGATAATCTCGGAGTCTAATCCCCAAGCTAGTTTATGTCCTACAACCAAAGCCTCGTACTCAGTTTTATTGTTGTCACACTCCTTTTTTTACCAAAACTTTACTTAACCCTCTTAAAATTAATAAAAGGATTCTGTAAAGCTCAAAAGGATTTTTAATTAAAAGTGATAAAGAACTGTGTTCAAAAAGATTAACTCAAAGTCGTCACCTGACATTGATTTCGGCGTGCCAGGTCACCGTTTTTTAAAAATAATTTTTCCTCTAGAACACTTTGGACTCTAAACAAAGTCTACACCAGAAATTCGGGTAAGGGAGTTCATTTGACTAGGGGAGAAGGTGTTAGGCACTCCCCAAGTCCTGTGAAAATCGCGGTTGCGCTCTCGATCAAATTGGCTTTTAAGATATTCAAATTGAGATAAAAAAACAAACACAAAAAAGAAAACAAACACACAAGAGGTTCGAGGTTGTTCCCACCTAATAAAGAAAAAGATAAATAAAAATAAAAATATTACGAGTCCTACTTTCTCCAAATACAAATACTTCGAGGCATACCCCGGATAAAATATATACAAATTCTTCGGAGCATTTCCCAGTTAAATTTAACTAACGGAACGACATTTCGCCTTAAAATTAACAAATATCCCAGGGCTTTCCTACCCGAGCGATGACGGACCTAAGCATACTACTGTCCATTCAAAAGAATATAATAATAACAATTGAATCATACGAAGCCCAAATACCATGAAGTTTAATCGCCAACAAATAATAACAATTGAAATCCTTCCATTACCCTAAACCCCACGGCCACTTAACTGTTAATTGCTCATCTACTTTTATCGCTTAATGAGAAAATCAATTTGCTATCAAATAGATTAAGAAAAGAAGCCAAAGCATCAACTAATATCTAAATCAAGACAAGTAAGCAAAGAGTTTCATGAATCAATTTTAATACCAAATAAAGCAAATAAAAGACTTCATCTTAAATAGGTATGAGCAGACCTTATAGCAGCAAAATAGATCTCCTTTTACCCTTGATACTTTGAAAAATATACAAGGATTTCCGGTCAGAATTTGAACAAATCCCAACACAAACAGATGCAACGAAGCTTGAACAGCTAACCGGATCAGAAATCGCGACGGCGACGGAAATCTTCAACTGGACTCAACCTCAAACAAGCTTGATCAACATAATCCATTTAGAGGTAGCATTGTTAGATCTTTTAGCAGAAACAGATGCAACTGAGCAGCGGAGGAGCAGGAAGCACGAAATAGAACAGAGCTTTCACATTTCCGGTGAGCTGGGTTGGTGTGGAAGCTGTTGGACAATGGTGCGATGGTGGCGGCGTGGCTGGTTTAACGTTGGAGAGGGGGGTCTGTTGTTTTCGAGTCTTCTTTATGTTGTTCCAAGGTCTGAAGGTAGAGATGGTAACTAGTTGAGGGTGATGGGAACGGATGAATGGAGGAGGAGCAGTGGCTGGTTCCGGCGACGGCGCTGCCTGGCTGGTTCCGGTGACGGGATATGTTCCTATGGATTCAAAGTCCCATCATACTTCAAAATATTCGGCATCTTAAATCTTTTTGGAATCAAATTTGGGGCCGCACTTGGCTTGAATGGTAACTGCTTATACTTCTTGGAATCTGGTCCCTCTAACACTATTGACGCTCCCGGGATCTGATCCATCCAAGCATGGAATTCTTTAGCATTTTGGTCCATAGTCTCATTCATTTCCCTTATGAACCTCATGAATTCGATTTTGAAAGGGCCGTTTGCGTTGTTGTCTTTCCCATATCCACTATCAGTACCTCCTACCTCGTTAAAATTTAATTCTTCCCTTAGAACATCGTTACCGATTCTTTGAAATAATTGATTTGCAGGGACACTAGGACATACCGGAGCTTCTCCATTATAATTATTGGAAGCAATGGATAGTTCATGCTTCAGTTTTATAATCATTGGTCTTGTCTTGAGAGGTAATCCATAATTTCCCTTTGTTGCCCTCTTGTCACGATCTCGGTTTGCCCTCCGTGAACCATTGTAATGGCACCTAGTCTCTACGACTAGGTAAACTTAACAATGCGGAAACATAACAAAAACTTGCGGAAGAAATAATTAAAAGCTAAAATAATGAAATAAAGCAGTGTTTAAAAGTCTTGCTTAGCATACACAATAACAATTCTTGAAAACTAAACACATTTCCCAAAACCCCAAATCTCATGATCACAAGCCTTTGAATGTCTACAACTGTCTAACTCCAGAATGTCTAACAAAGAATGAAAGTACAGAAGGGTTAATATTAAAGAAGAGTAGAAACGGACTCTCCCGTCTGCTAACGTGGCATATATTCTGCGGAGTCTCTAGAGTGCCTCGCATCACGAGTGATAAGTCTGAGTAGAGGTAGCTAGATATGCACATGAAAACATGCACAGAAAGGGCCTAACTACACCACAGCGGTACTCAGTAAGTGCCAAGTCTAACCTCAGTCGGGTAGTAACGAAGAAGGCCAAGGCCCTACTAAGATTAAATAAATTATAATGTATAACAGTATAAGGTAAAACAGTACAGTCGAAAGATAATGCTGAGAGCTAAATATTATAGTAAGGATAACAACAATAACTTAAACAGATATAAAGCAATCATAAGAAATACCACTTTTCGCAAAGATAAATATTCGCGGATCTCTTAGTATCCCGAGGATCTCTTGGTATCCTCAATATGTACTAGGAATCTCTTGGTATCCCGAGGATTAATTGGTATATATGCTAGGGATCTCTTGGTATCCCGAGGATCTCTTGGTATACTCAATATATAAGTCAGGGATATCATGGTATCTCGCATTTCAGCTCAAATCATAAATACGTACAAGGGATCTCCCGGGCTATCGTCCCGTAGTCCTAAAGTAAAACACACACCAATAGCACAAGGAATACTCAATTAAACTCCATACCAAAGTACCAAAGGCGCAATTCTAACCTAGCATGCTTCACATAATACAAATAAGGTAGTTAAAGCAAATAAAACAATTAAGTTAATTAGACATGTTTCTCTAAGCTAACAGCAAGCATCGATTCCATGTAGTATAAGCAGGCAAGGAAAAACACAATTTAAGCTATTTTTATAAAAATAGGATTTTCAATAACTAGCACAAGTACGGACTCAACACCTGCATTTCAATTATCAAAATACCAATCCTATGGGGAATGTTTCCCACACCAGGTTTGATAAGCCACTTACCTCGAACCACCTCAAAATCAATCCAAAATTACGCTCTTGCCATGAGTACTCGACTCTAAATGACCCAAATCTATTCAATTCAATTTCATAATATAAATAAAACTTCAAGTAATTGATTCTATTATTAAATTCTAAGCTAAAATGCAAAATTAGGAAAAATAACCAAAACGCCCCTCGGGCCCACATCTCCAAATCGGGTAAAATTTATATTTTTAGAATCCTCATACTCTCATGAGTTCATGCATTAAAAATTTTCCAAATCCAAAGTCAAATACCCAAACATATTCGAATTCTAGGTCTAAGAACTTTCTTCAAAAAATTTCCCCAATTTCCATCTCTGATCTGAAATTAAATGATAAATTTAAATAGATTCGTTGAAAACAATAAAAGACGAGTAAGAATTACTTACCCAAAGCACCAAGGTGAAAATCCATGTCAAAATCGGCAATCCCGAGCACCCAAATTCATTTTTTTAACATTTTGAAACTAAACCTTCGAAACTCTAATTTTCTGCCCAGTATTTCTGCTTATACGGTCCTGCTTCTGCGGAAAAACGACCGCACCTGTGAAACTCACTAAATTCCCAAAATCTGCACCTACAACTTACTGATCACATCAGTGGTCTTGCCTTGTTCCCTCTTGGCCGCTTCTGCAGTTAAATGTCGCATATATGGAAGTCGCATTTGCGGCCTCCCAACCAGAGATGCGGTTATGATAGCAACCCAAAGAACTTCAGCTGCCAATTCCAAGTTTCCAACTTTCCGTTAACCATCCTAAATGATCCGGAGGCTCCCATGACATCAACGAAAAGCACAAACAAGTTATATACCACTATCCAAACTTATACAAATCTTCCAAACACCTCAAACAACATCGAATCAACCAATTATCATTGGATTCAAGCCTACGAACTTCAAAAACTCACAAAATACGCTTTCGGTATAAAGTCTGTCAAACCTCGTTCGAATGATCGGAAATTTTGCACACATATCACATTCAACACTACGGAGCTACTCCAACTTTTGAAATTCCCTTTCGACCCTCGGAGAAAAATCTCACTATTGAGCCGAAAACTTAAAAATTTCAACTTTCGGCATTTCAAGCCTAAATTAGCTACGGCCTCCAAAATACAATCCGAACACGCTCCTAAATCCAAAATCATACAACGGAGCTAACGGAACTATCGGAATTCCGTTCTGTGGCCGTCTTCAAACAACTTCTACTATGGTTAAATTTCTAAAACTTAAGCTCTCATTAATGGACTAAGTGTCCCAAAACTCTAAATAATTCCTGCAGACAACTCACAATTGCATAAAAACATGGGGAAAGCAGTTTATAGGGGATCCGAGTGTTATTTCCTAAGACGACTGGTCGGGTCGTCACATCTTCCTATATTTAAACATTCGTTTATCCTCGAACGAGCATAAAGACACACCTGAAGTAATGTAAAGATGAGGGTGACGGCTGCGCATGTCCTGCTCAGTCTCCCGAGTCGCCTCCTCGACTTGTTGACCCCGCCAGTGAACCTTTACCGGTGCAATGTTCTTTGATTTCAGCTTCCTAACATACTTGTCCAATATTGCCACTGGATCCTCAAAATAGGATAGATCCGTTTCCAATTGGACTGAACTGAAATCCAACACGTGCGATAGATCACTGTGATACCTCCAGAGCATCAAAACATGAAATGTTGGATGAACTCCTACCAAGCTGAGAGGTAGGGAAAGCTCATAAGCAACCTTCCCAAGATGCCACAATATCTCAAAAGGGCCAATAAACCTTGGACTCAACTTCCCTCTCTTCCCAAATCTCATACGCCCTTCATAGGCGATACCTAAAACAGAACTCGCTCTCCAACCATATAAAAAACATCACGAACCTTCCGGTTTGCGTAGCAGTTCTGTCTAGACTGGGTTGTACGAAGTCTATCCTGAATCACCTTAACCTTCTCTAAAGCATCCTAAACCAATCCTGTGCCCAATAATCTAGCCTCACCCGACTCAAACCAACCCACTGGGGATCTACACTGCCTACCATATAAAGCCTAAAACAGTGCCATCAGAATGTTGGACTGTAATTGTCGTTGTATGCAAACTCCACGAATGGCAAGAATTGATCCCAAGACCCTCCAAACTCAATTACACACGCTGGAGCATATCCTCAAGAATTTGAATAGTGCACTTGAATTGCCCGTCTGTCTGAAGGTGAAATATTGTATGCAACTCCACCCAAGTATCCAAATCATGTGGAACGGACCGATAGAACCGTGATGTGAACTGAGTGCCTCTATCTGAAATAACTGGAATACCGTGCAGACGAACAATCTCTCGTATATAAATCTCTGCCAACCGCTTTGAAGAATAGGTAACGCATACAGGAATAAAATGCACAGACTTGGTCAACTGTCCACAAGCACCCAAATGGCATCGAACTTCCCTAAAGTCCGTGGGAGCCCAACTACAAAGTCCATGGTGATTCGCTTACTTCCACTCCCAAATCTCTATATGCTAAAGCAACCCACCAGGTCTCTAGTGCTCGTGCTTCACCTACTGACAATTGAGGCACCATGCAACAAACCCAACTACATCTTTCTTCATCCGCCTCCAGCAATAGTGCTATCTCAAATCCTGGTACATCTTCGCGGCACTCGGATGGATGGACTATTACGAACTGTAGGTCTCTTCTAGAATCAACTCCCGAAGCATGTCGACATTAGACGCACAAATCCAAGCCTACATCCTCAATACCCTATCATCATCTATAGTCACATACCTGGTATCACCGTGTTGAACCTGTCCTTGAGGACAAGCAAATGAGGGTCATTAAACGGCCGCTCCCAAATACAATCAAACAAGGAAGACTGAGAAACCACGCAAGCTAGAGTCCGACTGGGCTCTGAAAGAGCCAGTCTCACAAACTGGATGGCAAAGGTCTGAATATCCATTGACATGGGCCTCTCGGCTTTTGGTAAATAAGCCAAAATTCCCAAACTCTCTACCCGGCGGCTCAAAGCATCGGCCACAACATTAGCCTTGCCCGGGTGATACAAAAAAGTGATATCATAGTTCTCCAAAAGCTCTAGCCATCTCCTCTAACGTAAATTAACATTCTTCTTCTTGAACAGATGTTGTAAACTTCGGTGATCAGTATAAATCTCACAGGGCACACCGTATAAATAATGACGCCAGATCTTCAAGGCGTGAACAATAGCTGCTAACTCAAGATCATAGACAAAAAAAATTCTTCCCATATATCTTCAACTTCCTGGATGCGTAGGCAATCACCCTACTGTCCTGCATCAATTCCGTCCAAGGCCAATCCTCAAGGCATCACAATAGACAGCATAAGACCCTGAAACTGTAGGTAATATCCAAACTAGGGTTGTAGTCAAAGCTCTCTTGAGCTTATGAAAACTCGCCTCACACTCTTCAGTTCACTGGAACGGAGCACCCTTCTAGGTCAATCTGGTTATAGGTGTTGCAATAGATGAAAACCCCTCAACAAATCGACGGTAATAACCTGCCAAGCAAGAAAAATACGAATTTTTGTCGCTGAGGATGATTTGAGCCAACTTTGTACTACTTCTACTTTCTTCGTATCCACCTTTATCCCCTCACTAGAAACCATGTGACCCAAAAATGCCACGGAATCCAACCAAAACTCACATTTTCAGAACTTCGCATCGAACTTATTCTCTCTGAGAGTCTGAAGAACAGTCCTCGGGTGTTTCTCATGATCTTCCCAACTCCGGGAATAAACCAGAATATCATCAATAAAGAAAATGAAAAATCAATCAAGATATAGCCAGAACACACTTTTCATCAGATGCATAAAGCATGTTGGGGCATTGGTCAACCCAAATGATATAACAAGGAACTCGAATGATCGAGTCCTGAAAGCAGTCTTCCGAATATCTGGCTCCTGAATCTTCAACTGATGGTACCCTAAACGCAAGTTAATCTTAAAAAACACTCGTGCATCCTGTAGGTGGTCAAAAAAATAATCAATACGAGGCAAAGGATAATGGTTCTTCACTGTAACTTTGTTCAATTGGCGATAATCAATGGACATATACATACAACCATCCTTTTTCTTCACAAACAAGACATGAGCACCCTACGGCTATACACTAGGCCTAATAAAACCCTTATTAAGCAATTCATGTAACTGATCTTTCAACTCCTTCAACTCAAGAAAAGTCATACAATATGGAGGAATAGAAATGGCCTGAGTGCCCAGCAACAGATCAATGCCAAAATTAATATCTCTATCGGGCAGCATGCTCGGAAGGTCAGTTAGAAACATATCAGAAAAATCTCGTACTACTTGGATTGAATCAACAGAAGGGGTATCAATGCTGATATTTCTCACATAAGCTAGATACGTGTCATACCCCTTCTTATCCATTCGTTGAACCTTAAGGAAATAAATAACACTACTGGGAGTGTGATCTAAAGCACCCCTCCACCCAACACGCGGTACACCTGCCATAGCCAGCGTCACGGTTTTGGTGTGCCAATCAAGAATAGCATAATTGGGCTACAACCAGTCCATGCCTATGATAATATCAAAGTCAATCATGTTGAGCAACAATAAATCGGCTCTGTTCTCAAAACCACTAAGAGCAACAAAACATGATTGATAAACGCGGTCCACAACAAGAGAATCTCCCACATGAGTAGAAACATAAACATGGGAACTCAAAGAATCCCTAGGTACACTTAAATGCGGAGCAAAATAAGAAGACACATAGGAATAAGTGGAGCCTAGATCAAATAGAACGGATGCATCTCTGTGACAAACTAGGACAATACCTGTGATGATAAAATCGGAGGCAACATCCTCGGTACAGGCAGGAAGAGCATAGTATCTAGCCTGGCCTCCCCCTCTAGGGAAACCTCTACCTCCTCAACCTCCACCTCTAGCTGGCTGAGCAGGTGGAGTAGCAACTGGTGCTCAGATCGTAGCCTGAAAACTTTGCGGAGCGCGCTGTGGCTGAGAAGTCTGTTGGGGAATACCCCTCCCAAATCTAGGGAAATCCCTCACCACATGGCATGTGTCAGCATACTCAAAACAAGCTCTGGGAGGACATGGTTGTTGTGACTTGCTAGGGCCAGGTCTGCTGGACATACCTCTGAAAGCACCCCACATAGGAGGCACACTAGATACTGTAGTTGCATAATAAGGCTCCTGGGGCCTAGGAGGAGCTAGAATACCACTGGCTTTTGGAAGAGCTGAATGAATAGAGCGACTCATATAACCCCTACCATGACAACCTGGAGTTGGGGCACGGGAACCAAAATAATGGCCAGACTCTCGAGACCTCTTGCCCTTTCTCTTCTCTCTCTCCCTAACATGCATACCTTCAATCCTCCAAGCAATGTTCGCCACCTGCTGCTAAGAAATATCTATCCCGAACTCACGAGCCATGCTAGATTTGATGCTAGGGATAAGCCCCTCAATGAACCGGCGAACCCTCTTGTGAATAGTAGAAACTAAGGCCGGTGCATGTCTAGCCAACATAGTATAAAGAATAGCATAGTTTGAGACAGTCATAATACCTAGCGCAAATTCTCAAACTCTGCGCACCATGCGTCCTGAGGCTCTGAGGAACATACTCTCTCAGGAACATATCTAAAAACTGAGTCCAAGCAAGAGAAGCTGCCTCATCCGGACTGTCTTCTCATAAGTACGCGACCACTCATAAGCGGCCCCTCGAAGCTGGAAGTTAGTGAAGGAAACCCCGCTCAGTCCGAAAATACCCATGGTACGAAGAATACGGTAGCACTCATCTAAAAATTCCATAGCATCCTCTGACACTAGACCATTGAATACAGGAGGCTTATACTTTTGGAACATATCAAGCCTACACTGCTCATCCTCGGAAGCCACTGTCCTATCCTCGGGATGATCTAGAGCGATGGGATGTATCGGAATAACATCTGGGACATGATCAATATGCACTCCATTTTCAGGAGTGCAGGCGGCAGGAGTATATGCTCCTCCCCCGACATAGAATATAGCTACAGCAACGGGAAGCAACGCTGCCTGAGCCAAAGTGGTGTACATGCTCATGAACTGTGCTAGAGTCTCTTGAAGTGATGGCATGGTAGTATTAGTAGGCGTATCTGGTGCTTGAACTCCGATTAGCACCGCTGGTGTCTCATCATTGGCAGCTCACGGGGGTGCTCTAGCTGCACATCATGTGCGTCCTCGATCTCTACCCCGACCCAGGCCTCTGACGACTACAGTAGTGGGAGCAGGTGCCTGATCAACCCTGGTAGCACGTGTCATCACCATCTGTGAGAGAATAGATGACAGAAGTTTAGAATTGTGATATCAAAATCTTGCACAACAAGGAAATCAATGAAGCAGATTTTTCCTAACAATTACATTGCCTCTTGTAGATAAGTACAAACGTCTTCATACCGATCAACAAGACTCTAATAAACCGGCTTGTGATTCATGACTACTATGAACCTATAGCTCTAATACAAACTTGTCACAACCCTGGTTTGCCTTTCGTGAACCATCGTGACGCCACGTAGTCTCTACTACTAGGTAAGCCTAACAATGCAAAAAATAACCAAAACTTGCAGAAGAAATAATTAAAAGCCAAAATAATGAAATAAAGCGGTGTTTAAAAGTGTCGCTCGGCATACACAATAGCAACTCTCGAAAACTAAATACGTTTTCCAAATCCCAAAATCTCGTGATCGCAAGCCTTTGAATGTCTACAAGTTCTAACTCCAAAATGTCTAACAAAGAAACAAAAGTACAGAAAGGTTAATACAAAAAGAAGAGTAGAAAGAGACTCTCATGTCTGCGGAAGCGGCAGCTATACCTCGAATTCTCTACAGCACCTCACCTCACGAGTGATAATTCTAAGTAGAGGTACTTGGATCTGCACATAAAAAACATGCAAAAAAAGGGCATGAGTACACCACAGGGGTACTCAGTTAGTGCCAAGCCTAACCTCGGTCGGGTAGTAACGAGGAAGATCAGGGACCTACTGAGAATAAAATATAATGTATAACAGTATAAGGCAAAATAGTACAATCTAAAGATAATAGTGAGAGCTAAAATAGGATAGTAAGCATAACAACAATAACTGAAATAGAGATAAAACAATCACAAGAAATATCACTTTTCCCAAAGATAAGTATTTGAGGATTTCTCATTTACCCGAGGATCTCTTGGTATCCTCAACATATGCCAAGGATCTCTTGGTATCCTCAATGTGTGCTAGGGATCTTTTGGTATCCCGAGGATCTCTTCATATCCTCAATATATGCCAGGGATCTCTTGGTATTCCGAGGATCTCTTGAAATCCTCAATATGTATGCCGAGGACCTATTGGTATCCGAAACTTCAGCTTAAATCATAAATACGTACAGGGGATTCCCGGGCTGCCGTCCGGTAGTCCCAAAGTAAAACACACAACTATAACACAAAGAATACTCAATAAAACTCCATAACAAAGTAACACAAGCAATTCTAACCTAGCATGCTTTATATCATAAAAATAAGGTAGTTAAAGAAAAAATACCAATTAAGTTTAATAGACATGCTTCTTTAAGCTAACAGCAAGCTTAAATTCCAAGTAGTATAAGTAGGCAAGGAAAAACACAATTTAAGCTATTTAGTAAAAATTTGATTTTCAACAATTAGCACAAGTACGCACTCGTCACCTCACGTACAAAGCATTTAATTATCACAATATCAATCCTAAGTGGAATGTTTCTCACACAAAGTTAGACAATCCACTTACCTCGAACCAGCTTAAAATCAATCAAATATCATGTTGTTGCCACGAGTACTCGACTCTAAATGGCCAAATCTATTCAATTAAATTGCATAATTTAGATAACACTTCAAATAATTAATTACAATTAAATTTTAAGTTACAACGTAAAATTAGGAAAAATGACCAAAATGCCCTCGGGCCTACATCTCGGAATCGGGTAAAATTTATATTTTTAGAATCCTCATACTGTCACGAGTTCATCCATACAAAAAGTTTTCAAATCCAAGGTCAAATTCCCAATCAAAATTTGAATTCTAGGTCTAATTACTTTCTTCCAATTTTTCCCTAATTTCCATCTCTAATCTGAAATTAAATAATAAATTTAAGCATATATTCGTGAAAAACAATCAAAACCGAGTAAGAATTACATACTCAAAGCATCAAGGTGAAAATCCCTCTCAAAATTGCCAATCCCGAGCTGCCAAATTAATTTTTAACTTTTTGAAACTCTTGAGACTCATATTTTCTGCCTAGCATTTTCGCTTATGCGGTAAAGGAACCGCACCAGCAGTTTCACTTCTGCAGAAAAATGACCGCATCTGCTAAACTCACTAAAGTCCCAAAATCCGCACCTACGACTTACTGACAGCTTCTGTGGTCACGCAGGTACGGCAAAGATTTTGCATCTGCATTGCCACCCATGTTCCCTCTTGGCTGCTTCTGTAGTTAAATGCCGCATCTGCCTAAGTCGCATCTGCGGCCTCCCAACCGCAGATGCAGTTATGACAGCAGCCCAAAGAACATCAGCTGCCAATTCCAAGTTTCCAATTTCCCATTAACCACCCAAAATTATCCCGAGGACCCCGAGACCTCAACGAAAAGCATAAAGAAGTCATATACCACTATCCAAACTTATATAAATTTTCCAAACACCTCAAATAACATTAAATCAAGCAATTAGGATCCGAATAAAGCCTACAAACTTCAAAAACTCACAAAATATGCTTTCAATCAAAAATTCTATCAAACCTTATCCAAATGACCTAAAATTTTTCACACACATCACATTCAATGCTACTGAGCTACTCTAACTTTCGGAATTCAATTCCGAACCTCAAATCAAAATCTCACTATCGAACCTAAAACTTTAAAAATTCAACTTATAGCATTTCAAGCCTAAATTAGCTACGGACCTCCAAAATATAATCCGAACACGCTCCTAAACCCGAAATCATCTAACGGAGCTAACGAAGCCATTGGAATTCCATTTCGAGACTGTCTTCACATATATTTAACTACGGTAAAATTTTCAACACTTAAGCTTTCATTTAGGGGCTAAGTGTCCTAAAACTCTCCAAAACGCCAAATAATTCCTCCTGGAAACTCACAATAGCAGAAACAAACATGGGAAAAGCAGTTTATAAGGGATCAGGATATTATTTATTAAGACGACCGGCCAGGTCGTCACACCTCTCAATATCATGACCGGTTCAACAACATATTCGTCATCCGCACTACCAGGAGTAAAACTCCTCCCATGCCGAGGATTTTGACCTTTGCAAACCGAAGTTGTTCATCTCCTTTATTGCAAGTTTTGCTAGTTTAATCATCACATTTGAACACATCCTCACGTTCGTTGTGTGCTCCAACATTATAAGAATTTTTGACATTGTTGGCTCCCATATTTGTTTTTCTTTTTATAAGAATGGCATCAAAATTTGTTGATAACAAATGAATGGATCATAGATATTACATAATTGTTTATGCCCTATGATGGGCGTCAAACTATTTACTCGTAAAATGGTACAGCTTAATTTGTAACATGGTTTATATACATATGAATTAATTTGACCCAAAAATACTAAATAAATTAGAACAGAAATAAGATTATAAAACAAACATAGAAGAAATACGAGCCTGACTATTAGCTTTTCCGGTAGCAGAAACAAGAATAATATTAAGAACAAAGTAAAAGAGCAGTCTTATAGAATGTGAGTTGATTTTAGCTTATGCATACACAATGTTTTCATGTCCTACAATGGATATTAATTCTCTTATTTATAGTTCTATTTAGGGAGACACGATTCCCAAATCAAGCTCCTCTTGAATGAGAATAAAACCGACATTAATTATTGTTTAATGGTTGATCATAAATACAAAGATTCCTTGTAACGACTGCTCATTGATTGTTGTCTTTTCCAAGCGATGTCTTACTTTCAAATATTTGTCTTCGGATTCGATGCCTTTGGGATTCGCTCAACACCGATCACATGCTTGTTCGGTGCAGCTATTTGCTAACTCACATCTTACCTATTTTTAATTGCACGGTATTATCTCGATATTTGTCCAATTATTGCTAGCCAAATTTACCCCACACACATATAGTAAATAAAGCCTACGTTATGCAATAATAATAATAATAATAATAATATAATAATAATAATAATTATTATTATTATTATTATTATTACTACTTCTCAATCTAAATCAAATGAAACAAGTAATACTTTAAACAAAAGACATAACTAAAAATTATAAAGAAAATCGAGGAACATGCTGAGGTGGCCTGGGGAGCAAAGTTAACTGGTTCATAGGGCGGAGAAGATAGAAAAATATAAAAGAGTAAAATACTCGTTACCGTTATGAAATAATATAAAAGACAAGAACAATAATGCAAGAATAAGAACAATATAGAGAGAGAATAGGGAGAGAGAAGTATTCTTATTAATACTTGGGGTGATTTACAATGGGGTAAGACCCCTCTATTTATTGGAAGAGGAATGACTTAGCTTCAAGCTAAAACTCTTAGACATTCACTCTAAATAGACTTCTATTTTATAACACTCCCCCTTGAATGTCTATTCAATAATGTGCCTCATAAAACCTTAAAACCAAAACCCATTGGGAAAAATTAAAGAAAGGAAAAAGAGTACACATGTTTGAATATGCGCTTATTGGTTGCCTCGTTAAAAACCTTGCAAGGAAAACCCGGTGGGACAAAACCTTGTAAGGGAAAAAGAGTGCAACGCGCATTAACTCCCCCTGATAAGAACATCAATTTATGTCCTTAAGTCTTCGCATCCCGATCTTGTGAACTAGCTTCTTGAAGGTTGACTTTGGTAGAGATTTTGTAAACAAATCAGCCATATTGTCGCTTGAACGAATCTGTTGAACATTGATATCATCATTCTTTTGAAGATCATGTGTGAAGAATAACTTTGGTGAAATATGATTCGTTCTATCTCCTTTTATGAATCCTCCCTTCAATTGAGCTATACATGCTGCATTGTCTTCATACAAAGTTGTGGGTAGTTTATCACACTTCAAACTTGGATATGATGTATTATAGACCTCAACCACACACACCCCTGACTTGCTTCATGAATAGCAATTATCTCGGCATGATTAGATGAAGTAGCCACAATTGATTGCTTAGTCGATCGCCAAGATATGGCGGTGTCTCCACAGGTAAACACATAACCCGTTTGAGATCGAGCCTTGTGTGGGTCGGACAAATATCCAGCATCAGCATAACCAACAAGATCCGGGCTGCAATTCTTGCCATAAAATAAGCCCATATCGGTAGTTCCCTTTAGGTACCGCAATATGTGTTTGATCCCATTCCAATGTCTCCTCGTAGGAGCCGAGCTAAATCTTGCTAAGACATTAACTGAAAAAGATATGTCGGGCCTTGTAGTATTTGCAAGATACATTAGTGCGCCAATTGCGCTAAGATATGGTACTTCAGGACCAAGTAGCTCTTCATTCCTTTCTTGTGGTCGGAATGGATCTTTGTTCACATCAAGTGATCGAACAACCATCGGTGTACTTAAAGGATGTGCTTCATCCATGTAAAACCGTTTCAGTACCTTTTCTGTATAGGTAGATTGATGAACAAAAATTCCGTTTGCCAAATATTCAATTTGCAAACCAAGACATAGTTTAGTCTTTCTGAGATCTTTCATCTCGAATTCATCCTTTAGATAATCAATTGCCTTTTGGAGTTCTATAGGGGTTCCAATAAGGTTTATGTCATCGACATATACGGCAAGTACAACAAATTCCCATGTTGTTTTCTTTATAAAAACACACGGGCAAATGGCGTCATTTATATAGCCTTCTTTTAACAAGTACTCACTAAGACGATTATACCACATTCGTCCAGATTGCTTTAGACCATACAAGGATCTTTGCAATTTAATTGAGAACATTTCCCGATATTTTGAGTTGTGCGCGTTTGGCACCTTGAGTCCATCGGGAATTTTCATGTATACCTCATTATCAAGTGAGCCATAAAGATAGGCAGTAACTACATCCATTAAGTGCATGTCAAGCTTTTCATGGACAGCAAAACTTATGAGATAACGAAAGGTTATCGCATCCATTACAGGCGAATATGTCTCTTCATAATCGACACCAGGCCTTTGAGAAAAACCTTGTGCAACAAGGCGTGCTTTATATCTTTGTACCTCGTTTTTCTCATTTCTCTTGCGTACAAAGACCCATTTATAGCCGACAGGCTTAACACCATTAGGTGTTTCAACTATAGGGCCAAAAACTTCACGTTTTGCCAGCGAATTCAATTCTGATTGAATTGCTTCTTGCCACTTTGGCCAATCCTGTCTTTTTCGACATTCTTCAACAGATAGAGGTTCGAGATCCTCACATTCTTGCATAATGCTAGATGCTACATTATAAGCAAAGGCATTATCCACCACAATATCCACTCGATTAATATTTGCCTCAATATTAATTGGATTTAGGGATAGTTCCGTATTTTCCAGAGTCTCGGGCTCAATGGATTCTTCATGAATCTCAGAATTTGTTAAGTCATGAGATTCTTTTGTGGTGTCATTTTGATCGTTCTTTTTCCTCTTTCTAGGATTTCGATCTTTGGAACCTAATGGTCTGCCACGCTTCAGGCGTGCATTTGACTCATTGGATATGACACTAGATGATTGTCCAACAGGGACATCAATACGGATTGGAACATTTTCCGCAGGAATGTGGGATTTCGTTATCCTTTTCAAGTCCGTAAATGCGTCAGGCATTTGATTTGCTATTCTTTGCAAATGGATAATCTTTTGTACCTCTCTTTCACAAATAGAGGTATGTGGATCAAGATGAGATAATGATGCATTTTTCCACAAAATTTCCCGGTTGGTTTCACCAACTTCTCCCCCTAATTTTGGGAAAAGTGTCTCGTCAAATCGACAGTCTGCAAATCGTGCAGTAAACAAGTCGCCTGTCAATGTTTCGAGGTAGCGAATGATGGAGGGCGATTCAAACCCAACATATATTCCTAACCTTCTTTGCGGACCCATTTTGGTGCGGGATGGCGGTGCTATAGGCACATATACTGCGCATCCAAAAATTCTTAAATGGGATATATTGGGTTCATGACCCAAAACCAATTGCAACGGGGAATACTTGTGGTAATTCGTCGGTCTGAGACGAATTAGCATTGCTGCATGTAAGATGGCGTGACCCCATACCGAAGTGGGCAGCCTCGTTCTCACAAGTAATGGCCTTGCAATCAACTGCAGGCGTTTAATTAACGATTCTGCAAGACCGTTTTGAGTGTGAACATGAGCTACAGAATGTTCAACTTTTATCCCGATTGATAAGCAATAATCATTAAATGCTTGGGATGTAAACTCAGCAGCATTATCCAGTCTAATGGACTTGATTGGATTATCTGGAAATTGTGCTCGTAGTCGAATTATTTGTGCCATTAACTTTGCAAACGCAAGGTTGCGTGATGACAACAAGCACACATGAGACCATCTACAGGATGCGTCTATCAAGACCATGAAATACCTAAACGACCCACTAGGTGGGTGAATAGGTCCACAAATGTCCCCTTGTATACGTTCCAGAAACGTGGGTGACTCAATCCCAACCTTTGTTGGTGATGGCCTGATAATCAACTTGCCTTGATAACACGAAGTGCAAGGATATTCATTATTCGAAAGAATTTTGAAATTCTTTAACGGATGCCCATATGAGCTTTCTATAATCCGTCTCATCATGACCGATCCTGGGTGTCCCAATCGATCATGCCAAAGTACAAAGGTATTGGAATCAGTAACCCTTTGGTTTACTGTTGAATGTGCCTCAATTGCACTAATTCTTGTCCAATACAGGCCACAAGATAAAGACGGGAATTTCTCAATAACCCTCTTTTGGCCGGAGACATTCTTTGTGATGACGAGATATTCAAGATTATCTTCATCCATTGTCTCAATATGATAGCCATTCCGGCGTACATCTTTAAAACTCAACAAGTTTCTTTTAGACTTGGAGGAGAACATTGCATTCTCTATGATTAACATCGTGCCTTTGGGCAGAGTTACAATTGCTCTTCCGGAGCCTTCAATCAATTTACTACTTCCAGAGATTGTAGTAACGTTTGCCTTACACATAATTAGTTGAGAGAAATACTTCCTTTCTTTGAGTATTGTATGTGTAGTACATGAATCAACTAGGCAAATACTTTTACAGTTGGATGTTGATCCAAGTTCGCTTTGTGAGATATCCATATTTGCTATCCCATAGTTTGACATACAAAAGAGATACAAGAACATAAGAATAAACAAGTTCAATTCTTTTGTGTCACATAATATTTTCAAAATCTGCTGCTAACAGTTGACTAACAAAAACAGATATGTTATCCATTACTTTGCAGTTTGAAAATTTCAGTTTAAACGTTTTCTTCAAACAATCGATTGTTACTTACAAACAATCGATTGTTGAACATTGACAATCGATTGTTAAACACACACAATCGATTATTTGCTATTTTGAAAAACTTTAGATCACACTGTCTTAAGACAATCGATTGATATGCATCGACAATCGATTGTTGGCTATTTTTGAAAAATTCCAGAGCACACTGTTTCAAGACAATCGATTGTTATGCATAGACAATCGATTGTTGGCTATTTTGAAAAATTCCAGAACACACTGTTTCAAGACAATCGATTGTTAAACATAGACAATCGATTGTTGGCTATTTTGAAAAATTCCAGACCTCACTGTTTCAAGACAATCGATTGTTAAGCATAGACAATCGATTGTTGGCTATTTTGAAAAATTCCAGATTACACTGTCTTAACGACAATCGATTGTTAGACAAAGACAATCGATTGTGGATGATTTTTGAAAAATTCCAGATTACATTGTCTTAATGACAATCGATTGTTCGTCAAAGACAATCGATTGTTGATCAATTATTTTTCAGCTTTAATGCGAAAATAGTAGATAATCGACTAGTTTTTCAGGCTAGTCGATTACCCTACTGGAAAATAAAAATTTTATTGATATTTGAGCATATTGAAGATATTCTAAAGAACTACTGCTAACATTGCATCATGAACTAACTAATACGAGCTAATACTAATGACTATTAGTTTATTCACTAACTAATACAAATAAGTAGAACAAAATCAAATAACTCCATCTTCTTTCATTACGGACCCATCGCCGATTAGGTGGTCTATTTTCCCTTCGGGTTGCTCAAAGAAGTCTGCCACATCCAGGTGGGTGATGTCCTCATCGTCGTCATAGACAAAATTTGTTTCAGGGCCTTTTCTCTTTCGAGATGCTTGATAAAGGTCAACCAAGTGTCTTGGTATACGCAAGTCTTTGACCAGTGCCCTTTCCCACCGCAACGATAACATATAGTTTCTGAACTATTTGCCTTAGGATCTTCATGACCCCGTTTCTGCTTTCGGCGGTTATCTCTCTTTAGGGGTTGACGGACTTCATTGGAATTTCTTCCTTGTCTACGTCCCTGGCTATGACCCCGTTTACGACCATGACCATGGTCCTTTTCATGTTTGGCATAATGAGAGTACACCTTATCTGCTTCAGGCAGTGGTGTAGACCCAGTGGGTCGATTTTCGTGATTTCTCATGAGCAGGTCATTATTTCGCTCAGCCACTAGTAGAAGAGAAATCAGTTCAGAGTACTTTGTAAAGCCTTTCTCTCTGTACTGTTGTTGCAGTACTATATTGGAGGCATGAAACGTTGTAAACGTTTTCTCAAGCATATCATAATCGGAGATATTATCCCCGCATAGCTTCAATTTAGAAGTAATTCTGAACATAGCAGAATTATATTCAGAAACGGACTTAAAGTCCTGGAGCCTCAGATGAGCCCAATCATATCGTGCTTGTGGCAGAGTGACCAACTTCAGGTTGTCATATCTCTCCTTTAAGCCGTTCCACAAGACGAGTGGATCCTTGACGGTGAGATATTCAATCTTCAAACCTTCATCAAGGTGATGGCGCAAGAAAATCAAGGCCTTCGCACATTCTTGGGTGGATGCTTTTTCTCTATCTTTGATGGTGTCTCCGAGACCCATAGCATCTAAGTGGATTTCAGCATCCAACACCCATGTCATATAGTTCTTGCCCGAAATTTCAAGGGCAACGAACTTTCTTTTCGTAATGTCAGACATAATCGAAAATTAAATTAGGAAGAGGGAAATACCTTAGATTTTTCGAGAATGGTTCTTGAGACGGTAGAGTCTCGTGCTGATAACGTGTTATGAAATAATATAAAAGACAAGAACAATAATGCAAGAATAAGAACAATATAGAGAGAGAATAGGGAGAGAGAAGTATTCTTATTAATACTTGGGGTGATTTACAATGGGGTAAGACCCCTCTATTTATAGGAAGAGGAATGACTTAGCTTCAAGCTAAAACTCTTAGACATTCACTCTAAATAGACTTCTATTTTATAACAGTTATAATTTTATAAGATCACTGGAACAATTTGAGATGAAAGTTATGAGATTAAATCTCGTAAAAGTGTGATGCAGGTCAAACCACGCAAATTAGATAATCTAACCAATATTTTCGCACGTAATTGAAGCAAAAAGATAGGCCAGATATCGAGAGATGCACCACCTCTCTCTTTTTTATCTTTTGTCCTTCTAACTTTGTTGCATGTTGGACAAAAATGAACTGATACAAATTATTAGAAATAAGCTAGAATTTTAGGTTTGTGATTATGGCTACAAGAAAAATTATCTTATTATGCTTCTTGATAAATTATTATAAATATTAGGTGGATCTTTTAATGCAAATACATTATCTGAGCGAAGGTAAATTATGCCTAAAAAGTAAGCAGATTTGCAGCTCCGTCCCTAAAAACAATAATGAAACTTAATTTATTTACACTAATTCGATTAATTTGATATTATGTGGTTTTTGACAATGCATTAAGTTAAAAAAAAAAAAATACGAACCAGTGTTCTTTACATATCATGATGTCATGACGTTTTTGTGACTATTAAAACATGATATAAAGAAAAAAGATTTAAAATTAAATTATTTTAAATATTAAAAAATATCAACAAATTATAAGCTAAAAAGAGAGAATACTGATTATTCAACTGACTTGATTATCACAACAACAACATATCTGATACGATCACATACGACTTGATTATAATATATTTATGTTGAAGTGGTATTTAGCGGGCGGTTGGATATAAAAATTCTAAAATTGAAAGAAAAACTGAATTTTTTTTAAATAAAAATGATATTATAAAATTAGAGTTGTGTTTGTGGATATAATTTTGGGTTGCTTTGAAGTTTTGTGAGTGATCTGAGCGAAAAATATTGAAAAACAACTTTTTGATGTTTTTAAAATATTTAAAAAAATTCGAAATTCATCTTCTAGTGATTTCAAAAAAAAGTGAAAAAATTTATATTGTTATAAATAGAACTCTATTTATGGTGAATGTCTATCTTATAAGAAGAGTCTTACTTCAAGGCTAAGTCTTTTATCTTCCTATAAATAGAGGGGTCTTACCCCATTGTAAATCATCCCAAAAGTATTAATAAGAATACTCCTCTCTCTCTACTTTTCTCTCTATTGTTCTTGTATTATTGTTCTTGTTCTTATATTATTTCATAACACGTTATCAGCACGAGACTCTACCGTCCAAGAATCTTCTCGAATAATTTAAGGTATTTCTCTCTTCCTAATTTGATTTTTTCGATTATGTCTGACATTATGAAAAGACAGTTCGTTGCCCTTGAAATTTCGGGCAAGAACTATATGACATGGGTGTTGGATGCTGAAATCCACTTAGATGTTATGGGTCTTGGAGACGCCATTAAAAACAGAGATAAAGCATCCATCCAAGACTGTGCTAAGGCCTTGATTTTCTTGCGCCATCACCTTGATGAAGGTTTGAAAATTGAATATCTCACAGTCAAAGATCCACTTATCTTGTGGAAGGGCTTAAAGGAGAGATATGACAACCTGAAGTTGGTCACTCTGCCACAAGCACGATATGATTGGACTCATCTGAGGCTCCAGGACTTTAAGTCCGTTTCTGAATATAATTCTGCAATGTTCAGAATTACCTCCAAATTGAAACTCTGTAGAGATAATATCACTGATTATGATATGCTTGAGAAAACGTTTACAACGTTTCATGCCTCCAATATGGTACTGCAACAACAGTACAGAGAGAAAGGTTTCAAAAAGTACTCTGAACTGATTTCTCTTCTCCTTATGGCTGAGCGAAACAATGACCTGCTCATGAGAAATTACGAAAATCGACCCACTGGGTCTACACCATTGCCTGAAGTAGATAAGGTGTATTCCCATTATGCTAAGCGTGGAAAAGGCTATGGCTTTAATCGTGGTCGTGGTCATGATCGGGGTCATGGCCGTGGACGTGGACAAGGAAGAAATTTTCCTGGTGTTAGTCACCCCCCAAAGAGAGATAACCACCAAAAGCGGAAACAGAATTTTGAGGATCCAAAAGCAAATAGTTCAGAAACTATGTGTTATCGTTGCAGTGGAGAAGGGCACTAGGCAAAAAAATTTGCCGTGTACCAAGACATTTGGTTGAGCTCTATCAAGCATCTCTAAAGAGTAAAGACCCTAAAACCAATTTTGTCTCTGACAACAATTTTGAAAACACCCACTTGGATGTGGCAGACTTCTTTGAGCACCCTGAGGGGAAAATAGACCACTTGATCGGTGACGGATCCATGATTAAGGATGATGGAGTTGTTTGATTTTATTTTACTTATTTGTATTAGCTAGTGGATAAACTATTAGTCATTAGTATCGGCTCGTATTAGTTAGTTTATGATATGATGTTAGTATTAGTTCTTTAGAATGTTTCAATATGCTTAAATTTTGATGGTATTTTTATTTTCCAGCAAAGTTAGTCGATTAACTAATAAAATCGACTATCTAATATTTTGTATTAAAACTGGAATTTCCGCAAGCTAAGATATTCGAATATCTAATTTAGATATTCGAATAACCTGATTTAGTTATTCGAATAACCTGATTTAGTTATTCGAATAACCTGATGACTGTTTACTAAGTTAGTCGAATAACTTTAGTTATTCGACTAACCAATATTTCGCATTAAAACTGGATTTTTTCCGCAAGGCAAGATAGTCGAATATCAGGTTTAGTTATTCGAATAACCTAATGACTGCTTCCCTAAAGTTAGTCGACTATCAATCCAGTTATTCGAATAACCTCAACAGATTTTGAAAATATTGTTTAAATTAAGAAGCAACGGATTAAATTTGTTTACCACACTGTTTTGTAGAAAATTAATCTACATAACGTATTTAAGCAACTTTTGCAAACATACTCGTAATGTACTTAACAACTAACGTACTTACATGACATTTCAACTTGAAACATTGTACCCTATACAGAGATATTATTAACACAGTGTACTATCACATGTCTGCATTGGCTTATAAATGTACACTTCTATACTATTCACATATTCATGTCAATTGCTTAGTTCCATATTTGTAATTATGTGATCGTCCATGATAATGTGCTAAATTATTCATCACATAACTTTTACACATTCTTTACATATTACATACACTACTCGAGTTTTATGATACGCTGTCATCTATTCACTGTATTACCTGTGTATATGTCCGTAACATACATGCGTGCACCTTTGTAACTACTGCACAATATAGTTTCCACTTCTATATGTTCATTCATTTGTGCATCACATTCATGTATCACACACACGATATCAGAAAAGCAACTTTTCCAAAAATTAGGGGGAGAAGTTGGTGAAATTTTGTGGAAAAATGCATCATCATCTCATCTTGATCCAAATACCTCTATTCGAGAAAAAGAGGTGCAAAAGATTATCCATTTGCAAAGAATAGCAAATCAAATGCCAGACGCATTTACAGATTTGAAAAGGATAACAAAATCACATATCCCCGCAGTGAATGTGACAACAACTAATTCACGAATACATATTCATTATTGGAAGAATATGAACATGAAATTGGTATTGAATATACCACACTCACCCCTAGAAGGAGGTTTGAGATGATACCACACTCACCCCTAGAAGAAGGCTTGAGATGATGTCATTATTATGGCATGAATGGTCATTGGTCACGTACCTATTGTACGCCAAAATAATTTGTCAATGTGATTACCAAAGGACAATAATAATGCAAGAAACATATCTTGCATATAATTTTTGACATGACCATAATGGTATAACTTTCTCTTTAAAAGAGATATTCACCACATGGATGTTGATGAATTTGTGGTAGTACAAAATTAATTGAGATCTCTAGAAAAGCCAATTACTACTATGTTGGAGAAACACAATTGATTACCAATAAGGTATTATGTTGTAGTAAGTCTCAAAGAAACTTATTCAGTTTCCAAAGTATATGTGAAAGTGGTTGATTATATTGAGACTATAAATAAAGGAAAGATTTGATATCTTCTATTACTACAACTTGTAGCGGGATAATTTGTGTATGAAAAGCTACCCGCTTCATTCTCCAGTTTGTACTACTTGTTCTCATTAATTAATTGACCAACTAAAGAGTTCGGGTTGAATCCCGTAAATTCTGGAAATATCAAAGGTGAATATGGGCCCATTCACCTGCCATGTATACCACATATGATGCATCTATGATATGGTTACATGCGCGATTGTTATTAACCTGCAGCCTGGCCGGTGCTTGCAAGGTAAATTGCTCAGTAATCTAACTTCGAGCATAATTTCCAGATTTTCTATTCAAGATAGTTCATCTTGATAAGTTGGTTTACATCATAGTTGGTTTAGCAAAATAATTTATTGAGTGCCTCCACTTAATAGCTAAATTATTGCTTATGAGAACAAAGTTATCTATATCAATTTGATATACGTTATACACGAGAGTATATTATATTCTCCCCTCACAAGTGGTTCAGGGTCAGGAACCAAATAATTTCATCTTATTATTATTGATATGCAGTGTATATTAACATGATAATGCACAAAGATGATTTCCCAGAGTTGAGGAAACAAGTTAGTTTTTCTATCATGAGGGGGAGACATGATAAACACTTGAGAAAAAGTTACATGGAACGAATTATCATTTGTATATATAGATCCTCGAATATCATAATATGAACTTGAAGTTCATAAAAGGATAATTCAATTGCAACATATTTCAAAGCATGCCATACGCATTTGCTGACCCAAAGAAAGTAACTATATTCTCACTGCAAATGCTCATATTAAGTCCTAGAAGGACAAAGTCTTTGATACGCTTAAAGCGTATAGACAAATCGGTTTCAAAAGAGCTTCTTAATAAAGAAGATGAGCAAATGATCAAAGTGATCATAATAAGGAGGCAAGTGATCTAGAAGATCACATGACCTAACACTTCATAAAATCTCATGAGAGATCAGGTACCTGAATATATGAATGAAGAGATCTCCATGTTATGTCTTTATGAAAAATTTACTGGAACTGATATAAAATGATCATCGACGACATCTATAATAGCACCAAATATCGATGAGGATCTTATGTTTGTCGAATACAAACAAAATATTGACTAAATGGAAAAGATACAATTCAAGAAGAATTGATTCCATATGAAAGACATGTAGTTTTGGACATGTAGTTCAAATACTTGAAAGTATAAGGTCAAAGGTATGTATAATCATTTTTCGATATTTTATTTGTTTAGCATGACATGAAAACTTGATGTGCATCTAAATTTTATTATATGGCTTATATGACTTAACTTGAAAGATTTAAGTTGCTTAAAGCATATACAATTCTTGGTCCTGAAGTACCACATCCTAAGTGCAATTTGTGTACATATGTATCTTGCTATAACTATGATAATGTGATGGCGAGGATATCCCTATGGAAGTATTGAAGAGTCATTCCACGACATTACATGAAGATGTTCATATCTATCAAGAATGATAATTTCAAGGTACGGAATATTCATTCAAGTCAATATGGTTGATTTATTTATCAAATATCTACTAACGATTTCTTGAAGCTAGTGCACAAGATTGGAATGTGAAGGTTTAAGGATGTGAATTGATGTTCTTTTTAGGGGGATTTAATGCGCGTTGCACTCTTTTTCCCTTACAAGGTTTTGTCCCACTGGGTTTTCCTTGCAAGGTTTTTAACGAGGCAACAAATAGGCGTATTTCTAAACATATGTACTCTTTTCTTTTTCTAGAATTTTTTCCATTGGGTTTGTTTTAGTTAAGGTTTTAACGAGGCACATTATTGAATAGACATTCAAGGGGGAGTGTTATAAATAGAACTCTATTTAAGGTGAATGTCTATCTTATAAGAAGAGTCTTACTTCAAGGCTAAGTCTTTTGTCTTCCTATAAATAGAGGGGTCTTACCCCATTGTAAATCATCCCAAAAGTATTAATAAGAATACTCCTCTCTCTCTACTTTTCTCTCTATTGTTCTTGTATTATTGTTCTTGTTCTTGTATTATTGTTCTTGTTCTTATATTATTTCATAACATATATGTCGAAACAGTTGGATTATATATCACAACGGATGCAATTACAGGATCATATTCACGTATAAATTAAACAATTAGCACATAAGGAGATTATTCGAGTTACCTCTTGAAGTGTGAACAAAGTAGATTAATCTTTATCTCCAGTTTCAGAGTTGCAAGACCGCGACCTCAGCAAAACTTTCATAGTCTTCTACTATGTTACCCAAAAAATATCTAGAAAGAGAGAATTTCAGGCGGGCGAAATTCCAAGAAAGAAAAACGTGTAAAACCAGTGTCAAAAACGGCCAGCCCTATATGGAGTATATATTGCCACGTTTTTTAGGTTAAACCTCCTTTTCAAAACGTGTTAGGTTTTCCTCTTTTACTAAGGAAAGGTTTCCTTTATTTCTTGTTATTTACGTACAGTAGGGACCACAGAATTTAATTAACAAGGTTTCCTATTATGAAATTAATTTTAAAATATATAATATATTTTTATCATAGTAAATTATGAATTATTCCACTAAAATTCGTTATTGTACACCTTAGTTTAATTTTGAAATTCTTTCATAAAACCTTATTTAACTCCCCATGTTAAGATTCAGTATTAACCAATCAAATTAAATTACTAAAAATTTAATTTATTAATTATTTTTGTTAGACTTTCACTTAACATATTTCATGTGTCGGCTAAAAAATCCATCGGCCGGGTTTACACATGAAGACTTATAATCTTTCATAAAGGAGTACCATCAATCTAACAAATCGAGATATGGAATCTCTCGACTAATTATTACTTCGCCAATGTATATCATTATTTTCCAATTTACCAGTCCTATTGATGCATTAAAGAATCTCGCCTCTTAATAAATCAAAATAATAAATGACACTATCACGACCCTAACCCTGAACCCGATTGTGATGGCGCCTCTTGTGAAGATAAAGCCAGCCAAATGAACCAATACTCTATTTGAACAGTTACATTGCATGATAATAGTCTAAACATGGTTTAATAATAAGAAATAGCAAAAATACTTATAACAAAATGCAAAAATTAAACTCGATACATCCCTAACTGGGATATTACAAGTCACAAGCATCCAAGGACCTTGATACAAGTCTGCTAAATCTAATAACTAGTATAAATGTTTGAATGACATAGAAATGATAAGATAATAGAGACACGGGGCTGGAAACGCCAACAACAACCTCGTAGTCTCCGAATACCACCTAGGACTGGAAGAATCAGCACTCAGGATTAAAACCAGCAACGCCTTAATCTGCACCACGCGGTACAATAGTAATGTGAGTATTCTGACCTAGTGAGTGACAAAGATAAATAATGATTGATGGTAAGAAATCATATAAAGCACAAGGCATTCTATAATGAAGCAGTAAAACATCATTTAAAAACAGTAAATCAATGAAAAATAAAGTATGATCTCCTTTCAACGGGTAAAATAGGTAAATAATGTAAATTAAACAGATAGAGGTTCTCATATTAGGCTCAGTATCCACAATTGTGCCCCTCGGACAATATCTTAGAATAGTACCAGCCCCTTAGGCTCAATCTTAGAATAATACCAGCCCCTCGGGCTCAATCTTACATCATAATGGGTACCGGGCTCACTAGAGGTGTACAGACTCCCAAATGGGCCCCTTACGACCCAACTGCAATCACAAGCTATCTCGTTGCATCAAATCTAGGCCTTCGGCCTCATATCAATCAAGCCACCTCGTGGCGTATATATGTATCTCAAGCCCTCGACCTCATATGAGTATCAGTGTATCCTCACAACTAGGCCCTCGGCCTTACTCAGTCCGAAAATCACCACAAACCCCTCGGGCATTAGTAAACCAACATTTCTCAGCCCAAAATATCATTTAAAATATCATTTAAGTCTCAAAACTGAGTAAAAATGGCTGAATAGTAAAACAACGGAAAATAACATGACTGAGTTCAAATAATAAGTCTTGTAGTGAGGAAATAGTGATAAAAATTTCTGAAAGGTTCAAATAGTTAGCGCGAAGCCCAAATATGGCAATCATCCGAAATCATAATAATAACAAATAATTTTCAGTCAAATATGCGATAAAATCATCAATCGGAACGGACAAAGTCATAATTCCCAACAGTGCACGATCCCACGCTCATCACCGAGCGTGTGTCTCACCTCAATATAGTACTACAATGTGCAATGCGACGTTTCAAACTCTCAGAGCATCATTTTAATCATTACTCACCTCGAACCAGCTAAATCTCTAGCTCGCAATGCTTTTGCCCCTTGAATTGGCCTCCACGCGCGTCGAACCTATCCAAAATCAGAAGGATTACGTCACAATATGCTAAGGGAACAAAGCCCAAGCAAAAACAATCTAAAAATACCAAAAAACCGAAATTAGCAAAAATCCAAGCCCTGGGCCCACTTCTCGATACTTAGAAATTTTTACATCAATGTGTTCATTATCTCCCCACGAGTACATAGATACCAAAAATTCCCAAATCCGACCCCAATTGGTCCTCCAAATCCCCAAATCAATATTCTAAAATTTCAAGCCCTAGTTCTTCCATTTTTAGCTTACGTTCTATGATTTTCTAGGTAGATTTCACAATAGAATCAAGTTTTAAGTTCAAAAATCATACCTCCAATCAATTCCCCTTGAATCTCTCTTTAATCTCCACCAAGAAGCTCTCAAAATGATCAACTATGGGTAAAGTAGACCCAAAATCGCGGATGAAATGACTTTTAACATGCTACACATGCCTTATTTACTTCTATGCGATCGCATAAAAACCTTCGCGATCGCGAAGCACAAAAATTCAACCCCTAATTTTTACTGTATGCGGTTGCATACAAACACCTGCGATCGAAATACACCAGTTCCTGATCTTATGCGATCGCGGACTTACTCCCCCGTTCGCATTAAACAATTTCCATCCAAGCCCTCTAGGTCCATTTAACACTATGCGGTCGCGACCCATTATCCACATTCGCGATGAACAACTTCCCCAAACTATTCGATGGCATGCCTTACTCCGTGAATGCAATGAACAACTGAACAGCTCTCACAAATCCTCCTATGCGACCGTAGGATCGCGTATGCGATCACAAAGAACAAAGTTCTGCAACACTAAACTTCTAACTTTCTGCTATCTTTTAAGGCACGGAATGGTCCGATTGACCATCTGAAACTCACCCAAGGCCCCGAGAACCTCAACTAACAGCATCAACACATCCTAAAACCTTGTTCAAACTTGTTCCAATCATCAAAACACCTTAAACAACATCAAATTACTCAAATCATATTGGATTCAAGCCTAAATTTCTAAGAATCTTCCGAAATACGCATTTGATAAAAAATGCAACCAAACCACACCCCAATGACCTGAAATTCTGCACACACATTCCAAATGACATAATGAAGCTACTGTAACTCTCAGAATTCCATTCCGTTCCCCAGATCAAAATCTCACTTACCAACTGGAAATCACCAAAATATCAACTTCGCCAATTCAAGCCTAATTCTACTTTGAACCTCCAAAACCCATTCCGATCACACTCCTATGTCATAAATTACCTTCTGAAGCTAACTGAACCATCGGAACTCACGTCCAAGCCCTCTAACGCATAAGCCAACATCCGATTGACTTTTCCAACTTAAGATTCCTTAAAAGAGACTAAGTGTCTCAAACTTTACTATAATCATTACGGTCTCGATCCGACCAACCCGATAGCACAAAATACGGATAACAAAGCGTAAAGAAGCATAATGGGGGAAATGGTACGATAACTCATGAGATGACTGGTTGGGTCGTCACATCCTCACCAACTTAAACAGACGGTCGTCCTCGAATGAGTCAAGAAACATACTTAAAGCCTCAAACAGGAGAGGATATCTGCTCCGCATCTCTCGCTCGGTTTCCTAGGTAGCCTTCTCCACGGACCGACCTCTCCAATGCACCTTCACTGAAGTTATATCCTTTGACCTCAGTTTCCAAACCTGGCGACCCAAAATAGCTACTAGCTCCACACTATAAGTCAAATCATCCTCCAATTGAACTGTGCTGAAACCCAGAACATGAGACGGATCCCCAATATACTTATGGAGCATAGAGACATGGAATACTGGATGCACACTCGACAAGATGGGTGGAAAAGTAAGCTGATAAGCCACCTCCCCAATCCTATGAAGTACCTCAAATAGTCTGATGAACCGCGGACTAAACTTCCCTTTCTTCCTAAATCTCATAACTACCTCCAAGGGTGAAACCTTAGATAGAACCTTCTCGCCCAACATGTAGGACACATCTCGAACCTTCCTATCACTATAACTCTATGCCTCAAATACACAATACGAGTCTCTCTTGAATTACCTTCACTTTATCTGAAGCCTCCTGAACCAAATCGATCCCCAATAGCCTAGCCTCACCGGGCTCGAACCTACCAACTGGAGATCTACACTGTCTCCCTTACAAAGCCTTCTACGGAGCCATCCAAATACTCAACTGGTAGATGTTGTTATAAGCAAACTCTGCGAGCGGGTAGAAACTGATCCCATGACCCTCCGAAGTCAATAACATAAGCATGCAACATGTCCTCCAATATCTGAATAGTACGCTCAAACTTCCCGTCCGTCTGAAGATCAAAAGTTGTGCTCAACTGCACCTGAGTACCCAAATCTCGGGGAACAGACATCCAAAAATGGAAAGTAAACTGAGTGCCCCGATCTCAAATGATGGAAACTGGGACACCATGCAACCCAACAACCTCCCGAATATATCTACCAACCGCACTAAAGAATAAGTAGTAAATATATGAATGAAGTGCGCGAACTTGGTCAACCTATCCATAATCACCCAAATAGCATCGAACTTCTTCAAAGTCCGAGGAAGTCCAACAACAAAATCCATAGTGATCCTCTCCCACTTCAATTCAAGAATTAACCATCTGCTAAAGCAAGCCAACAGATCTCTGATGCTCATATTTCATCTGCTAACAGTTGAGATACCGAGCTACAATCCCCATAATGTCTTTCTTTATTCTCCGCCACCAATATTGTTGCCTAAGGTCCCGATACATCTTCGCATCTCCCGGGTGAATAGAAAACCACGAGCTATAAGCCTCATCCATAATCAACTCCCAAAGCCCATCTATATTGGGAACACAAAGCCGGCCCTGCATTTTTAACACCCCATCATCATCAATGGTCACATCTCTAGCATCATCATGCTGAACTCTGTCCCTAAGGACAAGAAAATACGGATCATCATATTGGCGCTCTCTGATGCAATCATATAAAGAACGCGGAAATACCACACAAGCCAATACCTGAGTGGACTCAGAAATATCCAACCTTACGAACCAATTGGCCAGGGCCTGAACATCAACCGCAAGAGGTCTCTCCTCAACTGGAATATATGCCAAACTCCCCAAACTCAGTGCCTTTTGGCTCAATCGGCCACAACATTGGCCTTTCTCGGATAGTACAATATAGTAATATCATAATCCTTATGTAACTCAAACCATCTACGATTTCTCAAATTAAGATCCTTTTGCTTGAACAAATGCAAAAGACTATGATGATGAAAGAATACTTCACTAGACATGCCATACAAGTAATACCTCCAAATATTCAATACGTGAACTATGGCAGCCAACACCAAATCATGAATGGGGTAGTTCTTCTCAAAGGGCTTCAACTGACGAGAAGAATACGCAATAACTCTACCCTCCTACATCAATAAACAACCAATCCCTACTCTCAAAGCATCACAGTACACTGTATATGAACCTGAAGCTGATGGCAAAACCAACACTGGAGTTGTGGTCAAAGCTGTCTGAGCTTCTAAAAGCTCTCCTCATACTCGTCTGAATATAAAAATGAAGCACCCTTTTGAGTCAACTTGGTCAAGGGCGATGCGATAGATGAGAATCTCCGAACAAACCGGCGATAATACCCTACCAGGCCAAGAAAATTGCGAATCTGGGTAGCTGAGGACGGTCTTGGCCAACTTTGCACCTCCTCTATCTTCTTTGGATCGACCTGAATACCCTCACTGGACACCACGTGCCTCAATAATGCCACTGATTTGAGCCAAAAGTCACACTTGGAGAACTTTGCTTAAAGCTTCTCCTCCCTCAATCTCTGCAGCACAACCCTCAAATGCTCCACGTGCTCCTCCTGACTACGTGAATATACCAGAATATCATTAATGAAGACTATGACAAACGAATCAAGATAAGGCTGGAACAAGTTGATCATCGGATGCATGAACACTGCAAGGGAATTGGTCTGCCTAAAAGACATAACCAGGAACTCATAGTGACTATATCTAGTCCTGAAAGTTGTCTAACGAATATCTGAATCCCTGATCTTCAACCGGTGGTAACCTGAACAGAGATCAATCTTGGAGAATACCCTCGCTCCCTGAAGCTGGTCGAATAAATCATCAATGCGAGGTAAGGGATACTTGTTCTTAACTGTTACTTTGTTCAATTTCCTATAATCAATGCACATTCTCATTGTGCCATCCTTTTATTTCACAAATAGAACCGGTGCACCCTAAGGTGACATACTAGGCCGAATGAACCCTTTATCTAGGAGATCGTGAAGCTGCATCTTAACTTCTTCAACTCCGCTGGTGACATAGGATATGACGGAATAGAAATGGGCTGAGTGCCTGGCACCAGGTCAATACCAAAATCAATATCCATGTCCGATGGCATGCCCGACAGGTCTGCATGAAATATATAAGGTAAGTCCTTCACAATTGGAACATAATCAATATTGGGAGCCTTAGCTCCGACATCTCTCACAAAGGCAAGATACGAGAGACAACTTTTCCTAACCATACGTTGGGCTTTCAAGAAAGAGATCACTCTACTGAGAAAATAATCAGTCACACCACGCCACTTGATCCGCGACCGGCATAGCCAAAGTAACTGTCTTAGCATGACAATCTAGCATAGCACAACACGGATCTAACCAATCAATTCATAAAATGACATCGAAATCCACCATACTCCATAGTAGAAGATCAACTCGGGTCTCCAAACCCCCAATAGTCACCACACATGACCAATACACACGGTCTACAACAACAGTATCGCCCACCGAGGTAGATACATGAATAGGTAAAGCAAGAATCTCACGGGACGTACCTAAATAATGAGAAATGTATGATGACATATAAGAAAAGGTGGATCCAATATCACATAATATAGAGACATATTTATGGCGGACTGAAACAATACTTGTAATAATAGCATCAGAAGCAGTAGCATCGGATCTGCCTGGAATAGCATAGAAATAGACCTGAACACACCCTGATCGACCTCCCCCTCTGGGGAGACCCCTAAATGACTGACCTTCACCCCTAACTAGCTGAGCGGGTGATGGCGAAGCAACTGGCACTGAAGCCAAAGACTGACCCCTTTGGTGGGATGAACTAGAAGCATCATGAGGACACTGCCTCCATATGTGGCTCATCTCGCCACACTCATAACATCTCCTAAGTGATGGAAAAGGGGACTGAAGGGAACCCCTCACACTGGAGTGACTAGCAGATGCATTCGACATAGAAGAACCTTAAACCAACGGAGCACGGGAAGAACTTTAAGCTGGAAGGGAACTAAGTGATGAATGGACCTACTGAGATCCCTGATAACCATGACCCAAAGATTCCCCACAATAACCTGGGCGAGCTGACTGGGCAGGACTAAATGAACGACCTCTACCATGCTGAAACTGGCCCATAAAAGAAGCACCACTATAACTGCCTGATCCTCGAGGCCACTTGGCCTCAATCTCCTCTCGCTCTTGTCGGTAAACTAACTCAATATCACGGGCGATATCAACCATCTCCTCGAACATAGCACCAAATACCCTCTCTCGGGTCATAAGAATACAGAGTTGATAAGTAAGACCCTTAACAAATCTCCTGATCCTCTCTCGATATGTCGACACCAACCAGATGACATGATGAGCCAACTCAAAAAACCTCAACTTGTATTGTGACACAGTCATCTCCCCTTGTTGCAACCACTCAAACTGTCTATGCAGCTCCTCTATGACGAATTACGGCACATACTTCTCCAGGAAGAGAATAGAGAACTGCTGCCAAGTAAGGTGTGCTACACTAACAGGCCTACGCCTCTCATACACCTCATACCAAGTGAAGGCAACACCAGAAAACTGAAAAGGTGTTAAATGCCACACCACTAGTCTCAAGACTCCCTGCGGTACGAAGCATCCGCTGGAATTTATCCAAGAAAACCTGGGAATCCTCGCCCTTTGCACCACTGAATTGTCGAAGGCTGGATTCTACCAAACCTCTCAAGTCGATGCTTCTCATCATCCAGCATAACTGGTACTACAAACTCCTGGACTGCTGCAGCCAATTGGGCGAGAGGTGCCCCCGACGTCTGAAGTCCCTACACAACCTGATCAGGTGTGCGAGTAATAGGGAGTCTGAATCCCTCCCTCGGTATGTGAAGTATCTGTGGCCGTAGTAGCTAAAACTGCTTGAGCCAAATCGATACACACTGACAAGATAAAAGCTAAAGCCTCCTGAAGGCCTGGAATCACAATAGGCAAAGCTGGTGTCTGAACAGGTGCTGCTGAAGTATCCATAGCTGGAGTGTGATCATGAGCTGGGATAACTGGTGGATTAATAGTTGTTGCCCTTGCTGCTCTGCCTCTGCCTCGACCACGACCAAGTCCACGTCCACTGCCTCTGGTGGCCTCAGCTAGTGGCACTGGTGATCATCCCCCCTGTCCGGTAGCTCGTGTCCTCACCATCTATGAGAGAATAGAATGACAGAAGTTTAGTACTCGCACTAACAAGTTCGCACGACAAGAATTTCAAGAATAAGAAATTTTTCCTAAAGGGTCTACAGCCTTTTGAGGATAAATACAGACGTCTATGTACCGATCCGTAATACTCTACTAAACCTACTCATAACTTGTGAGATCTATGTAACCTATGCTCTATTACCAACCTGTCACGACCCTAATCCCGAACTCAATCGTGATGGCGCCTCTCGTGAAGACAAGGCCAGCCAAATGAACAAATTCTCAATTTGAATAGTTATATAGCATGATAATAGTCTAAACATGGATTAATAATACGAAATAGTAGAAATACTGATAACACAATGCGAAAATGCAACCCGATACAACCCTAACCAGGGTGTCACAAGTCACGAGCATCTAAGGACCCTAATACAAGTCTACTAAACCCAATACTTGTAAAAATGTTTGAAAGACATAGAAAAGATAATACAATAGAGACACGGGGCTGCGGATGCCAACAACTACCTCGTAGTCTCTGAATACTGCTTGCGATTAGAAGAATTAGCACTCAAGAGCGGAACCAGCGATGCCTGAATTTTCACACACGGTGTAGGGAGTAATGTGAGTACTCCAGCCTAGTGAATAAAAAAGATAAATAATGATTGAAGGTAAGAATCACATAAAACACAAGGCATTCTATAATGAAGAAGAAAAACATCATTTGAAAAAAGTAAATCAATGAAAAATCAAGTAAGATCTCCATTAATTAGGTAAAGCAGGTAAATAATGTAAAATAAACAGATAGAGGTTCGCCCCTCGGGCTTAGTATCCACAAATACGCCCCCGGGAAATATCTTAGAACAGTACCAACCCCTTAGGCTCAATCTCAGAACAATACCAGCCCCTCGGGCTCAATATCACATTACAATGGGCACCGCGCTCACTGGGGGTGTACCAACTCAGGGAGGGGCCCTTTACGACCCAAGCGCAATCACAAGCAATCTCGTGACATCAAATCTAGGCCATCGGCCTCATATCAATCAAGCTACCTCATGGCGTATATATGTATCTCAGGACCTTGCCCTTATATCAGTATAAGTGTATCCTCACAACTAGGACCTCGGCCTTACTCAGTCCGAAAATTACCACAAGCCCCTTAGGCATTAGTAAAATAGCATTTCTCATCCCAAAAACATCATTTTTAGTCTCAAAACTGGGTAAAAATGGCTGAGTAGTAAAACAATGGAAAATAACATGACTGAGTTCAAATAATAAATCCAAAACAGTGAGGAAATACTGATAAAAATCTACGAATGGCTCAAATAATTGGTGCGAAGCCCAAATATGGAAATTATCCCAAATCATAATGATAACAAATAAGTTTCAATCAAATACGCAGTAAAATCATCAATCGGGACGGACAATGTCACAATCCCCAAAAGTGCACGACCCTACACTCGTCATTGAGCTTGTATCTCACCTTAATATAGCACTAAGATGTGCAATCCGGGGTTTCAAACCCTCATAGCATCATTACAATCATTACTCACCTCGAACCAGCTAAAATTTCTAGCTCGCGACGCCTTTGCCCTTTAAATCGGCTTCCACGCTCGTCAAATCTATCCAAAATCAGAACGAATACGTCACAATATACTAAGGGAACAAAGCCCAAGTGAAAATAATCAAAAAATACCAAAAATTCCGAAATTAGCAAAAACTCGAGCCCCGGGCCCACTTTTCGAAACTCATAAATTATTACATCAACGGGTTACTTATCTTCCCACGAGTTCATACATACCAAAAGTTCCTAAATCCAACCCCAATTGGTCCTCCAAATCCCCAAATCAAAATTCCAAAATTTCAAGCCCTAGTTCTTCCATTTTTAGCTTAAATTCCATGATTTTCTAGGTAGATTTCACAATAGAATCAAGTTTTAAGTTCAAAATTCTTACCCCCAATCAATTCCTCTTGAATCCCTCTATAATATCCGCCAAGAATCTCTCAAAATGATTCACTATAGGCAAAAATAGACCCAAAATCATGGATGAAATGAATTATAACATTCTGTCCAGGACTTATTTCCTTCTATGCGATCGCGTAAAAACCTTTGCGATCGCGAAGCATAAAAATTCAACTCCCAATTTTTACCCTATGTGATCGCTTACAAACACCTGCGATCGCAATGCACCACCTCCTGATCTTACGCGACAATGCACCACCTCCTGATCTTACGCGATTACGTACTTACCCCCGCGTTCGCATTTAACAATTTTCATCCTAGCCCCCATGTCCATTTAACACTATGCAATCGCGACCTATTCTTTGCGTTCGCGATGAACAACTTCCCCAAACTATGCAATCACATGCCTTACTCCGCGAACGCAATGAACAATTGAACAGCTCCCACAAATCCTCCTATGCTATCGCACGACCCCTTATGCGATCACAAAGAACAAAGTTCTGGAACACTGAACCTGCAACGTTTTGCTATCTTTTAAGGCATGAAATGGTCTGATTGACCATCCGAAACTCACCCGAGGCCCCAGGACCCCAACCAAAAGCACCAACACATTCTAAAACCTTATTGAAACTTATTCCAATTATCAAAAAACCTCAAACAATATCAAATTACTCAAGACACATCGAATTCAAACCTAAGTTTCTAAAAATCTTCCGAAATACGCTTTTGATAAAAAACCCAACCACACCACGCTCAAATGACCTGAAATTTTGCACATACATCCCAAATGACATAACGAATCTATTTCAACTCTCAAAATTCAATTTCGATCCCGGATCAAAATCTTACCTACCAACCCGGATATCGCTAATATATTAACTTCGCCAATTGAAGCCTAATTCTACTCCGAACCTTCAATATCCATTCCGATCACACTCTTAAATTACAAATTATCTCCGGAAGCTAACAGAATCATTGGAACTCATGTACGATCCCTCACACATAAGTCAATATCCGGTTGACTTTTTCAACTTAATATTCCTTAAAAGAGACTAAGTGTCTCAAACTTTACCAAAATTATTACAGTCTTGATCCGATTAACCTGATACCACAAAACATGGATAACAAAGCATAAAAACAGAATAGAGAAACAAAACTGTAACTCATGAGATGACTGGCTGGGTCGTCATAGAGACATACAACTAATAATAATTATATCAAGATTAAGAATATTAATATATTTAATGGACTAGAGACATTATTCTATTAAGTTAGTATAAAATACATACCTATAATAATCAGCATAAATTATATTTAATCTTGTGATACAACTATTCCGATGATTTTTTCAATACCATAATTAGATTGTGAATATAAACTTCATGACTTATACAAACCGATGATTTAATCTTCCGTTTTTAAAAGAAATTTTATACACTAAATCATCTACTATATAAGCAATGGACATACAGACAAATACATGATCTATTTAAAATAAAATTTTATTGAATTGAATAAATAAATAAATAATTATTCCAGAAATAATACTAAAATAATATGCATGATTTATAGTATAATCTAACAGTCTCCCACTTAACTCATAACTATGCGCCTATAATTTTGACACCTATTCTGTCTACATGCCTATAAAAGTCTTGTGTGTCAAGCTTTTAGTAAACAAGTTTACCAAGTTATTTTCCGACACAATTTTGGTGACTACTACATTCCCTCTTTGCGTTATTTTACGAATTAAATGATATTTACGCTCAATGTGCTTTGCTCTTTTATGACTTCGTGGCTCCTTCGAATTTGCGATCGCACTATCTCCTCTTTGCACTATCTCCTCTTTGCACTATCTCAAGAATTAAATGATATTTACGCTTAATGTGCTTTGCTATTTTATGGCTTCGTAGCTCCTTCGAATTTGCAACCGCACCACTATTATCACAATAAAGTGTTATTGGTGCTTGAATTGATGGAACCATACCTAAAACTCTTCGGAAGTTCCCGAGCCAAACCGCCTCTTTGGATACCTCAGAGGTTGTCGCATATTTGACTTCCATGGAGCAATCAGCAATATAAGTTTGCTTGATGCTCCTCCAACTTATGGCTCCACCACCCAAGTAAACACATTTCAAAAGGTAGAAATTCTAGAATATCTATCTAATTGGAATCTGAATCAGTGTACCCAATAGGCACAAGATCATCTGAATGATAGATTAGTATGTAATCCCTAGTCATTTTCTGGTACTTGATTATATGCTTAGTTGTTTTCCAATGCTCTCTCCCAGGATTAGACTGAAATCTACAAACACTACTATAAAAAATGCCTTTGGCGGCAATATTTAGCGGTAATAAAGCAATTGTCGCTAATGAATTCTTTAAGCTAAAATATTAGCTGCATATGACCATTTTCCAGTAAAAGATATTCTTTAGTGAGAATAAAAAAATTGCCACTAAAAACATTAACTGAAATCAAATTTTTTTATCATTTCAAGTTTCCCTCCGTACAAAATTAAATAAAATCTTCCCTCCATTTTTTTTGGACAAGAATTAAGTATTCCCTCCAATTAGAAACCAATAATACTTCAGCAAAAAAGGAAAAAAAAAAGATAACAAAACCCATTTCATTTCGACATTCTCCAGCCTACGAAATCGCGAACAAAATATTTACGGCTTACGACAATCTCCGACGATCTTCTTCCCAAATTCCAGGTAAATTTTACGAATTCTATTGTTAATCTTCTCCCTCTCTTCTGTCTTCCCTAAATCTACAAATTTATGCGAAATTTTTCCCAAATTATCTAAGATTGAGAGCTTTGAATTGAGACACAAATTTATAGGAGTTCAAGGTAAAAAGAGTTTTGCCATGACTGCTAATAAATCAATATTAGTACATAGATTACATAGGTCAATAGGTTTCAATTCCAAGGCAGTATTTACTGTTTAGGATTTATGACATGAGATGATTGCTATTCTGTTCTCCGGGGGACTAAACTCCACCAAGAGGTTCATTCACTCAGGTAATTTCGCTCGCCCACTGATGCCACGTTGAATTAATCATGATTTTGACTTTCTTGTCTTGTTGTGATGCCATATAGATACACTACTTCTAGTATTATGGAGAATAGATTGATATAGTTCTGAACTTTCTCCTAAATCTGTTCTCTTCATGAAAAATGGATTCAAGTTATACATTATTTTCCTTGTAATAAGTTCAAAAACTGAAAACATTACAAATTCTGAGCTTCCCGAAATCTGATCGAGTTTGCTAAATCATTTTTGAAATATAGTTGTAGTTAGATTGTAGTTGATTGATTGAATTGATTCCTCTTTTGTTTCTCTACTGTTTTATGAACTAGGGAATTTCTCGCTCATGTGGAGACTTATTTTCTTTTAGAGAATGTAGTCATCAATTTTACTTAATTTATATGGCTCTAGACTCAACATTTGGTACATAAATTATACTTGTTAAAAAATACAATGGCCATTGGTTGAGATTATATTGTACACAAATACATCCTGAAATGTACGTTGTTTTTGGCAATGTCATCTGTATAAATGGATAAATTTTGATTTGCTTCTTGTTTGCAAAATTATGCAAGAGACAGCCTAAGTGAGTCTCTTAAGCCATGGTAGTACCAGTACCCAAATTAAGCTACGGTTGAAGATATAATGGTGAGGATGCTTCTTCTTTGATATCCTACACTGTATCGTCCATCTTCTTTTTTCCTGTGTGAGGCTGAATGCTTTCTTTCCTACTTGGTACTATAAGATATACGTTAGTAGTCAATACCACCAGTATAGTGTTTATCCAATCGAGCGTAAACAGTTTGGAGGCATGGATTGGAAGCATGCAGTCTTGTCTTGGAAAGTAGAGCCGGTTTAGCTTATATTCTTGCTAATACTATAAACTTAAAAAGTTTCTCCCTGATTTTAGATACTCTCTTTTGCAGTATGGTCGTATATTGGATATTGAGTTGAAGATTCCACCTCGCCTATCTATTATTAGTCACAACAATGTATATTTAGCATTAAATTTAGATAACATAGAATAGATAACATTTTAAGTATATATGCATAAGTAGGTTTGAGTATCTTTGTTAGGTACACAATGGTACTCTAAAAAGGAACACAGAGCAATGAGTACTATCTAAGCTTATTCTCCATTGAACTATCCACTTATGACTCCAAAAAACTATCAATAAAGGCAAGTATGCGATTTACCATTTCAATATAAATAGATATAGTTTCTCAAAAAATCTATCAATAAAGGCAAACAAATAAGTCATTTGTTTCATTAGATGGAAAATTTCACCGTTGATAATGAACATCCGCAAGGCTTACTTGTTTCATTAGATTGTAAAAATCACTATTAATAATGCTCATCTGCAAGGCCATATTAATTATCATGTAGGAAAGATACAACTTAGTGAGTAAATAAAAGAATGAAAGATAAAAAATGATTAAAGTAAAATGGAAGGTAAATCTAATGTTGCTCACTTTATTCCTTACTCGTTGCTATGGAGATGACTTTGTCCTCTATGAAAAAGCCTCTCTTGATGGACAATAATAATTTTATTCATTTTCACAAGAAAACTTAATTTTCTTTTAGGAGTAGTTATTCAGAACCCCATTTTCATGAATAACTATTAAAAATATTTTAGCGTATTGCATTGAAGCCTCAATATCCTTTTACCATACCTACTGCATTCTATGGAAGCTTCAATTTGGAAGCTTTGACATGCCAAAAAATAGATGTTTGGTTCTCATCATCTGTATGACTGATATTGAATGGACCCACAACGTATATGAACATCTTCAGTAGGTTCTATTTTCTTTTTGTTCTCCTTTTTAATGCATCTCTTCATTGTTTTAGAAGAAAAACGTGTTTTGCATACTCATTCCAGTGACATTAACACTCGGTTATTATTTTTCCTTTAGAACTAGTTAAACTGATACTCAATGAACAAACGAGTTATAAACAAATTGGTAAAAATAAAGTATATATCTGGAGATTCAACAAATAGGAGTAGTAAGTTATGAAATTTCAAAATATATGATATATGGTTCTTTCTACAATTATAAGTTTAATAATTATTCTTAAAAAGTTTACGAACAAATGTGTGAAAATCATAGAATGTAACGACCCCACCCGTCGTTTTGAGCTCTAGTGCGTCCTTCAACAGTTTTAGGCCATGATCAGCTTCACTTCAGTTAGTATGACTTGTACACATTGTCACAATTAAATTTCAGGAAGTTTGGAGTTGATTTGGAAAGACAATTCTCATTTCGGAAGATTAAGTTGAAAGAATTGATTAAGATTGGATATTTGAGTAGACGGTCTTGGAATCGGAATTTGAAGGTTTCAATAGGTTCGTATGATGATTTCAGACTTGGGCGTATGTCCGGATCGAGTTTTGGAAGACCCGAGAACGTTTCGGCACCTATTGTGGAAGTTAGCATTTTTTTAAAGAATATCATAAGTTTGGGTTGAAGTGTACTTCAGTGTTATCGACATCCTTTTAGGTTTCCGAGTCTGGGAGTAGCTCCGTATGGTGATTATGGTGTTGGGAGTGTGATCGGAAGTAAATTCGGAGGTCCATGGTTCAGTTTGGAGCCATTTGGCTAAAGATAGAAATTTGAAGGTTTTTGAGAAGTTTGACCGGAAGAAGACTTTTTGATTTCATGATCGGAATCTGATTCCAAAATTTGGAGTAGGTCCGTAATGTCGAATATGACTGGTGTGCAAAATATGAAGTCAGTCGGACGTGATTTGATAGGTTTAAACATCGAAAATAGAAGTTTGAGATTCTAAAGTTCATAAAGCTTGGAATGGAGGTCGATTCGTGATTTTAGCGTTGTTTGATATGATTTGAGGCCTCGAGCAAGTCCATAATGTGTTTTGGGACTGGTTGGTGTCACGACCCCAATTTTTCCTCCGTGAACGTGTCGTGATGGCACCTAGTCCCTACGAATAGGTAAACCTAACGATGCAAAAAGTAACATAACTTGCGGAAATAGATAATTAAGACCGAACAACTAGTAGAAAACAGTATATAAATGTCGCTCAGCAAATACAACTCAATAATGTGGAAGTCTACAGTATCACCCCAAGACCCGGAAACTCATGGGAACACAAGCTATAAGAATACAGTAGGTGCTCTAATCTCTAGAAATATCTACACCAAAAGTACAATAGAAGGCTAAATGCTACGAAATAGAGTAAAGAAGGAAACTCTTTGGTCCGCGGATGCAGCAGATATACCTCAAAGTCTCCGTAGCTCTCCCTACCTCAAGGATAATGCTCCTACGTGGAGGTACCTAGATCTACACATGAAAAACATGCGCAGAAGGGCCATGAGTACACCACAGCGGTACTCACTGAGGGCCAAGCCTAACCTCGATTGGGTAGTGACGAGGAAGGTCAGGGCCCTACTAAGGTAATACATAATAAATAACAGGGTAAAGAAATAATATAGATAAAGTCTACAGCGAGAATCTAAACAGGAAAATTAAGGGATACAGTAGCAGAAAGCAAAAATAAGACAATACAAGGAAATGCTTCTTACAACAGCAAAATAATAAATACTCGGGATCTCTTGGTATCCCGAGTATCTCTTAGTATCCTCACCATATACACGAGGGATCTCTTGGTATCCTGAGCATCTCTTGGTATCCTCAATAGGTAATCCGGGGATCTCTTGGTATCCTGAAGATCTCTTGCTATCCTCAACATCTATAAATACATGTGACGGGGATCTCTTGGTATCCCACACTCTCAGCCCAGGTCATAACACATTTAGGGAGATCTCCCGGGATATCGTCCTGTAGTCCCAATTTAAAACATGCAATAACACGAGTAAACAGGCAAGCAGGTCAACGCAGGCTAAAATTGCAATTAGAGTAACACGGGTAAACAATAAACGCAATTGAAACACTTCAAGTAAAGCCATATTTTTCAACAATTAGCTCAATTACGCGCTCATCCCCTCATGTAGAAGGCATTCAATTACCAAACATCATATCCCAAGGGCAAAGATCTCCCACACAAGGTTAGACAAGTCACTTACCTCGAACCGACTAAAAAATCAACTAGAAACCATGCCTTTGCCACGAGTATCCTACTCCAAGTGGACCATATCTATTCAATTCAATTACACATCGTAAATAACATCTCAAGCAACTTATTCTACCATATAATTCAAAGATAAAGCGCAAAATTAGGTAAAATAACCAAAATGCCCCTCAAGACAACGTCTCGGAATCAGATAATTTTTATATTTTCAGAAACCTCGTACTCTCACGAGTCTAACCATATAAGAATCTCTCAAATCGGAGGTCAAACACCCACTCAACACTCAAACATTTTGTCTATGAAGTGTTACCCATACCCCATTCAAAAATCCGAAATTAAGAAGGAATTAGTGATTAGATTAATGGGTTTCAAGAATAAGAGAGTATAGAATCGTTACCCAATCGTTTCCTCTGAAAAACCCTCAAAATCTCTCCAAAATCCAAGCTCTCAAGCTTGGGTTTTGGTAGAAATGGCTAACCCTCGGATTTTAAAATGTTTATTACTGCCAAGGTTTTTATGAATCGCTAACGCGGAAGTATGCTCGCGTTCGCGAAGAAGAAAAATAGAAGTTACCAAAAATGCTCCTCGCAATTGCGAGAAGCAGTACGCGAACGTGAACGCCTGATCTGACCAGGCTACGCAAACGCGACAAGGTGTACACAAACGCAATGGAGGAGAAGGTGGAACTTCGCGAACCCGGAAGGACCGGACCTCAACGCGCTGAGGAAACTGGTCTCCCTAAAGAATTACTCTACCGAATGTGTGGAGGAGGACGCGAATGCGAGGAAGGAAAGATCAGAGCTTCGTGAACGCGATAGGAGCGACTCGAACACGAAGAAGGAATTGGTCCGGAACTGCTAGGGAATTTACTGCAACTTTTCACAACTCCAAAATGCTCCGTTGAGCATCCGAAACATACCCGAGGCCCCCCGGACCTCAAACTTGTCCCATCACATCATTCAAACTTGTACCAATCCATAAACCTTTTAAAACAACACCGGAAACCTGAATTAATTAAGGATTTGAGCCTAAGAACTTCAAATTCCATTAAAATACGCTTTCGATCAGAAACCTAACTAAACTACGTTCGGATGACCTGAAATTTTGCACACACATCCCAAATGACATGACGGAACTACTGCAACTTCTGGAGTTCCATTCCGACTCTCGGATAAAAAACTCACTATCGGACCGGAAACTTCAAAAATTCAAACTTCGGCATTTCAAAGTAAAATTTGCTACGGACCTCCAAAATGCATTTCGAACACGCTCCTAACCCCAAAATTACCTAACAGAGATAAAGGAAACATCAGATTTCCGTTACGAGGTCGTCTTCACACTGTCCCGACTACGGATAACTTTCCAACACTTAAGCTCTCATTTAGGGACTAAGTGTCCCGAAACACTCTAAAACTCAAAACTGAACGTCCCGAAAAATCAAATTAATAGAAATAAACTTAGGGAAAGTGGTAAATAGGGGATGGGGGCGTAAGTTCTTAAGATGGACGATCGGATCGTCGCATCCTCCTGCACTTAAACATTCGTTCGTCCTCGAACGAGCATAAAAATATACTTGAAGTAGTGAAAAGGTAAGCGTAACGGTTGCGCATATCCTGCTCGATCTCCCAGGTTGCCTCCTCGGCCGGCTGGCCCCGCCACTGAACCTTTACAGAAGAAATATTCTTTGACCTCAACTTTCGGATATGCCTGTCCAGTATAGCAACTGGCTCCTCAAAATAAGACAGATCCTTGTCCGGCTGGAGTAAATTGAAGTCCAACACGTGTGATGGATCACCGTGATACCTCCGGAGCATTAAAACATGAAATACCGGATGAACCCTTGCTAGGCTGGGAGGTAAGACAAGATTATAAGAAACCTCCCCAACACGCCTCAATATCTCAAAAGGGCCATTGGATATTGGACTCAACTTCCCTCTCTTCTCAAATCTCATCACGCCATTCATATGAGAAACTCAGAGCAGAACTTGCTCTCCAACCATAAAGGAAATATCATGAACCTTTCGGTATGTATAGCTCTTCTATCTACACTGAGCTATACGGAGTCTATCCTGAATTACCTTGACCTTCTCCAAAGCATCCTGAACCAAATCTGTGCCCAATAGTCTGGCCTCCCCCCGTTCGAACCAACCCACTGGAGATCTACACCGCCTACCATACAAGGCCTTATACAGTGCCATCTTAATACTAGAGTGGTAGTTGTTGTTGTAAGCAAACACCGCCAATGGCAAGAATTGATCCCAAGACCCTCCAGACTCAATCACGCATGCACGGAGCATATCCTCAACAATATGAATAGTGCGCTTGGACTGTCCATCTGTCTGAGGATGAAATGTTATGCTTAACTTCATCCTTGTACCCAACTCTTGCTGAAAGGCCCTACAGAACCATGATGTGAACTGAGTACCTCTATCTGAAATAATAGAAACTGGAATACCATACAGACGGACATTCTTCCAGATGTAAATATCTCTCAACCGCTCCGAAGAATAAGTGGTACATACAGGAATAAAATGAGCGGACTTGGTCAGCCGATCCATAATAACCCAAATAGCATCAAACTTCTTCAAGGTCCGTAGGAGTCCAACTACAAAGTCCATGGTGATCCGCTCTCACTTCCATTCCGGAATCTCTATCTGTTGAAGCAACCGCCCAGTCTCTGGTGCTCGTACTTCACCGGCTGGCAGTTGAGGCATCTAGTTAAATATCCAACTATATCCTTCTTCAACCGCCTCCACCAGTACTGCTGCCTCAAGTCTTGATACATCTTCGCGGCACGTAGATGGATGGAATACCGCAAACTATGGGCCTCCTCTAGAATTAGCTCCCGTGGCCAATCGACATTGGGTACACAAACCCGCCCCTGCATCCTCAATACTCCGTCCTTACCAATGGTCACATCTTTGGCATCACAATGCTGAACCCTATCCTTAAGGAAAAGCAAATGAGGGTCATCATATTACCGCTCCTTATTACGATTAAATAATGAAGACCGAGAAACCACGCAAGCTAGAACCCGACTGGGCTCTGAAAGATCCAATCTCACAAATAGGCTGGCTAAGTCCTAAACATCCCTCGCCATAGGCCTCTCCGATACTGGTAGATATGCCAAACTCCCTAAACTCTCTGCCCTACGACTCAAGGCATCAGCCACTACATTGGCCTTGCCCGGGTGATATAAAATAGTAAGGTCATAGTCCTTTAGCAACTCTAACCACCTCCTCTGGCACAAATTTAGATTCTTCTACTTGAACAAATGCTGCAAACTCCTATGATCAGTATAAATCTCACAAGGCACACCATATAGATAATGGCGCCAAATCTTCAGGGCAGGAACAATGGCAGCTAGCTCAAGATCATAGATAGGATAATTCTTCCCGTGTATCTTCAACTGTCTGGATGCATAGGCAATCACCCTACCGTCCTGGCCAACTCTCGAGGCATCACAATAGACGGTATAAGACCCTGAACCTATAGGCAATACCAAAACTGGGGTTTTAGTCAAAGTTGTCTTGAGCTTTTGAAAGCTCGCCTCACACTCAATTGTCCACTGAAACAGAGCACCCTTCTGGGTCAATCTAGTCATAGGGGCTGCAATCGATGAAAAACCCTCCATAAAACAACGGTAGTAGACCGCAAAGCCAAGGAAACTACGAATCTCTATAGTTGAGGACGATCTCAGCCAACTCTGCACAACCTGTACCTTCTTCGGATCCACCCAAATGCCCCCACTCGATACCACGTGTCCTAAGAATGCTACTGAATCCAACCAAAACTCATATTTAGAGAACTTCACATATAACTAATTCTCTCTCAGAGTCTGGAGCACTGTCCTCAGATACTGCTCATCACCTTCCCGACTCCGGGAATACACCAGAATATCATCAATAAAGACAATGACAAAAGAATCGATATATGGCATGAACACATTGTGCATCAAATGCATAAAAGTTTTTGGGGCATTGGTCAGCCCAAATGACATAACAAAGAACTCGTAATGACCATACCGAGTCCTGAAGGTAGTCTTCGGGATAGGCTCCCCATTCTTCAACTGATGGTAACCTGAGCGCAAGTCAATCTTAGAGAACACATGTGCGCCCTGAAGTTGGTCAAATAGATCATCAATACGAGGCAAAGGATAACGGTTCTTCACTGTAACCTTGTTCAACTGACGATAATCGATTCATATACGCATAGAACATCCTTTTTTCTTTACAAACAAGACAGGAGCACCCAAGGTGAAACACTAGGTCGAATAAAACCCTTATCAAGCAATTTCTGCAACTGATCCTTCAACTCCTTCAACTCATGAGGAGCCATACGATATAGAGGGTTAGCAATGGGTTGAGTGTCTGGCGACAAATCACTGCCAAAGTCAATATCTCTATCAGTTGGCATGCCCGGAAGATCAGCTAGAAATACATTGGGATAATCCCGCATCACGGGGACTGAATCAACAGAAAGGGTATCAAAACTGACATCTCTTACATAAGCTAAATATACGGCACACCCCTTCTCAACCATACGCTGAGCTTTAAGAAAAGAGATAACTATATTGGGAGTGTGATCTAAAGTACCACTCTACTCAACACGCGGTACACATGGCATAGACAGTGTCACGGTTTTGGCGTGACAATCAAGAATAGAAAAATGGGGCGACAACTAGCCCATGCCCAAAATAATATCAAAATCCACCATGTTGAGTAACAATAAGTTTGCTCTGGTCTCAAAAACACGAACACTAACCAAACATTACTGATAAACGCAATCCACAAAGAGTGAATCCCTGCAGGAGTAGAAACATAAATAGAGGAACTCAAAGAATCCCGAGATACACCCAAATGTGGAGCAAAATAAGAGGAAACATAAGATTAAGTAGAGCTTGGATTGAATAAAACCGATGCATATCTATGGCAAACCAATATAATACTTGTGATGACATAATCAGAGGCAACAGCCTCAGCACGAGCGGAAAGGGCATAGTATCTGGCCTGGCCTCCTCCTCAAGGGCGACCTCTACCTCACTAGCCTCCATCTCTAGCTAGATGAGAGGGTGGGGTGGCAAATGGAGTTGTAACCATAGCTTGGGTACTTTACGGGGCACGCTGCGGCTGGGAAGTCTGTCGGGGTACACTCCTCCCAAGTTTAGGGTAATCCCTCACCACGTGGCATGTGTCACCACACTCAAAACATGCTCGGGGGGACGTGGTAGCTATGACTAGCTAAGGCCAGATCTGCTGGACTGGCCTCTGAATACACCTCGCGCATGAGGCGCACTAGAAACCAAAGGTGCATAATAAGGCTCTTGATGCCTAGGAGGTGCTGGAGCTAGAGCACTGCTAGCAGCTGGAAGAGCTGAATGAACGAGGTGACCTATATAGCCCCTACCATGATAACATGTATGGGCACCAGAATAGTGGCCTGACTCTCAAGACCTCTTGGCTTCCCTCTCCTCTCTCTACCTAACATGCATACCCTCGATCCTCCTAGAAATGCTCACCACCTGCTGATAAGCAACATCCATCTCCAACTTACGAGCCATGCTAGATCTGATGCTAGGAATAAGCCCCTCAATAAACCGGCGAACCTTCTCGCGAACAGTAGCAACCAAGGCCAGTGCAGTCTAGCAAGCTGGTATAACGAACAACATACTCTGAAACAGTCATAGCACCCTGGCGCAAATGCTCAAACTCTGCACTCCATGCATCCCTGATCCTCTGAGGGACATACTCTCACAGGAACAACTCTGAGGACTGAGCGCAAGTCAGTGAAGCAGCCTCATCTAGACTGTCTAACACATGGTGCGCCACCACTCATAGGTGGCCCCTTGAAGATGGAAGATAGTGAAAGAAACCCCACTGGATCCTGATATACCCATGGTATGGAGAATATGGTAAAACTTATCAAGAAAACCAAAAGCATCCTTCGATGCTAAATTGCTGAATATAGGAATCTTCTACTTCTTGAACCTCTCAAGCCTCAGCTGATCATCCTCGAAAGTTGTTTCCCTATCCCGGGGCTGATCTAGTACTGTAGGCGTCGCAAAACTAACCTCAGGGACCTGCTCAACATGCACTCGCTACTCAGGAGTGCAGGCGGCGGGAGTTAGTATTCCTCCCCCTGCCTGAGATCTGGCTGCAGTAAAGGGAAGGAACCCTGCCTGAGTCAAGGTAGTGTACATGCTCATGAACTGTGCCAGAGTCTTCTACAAAGCTGGAGTAATGGTAGCAGTAGTAGTAGTAGGCGTGTCAGGTGCCTGGACTCCGACTGGACCTACTGGTGGTACCTCGACGGTAGATCGCGCAGGTGCTCTGGCTGCACCATGTGCACGTCTCGGCCACTACCCCGGCCCCGGCCTCTAACGGCTGAAGTAGGGGCGCGCGTGCTTGATCATCTCGCGTAGCACGTGTTCACACCATCTTTGAGAGAATAGAAAGACAGAATTTTAATTGTGATATAAAAACCTCGCACGACAAGGAAATAAAATGAAGTGAAATTTTCCTAACATTTATATAGCCTCTCGTAGATAAGTAAAGACGTCTCTGTATTGATCAGCGAGACTCTAATAAACTGGCTTATGTTCCATGACTCCTATAAACCTAGAGCTTTGATACCAACTTGTCACGACCCCAGTTCAACCTCTGTGAATGTGTCGTGATGGAACTTAATATCCACAACTAGGTAAGTCTAACAATGTAGAAAACAACATAACTTGCAAAAATAAATAATTAACACCGAACAACTAGAAAAAAGTGTATATAAATGGCACTCAGCAGATAAAACTCAATAATGTAGAAGTCTACATTATAACCCCAAGACCTAGAAACTCATGGGAACACAAGCTAGACGAATATAGTAAGTTCTCTAATCTCTAGAAATACCTATAGCAAAAGTACGATAGAAAGCTAAGCGCTACAAGATAGAGTAAAGAAGGAAACTCTTCAGTTTGCGGACGCGGCAGATGTACCTCGAAATCTCCGTAGCTCTCCCTGCCTCAAGGATGATGCGCCTGGGTTAAGGTACCTAGATCTGCACATGAAAAACATGCACAGAAGGAGCATGAGTACACCACAGTGGTACTCAGTAAGTGCCACGCCTAACCTCAATCGGGTAGTGATGAGGAAAGTTAGGGTCCTACTGAGGTAAAACATAATAAATGATAGGGTAAAGAAACAATATAGATAAAGTCTACAACGAGAATCTAAACAGGATAATTAAGGGATACAGTAGCAGAAAGCAAAAATAAGACAATACAAGGAAATGCTTCTTACAACACGAAATAATAAATATCGGAGATCTCTTGGTATCCTGAGGTTCTCTCGGTATCCTCACCATATACACGAGGGATCTCTTGATATCCCGAGCATCTCTTGGTATCCTCAATAGGTAATCCGGCGATCTCTTAGTATCGCGAAGATCTCTTGGTATCCTCAATATCTATAAATAATGTGCCGGGGATCTCTTGGTATCCCACACTCTTAGCCCAGGTCATAACACATATAGGGGATCTCCCGGGATGCCATCCCGTAGTCCCAATTTTAAAAAAATAACAGCTCAAGAATATCAGAATAAATGCAAAACACATAACAAGTAATAGTAAATTCTAGCCTAAAATGCTCTACAGAATGCAAACAAGGCAGTTTAAAAAAATAGGCAAGTAGGTCAACTAAACATGCTTTTTCCAAATTAACGCAGGCTAAATTTGCAATTAGAGCAACACGAGTAATCAAGAAAATCAATTTAAATACTTCAAGTAAAACCGGATTTTAAAACAATTAGCTCAAGTACGCGTTTGTCACCTTACATACAAGGCATTCAATTACCAAATATCGTATCCTAAGGGCAAAGGTCCCCCACACAAGGTTAGACAAGTCACTTACCTTGAACCGGCTAAAAAATCAACTAGAAACTATGCCTTTGCCACGAGTATCCGACTCCAGATAGTCCAAATCTATTCAATTCAATAACATATCACAAATAACATCTCAAGAAAGTGATTCTACTATTTAATTCAAAGCTAAAGCGCGAAATTAGGTAAAATAACCAAAATTCCCCTCAGGCCAACATCTCGAAATCGGATAATTTATATTTTCAGAACCCTCATATTCTCACGAGTCTAGCCAAATAAGAATATCTCAAATCAGAGGTCAAACACCCACTCAAAACTCAATAATTCGATCTATGAAGTTTTACCCATTTCCCATTCAAAAATTCAAATTTAAGAAGGAATTCATGATTAGATTAATGGGTTTTAAGCATAGGAGATTATAGAATTGTTACCCAGTCGTCGCCTCTGAAAAATCCTCAAAATCCCTCCCTAATCCGAGCTCTCAAGCTTGTGTACTGGTAAAAATGTCTAACCCTCGGATTTTGAAACTTTTATAACTGCCCAGGCCTTTTATGCATCGTGAACGCGGAAATATGCTTGCATTCATGAAGAAGAAAAATAGAAGTTTCCAAGAATTCTCTTTGCAACCGCGAGAAGAAGTACGCGACTGCAAACGCCTAGCTAACAAGGCTATGCGAACGCGACAAGTTGTACGCGAACGCGATGGAGGAAAAGGCGGAACTTTGCGAACGCAGAAGGACCAGACACGAACACGCTGAGGAAATTGGTCTCCCTCCACGATTACTCTACGAGAACATGTGGAGGAGGATGCGAACACGAAGAAGGAAAGATTTGAGCTTCATGAACGCGATAGGAGCAACGCGAACGCAAAGAAGGAATTGGACCTGCAACTGCTGAAGGATTTTCTACAACTTTTCACAACTCCAAAATGCTCCGTTGAGCATCCAAAACACACCCGAGGCCCTCAAGACCTCAACCAAACCTACGGACATATCCCATAACATCATTCAAAGTTGTACCAATCCTTAAAACACCTAAAACAACGCCGAAACCCCGAAAAATCAAGGATTTGAGCCTAAAAACTTTAAATTACATCAAAATACGCTTTCGATTAGAAACCTAACGAAAACACGTCCGAATGACCTGAAATTTTCACACACACCCCAAATTACATGAAGGAACTACTGTAACTTCCGGAAATCCATTCCGACCCTTGGATCAAAAACTCACTATCGGTCCGGAAATTTCAAAAATTCAAACTTCGGCATTTCAAGTATAAATTAGCTACGGACCTCCAAAATTGATTCTGAACACACTCCTGACCTTGAAATAACCTAACGGAGCTAATGAAACCAACAGATTTCCATTTCCAGACCATTCTCACACTGACCCAACTATGAACAACTTTTCAACACTTAAGCTCTCATTTAGGGACTAAGTGTCCAAAAACTCTCTGAAATTCAAAACCGAACATCCCGGCAAATCAAATCAACAGAAATAAACTTACGGAAAGTAGTAAATATAGGATCGGGGAGTAAATTATTTAGACGACCGATCGGGTCGTCACAATTGGTATGATTGATTGGGGTCCCGGGGGCCTCGGGTGGATTTCAGGTGGTTAACGGATCAAAATTTGAAATTTTGGGACGACTGAAGCCGCTGGTTGCTGTCACAATGCACCTGCGGTTCCTAAACTGTAGGCCGGGAACGCAGAAGCAGTCCATCTATCGCAGAAGCGGCCCAAGTCCAGGTAACTCAAGACCGCAGATAAGGCCCTAAATACGCAGAAGTGGTGGGTTGGTTAGCAAAAGCGGCCCAAACCACAAAAACGGTCTCTTTTTTGTAGAAGCGGTGGATGCAGGTGCAGCCTAGGACCGCATATGCAAAAATCGCAGAAGGCAGTGGCCTTCATTTATTCATTTTAGCCATTTATTGCTCATTTTCACTTATTTCTTAGGCGATTTGGGAGCTCTTGTAGAGGTGATTCTGCCAAGAATGTGAGGTAAGTCATTTCTAACTAATTTGAGTTTAATACTTGATTTTTGGGTAGATTAACACATAAAAATTAGTGAAAATCATGGGAATTGAATAAAACCTAGGGTTTACTAAAAAACCAAGATTCAACCACGAAATATCTTATAGAAAGAAGTAGAAATCATATATTCTTGATCCTTAAGTTATAAAGAACAACTTTTTTCGAAAAATTTCAGAATCCGGGCACGTGGGCCTGGTGTCGGATTTTAGGAAACTTGTTTTTAAGGTTGGAAAATTTATTAAATAGATAGAATGCGATCTTGTGAGCTTGTATTGACTAGTTCTTACCTCGTTTATCTAGTTTTGGATCATTTTGCACCAAATTGAGAGTTTGAGCTCGTTCTTGGTAGTGGAAGTACGCTTTGGAGAAAGGTGTGTCTCCTTTCTAACCTCGTAAGGTGGAATTGTCCCCATAGGTAAAATAATTGATTATGTGCTCCTATTTGTGGGGCTATGTATGCATTAGGTGACGATAGTCCATGTGTAGCTACTAATATGTGTAAGTCCGAGTAGTCTAGGACCAAAAGCATGCTATACTTGGAATATTGCGATCTTATTGATAGTTGAATTTCTTAAATTCTATCGAATTTGTAAATAAATTTCTAAGAGGATTAAACTTCATTTTCTTAAATCAATAAAAGGGAATTGGCTTTTATTTGGATAAATGTTCCCTAATAAATTTTTAATTTATTGTTTGAGTATGTATTTCTATGTGTACCTGCATCTCATGTAAGGTTCGTGATCAGGATGATTATTTATATAAATTTGACTGTGTCGCATGTATGGTACGCGACTGTGTAATAGATGCATCTATGGTTCGCGTCGTTCGACCCTCGGCACTGCTTATTTTACATTTGTGTTGGATCGGGCCGTACGACCTTGGCATGAGTTGCGCATGCTTGTATTGCTTGCCTTGAGATTTATTGATATTGATATCTGTTCTCCCCGACTTGCGATAGCTGTTATTTAGTGGATTACGAATTCGGAGACTTTTAATAAAAGGGAAATTTTTCCTGTTTCATGACTTATCTGAATTTATTGCTGTTAATAATTCCATGATTCATCGCTTTAATAATATTATTATTAGACCACTAGTAAGTGTCAAAGTCGACCTTTCACTTAACTTCTTCGAGATTAGACGTGATACTAATTGGGTACACGTTATTTTCGTACCCATACTACACTTGTTGTGCATTTTTATTGCAAAGGTTCGTATGTGGCTAGTGGCTTAGTGGCGTAGCAGCATGGTTAATACAGAGACTTAGGTGAGTTGCACTTATCGGGACGACCTGCAGCCAGCAGAGTCTCCTCCAGATTGTTGTATTTATCCTCTGTCCAATTTGTATTCCGGACTGTTGTTGTATTACATTATTTCTTAGAAATTGCTCATGCACTTGTGACACCGAATTCTGGGATGGATATGGGGTATTCTGTACTTACTTGTAAATATTCTTTTACTTATTTTCGTAAAGATTATCTTTTACTATGCGGATTAAAGGAAGATATTAGTTTTCAAAATTATTGAGTATAAGAATTTAATTAAGTATTTTGATTGGCTTTCCTTACAGGGTGTCCGGTGCCATCACAACCTTTAGTGGATTTTGAGTCATGACAGAAGTATAATTTGTAAGATAAATAATTCTACTCTTAAAAAGTTTATTGAACCAATATGTGAAAACCACATAAGAAACTAAAGATAGTTTAACTATTTGCTTGTTTTAACGGTTAAAATAAGCACTTGTAGGACTATACTGATATGTTGTTGTTCAAGATATGGAATTACTCCAATTGAGAAAACTCATACGCAAATATGCTCCTAATACATCTATGCCTCAAAGTACTAATGGCGCTTCTGGTGAACATGTAACTCCATTTCAGAAGCTTTAGACATCTTCAGTGAAATTCTAATCATATAAAAGTATTGTTATATAACATATTAATATTTATTAGTTCCTTGACACCAACTATGGACATGAACGAGTACCACAAACATCAAGGATACCTAGTGTTGCTAAAATGATCAAGCTTCTCGCGGTATTACTTATCTTTGAATTTTCCTCCTTTAAATTTCATTAATATCCCGACAAAGGAGTCAACAACAAGAATAGACACGCCACAGCAAGGGAACCAACAGTAAGAATCAAATATGTCCCAGCAAGGGCATCAGGTATAACCAAACTTGTATCAACAATTAACTTCATAATGAAATCCCAACCACACAACAAGACATAATAAACAAGTGTTAACTACACCGGCAACCACTACAGTTGGACATGTAATCTATTTGCACAAAGTCATAGAGGAACTCACAATCAAGGAGTATCTAGACAACAAGAAGGACAATCACTTCAATTAAGGCAATTAAGGGACAATGCAACACGTAGGAATTCAACAAAATCTAGCAATATCATTTGGAGCATATAGAGACAATTTAAGCAATTATCAAACTCAATCATAATGAAATACTCTCCACATTGAACATAAGGACCTACGAACCCTAGAGGATATTTTTCATAAATAAGTCTGAGAACACACTCGTCACCTCGCATGCATGGACTATAATTAGTATAAAAGACTCAATTCCTAAGGGGGAAGTCCCCCACGCAAGGTTAGACAAGATACTTACCTCAATACGGCAAATTCAATACTCAATTAAGATTTTTCTTTTTCTAGTTCGTCAATGCTTGGCTCAGTCTAGCTAAAACTGACTTGAATACATCAAACAGTGCGAAGAGAAAATAATTCCAATTAACTAAGCTATGATTCTTATGCAATTTTCAGAAAGTCAAGAAAAGTCAACTCCCCAGGCCCGCATCTCGAAACACGACAAAATTTACAAAAAAATGAATATCCATTCCGATACGAGTTCACCCATACAAAAATTATCCAATTCCGATACTATTTGGTCCTTCAAATCATCCTTTAATATTTTTGAAAGATTTCACAATTTTTCCCAAATTCCATCCCAAATCACGAATCAAATGATGAATTCAATGATAGATTCATGTAGTCTAGCAAATCTAAGTTAGAATCACTTACCCCGATGAATTTCTTGAAAAACCTTCGAAAAATCGCCAAAATCCGAGCTCTCTAGGCCAAAGTATGAAATAAAATCCTAAACCTCATATTTATAGTTCACCCCCCGATTCCACCAATGTTGACCACACAAAATCGAGTGTGGTCCCTGCTGGAGTAGTGTTGTCCGCACAAAATCCATTGCCCCCGCGGTGGGTTTTAACTGCAGTGATAGGCTTTAGTATTTTGGACATAACGCTTGCTAAAAATGTCCAAATTCCTATTATAATAAGTTTCTGAAAACTAGATTCAAAGATCTACAACTTTCATTTTTGAATCATTCCTATATTCCTTGTATATCAAAAGATATAAGCTTCCGAAATTGGACTAATGAGCTGTAGATTCTTCATGATCACGAACCACGGACCATTTTCCGCGGCCACACTAAATCCACCGTGCCCAGCACTAAATCCACCATTCCTAGCGCTAAAACTTCTGCCCCATCCATTTTCTGAGTTCTGAAATGTCCGGACTCGCTCAAAACATACAAAAAACACACCAGAGGCTCCCGAAACACCGTCTAATTACACAAACAAGTCGTATAACCCAATACAGACTCGCTAGAGGTTTTAAATCACATAAAACAACAACAAAACAACAAATAAAACAAAAAATCAAGTTTAGAAATTTTCAAATCTTCAAACATCAAACCTTATGCTGTAACCTATCAATTCAACTCGGAATAACGCCAAATTTTGCAGACAAGTTCAAATTGACATTACGGAGATGCTCCAAATCTCAGAATCTCATTTCGACCCTGATATCATACAAGTCAACTGTGGGTCAAAACTTCAGTTTTTCCAACTTTTGCCGAAACACCTCAAATTACCCTATGGACCTCCAAATCCTAATCTGAACGTGCTCTTAAGTCCAAAATCACCATATGAAGTTGTTGGGATCACACACGACCCATTCTGGGGCCGTTTACTCAAAAGTCCAATTCTTGTCAAATTTTCATTGTTTAAACTTCCATAACTAGGTTCCTTTCTCCAATTTAATTCTAATTTATCTAGAAACTGAATTCAACCATGCACACAAGTCGATATACATAATGTGAAGCTGCTCGAGACCTAAAACTACCAAAGCGGGCACAATTGCTCAAAACGACCAGTCAGGTCGTTACAAAAATTTTGTACTTTTCCGTCTACATCTCTCTTTATCTTATATATCCACTTGCATCCAATGGGTTTAACCCCATCAGTTGGTTCTATAAGATCCCATACTTGATTAGAGTACATTAACTCCATCTTTGATTTAATAAGAGCAACCCACTTATCAGCATCTTTATCATGTAGTGTTTGGTCATAATTGACACGTTCAGAAGTTGGCTCCTTAGAGATCCTATAATATGATTCTCCCAAGAGAGTTTAATGAACTAGATATCTTACTTATCTTCCACTACGACTACGCACAACATTAGTTTTAACTACACCATTATAATCTTGAGGTTGAGCCATATCATGATCAACAACCTAATTCTCCATGTTATCCACGGGGATATAAACAACTTCTTCCTGTTGTGTAGTTTTCACAACATAACTCCCACTACGTTATGATAGTATGACTTCGGGTGCTGTTCTTGTGGGACATCAAGTATATTGTTATTTCTCCCCCTATTAAAATGTAATGGTATGTCGAAATTGACTTTCGGGATTTGCATCTAGTCGATTTGTTTTTCAGATGCCTGATTTTCCATTCCTTTGCTAAGTTCCTGTAAAACAAGTTTACTTCTAGGAACGTGGTTCATCAAATAGTCCTCTTCAAGAAAATTGGCATATGTGCTAACAATTACCTTCTTTTCTTTACGACAATAGAATAATCTACCTTTCGTCCTTTTTGGATAACCCATAAAAACACATATATCCGTTCTTACCTCCAATTTATCTACTTTTCCTTTTAGCACATGTGTCGGACAACCCCAAACTCGAATATGCCGCAGTCCACAATTCTGTAGGGGTCAAAGGTACTGACTTTGAAGGAACTAAATTCAGAACATAATTTGTTGTTTCTAAGGCATGTCCCCAAAAGGATGAAGGCAAACTGGAATAACTCATCATTGATCTAACCATTTCCATAAGAGTCATATCTCTTCTTTCAGCTACACAATTTTGTTGTGGAGTTTCAGGTGCAGATAATTGAGAGGTAATTCCACATTCTGATAAATAACTAATGAATTCCACGGAGAGGTACTCCCCGCCATGATTAGTTCGTATTTATCTTGATATATTTATTATGTCGCTTTTCAGTCTCTAACTTAAATTCTTTGAACTTTGCAAAACATTCGGACTTTCGACGCAACAAATAAATATATTCGTACTTTGAGTAATCATCTGTGAAAGTCACAAAATACTCAAAACTACATAGGACCACACAAATCAAAATGAATTAACTCTAATTTTATCACTTGCTCGATTTCCTTTTCAGAGGAAATTTGGTTTTGTCATTTTTCCTTCTAAACAAGATTTGCAAGTTGGTAGTGCCTCCACTTTTAATGAACTTAAAGGTCCATCCTTAACCAACCTTGTAATTCTGTTTAGATTTATATGAATGAAAAACAAGTGCCATAAATATGTTTCACTCAATTCAGAAGAATGTTTTCTCTTATTTGGTAAATCAATATAATTCAGTTCTTAGATTGTAATGGTTTAGGAATATAGTCAACAATAAAAAGACCATTAATCAATCTAGCTGAAGAGTGATAATATTTATTATGACTAATCATACATTTATTAATATCATGAAGTCTAATGTCATAATCATCTCTCATAGTGCTAGAAACCAAAATTAAATTTCTTCTAACGGAAGGTACATATAATATGTACTTTAAAGCTAAAACTCTATTACTACTAAAAGAAAATGCTAATATTCCTAATGCTAAAACTAGGTGCCGAACCCTCTACTTGATAAATATTGATTTCTATTCTACTTAGTCGGCGCGTTAGCTGAAACACTTGCAAATAAGTGCAAACATGATTAGTGGCTCCCTAATCTACACACTATGACATGGTATAAACAGCTTCTAAAAGAGTTTGAATGACAATTATATATAAATCACTCAATGTATTATCAGCTTGGTCAGATAAGCCGGACATTTCTTCTTATGATGCCCAGGCTTCTTATAGTGATAATACTTTCACTTAGCCTTTTTTACACCAGCAGTTGCACCACCAACAGAGGGTTTTTGAGCATTTTTCTTCTTATGTCCGCCTCTCAGCTTAGAAGAAGCACCTACCTCAAAATTCAATGCCACGGGAGGAGCTTGCTGCCTGATAACAGTCTGTGTCGACTAAAACTCATTAAACAATTTTGAAAGTGACAAATTCATTTTGTTCATATTATAATTCAGGAGAAATTGCTGAAAACTGTCAGACGGAATTTGCAGGATCATTTCAACCTGCATATTCTTATCAATGTTAGCTCCAAGGACCTTTAGTTCATTTAGATGACTCATCATCTTCATAACATAGCCCCTAATAGATGAACCTTCAACCATTTTGGTATTCAAAAGAGCATTCATGTCAATTTGCTTAATGATACGGTTCTGATCTCCAAACATTTCTTTGAGATTTTCCAGAATGTCATAAGAAGACTCCATAGACTGATGTTGATGTTGCAAAACATTTGACATATATGCTAGAATGTAGCACCACGCCATCTCATCAGCTTTAACCCATTTATGGTAAGCTTTCTGTTCATCATCCATATCATCATCTCCGGGTTTTTCTAGACACACCTCATCGAGGCCAAATTTGTACTCTTCAACAATTAGGACAATATCCAAGTTTCATTTCCAATCAACATAATTCGGACCCTCAAGTTTATTTTTAGTAAGAATAACAGCAAGGGGATTGAAAGCAGTCATTGTTAATCTGAGAGACAATTAAATAAATAGATCAAAACCAGTTATGTATTTTGAATAGTAAAATTCAAAACACACTAAATACGTATAATCCATGCACCTTGAATAACAAGTTTTGATAGGAAAAGAGCTATTCTTGCAATACACATATGAAATGAAAGATTATTCACTCCACGAATTTTTGCATGTTATACTCAGATGGAGAGTAAACTGTTAATTTAAGTCACATGAATATCAATATTCAATATATTAGTCCTATTGAACCAACGTGCATACTCAGATGGAGAGTAGATACAAGTAATCAACAACTAGTATAACCTACTGATTATCTATAATAAGTTTATCCGATATAGAAGAAGACTACGTGTAAAATTATTATATCACCATATTAACTCTGGAGTCCATAGGAAACGGTTCCTACCCCCACTAGATTAAAAACAACTCAAAAACTTCTTGAAAATTTTCTAGAAAATTAAAAAACGTCCAAAACACTATCTAAATGACCTCAAGAGACTCAAAAATGGCTTACATTGAGAGAAAAGCGGATGAATATTGACCACTGGGCCATTTTGTATGGACTTGGTAAGTCTCAATTCAATCGGAGTCGGTCAACATGTTGACCTCCGATTTTCTGGCCAATCCGGCTGATAGTGACTTTTGCATTTTTGTTTTGGATTAATGAAATATTCAGATTATTTCTAATCAAATATCATCAACAATAAGCAGATATTACATGATTTTCAGAATAATCATAATACTCGGAACAAATATTCATGCTAAAAAAAATAATGCAATTTTAGAAAAATAATCTTTGCATGTAATTCAAAACTTACATATTAACATGATACTACCTTTTTATGTTCATCATAATCATTTAATTAGACGTGAGTAGGCTCAGATACCAATTGTTGGATTATATATCGCAACGAAAGTAATTACAGTATCATATTTACGTATAAATTAAACAATTAACATATACGGAGATTATTCAAATTACCTTTTAAAGCGTGAATAATTAATCTCGGTCCCCAGTACCAGAGCTGCAAGACCGCGACCTTAGCAAAACCTCCATAGTCTTCTACTGTATTACCCAAATAATATTCGGAAAGAGAAAATTTCCGGTGGGCGAAATTCCAATGAAGAAAAATGTGTAAACCCAGTGTCAAAACGGCCATCCCTATATGTTTTATATATAGTCACATTTTTTTAGGTTAAAATACTTTTTCAAAACTTTTCTTCTTCCACTAAGGAAAGGTTTCCTTTATTTTCTATTATTTAGGCATAGTAAGAACCACAAAATTTACTTAACAATGCTTCCTGTTATGGAATTAATTTGAAATTTGAAATTATTTTTTATCATAATAAATTACAAATTACTTCACTAAAAATTTATAATTGCGCTCCTTAGTTCAATTTTGAAATTCTTCCATAAAACCTTATCTAACTCCCCATGTTAAGATTTGGTATGTTTGGTTGATGTCCCGAGGGCCTCGGATGAGTTCCGGATAGGTCCCGGGATGTCTTTAGGCTACAAATTTAGATTACTGGCAATTTAATTTATCGATTACTTCCTTTAGACTTTTGGTTCACTTATTTCATGTGTCGGATACAAAATTCACATGTCGGGTTTATACATGAAAATTTATAAGTTTTCATAAAGGAGTATCATCAATCTCAAAATTCCAAACATGGATTCTATCAGCTAATTATTACTTCGCCAATGTATATCATTATTGTCCAATTTATCATGCTTATTGACCCACAAAAGAATCTCGCCTCTTAATAAATCAAAATAATAAATGATACAGACAACTAATAATAATTATATCAAGATAATTAAGAGTATAAGTATATTGAATGGACTAGAGAAATTATTTGATTAAGTCGGTATAAAATACTTATCTCTATTTGATTTGTTCAATACATATAAAATGCACTAGCACAAGAAGTTGGAATTAAATCATTTTCATAATCAAGATAAATTATATTTAGTCTTGTGCTACAATTATTCCGATAGTTTGTCCAGTTCTATCATTAGATTGTGAACATAAACTTTATAACTTATAAGAATTGATGATTTAATTTTCTATGTATACACTAAATTATTTACTATATAAGCAATGGACACAAAGGCAAATACATAATCTATTTAAAATAAAATTTTATGGAATTAAATAAATAAATAATTATTTCATAAAAAATACTATAATAATACACATGTTACAAAACTTAGCTCAAAGTAATAAACAAAAAGATAGACAACAAAGTAGAGAGAAAGAGAGAAGAGAATATATTTCTTCCATGTATCCAAGTGTATTACAAAATGATTTCTCATCCTCTATTTATAGTACTACATAGAGGTATACTAAAAGAATTCCATAAATATGTCATTAAGCTTTTGAGATCATGGAGGAAGATCATGGGGGAGATCATGGAGGTGTGGGAATTACAACCATAAGTATTGGAGTAGTGGGAGTTATGGAGAAGAGTAGTGGGAGTAACTTCTTTAGGAGTTATAGACATCCACTACAAAGTATAATATTTCATAACACTCCCCCTTGGATGTCTACAGATAATGTGCCTCGTTAAAACCTTAACTAAAATAAAACCCAATGGGAAAAAATTCTAGAAAAGGAAAAAGAGTACACATATCTAACAAAATGCATTTTTTGTTGCCTCGTTAAAAACCTTGCAAGGAAAACCCAGTGGGACAAAACCTTGTAAGGGAAAAAGAGTGCAACGCCCATTAACTCCCCCTGAAAAGAGCATCAATTCACATTCTTGAGCCTTCGCATTCCAATCTTGTGCACCATCTTCAAGAGATCGTTGGTAGAGATTTGATAAATAAATCAGCCATATTAACTATAATAAATATTTGCACCTTGAAATCATAACTCGTGGTAGGTATAATGTCTTCACAAATATCGTGGAATGGCTCTTCAATATCTCCATAAATGTATCATCGCTATCATATTATCATGCTTATAGTTATAGCAAGATACATTTGTGCATAAATTGCATTGAGGAAGTGGTACCTCAAGATCAAGAATTATAGATGCTTCAAGCAATTTAAATCCTTTATGGATTGTCATATAAGTTTAGTCATATAAGCCATATTATAGACTTTAGATGCATATCAAGTTTTCATGTCATGCTAGACATATAAGATATCGAAAACTGATTACACATACCATTGACTTTATACTTTCAAGTATTCAAACTACATGTCCAAAACTACATGTCTTTCATATGGAATCAATTCTACTTGAATTGTATCTCTTCCATTTGGCCAATATTTTTGTTTGTATTCGACAAATTTATGATCCTCGTCGATATTTAGCGCTATCATAGATGTCGTTGATGAACATTTTATATCGGTTCCAGTAAATTTTCATAAAGACATGACATGGAGATCTCTTCATTCATATATTCAGGTACCTGAATCTCTCACGAGATTTTATGAAATGTTATGTCATGTGATCTTCTAGATCACTTGCCTCCTTATTATGATCACTTTGATCATTTTCTCATCTTCTTTATTAAGAAGTTCTTTTTTAAACCGATTTGTCTATACGCTTTAAGCGTATCAAAGACTTTGTCCTTCTATGACTTAATATGAGCATTTGCAGTGAGAATATAGTTACTTTCTTTGGGTCAGCAAATGCGTATGGCATGCTTTGCAATATGTTGCAATTGAATTATCTTTTTATGAACTTCAAGTTCATATTATGATATTCGAGGATCTATATATACAAATGATAATTCGTTCCATGTAACTTTTTCTCAAGTGTTTATCATGTCTCCCCCTCATGTTAGAAAAACTAACTTGTTTCCTCAACTCCGGGAAATCATCTTTGTGCATTATCATGTTAATATACACTGCACATCAATAATAATAAGATGAAATTATTTGGTTCCTGACCCTGAACCACTTGTGAGGGGAGAATATAATATACTCTCGTGTATAACGTATATCAAATTGATATAGATAACTTTGTTCTCATAAGCAATAATTAAGCTATTAAGTGGAGGCACTCAATAAATTATTTTGCTAAACCAACTATGATGTAAACCAACTTATCAAGATGAACTATCTTGAATAGAAAATCTGGAAATTATGCTCGAAATTAGATTACTGAGCAAGTTACCTCGCAAGCACCGGCCAGGTTGCAGGTTAATAATAATCGCACATGTAACCATATCATAGATGCATCATATGTGGTATACATGGCAGGTGAATGAGCCCATATTCACCTTTGATATTTCCAGAATTCATGGGATTCAACCCCAACTTTAGTTGGTCAATTAATTAATGAGAACAAGTAATATAAGAGAATTCGTAAAGAACTTTCTAGTTCTTTAATATTTACCCATGTGAATTCTCTATTATTATTGCACATCATACTTAAATTGATATGGCTAACCCGAATGCCAATTGAATAATTTATCAATATTGATAAAATTCAGGTTTACATCATGACATGTGCAATTATTGATAAACTCTAAGTTTATTATGATATGGGTTTTTATATCAATAAACATCCACTTTATTGTGGCATTCTTTTGTTTGTATAGTACAAATTGGAGAATAAAGCTGGTAGCTTTTCACATGCATATTATCATGCTACAAGTTGTAGTAATAGAAGATATCAAATCTTTCTTTTATTATAGTCTCAATATAATCAATCGCTTCGCGTATACTTTGGAAACTGAATATGTTTCTTTGAGACTTACTACAATACAATACCTTATTGGTAATCAATTATGTTTCTCCAAAATAATATAATTGGCTCTTACAAAGCTCTCAATTAAATTGGTACTATCACATATTAATCAATATCCATATAGTGAATATTTCTTTTAAAGAGAAAGATGTACCATTATGGTCATGTCAAAATTATATGCAAGATATGTTTCTTGCATTATTATTAACCTTTAATAATCACATTGCCAAAATATTTTGGCGTACAATAGGTACGTGACCATTGACCATTCATGCCATAATAATGATATTATTTTCTTATATCATCTCAATCCTCCTTTTAGAGGTGAGTGTGGTATATTCAATACCAATAGCATGTTCATATTCTTTCAATAATGAATATGTATTCATAAATCAGATGTTGTCACATTCACACCATGAATGGACTATAATCATCTATATGTGCTATATAAAATCTCATGTCAAATCGATGACAGATATTAATTTCATAGAGTGAAGGATCATTTTGAGAATCCTTATTATTCTCATTATCACAATGATGACGATTATAATTTCGTCTATTGCCACGCCCACATCCATTGATACCTTCACGGTAATAATTTTGTCTTCTTTCAGACTTATCACATACTGCTATCACATTCTCTGCGGGGATATGTAATTTTGTTATCCTTTTCAAATCTGTAAATGTGTCTGGCATTTGATTTGCTATTCTTTGCAAATGAATAATCTTTTGCACCTCTTTTTCACAAATAGAGGCACGTGGATCAAAATGAGATAATGATGGATTTTTCCACAAAATTTCCCATTTGGTTTCACCAACTTCTCCCCCTAATTTTGGAAAAAGTGTCTCATCGAATCGACAGTCTGCAAATCGTGCAGTGAACAAATCCCCAGTCAATGTTTCGAGGTAGCGAATAATGGAGGGCGATTCAAACCCAACATATATTCCTAACCTTCTTTGCGGTCCCATTTTGGTGCGATATGGCGGTGCTACAGGCACATATACTGCGCATCCAAAAATTCTTAAATGGGATATATAAGGTTCATGACCCAAAACTAATTGCAACAGGGAATATTTGTGATAATTCGTCGGTCTGAGACGAACTAGCATTGCTGCATGCAAAATGGCGTGACCCCAAACCGAAGTGGGCAACCTCGTTTTCATGAGTTATGGTCTTGCAATCAACTGCAAACGTTTAATTAAAGATTCTGCAAGACCATTTTGAGTGTGAACATGAGCTACAGGATGTTCCACTTTTATCCCAATTGATAAGCAATAATCATTAAATGCTTGGGATGAAAACTCAGCAGCATTATCTAGTCTAATAGACTGAATTGGATTATCAGAAAATTGTGCTCGTAATCGAATTATTTGTGCCATTAATTTTGCAAACGCAAGGTTGAGTGATGACAATAGGCACACATGAGACCATCTAGAGGATGTGTCTATTAAGACCATAAAATATCTAAAGGACCCACTAGGTGGGTGAATAGGTCCACAAATATCCCCTTGTATACGTTCCAAAAACGTAGGTGACTCAGTTCCAACCTTTGTTGGTGATGGTCTAATAATTAACTTGCCTTGATAACAAGAAGTGCAAGTAAAAGAATCTTTAAATTCTTTAATGGATGCCCATATGAGTTTTCTATAATCCGTCTCATCATAATTGATCCAGGATGTCCCAATCGATCATGTCAAAGTACAAAAGTATTGGAATCAGTAACCTTTTGGTTTACTGTGGAATGTGCCTCAATTGCACTAATTTTTGTCCAATACAGGCCACAAGATAAAGATGGGAACTTCTCAATAACCCTCTTTTGGCCAGAGACATTCTTTGTAATGATGAGGTATTCAAGATTATTCTCATCTATTGTCTCAATATGATATCCATTATAACGAATACTTGCTTGATACTTGGCTTTACTAGCTTAAAGTCTTGGAGCCTCAGATGAGCCCAATCATATCGTGCTTGTGGCAGAGTGACCAACTTTAAGTTGTCATATCTCTCCTTTAAGCCATTCACAAGATAAGTGGATCTTTGACTGTGAGATATTCAATTTTCAAACCTTCATCAAGGTGATGGCGCAAGAAAATCAAGGCCTTAGCATAGTCTTGGGTGGATGCATTATTTCTGTCTTTAATGGCGTCTCCAAGACCCATTGCATCCAAATGGATTTCAGCATCCAACACCCATGTCATGTAGTTCTTGCCCGAAATTTCAAGGGCAACAAACTTTCTTTTCATAATGTCAGACATAATTAAAACAAAATTAGGAGGAAAAAAAATATCTTAATAATTAAAAAAAAATACAAGAAAAATGGATTTGTCGACTATGGCCAAACATCTATATTGCCATATATTAACCCTTCCAAGTAGTATATAAGTAAGCATAATAATTATATACTTAGGAGTATGTATACCTTGGAATGATGAACCACTTACCAAAACAAAGATAATCTATAGAATATTTTTCTCACTGTCCGTACGAAATCGAACATGCTTATGCATTGGAAGCTACCGTTTTACTTGGCAATGGTAATACAAAAACAGATCATTTGTCACGACACATTTCCTGAAAGATGAAAAGGATTGTCTAAGAAAACAATCGTGCTGATAACGTGTTACAAAACTTAGCTCAAAGTAATAAACAAAAAGATAAACAACAAAGTAGAGAGAAAGAGAGAAGAGAATATATTTCTTCCATGTATTCAAGTGTATTACAAAATGATTTCTCTTCCTCTATTTATAGTACTACATAGAGGTATACTAAAAGAATTCCATAAATATGTCATTAAGCTTTTGAGATCATGGAGGAAGATCATGGGGGAGACCATGGAGGTGTGGGAGTTACAACCATAAATATTGGAGTAGTGGGAATTATGGAAAAGAGTAGTGAGAGTAACTTCTTTAGGAGTTATAGACATCCACTACAAAGTATAATATTTTATAACAACACATGATTTATAATATATTGTAACGTAAACAGGCTCTTAATTTGTTACGCATACAATACAATAGGAATGATTTAAATATTTAAGGAACGCCAGGTGTGACAAGTCTTTTTCCGCAATCGTGTAGGAAAGAAATCAGCAAAAGCTATTGTATGCCTTAGGCATTCAACTTTAACTGCTACACCGCCAAAGGCTTATCTAAGGATATGTAAAGTAGAAGTCACAGCTCACGCTTTTCCAGCTACTCTTTTTTTCCTACCTTCCTTTTTCAAAGTTGCCCTTCTTTTAATTTTATAAATTCAAAAGAATATTTATAAAATGATTTAATATTTATAAAATTATATAAATTCAGACTTCCCATACATCAAATGCTTTTAATTTGGGTCTTACCTTCCTGAGAAAGTTGTATTTAAGTGTGCATGCATCTTATTCTTGTTTTACTTTCTTCTTTAATTACCCCTCTAATTGGCTTTGTTAAAATGTATTCCCAGAAAAGAAGGGTTGGGTCACGAGTCTGTCTCCTTTGGCTTTTCCCCATTTCGTATAAAATTTAAATAAATTGCATGTGCAACCTCCCAAGACTACTTATTAAATACTGATTTATTGCCATATTATACTAACAATTGGAATTAATCTTTTGATTCTAAAGCTTTTACAGCTAATTAATTATGTCTTTACTAGATCTGCAATTCTGCATAATGGCAGTCCTTTCGTTCATTAGTATGTATATATATATATATACGGGAACTGCAGACAATAAAAGCATAATTAGTGTAAACGAAAGTATCATTTCTCTTTTAACTAACCGACAGTTACCAGAAATAAACAAAAATTTACTTTTGACCAACATACCTACCTTATTATGCATATATTGACATACAGTAAGCTTATTCCTCTTCATTCCCATTAATTCTCATATTTCCAAATATTTATATTAAACATAAATATGAATTAAGAAACCATCGATATCTATTTTTGTGGCCTCAAGCCCTATGCAAGTCTCTATTGATCTTTTAGCAAAAAAAAGGTCTCTATTGATCTTAAGATACTTGTTATTCCTTACCTACTTATTCTGAATTTCTTTTGCTATAACTATTGCTATCATATTCATAGGGACAAAATCGCATCATATTATGGCTCAAGTTCTGTACTGCTATGGAACTTCCACTTGCTCGCGAGAATAAAATGCTACAACAACACCAACTACGATCAAGTGAAATCCCACCGGTAGAGTTTGAGAAGGATAGTATATACGTAGACTCTATTCTACCTCGAAGATATAGAGAGGTCCCTCGGCTCAAGAAGACCATCACAATAAAATCTACTTCACATTAATTGAACCAAGAAACTACCAATCCACTTTCTCAGTTTCCCTGCATCTGCGTAACTGAATTCCTGGTAGAATACAGGAAAAACCGGAAGTTTGGCCATACAGTTAACAAAAGTATATGATAAATTACAACCATACTTTCACAAGACTTTATGAGACAATATAGTGTATACATAACAAGAAACAGAGAATTCTTTTTCTTACTAGTTACTACTACTACTACAATATTCCCAAAATAAACCAAAAGAATATTTTAGATAAGAAAATTTAAGCCCTACCATAAACAAGAAGATGGGCAAGAAAGGCCACTACTATGATAGCTTGTGTTGTGAAGGCGAAGGAAAAACCTTCTTCTTCTTCTACTGCTAAAGATGCCATATTTTAGCTTCAGCCAAACCAGCTTTCTGAGCTTTCTGGCTGATCTGAGCCTTACACATATAACCCTTTTCACCCTAATAAAAGACCTTCTAATCCTCTCACTCAGACTTTTCTTCCTGCTGAATTGGTAGCTTCTCAAGAAAAGCTGCCTTTTCTCAATATCTGTGTATCCTGACGTCTCTGTTCTGAACATGTATATTGGCCCATAAGAATACACAGCCATATCTGATATCTACACGCACACACAGAGTAATATCTGTGTATGTATGTATATGTAGAGAGAGAAAGCAAGCCTAGGCTTGTTTGGAGAGAGAAGAAAGAATTGTAGTAGAAGGAGAAGAGAGGAGGGATATATAGCTAGGCAGGGGTTTTTGATTTTAATGCAGTGTATCTGTAGGTCACGCTTTGTATTAAAGAATTGTTGCTTCAGCGTCCACAACGCCGTCGTAATGGTGGCCCTGTGCTTTTTTGCCTTTGTAGTAAAGCCAAACTTTTCTCTTTTTCTTTTATCACCATCCCATGCGTGAATGAATTTTCTTTCATCTCAATGACGTGGCAATTATATCAGTTTTTTCGCTTTTCTCCTTTTCCTACTTTCCTACTTCGTATATGGAAAACATATATATATATATATCATAGTTGATGTCTACCTTAGACTAATATATACCTGTCATTTTCTTTTTTTACAAGAAATAGTGTGTCACTGTGTCAATTGGATAAAATTTTATGATTTAATCATAATTCTATGAAATTTTACTTCTTTTAATTTATGACTCTTAACATTGAATTATTTTATTTACAAATATCAAATTTCAAAAATATTTTCTTCATACAAACTGATTGTAGGCAAAGTCATAAAATGTTAAGTCAACAAGCAAGAGTATAGAGTACTCTTACATTTATAACATATCACTTTCTTATTTCCAATTCATATAGTAATGTTCGAATTTTGAGAGTAAAATAAATTTTTTATAACGATTTTTGCATGACTTTTAGAAATTTTGAATTGATAATTATTGTACTTGAGGGGACGAGAAAGGTCACGTGACTTATATGGGTTTCGTGGGAAATTGGACGTAGTGCAAGGAGGAAAATCACGTGTATGGAATTTTAGCAGTTATGTTTAGAATCTGCTTTTCCCTCCTTTCTATTTGTCCATCTAGGAGGTAGGGTCGGATCACACCACCCAAATCAGTTACAGGTTTGACTTTTTGATCCAGCTCTTCATTTTCGACCAAAAAAGAGTCCACCATTTTTAAATATTTGAGAAACAGTAATAACTTGAAGTACGTGTGTGTAATGCTGTAATTTGATAATACGTTAAAGCATGGTAGGACGATCATCTCTTGTTACATTTTGCTCTTCTTCATTCATCACTTACAAAACTATTGGGGGATATATAAGTCAAAATCTACCACAAAACATTTAAAGTGAGGTAGTATTGAAAAAAGGGAAAAAGGTCTAAAATGCCCTTCAACTATTAGCGTACGTTTAAAAATGCTTTCCGTTCATCTATTGAGCAAAATATGTTCTTCCGTTATTGTTTTTGGCTCAACAATAGCCTTTGTTAATTTTTGTAGCTCAAAAATACCATTTGCCTTAACGGAGGGACACGTGTCGACCTCTTGTTGGCTCATTCTAAATATTTCTTAATTTATTAAAAAAACTCATTATTCATACGTGAAAAATATTTTTCTAAGGCAATTAAAAAGGGATTTTTTCCCAATATTTAAAAAAATAAAAAAATTAAAATATTTTTTCTAAAATACTTACAAAAATTTATTAATTTATTTATTTTCTAAAAACTGGAAAAAGTCCTTTTTTCTTTAGTTTTTAATAAAAACTTGGATTTTTTAAAACATTTAAAAAAAAACTGTTTTACACTTTTTTTTAAAACTGGATTTTTTTGTCAAAACATGTTTTTTTAAAACTGGAATTTTTTGTAAAATCTGTTTTTTTTAGAAAACTGTATTTTTTTAAACTGGATTTTCTAAAAAACCTGTTTTTAGAATTTGTTTTTTTAAACTCGATTTTCTAAGAAACAGATTTTAAAAAAATCCAGCTTTCTAAAAAACAGATTTTACAAAAAAAAAAGAATTTCTAAAAAAAATCCAATTTTTAAAAAAAATTTTAAACAGTTTTTTGCTAAAAACTAAAGAAAAAAGGATTTTTTCGAGTTTTTACAAAAAAAAAAATTTAATAAATTTTTGTAAGTATTTTAGAAAAAAATAATTTAATATTTTTTATTTTTTTGCTAAATACTGAGAAAAAAATCCTTTTTTAATTGCTTTAGATTTTCTTTTTCATGTATGAATAATGAGTTTTTTTAATAAATTAAGAAATATTTAGAATGAGCCAACGAGAGGATGACACGTGTCCCTCCGTTAACGCAAAGGGCATTTTTGAGCCACAAAAATTAACAAAGGCTATTGTTGAGCCGAAAATATTAACTGAAGGGCATATTTTGCTCAATAGATGGACGGAGGGCATTTTTAGACCTACGCTGATAGTTGAAGGGCATTTAAGACCCTTCTCCCTTGAAAAAAGGATCAGTCGAGGTCAATTAGGAAATGGTGAAGCCCGTGGTCAAGATGTTAACAATAATAATCGAGGTCGAGCAACATGAAAAGAGTTGTAAGGGCTAATTTTAAAATAAGATAATAGAAAAAATATTCTCTATACATGTATTATTAAAGTTTGTTAGAGATATATCCCATATAAAAAGGAAAAAAGACTATGAAAAGGGGATATGTGACAGAATTTGATAAAGATTCTCTCTCTTGTAAAAATACAAATACCACATTTTCTATAAGATTCTTGTTCATATTAGTTTACACTTTTTCATCTGACCTGAAATAATTCGAACATTTTAGGATTTGTCTGTCACTCATCGTTGTCAGGAGGAACAATCATCTAGTTCTTTCTTTATTGGGTGAACCCTTTCTCCTATTTACTTAAATGTCATTTAGTGTTATTAATTTTTATTAGTTACTTCTCCATTATTGATCATATCTTTTGAAATATTTTAATAAATGTTTTTGTCAATCCTCCACTAAATTTGTTTAATGTTACCCATAATTTCGGAACTCACATCTAAAAATATTATTATTAATTAGGTTTAAATTATTATTGATTATCTTATTGAACAAAAATAGTGATATTGTTCCTTCATTGATCAAGAATTTCAATTTAAAAGTTATATTTTTTTGTCAAACAACTAGTTGCATTCAATTTGAGGGTAACGAAGTGGTCTAATATCTATATTATTTTATGTAACTTAATAAATTTTGTATTGTTACAAGTAAACTATTTACATGAGAAAATTATTTAACTTAACTTCTTTATAAGTTTTAAAAAAAATTATTTCTACTCATATTCTCTTATTCCGTCCGTTTTAATTTATGTGAACCTATTTCCTTTTTAGTTTATGCAAAAAAGACTGATCATTTTTTCTATTTAGAAACAATTTACTTTTATGCAAAGATTTATAACCACATAAAATATGTGCCTCATTTTATACAACTAATATAAATTTTTTCTTTTTTCTTAAACTTTGTGCCCAACTAAATAAATTCACGCAAATTAAAACGGAGAAATATTATTTATCACATGTACTACGTGTGGTGCTAGTACGTTCCTCTTGGTCAAGTACAAATATGTCACATTACTCAATTTTGGATAAGTATAATCTACTGTAAAAGAACAAAAACAACAACAAATAACATACTTAATAATATTTTACACTACGCGATCCGAGGAGAGTAGTATATACGCAGACTTTTGTTAGGACCAAAAAGTCAAGTATCATGCGGAAGCTAGTAAAGCAACAATTGAACAATAATATATCAGACAACAAACGAGAAATATACCAAAAGAGACACAGACATTTAACGTGGTTCGGTCAACTGACCTACGTCCATGGTGGAGGTGAGCGATCCACTATCATAAAAGAGAATACAAAATATCGAGAGAACAACCTCACAAAGTGGCAAACACAAGTGACACACTATCATTTGTCCTGTAAAATTCTCTTCCTAAACACGACTCTCAAACCCCATATGACTACATTGTGGATGCTACTGAATGAGAAGGAATGATCTCAATTTATAGAAGTCCAAACATTTTCCTACAAGAAAAAAGACTAGACAAATATGGAAGATTTGTAATTTCCTTCTATAAGAAAGAAAATCCAATTAAGGTAAACATGTTGCCCTTTCCTTTAACAAATAGGAAAATCAAATATGGCAAGAAAATTATGGCAAACATCTAACAATCTCTCCATTTGGCCTGAATTTTCTGACAAAATAAACTTAATCCACCATTTTCACATTGCGTTCAACATGTTGCATCTCCAAATCTCCACCACAAAGTTTGTCTCAACAGGCGTAGCACACCGGTCAAATTTCTCTGACAAATATTACGATTATCGTCAAATATGTTGCGGATAGAACTGAATCCGCCAAGATGAACCTTTCTTAAACTTCGCTCAGATACCACTTATTATCATATTCGCCTCCATTTCGTAATAACCTGAAAATAATCAGGGCTTTGATACCACTTGTTAGGACTGAAAAAGTCAGGTGTCATGCGGAAGCTAGTAAAGTAACAATTGAACAACAATAAATCAGACAAAAAATGAGAAATATACCAAAAGTGACACAAACATTTAACATAGTCTGGTCTACTGACCTACGTCCACGGCAGAGATGAGTGATCCACTATAATAAAAGAGAGTACAAAATATCGAAAGGGCAACCTCACGAAGAGGCAAACACAAGTGACACACTAACACTTGTCACGTAAAGTTCTCCCCCTAAACACTACTCTCAAATCTCATATGGCTACATTTTAGATGCTAATGATAAGGAAGGATTCTCAATTTATAAAAGTACAAAATTTTTCCTGCAAGAAAAGAACTAGCTAAATATGATAGATTTGTAATTTCCTTCTATAAGAAGGAAAATTCAATTAAGGTAAATATACTGTCCTTTCCTTTAACAAATAGAAAAACTAAATATGATAAAAAAAACTACAGCAAATACCTAATAATTTTCTCCCTATCTTATAAAAATAGAGAGACTATTTTTAATATACGGGCTCAGAAAAGCACAAGCATCATATTAATGAAAATAGCTACTATAAAAGAAAAGGGAAATAAATTTCTGAGAAAGAAAATTAAATTAATAGGTCATAAAGGAAAGTAAGAGCTGCGTGAGCAACAATCCAGAAATAAAAGACAAATAAATGGTGAAGAAGAATCAAGGACTGGACGATTCTTAAACTCAATGAACTTAAATAAAATTTGTTAGAAACTAGATAGTACATTAGACAGATACTGTGACTGACGCAAGGTAATAGTATACTCTTGTTTCGTAACTTATTTGACTTCTTTTATAGTTAAAAGAAGATACATGTAATCTTGAAGCAACATACAAAAGCATCTTTACACAAACATCCAAGAAATAGAGGTCAGAGTTAAGCTTCCAAAACTCAAATTGTTAGGAGCTCAAGAAATAGAAACTTACATAAAACAAATACAGATATATATGTAACCAAACCCAATCTTATGCTTGTTTCATTTGATAGACATGTAATCTACCAAAGCAAACGTTTGCAACAAAGCAATTTATGATGTCTTCTACGCTGTTTCTTTCGATTCATAATTAATTTATTTTTGTATTTTAGTTCAAAATAAATATTCATTTATATAGTTAAAAAAATTATATAATTTAAAAAGTTCATTTGTTTTAGAATTATCTTTATGTACGTATTTCTAAAAAGTTATTTGTTTCTCATATTTGAGAAGGAAAATAAATACTACTATAACTATAGTGTAATATATAATGAATAATAATTTATTCATACTAATTATTTTTATTTAAAATTTAATATTTTAATCACTTATTATGATAAAAAAATAACAGTGCCGACTCTTATATATCCTTAAAACAGTTATGATTTTCAAAAACTTTTAGCAAGAAAACAAAAACAGTTTCTAACCGTTTTACGAGGTAAATTAAGGTTAAAGTGGACTAGGGCTGTCAAAACTGGCTAAAAATAACATAACCCGCGGCACGAAGTTACATGGGTTGGGCAAGTATACTTTAAGTCTATTTGAATAGTTACCAAAGTAGATCCGAGATTCAAGAAGCTCAACTGTATTTGTCTCACCGCTATTCTTTCCTTTAGACCAAAACTATTCATCTGGTATTAAAGTCAACCACTAAATTGATCGTATAATTGCGCTACAAGGATCCCAAAACCATCTTTACGGATACCTTTGTTAGGATATAGTATTAATTATGTGATTTATGCATAATATTTTATTTTATTTTTATGAAATAATTATTTATTTAATTTATTTGATTCAATAAATAAATTACTATTTTAAATAGATTATTTGTTATATGTGTGTCTTTTTAGTTATGTAGTAGACAATTTAGTTTATGGATCTTAGCTCATGCATGAAAAATTAAATGTCCGGTTCTCATAATTAATAAACTATATTCACAATCGAAGATATATTGGGCAAAATATCTTGATTGATAGAATGTAAAGGTCCACCAAACTCTATCCAGAACCAGGTTCTCTATCAGTTTCAACAAAACACATGCACACTGACGTAAATAAATAACAAGATTATGTGAAAAATTCTCAGGTCAACGGAATTAAAAACCACGACCTACCCTTGTAGGATTTCAACTACACTACTGAGCAACTTTTAGACTATAACCTATGCAACCTAGGAATTGACCTTTTAATCCCTCACTAGCTTGTAATATTCTTTTATAAATCACTTTGTAATAAATCAATTACAAAGACTTTACAACTAGATTAACTCTAGTCAAGACTCAAACACAAGGGTTTAAATTTTACAAAGGGTTCCCTACAGAATACTTCTAAACAAAATAAGTAGGAACTATACTTGAAGAACTATTATAAAGTTACAACTCAAGTAAGAATACAATAACTTAATATGGGAACTGGTCCGTAGTCATGTTGTTCTTTGTTCTTGATGCACTTGAGAATTATTTGCGGGTTGATCAATCATGTGAGAGGACTTGAGTAAATTCTCTAAGTGTTCGAGTTACTTTATTTTACCTTCCTTGATGTTAATAATACATGTGTGACATCACTTACAATAATGTAAGCAAGGTGGGTAAAAAGTCTTCTACAGAAAATTGATTGATGCACTGTTCCTGCACTGTAGCGTACGCAGGCAGTAACTTTTCTACTTGGAGAGTTGACTTCGTACAATTACCTCGGGATATGGTAGCTACCTATTCCCTTAGTTGTTCTTTCGACTCTGAAGAGTTGAGCCATATCCAAAATTGGAACCTTTCGATCTTAAAGTCTTGAGAATGTGTAGCAGGTTCTTTATTTGGTTCTTGATAGTAAGTTTGTTAGATCATCAAAACATAGAACAGTACACTTGTAAACAGGGTACTTGTAACCTATCACTTATTTTTTGGTGATGACAAACTCATAGTTGAAAATCCTAGAGAGACCCACACAGAACCAGATAGTAACCCAGAAAGATTGTAAGTTTCCCCTAAATCTGCATTCCCCCTTAATCAGTGCACACAAAATCAGAACACAACTATACAATTATTATCAACTATGCAACAATTATTATTCTTCCCCCTTTTGGAATCATAAAAAGCTTATTAACAAGCTTTTAAACAATAAAGAAGTCTATGATTTAGTTAACTCATGTCACTTATATGCACACAATTATGACTAAAAACATAGCATAAAAGTAAGGTATAAGCAGCAAAAGGGAAACGCTTTCATTAACATAATTTGGATTTTGCAACATAATTGTCTTGCCATGGGTAGATGATTTTTAGGGGTTTTTGGTAGATAATGTAGGATTATAGTGGGACTAGCAGGGATTTAGATAATTATATTTCATTGATTCTAGCGTTGTCTTCTTGGCATCTTTTCAAAGACCTTGTGTAGTAATGCCTGGAACTTGACGGTCCTTCTTCGCTCTCTTTTTCTTTTGGATTGAAAGATATAATCTCCAACCTTAATCTGGAAATTTTATGAGTAATATTTTCTTGGATGACTTCATATGAGGGTTGATATTCTTTTGCTGCATCCCAAACTCTTTTCCAGTAAGGATGATTGTTGGTATAACTCTAGCTTTCCCAATCTTTTGGCCATATCTCTCTTGGGATGCACCTATTTTGCTGGAAAAGGATTCTTTCTGCCTCGATATATTCTTTTTCCATTGATAAAATTGACACGGAAAATTTCCACCAGAATGATTCCTCTGCTTGTGCGTGGACTTTTCCATAAATAATCTTCACTGGCCTATGGAACATGAATACCTTGTTGTGTAGGAACCGTTAAAAAAAATTATCCAATATCTTCTAGTTTTGAATAGCAAAAATACTTTTAAGAAAAGGTGCAATGTTATCAAAATTCTTGAAGATGTTGCATTTGAATTTCATGAAAATATAATACTGATGGCATAGGTACCAAAAAAACTATAATAGTTCTTGTGGAAAATCCTTGACTTGAGCTATGAATATATGGCAGAATGAATACTATAGATTGACCTCATGTGGCTTGAGAATGGATCCTCCATGTTGCTGGAAAACTTGGAGCTCATAATAATTTCTTTTTTCATAATAATTGACGGATCAAATGGATCCATGAGGTTGAAAAACTCAGGTGGATGATCTGCTAGCTTCAATGAACTTTTTCCTGGTGTATTTGAAAGCATGAAGATGTGGATTATTAGACTTAGAATTTTTGGAGAATGGTTGATACACTCAATTTCAAAATGTTGAAGTGGAGAAAAATCTTGAGAGTGTTGGAACTTGAAGAGCTCAACATGAATATTTGTGGGTGTGTGGACCTTTGGATTGATAGAATTTTAGGTTCAAGTGGCTTTTGGATTCTGGGGTATGAGGTGATATTGGTTTGGATTTGGGCGCGGTTTCACTATCCCCCTAGCTTGGAGTGAATTTTTCTGGTAATTTTGACCATTCTTGGGTTTTGTAACTGGCAAAAAATTCATATTTACCTGGACGGCTTAATGAGCTAATTGAAGGATCTTTATTTTCATATTTGGCCTGAAATTATTTTTCAGTGATTTTCCCTTTTTTCATGGATTTTGGTTTGGTTTCGTTGAGGCCAAATTTTTCCCAATGATGATGATGGTATTCATCATATTCTCCGATTGGGTCTTCTAAACAGTCTTGGCAGGTGCAACCAAGATCCCAAGGGCAATGTCCCGTTTGAACCATCAAACTTGTTTACCCTATTTGTCAAAGCATTGGCACCAGTCATTTTCTTTCATGATGCGGTTGTATATTCCAGAAGAACTCTCCGGTAGGTTCAGGTTATATATCTGTTGTATCTTTGGGTTGAATCATTTGGCAAAATAAGATGGTTTTATTGGATTTTTTGAGATGGGAATGGTCAAAGCTTATGAAAACAGTTTTGTTATTTCTTTTGTAAATGTTGGCTCACCATATTGTAGAGATTTCTCGGATCCCTTAGCTTCTTGTAATTTGTGATCCAGGAATTAGGAAGAATGTGGACAAGCTCATCTCCCTACTTATTCTAAAATTTGTCTGGGTATTTAGGTGCACATGGTGTTTCCTTTGGTAGCATCAATATTTAAAAGTAAAGCATTTTCTCCTCGGGGTAGGAAAAGATCCACGACATGATTTTGGACTCGCCGCGCCATTTGGTGGTGAAGGGTAGCTTGGACAGAATCTTTGGCGTGTGGGCTCCCTGGTTACAGCTGGAAGCGATGTGACCGCTTGCACAATTTCTGCCTGCACTGCACTGTTTCCAGTGCGCACTTATTTTTTGACCAACTAAAGTGCTTACATCATTTCAAGTGATGTCATCAAAGTGTATCAACAATGAGTTTATAATAAAACATCACTTACAAATTTCTGTTTCTTATTAAGACTTCTGCAAAATAGAGAAATTAATCTTCACGAGCTTGAAGAACAAAGTTAGATGTTACTATGGACAAGTTCCTAAAGTTAGTATTTTGCTGTCCTTAGTTGAATTGTAACTTTGTGATTGTCCTTATTGCATCTCTCTAAATTGCTTAGTCAGAAGCGTTGAATAGGAAACCTCTAGTAAAATCTCTAAACTCTCTGAGTTTATGTTTTGACTAGGTTTAGTCATAAGTTAAAACCTTTGTAACTAGATAGTGAAAAAGTGGCTTGTGGTAAGAGCATCACAAGTTAGTCAACTTTGTAACTAGAGAGTGGCAAAGTGGTTTGTGGTAAGAGCACCACAAGTTAGTTGAGTTAAATTCTTTGTGATGGAGTCATTACAAAGTGGCTTGTAATAGGTGTTTACAAGTTAGTAAAGTTGAAAGCCTACAGGTGTAGGCCGTGGTTTTTGTCCCCTTGAGTTGGGATTTTTCCACGTAAAAATTCCTGTCTCGTTTACTTACAATTTTATAGAATTCTCAGCATAACCTCATGAAGGACCAGGTACTCTACTGGATTGGTGGACTCATACAAACTAACATAATGGCAGTTTATTTTATTGTCCCAAAGAAAAGAAGGTAATTATTACGATAAATGCTATATTTTTAGAAGAAAACTATTTAATGAACCATATTCCTAGAAGTAAACTAGTTATATAGGAATTAAGTAATGTAGTAACTAATGAATTATCTCCAGAAGTATCCCGGAAGCTAGTATTGACATACCAATGCATTATCATAGTGGGAGAAATGTTAATAGGCAACAGAACGCACAAGAGCAATTGCCTAACATCTCACTATCCCAAAGTAGTGAGAGTAATATTGAGCAACCTCAGATTGTTGAGCAACCTAAAATTTTCTTCACCCTGCACTCCAAGAAGAGGTTAATGATATCCCAGCAAGTTGTGGAGGATAACATTGAGGCTTTAGTTCTGAAAATGATGTTATGATTCAACAACAAAATTAGACTGCAACTGTAGTAACTAGTCATAGTGGGAGAATTATTAGAAAGCCTCTCTATTTTGTGTTCTTGGGAGAATCTTATGATAGAAACACGGAAGCTCCTAATATAGAATCTATTAATTATGACGAAGCACTATAGGATACCGATGCTGATAAATGGGTTTCTGCTATAAAATCAAAAATGGTGTCCATGTACTTCAATCAAGTCTGGGATTTTATAAACCACCTACTGGAGTCAACCCCATTAGTTGTAGATGGATCTATAAGAAAAAGAGAGAAATGGATGGAAAAGTATAAACTTTTAAAGCCAGGTTTGTTACAAAATCAAAAAGAAGGGATTGATTATGAGGAAACCTTTTCGCCAATAACCATACTTAAATTCATTAGGATTCTATTATGATGGATGTCAAGATAGGTTTTCTTAATGGAAATCTTAATGAGTGCATTTATATGGTACAACCAATTAGTTTCATAAAAAGTGGTAATGCGCACATGTTGTGTAGATTAAAGAAATCCATTTATGGATTGAAACAAGTTTCTAGAGTATGAAATACTTGTTTTGACATGGTGATTAAAACCTTCGATTTTGATCAATGTGAAAATGAGTCTCGTATCTATAAGAAGTGGGATGGAGATATAGTTACATTTTTTATTTTGTATGTTGATAATATTTTTCTCATAGAAAATAATGTGAGCATGTTGGATTCAGTGAATGAATGGCTGTCCTCGTGTTTCAATATGAAAGACTTGGGACAAATGGCACATATCCTTGGGATCAAGCTTATGCGAGATCACAAGCAAGGGATATTAGGATTATCCCAAGTGCTATATATTGATACTATTCCCACCAGGTTTAGCATGCAAGATTCCAAGAATGACTTTCTCCCTTTTAGACATGGAATCTCTTTGTCAGAAGATCAAACCTCAAAAATGATTGATGAGATATAATAGATGAAGGCGTTCCCATATGATTTTGCTATAGGGAGTCTCATGTAAGCTACGTTATGTACTAGACCTGATATCTGCTTTGATGTTGGCATGTCTATTAGATTTTAGTCTAAACTTGGATGGGAACATTGGAATTCCATTAAATATATAATCAATTACTTGAAAAGGACTAAGGATTATACGTTGGTTTATCACTCAAGTGATCTTGCACCCATTGGTTATACTGATTCAGATTTCCATATAGATAGAGACTCTAGAAAATATGCCTCAGGATATGTTTTTACCCTAGGAGATGGAGCCATAAATTGGAGGAGTTTCAAGCAGTCATGTGTTGATGATTCCACCATGGAAGTCAAACATGTAGTTGCATCTGAGGCGGCTAAAGAGGCTATTTGGCTTGGGAACTCTCTAAAGGAGCTTAGATAGTTCCTTCAGTTCAAGTACTAACTGTACTTTATTGTGACAGTAGTGGTGCAGTTACAAACTCGATGGAACCAAGAAGCCCTAAAAGGAGTAAGGATATTAAGCGTAAATATTACTTAATTGGGGTGGAACTAAGAGAGGTGATGCTAGAGTATTGAAGATTGCGTTAGAGGATAATTTGCCAGACCTGTTTACAAAGATCTTGCCACAAAAGAGTTTTGACAAGCATGCAGAAGGAATGGGTATTAGATTAGTAGACACATGGTTATAAGTTTACGTGGGAGATTGTTGGGATATACTATTAACCATGCAGTTTAGACATAGTATTTTGTTTTATACTTTATGGAACAATTATTTATTTAATTTATTCAATTCAATAAAGTACTATTTCAAATAGATCATGTTTTACATGTGTGTCTTTTTAGTTATGTTGTAGACAATTTAGTATATGGAGTCTTAACCTATGCACAAAAGATTAAATTGTCAGTTCTCATAATTAATAGACTATGTTCAAAATCAAAGATATTATTGGGCAAAATTTCTTGATGATAGTAGCACGAGATTATAGTATAATTTGTCTTGACTATGGGAGTGGTTTTACTCTGACTTCTTGTGCTCGAATACTTAGTGTATATTGAACAGACCAAGATAGTTGTGATATCTCCAACCTTGGGTAATCCGGCGATAAAATCCAAGGAAACGCTTTCCCAAGGTCTTTGTTTGAGCTTATGCTCTTAATCTTGATATAATTATTATGATCAATGTGATTCTTTTATTGTTTTGATTTATCAAAAGGTACAACTCTATTCAGGGTTAGTGCATGCCTAATAGATTGGACAATAACAAATAACATTTCTGAAATGATAATTAGTTGATATAATCCATAACTCGGTTTTGAGTTTGATGATCTCCCTTTATGTAAGCTTATAAGTTTTTATGTGAAAATCCGACTGGTAGATTTTGTATTCGTCACATGGAATAGTTTAAGAGAAACTATAAAGGATTTAATTAGTTGGTTATATTAGAATTTTAGTGATTTAATTTAATTAACTGGTATTTGGGATCTTAACATGGGAAGTTAGAATAAGTGTTAGTGAATTTTCAAAATTCATATTGAGGAGTTCAAATGCAGTTTTTAGTGGAATAAACTGCAATTAATTATAGTACGAATCAATTCATGCAAATTTCGAATTAATACTATAATTATTAGCCTTTTATTATTTCTGTGGTCCCTGTTATACTTAGTAAAAATCTTGAGTGGCTTGGGTAAAAAGTGACTTGGGAGAAAAGTCATCTGGTAGAGCTAGAGCATGATTCTACTTGTTTTTGGAGCCCTATTTTTGGCTAAAAACATGTCTACTTAAGGAAGACTTTTTTCACCCAATAACTCAATTTTTAGAGTTGTATTATTCTTGCCTACTCAAATAAAATTTGTCCAAGGTATTATTAGGACCATAGGAGAAAACCGCATCCCAGAATTCTTGCTGTGTGGAGGATTTATGTCACGATCTCAAGAGGTTAGTGCTTCTAATCTAGTAATTATAGCATTATCTAATTTACATGTATTTGATGTCTCGATTGTATGCTTGTTTCCGTTGTGCACATAGTAACAACCTCTTCTTATTATCAAGGTATATATACGCTAAAACCTGATAGACTTATGTATTTTGATAAAGGAACAACTCGAAATCCCTTAAATACAGTTTCATTAATTTAAAAAGAGATGTTATTAGCCTTAGTATCTCTATTGGGCTGATTTGGGCCTATCTAAGAGCAAATTCAGATGGGATTTTTTGTTTTCTATACATTATATGAAACCTTATTACTAGAATTGTCCCAGTTTTGGAAATTACTCGCCCTAAATAAGGTTTGCTTACAACTTATATATAAACCGTTATTAGTACCTTAAATTAAGGGATTAAGTTACATTCTTTTTCTTTTTTCTCTCATCTTCTGGTTCAATAAGATTTCTTCCAATTGTGGATTACCTATTTTATGCTAAACAAAGACAAACTCGTCCAAAAACAAGAGGAATTTCTCCCAATAAGAGCGGGAAAGACTAGAAAAGTACGAAAATCAAATTTTCTCTTTAAACCAATAACAAACTATCGAATTGCATATCTGACTAGAACACAGAAGTTGAAAGATATCAGTGTCAACGCTAATAGTTAATTTAGAATGTGCAATCAATTCAGTTACTTATGGATTGCATTATCAGTCACTATTACTACTATAATATTCAAGTTTTTGAGTTTAAACAAACATAAAAAATGAGTCAATTTTGGAATCTATTCTCTACTTTTCTTTCTTTAATAAATCGAGTAAGAAAAATATTATAACGATCCAGCCATTCATTTTGAGAGGTAGAGCCTTCATCCCCTATAAACTGCCTTCTCCATATCTATTTCTGTTGTTGCACTTGCTGAGAGGTTTTGTTTTGGGTTTTTGTAGTGTTTATAAACTTAGTCCCAAAATGGGAGCCTAAGCCTTAGGATTTGGACCGTAGTCGAAATTGTGTGAACTCGACTCTAGAATAGAGTTCTTTCAGTTACATTAGTTTCATTAGATGATTTTGGACTTCGGGACATGTCTGAATCGTATTTTGGAGGTCCATAACTAATTTAGGCTTGAAATCGCTAAAGTCAATTTTTTGGAGATTTGGATTGGTTGTGAAATTTCTGATATCGGTGTCGGATTCCTACTTTGGAAGTTGGAGTAGGTCTGTAATGTTGAATATGACTTATGTGCAAAATTTGAGGTACTTCGGACGTGGTTTGATAGGTTCCGGCATCGGTTGTAAAATTTGAAGTTTCAAGTTCATTAAATTTGGATTGGACGGTGATTTGCATTTTTAGCATTATTTGACGTGATTTGAGGGCTCGACTAAGTTCATATAGTGTTTTAGTATTGGTTGGTATGTTTGGATGAGGTCTTAGGATCCTCGGGTGTGTTTTGGATTTTCCACGGGTTGAAATTGGGACTTATGCAATTGATGAAGATTTCTGGTGCTGGTGTAATCGCACCTACGGAGTGGCTACCACAGGCGCGAGCCTGCAAAAGTGGGATTTGGATAGCAAAAGCATCTTAAGGTGATAAGAGTAGGGTCCATAGGTGCGAAGATATTCCTGCACCTGCGATGGTCGTAGAAGCGGAGAGTAGGGCACAAGTACGAGTTTGGGTCTGCATGTGAGATGTAATTTCCGCACCTATGACATGCGCAGATGTGGTCAATGGTCGCAGAAGTGGAGGAAGCTGGAGTGAATGCTTTCAGCGGGTACGTAGTTTTAACCGTAAATGCGGAACCGCAGAATCGTGTAATTGACCGCATGAGCGATTTAACTGGTAGAAAAAGAAGAAAATTGAAGGTATGATTCATTTCTCCATTTTTCAACTTGAGAGCTCGAAAATTGCCGATTCTTTGAGGGATTTTCAGAGAGAGCTTTGGGTTAACGATTCCTTACTCTAATTTGGTTATATTTAATTAATCTACTTTTATTTTCTTCATTTAATTAAGGAATTTGAATGATAAAGTTGGGGAAATGGGGGAAAAGTTCCCCAACGGATTTTCTAAGTTTTGAATGGGATTTATACACCAAGTTTGGATAATTTTGGTATAAGTGAATGGTTGCCCATGGTAAATTTTACTCGATTTAAAGTCGTGGGCCAGGAAGGCTTTTTTTGGGTGATTTTCCAATTTCTCGCATTAGCTTTGATTTCATTAGATTAGGTTAGTTTCTTATAGATATATTTATGTTATGTAATTGATTTGGCTAGATTTGGGCTATCCGGAGTCGGATATTCGTGGAAAGAGCATTGTCTCAGACTGATTTGAGCTTGGCTCGAGGTAAGTGGCTTGCCTAACCTTATGTGGGGGAACTCCCCTTAGAATTTGGTTCTGTTTTAATATGTGAGTGTCATGTACGTGAGGTGACGATTACGTATACGGGCTATTTGTGGTAAAACTTTGTTTTTCACTTAGTCATAATATATTTTTCCTTATTTGAACAACACTAGCATATGTAATTATTCTGTTTTGTTTAGATTAACATGCCTACGTGTTTTAACTACCTATCTCAATTCTGTGCAACATGCTTAGTGAAATTTCATGCTTTCCTTGACTTGATGTTAGTCTAAACTATAGGTTTTCTTGTTGTATCTGTTATTTCTATTGGTATTCTCGGATATCTCCCAATACCAGATATTTAATTTGGGACTACGGAAAGGTATTCCAATAGATCCCTTGTTGATATCATTATGTTCTAAGTTGTTGTCTTTTATTGACTCTATTCATGTAAGATTTTCGTATTTATTTTTACTACGATATTTCATTATATTTATACCAGTACGGCCTTACCTGATCTCGTCACTACTCGTCGAGGTTAGGCTTGGCACTTACTAGGTACTGTTGTGGTATACGCATGCCCTTTCCTGCACATGTTTTTCGTGTGCAGATCCAGGTTCTTCTTACCAGCCTCATCACTGGTTGCAATTGTTGCTAATTATTGGACTTAAAAGCACATCTGCTTGTGACCGTATATCCTCGGAATCCCCCTATCCCTCCCCTCCCCCCATGTTCATTTTTCCTTCTTTTTGTAGAAATGATGTATAGAACAATTAAGACTTCTTAGTAGCTTCTGATTTATGGTATTCCAGGTTTTGGGAATTGTTTGGTACATTTGAGAGGTGATAATTGTATATTCCGAGTAGTATTTAGTTGCTTATTAGATATTTGTTACTATTAGTAGTTAATGTTCATGCTTTTATTCCATTTCTGCAAAGTGCTAGGCTTACCTATTCATAGAAACTAGGTGCCTTCACGACAACTTATGGAGGTAGAATTGGATCGTGACAAGTTGGTATAAAGCTCTAGGTTCATAGGAACTGAGACTCACAAGCCGGTCTATAAGAGTCTCGTAGATCAGTATAGAGACGTTTGTACTTATCTTCGGGAGGCTATGGAAATATTCCATTTCATTTGATTCCTTGTCGCACGAGATTATTGACTTCAAAAGTCCAAACTTTTATCTCCTAGTCTCTCACACATAATGAGGACACGTGCATTCGAGGACCCGCGCCCCCTAGTAGAGCTGCTCGAAGCTGGGGCATAGGCTAATGACACACACGTGGTGCATCCAGAGAACCCGAGTGAGTTGATACTAAGGTGCCACTAGTAGCTCCTGTCTGAGCACAGGCACCTGAGATGCCTACTACTATTACTCCAGCTCTTCAGGAGACCCTTGCACAGTTCATGAGCATGTACAACACTCTAGATCAGGCAAGGTTGATTCCTCTTGCTACATCCACATCTCAGGACGGGGGAGGAGTACGACTCCCGCTGCCCACTCCCAGAGCAGCAGTTCTAGTGTAATCAAATTCCAGAGGTTATACCGGTACCACCTGTAGCCCTCGTTCAACTCGAGGGTAGGGCATCAACTTTAGAGGATGAGCAACATAGGATCGAAAGGTACAAGAAGTATGACCCTGCTACATTCAGTGGTCTAGCATCAAAGGATGCTCATGGATTTCTAGAGGATGCCACTGTATCCTACGCACTATGGGCATAACGGAGTTGAGTGGGTTTTTTTTACTACTTTCTAGCTTCAAGGAGCAACCTATTAGTGGTGGCATAGTTATGAGTTAGACAGCTCGGCTGAGGCAGCTTCCCTTACATGGACTTAGTCCTCGGACATGTTTTTGAGAGAGTATATCCCCTAGAGCTTCAAGGACTCTTGGCATGTGGAGTTTGATCGATTGCACAAGGTACTATGACTATTTTAGAGTATGCGGTCCATTTCAGTGACTTGGCTAGACATGTACCGACCTTGGTTTCTATAGTTCGATAGAAAATTCATTGATTTATTGAGGGACTCATTGCTAGCATCAAGACTAGCATGGCCTGGGAGTTGGAGATTGATATCTCCTATCAGTAGGTGATGAGTATTGCTAGGAAAGTAGAGGTCATGCTTGCTCAGGATAGGAAGAAGAGATAGGCCAAGAGGTCTGGAAAGTCTGGCCATTATTGTAGTGCCCATGCCCCAGCGTGCAGTCCGTCATGGTAGGGGTTATGTGAGTCGACCATTCATTTAGCTCTTCCAGCTGCTAGTGGAATTCCAAATCATTCTAGACCTCAGGAGCCTTATTTTGCACATCCAGTATCTAGTGCACCTCCTATACATGGTGCTTTTAGCAGCCAGTCCAGCCGACCTGGACCGAGTCAACCACAGCCGCCACGCCCTCCCAGGACTTTTTAAGTATGGGGACACTCTCCATATGGTGAGGGATTTCACCCAACTTAGGAGAGTTGAAACTGGATAACTAGGGATTAGGATGCATTTTTACACTCCTTCTTGCTTAAGTTTTGATTAAAAATGTGTACAAAATAGTCCCAAAGGATCACATGTTGTACTTGATAGCAGGGTATGGTCAACAAGGTGACAATTTGTCAAAACTAGCTTAAAAAGGAGTGAAACCTGCAGAAGTACCAAGAACAAATACAAGCTCCGAATAATAGGACTAGTGCGGTCGTACACCATTCTGTGCGGCACTCAAAGAGGAGGCCTAGAGAGTATGCATTATAGGTAACCAAGCAATGCAACCGCAAAGTATTTTGTGCAGACCGCATTGACTTTATTGCGGCTAAACTCGACTTTGTGCGGTTCATAAAGCCCATGTTTAGAGAGTGTCATTGGAGGAATATTTCCAATGCGGTCCGCGGTCCATTTTGTGCGGACTTCAATAGAAGCCACTGTGGCTGTAGTCGACTTTGTGTGGTCCGCAAAGCCCAAGTTCAGAGAGCAGATTATTTTAGCCAAGAGACTTAGTGTGGCCGCACTTAATTTTGTGCGGTCCGCACTAGCCCCACAGGGGTATTTTTGTGTAGAATTTTTGGCCTAATATAAATAATTTCTTTTCATTGTTTTAGGTCATCAATTGTATTTTGACGAATAACTGCTCTCATGAATAATACGTCTTTTCTATTTTAAGTAATTTTAGTTTAGTTTCATCATTGAATCTTTAAGTTTTATCTAGTAATTAATCATTATGGGGTTTTCTTCATCTAATTCTTTGTTTTCTTCTACAATTATGAGTAGCTAGACTCATTAGCTTGGGTTGTGGCTCAATTCTAGTATGGGTAATTAATGGGTCTTGTGTTTTAATGCTTGATTGTCTATGAATGTTGATATTTGGACTAATGTAGGGTTTTAATGTGAAATTAGTGGTTGCAAACACTAATTTATACCTACTTGACTTTGGTTCTTCCTGAGAAAGAGAGTCTATGTCTATGAAATTGATCAAACAAGAAATTGAGTCGTACTCAAGAGATTGATAGTCCTAATTAAAGGGCTAAACCTAGAGATAGTAATACCCGACTTGAACCTGTATTGCTTGCACAAGTTATCATGCCCAATTGGTCTTGAGAAAGTCAATTAGGGCAAAATCACTCGAACTACCAAGGGTTTTAGAGTGAGTATAATCGTGCAATGGTTATATCATAATCCCCAAATGTGACAATCTAGCCCTAGACTCGAGAATCCGTCAAGTATCTACCTAGGAGAAAGTTGCTTCCCTAGTGTCTTTTAACCTAATTAGACAACCTTCAATAGTTGGCTCTTAGCTCAATTTAGCATCATAGTAGTATAAACTTAGAAGTAATATCACAACCAATTATGAATACAAGTGCAATTAGGAACGATTACGCAATGCCAATTTAGATAGAAACTCAACTCCAATCTCTAGCTCCCAATAGAAATTGATCTCCACCTTATCAGGTAAAAGCTACTTCGACCACTATTGCTACTTTGTAGTAGTACATGGTTGGACCTAATCAAACCTCTACAGACTTCTCAGCCACAACGAGCTCCATAGGTTCCTCAGGCTATGATTATAGCTCCCGTTGCTACTCCACCTGATCAGATAGCTTGAGGTGGAGGCTGGGGAGGTAGAAGTCGCCCTAGAGGGGAAGGCAAGGCCAAATACTATGCCATTCCTACTCATACAGAGGTCGTTGCTTCCGATTCTGTCATTATATGTATTATTCGGTGTGTCATAGGTATTTATCGGTTCTATTCGGTCCAGGCCCTATTTATTTTTATGTGTCATCTTATTTTGCCCCATACTTGGGAGTATCTCAGGATTCTTTGAGTTTTCCTGTTTATGTGTCTACTCTTGTGGGAGATTCTCTTGTTATAGACAGCCTGTATTGGTCGTGTTTGATTACTCTTAGTGTTTTTGAGAATAGAGCCAATTTATTATTGCTCATCTTGGTAGTTTTTGATGTTATATTAGGCATGGACTAGTTGTCTCCTTATTATGCTATTCTTGATTGTCATGCCAAGACAGTGACGTTGGCTATGATAGGTTTACCGTGATTAGAGTATAGGGGTACCTTAGATTACACCCCCAGCAGAGTTATTTCATTTCTTAAAGCTCAACGAATGGTTGAGAAGGGGTATGATGTATATCTATCCTATGTGAGATATGTCAATATTGATACCCCTACAGTTGATTCCGTCCCATAGTGAGTTATTTCCATAATGTGTTTCCAGCTAATCTTCCGGGCTTGCCGCCCTATAAGATATTGCTTTTGGCATTGATTTGTTACCGGGAACTCAACCCATTTCTATTCCTCCTTACTGCATGGACCCTCTTGGGATGAAGGCGTTAAAGGAACACTTGCAGGAATTGTTTGATAAGGGATTCATTCGGCCCAGTGTGTCACCTTGGAGTGCTTTTGTGTTTTTTGTGAAGAAACAACATAGCTCTATGCGTATGTCCATTGATTATCGCTAGTTGAACAAAGTTATAGTGAAGAATCAATATCCTTTGCTTCGTATTAATGACCTATTTTATCAGTTACAGGGTGCCAGAGTGTTTTCCAAGATTGACTTGCGTTCAGGTTATCATCAGTTGAAGATTGGGGAGCAAGATATCTCGAAGACTGCTTTCAGGACTCGATATGGTCATTATGAGTTCCTAGTCATGTCATTTGGGCTGACCAACTACCCAGCAACATTTATATATTGATACATAGTGTATTTCAGTCTTATCTTGACTCGTTCGTCATTGTTTATATTGACGAAATTCTGGTGTACTCCTGGAGGCGGGAAGATCATGAGCAGCACCTGAGGACTGTGCTTCAAACCTTGAGAGAGAAGAAACTATATGAAAAGTTCTCAAAATGTGAGTTTTGGTTGGATTTAGTAGCATTTTTATGTCACGCAGTGTCAAGTGAAGGGATCAAGGTGGATCCAGAGAAGGTGGAAGCAATAAGAGTTAGCCTAGATCGTTCTTGGCTATAGAGATCTGGAGCTTCCTTGGTTTAGCAGGGTATTACCGTTGATTTGTTGATGGATTTTCATCTATTGCAGCACCTATGATCAGGCCGACCCAAAAATTGTGATCCATTCAGGTGGACGGAAGAGTGTGAGGAAAGCTTCCAAAAGCTCAAGACAGTTTTGACTACAACCCCGATATTGGTATTGCCTTCAGGGTCGGGATCTTATATAGTCTATAGTGATGGATTACGAGTTAGCCTTAGTGAGGTGTTAATGCAAGACCATAGGGGTGATTGTCTATGTCTCGAAACGGCTTAAGGTGCATGAGAAAAACTATCATGTCCACGACTTTGAGCTAGCAACTATTGTTCATTCCATTAAGATATGGCAATACTGTTTGTACGACGTTTCTTGTGAGATCTACACTGATCACCAGAGTTTGCAGCATTTGTTCAAGTAGAAGGATCTTAATTTGTGTCAGATGAGGTGGTTAGAGCTGCTTAAGGATAATGACATCACCATTTTGTACCACCTTGGAAAGGCCAATATGGTGGCCGATGCCTTAAGTCACCGGGTAGAGAGTTTTGGGAGCTTAGCTTATCTACCAACAACGAAGAGGCCCATGGAATTGGATGTTCAGATCTTAGCCAGTTAGTTTATGAGATTGGATATTTCTGAGCCTAGTCCAGTATTGGCTTGTGTGGTCTCTCGGTCTTCTCTTTATGATCATATCAGGGAGCGTGAGTATGATAACCCCTATCTGTTTGTCCTTAAGGACACGGTCCAACACAGTGATTCTAAGGAGGTCACTATTGGGTATGATGGTTTATTGAGGATACATGGCATGCTATGTGTGCCTAATGTGTATGTTTTGCATGAGTTTATACTTCAGGAGGCTCACAACTTGCAGTACTCTATTCATCTGGGTGCTGTGAAGATGTATCAGTACTTGAGGCAGCATTACTAGTGGAGAAGAATGAAGAAAGATATTGTGAAGTATGTTGTTGGGTGACTACATTGCTAGCAGGTTAAGTATAACAATTAGGGGACGGGTGGGTTGCTTCAGAAGTTAGATATTCCATAGTGGAAATGGGAGTGGATCACTATGGATTTCATTGTTGGGATCCCACGGACTCAGCGGAAGTTTGATGTAGTATGAGTGATTGCGGATAGGCTGACCAAGTCAGCTCACTTCCTTCCTATGATGACTACCTATTCTTCCGAGCATCTAGCTCGAGTTTATATTTGCGAGATTGTCAAACTTATTGGCATGCCGGTATCTATCATCTTTGATCGGGGTACGCAGTTTACATCATGGTATTAGAGAGATCCATACAGCATGAGTTGGGTACTTGGGTGGAGTTGTGCACAACATTTCACCCTCAGACGGACGGGCAGTCTGAGTGCACTATTCAGATTCTTGAGAATATGCTCCGTGTGTGTATGATGGGGTTTAAAGGTTCTTTGGATCAGTTCTTATCACTTGCAGAATTTTCCTACAACAGTAGTTATCAACCCAACATTTAGATGGCACCGTATGAGGCTCTATATGGTAGGCGATGTCAGTCCCCTGCGCCTTGGTTCAAGCCGGGCGAGGCCAGACTATTGGGTACATACTTGGTTCAGGATTCCTTGGAAAAGGTTAAGGTGATTCAGGATAGACTTTCATGGCCCGATCCAGGCAGAAGAGTTAGGAGGACATGAAAGTTCACTGTCACACCTCCTTTTTTTCACTTACACGTGGTTACCCCGAAAGGTGACACGTGTATAGGTGTTTTTTCAATTAAAGTGACATTATTCGAGATGGGATTAATTGTTTATTTCAAGAGTCGCCATTGGGAAAGGTTTGGCTTTTGGTGTCCCAAATCATCGATTTATTTAAAATCTCAAATCGAGGAAATTTTGACTACCCAATTGGAGCATGCGAACCAGAAGTTCTTCAGTAAGGAATTATGTTGACCTGAGGGAAGGTGTTAGGCACCCTCGGATCCCGTGGTTCCAGCACGGTCGCTTAAACTTATTATAAGTCGCTAAAATATGATTTGCTACTCCTGTTAATTCTGCAATTTTAGATTATTAACCACTTTTAACCTTTTTTTAGGAAAATTTGCAATGTTGTTAAAACACATCGCGAATCGCGTCACATAAATGCACCCGCAAATTCTAGACATATTTTAGTTCTACTTAGAATAGGATTTGGGTCACAGAAATGCACACCCGAATTTAGGAAGATACTTTTACTAAACACGCGCCTATAACAACTACGTCTTCGAAATTCGTGGGAAGGCCGTGAAATTCGCTAAATGGCACTTCCTATTTTTCTATATGTTTTAATGAATTAAAGAGTCGTCGCATGGTATTTGATTGGAATAACGGGGCTCAATTTATTTTATAAGGACATTCTAATGTATGTTAAGTTCTCTACTCTTGCTGGTGCTTAAAGCACTAACCATTTTATAGACTATGTATTTGAGAAAACAATACGTGCCTCGTAGCCTCATTCATGGCTAATTGCACACCCTGGACTCACGTTTGGGCTGGCCCATAACACACATTGTGTTGGGCCATCGCTGGGCCTTTCAGCTTGGTTTAGAGTTCATTTGGACAGGGAGTCCATATGGGCCAGGTTCGATAATGCTTCTCAGTTCAAATCTATACACAAAATTAATTATCTTTACCTTTATAAAGAGAGGACTAATGATCAGTTTATATCAGTTCCACTAACTGATTCATTTACTCGTTAGTCAGAGTATATGAATCCAGACTTCAAAATTCAACTATGATTCTGATTACAAATTATAGATCTGAAACAAAACATTACTAACATGTTGAAACTTAGATTAGTTAAAATGATACATAATGTTTGGACCTTAAATACTTACTAAACTATCATTTTCTGAACTCCTCATTTTTTTAAAACAAAGCATGAAATAAACATCTGAACAACCAACATCACTTAGTTAATTATACTATCAACTATTCATTCTTGAAATAATAGTTCGAATGTCCTTATTATTAAAAATAAATCAGTCTCTAAAGTTCAATTACTACAGAATGAAACAGTCCAAAAGTCTAATTACAACTAGAAAGTCATCTTATTACATACACTCGAACTAATATTTGGATAAGCTAATACACTCAACTCTTCACACTCGAGAATACTTCATATTTGAGCTTCAATGTATCAAATGAACAAGGAAATGTATCTATAATTCAGCAAAACATAAACCTATGAGTAAATGTAATGAGTCAGTCAAGCAAACAGCTAACAAGTCGAACAGCAAGCCCAGGGTTTCAACAGAATTTTTCGAGAAAATTAAATCTAAAAAATGATCAAGAATAAGAACTGATAGCTTCTCACAGATATAACAAGATGCTAATATGTATTCTTATCTCTAGGATTCAAAGGGGAAGTTATCCTTTAAAAATGCCCAGATGGTTTCTTTTTATAGTGGAGCCTTAGGGCATCAGATTTTCTCTTGTTTTTCTTTTAGTCCTTGCTTCTAATTTGTAGTTTTCCTAAATGGTCCTTCTTTTCCTAACTTATGCCTTATGTTTTGAGGCAGGAATTGTGTTTTAGTCCTTGCTAGAAGGTTCTAGGGGATTACTATCAGATTTTCAAAGTCCAAGTACCCCTTATACCCCTATGTCCTTTCCTAAATTACACAGATGAAGTTTTAACCTTAGTCAGTTCCTTGACCCTAGTTTAGTTACAATTGACCCTGGTCAATCAAGTTTGGGTCATCTTTTAAACTTAGACTAACAGGCTTATGAAAGTTCAGAATCAGCCAAAATTACCAAGTATTAAAAACAAATGCCTTAATGTAGACTTTCAACACACAAACATTATTCCGGATTATCAAAACAAAGGATCAAAATAACCAGAAGAAGGCATAAATCTTTCAGCACTTAACTTTTCAGAAATATCTCAATCAATGTACTCACACATGCTTGAAAATGAGAGGCATATAGTAGGGAGTGGACACTTAGTAAATTAGGAGGCAACTAGAGGCTACCACTTAACAATTAAGGATCCAACCCAACAAATCAGCTTAAACCAATATCAATACTGAAAAATCAGAATTATTATGGAAATCAAATACTTATGGGCAAACCAGAAATCATAGAATAGAACAAATGAAGAATCAGAAGATGGATGTCAATTAAGCCATAAAAATAACAGTACTGAAGAATTAACTAAGCTTTCAAGATCAAGGAGATGATATTAACAGGATATGCAATTATTCAAAAGACGAAGAGATTTCCAGACTAGTGACACACAAAGGCATATGAATATTGAAACCTATTTCAGATGAAATTGTGGACAAACAGATAAACAACCAAAAGAAATCAAACGAAGGGGCTTCAAACTATTAGGCATGTAACTACTGAATATATACAATTATTAAAAGAAATCAAACATTTAACAACAAAAGAAACGAAAATATACAGAAAACTTAGCTTTTTTATCATGCATGTCCATTTAGACCATTTCATTGGTTGTTGACCCCTTCCAAAGGGTTTCAAACCTTCTAGGATAATGTACAACCAGTTTAAGAGTTCAAGGAAGGACTTTCAAGGTTCTGAGACCTTAGTGAGGTCTTATATATGGATTTATTCAGTGGTTGAGGTTGTTAGGGGGTCGTGGGTGGTATGGTTGGGGAAAGGAAGGGTCAGGGATTGCCTGGGAGAAATATGAGCCATTTTCGACGAGTCTTAAGTTTTAGGGTTAGGCTTTGAATTGATATTCGAAGGGTTTTAGGCAGATTCGAGAGAGGTGACATACATGGTTGGAAAGAGGAGATTGAGGTGCTTTAAGGATGTAAGTTTGGAGAGTTTTGGAATAAGGTCGCCGGAGACAAGGTTCCGACGACCTTTCTGCGAATATTTGAGATAATTGGGGGGGGGGGGGGGATTCGAAGGGAGTGGGCTGCAGGACAGGGAAGGGGAAGTCCTAATCATTCTATGGTGTAATGCTGAAAGGGTTTGGAACAAGGTAGCCGGAGACGGTGGTTATGACGACCCTGTTTTTGAATATTCGAGACAGAGGGGGCATGTTCGACAGGAAATAATTACAGGGTGGGAAAGAGGAGGTGGTGACGGTTTAGTGGTGTAAATATGGGAAAATTTGGTTGCCGGCCGCCGCCATGAGGCGATTTCTGGTGGCGACGCTAGGATGGTGGGCTGGTGGTCAAGGGTGGTTCTGAGGTGGTCAAGAGGTTGTGTTATGTCGGTGGTAGATGGTACGAGGAAGAAGCGAATCTTTCTCTAAGTGTATTAGAGACGATTGGACATATGTATATTATTTGGGAGGGGGTTTGATGGCCGTTGGATGAGATGGGATTCGCGGCTGTGATGAGCCCCTTTGAAACAGTGTCGTTTGGGTATGGATTTGGCCAGAGAAGTGTTGGGTTGGGCCACTCAGGTCTGGCCCAATTGTGGCCAGCCTGAGTGGCTGTATATATATATATATATATATATATATATATATATATATATATATATATATATATATATATATATATATATATATATATATACATATACTTTTTATGTCTTTTCTTCTTCTTATTTAAAATAATTTCTAACTTATTTAAGAATCAAAATTCCTAATTATAAAAATGCAACAGGTTTAAACAAATAATAACAATTAAAAATGGCGGAATATACCTCTTTTTTTAATTTATAACAAAATGAACCTTTTTAAAAATTAAATCCTAAACAATTTTAAGCATGTATCCATAAAAACGCACTCGCACACGATTAAACAAAAAATCCTAAAAAATAACCAAATATTTAAAGAAAAATCCTTAATTTTAGAGTCCTGTAGAAGCTTGTTTCAACCGGGTAAAAATCGTATGCTCACAGTTGCCCCTCTTTGCGCGGGAACACAAAGAGTTTTCGTGCAAAGACATGTGAGAAAATATGAGCGATTTCCGTCCAATAGTACTCCATATGAAGCATTCTGAAAAATTTCTGACCGAATCTTGCTTTAAAGATTGCCTACATATCCTTGGCAATAAAGGAATCAGGTCAGTGTAGTTCTAGAAATTTTGGTAGCTGGGACTACAACGTTACTGTGATTGGCTGTTGTTGCTGTTGCTTCTGCTTGCTAAGCTCCTTATTACACCATAAGAAAATAAAAAAAATAAGCTAGCTAAGCCTATCAACTACAAGTTACAAGATTTCTATCTATGAGTCTCTTGAACCTTGATCTTGAGTCTCGGCTATCTTTTGCGGCAGACTCCGGTCTGAATCTTGATGCTCATTAATTCCAGTTGTTGGCTCAGTATTCAATTTTGAAATAAAGCGGGATATGCTGAGCTTGTGACTTCGATTATATTTTGAGCAGTACGCGTCTTTGTCCGCCTTATCACTTTGAATTCACCTTTTGTCTTTTTCTTTTCTTCTGTTCCGAATTGAAATTCGTGCTTTCAATTGTGCCTTAAGGTGACACCTGCTCAAAAAGAAAAAAAAACAAATGAACAAAATTTTCTGCCCCAGTTTTCACTGGAAAATTTTATGAGTTATTTGCAACACACATCTATGATACTCTTCATTGAAAACAGTGACAATCAGAATTGTGTATCCCTTGGAAAGATCACCAGGTTATGCTGGGAAAGAGAAATGGTTCTTGCTGGGGATAAGATGAGAATCCTCGGGTTATTCCGGGATAGGAATGAAAAGGTCTCTGTTGGGATGGAAAGAAAAGATCAGCGGGTTATGCCGGGATAGGAGAATTCCTGCTAAGGATGGGTTATGAAGAAATTCTTGGGTTATGCCAGGGGAATCCGCGGGTTATGCCGGCATGAATAAAACATTCCTAGGTTATGCTAGGAAGATCCGCGGGTTATGCCGGGATAAATGAGAGAGGCCTAGGTTATGCTAGAGGAATCCACGGGTTATGCCAGGATGAAATGAGATCCTGAGTTATGTCAGGGGAATCTGCGGGTTATGCCGGGATGAGTGACGAGTCCTAGGTTATGCTAGGCAAATCCGCGGGTTATGCTGGGATGAATGAGTAAATCCTAGGTTATGTTAGGGAGATCCGCAGGTTATGCCGGGATCGGAAAGAGATCCTGAGTCATGTCGGGGGAATTCACGGGTTATGCCGGGATGAACGAAAAATCCTGGGTTATGCTAGGGAGATCCGCGGGTTATGACGGGATGAAAGGAGACCCTGATTTATGTCAGGGGAATCCACGGGTTATGCCAGGATAAGTGAAAAAATCCTAGGTTATGCTAGGGAGATTCGTAGGTTATGTTGCGATGAAAGGAAATCCTCAGTTATGTTAGGGGAATCCAAGGGATATGCCGGGATGAGTGAAAAAATCCTAGGTTATGCTAGAAAGATCCGCGGGTTATGCCGAGATGAAAGGAGATCCTTAATTATGTCAAGGGAATCCATGGGTTATGCCGGGATATGTGAAAAGATCCTAGGTTATGCTAGGGAGATCCGCGAGTTATGCCGGGATAAAAGAAGATCCTGAGTTATGTCAGGGAATCCACGGGTTATACCGGGATGAGTGAAAAACTCCTAGGTTATGCTAGGGAGATCCGCGGGTTATGCCGGGATGAAAGGAGATCCTGAGTTATGTCAGGGAAATCCACGGGTTATGCCGGGATGAGTGAGAAATCCTAGGTTATGCTAGGGGAATATGCAGGGAAGTGGAGGACCTCAGAGATCCTTTTGATTGTGCTGGGGATAGAGAAATAACTCTTAGGTCATGCTAAGGGTAGGGGAGTATTAACTCCTTGACTATACTGGGGAGTGGAGAGTATATGGAAGGAGTCCTCAGGTTATGCTGGGGATATGGAGGAAACTTCCTCGGTTTATGCTGGAGGGGGTGGAGTGCAATCCTTAGGTAATGCCTAGGAAGTCCACAAGTTGTACAAAGGGGAACTAGGTATTGGGATGTCGGCCTGTCATGCTCATTTACGAGTTTGTAGAAAAAATGAAAAAAATACTTCCCTTTTGTCGTTGACGCATCACCATCTTTTGTCTTTGTGCTTATCTTTTAGTTTTTTTTGCCCTATGTTCCTTTTTTCTTTTCTAAGTTGCACCTGCACCTATTTTAGGTCAGAAACAAAACAAACTGTTAGTTTAAGCAGTGATTGATTTTGCGGCCTTGTCACACTCAATTTTTACTTTTTTTGTATTCAAAAGCAAATCCTTGGCTTTCTATCCTGACTTTGTTAATTGGCCAGGGGGTCCTCATTTCACATCGGTCTTTGTTTCTCGGGCCTTAGTTTGTGAGTTTTGTCCTTCCTTTGATTTTGGGCTTGCTTTTTGGACTTTAGAGAAGAATCAATCCAGTTCGCCTTAAAAGCCCCGATTTTGCTTCAACTTCATGCCTCTTTGGCTGTGAATTTCCTTTCTTTTATTTCTTTACTTTGGTCCATTAACGTTCATGATCAACCGGGATTGGCCAAGTATACTTGACGGTGTCAGTCATTCCCCTAATTCTTGCCAGGAGAAAACCGCGAAGCTGGCCCTGCTACCTTTCTTTAGGGAATGATAAGGAAATTAATGTGGGACAGAGTGAAATATGAATTTAGAGAGGGATGCTCTTTGAGGAAAAAGCGGTAACTTATCTGAAAATACGAGCCTGCTTTAAATGGCGACGACATGCTTCTTGGACTGGATACCCGGCCCAAATCTGACTTCAACTTTTCCGAAAACCAAAGAAATTGCTCAGATAGCGCTCTTTGCGAGTTTTTGCTAAACAGACTCTCATTTTGCTTTTCTCTGCTCGCCATCGCCTTATGGTGCCCGGAGGTTTTCACCAATAAGACTCTCTCATTTATTTTTCTCACAAATTTGATTGGTGTCGAACCCCAAAGAATGGTATTTTTCTCCCCGTGGATCTACGGATTAGCAACCGAACCAAACATTTCTGCCCCAATTTTGATTTTCTTGGGTAAATGGGGTTTTTATTTTGAATTATCCATTTTCTCTTTCTTTCTCTTTTTTTTTTTTTGAATTTTCTTTGTCTTTTTCTTTCTCTTTTTATTGAATTTTCTTTTTCTTTTCTTTATGGGTTGCAAAGAGGGTGGGGATAGCGGTAGAATAAAGCCTTCGTCCTTTCCATCCACCGGGGTAATTGTTGTAGGGGATTTAAACATAATACCTTGTTACGGCGTCGGCGTTTATTGTTGCCTCGGGCTCATCTCCTTCAACATTGCCCAAGTACAATGCTCCACTAGGCAATATCTTCCAGATGTTTTATCGGCCTTTCCAATTTGGGGCGAATTTTCCTTTGGCTTCCTGGTGATGGGGAAGTATCCGTCTCAAAACCAACTGTCCGACTTCGAAATTCCTAGGGCGCACTTTCTTGTTATAGGCACGGGCCATTCTTTTTTGGTATAACTACCTATGATATACCTCAGCTATTCGTTTCTCATCAATAAATTCCAATTGCTCTAACCGGGTTTGACCCATTCACTATCTTCGATTTCTTCTTCGACAATCACTCAGAGCGAAGGGATTTCCACCTCGGCAAGTATAACAGCCTCAGTTCCATAGACCAATAAATAGGGGTTCGCTCCTACAGATGTACGTACCGTGGTACGATATCCCATCAGTGGGAAAGGTAGCTTTTCATGCCATTGCCTCGAGCTTTAATCATTTTCCTCAAAATCTTCTTGATGTTCTTATTGGCTAGTTTGACCGCACATTAGCTTTAGGTCGGTAGGAAGTGGAGTTTCTATGTGTTATCTTGAATTGTTCACATATCTCTCCCATAAACGGACTGCTTAGATTAGCTGTATTGTCTGTAATGATGACATCGGGAATCCCAAAGCGGCAAATGATATGGGAATGCACAAAATCCACTACCGCTTTCTTGGTAACAGACCTGAGGGCCTATGGCCTCAACCCATTTTGTGAAATAATCAATAGCGACCAATATAAATCTGTGCCCATTCGATGCTTTTGGCTCTATTGGCCCAATGACGTCCATACCCTAGGCAACAAATAGCCAGGGTGCCGACATAGGATGCAACTCATTGGGTGGTGCATGAATCAGATCACCGTGCACCTGGAATTGATGACATTTTCGAACAAAGCTAAGATAGTCTTTCTCCATGGTCATCCAATAATAAGCAGCTCGGAGTATCTTCTTTGCTAGTACATAGCCATTCATATGGGGACCACATACGCCCGCATGTACTTTGTGCATAATTCTCCCAGCTTCTTCGGCATCCACACACCTCAACAAATTAAGATCTGGAGTCCTTTTATACAAAGTGTCACCACTTAAGAAGAAATTGCTTGCATGCGGTCGGATGGTCTTCTTTTTTTCTCCAGTGGCTTGCTCAGGGTACTCTTGTGTTTTTAGGAATCTCAAGATGTCGTAATACCAAGGTTGTGGGCTAGGCTTTGCTTCGGTTGCATTACAGTATCCATATCTTTCTTTGATTTGGATTTGTAAAGGATCAACATAGGCATTCCCAGGGTATGGCAGCATGAAGGCTAAGGTTGCAGGTGCATCTGCTAACTCATTGAGGCAACGGGGAATGTACCTGAACTGTACCGACCTGAACCGTTTGTTGAGGACTTCGACATGCTGTCTATATTGGAGGAGCTTATGTCCCTTTTCTCCCATTCTCCTTGAGCTTGTCGGATGACTAAATCAGAATCTCCCATGATTAGCAACTCTTCGACATCTTGATTAATAGCCATGTTCATACCCATAATGCAAGCCTCATATTCAGTTATATTATTAGTGAATAAGAACCTAAGTCTGGCTGTAGCTGGATAATGATGGCCTGTAGGTAAGATTAGGATTGCCCCGATCCCTACGCCCTTTGCATTTGCCGCTCTGTCAAAGAACATTTTCCAGATGGGGGTGTCCTCAGCAGCTATTTCCAATGAGTTCACTTCTTCGTCAAGGAAGTAAGTGTTTAAAGGCTTATACTCGTTATCAACGGGGTTTTCTACCATATGATCTACCAGTGCCTAAGCTTTCATCGCCGTACGAGTTACATAAACAGTCGCCCTGTGGGAATTGGTTTTTGAAATATGTACCTTAATGGATCCAACCTGGTTATGAGGTACGTGGTATAAGCTTGCAGATGTGCCTTAGCTTTTGAGCTACCCATGTCAAGGCGCAGCACGTTCTCTCTAACAATGTGTACTTGGCCTCGTAGCCAGTAAACTTTTTGCTCAGATAATAAATGACCTGCTCTTTCTTTCCCGTGGCATCATGCTTCCCGAGAATACAACTGAAAGAGAGCCTTCCAGACTGTCAGATAGAGAAACAGTGGCCTTCCTGGTTCTGGCGGAACTAAAACTAGTGGATTGGACAAGTATTGTTTGATTTTATCAAAAGCTTCCTAACACTCGACCGTCCACTTAACTGCCGCATCCTTCTTCAGTAGTTTGAATATAGGCTCACATGTTGAAGTCAATTGGGCGATGAACTGGCTGATGTAATTTAATCTCCCCAATAGACTCATCACATCCTTTTTGGTCCTCGGCGGGGGCAGCTCTCGAATGGATTTGATCTTGGTTGGATCTAATTCAATGCCTCTCGGACTGACGATGAACCCCAGAAGTTTTCCCGATGAAACTCCAAATGCGCATTTTTGCCTGATTCAATTTCAAGTTCTATTTGCGGAGCCTTCCGAAGAATTTCCTCAAATCCTTTACATGATCGCCCTGTGTCTTAGATTTAATAATCACGTCATCCATGTATACCTCTATTTCTCTATGCATCATGTCGTGGAAGATGGTGTTCATAGCCCTCATGTATGTTGCCCCGGCGTTTTTCAATCCAAAAGGCATAAACCTATAACAATATGTTCCCCAAGGTGTGGTGAAGGCGGTTTTCTCAGCATCTTCCTCATCCATCAGCACTTGGTGATACCCTGCATAGCAGTCTACAAAGGATTGAATCTCATGCTTGGAACAATTATTGACAATGATGTGGATGTTGGGCAGAGGGAAATTATCCTTGGGACTCGCCTTGTTCAAATCTCTATAATCCACACACACTCGGATTTTCCCGTCCTTCTTCTGCACCAGGACCACATTAGCCAGCCTTGTGGTGTACCGCACTACCAGGATTACCCCTGCTTCAAGCTGTTTTGTAATTTCCTCTTTGATTTTATCAGTGACATCAGACTTGAACTTTCTTTGCTTTTGTTGTACTTGAGGCATCCGGGGTATGTAGGCAACTTATGGACCACCAAATCCATACTCAGACCAGGCACTCATAGGACCACGCAAATAAGTCTTTGAATTCCAATAGGAGTTTAACCAATGAATCCCGTATCTCTTTATTTACGTGGATGCTTATTTTAGTTTCTTTGATTTCATCGAGATCGCCCAGGTTAACCGATTCATATCATTTAAGTTAGGCTTAGGTTTGTTCTCAAAGTGTTCTAATTCTCGAGTGATTTCCCTATAAGCCTCTTCTTCATTTTATTCTGGTTCCTGATTCATTATTTCACAGACAGGCAGCGGGTTTAGGTTGTGGCAATAAATCCGCGATCATGTCATTTTATTTAAAGCCACATTATTGGGACAGAAAGAAAAGAAAAAAAAATAAAGACAAAAATCAGAGAAAGGTATAGAAATGATAAATATTGATTTTATTTCTTTGAAGTTGAAAGATAAACAAGGTTTACAATTGAGATTTAAAGTGCTAAAAGGAAAACAAACAACCGAGCTACACCCTGAAATAGCTCGTGACGTGGGAAAAGGTAGCAAGGCAAGACTACCGGGTCTCCCGCCTAACTGGAAAGGTGTGGCCTTCCAACTATTAAGTTTAACATCTGGCCCCATATACAGCACTTTAGCGACTCTTGACCCTTCTCCCGGTTGGACCATGTTTACATTATAGAGCAACTCTCTCATAGCCCCGCAGATCTCATCAATTTCTTCAGTCGTGAAGGTTTATTCTTCCTCTTCTTCACTATACTTTGGTTTTATAAAGGTTTTGTACAAGTGAGGCAGGGGTCATGGTAAGGCCCATCCTTGGCGCTTTCTGCGGTTAGCCCAGGTGATATCTTCTGTGGTTGGATGAAATCCCAGTCCAAAGAACTTTTCTGTAGCAGTCAAGGAGACTGGCTCGGTTATGCCTTGTAGGGAACTTTCGAGTCCCTTGCCTGGCTTGAAGCCTTGGCGCGTCATTTCCTTTGCCACCATAATTGAAGCATTTGACAGAAAAGGCTGAGGAAGCGGCTTGCCCTCTTCATGATGATCAACTACTACGACTTCAAAATCTTGATAGACTATGTGTTCACTCCCTTCCTTGGCTTCTAGACAGGGAACAGAGGGGTCCCGGTAAATTGATTGTTCGTCCTCTCCATGAACTACAATCTCCTGATTTTCATACTCAAATTTCAGCATTTGGTGCAGGGTCGAAGGCACTGCCCCTGCTGCATGAATCCACGACCTTCCCAGGAGGTAGTTGTAGGAGGTGTCCATATCCAACACATGGAATGTTACTTCGAAGTCGACTGGACCAATAGTGAGCACCAAATCGATTTCACCTATAGTATCCCTTTTTTATTCCGTCGAAGGCTCGGACACATACGTTGTTAGGACGAATCATCCCTGTCTCGATCTCCATTCTATGCAAGGTAGATAGTGGACATATCTCTACTCCGGAACCTCCGTCGACCATTACTCTCTTGACATAATATCCCTCACTTTTGATAGTGAGGTGCAAAGCCTTGTTATGAGCAGCTCCCTCCGGGGGTAGGTCATTCTTACTGAACGATATGTGATTGATTGCAAAGAATCTCTCAGCCATTTTCTCTAGTTGTTCTAAAGAGGTCTCAGCTGGCACATAAGCTTCGTTTAATGTCTTGGCCAACACTTGTTGATGCTCGGGAGATTTCATCAAGAGTGATAGTAAAGAAATCTGCTCAGGGGATTTTCGGAGCTGATCTACCACTTCATACTCCGGCATTTTCATTTTCTGGAAAAAGGCTTCTGCTTCCTCAGCATTCACTGCCTCATTGGCGGAATCACGGTTTGGTAGTGGCATTTACCTCTTCCATGTCTAAGTATTTCTTGGTGGAGCATCCCTTTTGGGCTTCTCCGAAGACTTCTTTGCCTTTGTATGTAAAAATGGTTTAATTCCAAGGGACTGATGAAGGGTTGGTCATGGGATTTCGTGGAACGCGACCAATAACCACGGGATCATTCAGCACCGGTGGCTTAATCGAACCTCATACCACATAGGCCTTCTTGGTTATGTACATGGTTTTGTTCAGCTCGAACCTTTTTGGTGGGCTTAAAGTGGGTTGCTTTTCTTTGCGTCCTCGTGGGATGTAGAGTATTGTTTCTTTTGTAGGGGTTGTCTCAGCTTCAACCTCAGCCTTCTTTTCTGCTCTAGGGCATTAGGCTTCATTTATTTTCTTTTCTTCCATATTCTTTGGGGTGACTTTTTGTTTTCTATCTGCCTCGGCGATGGCTATGATGGCTTTCAGAGCGGGATCAAATTCTATGTCCTCGCAGATCATTCTGATGACCGGCCCGTTTTTGTGTGTCGGTAACGAGTTATCTGTTACATTTGGGACTTCATCATCTCTTAGAACTGTCTTCTTTTGATCAATCAAGTCCTCTACTGATCGTTTTAAGGTCCAGCAATTTTCAGTATCATGCCCCTCTGCCCCAGAGTGGTAGGCACAATGCATGCCCCTTTGGTAAGACGGTGATTCCTTGGGGCTTGATTTCTATTGTTCTGATGTTGAGGTCGGGAAAATGGTTGAGCGTTCATAATTGCGTATGGTTGAGTGACATAGTGCATGTCTCGACGAGGATAGTAATATTGAGGTGCTCTTTCAGAGAATGCATGCCTGTGAGTATGATGTTTCCTTATCCCGGAGGCTGCCATGGATGCTTCCTCTTTTTTCTTGTTCCTTGGGATTCCTCCCCCCCACCCTCCTTGTATGGCTTGGGAGGTGGCTCTTATGGCAGATTAACTTAGAATCCTTCCTGATTTGAAACCATTCTCCACCATCTCCCCAATCTTTGTTGCTTCTGCGAATGGTTTGCTCATTGCGGACATCATGTTATGAAAATAGTCTGCCTCTTGTGATTGTAGAAAGACGGTGACCATTTCTGTTTCATCTAAAGGAGGCTTCACCCTCGATGCTTGCTCTCTCCATTTAGTAGCATACTCTCTGAAGCTTTCCGCAGGTTTCTTCTTCAAATTGGCTAGGGAATTCCTATCCGGGGCGATGTCGATGTTGTACTGGAATTGTCTTACAAAGTCCCAGGCAAGGTCATCCCATATTGTGCCATCGGGTAATGGCTTGATCTATGTACCATTCAGATGCAATACCTACTAGGCTCTCCCTGAAGTACGACATCAGGAGTTCTTCCTTCCTGCCGGCTCCACGTAATTGATTACGATACTTTTTCAGATGGGCGATGGGATCGCCATGTCCATCGTATTTCTTGAATTTTGGCATTTTAAACCCTAGAGGAAGATGTACATGGGGGAACATGCACAGGTCTGAATAGGTTACACTTTTCTGTCCGCTCATCCCTTGCATATTCTTCAGGCTTTGCTCAAGACTCTTCATTCTCCTTGTGATCTCATCCTGCTCGTGTGCTTTGGAAGTTTTGTCTGGCACAGGGGTAAGTTCATATGTTGGCTGAGGGTAGTTGTATGTAGGATACGGGGGAGGCTCATTTTGGTAATTACGAGTTTGGAATGCAAAGGCTGTAGGGTCAAACACGGGCCTTAGTACTGCAGGCTGTGTAGTAGCTGCGCACGGAGGGGCCGTAAAGATATTGGGAATTGGCCCGGATGCAAACATTGGAGGGTGGGTTTCAGAGGGCGCCCCAACACAATTGGTGGAAATGGTAGGATGCCCCAGGAGAATACTCGGGTGACTGATGGGAATAGTAGAGGTACCCCCTGACCGTGGAAATAGCTCGGGAAATCCAGGGATGACGCTGGAAGGTTCCGTCCCATTGGTCCATGCATCCCACATTTCCATGACCTGGAGCTGCAGGATCCTGTTCTCTTCAGCCGATGCAGATTCAGAGGCTGATACTCTTGTGATTAGGCTGTCTTCTGGAATAGGGACGGTGGGTAGAGCCATTTCAGTTGACATCTCTGTATTTCCTTTTGAACGAGTGAAGTATCCGTGTGAAGCCAATTTACCGCAAAACCAACCACTGTTCTAAACACATGTACTGATAATTCTAGAAAATGTAGTTAGTTCGAGGTAGATGACAAACAGGAAATCACACGTTGAGCATGATGCACGTATGCAGATAATAGGTTTCTATATGCTTGCCAGAGCCGCATGTGTCATCCCGATACTTTTATTTATATTTCCTTTTTTTCTTTCCCTTTTATTTCCCCTTTTTATTATTCCCCCTTTATTTTTAAAGAATACGGTCGAATCCTATAGAGATTACCTACGTATCATCACTTTGCATGAATCAGACTGAGTGTAGTTCATGGAAACAAAAGGTTAGGTACACAGCAAAATATGTTTGAGATTTTCAATTTTGATAATGATATAAACTTTTATTACAATGGCTCATAGAACAAAAAGCAACTACCAGACTTGGACTTAATACCCTTACAGACTCGAAATGACAACAGACAGACACTTTTTTCAGAAAAATGTAAATCTAGGAGTACATTAACACTTCTAATGCTTTTGGAGCATGCGGGGAATCATTCGGGGCATCATTCGTCCTTGCCGCGGGTTTGCGTGCTACATTTCCTTGGAGATAGTGGAGATCTTCCATTACTTGTCGAACAAATGTCATAGCAGCGGCAAAAAACATAGATTTGGTCATGTCCTCACGGTGGTTGCATTTAGTGGTGATATAGTCTGCAACTGCCCTCACCTTCTCTCTGATAATCCCTTTTTTTTGTAGATGACGCCCTATTTGTTTGGCACGTGCTTCTAATGTCCGTTCACCCGCCTGATTTAGCTTTTGAAACTGCCGCAAATATCTTTCCAACCCTGTTATTACCATATAGCAATGCTCTCTCTCGGCTTTGAAATCCTTGGCCTGCATGGCCATTTTGCTTTCAGCTATGATAACTCTCTATTTTAGACTAGTGCTTTCATTGTCACTTCCTTCTTTTAACTACTCCAGTATGCGGCCCCTTTATTCAGCACTTTTAATTAACTGTCTCCAAGCTCTAGACAATTCAACCTCCGCCTTATTCTGGTCAAAACAGTATTCAGTTACTTTTCGTTGCAGGTTCTCTATGAGCTTTTCATCCTTTATACTCCTCGAAGGGTTTTCTGCGGCTGTTTTCATTTTCTGAATCTGGGCTCGCAGGGCTTTGTTTTCTTTAACCAATACCTTCTTTTCTCCCTCGCTAGCAGCTGTTTGCAGACTGTTTTCGAATTGCAGTTCTTGAACTTTCTTTTCCAGCCTTCCAATGGTAGCACAGTATTCATTTTCTTTTGCTAACCAATCTCACTACTCTTGTGATGTTCCGACGAACTCTTGGAGGTGAGGCCTTTTGGATGGTCTTTCGTGCTCAATTTCTCTCCTATACCAAGCAAGGCACCCTGGAGACACTTCACCTCCGGTAGGATCTGTACACAAGTGTCAGCGGTTAGATATTGGCATTCATTCCAGATTTTGCGAACAATGGATTCAGGGAACTGACTACCCGGCCAAATTTCGACTACCCGGATGTTGAGATCTTCGTCTTTTGGCACTATCAGGCATCTTCCAAGTTGTCTCAAGACCCGATGTGGGGCGTAAGGCTGGATTCTTCTAAGGCCTATTAAGAGAAAATGCGGTTCTGTTGCGGGCATATACAAAACTTCGTCCACGGAGAGCCAACTGAGTGTCCATTGTACTTGATTTGCAGAAATAACCTGGAGATGTGACACCCACTCTGCGACACCTTCTGGTAATTTAAACCCATTTACCCTTTTGTCAACTTCTTATATGTGACCTTTTTGTTGGCATCCCACCACTCATGAACCGAGGCCTGTGACATAGATGCTCAATCATCCAGATTTGTAATAGCAAGTTACAGCCACAAAGAAATCCCCTTCTGCTTTACAAATGGTAAGGGCTCGGAAGGTATCAGATAGGATCATCGGAGCAAGAGTACTCTTTGCATGAGGCATCAAAGTACTAACGACCCTTAAATCCGTATGTTGATGTTTACGTCCTTTCGTGGGAATACTAAAAGACCCAAAAAAGACACCATAAACGCGAAGCATCAATGCTCCTCCCACTTGATTCGATTATCCTTACTACAAAAGGTTTTTAGGGTTGTTGAATCCTTCGATGAAGCCATATCTTTGGTATATAAACTGGAGGGTGCAAAATCCAGCCGACAGGTCAGGGTTGTGAATCTTTCTACTAATTTTCAAAACATCTAGAAATTTGTGCACAGCGAGGGCTCTGGGTGCTATCAAGTATTGATGTCTCAAAGGGATTGTATGGGTCCCAATGTATCCGGTCATTTCCTCCAAAGTCGGGGTTAGCTCAAAATCTAAGAAGTGGAAGACGTTGTGGGCAGGGTCCCAGAAGGTGATTAAGGCCTTTATGATGTCCCCCCTAGGGTTGATTTTCAGCAAACTAGTGAGGCCTCCCAGATGTGCGTTTACCTTTTCCTTTCCTTCTTCCCCGAGGTCATTCCACCACAGCCGCAGCTCCAAAGGAATTTTGTTCATTATCGTGCTCATTCTGCATATTTATTAGGGCGAATTTGTATTCCCAAAACATTAAAACTGACATTTATGAAATTTATTTTTAAACAGGGAACGACTTTTCAAATACGGCTTTTTGACACTTCCGCGAGAAGATTTTTCAGGCTGTGCTTGCTTACCCACCCGAATAAAATTCAGAGGTAGCCATTTGTGCAAGATCAGCCTTCCGGCGTCCCTTGTAGAGACATTCAGCTATTGTCGCAATAATGGCACCATCCGACGCATTTTGAAGTAACAAAATAAACTCGGGCATTTTTTGACATTTTAAAAAAGGGGTTGGACTCGACCAAAATAATTTATCAAAACCCGTAGACATTATTGAAAAACTCCAAAATTTGGTGCCTTTAGTTTGTTTTGTGGTTTTTGACTGTTTTTTTTGGTTTGAAAAATACGGCAGCATTTCGGCGCTATTTGAGCATTGGTTTTTAAAAATGAATACCCTAGAACTGCATATTTTTCTCAATTATTCCCTTTTTTTACAGGCCGGTCAACATGTGAATCCGAGGCAAATAAATGCGCAAGTAGCACTTAAAAATGCATCAGGGTGGTCTTTTATTTCATGGCACATGTCCTAGACGGACCCAACCCCTGTGTTGAGTCCCCTAAGTCAAAAATGCATGATGCAAATAAACATTCCTACTAGGGATCCGGCATGAAGTTTTGTTATACTAAGTTGAGAACCTCGCTATAGGGTCTAGACTGTGTACCTGAGTGGACAACTCGAGTCGAGGAGGGGGCTACGTACCGGGGACCCGCGAGATCGTCCGGCTTTGTAACTTGTCCGGCTTCTTTGTTAATTCAGGGTAAGACACTAACAGAATAGGGAGTCTCAACCAGTAAGCACATCCCCGTAGGTGAGAAGTGAAGGGGTTCGTAACAGTATATACATACAGTTCAGATAATATCAAAGAGGTAAAACGTGTGGCATTTAGCACAGAACAGGTAAGCAAATCAGAAGAAGCCAAATATAACAATTATTGCAAGCTCGAATTCTTGAACCCTGAATCAGAGATTCTAGGTCACATCTCCAGCAGAGTCGCCAGAGCTGTCACACCTCCTTTTTTTGCTTACACGTGGTTACCCTGAAAGGTGAAACATGTATAGGAGTTTTTCCAATTAAAGTGACATTATTCGAGATAGGATTAATTATTTATTTCAAGAGTCGATAGGTTTGTCTTTTGGTGTACCAAGTCACCGATTTATTTAAAATCCCAAATCGAGGAAATTTGACTACCCAATTGGAGTCTGCGAACCAGAAATTCTTGAGTAAGGAATTCTGTTGACCCAAGGGAAGGTGTTAGGAACCATCGGATCCTGTGGTTCCAGAAAGGTCTCTTAAACTTATTATAAGTGGCTAAAATATGATTTTCTATTCAGGTTAATCCTGCAATTTTAGATTATTAACCGTTTTTAACCTTTTTTAGGAAAATTTGCAATGTTGTTAAAACACATCGCGAATCGCGTCGCATAAATGCACCCGCAAATCCTAGACATATTTTAATTCCAATGAGAATAGGACTTGGGCCACATAAATCCGCACCCGAATTTAGGAAGATATTTTTATTAAACATGCACCTATAGCAACTACGTCTTCGAAATTCGTGGGAAGGTGTGAAATTCGCTAAACGGCACCTCCTGTTTTTCTATATGTTTTAATGAACTAAAGAGTCGTCGCATGGTATTTTATTGGAATAACGCAACTCACTTTATTTTATAAGGACTTTCTAAAGTATGCTAAGTTCTCTACTCTTATTGGTGCTTAAAGCGCTAATCATTTTATGTATAGACTATGTATTTGAGAAAACAATACGTGCCTCGTAGCCTCATTCATGGCTAATTGCACACCCTGGACTCACGTTTGGGCTGGCCCATAACACACATTGTGTTGGGCCATTGCTGGGCCTCTCAACTGGCTTTAGAGTTCATTTGTACGGAGAGTCCATATGGGCAAGGTTCGATAATGCTTCTCAGTCCAAATCTATACACAAAATTAATTATTTATACCTTTATAAAGAGGGGACTAATGATCAGTTTATATCAGTTTCCACTAACTGATTCATATACTCGTCAGTCAGAGTATATGAATCCAGCCTTCAAAATTCAACTATGATTCTTATTACAAATTATAGATCTGAAACAAAACATTACTAACATGTTGAAAATTAGATTAGTTAAAATGATACATAACGTTTGGATCTTAAATACTTACTAAACTATCATTTTCTAAACTCCTCATCTTTTTTAAACAAAGCATGAAATAAACATCTGAACAACCAACATCACTTAGTTAATTATACTATCAGCTATTCATGCTTGAAATAATAGTTCGAATATCCTAATTATTACAAATAAATCAGTCTCTAAAGTTCATTTATTACAGAATGAAACAGTCCAAAAGTCTAATTACAACCAGAAAGTCATCTTATTATTACATATATTCGAACTAAAAGGGGGAAAAACAGGGGGAGGGTTTTGGATAAGCTAATACATTCACATCTTCACACTCGAGAATACTTCATATTTGAGCTTCAATGTATCAAATGAACAAGGAAATGTACCTGTAATTCAGCAAAAAGCAGGAGCCTATGAGTAAAATTTAATGAGTCAATCAAGCAAACAGCTAACCAGTCGAACAGTAAGCCCAGGGTTTCAACAGAATTTTTCGAGAAAATTAAATCTCAAAAATGATCAAGAATTAGCACTGATAGCTTCTCACAGATATAACAAGATGCTAATATGTATTCTTATCTCTAGGATTCAAAGGGGAAATTCTGAATCCTTTAAAAATTCCCAGATGGGTTCTTTTTATAGTAGAGCCTTAGGGCATTAGATTTTCTCTTGTTTTTCTTTTCCTCCTTGCTTCAAATTTGCATTTTCCCTTAATGGTCCTTCATTTCCTGACTTGTGCCTTAAGTTTTGAGGAAGGAATTGTGTTTTAGTCCTTGCTAGAAGATTCTAGGGGATTACTATCAGATTTTCAAAGTTCAAGTACCCCTTATACCCCCTATGTCCTTTCCTAAATTACACACCTGAAGTTTTAACCTTAGTCAATTCCTTGACTCTAGTTTAGTTACAATTGACCCTGGTCAATCAAGTTTGGGTCACCTTTTAATCTTAGACTAACAGGCTTATGAAAGTATAGAATCAGCTAAAATTACCAAGTATTAAAAACAAATGCCTTAATGTAGACTTTCAACACACAAACATTATTCCGGATTATCAAAACAAAGGATCAAAATAACTAGAAAAAGGCATATACCTATCAGCACTTAACTTTTCAGAAATATCTCAATCAAAGTACTCAAACATGCTTGAAAATGAGAAGCATATAGTAGGGAGTGGCACTTAGTTCATGAATCAAATTAGGAGGCAAGTAAAGGCTACCACTTAACAATTAAGGATCCAACCCAACAAATCAGCTTAAACCAATATCAATACTGAAAAATCAGAATTATTATGGCAATCAAATACTTAGGGGCAAACCAGAAATCATATAATAGAACAAATGAAGAATCAGAAGATGGATGTCAATTAAGCCATAAAAATAACAGTACTGAAGAATTAACTAAGCTTTCAAGATCAAGGAGCCGATATTAACAGGATATGCAATTATTCAAGAGACGAAGAGATTTCTAAACTAGTGACGAACAAAGGCATATGAATATTGAAACCTATTTCAGATGAAATTGTGGACAAACAGACAAACAACCAAAAGAAATCAAACGAAGGGGCTTCAAACTATTAGGCATGGAACTACTGAACATAACCAATTATTAAAAGAAATCAAACATTTAACAACTAAAGAAATGAAAATATACAGAAAACTTTGCTTTTTTCTCATGCATGTCCATTTAGACCATTTCATTGGCTTTCACAGGGTTTGAAACCTTCTAGGATGTACAACCAGTTTAAGAGTTCAAGGAAGGACTTTCAAGGTTCTGAGACCTCAGTGAGGTCTTAGATATGGATTTATTCAGTGGTTGAGGTTGTTTGGGGTTCGTGGGTGGTATAGTTGGCGAAAGGAAGGGTCAGGGATTGCCTAGGAGGAATTTGAGCCATTTCCGACGGGTTTTGAGTTTCAGTGTTAGGCTTTGAATTGATATTCGAAGGGTTTCAGGTAGATTCGAGAGAGGTGACATACATAGTTGGAAAGAGGAGATTGAAGTGCTTTAAGGGTGTAAGTTTGGAGAGTTTTGGAACAGGGTCGCTGGAGATAAGGTTTCCGACGACCTTTCTGCGAATATTTGAGATGATGGGGAGGGGGGATTCGAAGGGAGTGCGCTACAGGACAGGGAAAGGGAGGTCGTAATAGTTCTATGGTGTAAAGCCGGAAGGGATTGGAACAAGGTCGCCGGAGACGGTGGTTCTGATGACCCTATTTTTGAATATTCGAGACGTCATGTTCGACGGGAAATAATTACAGGGTGGGAAAGAGGAGGTGGTGACGGTTTAGCGGTGTAAATCTAGGGAGATGGTTGCCAGCATCCGCCGTGAGGCAATTTCCGGCGGCGGCATTAGGATGAAGGGCTTGTGGTCAATGGTGCTTTTGAGGTGGTCAAGGGGTGGTGTTACGCCGGTGGTAGATGGTACAAGGAAGAAGGGAATCTGTCTCTAAGTGTATTAGAGACGTTCGGACATATGTACATTATTTGGGAGGGGGTTTGATGGCCGTTGGATGAGATGAGATTGACGGCTGTGATGAGCCCCTTTTAAACGGTGTCGTTTGGGTGTGATTGGACCAGAGAAGTGTTGGGTTGGGTTGTGTGTGTTTAAGGGAGAAGCAGGTTTGGGCCACTCAGGTCTGGCCCAATTGTGGCCAGCCTGAGTGAGTGATTGTGTGTGTGTGTGTGTGTGTGTATATATATATATATATATATTTGTTGTCTTTTTTTCTTTTTATTTAAAATAATTTATAACTTATTTATGAATAAAAAATTCCTAATTATAAAAATGCAACAAGTTTAAACAAAATAATAACAATTCAAAATGCCAGAATATACCTCTCTCTTTTTAATTTATAACAAAATGAACCTACTTCAAAATTAAATCCTAAATAATTTTAAACATGTATCCATAGACACGCACGGGCACACGATTAAACAGAAAATCCTAAAAAATAACCAAATATTTAAAGAAAAATCCTAAATATTTAGAGTCATGTAGGAGCTCGTTTCAACCGGGTAAAAATCATATGCTCGCATTCACAATATGACATTCATGATTGGAGAGCCGGTCTTACCTCGAGTTTCGCCTATGAAAATGTTATGAGGTTCAGAAAGAGGGGCAAGCTGAGCTCAAGGTTTATTAATCCTTTTGAGCTGTTGCGGCAAATTGGAGAGGTTGCTTATAAGCATGCCTTACATCCCAGCCTTATCTCCCAGCCTAGTAGGAGTCCATCTAGTATCTCATGTTTCGATGCTCTGGAGGTATCACGGCACTTCGTCTCATGTTTGGATTTTAGGCAAGTCTAGTTGGAGAAGGATATATATATTGTGTTGAGGAGCCAGAGGCTATTTTGGACAGACAGGTTCAAAAGCTGAGGTCGAAGAACATTGCATTAGTAAAGGTTTAGTGGCGGGGTCAGCCTATGGAGGAGGCAACTTGGGAGACCGAGCAGGATATGTGCATATGTTATCCTCATACTTTCACCACTTCAGATATGTCTCTATGCTCGTTTGAGGAGAAACGATTATGTTAAGAGGGGGAGGATGTAATGGCCCGGCCAGTCGTAGTGACAAACAACTCAATCAATAGCCGACATGTTTATCCAAAAAGGATTCAGATGAAAAATTATATTACCTGATTTTGGTTTCTGGACTACTGGAAATTTAGATTTGAGATTTAGAGCCCCGATCCCCTCTAAAAATTGCCTTCCTCATATCTATTTATGGTGTTGAGACTTGCTGAGAGGTTTCGTTTTAGGTTTTGGAGTATTTTGGGACATTTTGTCCCTAATGGGAGCTTAAGCCTTATGATTTGGACCGTAATTACAATTGCGTGAAGACGACTCCAGAATAGAGTTTCATCGGTTCCATCAGCTCTATTAGGTGTTTTTAAACTTAGGGGCATGCCCAGATATTGTTTTGGAGGTCCGTAGTTCATTTAGGCTCAATGGCGAAAGTCGAATTTTTGTAGATTTGGACCGGAAGTGAAATATTTGATACCGGGGTCGGAATCAAATTTCGAAAGTTGGAATAGGTCCATAATATTGAATATAACATGTGTGAAAAATTTGAGATCATTCGGACGTGGTTTGATAGGTTCCGGCGTCGGTTTTGGAAATTTAAAATTTCAGGTTCATAAAGTTTAGATTGGAGTGTGATTTGCAATTTTAGCATTGATTGATGTGATTGGAGGGCTCGACTAAGTTCGTATGGTGTTTTTGGATTGGTTGATATATTTTGTTGAGGTCCTGAGGGCCTCAGGTGTATTTCAGATACTTAACAAGTTGAACTTGGGAACTATGCAATTGCTGAAGATTTTTGGTGCTATTGTAATTGCAACTGCAAAGTGGCCACCGCAGATGCGAGCATGCAGAAGCGGGATTTGGATTGAAAAAAACGACTTGAAGTGAGCGGAGAAAATTATGCAGGTGTTAAGATATTCCTGCACATGCGATGTTCATAGAAGCAGAGAGCAGGGTGCAGGTGCGAGTTTGAGTCCTCAGGTAAGATGTAATTTCCGCACCTGCGGCATACGCAAATGCGGTCAATGATCGCAAAAGCGGAGGAAGCTAGGGTAAGTGATTTCCGCAGGTACGGAGTTTTAGCTACAAATACGGTATTGCATAAGCGTGATTTTGGTCGTATGTGCGGTTTAACTGGCAGAAAAAAGGGGAAAATCAAGGGTTTGATTTATATCTCCATTTGGACTTGGGAGCTTGGAAATTGACGATTCTTTGAGGGATTTTCAGAGAGATCTTTGGAGTAACGATTCCTTACTTCATTTTTATTATATTTAAGTTAATCTACCATTGTGTTCTTCATTTAATTAAGGAATTTTATTGAGAAAGTTGGGGAAACGAGGGAAAAGTTCCCCAACCAAATTTCTGAGTTTTGCATTGGGACTTCATGTTTGGTAACTTTTACTCAATTCCGAGACATGGGCCAGGAGGTTTTTTTGGGTAATTTTTCAATTTCTTACCTTAGCTTTAAATTCATTAGCAGATCAGTTTCTTGTAACCATATTTATGTTATGTAATTGATTTGGATATATTTGGGCAATCCGGAGCAGGATGTTCGTGGAAAGATCTGAGCTTGGTTCGAGGTAAGTGTCTTACCTAACTTTGTGCGAAAGAACTCTCCTTAGGATTTGGTACTTTTTTAATATGTGAGCATCGTGTATGTGAAGTGGCTAGTACGTACATGGGCTGTTTGTTGTTAAGTCAATTTTTCACTAAGTCATAATATGTTATTCCTTATTTGAACTACACTAGCATATGTAATTATCCTGTTTAGTTTAGATTAGCGTGCCTACATGTTTTAACTGACTCTCAGAACTCTGTGCATCATGCTTAGTGAAATTTCCTTCTTTCATTTACTTGAACTTAGTCAAAACTGTAGGTTTTCTTGTTGTATCTATTATTTCTATTGGTTGGGATGCATATTTATTTTTGACTACGGAACGATATTTTGGGATATCCCCATGTACTGCATATTTATTTTGGGACTACGAAACGATATTTCAGGAGATCCTCCAGCACTGCATACTTTCATTGGGACTATGGAATGGAATTCAGGGAGATCCCATTACACATTTAAGTTTGGGACTACAAGACGGTATCCTTGGAGATCCTCTGTTATCATTGTGTTGTAAGCCGTTATCTTTCATTGACTCTATTCCCGTTAGATTTTCATATTTATTTTTACTGTGATATTTTATTCTGTTTTATTTCATTATATTTATACTAGTAGGGTCCTAATCTGATCTCGTCACTATTAGATTGAGGTTAGGCTTAGTACTTATTGGGTGAGGTTATGATGTACTCATGCCCTTTCCCACACATATTTTTCGTGTGCAGCTCCAGGTTCATCTTACCAGGCTCATCACTAGTTGCAGTCGTTGCTGCTTATTGGAGATTTCAAGGTACATCTGAACTATTGAAATATATTTTCAATATGTTACTTTTGATATTGTTGTAGAAAATATATTTACTAATATGAAGATTTAAGTAGTTTAATTCAAAGTTTTAAAAATCTAAGAGTACACCTTTTTTCTTTTTTATAATGTTTTTTGTACTTTATTATTTTTTCTATAAGATTAATATAGTCTAATTTGAAATAAAGTTATAAAATCTATTATTAAAAATTTTGAGGACCTAATCAAGGCTTTACTAGTCTCCTACTAGAGCCACTTATCTGTCCCTGACATTCTTAATATAAAGTTTCACTTAAAATAAAGCAACAACGACAAGAGCATTAAAGGCAGCGAGTTTGTCATTCAGTTACCAAATGTGAATGAAGCTGATTGAACAATACATTTACAGTGGGGCAGTAGACTGTAAATAATTGTTTATTGTCAATGAGGGGCGGCTCAACAAAACTGGTGACTTAAACCAAAATATATTAAAAATACCCTGAAACATCTTTATAAAATTCATATAATACCGAGACACAGAAAAAATCTACATGACTTTGATATAGTGGTGAGAATACAACTCATGATGTATGAGTTAGGTGCGCATCGTATGGTATTGAATTCTTCCCTTAAGTGAAAACGGTAAAAGGTGAGCCCATTATTCATCATGTTTTGAACCTTGCGACGTTTGCCTCGGGAATTTCTTAGTTAAAAAAGACGAGATACAAAAGAACTTACTTTCTGGTATGTGGTTGAATCAAATGCGACCAAAAGAAATAGTTAATTCAGAGAACTAGAGTTGAAATTAAAAATAAAATTGTAAGAACCATGAAAAAAACTATACATAATAAAGAAAGAAAAATAAAATTGATGAGAAGGTAAATATATTATTTAATTTAGTAATTTTTTTTCTAATTAACTCACTCAATCTGTCGTTTACCAAATATTAAAAATAAATTTAAAACCTTTTATTAATAATTATGTAAATATAAATTATAATATATATATATATATATATATATATATATATATATATATATATATATATATATATATAATATATTATATAATAATATAATAGTACTTTTTATTTTTGGGGGCCTTAATCATTTTGGGTCCTAAAGTAAGGCGTCACTTGCCTTACCCTAGAGCCGCCCTTGCAGCAAAGCATGGCAGAGCAAATCCTCAGCTTAGGAGTCCTCATAGATATTGTGGATGAGGAATGGATGCGAGATACTTTGCCTGAAGATGGTATTATCCTCTTTCGCCTATTTATTTTAATATTATCAGTCAATCAACTTTGCTTCAATCCCAAATTAATTGGAATCGGGATCGGCTGCATCACTCTTATTGAATGCTCACCATTAGCGTGATTAAGCTCTGAAACTTGGAACTAGATAGGTGGTGAGTGCTTTGTCTCAATTAGGCAGCACTTCTGTTTGACAGCAAGATGCCAAGTCGTGCATCACACATGTTGAAGAGAAAGTATAAAGGATAAATAGTTCACTTAATTATAAATTTTTTTTTCAATTCAGTTGTCCGTATAATATTTGATTATATTTCTAGTTATTATTCTTGAATTGCATTTCTAGTTTTTATTTTTCTTCTTAATTTGCACTTCCCTTTATAATCATCTGTTTCACTGCAGTAAATAATTATTATTTGTGGGAAATTAGGGATTCTCTAAAGCTAGAGGTTTTCTCAATCATACGTTTTGCATCTCAGACATATACTTATTGTTGTATATTTTAATAATTGTCTGTCTCATACTTTCATTTTGCATTTGTATATTTTACCCCAACTACTTCAGAATTGATGCATAGTAGAATTTTAGTGTTGTTGCTTTTACTGCAGATCTCCCGTTACCACCTGTACTACTTCCAAAGACCGATGACAATGAAGACTCAAGTAAGTATTCTTGTATTCATACACTTTGAAAAATATTGAATGTGGGAGTGATTTATCACTTAATCATTCGTTTGGGTACGAAATGTGAGATCAAAAGATGACACTTTAAAAGTGTAAGTTGTTTATCGCCAAGGAATGTTAGAACATAATATCTGTAAACTAACTCTTATATGGCTTCTATCATAGAGGTTCCAGTGTCCTAGATTGGGAGTACTTTTACCATAGAAGTTCCTTGGTTAAATCTATAAGTGCTTCATATGTGGTTATGTCGGTTGCAGGCAGAAAGCTGAAATTTATAATCATCTTTGAGATTTCTTTAGTAGGCTTTGCAAGCCTGAATGTCAAGCATTTCTTAAGTTTAATCTAGCCTCTGTTCGATCCACGATTGGTGTTTGCTGAGAGGTTTCCGTTCTCTGTGATGTTGAACGCCTTATACCGTACATCAGTTGAAATAGTATCATGTGGATTTGCTTATAAGCATTTGATGAGATGTAATAAGAAGAACTTGAAGGCTATAGTTAGGTTATTTCTGAAATGGGCTTCGGCACTAATGGGATCAGGAATATGTATACATGATCCGATTTAAATATTTCCTGGTTCACTCACATTTTGTTGAGTTATGATATCAGGAATATTGCATCTTAATGATTTGACAGAGCAGAATTACTATGTTTTTAATGTTGCTCATCTGAGGAAATCTTGCCATGTTTATTTTGTTGGTTATTTTCATGTTGGCTACTTCCTATCAGTTCTCATTTTTGGATGATTGATTTATATCCGTTTGCAGATCAAGAGGCTCAACAAGTTGATGGGGACACATGGCATGACCTTGCATTGGGAAATCCATGACACTAATGATCATGCTTGTGAATTGGATTTCTAAAGAGTGTCAATTTGTCGATATGTGTAAGTAAATTGCAAGTAGTGCTAATCATGTACTTGATTACCGTTGAACGTTGTATCAAAACTAATTTCAACTGTTCGTTCTCGATATGTTTGTCAATGGTCATCGTTGGAGTGGTCCACTTAGTAGTCCTGGCAATCTGTGCTCTCTAGTGGATAATTGATCCAGGAATGCTAGCATGTTACTGGATGTTAAGTTCACTCCTGATAGTTCATAACCAAATTGACTATCTTGTTGTATTTGTAATTTTACTATATATTCGGATGTTAGTGTATATAATTTTGCAAGGTGGGAAGTTCTTGGAGGGAAGGATGCCGAGGGTCTATTTGGAAACAGCCTCTCTACCCAAGGGTAGGGGTAAGTTATGCGTACATACTACCCTCCCCAGACCCCACTAAGTAGGATTATACTGGGTTGTTGTTGTTGTTGTATTTGGCATAAACTTTACTATTTGGCAGTTTATATACGTAGAAACGAAACTCAGATGTATCAGAACTGTCAAGATATAAAAGATGCAACCTTCTGCATTTGCAACGGATCAATGGGATCCGCATTTGAGCTTTTGTCTAATATATTGAGATTCGCCATTGAAACCAAATTTCAACTAGAGACCAAGGAATAGTCCTTCGCACCAAGTGATCTAGTCTACCGTTTTGCTTTGACTTTACATTGGTGATTGAGAAATAAGTATAATACTTGTTATGACGCGGTGTTAAGGTTAACTTGGTATGATTCTTTCCCCCAAAATTTAGCAGATGTGATGAGTTCCTAGCTTGTTTTGTCTTTATTAGAATTTGAACCTTATTTTCTTTTTATAATTTCTCCAACTTCATCGAATGCTCATGCACTCTTGGGTGCGGTAGTCCCTAACATAGGTATTAGCATCTAATCTGCCTGAGCTCTTGGCAGTACCCTTCGCAACTTTACTACTACTAACAACAAACCCAATAAAATCCTACGGCTTTGGAGATGATAGCATATACGCAAATCTTATCGCTTTTCTGATAAAGTAGATGCTGCATTTGATAGACCCTCGGCACAATAAAACGAAAAAGACGAAAAAGACAATATATCAGTACCATTAAAAACTATAAAAAACTTCACTACTAAATAGGCAAAATGGTCTATGAGCCACTTATACTTATTTGTCAACCCGGTACAAAAAATTTGGGTTTTCCCGTTTAACCATCCATCTCAACTCAATTATTTGCACATCCATAGACACCTCCAATTAAGCGGGTTTCTCAGCCACGATGACATAATTGCCACATCACTTAATCAGCATTTTATAGTTTGACATGCGTAATGTCATGGGTTGCTTTCCATACACGCCCCATGACCTCTTGGTCGCGTCCCATGGCGACCTAGCAAGCATCTCAATGCCTAGGGTCATGGTCGGCCCCGTGGTCTTGGCTGCGCCAAGTGACAAGCGCCCATGCGCCTCTGTCGCCCCATCGATGCATCTCGCCAGCTCCCAGCGGCTGGCCAATGACAACAGCGCCTTGCACATTGACAATGCCGCGCGCGCAGATCCTGATGCCTTGCTGGCGCCCAGCGGCAGGCCCCTTCCAGCAGCGCCTCGTGCACAGGCTCTGATGCCAACTGTTACGCGGCGCCTTCCTGAGATTCTTTGGAAGGGTTACGTAAGGCTAAGCAACCGATGTCAGTACGGTTGCTGTCCGCCAATGAGATCCCCGCCGCACGCTAGACTAGATTGCGGAGAACTCACACATGTACTCCCACACTGACTTGGTGTGACGGAGCTCCCGTAGTTTTCTCCTTGCGTTGTACTCCACATTTTCGGGGAAGAACTGTAGGTGTATGGCTGCCTTCAATTCATCACCAGCCTTGATGACTTCGTATTTGACCCGCCACCAAAGTTTGGTGTCGCCCTGAAGATACATAGCAGCCCCACGAAACATCTCAGCAGAAGATATAGCTCGACTCTTCTTCTCACACATTGTCAAACACTGGGGCCTATCTAATGATATTGTTAGTAGGCGCGACTCACGCATCACTAGCAACTTTTGGACTCATCTCTTTAAGTACTTTGGGTCGACATTGAGTCACAACTTAGATCTCCATGCCATTCAGACGGCCAGACAGACCGGTTCAATGACATGTTGGAGGAATATCTCCGCAACTTTGCAACTGGATCACAAAGCATTGGGTGGAGCTATTGGATGCTGCTCAACTATGTTTCAATTCTCAAAAGAGCCCTCATACAAACAAAATCCCTTTTGAAATTGTTACCGGACAGCAACCGCTTCTCCCGCAAACAGTGAATGCATCACCCGTGCCAAAATCTCCTCGAGCTGCCTATTTCTCGAGTGAATGGGAGCGGAACGTGGGGATAATACGGAGCTATCTTGTCAAAGCCCAAGAGCGGGCAAAAAGGTTCACCGAACAAAATCTTTGCTTTGCCCAACATCAAGAAGGGGACAAAGTAATGTTATGCATCTGAAAGAGATACTTGTTTGCAGAAAGGACCCGCGACCCTCGCCTGCAACGAAAATACATCGGGCCACTGTCCATAGAAAAATGCATTGGGAAGTGTTCATATCAGGTGAAAACTCCATTATGGTGGAAGATCCATCCAGTCTTCCATGTCAGCCGCATGAAATAATTGCATCGTTACATCAGCAAGCTCAAAGAACAGAGGGGCACAGACCTCCCATCCATGAACCAGCAGACTCATCATCATCAACATCACCCTCATCATATGGCTCCGAGGGCGGCTCCAACTCAGGTGGGGGAGAATGTCATGGGTTGCTTTCCATACACGACCCATGACCCCTTGGTCACACCCCATGGCGGCCTAGCAAGCCTCTCAATGCCTAGCACCATGATCGGCCCCGTGGTTGGCTGCGCCAAGTGATAAGCACCCATGCGCCTCTGTCGCCCCATCGATGCATCTCGCCAGCGCCCAGCGGCTGGCCAATGACAACAGCGCCTCGCGCATTGACAATGCCGCGCACGAAGATCCTGATGCCTTGACAACGCCCAGCGGAAGGCCCCTTCCAGCAGCGCCTCGCGCACAGACCCTGATGCCAAGCTCCAGCGCCCAGCCTCAGGCAAACACAACAAGTGTCGCGCGCGCCCACAGCACCGCACGCGCAAACCCTGACCCATTCCCACCTTATTCTATTGATTTCTGCTATTAAGATTCTGTATTTATATGATTTAGCTACACAGGTATATATGATTGTTGTGTCCTAGCCTCAACACTACTTCGCCGACGTTAGGCTCGACACTTACCTAGTACATGGGATCGGTTGTGCTGATGCTATACTCTGCACTCTGTTGTACAGATTTCGATACCAAACCCGGTGAGTAGCTGAGGTAGCTACCTTCAGTCCAGGGAAAATAAGGTAGAATATATTGATGAGAATAAAGGAAAATATGAAACAACTACTTGTTCTCCTCTAGATTGATTCGAACAAGTTGGAGCAGCTTTGCTCACTCATTGTTTATCTGTTCATTGATTAAGAGGAAGGATTAAGTTCATCAGAGACCATCGAATAGGCTTCAACTCTTTGGGCCCCACCCTGTGGGTTGCTGCTCCTGCTACTGCTGATATACACCACAAGAGTCCTCAAAGCCTACACTCCTAGAAGCATGTAAATACATCAGATATACATCAAATATACAGTCCTTGTACAACATGTAATTAAAGATTATCTAAATGTAGTTATCCTAGAGTTTGTTATAGATTAGACTCCTTTACTCTTGTATAAATATGAAAATGTACAGAACTTCAGAATGATGAGAAATATACAGAAAGGATTGTGAGCATGTGATTTTTGTCCTATATGAATTACTCCCAGAAATTTAAACAAAGTGATTTCTTTCATTATTTGCAATTTTGTGGACTTTTATGACATTTTATGTTAATTGTTTGTATTTTATTTGTGCATTTTAATTAGTGAAAAATACAAAAATACTTGGCGTTTGCATTTATGGTTTAATTTCACATTTTTAGGATTAATTAGTAATTAAGTTACTTTAAAATAAAATAACAAAAATGATTCTTTTGCATTTCTACTTTTAATTTATTGTAGTTTTCTTTTAAATTAGGAATTAGTTTATTTGAAAATTAAGTAGTATAATTTTAGAATCGATTTGGGTCTTTTATTTTAATATTTTCATTTAGTTAAAATTAGGAAAATATAAATTAAATAAAAAAAATGAAAATAAAAGAAAACAAATGAAAAAAAAAGAGAATTAAAAGCTGGTCTTAATAAACACCCAGTCTCGGGCCAAGACCAACAAAAATACTAAGCCCAAACCCCAATGCAGCCCCAAAACCCAACCCAAAAACCGGTCATGCCCAGCCACAGCCCATAAACCGGCTCCCTTTACCATCCAAACGACCCCGTTTAGCCAGGAGCCGATATGAGCCGTCGAGGTAACTAAATCTAACAGCTCTTAAGTGGGGATTACTAGATATAATAATGTCTGAAAGGCACCCCCACCCCTTCGTCTCCCGTCTCTCAAACCCACCCAAGCCCTAGAGTCCCTCCCGTCTCTGCCATCTTCCGCCGCCCGCCGGAAATCGCCTCCACCGACGTTGATTCTCCTATGGCCCTGAAATTTGCACCACATACTCCACGTGACCTCCTTTTTCCAACACCCCAAACATCATCCCTCGAATATCAGCCCAGCTCTTGAATCTTCAAAAATTAGTGACGCCGCCTTCGCCGCCCACGTCAGCGCCACCTCCAAACAACACCAAATTAACACCATAGCTACTCCTTCATTTCCCCAGTCCATGCATGTCCATAATTTCCCTCGAAACGTGCCCGAACTATTCGAATATTGAATCGAAGATCCGGCCTAAACCCTAAATGCTTCAAAATCTCACCAAATTGACATCATACGACCTCTTCACCCCTCTCATGACGAATCCCTCATCTGTAGCATTCGAATCCTGCCGGTGTTGTTAGAATTTTAAATCTAAGGAGCGGCATGACTGTAAATATTATACCAATGAGTTTTCTTAATGTTGTGTTTGTTATTCGAATTAATTTCTTCCCATGATTATTTTGCTACATTGATTTGGGTTTTTATTCTTATTTGTTCATGTTCATTGAGTTCTGATTCGCTAATAATTATTAGTGTAAATTTTTTTCTTTAATTTAGGCATAGTTTTTGTTCAATGTTCTAGGTTTAGTTTTGATTGTTCATTCTAAGTCAGTATGGTTTATTCTCTTCCGATTAACATTTTCTTCATGATTAATTGATGTTGTTTTATTTTAGTCTTTTATCTCGGTCTAACTTTTTTTCTTTTTGTGAAATTCTGTTGGTTTGAATTTGAGCATAGTTGCGATTGATTCTGTTTGGATTTTCTAATGTTCATTCCTAGTCTTTGATGTTTCACCTTTTATGGTTCAGTTTAGTGTAGTTTAATGTTGATTTAGTTTTATTTTGATTGTTAATTTTGTTTAACTGATAATTGGATAGTAGTGTGAATTGGGATTAATTTTTAGTCTCGTTTAGTGTCAATTAGAGTCAATAATTCAATCTTAGAGCCTTTGGAATCATTTTGGTTATAGCTGAATAGCCTAGACCATTATTTTGTTTACCATGGCTAGTAAAAGAGGCTGAGGTTTAGTTTAGTACTAGGCTAGTAAATTGGAATCCAAATAAAGGGTAGTTTAGGTAATTAGGGAGAGGAATCTTTACTAAACTAATTGAGACGCCCCTAGAAGCTTCTAGATTTGGGGCTTGAGCTACCATTTCTGGTTTCAATAGCACTTGGGAAGCAAGTCAATAAAGAAGGGACTTTTAAGCTAAAATAAGAGTTAAAAAGGCACTAAAGTGGCAAACTGAGACCTGCAAGGGCTGCCCTAGTATTTGCCCATAAAAGCATCACTTCTTGCCTTGGAAGGCAAGTTTTAGAGAGGCAAAAAAGTGCAAAAATACACAAAAAGAAGTTTGGAAGAAGTTTTTACAATCTGAAAATTCTGAATTTCAAATTAAAAGGCCACAGATGAAATTTTAGAGTCAGGAGATCTATTCAAGATCTAGTTCTTCAAAAACCAAAAGAAAAACAACAAAAAGACCCAAAACAAAAATACTGCTACTTTGAGTTCTGGTTAGTAATTGAGATTAAAGGATCCTAGGTTGATTTCAAGTTGAAGTTGGTCTTTTCAATTCAATTTCGAGCATGTTTACTGGTTTTTCATTGTTGGGATTCCAAGCCAAAACTGTTGTTGCCTTCCTGTTGTTTGACACTGCAAACTCCTCAGTACCGCCGCTGACTTCTGCTTCTCCTTATTGTATTGCAATTCGAGGTACACATTTGAACTTGACTTGGTGTAGCTTTGAGATGGAAATGAAATGAACAATGCTCATACACGTGCTCTCTGAACTGTGCCTATTTGGACTGTTATGGTTTATAGTCAAATAGATGTAATGGTTTAATATAGTTTAATTTTGATTTGTTCTTACCTAAACTTTGGACTGTATAACTTGGACTAAATGGGACTGTTTTATAGACTATTTAAATATTTTTGAGTTAATTGTAAGTCATTTTTTCTAATGACCTGAATGCTGAATGTAAAAGTTAGATCTAGACTGCTATAATAAGATTTTAGGATCATGACTTATTCATTTCCAAGTTTCGTTAGTTTTACAAATATAAACCTGTTTTAAGAGTTGTGGTTCGAACAATGAATTTATGGTTCGTTATATATCTAGTCATAGATTTCAACCTTATCAATGGTTATAATCAGCTCTTATATGTAGTAAAATCAATGTCATTGTAGTTTTAATAGTCGATCGAGGGTATAGAATTTCAGTGTATTAATATGAACAGCCACATTGGTTTTGAACCAGGAAATCTGTACATACATATTAAGTCTGCGTGAATTTAATAGTCTACTGTAGTTAATGACTACTTCAGCTTAATTGTTGCTCACCACAATTGTTCATATCAATTTGTAATTCAACGGTCCCATGAAAATAGAGATATTTGTTACAGTTGATACGTGAAATGATGCCCTCATTCAGCCTTCTATTTTCATGCTTCCTGCATATTAGTACTAAGTCCATTCCCCAGCCCCTTCCCTGAATTGGATCACTATTAATATAGAAACCATATAAAGTATTAGGCCAAATGGCGAGCCCAGTGTACTGCTTTTATGTGGAGGGTCTCAATTTACTCACTAAGTATTGGGTATGATGGCAATGAAATTGCACTATAAATTTGGGTCTTCGAGTTAGGTAGCAAATTCAAAGAAGAGGTTTTAACCTTTTGTTTGAATCCGGACTTGAATTCGAGGGACGAATTTTGTGATGCCAATTAGAGACAAATTCAATAGAAAACCATAGTTTGCTTTAGGATATCTTTAAAATAAGCGAGGTGCGCCCCACCAAACAAAATGCATAAATTGTGGGGCCCTCTCTATTTGTTTATACTAAAATACATAGAATTCAGGGCGTGCTATTTAGTGAACTTTTATGGCCTTCCGCACAGTTAATAACACGTTACTCGCTTTAGGCGCGCTTTTAATAATTTTACCTTTCCTAAATACGGGTGTGCATTTCATGCGATCCAAATCCAAATCCCAAAATGTTGAATAACATGTGTCGAGGATCCGGGTGCATTTTATGTGACGTGATCCAAAAACATATTTTTAAATGACGTTAAATTTCTTAAAATTTTTAATCAAAAGAGGTAAATAATTAAAAATTGTGATATAGGATGAATATATTTTGAAATCACACAATTAAGCCGAATTTTACTGTTGAGCGACCGTGCTAGAATCACGGAATTTGTGAGTGCCTAACACCTTCTCCCGGGTTAACGGAATTCCTTACCCGGGTTTCTGGTTCGCAGACTGTTAAACTGAGTCAAACTTTCCTCGATTTGGTATTTAAACCGGTCACTTGGGACACCATTAATTATTCCGAGTGGTGACTCTGAAATCTCTAAATAATTGAATCTCGTTTTGATTGTCCTTAAATTGGAAAAACTCCTTTAACTACGCCATTCGCGAGTTGTAATGTCAAAAGGGAGGTGTGACAGACCTCCTTTTTGACATTAACATCCAATTCCTCTATCTCTTTCGAGGGGTCAATGATGCTGACATCGATTTCCTGATTGGCCATGATTTGCTTGCTCTTAGACCGTGTGTTGTAAGAGCGGGTAGAAATGAGAGTGCGAAGGACGCTGTCTATTTCAGACAACCAGTTTGGGTTCATGTCGGGGTGATCTACCATAGAAGCTATCCACCTTATTTGAAGGATGGTGGAACAATACAGGGATAAGAAGAAGGATCTCCATATGGTGTTTATCGATCAAGAGAAAGCGTACGACAAGGTTCCTAAGGAGGTCTTATGGAGATGCTTAGAGGTTTAAGGGGTCTCGGTTGCCTACATTAGGGTGATTAAAGACATGTATGATGGAGATAAGACTCGGGTTATGATAGTAGGAGGGTACTCCGAGCATTTTCTGGTTGTTACGGGGTTGCACCAAGGGTCGACATTCAGCCCTTTCCTGTTTTCCCCAGTGATGGATACGATAACGCATCATATTCAAGGGGTGGTGCCATGGTGCATGCTATTTGTTGATGATATAGTCCTAATTGACGAGACACGAAGTGGTGTCAACGAGAGGCTAGAGGTTTGGAGACATGCCCTTCAGTCTAAATGTTTCATGTTGAGCAGGACGAAGACGGAATACCTCGAGTACAAATTTGGGGCCGAGCCGACGGAAACGAGAGTGGAAGTGAGGCTTGACTCTCAAGGCATCCCTAAGAGGGTTAGTTTCAAGTACCTTGGGTTAGTTATTCAGGGGATAAGAGAGATAAACGAGGATATCATACACCCTATACTGATGAGGTGGATGAAGTGGAGGTTAGCAACGGGATTCCTGTGTGACAAGAAAATGCCACCGCCACTAAAAGGTATGTTTTATAGAGTAGTGGTTAGGCCTGCCATGTTGTATAGGACCGAGTGTTGGCCGGTTAAGAACTCACACAACCAGAAGATGAAAGTAGCAGAGATGAGAATGTTGAGGTAGATGTGCAAGCATACAATGATGGATAATATTAGGAATGAAGATATCGAGAGAAGATGGGCATGGCCCCCATGGAGGACAAGATGCGGGAAGCATGACTCAAATGGTTTGGGCGCATTCACAGGAGGAGCACTGATGCACCACTGAGAAGGTGTGAGCGACTAGCTGTGGTGGGCATGAGCAGAGGTAGAGAGGGACCTAAGAAGTATTGGGGAGAGGTGGTCAGGTAAGACATGGCGCGACTTAGGATCACTGAGGACATGGACCTTGACAGGGAATTGTGGAGATCAAGCATTCTGGTTGTAGGTTAGGGTAATTTATGGATATTTCTACAGCGCACTAGAGTGAGACTAGTCAGTTAGGAGTTAGTCTTAGGTTGCTACTGATCAGCTACTGGTGCATGGCTTTCTCTGTTGGATATTAGTATACCTTCTATCTTTTTTCGTATGTCCTATATTTCTTATATTGTTATTACTTTGTTATTTTATGTTATGTATTTTATGTTATTTTATGAAATTTTATTATGAGCTATTGTTAGTAATAATATATCGTCTCTTGTTGCTTTCTTGAGCCAGGGGTCTCCTGAAAACAGCCTCTCTGCCCCTTGGGTTAGGGGTAAGGTCTGCGTACATAGTACCCTCCCCAGACCCCATTTATGGGATAATACTGGGTTGTTGTTGTTGTTGTTGACTTGAGCATGCCTTCTCGACTGCTAATTCTGAGCTTAAAACCTTTAGTTGCGGCTCCAAGGTACGCTTACTCTCTTCTAACACTTCCATGTAATTTTGGAGACTTTCATACTGTTCTCTCCAGTTGTGCGCTTCAATTTGATAGTCGTGCATTAATTGCTCTGTGTGGGAAACCCTCTTCATCATCTCTGTGCCAACTAGATTGATCTTGAAAAAAGAAAAAAAGGTAAGAACCTTAAATAATAAAAAAGAATGAAGCAAAGTTCAGAAAAGGATACCTTTAAAGAAGATTGCATTATGTCATACATCCAAATCAAAGAGTTATGACTCTCAACCTTGGCGTCTCAACTGGACCAATCAAAGGTTTCAAGCATACATCAGCCCGACCTGATTTCCTCAAAAGGTTGCCATCGACAGGAACCTCGATGGTAACTTGCCTCATAGCTTCACTTCTACTTAAGGAACCAACCTCAGTATGGTGGACGCCTGTAGGAAGAACTATAGAAGGAGTCAAAAAAACTTAGGGAGGAACATTAACAGCAACAGTCACAGACGGCAAAGAAGGTGTCACAGGAGCAGACATGGAAAATTAGGCAAGGGGCACTTTATCAAAAATTGGGCCAAAACTTTCATTATAAAAGCCACGATCAAAAAGCCGAGTGATATCATCACAAGCAGCCTTGAGAGTATCATCACGAGCAACCACGGGAGTATCGTTATCCAAAATCACCAAGGCAGCTTCAACAAGCTCGACAAGAAGAACAGAATGAGGGGGATATGCTTCATCATCGAAAATAATGCGTCTTCCACCTCATGGGCTTCTTATCAAAGAGCCCACATCTTGCTCTTCCTCTTCTTCAAAGTCTTGTTCAATGGTAGCTTTCCTTTTCGATGAAGAACCCAAGATTATCTCTTGGGCCCTTTCCAAAGAAATTCGGAAAGCTACGAGGGCCTCAGCACTTATTCCTTGAATGGGAAATCCTGACAAAATTAAGGATCAAAATAGTTTCTGAAGAAAGAAGTGAAAAAATTTACAAAGGATACAAAAACTCTTACCCTGTATTTTCACTTTCCAACCAAACTGGTGAGAAAGGTTTTTCCAAGATCTACCTTCCATCGGAGCAATACTTAATAACTTTCCTACCCAACCACGAAAATTAGAAATCTCATCAACAATTCCCATGGTTTCTAAAAAAGAATAAGGAGAAAAGTCAAAATGATAACCATCAAAATTAAGAAAAAGGGCATGGAAAAGTTACAAAAGAAAACTTACGTGCAAAATTCTATTTCTCAGGGAATAAAAAAATTTCTTCACCAACTAAACCAACAATGGGTGCAGCAAAAATCCTAGCGTGCAAGCCACGGTCCTTATCATCCTTGGGCTAACCAAAACTTTTTTGCTTCTCGTAGCTTAAGTGAAAATTCCTTGACGGAAGAGTTTGGGATCATAGAGATGAATTAAATGAAAGAAAGTAAAAGGAACACCATCCTTGTTGACCAAATGCCTTAAAAAAGCAACATCCTTCCACATAATAGGGCCAATTTGTCCTAAGCAAACATCGAAAAAGTGAAAGAATTCGATGATAATAGGATCAATAGGATTGTAAAAGGATATGCATATACAAAATAAAACCCAGTTGAACAAAAAGTGATTCATTGGTTTGCATTGGGAATTATAATGGGGAAATCATGATTCCAATGACAGTCTCGATGGACTACAAAAATCAAACCTTCAGTGATCTGAGTAGGATAAATGTCATTATGCTCTAATGAAGACATAGAAGAAACTTGGTTTCTAATATATTCTCTGTCATTGTAAAAAGTTAATTCAGCAGGATCAATCTCATCTACCAAAGTTTCACGAAGAGGTTCAGTGGGTTCTTTACCTCTAGATGAAGACCTTTGAGAAATAGAGCCTCTGAAGGAAGAGAAGGGCCTCCTGAATATGAAGATCCTAAACTACAAAGCCTATCCCCTCTCCTACTTCTAACAGGAGCAAGAGGAAGGTTATCAACGATGGGGACTCTCCTAGGGTTAGGGTATGATGAAGACATAGTAGTACAAGGAAGAAGAAAACAAGAATTGAACATTCTAAAAACTTTTTGTGAGAAAGATAAAGGTGAAAATTATATTTATACTTGGAAGCAACCGTCAAAGAAAAGGGTGCAATGATAGAAACTCATAATGAGAACTGTCATTTCATAATTGGTGAAGCCCTAAAAAAGCCTTAAAATGCTGAAAAGTCACAGAACCAACCAGAAGATGCCATATGTTGCGAACATTAAATGGAAGTGACAAATGAAGCCTCAGTTCCAGAGAAGAATTAATGGCGAAAAATATTCCCGCATTAATGAATTCCATTTTCCAAATATTCTATTGAAGAATTAAATGGCAAGTGGGGGGATTATCTGTATTGGGAAAAATTAAGTTTGTACATAGAATTGATTGAAAAGTGACATGTCACGATGCATGGACGGGTCAAAGGATGATATTTAGCAAAGAATATTTAAAGAGGCATGAGTTACAATAGGCACAGACAGAGATTCAAGGATTCAATGCTCGGATCTATTTATGATTCGAAGGACAGGATAATAGACTGAACCTGATAGCAAAAAAGTGTACAGATACATATTGTCAGTAACTAATAGGCATTAATTACGGAAAATGTTAGAGAATCTATATTGAATTACAATTATTACCAATTATAACGTTGCATTAAATGCCATTAATTGTCTATAATGGCTATATTACGACAGAAAAGAAACGTATCATCTAGAAATAGCGATAAAAGGGGAAGACTGATCATTTGTAAGGGCACGAAAGATTATAGGAACATATTGATTTACTCAGCTATTTTTTACATCATTTATTCCTATTTTTATTTGATTATCAGTAATCCGAGTTCTTCTTAAAATAAGCTTTGATCAAAATCTCGATTTTTGGTTAAACAAGGAGAATTGGCATATATACAAAAATCATAATCCACTAGCTCAAGATCATGGATGAGCTCAGTTATTTTGGGAAATAAACAGCTAAAATACACGACAGGAACTTTCTTGCAAACTTAATCAAAACCAAATTGTTAGGTGTTTGTCGAGATTTTCTTGCCGTAATTGGTTTTCCTATCTCATGAAGGAAAGGACAACATATATACCATAATTGGTTTTTCTTTTCTAGAAGGAAAATATAATTCTTCCATATTTGGCTAGTCCCTTTTCTTGTAGGAAAAGGTTTAGAGTTCTATAAATTGAAGAATCTTCCTTCTTATTCAATAGCATCCACAATGTTGCTACATGGGGTTTGAGAGTCATCTTTAGGGTGAGAACTTTATGGAAAAAGTGTTAGTGTGTACTTGTGTTTATCTCTTTGTAAGGTTGTTCTTTCGATATTTTATACTCTCCTTTAATATGGGGGATTGCCTATCTCCATTGTGGACGTAGTTCAATTGATCGAATCACGTTAAATTTTTGTGTCTCTTTTGGTAGATTTCTCTTTTGTTATCTAATTTATCATCGTTTAAGGTTTGCTTTACTAGCTTTCGCATGACACCTAACCTTTTTCAGTCCTAACAATGGTATCACAGCCAAGTTATTTATCCGGGTTGTTACAAAATAGAGGCTAATATGAGCAAGATGGTATGTTTAAATGGGAGAAATTATAACGTTTGGAGAAGCAAGATGAAAGATTTATTGTTCGAGAAGAAGATGCATCTACCCATTTTTTCATCTCATAAACCCGAGAGTATATCCTATGAAGATTGGGATTTCGAGTACCAACAAGTATGTAGATATACACAACAATGGGTTGAAGATAATGTTCACAACCATATTGTGAACGAGATACATGTGAGATCATTATGGGAAAAGCTAGAGAATATTTATGCTTCAAAAATCGAGAAAATAAATTGTTTCCGCTAAAGCAATTGATGACCTTTAAAGACAAGGACGGAAGCCCTATCCTTGATCACATATATTATTTTCAGAGTGTCCTTGATAAGCTATCTGGAATGGGAGTTAATTTTTATGATGAGATATAAGGACATTGGCTTCTTAATACTCTACCAGACTCTTGGGAAACTCTTTGTGTTTTTTTGACAAATTTAGCTCCTGGAGGTAAGGTGACCATGGATGCCAAGAGTGGTATGTTGAACGAGGAATTAAGGAGAAAATCTCAGGGTTCGCCCTCACAATTAGATATCCTAGTTACAGAAGACCAGGGGAGAGATAGAACAAGAGGCTCAAGGAATAGAGGTAAAAGTAGAATTAAGTCAAGGTCCAAATACTATAATATTAAATGCAACCACTATGGCAAGAAAGGTCACTGAAAAAGGTTTTGTTGCTTATGATGAAAACATCATCAATTTGTTATCCCATGAGACGAGCTGGATAGTAGATTCTCGAGCTACCTCACATGTTACACCAAGAAAAGATTTTTTTTCTTATCTTATACTCGTGTTAACTCTGGAGTGTTAAAGTTGGGCAATGCCAGTGAAGTTAAGGTGTTTGATATTGGCAGAGTTTGTTTGAAAACAAATAATGGTTCAACATTAGTTCATCAAGATGTCAAGCATGCTCCAGACTATCCTTTCAATTTGATCTCTGCACGAAGATTAGACAACGAAGGATACCATAATTCTCTCTTTAATGGCCAATGGAAGCTCATCAAAGGCTCTTTAGTAGTGGCTCGAGGAATCAAGTCTAGTCAATTATATATGGCACAAGGATATTCTTAATGACTCCATAAATTTGGTGGAAAGCGATACTTTATCAAAATTGTGGCACCAAAGGCTGAGTCATATGAGTGATAAGGGGATTAAGTGTTTGGCTAAGAAAAGTTTGCTTTCTGGAGTGAAACAAGCAAAGCTGAAAAAGTGTATCCATTGTTTAGCTAGAAAAGAGAAAAGGTTTCCTTTCATAGCCATCCTCCCTCAAGAAAGCCCGATTTATTATTCGAGTTAGTACGCTCTGATTTATATGGTCCTTTTATAGTAAATTCAAAAGGTGGTGCACTTTACTTTGTGACCTTTATTGATGATCATTTTCATAAGCTCTGGGTGTATCCTTTGATATCAAAAGATCAAGCACTTAGCGTATTTAAGGAATTTTAGGCCTTATCTGAGAGGCAGACGGGAAAGAAATTAAAATGTATTTGCACTGACAATGGTGGTGAATATTGTGGTCCCTTTGATAACTATTGCAAGGAAAAAGGAATTCGTCATCAGAAAACTCCACCCAAGACACCTCAATTGAATGGTTTGGCAAAGATGATGAATAGAACTCTAGTTGAGAGACTTAGATGATTGCTTTCAGAAGCTGAACTTCCAAATACATTTTGGGCAGAAGAACTTAATACCGTTGCCTTGTTATCAATTTGTCTTCTGCATTTGCTTTGGATGGTGATGTCCCATACAAAGTTTGGTTTGCCAAAGATGTTTCTTATGATAATAGAGAGTTTTTGGGTGTAAAGCTTGTGTGCTTGTTCCTAAAGATAAGAGATCGAAACTGGATGTCAAAACTTAGTAGTGCATCTTTATCGGTTATTGTCAAGATAAGTTTAGGTATCGTTTTTATGATACAGTTGACAATGAAGTTATTAGACGTCGTGATGCAATATCCTTTAAAGACCAAACTATTGAAGATATTGACAAAGCTGAGTAGATAGATTCTCAGAGTAGTGAGAGCTTAGTTGATATTGATCCAATTTCAATTGCTAAGGCACCCATTGCACATGAAGGAACCCAAGACAATGCTGGAGATAGTGATCAAATTCAAAATGATTATCATGGTGTAGATGTAATGGATTCTCTAATTGATGAAGTTGTGGTTGATCAGCAACCAAATCCTGCACAGGTAACTACTTCTAATGCTCCTGAAACCTCTCTTAGAAGATCTACAAGGGAGAAGCAACAATCCATGCACTATCCTCCTGATGAGTATGTACTTTTGACTAACATTGGTGAACCTGAGAATTATGATGTAGCCATGCAAAATACTCACAAAGATCAGTGGATCGAAGCGATGGAAGATGAGATGAAGTCACTCCATGAGAATGGCACATATGAGTTAGTGAAATTGCCAAAAGGTAAGAGAGCTTTATCTAACAACTGGATATTCAGAATAAAGCAAGATAACTATGCTTCTGCACCTAGATACAAGGCGAGGTTAGTCGTTAAAGGTTTCGGCCAGAGGAAGGGAGTTGACATTGATGAAATTTTCTCCCCTGTTGTGAAAATGTCTTCTATTTATGTGGTTCTAGGATTAGATGTAAGTCTAGATTTAGAGGTTGAGCAAATGGATGTCAAAAATACTTTTCTTCATGGTGATTTAGATGATGAGAATTATAATGGAGAAGCCTGAGGTTTTGTAACTAAAGGAAAAGAAAATTATTTCTGCATGAAAAAGAGCTTGTATGGATTGAAACAAGCTCCAAGGCAATGGTATTTGAAGTTTGAATCTGTCATAGAAGAACAAAGGTACAAGAAAACTTCTTCATACCACTATGTATTCTTTCAAAAGTTCTCTAATGATGATTCTATTATTTTATTGATTTATGTGGATGACATGCTTATTGTGCGCAAGAATAAATCTAAAATTGCAGTCCTTAAGAAGAAGTTGAGTAAATCGTTTGCGATGAAGGACTTGGGGACAGTAAAGAAAATCTTGGGCATTCAAATCCACAGATATAGAAAGGAGTTATGTCTGCCGCAAAAGCAATACATTGAGAAGGTAGGTTTAATATGACAGATGCAAAAGTGGTTAGTATCCTCTTGATAAACACTTCAAATTGAGTATTAGTCAGAGTCCCCCTACTGATAAAGACAAAAAAGAGATGTCTCGTATTCCTTACTATTCTGCCATTGGTAGCTTGATGTATGCTATGGTTTGTACTGGACTAGATATCGCACATGTCATTGGTACTGTTAGTAGATTCCTTTGTAATCTTGGAAAAGAACATTAGGATGCAGTAAAATGGATATTCAGGTATTTGAAAGGTACTGCAGATTTGAGGTTGTGCTTTGGCAATGGCAAGCCGGAACTTGTTTGTTACACAGACTCTGATTTAGGAGACAATCTTAATAATTCAATATCCACTTTCGTTTATTTGATCACTTTTGTGAGGGGAGTTATTTCTTGACAATCTAGACTATAGAAGTGCATAGCTCTTTCCACCATAGAAGCCGAATATATTATTGCCATAGAAGGTGACAAAAAACTATTATGAATGAAGGAATTTATTAATGATCTTGGCTTTGAGCAGCCAAGGTACATCTTATTTTGTGATAATCAGGGTGTTATCTGTCTTACCAAGCACTCTACTTCTCATTCTAAGACCAAACATATAAATAGAAAGTATAATTGGATAAGAATGGCCTTGGAAGATAAATTACTTGAGGTTTAGAAGATATACACTGAAAAAATCCTTCGGATATGCTGACAAAGGCGGTGTTTGCAGATAAACATGAATTTTTAAGAAAATTGGCAGGCATGAAGCCTGTCAATAGTTCCTCTACTTGAAGACATATTTGGCCCCTTGGCTAGAGGGGGAGTTTGTTGGGTTCATGCCCATGTTGTCCAGCCAAAGGCCCAATGTCCTAATCCTATTCTCTTTTGGTTTCCATTCCTATTTGGAATTGGATTCGGTTTATTCCTATTTTGAATGGGTTTTAGATTTAAGAAAGCACCACTAATGATCTATTAATAGGATAACCTTGGAGAATTATTCTATGCTCATTGATACAAGTCTTTGAAAGACGTAAGCACATAAGAGTGGTTTTGAGAGAGCTTACGTCAAGAGATAAGAGAGAAGAAAAATATATTTTGCTGCAGATTTTTATTCCGACCAACAAATATTCAAATTATGTTTACCAATTCGTTAACCGTTGGATTGAGCTGACATTTTGACTGAGGATTTGTAACAACTTGTTCTTGATATTTAACGGCGCAGATCGGATTTGGAGTCCTGTAGAATCTGGTTGCGAGCCTCGAACAACAGCTTCATTTTTGTGGATTCTCCTCTTTCTTCAATTGATTAGTTGTTACTCTTGTTGCTATTGGTGCTCCGTGTTTGGCACTTGTTGTGTAGTTAACTTGGAGAAATTTTGTAACCCTCTTATTTTTATATAGGAGTTTTTTGGATCTTTGTGATCCCATGGTTTTTACTTTGATTTGAAGAGGTTTTCACGTCAAAATTTGGTGTTCTTTATCTTCTTTATTTTTGGGTTTGCCTCTTCCTCGACATAACAGTGGTATTAGAGTAAGGTTCAAGACAGGTTCATCTTGGCGGGTTCAGTTCTAGTCGTAACATATTTATCGATAATCATGATTTTATCCGAGAAATTTGACCGGAGTGCTACACACATTGAGACAAACTTTGTGGTGGAGATTTGGATATGCGATCATGTTGAAGACCATGCGAAGAAGGTGGATCAAGTTTATTTTATCATAAAATTCAGGCCAAGTGGAAGAATTGTTAGGTGTTTGTCGAGATTTTCTTACCGTAATTGAATTTCATATCTCATGAAAGAAAGGAAAACATATTTACCATAATTGAGTTTTTCATTTCCTAGAAAGAAAATATAATTCTTCTATACTTGGCTAGTCCTTTTTCTTGTAGGAAAAGGTTTGTAGTTCTATAAATTGAAGATTCATCCTTCTCATTCCATAACATCCACAATGTATCCATGTGGGGTTTAAGAGTCGTGTTTAGGGGGGAAACTTTACAGGACAAGTGTTAGTGTGTCACTTGTGTTTGCCTCTTCATGAGGTTGTTCTCTCGATATTTTGTACTCTGCTTTTATATAGTGGACTACTTATCTCCACCGTGGAAGTAGATCAGTTGACCGAACCACATTAAATATTTGTGTCTTTTTTGATAGATTTCTCTTTTGTTGTCTAATGTATCGCGTTGAAGGTTTGCTTTACTTGCATTCGCATGACACCTAACTTTTTTTGGTCCTAACACAGATAAGCATCTGGAAATGAAGTACAACCATATTCATCTTTCAAGATACTTGGTATCTCATGCTTCTATAGTCCTTTACTAAGTCAAGCCACAAACAAATTGGAGAGAATGGCAGTAATACCTACGCTAGGGTTGCTTATCAGGCGGATTGGGCGGCTTTTTACTCTTAATGGTTTCGCTTAATGGTTATCGACTTTTAAATATGTTAATCAGTTAGCCACCCGATAAGATATCGGGCGGATTGGTATCGACGTAGCTCTTATCGGGCGGTTATCGGGCGGTTATCGGGCAGTTTATCGGCCTAACATACATATTCATTAAATATCTTCCCTTCTACTGACTTCTTCAGCTATAATATGTATTGAAAAAATGAATCTTTATTAGAAGTTAGTTATATGGATTGTTTTTCTTTGTTATTGCAAGTCTAATTTGTTCGAAAGTTCCATTTTTTTTGGGTGCTTTCGATTCCAAGTCTGTCATTTCTGGTGAATTCAATTCTACTGACTTAATTAGTTGTAATATGTATTGAAAAATTTAATATTTGTAAGAAGTCACTTAATCTGGATTGTTGTTCTCTGTTCATGTATGCTCATTTGATTAAAAGCTTCAATGTTTAGGTATTTCTTATATCTAGTTAATTTAATTGTCTTTGAGAGTCTAATAGCTTTTGCAGCTATGATATGTATTGAAAAATCAACTCTTTTTAAGTGTGCCATAAGTATTAATAGTTGATCTTGTTAAATAGATGCATTAATGAATAAACAAGTCCACAACAATACAAAGTATTAATAGTAAATAGTGTTGGATAAAACTCAGAAAACACTACAGAGACAAACTTCGTAACCAATCCAATAGTTCAACATTCAAGACTACTTACAGAAACAAAACTTTGCGCCCAGCCATTTACCAAAAAACATGCTCATTATGTGCCGAAAAAGTACTTAACACTACTCTAAAATACCCGAGCAAGACGCTTTATTTTGAGGGGTACTCCAAAATGCTAAACAAATAAAGAAAGTCAAAAGACGGTGTTAATAGACAGTGCAGAATGCCCTTTGTTGTTGTTCTCTCATAGTTTAAGCGAGCTTATCGTCTTGCAGCTCCAAAAGGTCCTCCTACATCACAAAAACCATTAAGAAGCACGAGTGTGTCAAGCACAAACAAGTGTTCATTTATAACTCTGGAATTGACATTCTAGAAATTAGTCTACCAAGTACATGCCCAGCTGACTAATAGAAAATGCAAATCACATAAGTGAAGAAGTTTTAGCCAGATATTGCATTTCAGTTAGATAACCAAAATGGTTCTTCTGAATTAGACTTTTTGTGTTGTTAGCAACAAATCTTTCTGACCAAAACCAGCACAGCTGACTAATGGAAATGTAAAGCACATAAGTGAAAAGTTTCAGAAAAAGAATTGCTGATGAATAATCTTACCAAATATATTAATATTACACGTTAATTATGGAAGGGTCTTTTTCATTGTTGGCTAAATCTGAGAAAAACAAATTAAAATAATGAGTCGTGCGATAAATAGAAGCATATAAACAGCACTTATATACAACAAATATAGTAACAATATTATTACCTTGTTCAAGCTACTCGATTTTGTCAAGATCTTCCTCAACACTAAAGGGTTGTTTTAGTTTTTCATTTCGAAGACAATCTTTAAGACAACTATAGCTTGCACCAATTTAGGAGTTAATGAACTCCTAAATGGATCAAGAACACGTCCTCCCATACTAAACGCACATTCAGATGCCACATTTGAAACCGGAACAGCTAATACATCACGAGCCATCTCAGCAAGAATAGGAAATCTAGCTGAGTTCAATTTTCACCAAAGAAGAACATCAAATTATTTAGTGTCATCCTCAGTTTCTTCACCTAAATATTTATCTAACTCTATTCTAGTATCAACACCTTCACTCCCACTTTTATATTTTTTTATATCTTGCAGAGTGATTCTAAAAGTCCTATATTTTGGGTACTTGCTTAACAACAAGAAAGCCCGAAAGTCGAAGTGTCCAATGAAGAACAATCTGAAGATGAAGCAAGTACAACACCTTTTGAGCTGGACTTTACATACTCACTGAATAATGAAGTCATGTACTTCATCACTTCTTCTTGTATAGTTGCCCCCGGATCTACACCAAACATCTTTACAAGTGCAAAGACAACTAATTCGATCTTGTAACATGGATCCAAAATACATGAGATAAAAATTATCTTGTTCATTTTCCCTGGATCACCCCCATACTTATCAAACTTTTCTTTCATATTTATTGTCATTTCACTTAAAACTACATCTTCATTTGCTATCAATTGCTTCAAGTAGACAGCAATTGTGCAAATTTCAAGAAAATGAATATTCGATGTAACATAATGCAATTCAGATATCTTCAAAGTAAGAAGATAGAAGATTTCAAGAAACTTTGTAATTATTTTTATATTCTCCCAATCACTACTCAAAAGTTCACCTGTAGGAATTCCAACATCAACATAAGAATGCTCAAGATAATGTCTCAATCCAATTTCACCAGAAGCAGTATGTGAAAATGCACTTTCAAATTCAACAGCCCTACACAACATCAAGTAGGTGGAATTCCATCTAGTTGGAACAACCAAGCATCAAGTTTTCTTAGAATTGAGTTGTTCAGCATCAAAACATTCTTGAGACCTCTTCAACCTCGTAAGAGACTGCCTAACATATCTCACTACATGCCTAATAAGTTTAATAGACACTGAAAATTCTTTTAAACCATCCTGAAACACAAGATTCATGATGTGAGCCATACATCTCATGTGAAGGTGAGTACCATTCATCAAATTAGTTCCCATTTTTTGTAAATTGCTTAGATAATTCTTTTACTGTCACATCATTTGTGCTTGCATTATCAACTGTGACAGTGAATATCTTATTTATCCCCCACTCACGTAAGCACCTACCAATATTGTTTGCCATATCTTCGCTTTTATGACTAACAATATGACAAAAATTAATTATTCTCTTATGCATATTTCATTCACTGTCAATCTAATGGGCAGTGATACATATGTAATTGATTCTTTGTAGAGAAGTCCAGGTATTGTAGTAATACATACTCTTTGTTTTGTCTCTATAAAAAAACTCTTCAACTTTTGCTTTTCTTCATTAAAAAGATCAAAACAATCCCGTATTACTAGGTTGCGCCACTTTCATAAAGTCTCTAAAACCTTCTTTCTCAACAAAGCTAAAAGGAAGCTCATCAACTATTACCATACGACATAATGCCTTCCTACATTCTTCTTGTTCAAATTTCAAAGTAACAATAGCAACCTCACTCTGACTATCCTCGGAGCGTATTGAAAGCCTAAATTTGATTGTTTTTTATCAATAATAGCAGGGCGTTTAGGACACGTAAGCATATGAGAAATAAGTGTCGACGTGCCATCTTTGGTCTTAAATACATACTCAATAAAGCAATAGTCACATTTTGCTTTTGTACTCCCTTCAAAATTAATAATTTCTATAAAATGATCCCACACAACAGACCTTTTTCTCCCTTTTTTGATTATATTTGACTCCGTTGTTTGAGCTTGACTTGTTGCATTCGAATTAGAAGCCCCACTTTCACCCATCATTACCATATCACTTTGTATATTTTCAGCCATTTATGAGTCATTGGAACAACAAAAGAAAAGGAATGAGAATAAAGACATCAAGTTATAAACTAATCGTATTTGGTTATTAAAGTGGAACACATTATAACAAAGAAATAGTGTAATTATAGGAAGTTTCTACTCCAGAGCTTGGATTTACGGTTTTGGTTAATTATAGGAAGTTTCTGCTAAAGTTAAACCTAAAGTTATTAATTTGAGATTAAACCCAAAGTTAAATCAAACTGAAGTTATTACCTGCTAAAGTTAAACCAAACTGAAGTTATTACATGTTCCTTTGGATGGATCATGCAAAATTAATTTTTAGTTGTAAACATCCTACTAAGGAGTTATTTGATCTTGCCAGTTTGACGGAAGAGGAACGGTGTGTGTGAAAAGGATAGCCTGACCACCAGCATACCCATTGAGATCTACAGTGGGCTTCTAAGGAGAGCATTCCAAAAGCTATTGTACCTGCCTCAAGACAAGAGGGGTTGCTCTGATGGTAAGCAACCCCCACTTCCAACCGAGAGGTTGTGAGTTCGAGTCTCCCCTAGAGTAAGGTGGGAAGTTCTTGGAGTTCGAGTCTCCCCTAGAGTAAGGTGGGAAGTTCTTGGAGGGAAGGATGCCGAGGGTCTATTTGGAAACAGCCTCTCTACCCAAGGGTAGGGGTAAGGTCTGCGTACACACTACCCTCCCCAGACCCCACTAAGTGGGATTATACTGGGTTGTTGTTGTTGTAAACATCGTACTAAGTTAGTTTCCTAGGAAAATAAAAAAGAGAAAAGAAAAAGAAAAACTCTAAGAGAAACACAATATAAAAATGATGCGAACAGATGTATAAGCTTGTTCTCTCACACATTCACCTTAGCAGAAGAAGAAGGAAGAGGATGATCCTAGTAATTTAATAACCAAATATGACTAATTTGCACAGTACAAAACATAAGAATAGAGAAATGAAAACGAAGAAGAAAACCATAAAATTATCAAAATCAACAGCAACTTCTTCAACTACTTGAGTTGCCTCAGATTGCACCTCTACTGTAGTTGAAATTTGTGAGAAATATTCCTCTTTAAAGTCCCGGAAAAAATAAAAAAATCTTATTCATAAGTAAGAGTACCTGGATAAGAAGAGTACCTGGAGAGACGAGACGAGACGACGAGAAGGAGACCGGGGGCTGGTGGAAGTCGACGACGATGAGGAGAGGACTGGTGGCCGGTGGCTACTGCTTTAGGCGTTAGGTTTTCTCTAGAAGTAGGAATTAGGAATGGGTTAGACTGTAGAGTTTAGAGACAGAACATACGGTTTATTTGTTTTGTTATACTTATTCATTTTCAAGGGTTTTAACTTTTTTATATTTAATAAATATAAGTAAAAATAAATTTTATATATATATATATATATATATATATATATATATATATATATTCTTAACGAGTTAATGGATTATCTGTTAAGAAAATTGAATAATCCGCCCCCAAACTGATAAGCCGTTAATAAAAAAATTCAATATATTTCTTGTTTGTCAAGACGTTAAGTCGTTACCAGTAAGCTATTAAGCTTCGGTTCGGTTCGGTTTTTGGTTTCGAATCAGTTTTTAACACCACTATCCTACGCTACAGAAGACAGCAAAATCTTTGAAGAGTTAAACTGCCTGGATGTAGATGGTTCGATAGTGTTAGGTGTTTGACGATAATTTTTTATCATAATTGGTTTTCCTATCTCATGAAGGAAATGACAACATATTTACTGTAATTGGGGTTTTCTTTTCCTAGAAGAAAAATATAATTCTTCCGTTTTTGGCTAGTCTCTTTACTTGTAAGAAAAGGTTTGGAGTTCTATAAATTGAAGATCCGTTCTTCTCATTCAATAGCATCCACTGTGTAGCTATATGGAGCTTGAGAGTCGTGTTTAGGGGGAGAACTTTACGGGACAAGTGTTAGCGTATCACTTGTGTTTGCCTCTTAGTGAGGTTGTTCTCTTGATATTTTGTACTTTCTTTTATTGTAGTGGATTTCTCATCTCCGCCATGGACGTAGGTCAGTTGACCGAACCACGTTAAATGTTTGTGTCTATTTTGGTAGATTTCTCTTTTATTTTCTGACTCATCACCATTGAAGGTTTGTTTTACTAGCTTTCGCACGACACCTGACTTTTTTCGGTCCTAACAAGTGGTATCAGAGTGAGGTTCAAGATAGGTTCATCTTTGCGTGTTCAGTTCTAGTCGCAACATATTTATCGATAATCATGATTTTTGTCCGAAAAATTTGACCGGATTGCTGCGCACATTGAGACAAACTTTGTAATAGAGATTTGGAGATGCGACCATGTTGAAGGCTATGCGAAAAAGGTGGATCAAGTTTATTTTGTCAGAAAATTCAGGCTGAGGGGGGGGGGGGATGGTTAGGTGTTTGTCGAGATTTTCTTACCGTAATTGGTTTTCCTATCTCATGAAGGAAAGGACAACATATTTACCATAATTGGGTTTTCTTTTCCTAGAAGGAAAATACAATTCTTTCATATTTGACTAGTCCCTTTTCTCGTAGGAAAATATTTGGAATTCTATAAATTGAAGATTTGTATTTCTCATTCAATAGCATCCATAATGTAGCCATATGGGGTTTGAGAGTTGTGTTTAGGGGGAGAACTTTACGTGACAAGTGTTAATGTATCACTTGTGTTTGCCTCTTAGTGAGGTTGTTCTCTCGATATTTTGCACTCTTTTTATTATAGTGGATTGCTCGTATCCACCATGGGCGTAGGTCAGTTGACCGACCACGTTAAATGTTTGTGTCTCTTTTGATAGTTTCTCTTTTGTTGTCTGATTTATCACCGCTGAAGGTTTGCTCTACTAGCTACCGCATGACACCTGACTTTTTTCGGCCCTAACAAATAGAGCCCCCCCCCCCCCCCCCCTCAAACAACTTTTTTAATCCTTCAACAACATACTCAGTATTACTCTACACAGTGAAATCTGGGAAGGATAACGTATGTGCAGACCTTACTCCTACCTTATGAGGATAGATCGGTTATTTCCAACTTCTTTCTTTTTTCAGCTTTTCACTTAGTTCAATATTGTGCCCTAACTTGAAAGCTTGTTCAAGTTGACACATAAGAATGATCCATCACAGCATTTGGAGATATGGAAACCAAACTGCGAATGGCCTTTTACAGCGGATAAACATCTGCTGCCCTGGGTTTCAAAAGGTAGTAGTAGCAAACAATAAGAGCTAAGATTTAAGAATATGTGCAACTAGCCAAGAATAAGAATTTAGTTATCCGTAGAATCATTGATAATGCATCAATGTTAACCTTCAATAATAAGTGTGCAATTAATTATACTACTTAGTATACCTGGTACTAAAGATTAGCTTGGAAGACGACACTCAAAATGTGCTCTAAACAGTGCCCAGGAATTTTTTTTTCCCTTTCAGTTAGATTTTGGACATATCATGCCTGTGAATTTAGTGTATCAGATCCTAATTCTCAGTTACTCATTCAAGAGACACATCCCAACTAAACTATCCACTCATCTTCCTCCCCACTATTCCAATATACTTTTGAATTCAACGATATCAACTTATTAAACTATCGTTTTATTGCAACATCCAGTGCATGTCAAGGTGGTCACACATAATGAAAGAATTAAGAAGCAGAGCACCATGTAGATTAAGATCTTAAGCAGCAGTTTCAAACCACAGTCTGCAACTACCATTATTCTTGCACTACAAAATGCAACATTCAAATAGCTGCGGGACAATAATTGAAAGCTTATATAATAAAAAATTGAGGCTGTTCATGTTCCAGTTCTCAATGAGTATATCATTGGTTTGTGTTACCTACATACAAACTGTGTATATTGATACATTGCAAAGACGTACCGTTGGGCATTTCTTCAAGACTGTGTTCTACATCTGGATTCTAGGCCAAGCTGAGCACAAGCTTATACGTTCAAGGTGCTCATCCTGTTTCTTGGCTTTCACATGTTAAAGCTAGTTAATGATTGTTAAAGCTAGCTAAGTTGGTGTGAATGAGAAATAGAGGGAAGAAGACAATAGAAGGAAAATGAAGTTTCAAAGCAAAGTTCCTTTGAAAAGGAGCTTTGTACCACATTGGTGGTAGAAAGGGAAAGTTATGTGCTTATATTAGAAAGCACTTCTTCTAGCTCTTAAAGGGTTAAGAAGAGGGACTCCCCTCGCGCCGTCGTCGTCGCTCGGCTCGGATTTGGATTTGGATTTGGTCAAATGATTTGATTGATAATCTTTTTGGACCAAATTTATTTAAAATTCAATCTTCATTTTTTGAAATTATTTTTAATTCCCGCGGGAAAAATATTAATTTGTCAACTGTAAACTTCCCAATGTTCTTATTTTTCAGAAAAAGGCATGGCCTTTCCCGAACAGGCACCAAGCCTTTCCGAACAGTCACAATTCGAGGCTATATAAACTGAGGCAATGCCTCATTTTCGAGTACTGAAAAAAAAAAACATTCTTTTCTGCAAACTGAAACATATCGAGTCATAGTGTGATTTCGTTCCCGAATTTGAGTTCGTCGAAGTCGTAGGCGTTTGAGGTACCGCCACTCCTACGACAGGTATATCCGTTATATCCTGGGAGGAAATAATCCACAACCTCGGGTACAGTGAGGGGGTTAAATTCCTTAAGGACACACAGTGAATTCTGTGGTCTCGGATTTCTTCATTTCTGTGATTTTTTTTTTTTTTGTTTCTCGTTGCTTTGAACACGGACAATCGATAACAAGCTTAAGGAATTTATATTATTATTTCCGTGTTCATCTGCTGTTGATTAAAACGTTACAGAACGATACAACAGTACAGAAAAAAAAATTCTTACATAAAACAGTGACTACATACAGTTTTTCCTAACATAAAATTGTGACTGTCCAGAAAATAAAAGAAACTTGTAATTTTGTTGTTTGCATGTAACGAACTTGTATGTTGTTTGGAGACTAAATCTTCGGATTTTCTACTCCGGTTGAGATTAAAGTTTTCAGAACTTTCTACTCATTTGGGTACTTGATTTGAAGATATAAAAACTTCATCAAGTATACTACATACAGTTTATTACATTCTATTTGAAGTTTGTTTTAATTCTGTTTGTGTAAATTTGATTCGGTTTGAAGAAATAAAATCTTCACCGATTATTAAAGTGTTCTGTTATTTCCTACGACAGAAATGGGAGACCAAACTCCAAATTTGAATGCTACTGCTACTGTTACTGCCACACCAGCCCCCGTGGTTGGTTCTACGAGCAATGCTGCGTCCTCCAGTCGTACTGCACCAGCACCGGCTCTGGCAGAGAAGCCCGGAAAATTCACCGGGATTGATTTCAAACGATGGCAACAAAAGATGTTCTTCTATCTAACTACTTTAAGCCTTCAAAAGTTTATTAAGGAGGATATTCCGGTTCCGCCGGAATCAACACCTGAAAATGAACGATTTGTTGTAATTGAGGCGTGGAAGCACTCAGATTTTTTGTGCAAGAATTACATTCTTAGCGGACTGGAGGATGATCTTTACAACGTCTATAGTAATGTGGGAACATCAAAAGAACTATGGGATGCGTTGGAAAAGAAATATAAAACAGAAGATGCTGGCTTAAAGAAGTTTATCGCTGCCAAGTTTTTGGACTACAAAATGGTAGATGGCAAGTCTGTTGTCACTCAAGTTCAAGAGTTGCAGGTTATCATCCATGATCTCCTCGCTGAAGGTATAAATTTAATTAATGCCTTTGTCAAAAGTATTCAGTGCCCCGTCACTTACATGTTGTTTGTTGTAGGTTTGGTGATTAGTGGGGCGTTTCAAGTTGCGGCAGTGATAGAGAAGTTGCCTCCTTCATGGAAGGACTTCAAAAATTACTTGAAACATAAGCGAAAGGAGATGACATTGGAAGATCTCATCGTCCGGTTGAGAATCGAGGAAGATAACAAGGCAGCGGAGAAAAAGGCAAATGGGAGATCAACCATAGGGGGAGCACATATAGTTGAAATTGCCCCAACTAATATGAAAAAGAGGAAAAAGGCATCGGGACCAAGGAACTATCCCAACAATAAGAAATTCAAGGGAAACTGCCATAATTGTGGCAAAATCGGACACAAAGCTGCAGACTGTCGTGCTCCGAAAAAGGAAAAGAAGAAGGGTCAGGCTAATATGGTTGAAACAAACGAGGAGGTTGATGACTTGTGCGCTATGTTGTCCGAGTGCAACCTAGTGGGAAGTCCGAAAGAGTGGTGGATTGACTCTGGCGCCACTCGCCACATTTGTGCTGTTAGAGAAGCCTTTGCTTCATATGCTCCCGCCGGGCCCGACGAAACAATATATATGGGAAATTCTGCAACGGCCAAGATTGAAGGTTATGGAAAGATACTGCTGAAGATGACCTCTGGCAAGGTGGTGACTCTCAACAACGTCTGTCATGTTCCTGAAATTAGGAAAAATCTTGTATCTACCGGACTTCTAGTGAAGAACGGTTTTAAATGTGTTTATGTTTCTGACAAGGTTGTAATAAGTAAGAACGAAATGTACATAGGAAAAGGCTACCTCACAGAGGGCCTTTTCAAACTGAATGTAATGGTTGTTGCTAATAATAATAAAGTTTCTGCTTCGTCTTACTTGCTTGAGTCAAATGATTTATGGCATTCACGTTTAGGACATGTCAATTATAGAACCTTGCGAAAAATGATTAGTTTGGAAGTATTGCCTAAGTTTGAATGCAATCAATCAAAATGTCAAATCTGTGTTGAATCTAAGTATGCTAAACATCCTTATAAGTCAGTTGAAAGGAATTCAAGTCCTTTAGACTTAATCCATACAGATATTTGTGACATGAAGTCAATTCCATCTCGCGGTGGAAAGAAGTATTTCATAACTTTTATTGACGATAGTACGCGGTATTGCTACGTTTATTTACTTAATAGTAAAGATGAAGCAATTGAAGCGTTCAGGCAATACAAAACTGAAGTTGAGACTCAACTTAACAAAAAGATTAAAATGATAAGGAGTGATAGGGGCGGTGAATATGAATCTCCTTTTGAACAAATATGTTTGGAATATGGCATTATTCATCAAACAACTGCTCCTTACTCGCCACAATCAAACGGAATTGCGGAAAGAAAAAATAGAACACTGAAAGAAATGATGAATGCCCTGTTAATAAGTTCTGGTTTACCCCAGAACTTGTGGGGGGAAGCCATTCTAACAGCTAGCCGAATACTCAATCGAGTGCCCCATAGCAAAACAAAATCTATTCCATACGAAAAGTGGAAAGGAAGGAAGCCCAATTTGGAATACTTCAAAGTGTGGGGGTGTTTGGCCAAGGTGCAAGTTCCTAAACCCAAAAGGGTAAAAATAGGACCTAAAACCGTTGATTGTGTTTTCATAGGATATGCCACAAATAGTAAGGCATATAGATTTCTGGTTCACAAATCAGAAAATCCCGACATTCAGGTGAATACGGTAATTGAATCAGATAATGCTGACTTCTTTGAAACCATATATCCGTATAAAAAGGAATGTGCGTCGTCTAGCAAAGAATCTAAACGACCTCGGGAAGAAATAAAGGAAAACATTCCTGATGAGGAAAATCCAAGACGTAGCAAACGTCAAAGGACGACTACTTCCTTTGGACCAGAATTTTTAACATTTTTGTTGGAAAATGAGCCTCGAACGTTCAACGAAGCTACGTCTTCATCGGAAGCTCAATTTTGGAAAGAGGCAATCAATAGTGAGATAGAATCCATATTGAACAATCATACTTGGGAATTGGTTGATCTTCCTCCAGGGAATAAACCTTTAGGTTCCAAATGGATTTTCAAGCGGAAAATGAAAGCTGATGGCACTATTGAAAAATATAAGGCAAGACTAGTTGTTAAAGGGTTTAGACAACGAGAAGGTCTTGATTACTTTGATACATACTCGCCGGTAACGAGGATTACATCTATTCGGGTGTTAGTAGCATTAGCCGCCGTGTACGGTCTTGAAATCCATCAAATGGATGTGAAAACAGCCTTCTTAAATGGAGAGTTGGAGGAAGAAATTTACATGGAACAACCCGAAGGGTTTGTAGTTCCAGGGAAAGAGAAGAAGGTATGTAGACTTGTTAAGTCTCTTTATGGACTAAAACAAGCACCAAAACAGTGGCATGCAAAATTTGACCATACGATGCTGTCAAATGGATTCAAGATAAATGAATGTGATAAATGTGTCTACATTAAGAACACTCCGAACCACGTCGTCATTGTTTGTTTATACGTGGATGATATGTTAATAATGAGTAACAACATTGCTAACATAAATGCTACTAAGCGCATGCTTGCTAGTAAGTTTGATATGAAAGACTTAGGAGTTGCCGATTTAATTCTGGGAATTAAAATCCATAAGACTCCTCAAGGTCTAGCATTGTCTCAATCTCATTATATTGAAAAAGTACTTGAAAAGTTCAAGTATTTGGACTTTAAAGTTGCAAAGACGCCAATTGATATGAACCTTGCTCTTGCAAAGAATAAAGGTGAAAGTCATTCTCAATTGGATTATGCCAAAGTGTTGGGAAGTTTGATGTATATTATGAACTGTACGCGACCTGATATTGCGTGTGCTATAAGTAAACTAAGTCGCTACACGAGTAATCCCGACCAAAATCATTGGCTGGCAATGAAACGAGTTTTGGGGTATTTGAAACATACTCAAAACTTTGTTTTGCATTATAACAGGTATCCTGCAGTTATTGAAGGATACAGTGATGCAAATTGGATCACCGGTTCAACTGAAACTAAATCCACAAGTGGATACGTTTTTACTATAGGTGGAGGAGCAGTGTCTTGGAAGTCATCCAAACAGACATGTATCGCCCGCTCTACAATGGAATCTGAGTTCATAGCTCTAGACAAAGCCGGTGAAGAAGCTGAATGGCTCCGGAATTTCTTAGAAGATATTCCATTTTGGCCCAAACCGTTGGCTCCTATATGCATACATTGCGATAGCCAAGCGGCAATAGGAAGAGCCGGGAGCGTTATGTACAACGGAAAGTCTCGTCACATACGACGAAGACATAATACCGTTAGACAACTACTCTCTAGTGGAATTATCACAATTGACTATGTTAAGTCAAGAGATAATGTGTCGGATCCACTAACTAAAGGCCTAACTAGAGAAGTGGTTGAAAGATCATCGAGGGGAATGGGACTATGGCCGAGGACAAGTCATCGTGGCGGTAACTCTACCTAGAAGACATGAGATCCCAAGATCTAGGTTCAAAGAGATCAAACAAAGTCATTGATGACGGTTCAACATTGTCACAATAACTTTTTGGTCCATTCTCGTGATGAGACAATGTTCAGTACCAGGATAAAGCATTAAGGCTTTTTAATGGTTTCTAAGTTTGATACGGGGTATATCAAATAGTGTATCTACGGGATGACACATTTAGGAATCACCTATGTAAGTGTGAAGTGTAAGCCGCTTCAAGGAGAACTCTGTAAGGCCAGCTCTCTACGCACTTATGAACCAGGAAGTGTTCATGGCTGAAACGAACAAAACAATGAGAACCAAAAACGGTTAAAGGGTTAATTGTGTGACATGTGGTTGTCTAGGTATACACCAAAGCTCGACGGTTCAAAGATATCAAATCTACCGATTGACCGAGTATATCCGACATATGCTCACTACGGAAAGTTCAAAGAGAAATCTACTTATCCAGATGCAATTAATCCTTGCTTACGAATCACACAGTTTTTTTTTTTGTCATGCATGTTTTTCATCATATAGCCATTCCCCATTCATGTGGGGGATTGTTAAAGCTAGTTAATGATTGTTAAAGCTAGCTAAGTTGGTGTGAATGAGAAATGGAGGGAAGAAGACAATAGAAGGAAAATGAAGTTTCAAAGCAAAGTTCCTTTGAAAAGGAGCTTTGTACCACATTGGTGGTAGAAAGGGAAAGTTATGTGCTTATATTAGAAAGCACTTCTTCTAGCTCTTAAAGGGTTAAGAAGAGGGACTCCCCTCGCGCCGTCGTCGTCGCTCGGCTCGGCTTCGGCTTTGGATTTGGATTTGGATTTGGAATTGGTCAAATGATCTGATTGATTAATAATCTTTTTGGACCAAATTTATTTAAAATTCAATCTTCATTTTTTGAAATTATTTTTAATTCCCGCGGGAAAAATATTAATTTGTTAACTGTAAACTTCCCAACGTTCTTATTTTTCAGAAAAAGGCATGGCCTTTCCCGAACAGGCACCAAGCCTTTCCGAACAGTCACAATTCGAGGTTATATAAACTGAGGCAATGCCTCATTTTCGAGTACTGAAAAAAAAAAAACATTCTTTTCTGCAAACTGGAACATATCGAGTCATAGTGTGATTTCGTTCCCGAATTTGAGTTCGTCGAAGTCGTAGGCGTTTGAGGTACCGCCACTCCTACGACTGGTATATCCGTTATATCCTGGGAGGAAATAATCCACAACCTCGGGTACAGTGAGGGGGTTAAATTCCTTAAGGACACACAGTGAATTCTGTGGTCTCGGATTTCTTCATTTCTGTGATTTTTTTTTTTTTTTTGTTTCTCGTTGCTTTGAACACGGACAATCGATAACATCACATTGCTTCAAACTTCATGGTATCAGGATCCCATATCGACCACATTATGAAAAAAAATGAACCTATATATGGTCATACAAGACAGGGGGGTTGATAAAACTAACGATCAACAAATCATGGTCTCCAAGCAGCTGGCGGAGGTGGTGGAGTGGGGAACATTGGTGGTACTGCAGAGAATATTGTGTTCTTGTCAATTCCAACACTTTTATCTCCAGATAGAGCTACAAGGGCTGCAACTAAACCGGCATTTCCAGCAAGTGTTGGCTCGGTATAATTGTAATTAGTACGAACATCATGGAAACCATCATTCTTGTCCGGTCCAGCAACCATGGCTCCAACAAGAGTATTCGGATTATTCTTACTTGAATCCCTCCACTTCCATCCTCCTTTACAGTTATACTTGACCTTGTTTTTTGGAATTGATGCACCTCTGTGGTGGACACGTTTTGGATAGCGATTGCCGAAGCCCACAACATAACTCATCTTCCTAGGGTTCTTGCCAAGGATGTAGTTAACCTAAAAGTCAAAGAAAGAAAACTGAGTTAACACTAGAAACGGTTTAACTTTCATCAGAGTTGTTTAATAAGAACAAGCTTACACCATCTATATCTCATATACTCCTGATTTTTTGCATTTATCACTTAATATATCACACATATTTCTAGGTAGTATTTCACACTTATTAGCAGAACTGAGGTAAAAGGAACAAGAAAATAAGAAAAGGGATTCTTGCAAACACAAAGATCGTAAAGTTTCATTTACCTGTGTCAGTGCAAATTCACGTAGGACATCGGTAGAATAGAAATTGGGTCCACAATACCATCCAGGGGTGTCAGCAGCAGCAAGATAGTCGCTATATAAGGTAGCAAGGAAGGCAGCATTGACTACATACTGAAGAGGCTGAGGCCTTCCGTGGTTTAACTGTATCAGCCCTCCTACAAAGACCCAACAGTTTTATATTTGACTTCCCACAAACTCTGCAAAACTTTACATGCTGACTAGCTAAAACAAGGCTTACCTTTTGTCCGGTTAAAAGAAGAGAAGTATGGCAAGAAGGAGCACATGATTATGCCTGTCTGGTTATGGAATGTACTTAAAATATCTTCATAAGGATATCCAGGGCTCAAAAACAATCTCAAACGGCTCAGAAGCACCTAAATACAAATGAAAACCATTGCTTCAGTACAATATATAGACATCTCAACGAAAAACATGCAACTTATAACAGATGTACAGACTAAGAGCAAAATGTCACCGGCAAGAAAAATTCAACAATCATGCAAGACAAAATAAAGAGGCTATATCTTCTTACTTGTGATCCAGTGAGCTTGTTATCCCAGCTGAGCACGCCGTAGTCAGGACCTCCCCAGAAAGCACCAGCGTGTTTGGCAATACCAGGAGTTGTAGCAAGCTGAAGATATGAAGTATTTCCTGTAGCATAATACAACCAGGACGCACCCCACACAAACTCATCCCAGTAACTAGTCGAATTGTAGAATATTGCAGCTTCATTACCGCTACTGTATCTACCACGCTGTTCCCTGGAAAATTTGAAGAGAGTTCTAGCACCATGGACGAGCTTCTGTGAGTAGACCTTGTTGTCCTTAAAAACAATGGAGGCAGAAGCCAGAGCAGCAGCCATCTCGGCAGCGAGATCCGAGCAGCTGTGACATTCTGTTACAGGCCGTGGATAATCAATATCTTCCGGACGCACCCAACAATAGTGATCATTGGGATCTGGCCCTCCTGAAGTATCCCCTTTCCCCACCTATAAAACATAACAGAAATCCTTCTATGAGACCAAGCAACTCATATGTATGATCATTTTCTCAATGATCGAGAGAAACAAAAACAATGCAATCATTGATGTCATTCTTGTCAATAAGATACAGTTGGTGATGATAATTGATAAGGCAGAAACAATGATTGATGAAAACAAAACCACTATAAAATGGTAATTCATATGAACCAACGTAATCAATTAATTCAAAATGCCCAATGAATGATATTTACCTGTGCAACAATGCGATCAATAGTATCAGCAGAGGAATTGAAGGTTTTGAGGAGATAATCAGTACCCCACTTAATAATATCTTTGACATGACTGAGCTCTCCAGTAGCTTCATATTTTGCACTATACTCAATCACACTCCAACTTAACATAGTGAGAGCAAAAGATTGAGGAAAATTAAACTTTATTGCATCTCCTGCATCATAATAGCCACCAACCAAATTCTTAAACATGGTTGAATCATCAGATTTGCCGTCTTGCATACCTGAACTCCCCCTCCATGATACATTGTTGTACTTAGGTAGTTTCCCAGCTGTCAAAAACAAAAAAATAATTAAATGACAAACTGAACAAATAACCACCAATCTGGCCCAAAATCTAAGCTATCAAACATAAAAAAACAAATCCAGTTAGTCCACAGATAAATTTGTTGAAGGCAAAATCATAAATCTGCATCTTAAAACCCAGTAATCTGGGGATCTTAATCATCAAGTAAAGGCAACATAGTAGAATACAATGCAATATTCTATTCTTCAGAAAACAACATGGATCTTACAATTTTTAATGCTTTAGAGTAAAGAGATATTTCACTAGTAAGTCATACATAGGCAGGATCGAATACAATAGTATAATTCAAATAAGAATCTGAATCCCATAGATCAGATACCTGAAGGAAATTGGGGTAATTACTTACAGCGTTGGGCATTGAAGAACATAAGTGCTTTGCGAAGAGCCAAAGTGTAATTATCCGGTGGGGGACTACGGTGTCGGTGCTTAGGAACAGTCTTAAACTTTATTGCATCTCCTGCATCATAATAGCCACCAACCAAATTCTTAAACATGGTTGAATCATCAGATTTGCCGTCTTGCATACCTGAACTCCCCCTCCATGATACATTGTTGTGCTTAGGTAGTTTCCCAGCTGTCAAAAACAAAAAGATAATTAAATGACAAACTGAACAAATAACCACCAATCTGGCCCAAAATCTAAGCTGTCAAACATAAAAAAAACAAATCCAGTTAGTCCACAGATAAATTTGTTGAAGGCAAAATCATAAATCTGCATCTTAAAACCCAGTAATCTGGGGATCTTAATCATCAAGTAAAGGCAACATAGTAGAATACAATGCAATATTCTATTCTTCAGAAAACAACATGGATCTTACAATTTTTAATGCTTTAGAGTAAAGAGATATTTCACTAGTAAGTCATACATAGGCAGGATCGAATACAATAGTATAATTCAAATAAGAATCTGAATCCCATAGATCAGATACCTGAAGGAAATTGGGGTAATTACTTACAGCGTTGGGCATTGAAGAACATAAGTGCTTTGCGAAGAGCCAAAGTGTAATTATCCGGTGGGGGACTACGGTGTCGGTGCTTAGGAACAGTCTTGACAATCAGCGTAACAAGTCCAGCAATGAGAGCAGCAGCAACAATGCAGCCGAGAGTCCATTTGAATACCTTTCGACTGACAATAATACAACCAAGATCGACATACTTCTTCTTCTTCTGCTCAGTTGGACCCAACAACCAACTCTGTTGTGTCTCATCCAGATTCCTTGACAAAGCCGCCTTGTCAAAATCCAGTAAGTTCCTGCTCCTATCATCATCTGTAGCTGAATCTGTTGCGTTTATCTCCAGTGCCCCTCCCCATGGATCCCTCCCGTACATGTTGCTGGTTCTGATTTCTTGAGCTAAAAGAAACTAGTGTATATATATTTCAGCTCAAAATTGTAAGGAGATCCAGGAAAGTGGGTGGGAAAGAGAGATGAGGAGGAGTGAGGTTAGTGGCAATAATGCCATATGAAGATGCTTTTTGGTGGTGTCAAGAAAGTGTAACACAATTTACACCAGTGTAGTGATGGTGAAGAAATATAGTAGCTGAGTTGAGAACACCGACACTTCGCCTAAATCTAACCTCTCTGATGCTTCTTTACTTCCTAACTACTCCACTTTGCATGTAATTATTAGCTTCTCGGTGAACTTAGGATTCTTAAATCATGTGGATATAAAGTAGAGTCCGCTATTATTTACTACTCTTTTCTTAATTAATAGTAGGAGCAAGACACACACATGTATATATATTTTTTGTAATACGAGTGCACCCATTATAAATAATGACTATATATCGTCATGACTTCAACTTTATTACTAGTACTTTCTTTTTTAATCTGCTTTTAAATTAAATTACAAACTTCGGTTTAATTAAGTAGTACATGCGATTCACCGACATTTTTATTACTGTTTGGTTAACTTATGAATATTTTCAGAAGTCTTTGCAGTATTGTTTTGGTCAAATATCTAGCATTTTTGAATATCCAACTTTCGTCGTTTCAATAGTACTAGGAGCCCATTAGGACATAAGAAATTCTTTTTCTTTTTTGAAAATTCTTCCACTTTTTTTTGAAATCAGTGCTTGTTTATAAAATTTCTAAATTTTATTTGAAAATATATTTTGGAATTATTTAAAAATTTGAAAAACTCCAAAAAATTATTTTTCAAAATTTTTACACGGATTATTCACGAAATTTCAAAACAATCCAAAATTATATTCATGTTCAAACACAACTTTATGTCCAAACGCTTACTAGACATACAATTTCTTGTACAGTTTCATTTTTCAAATTTAGAAGCATTACACTTTTTATTAAAATACAAAGTACTACTAGTAGTGTGTTTTAGTTTCAGAATATTAAAACTGAGTATGAGAATTATTCTGCTAAATCTGGGAAAATGTAGTCCAACAGATTTAATTAGTGTGTTTTAGTTTTTCTTGGTGAATTTTCTTGATTTGGTTTGCTGAAGTATTTCACCTCAAGGATTATATACCTAACTATTGGATGAGAGATTAAAGAACCCCATTTTACAGGAGGGGCTAAAAGGGTCCACTAGGGAACCAGCTGACACATTTAGCTGCACTAGTTTATCTTCAACATGTCCACCGACAGGAGAAGAAGAAGAAATATATAAGCAGTAGGTTGGCTCATAAAATAAAACGAATTAAAGAAGATAAAGGGCATTGAAAAAGACAACAGTAATATGAGCATTTTTTGCGTAATAGATGCTAGCTTTGTTTCCGTTTATATGAACTTATTTTGTTTTTATTTGTTTTAAAAAAATAATTTATTTTTAAATTTGATAACAATTTATCTTAATCTTACAATTCTATCCTTGATAAAAAGCTTTTATAACTATAAAAATACTCTATGCCTCTTTTTTGACTTGTTTAGGACCACAAATTCTAAAAGCCTTTATTTTTTCTTAAACGTTGTGTTCAGTCAAACAGGTTCACATAAAAGTATCTAACAGGTCGGGTCAGCATGTTTTCGAACTGGCTCAGACCGGTTAAAACCGAAACTGTTCCGGACAGGTATAACGGGGCCGGGTGGGGATGGGTTATAAGGGTTGTGCGGTTTTCACCGTTCGCTTTTGAACCACCGATTAACCGGACGATCAAACCCGGTCAATGAACAGTGTTCTTCATCCGGTTAACCGGTCCGACCTGGACCGACCCAAACCAGTTTAACGATAACAATTTTTTTTAAACGTGGGCTCAGATTTCTGATCGTTAGCAACGGTCCATTTCACAATATGGGTCGTTGCCCAACGGCTGAATTTAAGATTTAGCTTATTTTTAGGTTTTTTTTAAATTAACTACCTTTGAAAAAATATAAATACCCTCTCCCCTCCCTCCTTCCTCAATTTTTCACTCATCTTTCAATTTTCAATCTCAATTCTCATATTCTCTCATTCTTCAATCTTAACCTATTCAAGTGCAATCAACTATTTGTCTCATTTTTTTAGTTTAATTCATCGTAGTATTTATTATTTGAAGTTTGAACAATTAAACTTCAAAATTGAAACAATTGACGTTTCTTCATGGTAACATTGGAGTTGTGAAGTCATCAAGTGCTCAATTTATTGTCAAATTCAGTGTACTCCATCCAACTCTTTCTCTTATTTACTATTTTATTTGTTGCTAGTAGTTAAATTTTTATAATATGTTTAATGCTACAAAAAGAGTTTGTAACAAGGCTACTAATCGGGAAAATAAAAAAGAGGTAGTAGTCCAGCTTCAGCATCTGGTAATAATTTAAATACCTCTCCAAATATTCCTGAAACATTATCTGATTATAATATAGATTATGAACAATTCCAGAATGATTTTGGTATAAAAGATAATGAATTAGAAATGGAAGATAAGATACCACTTTTTTTACACCTAGTAGTGTTGGAGCTGGTACCAGGGGTGGTGGTCGTGGTGCTAGTAGTAGACCACATGTGACCCCGACTAATAATCGTAGAAAAGAAGTAAGGTTTAGAATTTTTTTGAAAACATACCGAATAATGATAGAGTTAAATGCAAAATTTGTAATGATACTTTTAAACATAAGGCTGGAGGACAATTATGGGGGAACTGGAACACTTAGTAGACATATGGGAATTGAGCATCCTATAGAATAGAGATCTGATGGAGATAGAAATTAATCAACTATAAACCCTACTACTTGAGGTCTTGTGAAATACGATAGAATGAAGGATCGTGAGGAGTTACCAAAAATAATTGCTTCTTCATCATATCTTATTATGTATATTCAAAGGATTTACAATCTTTTATTTAAAGGTATCCCTAGAAGTACTTGTAAATCTGATATCTTTAGACTTCATGGACAATATCAAACATACATACATTATTTATTTATCCACCTTCCTTGTAGAGTTTCTCTAACTTCTCATATTGTCCATTTGTTAATGGAAATGATTATTTGACAATTACATGTAATTGGATAGATGATACTACTTGTATGCAAAAACGTATTATCGCTTTTAAATATGATGAAGATTAGAGTCATACTATTGCGTTTATTAGTAGTACTATTTGTGAAGTTATTGAATTTTATAATGTCAAGCAAAAAAATATTGTGTATGTCTTTTGATAATTCTTCTAACAATAATGCCGCAATTTCAATATTAAAATTGTATTTGAAACCACCTCTTGATGAAATTTTTCATGTTAGGTGTGTATGTCATGTTTATAATTTAATTGTTAAAAGTGGCCTTGATTTATTTTCAACCGACATTACTCATGTTAGAAGAGCAGTTGGTGTTATTCAAGGAAATAATAGACAATCTAAAATAAAGGAATTTAAGAATAAGTGCATCCAGTATAACCTTAAACTCAGATTCATGCCAGACGAAATTGTTATTAGATGAAATTATACATATATATTTTAAAAATGTTGCTACAAATATAGATTCCCAATAACTGGAGTTGCTAATGCACATTGTACTGATCCAAACCGTATGTTAACAACTACTACTTAGGAGGTCATTATGATGTTGTTAAATTTTTACATAAATTTTAAACTACTACTGTTGAGTTCTCTGGAGTATATTACCCTACTGTTGCTAAGCCTTTAGTACATATAGCAGAAATTTATTTTCTACTCTTTGAATTTAAGAAGAAAAAAATATACGGATGTTATCGAATAAATGCAAGCAAAATTCAAAAAATATTTTTTTTCAATTCCTCTGATTTACTTAATTGGTAATGTTTTAAATCCTTCTATTAAGATGTCTGACTGTCACTAATTAATGAATGCTTTATATACTTATATGGAGATTGAACCAACTGGAACCACATATTTATATTCTTGTATGAACAAGCTAAATGAATCTTTACAATAATTATATAATTATTATGTAAATATAATTGATGATGCTGCTCTTAATGTAGGCAATGTTAATCCCACTGTGTACTGTACCACTTCTGCTACCGTGGATGATGATAAAGGTATTGATAATTTTAATATTTTTATATATATTCTAATATTCAAACCAGTAGCAGGAACATTGATGAACTTCAATTCTACTTGCAGAAGCAAAAAGAGCCTCGCACAAAGGAATTTTCGCCGTTGGAATGGTGTCATGAGAATGAAAAGCAATTTTCTGTTTTTCGCTAAAGCTCGTGACGTGCTGAATGTGCCAATTTCATCTGTTGCATCAGAGGGTGCATTTAGCCAAGCAAGACAACAACTTGGAGACACTCGCCACTCATTGGGAAGCAATATTTTGGAAGTTTAGTATATTTCAGAGATTGAATTAGATCGGAACAAAGAAATCAAGGACGTAAAGATGTTGGTAGCCCAGAAGACGAGGAACTTAGAGATATATTAACACATGGTAACCTATCCGAATTTAACACTCCAAAAGAAGGTCACTCAGTTCATATTGATTATGAAGTACTTACTAAGGCAATGCAGAACCTTTAAATTTACTCCTTTTTTGGTTAATTTACTTGTTGTTAAATATAAACCTTTCAAGTTGTAAGTTTGAATTTTGAAATAAATGTAGCATTTTCAATTTATAAGTGCAATTTTTTCCATCTTCCTTGTATTTTTTATATTTTTACTTTATTAACTTACAATAGTTATATAAAATATAACAATACTAATAATAACACTAAACTCGGCCCGACCCAGCCCCATGAATCCCTAACCCTTATACTTTAATTTTTATCCGGATGAACTCGAACCCGCTAAATTCGGTATGCCTCAACACGTAACCGACCCGGACCATAATTCGTACGGGTACTAAATTTTCCTATCCAGCCTGGCCCAGTCCACCCGTTAAACACCTTTGATTTCACTTAAATTGGAAGTGGAGGAGTATAATTTAATTTACTATTAAAACATTTTATAAGTCCTTAATTAATGTTTATCATACTAATTTTATTTTTTTCCTTATAAATGATCTAATACTAGGATAAATAATAATGTTGTTAATTATAGCGCAAACTCGTAGAAAAATACTTCATCTGTCTCATATTATGTGTCATGTTTTTCTTTTATACGTTCCTTAAGAAATATTAATTAGGAAAGGAATTGGACCATTTTATCCTTATTTATGTCTTAAAATATAATTTCTATTTATTAAATATTTATTTTATTTATGTGTTATCTCCATTTTCAAAAATAATTTATAATTATTATTAAGGGTAAAAAATAATAATTAATTTTATCTTGAACTTTTAAAATATTAAATAATTTATGATACCTAATTTTAGTTACCATGATGGTTAACATGAGACAAAGGGAATATTGTTCCAACCCCGCTAATGAAATTTTCCTATTTATAAAATTCAAAAGTGGGAATATTATTGTCGGGGAAGTTGCTTAAATGGAGGAATCATTAATGTTATTTTAATATGGATCAACAAGAGACACCTAGGTAATTGTCATCATTATTAATATTTGTTTAGCTATATGTTAGTTTCTTTTCCTCATTATCAAATTTTTACATTCCTATATAGAAAACTATATTATTCTCCCTACACAAATTTTATTATAATTATATTTTATATACTTAATTATTATTTATATACATTTTAAGAGAATTAATGATAATAATTAGTGTCATAGAATCACTCTAACGTATCGTCTACCCTCCCCCCCTCTCTTGTTTCTCTCTCTACATCTCACCCATCTCTTCCCCATATATCTTGCACAAGAGAGCAGCAATTCCACCATTAACAATTATTAAAAAGCTTTGAAGTTTTGAATTCAAATTTGAGTTTAAAAAAATATTATTTGTTTGAATTGAAATTGTTGTAAAAAACTGGGAATTCTCTCTACGTCTCTCTCTATCTCTCAATCCCTAATTTTAGTAATATAAAGCAAAGAAAAGAGAGCATAAATTCCATCATTGATAGTCATTAAAAAGCTTTAAAGCTTTGAATTCGAATTTGAATTTTCAGAAATTATTATTTGTTTGGAATGGGTGTTGTTGCAAAAAATTGAGAATGTGGTTTGAGTTTATATCTCAATTTTGAAGGGTTTTGGTGAAGATTAGACTTGATTTTGGCCGAATCTCAAATTGAAACTCGAAAAAGAAGAAGAAGAAGAAGAGGAGATGATATACATTATATTTACGAAATTGTAGTAAAACTATAGAAAAATTGTATTTTGTTGTTTATATATTTTTCTTTTATTTATTTAACTATTGTATGAAAGTTGAACAACGTTATACAAAAGTTATATTTAAGTTGTATGATAGTTGTATATAACCGAGTAAAAGTAATATATGAAATTTGCATATAAATTATAGAAATTGTATAATATATATATTTAGTTGTATGAAATTTATTTTTACTATATATAAATCAGATACCAAATATACAAAAGACATATTTTTTAAAGTTTATATAAAATTTATATTTAAGTTGTACGTTGTTGTAGTTGCATTTAACTGGGTAGAAATAATATGCGAAAGTTATAAATAAATTATATATAAATTGTACACTACATAATTAGTTGTATGAAATTTATTTTTATTATGTATAAATAAGATATATAATATACAAAAAATATATTGTATAAAATTTGTATTTAAATTATATATTATTATATTTGTATTTAACTAGATATCTTTAAAAAGTTGCACAAAAATATTTTTTCCTTAGGAAAAAATTTTACTATACAAATTTCCTTAAGGGAAAAAATATATTTTCCCCTCCTCTCTCTTAGTTCTTCTGCAAAATATGTATAGACATAGTGAAATAGGTAAAAGATGAACGCAAAAAAAAGATGATCAGTTGGCTTATTATTTGAGTGAAAGTATGCGACACCCAATAGCACTTGCCTTTGTCTCTTATAATGGAGGATTTTCTCCTCGAATTTCTCCGTAATGGCACCCAAACCCAATACGTCTAAATGTTAGGAAGATGCCACCAACATTTTTTCATTCGCTATAAATAAAGTAATTTATTAAACATAAATATTTAAGGTAATAAAATTTTTAATAATGTATAGGAATGAATTTTTTTTTTTTTTTTGTCTTTAATAATGGTTTCCAGAACTAAAAGGGTCGATCTTGGATTTGTTTTTTGGTTCATGCATGATAGAGAGTAATAAACAAGAAGAGTAACATACAATTAAAGGGAAACGGTGTCTCAACTTCTCAATACAAATTATACGAGAATTCGACATCTCAGTTTCCTTTCGAAAAAAATAAGAGAGGATAAATAACCCCCCAAAAAATAAAAACACACACACAATATTTACCTAAATCTGATAGAGCAAAATGTTATGTTTCATATGAACTTTTATCGCTATTAATGATGGTTGGTATACAATTTCACTTAAATCTACCACTTAACTACAGTAAACTGATGTGATTTAGCGTAAGTATCGAATGTGAGTAGAAATTTTTTACTAATTAGGGTTGGTTTTGCATATCCTTTTTTTTGGTTGTTAATCACATGGCGGCTTGTTTATGAATAACCAAAATGGTAAATATTATATACAAATAAAGGGAGAAGGTGACTAGGGGTGTTCAAAATCGATCCGAAACCGAAAATCGATCCGAACCGAAGCTTAACGGCTTACTGGTAACGGCTTAACGGACGGGGAACGGATTGAATTTTTTTTATTAACGGCTTATCGGTTTGGGGATGGATTATTCAATCTTCTTAACGGCTAATCCGTTAACCCGTTAAGAATATAAATATTATATATATATATATATATATATAAAATTTATTTTATTTATATATATTAAATATAAAAAACTAAAACCCTTGAAAATGATTAACAAAAGTGTATTTCTACTTCTAAGCATTTTTATTCTCGGGATCTAGAAATTTTTTGGTTCTATTTTTAATTTATTTTTGGTTGTAATCCTCCTGTTTGACAACATGCCGGAGATGCTAAAGCTAATTTCCTAATCACGGAAATCAACCGCCCTATAAGAGCTAACCCGATACATGTATGTTAGGCCGATAAATCGCCCATTAACAGCCCTATAAGAGCTAACCCGATAACAATCCGCCCGATATCTTATCATGTGGCTAACGGATTAATACATTTAAAAGCCGATAACTGTTAAGAGTAAAAAGCCGCTCAATTCGCCCGATAAGCACCGGAAAAGAAAATGGATGGACCTTAGCTAATATTCGGGGAATAAGTCCTGCATTCTCTATGCACAAGATTATACCTAAACGAGAAATGGACATCTCATCTTTCTCTTTAAAAAAAATTATGGTCCGCATAGTAAAGAGAAAACGTATTTTTCACACCTAATATTTACCCCAAATTAATAAATATATTTGCACCCTTTCATATAATTTTATCAACTGTAATTAATTTATGCGGAGTACTTTTATCACCTCAACCTGTCAGCATAATAATATCGGCTCGGCTCCATTACTAATTGCTCCATTAGATATCACTATAGTCTTAGATAAGTGACACGTGTGTATTTTAAAGTTGAAAGGCAAAGATTTATTTTTATATTGTTCTTTGTTTTTTTGTCAAAATTCTATTAATGGTAACAAAAGAACTGAGAATATTGAAGTGAACCATTCATCTTTCTGTATAACGAAGAAACTCAGCATATACATAAAAGTTATGAAAGTATTACAAAAATTTTTAAAAAATACTTTATTATTACAAAAGTTGTCATAGTATGAGAGAATAACATTTCACTTCTTTCTGTTTGAATCTTGAGAGATTTCAAGAAAATGGCATAGTTAAACTTTTGAAAGGTTAATCTATATGTGTTGTGACCCAAATTTGGTTGTCTCAAAACCTCCACAAATTTAAAGTCTCACTTTGATCAAAATTACATTATTTTTAATTGGACATTTCTTCCCTCTTATTTTATATTTTTGGTTATGCTTTAGAAAATGAAGAAGATGGAAACGGAAATGAGGAGAAAGCACGTGGATTTTAAAAAGACGATTTATTTCTGGAAATAGCTAATGGGTTTATTCACAGTTCTTAACAACCAGATTTGGCTCCTCTCTTCTAATGTTACCATTAATAGTGTATATGGTCAAAATACGATTTGTCCAATCATTTAATCCAAATCGGGGAATCACATCGAGGGTCGGTCTCGTAATGGATTAGATTAGAACACAAAAAAAAAAGTATCAAGCTCCGGAATTGAGGTGCTCGTCGAGATCGAGGCTAACAGTGATCGATACCATGTATATATATATATATATATATATATATATATATATATATATATATATATATATATATATATATATATATATATATGGAAAAATTTCACGTTAGAACAATTGAGCTCTCTACTTTTTAATTTATAGCATATATTTCAATTTCCAACCAATTAGCCCAAAATTAATAGGCTAAGATTTAATATCCAACTCCAATGGGTTCTCAAAATTACTACTTAATTTTTAAAAAAGATTTCTCAAGCTTGTAAGTTAATTTTCAAATCAGTAATATGACTCAAATATTAGTTCAACAAACCAAATTCATTTGGGTGGTGAAAATTAAATTTTTAACAAGCTTAAATATGTGGGTATAAATTTCAAATTTGATTTTGTGAGAAATTTGGAGTGGATTTTATTTGGAATTGTTAGAAATAGTATAAGGAGGTTGTATATAAAATTTGAAGTCATTTAATGGATTTGGACTGATTTTGAACAAGAATTGTAATTGAAAATCATGGAAGAAGTTCGTCTACTTATGCTTGTATAAAGGTGTATAAAAGAGTATAATATTGTATAATGTGAGTTTCTACAATCATATAAGCTATTATACAAGATTATACATTGTTATACAAAAACTTACTTCGTCTTTTTCCTAGCGTCTTTTTTGAAATTTAACTCAAATCTTGCTTAAATCTACTCCAAATCACTTAAAATTTAATTTTGAACTCCTTTTGATATTTCCAGTCAATTAGAATAACACCCAATCAAAACAACTAACAAATTCAAAAATACCCATTTTCGAAAGCAAAGTTTTGATTGATCCTCAATGATAGACTTCTACTATTTAGTTTTCTTACATTGCAATCGAGTGACACAAGAGTATAAGCAGAAAATACATGATCCCTTGAATCATATGTAGAAGATGTGACAAGAGAGAGAGTGAAAACAATGGTTGTGAGAACACAAATTTAACTAAATAGATGTTAGAATCAATGGTTGTAAGAACACATACTTTGAAATTGCTAGTGCTTTCAAAATATGTACAATGTGAGCTAGGTCGGGTAAACTTAAAAATATGGGCTCTTTTTTGTTATGGTGTGAAGTCATGTGCATTTACTTATATATATATATATATATATATATATATATATATATATATATATATATATATATATATATATATATATATATATATATATATATATATATATATATATATATATATATATATATATATATATATATATATATATATATATATATATATATATGGGAAAACGAGATAGCTGTAACTGGTCGAAGATCACGGTGAAATTCTGGAAAAGATCAGATCAAGGGCAGTTGTTTAGTCTAATCATGTGATTTACTTATATAAATTAGAGTTATACCATAATTAGGATTTCTCTACCATATAAAGAGAAATCCCCATCATTTGTAGACCTTACATTCACACAGATCAAAGCAATATAATATTTAATTTTTAGTCTACATTCTCTAGTTTATCAGCTCGTTGTATTTTTAACTGTTCTAACATAACTAGCTCGAGGGTATCCGAGCTGGGGGCCTCTGTCCAAACTCTAGTTTGCTTTATATTATTGTCAATTTCCATCTCTTATCTTATGTTTATCAATTGGTATTAGGTGAAATCACGTATCCTCAAAATCACATTATAAGTTTAATTATTATCTAATTTTTTGGGTAAACAGTTTGGCGCCCACCGTCGGGCTAAGGATAATAGTGATTGCCTAGTATTAATCCTCATAGCACACACAACTTTACACTTATTCTCATAAGTGTCTTTCATTTCAGGAATCAACAGGTCAAACTCTCAAGCAACGCCCACTCACACAAACACCAACCTTGGTCTTTATGGCAAGAACGAGCACATAGTCGCTCCGGGAAATGGAGTACCTTTAATCAATCCCGATGAATCACAGGCAATAGATCCTGTCAACTCTTATCTTGCGATTCATAGAAATCTAGGTGCCGACTTATCGGTTCCAACCCTACACCACTACAAGGTGGCAAGAGCGGTCGATACATCTTTAACCCGAGAAGGTCGGGATCGATTTCACAGGGAGTTAGATTATTTTGGGAGTTAGATTCCTATATAAACTAGCAGTGCATAGTACTCTTACTAACACTTCCTATCATAATTATTCATTTGTTACTTCTAATTTTATGATAATCAGATGATAAGTTAAACTAGGAATAAATGCTTAATAGGTTAAATGGATAACGCGGCACTAGGGAAATGGCTTTCTCCTAGGTGAGCACTTAACAGGTTAGCCTAAGGCAAAGTTGTTATGCTGGTTTGCGATATAGCCAATACACGAAACTACTCACTATATACCTCTCGGTTGCTTGAGTGACTTTGCCCTAATTGACTTTCTAAAGACCAATTGGGTATCAAAATTGTGCAAGCAATATAAACTCAAGTTGGGTATTACTATCTCTAGGTTTAACCCTTTAATTGGGACTATCAATTCTCTTGAATACATCCTAATTTCTTGTTGGACTAATTTTCCTAGACTTATGCTATCTTTCTCAAGAAGAGCCCAAGTAAAAAGGTACAAATTAGTATTTGCAACCACTAATTCAACATAAGAAATACAAATCAGTCCAAATATCAACCACTCATAAACATCTAAGCCTTATAACACAAGACCCATCAAATACACATACTAGGGTTAAGCCACAACCCTAGATAATGGGTATAGCTACTCATAATAATTAAAAAAAACATATAATTAGATGAAGAATAACCCATATAGTATGATTACAAACTAAGAATTGAAGCAAGCTACAGATTACTCAAAATTGACTAAAACTGACGTTCACATGCTCTACTCGGATAAACATAACCTAAAATTTTGAAAAAGAAGTATTTATACAAGGATAAATTTTATGGACAAAAATACCCCTGACGGGGGGGGGGGGGGGGTACTGCGGATCATGAAAAATATACCACGAACACGGTGAGACTTACTAGCTTCATTTCTCAGGCTCTGAATCTAGCCAGCTTCACCGCGGTCCGCACAAAATGGACTGCAGCCGCACTAACTTCTAATTTTCTAAACTCCCAGCTCTCTGAATCTCTTTTCCACGGACCACATAAAATGGATAGTTGTCGCGGTGAGGCTACTGTGGCCGCAAAGAATCTACCGCGGACCGCAATGCTTGAACTTCCAAAATTTTCACCTCTCTGAATCTCCTCACCACGGACAGTGCTAAATGGATCGCAGTCGCATTGGGTCGTTGCACCAGAAGTGGATTTTATGATGCAGTAGTGCTTTGACTTGTTCTTGGTTCTTGTGCAGGTTTCACTTTTTTTTAGCTGGTTTTGACCTCTTGTCACTTTCTTGACCAAACCTTGCAAACAAGTACAACATGTAAGCCTTCGGGACTATTTGTATACATTTTTAATAAAAACTCAAGTCAAAAGGAGTATAAAATGAACTAGAATCTCTAGTTATCAACTCCCCCAAACATAATCTTTTTCTTGTCCTCAAGCAAACAAAATAAGTCTCACCTCCATTACAATAAATCCAAGAAAATTCAGTTGACATAAGGTGACCTCATCTAGCATCAATTTGTACTAACAATTACTAGCATCTCGCAAAGAAAGGTCACAAGTTTGGCTCTAAGTACCATAAGCTTGCCCCTTATATGAGTCACCACTAATGTAAGCTTCATTCAACTCAAGATCATATAGAGGTTTTGTGGAGATGTATTGAAAGATTTTGGTTCAGGGTAGGAAATATTTGGTCTAAGTAGGTTCCATCTTCCCTTAAGCAGTTCATTTGTTTCATTTTTGCACACATTCTTTTGACTTTTTTAAGTCATTTACTTCTTTCTTAAGGGTTAGAGAGACACACCGTCACTCTTTCTTGTTCATTTCAAACCTTTCTATCCTTTCTAAACTTTCCACACATTCATCTTTTTACTTTTATTGAATCATTCCATTTCTTCTACATTGTTCATTGTTTTTGACTTTTTTATTTTTTTTCTTTTTCTTTGAGCCTTTACTTTTCTTCATCATTGTACCTTTTACCACTTTGTTGCATTCCTCGTCTCTCCCCCCAAAACTTATATTTTTTTTCCTTGTATTAAGAAAAGATCATGTGCCAAGAGAACGTCTTTTTAGAACGGGTAAAGGCTTGTAATATAATTTTTGAAGGAAAAAGGGCTATGACTCAAAGGGGTTGACTAGAATTATCATTGGTAGGCGATAGATGTTTTTAAGATGAAATTCAGATCAAGGAGAGGCTATAATCACTTCTCAAGTCAAACTACACTTAGGATTTCGCCTAGAAAAACATTCAAGGAAAGTTCTAGACTCAATGTCACGGGACTTGGACTTGCAATTCAAATTCTTACCACACAAGCTATAGGATTGCTAACGAGATAGAGTCAGGGGCCCATAACAACCTTATCTAAGATTTGAGCAACATATAGGGTCCCGAAAAACCACTTGATGATTGTGGACCAACACAAGAGTCTCAAGGTCACAACTTTCACCATCCTATACACACCAATTTATTTTTGACCGTAAGTGAAGCTTTGCTTGAGGTACCATTACTCACTAGCTACTATTACACAAAAATAAAAATAAAAAAGACTCAAACCCTTAAGAAGGTTGTCATGCCATCCATCATTAGGAAGAACCGCCCCGTTCAACAAATTCCACTTTTGGAAAGAACCGTGGCATTAAGAAAACCAAAGGCTTATTTGAATGCAAAACTCAAAATAAGAAGTTACGAAAATGAAGTAAGAAGCTATGAAATAAAATGCGAAATGTAAAATGAATATGTACAATATGGGATTTAGAAGAACATACATAAGAGGGAATGAATATATACATCTGAAAGTAACTTTATATACAAACCAAAGTTCCAAAGTATGAAAAGTAAAATAAACTAGCAGAATTATATACATACCAAAAGTGAAAATCAAATCATAATAAAACGAAAGTAGTATTATATTTACAACCCAATATCATCAAAATAAGGCTATTCCCCAAATGAAAGCTAGCATTATCCTCAATGCTAACTAATCAAAAATAGCTTAAGAAAAGATAGAGAGTAAAGAGAAACTCCCTATTGGCTCCGTCTGCTTGAGATCATGAGCATGGGTCCATGGGTCATGTGATTGCTCGGGAACCTATGACTGGATCCCGGTATCTTGTCCTACATTAGGACGTGAGGCTGCTTTAGGGCCTAAGGCTGGCTAGAGAAAGCTCCCTACGGGTCCTCCAACTCTATCACTGCATCATCAGCTTGGGGGGGTCACTCTCCTCCTATTTGGTGGCCTCTCCAACTCTTTGTCTGGCTAGGTTTCTGGAATCGATTCATGCAATTGCATCTCCAATGGCAAGTGATCAACAACTTTCATTTTCTCCACATAGATACTCAACTCTTCCACAAACTCCTTTGATGCTCTGGTTTTTCTCAGCTTCTTTGCTTCCTTTGCCAACTTCTTCAATTCTTTCTCATGAGTACCTACAAAATCCAATATCAACTCCTAGTTCTCCAGGAGATTCTTCTGGTTGTCCAGACGCTCCTTGATAGTTTCCTTCATTTACTCTAGACCCCGTGACTGTGGCAGTGCGGACTTGGCTGCCATCGAGCTATAAAGCATAGACATCTTAGAAATAGCTGCTTGTATCCAATTATTAATACTGGAAAGGGTTTGTCTCAAATGATGGGCAGTCAATGGGTAGGCAGAAGATGGGGGGATATTTGGGGTAGTATCAGTAGAGGGTCCTGGGGCAGTATCTGGAGTAGCTGAGGGAGGCTGAGAAGAAGCGACTAATACTACTGGCTCTTCAGACTGGCCAGTAGAAACAGTGGCTTTGCCCTTAGGATCTTTGTCTTTAGGGTTGTCATCACCCTTGAGGTTGTACCAAGAAAAAGGCAGCTTTGGTTTCATCTTCACATCAAATCTCCTTTCTCCACATCCTAATCCTCAAAGTATATTGCCTGGAAATTTGGGAAGGGGTGGGATCTGTCACCTTCATTCACCACCCTTGTGATCACCCTGGACATAACATTTTCGATGATGATCGGGTACCCCACCATTATAGAAGCAACTAGTATAGCCCGAGAGATAGGTAGAGAGTTCTCATGAGTAATGGGGTCCAGCCTGCTACATATGAAAGTCTCCTACCCCTTTTCTTTGAAGTTTAAAGTTCTCTTCAAAATTTGGACTCCTGTTGTCAACCATGCTGCGGTGGTACCCGGGAATGCCAGATTTTCAACTAACCAAGGATGGGCTGCCTCATCCAATGCTACCTTTTCTAAGTATAATGTTTCATTTTCCTCCAGAAAGCCCAGGTAGTCATTCATTGTCTTCCCATCGAACTTTACCGTCAAATTCCGCACCTTAATCACTTTCGTGCCCTTTTTAATGTGGGTAACATTTGCGCAGAATTCCTTGACTAGGTGCTCATTTGCCTCTCAATGTTTCCTGTAGAATATTCCTAGCCCAGTCTCTCTCTGAATTGCCTCTGCAAATTAGGGTTGTGAGGCAGAAGATCACTGTCAATGAATTTTCCTTCAAGTATCAATTTCCTCTCGAGCCACCACTCTCAAAACTTGTGGTATGCTATCTTACCAACAAATCTGTCCTGCCAAGCATCTAGGTTTCTATTTCTCTCCACCCCCACCCCAGTTTAGGGCACACCCCTTCTTTCTTCTTGTTCTTCTATGCGATCCTTACCGAGTGTTGAGGCTGTAGGTGAGGCAGAAGAAGCACTATCATCGCTCTCAGCTGAGTCCTCAGATAGAGGAAATTGGAACTGAATCTTGAGCAGTAGGAGAGCCCGGAGGTGTGGGCACAACCCTCAACCTAAACCTCTCCAGCTAGTCAAGAACATACTCCGACACTGAATCGGAGTTAGGTACCTCCCGGGAGATTTCATACTGACTTCTCTCTAAATGGGAATCAACTCTATCCATAGCCTTTATTGCCTTTTTGGCTTCCCCAATTGCTTTCCGAACTTAGGAGGTCAATCCGGTTGTACCTTGTCCCCTACCCTGGGAGGACTCTCCTTTTCCTTTTGTTTTTCACCATCGCCTCATGATTTAACCATTTTCTGTATATGAAATTCAGTTAAAGCTTGTCAGTAAATATTATGCATGAAAACAACTAACTAAGGACCACATAAAAATCAGTGCGTCTGCAAAGGAACCACCGTTGACCGAACAAAATGGTACCCCTGTCCTAAGTGATGTGGGTTCAAAATACCCACTCTCTGAATCATGGCACTGTGGATGCAAAAAGTGGTCTGAGGCCGTAGTAAGACATCGCGGCTACAGTCTTCAAAATTAAACTCTCTGAAGTTTTCCACCGCGAATTGCGAAAAAGACCATCGCGGCCGCGGTGAGGCACTGCGGACCGCAAGAAATCCACCCCGGTCACGGTAAGCATAACACAACAATACCAACCTAGCATTTCAAAAATTTTCTCACTTTCAGCCTAAGTTCACATATTATCAATCCCCTACGTAGTTAATCATCATTTCAACTAGTTAACCCTAATCTAAACAACACTTTGTGACCCTATGCTAAAATTTGAAATAAAAGGGAGGAAAAAAAAGTACAACTAACTAATTAAAAGAAAATAAAACATAGTTAAAAACTAGGGAAAGATTAAAAATACCAGTAATGATATGCGGTAAAGATGAATGAGGATCAGCGATTGAATTTGCACAGTTAGGGCTTGATGAACAATAATTTTTCCTATTTGGAAAGCAAAGAGCGAAAAGGGTAAATGAGGGCCTGAGGTCCTATTTATACAAAATAGACATAAGATCCACGACACCTACCCACCGTGGTCGCATAAAATTCAACGCATACCACGGTGCTTAACCACTAGAAGCAACTAGCAAAGGTGTCACTGTAGACCGCAGAAAAGGTTCTGCGGTCGCAGTAAGGCATTGCGGATTGAAAGCAATGCAATATGGTCGTGGTGAAAACTTCATAGAACCCCCATTTTTGACTTTTCAACACTGCAGACTGCAATTTTTTTACTCCCGCACTAAGGCCATTGCAGACGTGTAAAGGCAATGCGGTCACGGTCCAAACTTCAGAGAGTGCATCGTTTTTCCAATTTGGTCCTACACTGCATCAAAACAATCCTACACACATCTCGCAACCAGTTAGTTCAAAAGAAAATCCTACACTAAAAAGAAAATCAAAGAAGAACAAAAAGAAAGACACGTGGGTTGCCTCCCAAAAAGCGCCTGATTTATTATCGCGACACGACATAGGTTACTATCAAATCATTTTAGATGGATTAGTGCCACCACGTGGCTGTCATCAATATTTACGAGGTAGTGTTTGACGATGAGCCCATTAACTCTAAAGTGTTAGATAATACCCTTAACGCTAGAGGGGGGGGGGGTGAATAGCGTTATAATAAAAATTAGCGTAAACTTGCGGAATTTAAAATTTGCAGGAAATAAATAAGTGCGATAAATAAGAAAGAACACACCGAAGTATTCTGGTTCACCACAACCCGTGGCTAGTCCAGTCCCCGAGACACTCTCTCGAGATTTCCACTAACTTGTCAAGCTTCCGGGTGCTTAACAAACCTTTACAACTTGAGGACACAAGCCTCAACACCTTTGCTCGGAGATACAACACTCCAAGACTTCAACCAAGGAAACACAAGTTCCTTCTTACAACAAGAGAATAACAATTCTCTTCAAGTGTACAATACACTAAGCACTCAAACAAGACACTCCTTAATGAGTAGAGATGAGTAAAAGAATACGCTCAAGATCACAACAACTTTGAACAATATTTTGGCTCTCAAAAACTTATGTAATAAATATAAAATAATAAGCAATAGAGTATGCAAGCTTTAGCAATTGAATGATTAGTTGTTATGTGTTATTGTGTACTCAAAAGACTGAATTTAAGCTGTATTTATAGTTGAAAAACTTGGCATAACCGTTGCCTAATTGCCAATTAAGAACTGCTGATTTTACTCAGTGACAATCGATTGTCAAGAATCCACAATCGATTGTTTGCCAATCGTTCCAAAAATCAATCCCAGATTTTACGCATAACAATCGATTATCTAAGGTCAACAATCGATTATTGGCAACGCTCAAAAAATCATTTGCAGATTTTACGTAAAACAATCGATTATACAAAATCAATAATCGATTATTCAGCAACGTTCAAAAAAATCCTTTTCAGATTTTAATTTCAACAATCGATTGTACAAAATCAACAATCGATTATTCAGCAACGTTCAAAAAATCTTTTCCAGATTTTAATTTCAACAATCGATTGTACAAAATCAACAATCGATTACCTAACGGTATTTCAAAATATTTTGGCAACGGTTAGTTATACAATCGATTATACCAAGTTAACAATCGATTATATATCAGTCTTGAAAAATCAATTTAGACACTGCCTCGTGACAATCGATTGTTATATACTCACAATCGATTATTTAATAACTTTGAAAAAGTCTGGAAGACACTGTCTCAACACAATCGATTGTCATATGTTCACAATCGATTATTTTGTGACTTTGAAAAATCTGATGGACATTGTCTCTTCACAATCGATTATTTTGAGCGTTGAAAAACTTTGATGGACACTGCCTCATCACAATCGATTGTCATAAGGTTCATAATCGATTGTCATGCAGGTTTGAAAAACCTGATGCTCACTGCCTTAACACAATCGATTGTCATTAGTTCACAATCGATTGTCATGCAGTCTTGGCTTAACATAATCGATTATCATAAGTACATAATCGATTATCTTAGTCCAGATTTTAGAGGCATGTTTAAAATCATTTTGACTAAAGTAAATATGCCTGATTTAAAATCATTTAGCATTAAATTAAATATGCATGATTTTGTAAAAATAATTTTATGAGAGAAGCCATGTCATGAGTCAAGTTGTCGGATCAAGATCACAGTTAAGAACGACTCATGTAAAACTATAAAACTTGGTCTTGTGCTTGAATCTCGTTATATATCAATTGTGCGCTTGTACTTGAACTTCGTCATATATCAATTTGCGCATCGTTTGTCATTTATCAAAACCTACACATATGAACACACGTTTTAGTATAATGCTTTGAGAACGTGTTTCCAACATAAAGACCTCCCCATTTTTTAAAGTCATATGCACCAAGCGGAGTCACAAGCACCACTTCAAAAGGTCCACTCCATTTCAACTTAAGCTTTCCCGGAAATAGACGTAATCGAGAATTGAACAAGAGAACCAAATCGCCCACTTTGAACTCCTTGCCATAAGCATACTTATCATGAAGGTACTTCATCTTGTCTTGTACAAAGACGAACTGGAGTAGGCATGGAACTAAAATTCATCAAGTTCATTAAGCCGCTCCACAGGGATTTGCTGCCATATCCTATTCAAGATTCAGCTTCCTCAAAGCCTACATGGCCTTTTGCACTAAATCAACTGATAGATGGCAAGCTTTACCAAAGACCAACCTGTACCAAGACATACCAATCGAAGTCTTGTAAGACGTACTATAAGCCCATAGAGCATCATCCAATTTCTTTGACCAAGCGGTCCTATTTGCATTCACCATCTTTGACAATATACTCTTGATTTCCCTGTTTGAGACTTCAACTTGGTCACTAGCCTGAGGATGATAAGGGGTGGAAACTTTGTGATTGACACTATACTTTGCAAGCATAGTGTCAAAAGCTATATTACAAAAAAGAGATCTCTCATCACATATGATTGCTCGATAAGAGCCATACCTAATAAAAATTCTGCTCTTGAGAAATGCAACAACACTTCATACTCATTGTTGGGTAAAGCCATGGCCTCGACCCACTTTGAAACATAGTCAACTGCCACTAGAATGTATGTGTTCCCACACGAGCTAACAAAGGGACCCATGAAATCAATGCCCCAGACATCAAAAAATATTCACTTGAAGAATAGTATTGAGGGGCATCTCATCTTTCTTCGAAATTCCACCCGCTCTTTGACATTCGTCGCACCTCTTCACAAATTGACTTGCATATTTGTACAAATTTGGCTAGAAGAACCCATAACTAAAAACCTTCAAAGTTGTCCTTGCCCCACCGTGATGGCCACCATAGGGAGAGGAATGACAAGCCTATAAGATACTCAATTACTCCTCCTCCGGGATACACCTTCAAATTACACCATCTGTGCATATCTTGAACAAGTACGGCTCATCCCAATAGAAGTCCAAACTATCCCATTTGAGTTCTTCCTTTGGTTAGAAGAGATCTCACACGAGATTATACCAGTTATAAAGAAATTAGCAACATCCGCAAAACATGGGATATTATTCGCCGACAGAAAGGAGTTGCTCATCAGGAAATGAGTTAATCTCTAGGCCATCACGGGGCCTCCCATCCTCCTCCAAGCGGGACAAATGGTCTACTACTTGGTTTCCACAACCACTCCGATCCATAATATCCAAATCAAACTCTTGAAGTAACAAGACCCAACGCTTCAGCCTAGATTTGGAAATAGGGCTACAACTTTCAAACCGACCAGCCGTGCAGTTACATCCTCCCCCTTTTGAACAAACATTCATCCTTGAACGGGTATAAAAACAGGTATGGAAATCTACTCCGCATCTCCCGCTTGGTCTCCTAAGTAGCCTCCTCGATGGGCTGACCTCTCTACTACATCTTCACTGAAGCTACATTGACCTTAGCTTTCGAACCTGCCGATCCAAATGGCCACCAACTCCACATCATAAATCAAATCACCATCCAACTGAACTGTGCAAAAATTCAAAACATGAGACGGATCATCAACATACTATTGGAGCATAGAAACATGAAATACTGGATGCACACTCGACAAACTAGGTGGTAAGGCAAATTTGTAAGCCACCTCTCCAATCCTATGAAGTACCTCAAACGGACCAATAAATGGAGGGCTCAACTTGCTCTTTCTCTCAAACCTCATAACACCTTTCATGGGTGAAACCTTTAGCTAAACCTTCTCCCCAACCATATAAGACACATCACGCGCCTTCCTGTCGGCATAACTCTTCTGTCTAGATTGCACCGTGCAAAGTCACTCATGAATCAATTTAACCTTGTCTAATGCATCTTGAACCAAGTCTGTACCCAATAGCCTAGCCTCACCCGACTCAAACCAACCCTCCATAGACCTACATCATCTCCTATACAATGCCTTATACGGAGCCATCTGAATGCTCGAGTATTAACTATTGTTGTAAGCAAGCTCTGTAAGAGGCAAAAGTTGGTCGCATAAACCCTCGAAATAAATGACACCAAACATAACATGTTTTTCAATATCTGAATAGTGCACTCGGACTGTTCGTCCATGTAAGGGTGATATGTTGTACTCAACTCAACTTGGGTGCCCAACTCTCGCTGCACATCTCTCTAAAACTGAATTATAAACTGCATGCCTCTATCTGAAATGATGGAAAACTGGCACAACGTAAAGGCGCACAATATCTCGAATGTAAATCTTAGCTAGCCGCTTTGAAGAATAAGTAGTATCAACTGGAATGAAGTGCGTGGACTTGGTCAGTCGATCCATAATCACCCAAATAGCATCAAACTTCCTCGAAGTCCATGGGAGCCCAACTACGAAATCCACGGTGATCTGCTCCCACTTCTACTCTAGAATCTATCATCTGAAGAAATCCACCCGACCTTAGATGCTCATACTTCACCTGCTGATAGCTATAACACCAAGCTACAAACCCCACTATATCTTTCTTCATTCTCCTCCATCAATAGTCTTGTCTCAAGTACTGGTACATCTTCACGACACCTGATAAACAGAATACATCGAACTTTGGGCCTCCTCAAGAATCAACTCCAGTAACCCATTTACATTGAGCATACATATCTGTCATACATCCTCAACACCCCATCATCTATGATAGTCACATGGATCACCGTGCTGGACCCTGTCCTTGAGAACAAGAAAATGAGGATCATCATGCAGACGTTCTCTGATGCGATCAAATAAGGAAGACTGAGAGACCATACAAACTAGAACCCGACTAGGCTCCGATACCTAATCTCACGAATTGGTTGGCCAAGGCCTGAACATCGATTGAAAGAGGTCTCTCGCCAATAGGGATGAATGCAAGGCTAGATATACTCACTACCTTCTCACTCAAAGCATTGGCCACCACATTGGCCTTCCCCGGATAACACAGAATAGTAATATCATAGTCCTTTAACATCTCAAACTATTCCGCTGCGTCAAATTTAGATCCTTCCATTTGAATTGTGCAGGAGGGTTCAATACTCTTAAATACCTCACAAGACACACCATAGAGATAGTGCCTCCAAATATTCAATACATGAACAATGGTAGCCAACTCTAAATCTTGAACATGGTAGTTTTCTTATGAGCCTTAAACTGGCGTGAAGAATAAGTAATCACTCTACCCTGCTACATCAAAACACACTCGATATCGATCCGAGAAGCATCACAATACACTATATAAGAACCAAAAGTTGATGGTAGAACTAGAACTATAAAGTTATGGTCAAGGAAGTCTTGAGCTTCTAAAAACTCTCCTCACACTCATCTGACCACCAGAAAGGAGCATCATTTTGGTTAAATTTGGTCAAGAGTGATGCAATAGACAAGAAACCCTACACGAAGAGACAATAATAACCAACCAACCCTAGAAAGCTCTGAATCTCTATAGCTGAGGACGTTCTAGGCCAACTCTGAAACTCCTATATCTTCTTGGGGTCCATCTGAATCCCCTCACTAGACACCACGTGCCCCAAGAATGCCACTGAACTGAGCCAAAACTCACACTCGGAGAATTTGGCATAAAGTTTCTTATCCCTCAACCGCTACAACATAATCCTCAAATGCTTGGCACGCTCCTTTTGGCTATGATAGTACACTAGAATATCATCAATGAACACAATAACTAACAAGTTGAGATAAGGACGAAACATACTGTTCATCGGATTCATGAACATTGTTGGGGCATTGGTCAGTCAAAAAGATATCATAAGGAACTCATAATGACCATAACGAGTCCTGAATATTGTCTTTAGAATATCCGAGCCCGATCTTGAACTGGTGATACCCTAACCTCAAATTAATCTTGGAGAACACCATCGCTCCCTAAAGCTTGTCAAATAGATCATCAATACATGGCAAAGGATACTTGTTCTTGATTGTGACTTTGTTCAACTGCCTATAATCTATGCAGATTCATATAGTACCATCCTTCTTCTTCACAAACAAAACTAGTGCACCCTAAGGTGACGTACTATGCCTTATGAACCCCTTATCAAGAAGTTCCTAAAGTTGCTCTTTCAACTCCTTCTACTCAGCCATTGCCATTGATCACGCCCAACTCTAATCCTAAAAGGATAGCGGTCGTTCCAAATATAATCTGAGTATTTATGCCCAGAGTCAAACCCAGATAGAACTAAGGCTTAGCTGTATCTGTTTAATATCACTAAGAAGGCAAGATTGAAAATAAATAACCAGCAAAAAACTAACTATGCTTGAATTATAAACAATTGGAATAAAGGTCTAAGGTAATGGTTTTCCCCTGTTGTTGATTTCATTAGTTGCATGTTTCTTATAGCTTTGACTTAGTTGCCTTTGTCAATCATGAACTCTCCAGATATCATAAATCTCTCTCAAGCAATTATGATAATTTACTAGACGCACTCTCTCAAGCTACTCTAGCTAGATTCACATCACAGTTCACTTAGATCGCATCCGAGGTATCGTTATCTCTATTCCAACCTCTAAACCCTCGATTATGACTCTCGTCTATACTTCAAGAGTGATGTTGTTCAAAAAACTACCTAAATATGCACTCTCTCTCAAGCAGATACATAATAAATAGAAACGGCTAATTGAGGATCCTTTCAATTAACCAAAATCAAAACGTAGTTGAACAAATAGAGATTAACAACCAACTCAAAACTATATTAATATAACAACAAATTCATCCCCAACAGGTTTCACCAAAACCTTAGATAACAAATTATTTATTCATAATAGTATGTAAAAATACAATATCAAAAGTCATAACCAACAATGAAAAATTAGAAGAGGAAGGATAAAAACTCGTCGAAGAATTCTCCGCCTTGTTCTTATTATGTCTCTCCCTCCTTAGGTCATATTATGTGTCCAAAATAAGTCCAACCCTAAAAAATACCATTTTTTCCATGTATATATACTAAGTAGGGTCGGGCCCAAATAATTATACTTTCACCTATGCGAAAAAGGACAATATTTCATGTCTGGACTGCCGCGGCTGCGGCGTGACCGTGGTGCAACTGCGGAAGACACTGCCTCAAACCTCGGTGGAGACCGAGGTGCATTTTTAGCCCTGTTCCGTTTGGACTTTAGAAAAACGTAAAACCCAAAGGTTGTAGCCCTTTGAGTTAGCTTTCCAACCATATATTGTAGAGTCCAAATGGAGTTATGAGATAAACGTAATGTATATTTTACTAGACAGTGAGCAATATGCCTCCTGGATTCTTCGTTCGCTCTAACTATCATCTTTTGACCCCCAAACACGATCCCGGCTTAATTCTTTGAACTTTTACTCAACTTTAAAGCTCCAAATCACTTGAATTCATTCCATAACATCTACATAGCTCAAAATCACTCCTACAAGGCATAAAACTCACGCCTTTAGTGCAAAACACTAGCGATTAAAGCGCAAACTAAACTAAAATGTAGTAAATTAGAGTGTAATTATCGACTAAAATATACAATTATAGCCTATCATCAGCCATGCAGTACAAAGGAATAGAAATGGGTTGAATACCTAGCACCAATTCAATACTAAAATCAATGTCCTTGTTGGGCGCCATGCCTGCCAGGTCTACGGGAAACACATCGAAGAAATCTCGTACCACCTAAACAGAATCAACAGTAGTGGTCTCAACAGCAACATCCCTCACAAAGACAAAATAGATAAACAATTCTTCCCAACCATCCGTTGGGCCTTCAAGTATGAAATCACTCTACTAGGAACCCCGGCAACGCCAATATCACGGTCTTACCGTGATAATACAGAACAACATGACATGGAGACAACCAGTTCATACCCGAGATCACATGCAAATTGACCATACTAAGAACCAAGAGATGAACTCTAGTCTCCAATCCCTCAATAGTCACTACACATGACCGATATACACGGTCCACGAAATAGTATCGCCCACTTGCGTAGATATGTGAACACAAAAAAACTAGAGACTCATGGGGCATATCCAGATAATTAGCAAAATACGATAATACATACAAATAAGGGGAAACAGAGTCAAATAATATAGAGGCATCCCCGTGGCAAACTGAGACAATACATTGTGATCACTACATCTGAAGCAATGGCATCTAGTTGGTGGGGGGGGGGGGGGGGGAAGAGCATAGAATCGGGGTTGATCACCACCTGATCAGACTCCCTTTCTAGGGCGAGCTCTAGCCAATTGAGCCTTACCCCTAGCTGGCTGAGCGGGTGGTGTAGCAACTGGTGCAGAAGTCAAAACTTGACTCCTCTGCTGCACTGGACCTCCCAGACAATGATGACATTGCATCTACACATGCCAAAACACCCCACACTCAAAATAACTCCCTAGTGTTGTGATGGGGATTTATGGGAGCCCCAAGCATCGGGATAACTGGTAGAAGGACCTGGAATATATTAGCCCTAAACCGATAGACTACATGACAAACTCTATGCTGGAAGGGCACTAAGAGATGATTGTCCCTGATGAGAGCTGTATAAACCCTAGTGAAATGATGCACCACTACAAGGCATCTAAGCATGCCTGAAAGGATGACCTCTGCCGTGGTAGAACTGAACTCCAGAAGAACACCATCGAAACCTCCCGATCCGTGAGGCCTCTTGTCCTCCCTTGTACCCTTCTCCTGGTTGTGGACCAACTCTATCTGCCGAGCAATGTTAACAACCTCATCAAAAGTAGCACCAAATACCCTATCTCTAGTCATAAGCAACTGCAGCTAATATGTGAGGCCATCAATAAACCTCCTGATCCTCTCCCTATTAACGGGGACCAACCAAAATGCATGACGGGTCAACTCAAAAAATCTTATCTTGTACTGAATCACAAATACTGCGCAACTCCACTCTGCAAGATTGCGATATGAACTTCTCTAAGAAGAGAACGGAGAACTCTTGCCTTGTAAGTGGTGTTGCACTGACCAGCCTACGCCTCTCATAAGCCTCCCACTAACTGAAGGGAGCCCTAGTGAATCGGACCCCATTGGTCTCTAGAATACCTAATGTACGAAGAATTCTCTAACACTTGTCCAAAAAAACCTAGGCATCCTCCAACTTTGCCCCACTAAACGATGGAGGCTGGAAAACCAACTCAGTAAGTAACAAGAGTAAATAAAGAACTGAAGACAATGGCGAGCTACACAATGATAGTTCAGTTTCAGTAGTCTTAGTGAAGAAAGTAGACATGCTTTAAAATATGTCAATTTAAGTCAAATCAGGTTATACATGCCAAATTCAAATAAAACCCGGATAAATTCTCTCTCAGAAGTTTTCAAAACTGTGATATATAGCAACTATGTGCAACAATAATGAAATCATATACAGACTCTCAGAGCAACATTCACTCAATCCTCCTAGTCAATACAACCTCACAATCACTTAGTCCTTACAGTCACTCAACACTCTGCACTCGCACTAAGTAGGTACCTGTGCTCATTGGGGGTGTGTACAGACTCCGTGGCTCCTTCAGCCTTAGCTCTATATCAAGCCAATCATAGCATAAGTCAATGAGACATGCTGCAACGTACACCCCTATCCCGTAAACATCCTCACAATCAAGCCCACGGCCTCACTCAGTCATCAATCTCTCTAGTCTCTCGGGCTCTCAGAAATCATGAAAAATCAGCTCAACATCGATAATATATGTTTCAAGAAGGAAATAATAGAGACTGAGATATGATATGTGAGTAAAAACTAAGACCGAGTACAAATAGCATTTAGCAGGAAATTCAACAGGTAACACAGCCTCTTTGTGTCCCAACGGTATCAACACATAGCCTAAAAATGATTGCTAACATGACTTACAATCAAATTTTTTTTTGAGTAAACATTATATCCATTAAAATCAAAAGATGTACAAGATAAAGTTTTAGTAGGAGCTTTGACTTGCTCCAACTTATTTACATCATTCATCTATACTGAGTTCCTATTAGTTAGCACTGCTTACAACTCAGTATAGGAAATCTAATACAAATAAATCTAAGGAAAACTATTAATTTGCCTCAAGCCAATCTTCCATCGACTGCATTTTCTGCCTCTAGTATGAATAAGAAGGGCAATCTCTCTACAGATATGAGTCTCTTCATACTTTTTCAAATCAAATCTGATTCTATTCCTTTTCCTCCAGATAAGTGCAATTGTACTAATGAAAACACAAGTTGTTATAGCATTAAGGGTCACTCTACTTTTTACCTTAGTACATATCCATTGCAATTCAGTTTCCCAGTCACCCACTGCCCTATGATGTCCCAGCCAAAGGCAAAGCCTATTCCACAACCTTCTTGTAACTGAACAATCAAAGAAAAGATGATCAAAGGTTTCTGGCTGCTGATGACAGAACACACAATTGACAGGAACTTGAATGCCAATTTTCATCAATCTTTCTACTGTAGGAAGTCTTTTCTGTGTAGCTAACCAAACAGTAAATCTGTATCTAGGCTGAGCATTGGGTAGTAGCATCAGGCTCTTCCATGGAACTTTGCTGAAAATAGGTAGCAATGTTTGGTACAGCTTCTGAATATGGAATTGCTCCATTTACAGAAATTTTGCAGTCTGTTAAGAAGGTTACCTTGGTTCAGTTGACTCCCCATAACAATAGCCCTACTGTCCAGTATTTTCCTCACGACCCAAGAGGCAGCCTTAGGTGTGATCATAGTTTCTAAGTCCAATTGCCTAATATAGTAGTTGTGAACCCATTTTATCCACAAGCAGTCTTTCTTACTGCCTAAATTCCAGAGGTGTTTGCTAATAGCTGCCTTGTTCCAGATTGTCATGTCTATAATGTTGAGTCCACCAGCAGCTATAGGTCTGCATACTTTATCCCATGCCACTAGAGCTTTCCTGGATAGATTTACACTGCCAGTCCACAAGAAGGTTCTGCAGATATTCTCAACAACTTTCAGAATTTTCTTGGCAGAATGAAGACTTGAGCCCAATAAGATTGAATGCCAAAGATTACTGCTTTGGTCAGTTGACATCTCCCTGCATAACAAAGTAATTTAGTAGACCAGCAGGTAACTTTAGTTGTAATCTTTTCAATTACAGGCAAGTAGTGATAGACAGCAAGCTTTTTGGAATCAAGAGGGACCCCCAGGTATCTGAAAGGGAGCTTTCCCTCAGTAAATCCCAACTCCTCCAATATCTGTTCTTTGATAGAGTGTTGTACTCCAGCTATGTAGACTGCACTCTTTGAAGAGTTAGCTTGTAGACCAGAGGCTTCAGAGAATGTAGTAAAGGCAGTCTTTAAGATCTTAACAGAGATTAGGTCAGCTCTACAGAACATTAGTAAATCATCAGCAAAGCATACATGAGTACAATTGAGTTTTCTGCACTTAGGATGAAAATTGAAATCTCCATTTCTGTGCAACTGTCCCAGCACCCTATTCAGATATTCCATAGCCAACACAAACAAGTAGGGAGACATAGGGTCACCTTGTCTAATACCTCTTTTAGCTTTGAATGGTTTTGTTAAGCCTCCATTCAGAACTAGAGAGTAGGAGACAGTAGACACACAAGCCATTATCCATTGTGTAAAATTAGCAGGAAAACCTATGCCAATTAGGACTTGTTTAAGGAATCTCCATTCCAATGTATCATAAGCCTTCCCCAGGTCCACCTTCAAGACACACCTGGGTGATATTGCTTTCCTAGAATAGCCTTTAAAGATTTCATGACTGAGAATAATGTTATCAACAATTCTTCTCCCTTCAATGAAAGCTGACTGAGCTTGTCCAACCAATTCACCTACCACAGTTTTCATTCTTCTAGTGATGACTTTGGAGATGATTTTATACAAGGTAGTGCAACATGCTATACGCATGTAGTTTTTCACAGTTGCAGGGATTTTACCTTTAGGAACAAGAGCAATGGCAGTAGTAATGATCATTGGAGGCATTCTGCAAGTGGTGAAGAATTCCTTAGCAGCAGCAAGTATGTCCTCTTTAACTAATTCCCAGTTCCTAGTGAAGAATTCCACAGGGAATCCATCCACTCCAGGTGCTTTATCTTTTGGCATCTCCTTAATAGTTTCTGTGATTTCCTCCATAGTAATCTCTTGGATCAGTACTGTTTGTTGTGCCCTAGAAAGACATTTGCCTTCTTTGATGATATTTGTGTTCACACAAGTTAGTTCCTCTGCACACTCCCATCAATGATTAGAAGACATTGATAAATTCCTGTTCCACATCTTTAGGATCAGTGAGTTTAATACCAGTGTCAGTATATATAGAAGTAATGTTATTCTGGGATGTTCTGATTTTCCATTGTGCATGGAAATAATTGGTGTTAGAATCACCACACTCAATCCAACAAGCTTTGGATTTCTGTCTCATAACTTGTTCCTCCACAGTACTCCATTTCTCAAGTTCTACCAATAATGCTTTTTCTTTATCAAAAAGGGGCTGTGATAATAAGCAATTCTGTAGCTGGTTCTGAATAATATCTAGTTCCTCTCTGGCCTGCACAATTCTTTGCTTATATGTAGCCATATAAGTATTTAGGTCCTTTAGTTGCTGCTTCATATTCTTTAGCTTGCTCCAAACCTGCTGCAAAGGTGATCCCATGTATTCTAACTTCCAAAAATTCTGTATAATGCTATGGAATTGAGGGAGTTCCATAATATTAGTGTACAGTCTGAATGGCTTGGGATGTAACAGTTGATGGCCTCCACATTTGATAAGTATTGGAGAGTGATCTGATACTGAAGGATTCATGAAGTCAGCTTCTAAGTGGCGATATTGCTGTATCCACCGATAATTACCCAGTGCCCAATCAATCTTACTATAAACTCTTGTTGTAGTACCCTGCTTATTTGTCCAAGTGTAGTGCCAACCTTTGGCTCTGAGAGGAGTGAGCTGCAGGTCAGTAATGACAGCTTTAAAACCTTTTACTTCAGCTTCAGTTACAGGAGATCCAATTCTGTCTTCAGAGCTCAGGACATTGTTGAAGTCACCACTCAATAACTAGGGGTCCTGACTGGGTATAGAGATGTTCCTCAGATCAGCACACAGCTAGTCTCTTTGATTAACATTATTCTGGGCATAGATGATACTTAAATGAGTTCTATCTTTACTAATTGAATCTTCAATAAGGCACTGCATGAGCTGGTCAGTCACTAGGGGGATATAAACCTGGATGTGAGGTCTCCACAACAGCCAAATTCTTCCATTCACAGCCTTAGATTAATTGCAATGGACTTTCCAGCCTTTTGCAATTTTATCTTGGATTTTCTTTGCTTTGTGTTCCTTAACACTAGTTTCAAGGCATCCCATAATATCTACTTTATTTACAGCAAGAAAGGTCTTCAACTCTTCTGCTTATGGGCTAGGTTTAGCCCCCAATATTCCAAGTAACAATGATCATAGTATCTTGGGGCTGAGGTTATGAGAAGGACCAGGGTCAATCTGTTGTCCTCTTCTGCCATCATCTAATACACCAACAATTGCCTTCCCTGTAGTGAATTCATTAACTATGCTGCAATTGGCACACTGCTAGTTTCTGGACTCATCATCTGAGTTTCAGGGTCATTCTGTTTATCATTCTGAGGATTCATCCTTTGGCCTGTAGTGTTCAACAATAAATCATTCTCCTTACTGGACTCAGCTTCCTCTGGCATCTGCTCCTGTAAGTTATTATTTGCTTGAGGCTTCTTGACCATCCATTCTTGTTTAAAAGTTTTAGCTCTCTTATTCCCTCTGATCCTCTGTCTCTTAGGCTTACCCTCTTCCTTCAACTCCATGTCTGCATCAATGTTGGTGTTATACCAACAATCAATAGAGTCATGCCCAAACTTCAGACAATGATTACAGAAAAGAGGTTTCCAGTCATATTCAATCGATTGTATCTTTGGCCCAAATGGGGTTTCAATCTCTATCTGTTCAGGGAGGGGCTGCGCAACATCAACCTCTACTAGGATTCTGGCATAAGATATCTTTTCATAATGAGTTGTGTATTTATCAGTATACAATGGGTTTCCCACTGCACTTGCCATCTTGCTTAAAGCCTCAGTTGACCAGTATTCCACAGGTAATCCAGGAAATCTAATCCACACTGGAATTGTGCTTAACATGTCATTATGGAAGGAGGAATAAATCTCCCAAGGTCTCAACACCAGGGGTTTGTTTCTAAATGAATAAGGCCTAGATTGTATGACTTGATCTCTATCTGCAATCGAATTGAATCGAAAAATACAATAGCCCTCAGAATGCATCAATATTTGCGGTTTAGAGACAAAATTCCACACATGCAACACAAAAATTTCCATAGCTTTCTCGAAAGGATTCTCTCCAATAACATACCCAATTAAGGAGGTTTTCTAATAATCAACTTGAGGTTTTAGATCATCCTCGCTTAGTTTAACAACCTTCTTACCATCTCGGTAAGTAGGGGGTACAAACGATAGTGGTTTGCCCATTTGAGCGCTACGATTTCCTTGCACAACCTCAGCTACAGTTGGAGATGGAACCTCAGATTCGTTGATTTCAGAGAACTGAAGTCGTCGAACAGGTTGGCTAGTATTCTCATCCACTTTGCTCGACAGATGATGCATTGCACCTTCGTCACAGTCAGCGTCACTAACCTCAGCAATGGACTGAAATTTCTGAGGAAGAAAACTCCCAAATGTCAGTGGTTCAAGTTTCTTAGCAACACCATGGTCAGGGGTAACTAACTGGGTGGTAGCAGCATTCGCATTCTTCCGGTGGCGAGCCATTTTCGGGCACAATGACGATCCTTGCTATTGAGCGCCGAGAGATTTTAGGGTCAGCTAACGTGCGCCTTTTCCCATTGGTCGAATTCTTCCTAATTCCCTTTTAGTTACAATCACATTTCTATAATACATGAGAGGCATATAGCTAACAATATGTTATTAAACTTTACAGTTCCACAGAATGGACCAAGTAACAATTGCTATGGTGCACACCCAAACGCCAATCACCTAGCATGTGCATCACCTCCAAACCAATCACATAACATAAAATTTGGGGTTTTATGCCGTTAGAACCAGATTTAGAACTATTATTTACCTCAATTCGAGCAAAACTCTACTCCAACATGCCTTTACCTCACTAATCGACCTCAAATTGCATTGATTCTAACCACAAACAATATGATATAATCAATATAAGCTAAAGGAATTGATTGCACACAAACTTACGAGATTATAAGTCAAAAATCTGAAATTGGCTTCAAGCCGGCCCCCAGGCCCACATCTCGAAATCCAAAAAAAGTCATAAAACCCAAAAGTCCACTCAATCATGAGTCTAGTCATACCAATTCATAGAAATCTGACACCAAATAGCCACTCAAACCCCCAAAATCAACTTTCGAAACCCTAGCCTCAAACCCCCAAATTATACCTCAAAAACATACCATCTAGGTGGGAAAATCAACGGGGAATCATAATTATTGAATAAATTTAACCACAAGTGACTTACCTCAAGAATTCCTTCAAAATCTCTCTAGAAGATACCTAATTCTGAGTTTTTAAAGTCAAGAAATAATAAAGCCCTTGGAACATATTCGCACCTACGGCCACTTATCCGCACCTGCGGACCCGCTTCTGCGAAGTTGACTTACCCAGATGCCTCCGCTTCTGCGTGCCTTGAATAGCATATGCTCACCCACCTGTATCTGCGCCCATCATCCTGCTTTAACAACCACGTTGGTGCGGAAGAAAATTCGCACTTGCGACCTCTGCTCATCACTTTCTTGCCCGCTTCAGCGGCTATCTTCCTGATCTGTGAGCTTGCACCTGCGGTGCCTACTTCGCAGGTGCGATTACACGAGCAATCCTCAATCTTCAGAAGTTCTTCAACTTCCAACCTTAGTTCGTTAACCACCCGAAATTAACCCCAGGCCGTCACGGCCTAAACCAAACATACCAACAAGAATTAAAACCTCATACGAACGTGGCCGAACCCTCAAACCACCTCAAACAACATCAAAAACACAAATCGCTCATAGATTCAAGACTAATTTCAAAATAGTACAAACTACGCGAAAACCTATCAAATCATGTCCAATTGACCTTGAATTTTGCAAACAATACACAAATGACACCACGAACCTACTCCAACTTCGAGAATCCCAACCCAGCCCGATATCAAAAACTCCACTATCGATCAAACTTCGTGTCGCACCCCTTTTTTATCGCGAAATTGGGTTTATGAAATTTGGAGGGACAACTGGTTCATTTTTGGAACTGGGTTTGCATTTAAAAGTCACCACCTAATGATTAAGGCGCATTAGGACTCTAATATAGATTCAATTCTGACTTTGTTTGAATAACCAGAGATTGGGTAAAGGCTTAAAATTATCCTAAATGGAAGGTATTAGGCACCCCTCAGGATCAACTAATGTGATTCCCGGCCAAATAATAATCGTGAATTGGGGTGCAATTAACATATAATCAGAAGGCACAAATAAGAAAGGATTTCAATACATAATGGTTTGAAAGTAGACAAAGTTTGAAAGAACAATTAAAAGAGATGATTTTTATAAGGAATTACAATGCTAAAAGAGAATAAAGAATAAAGGAAGAGGGTCCTAGGTTTGTTAAAAATATGGATCACCCAACACAATGTCTGGTAATCACTCCTCAATGAGGGGCTACACATGACTTTATCGTGTGGTCATCATATCCATATCTACTCTTCCCACCCTGTTAAGGTATTAAAGTGCAGATTGGTCTCGATTACTTATTGCATGTTATTACCCGTCTCGAAGGCACTTAGGACTACTAATCCTAAATAGTAGGGATATTAGGATTATTTGAAGTTTGGAAGGCAAAAATTCTAAGGCGACATACAAAATATATAAAGACAGCACAATAAAGGGGAAATACATAAACACACAAGGCAAAAATATACATCCTCCAAACAAAAGTATGAAATATCATGACTTAAACAAACGAGTAAGGTCTGATTCTAAAATATATACTTGAGGGAAGAGGAGACCGTTGTATGGAAGCAGATCTGGCTTATTAAATGACTCGGTTAGGAAATAGAGTCGGGCCTACCTGCTGATTGTAACACTTAAACAAATAACAGAGTCGAGTCTTATTTTATTTACATTGCCTAAGGCTTGCCTAAGTGTTTAGACGGGTCTTATAGGCATGATATCTACTTAGTTCAAAAGTAGTAACCAAAATGAATCGTTTGAAATCCCATAGGCATGCTTGCTAAACCTTATTACGTAAGGGAATTAGATTATTGAAAAAGAGGTTCAGAATGGACAAAATTAAATTGGGTTGGTTACAGATTCTGCAGGTGATAGTATCTACTATTACCGATTTTAATTCCTAAGAGCATGACATCTAACATTGACTATGAATGAAGCAAAACAAATTCATTTAAGAGTCCCTATAAGCATGATTTCTATACGTTACAGATTTTAGATCCTAACATTGCATGTGAGTAGAAAAAAACAAGATTATACATATGGACCCCTATAGGCATGATTTCTATATATTACTGATTTTAGCATGCTACTAGGGTATAATCAATTGGGACCTAAAACATGATATCTACGGTGACAAATATGAAGAATTTTAGACGACCCCTATAAGCATGTTACCTAGATATGAAGTTGAACAAGAAGTCCTATAGACATGATTTCTAAATGCAGTTGAATACCCTATACATGGTTTCTAAATGTAGTTTGAGTATGCAGAAATTCAAAATAGTCTTATAAACATGGTTTCCACCTTTGGTATGTATAAATACCCAACCCTTTGTTCACTAGCGAGCACCCAAACATTTATTAAAAATTATTAAAAACCAGGAGTATTAAATTACATCAAAATACATAAAATTACAACCAGAGAAGAGCTGATTCTTGGTTCTTCCCTAAGCTATGGAATGCTGCCTTAGGATACCATTGCTTCAAAGCCTTTCTCAAACTTGAGTGTGTTAGAGTTCCCTAAGAGCCTCAATAGGACTCCGGGCAAAGCTCGCACCCAAATTACATCACTAGAATGGAAGCAAGTGTAGTGTGGAAATGCCAGCCCTCATGCGTCCAAGTTCAGAGGGACCTCATGTGTCCTAAGGCAAGGCTTACATGAGGGGAGCGGAACTTAAGTCTAAAAGAGAGTGGAAGTGCAGAAACTAAGTTTTAAAAGATGAGGGAACAAAGAAAAGGGAAAGGTGATGGGAAACAGCCATTAATACTTTAAAGAGTTTGATAATTTCACACTAAAGGGGAAGGGGATTGGGAATCCATTGCAAGGGCCTATACACTTTGGCATGAGTAAATTCAGCACATGCACAACAATAGGGGTGTTTTCATGCTTGTAAATCAACCGGAACACACAACATATAAGGGTGGAATAGAGGTTATGATCCTAGGAGGACCAAGTTTGAGTCATCTTCAGCAATATTCAATCCTGTCAAGCCCCAAACAAACCATAATTATCAAACACATTGGGGTAGAGATTTAGGATTCATAATATATTCATTCAGAATAGGAGAAAAGAAATTATAGCATGCTAAATAAAAGTATTGAATTAGATACAACCAATAGGAAGATAAGAATGTAAGAACATTAAGTACCCGTGTTTTCATTGATGCTGAAATCTTAAATAGAACATACCAGTTCAAATGAGCAAAAATAGTAAAGAAATGTAATAGGACTTTTGAAATATAGCTTGGGCTCTCAGCCAGCTAAACAGACCACTGTCGAAGTAGTAAAGCAAGATAGAGTGTTTTTGAGTGTAAGTGTGAGTTCATAACTAAAAGTGTTTTTTTTAATGAGAGATTATGTATATATAGTAGTTCGAAACCATGTAAAATAAGGCAAGAATTAGAATTGTATAGTAATTAAGGAACCAATTACTAATCAGAATCCAGTCAATGCAAGTATTCCATTTACTTAAGGGCAATCAACCAACGGTAATGGGCAGAAAATGTATAAGGAAAGAAATCAAGTTGAGCATCATGTACAAAATAGACAATTAGTTTTAAGTATATAGGGGTTCAAGTAAGGAAACAAGAATCCGTAAAATACTCGGTTGACCAATAATGTAAGAAAACACAATCGAAAATCAGCACATGGTAAATAAATGAATCAATTATTCAAAATTACTGATTTAAGGAGGGTAACATGGGTTCCCATGAATAAGCCAATAAATCCAGTTAAAAGAGGAGAATCGAAAGTCTAACGAGAAGTTTTCATATCAAGCTAAGAAACATGGAGCTCAGAGTATCAAAGAGAGAGTCATGAGTCATGTTGTAGCATATAAATAGTGTGAGACATGAGCAGCCAAACATAGCAAGAAAAGAGGCAAGTCTTGACCAGTCAAGACGAACACAAACCCATGGAGCTTAATTTAAGTTAGGTATAAGGAACTCAGTAGAAGCAGATTTGAAGCGAGATAGTCACAAAAACTCAAACAAGAACAGGCCAGTCACAAAATCAAACGAAGAAACCTAGAAAAATTAGGGCTTTCAACATATGCGAGTTAAAGAGAAGATAAAACCTCAGAATCAGCACACAAAGGGAATACAAGATTTTGAAAAAGAACTTTTGCACTTTAACGAACAGTCTTAGACCCAAAACCATACGATTTTCCATAATAGACGGGTTTTATAAAGAGGATAAATGGACAGATTGGACAAAACTCAAGTAAACAAATATTCATTTAATAAATATTTAAAAGAAATTAGGGGTTTTAACATGAAAACTCACGAAGAAGGATAATACGAGCAACCATAGCAAAATAAATCAAAAATCAAAAAAGGTTTCGAAATAACTTAACAAAACCTTAATCAGAAGAAAAGGTGTTTTGAAAGTGGAGTTTTAAAAAAACACTTCGAGAAAATGCTTAAAAGTTCAGAGCAGACATAGGTCTGAAACAAATCTAAGAGAAATTGAGAGAACCTTGAAGGTTAAGGTTTCAGAGGAACCCCAAGTGGTTAGAAAGGCTTTGAAAATCATCGATCTAAGCAGGAGCCAAGAGTCAAACTCGAATAGCATGGATGGCCGGAGAAAGGTCAGAGATGATTGGAGAATAGCCGTACTAGAATCGACCAAGGTCTGAACCAAGCTCTTTCAAGACCTAGCCCTAAAACATAATAATCGAACGCGTAGAAGCCATGAGAGGTGGATATAGGCCTCCAATGACCTTGGAAGCCATTGATTTGAGAGTTTTTTATGGTTGTAGTTGATGTTAGCGGCTAGTGTTGGAGAGAGTCCCAGTGAGAATTAAGGGAGAAGGGAATTCAAGGGCGGCTGAAATGAAAGAATGGGTAGGGTTTTGGGGGTTATTAGATCAACGGCTGGGATTTAGTGGGTCTTTAGGACGGATAAGTGGATCTAGGATTTGGGTCGGGTATTTTAATTCGAAATTGGACTGAGATTAGGATTTGATTTGGTTATAATTGAAATACAAATAGGGCTATCATTTAAATAGCCAGTTTTCCCTTTTTAATTTTATAAAAATAGCAAATTGATTTTTGAGAACAAATTACAAGCATAGAAATGATTTATTATATATAATTTTTAATTTAAAATACTGGGCTTAATTTTTATAAATATAAACTCAATTAAATCTTAAAAGAGGCTAATATTGTAATTATATACAATTTTGCTTAAAATTACAAATAATTTTTTAAAAATATGAAAAAATTATTTTATTTATATCAGCATGGATATAAGAATACAATAAATGAATCACCAAGAGTGATAATTTTGAGAATAATTATTGAGTTTTATGGATAAAATAGGGTAATAAATTGATCTAAAAATCTTTAAAAATTAAAGAAAAATAGTGAAACATTTGAACATATTCATATATGCATAAATATGTTATTTTGAAAGTATTTTTCATATTAAATATACAGGGAAAAAACGGGTATCTACAACTGCCCTTCTTTACCTAGGAAGGATAAAAGAGTTGTCTGATAAAGAATGATGGCAATTTTGACCGAGTGAGATGGTTTGAAGACTTTTAGGCCGTGCCCTGGCTTATGAGCTACCTACGTATCACTGGTTTTACAGGAACCAGGCTGGAGGTAGTTCAAAATCCGTCGGCGGAGTATGTCGGTGGAGATTATTCAAGAACAGACGCAATATCTAGGACAGGGAAATGGTTAAAGTTTGACATGGCCGCTGGAACTGGAGTGGTATAGCTCTTACTGAGATGGACGTTGCTCGCAAGTTTACCTGCAAATATGCAATACAAGCATATATTGTGCGTAAATTTAAACATGATGTAATTTCCCGTCGGACCATGAGGATTGTCTCCGGACGGTTAGAATGTCATCCTTAGACCATGATTTCCTAGGCCATAAAGTGTATAATAAAGAATTCACAGGCCATGAAATGATGATGTCGGGCTATGAGAATGATGCCTCTGAACCATGATGCCTTTGAATAATGATATGCAAAAGATTAAAAGGGGGATCCTCAGGCCATGGCATGGTGTTCTCAGGCTATGAAAATGATGCCTCTGAACAAAGATGGCTTTGGATAATTTGGAGGTATTTTAGCCCATGAGATGCAGTATTTTGCGATCTTTCAGCCCATGCAATGCAGTAGGTGGCGATCTTTCAGCCATGAAAATGTAGAGGTGGCGATATTTTAGCCATGTAAATTTAGAGGTGGCAATCTTTCAGCCATGCAAATGCAAATGTGGTGGCGAACTTTCAGCCATGCAAATGGAGATAGGGGCAATCTTTCAGCCATGCAAATGTAGAGGTGGCGATCTTTCAGCACTGCAAATATAAAGGTGGAGATCTTTCAGCCATGCAAATATAGAGGTGGCAATCTTTCAACCATGCAAATACAGATTGGGGTGATCTTTCAGCCATACAGATGTAGATGTGGTGGTGATCTTTTAGCCTATGTAAATGTAGAGGTGGATATATTTCAGCCATACGAATATAGAGGTGGCGATCTTTCAGCCATAAAAATGTAGATGTGACGATCTTTCAACAATGAAAATGTAGAGGTGGCGATCTTTCAGCCTTGAAAATGTAGAGGTGGTGATCTTTCAACCATGCAAATGTAAATATGGCGGTCTTTCAGCCATGCAAATTTAAAAGTGGCGATCTTTCATTCATGCATATGTAGAGGTAGAGATCTTTCAGCCATGCAAATATAGAGGTGGCGATCTTTCAGCCATACAAATATAGAGATGGCAATCTTTTAGCCATGCAAATATAGAGGTGGCGATCTTTCAGCCATGCAGATACAGATGGAGACAGCGTTTAGCAGAATGGTAGCCTTATGCAGCGTATAAAAGTACAGATGGAGACACTGTTTAGTCTTAAAAGGCAGAAGGGTAGCCTTATGCACGAAAATAAAATATTAAATGGTAATAGAGCTTTCTTAGCTAATGGCAGACTGCGATATTATGACTGCTCGGGATGTTGTGCATGTTGTGACATTGTAGTGTGTGGATAGCAACTGTGAATAAGTGCTTACGTTTCTGAGAGTATTATCTCTAAACAATGTTCATCTCGTGAGTGTATAGTATGATTGGATGATTTAGCAATCCAAGTGTCTGCATCTAAATAAAAATCGTGAGTTTTGTAAAGGGGGAAGGTTAGTTCGTATCCCCGTTGGCTCTACTTGACCTGCTCAGCTTTGATTTGGTGATACTGTATGTATTATTGGGGTAGCATTGCTAAACAAGGCAATTTCGATAATAAACATAAATGAATTTGTAAAAAATATGACATAAAAATATATAATTAAGAAAGAGTTTTATTAGATGAACTGACGACTGTGGCGTGAATTGCAACCTTTCTTGTTTCAGAATTTCTAGGATCCTCTTAAAAATTCTGCCCCAATTTAATGGGTTGATGCTTCTGGCTGTCGTTTGTGACGATCGAACAAAATTACTTCGGAATTTTGAGGTTCCTCCTTAAAATTCTGCCCTAGTTTCCAATTGTACGGGAAATGATAATTTTACTGAATTGTGACCGAACCCATAGGGGTGCCTACGTATCCCCTCTTAAATGAGAATTAGGCCAGTCATAGTTCAATTACATCATATAGGAAAGCCAATAGATTACACGTAGTAACATTTGACTGCATCTGAGTTGATTGGCTTCATACAGACTTCTCTGTTCATTTCTGCAAGTGTGAGGGCTCTTCCCGTTATAATATGGTGAACCACGTATGGACCCTGCTAGTTGGGAGAGAACTTCCCTTTGGCTTCATCGTGATGCAAAAAGATTTTTTTTAACACTAGCTGCCTCGGTGTGAACTGTCTCGACTTGACTCTTTTGTTGAAGGCTCTGGACATTCCGTTCTAATAAAGTTGACCATGGCAAACTGCGTTCATTATTTTCCCATCTATGAGAGCTAGCTGCTCGTAACGAATTTTTACCCATTCTACATCATCAAGCTCAGCTTCATGTATGATTTTTAAGGAAGGAATTTCTACTTCGATGGGAATAACGGCTTCTGTACCATATACCCGTATATAAGGGGTTTCCCCAGTTGATGTGTGGACTGTGGTGCGATACCTAACAGAAAAAATGATAACTTCTCGTTCCACTTTTTATGCTTCGCTATCATTTTCCTCAATATTTTCTTGATATTTTTATTGTCAGCTTCCACGGCTACGTTCATTTAACGCATGTAGGCTGTAGAGTTGTTGTGACTGATCCTACTGATCCTAAAGGTTTCATACATAGATTTCATCGAGTCGCTATTGATATTGGATCCATTATCAGTAATTATTGATTTTGGAATCCCGAATTGGCAAACAATGCAGTCTCGTACAAAGTCTCCACGACTTTCTTAGTCACTGCCCTGTAAGATATTGGTTCGACCTGTTTGGTGAAATAGTCAATTGCTACTAGGATGAACCTGTGCCCATTAGAAGAGACATGCTCGACTGGTCTAATAATATCCATTCCCTAGGCGGCGAAAGGCCATGGTGAGCTTGTTGCATTAAGCTCATTTAGAAGTACCTTTATCATGTCTATATGTACCTGACCGCGGTCGCCTTTTCAGTCATACTGGATGCAGTCCGTCTCCATAGTCATACAAAAGTAATCACCTCGGAGTATCTTCTTTGCTAAGACAAAACCGTTCATATGTGGACCGCAGGTTCCAACATGGATTTCTTCTAGTAGCTTGGATTCTTCCTTTGCGTCAACACACCTCAGTAATCCTAAATCAGGAGTCCTCATATATTGAATTCCTCTGCTGTGGAAGAAATTATTGGATAACCTCCTAAGCGTACGCTTCTGAATAGGATTTGCAAGCACTGGGTATTGTCCATTTGCTAAATATTCCTTGATATCATGAAAGCAAGGCTTTCTGTCTGCCTCTTCTTCAACATGGGCACAATAAGCCTGCTGATCATGGATCTTTACTGGAATGGGATCAATGAAGTTCTTGTCTGGATGTTGTGCTATAAATGATAGGTTAGCCAATACATCGGCGAATTCATTCTAGCCTCTAGGAACATGTTTGAATTCCGTCTTCGTAAACCTCTTTCTCAATTCTTGTACATGATGTAGATATGAGAGTATCTTAGAGTTCTTGGTAACCTATTCTTCTCAGACCTGATGTATAAGTAGGTCCAAATCTTCGATCACTAGCAACTCTTAAATGTTGATGTCAATGGCCATCTTAAGCCCTAGGATGCACGCTTCGTATTCGGATATTATTGGTGCAAGGGAACCTGAGTTTGGCAGACACTGGATAATGCTGACCGATTTCTGATACCACGACGACTCCTATGCCAACTCCTTTGAAATTTGCTGCTCCATCGAAAAATATTCTTCAACCGTTATAGGATTCTGCAATGTATTCTCCTATGAATGATACATCTTCATCATAAAAATACGTTTTTAGGGTTCATATTCTCTATCCAAAGGATTTTCAGCAAGGTGATCTGCTAGTGTTTGTCCCTTGATTTCCTTTTAAGTTACATAAACAATGTCGAACTCGCTCAACATGATTTGCCACTTGGCTAGCCAAAGGGCATGGGCTTGTGAAAGATGTACTTCAAAGAATCTATCCTCTATATGAGATATATAGTATATGCACGAAAGTAATGCCTCAGTTTCTTAGCCACCTAGGTCAGAGCACAACAGGTGCGCTCTAACAGAGAATATCGAGCTTCGTACGGGGTGAACTTCTTGCTGAGATAGTAAATGGCATGTTCCTTTCCTTGATTCTGTCGAAGGCTTTCTAGCAATCATCAACCCATTTGGTAGCGGCGTTCTTCTTCAACATCTTAAAGATTGGCTCACAGATAAGTGTAGATTGTGCTATGAACCGACTGATATAGTTAAGTCTTCCTAGAAAACTCATTACGTCCTTCTTGTTCTTTGGCACTGGTAGTTCTTAAATGGCATTGACCTTTGATGGATCGAGTTCTATTCCTCGGCAACTCACAAAAAACTATAGGTGTTAAACGGGTGGGCAGGGCCGGGTTGGGTTACTACTTTTTGGACCCGCATGGGTTACAAGTTGGGGCTTAATGGGTTCGGGTTCATTCGAATAAAAATTGAACCGTAAGGGTTACGGGTTAAGGGGGCGGGGGCGGGCGGGGCGGGCCGAGTTTTGTGTATTTTTGAATCTTTTTGTATTTTGTATAACTATTGTAAGTTATATTAATACTTTGTGTTAATTTAAGGATTACAAGTTATACTAATACGTTGTATTAATATAAATTGCAAGTGATATATTTATTACAAAATTCAAAATTAAAGTTTGCATTCAAAAAGTAAATTAACAAAAAAATAGTAAAACAAAATTTTCATGCATAATAAATTAATAATACTTCAAATATTGATCTAAAAGCTAAAACATTAAGCATAAATACGTCTAATAATTCTAAAATAACACAAATTGTCTTAAAATCATAAATACGAATTTCTGGAGGACTCTCAAGACAATACTTTATATGCCTCTTTAAACTGCTCGTGCCAGACTCTGAACAAATATTTAAGACTTGACTACAGTTCTTACACTTTACTTTTTGACCTTCTTCATTTTTCTCTACCACCTCAATGTGTTGCCAAACATATGAACGCACTCTATATGAGGCATGATTTAACTTAAACCGTAACTTAAACACGACGATCTGTCCGGCCTAGCGAACTTTCAATGCCAAAGTTAGCTAGTCAGCCTACCTGGAAGCTTAGTAGAACTTAAGAAAGACTAAGCTTGTAGAAACTTGGCGAAGGAAACTAGTAGTTGGAAGAAAGAACTCTTTTATTGAGAGAGCTTTGAGAACTTTACAATGCTTTGAATGCTTACAACTTTGCTTGATTGCTTCTTGGATTCCAAATGCCATCCCATATTTATAGGGGAGGCTTACAAGCTCTAGAGGTTCTAGAGAGTTCTATAGCCTTCTAACTATGTACATGTCCTAGAATTCTATGGAGAGTTCTAGAGAGTTCTACTACATTCTAGGTAGATACAAGAGTGTTCTAGAGAGTTCTAGAGTGTTCTAGAGAGTTCTAGAGAGTTCTAGAGAGTTCTAGAGAGCTCTAGAGAGTTCTAGAGATCTCTATAAATCTCTACACCTAGTAGAATATACAAGATAACTCTAGAGGGGTCTAGAGTCTTCCAGAGCCTTCCGGAACAGTCCAGCGTGCCCCGGAAGGCCGTGGAAGACTCTAGACCCCTCTAGAGTTATCTTGTATATTCTACTAGGTGTAGAGATTTATAGAGATCTCTAGAACTCTCTAGAGCTCTCTAGAACTCTCTAGAACTCTCTAGAACTCTCTAGAGCTCTCTAGAACTCTCTAGAACTCTCTTGTATCTACCTAGAATGTAGTAGAACTCTCCATAGAATTCTAGGACATGTACATATCTAGAAGGCTATAGAACTCTCTAGAACCTCTAGAGCTTGTAAGCCTCCCCTATAAATATGGGATGGCATTTGGAATCCAAGAAGCAATTAAGCAATTAAGCAAAGTTGCAAGAAGTCAAAGCATTGTAAAGTTCTCAAAGTTCTCTTAATAAAAGAGTTCTTTCTTCCAACTACTAGTTTCCTTCGCCAAGTTTCTACAAGCTTAGTCTTTCTTAAGTTCTACTAAGCTTCCGGGTAGGCTGACTAGCTAACTTTGGCATTGAAAGTTCGCTAGGCCGGACAGATCGTCCTGTTTATGAACCTGGCTCTGATACCAATTGTGACGAGACCGCAACTTAAACACGACGATCTGTCCGGCCTAGCGAACTTTCAATGCCAAAGTTAGCTAGTCAGCCTACCCGGAAGCTTAGTAGAACTTAAGAAAGACTAAGCTTGTAGAAACTTGGCGAAGGAAACTAGTAGTTGGAAGAAAGAACTCTTTTATTAAGAGAACTTTGAGAACTTTACAATGCTTTGACTGCTTACAACTTTGCTTAATTGCTTCTTGGATTCCAAATGCCATCCCATATTTATAGGGGAGGCTTACAAGCTCTAGAGGTTCTAGAGAGTTCTATAGCCTTCTAGCTATGTACATGTCCTAGAATTCTATGGAGAGTTCTAGAGAGTTCTACTACATTCTAGGTAGATACAAGAGTGTTCTAGAGAGTTCTAGAGTGTTCTAGAGAGTTCTAGAGAGTTCTAGAGAGTTCTAGAGAGCTCTAGAGAGTTCTAGAGATCTCTATAAATCTCTACACCTAGTAGAATATACAAGATAACTCTAGAGGGGTCTAGAGTCTTCCAGGGCCTTCCGGGGCACGCTGGACTGTTCCGGAAGCATTTTGGAGCTGTTTTGAGCCTGTTTTGGGGCGAAAATAGTGCCGTCCGTAACATTCTCCCCCGCTCAATCTCGCGACGACCTCGGCGCGTGCTCCATGTAAGCCTGGATGAGGTCTTGGTGATTCCACAAAGTTAGTTCATGCTCCCAGCTCGCCTCGCTGTCGAGAGACCCTTTCCACTTGACAAAGTATTCAGTGTAGCTTGGGTGAGTCCCCCGTCTTGGAATGATGCGGTGCGCAAGGATCTCTTCTGCTTCTTTCTCTGGCACCGTTGTGATGGCCGTTGGTGCTCGCTTAGACTCTCCTCGGCTTCGATCTTCCTTGTCTTGATGATATGGCTTCAAAAGACTCACATGGAAGACCGGATGCATTTCTAAATGTGATGGAAGAGTCAAGCGGTAGGCTAGTTTGCCAATGCGTTTCTCTACTGGAAACGGTCCCTCGTAGCGCCTTACTAGCCCTTTATGAACCTGGCCGGATCTTCGACGCTGGTGAGGAAGGAGTTTTACCATGACCAAGTCTCCTTCCTCGAACTCCAAGTGACGCCTCTTAACATCGGCCCATTTCTTCATTTTCTGCGCTGCCTTTGCTAAGTAGGCTTTTGCCAAGTCTGCCTTTTCGTGCCAGCCTTTGGCAAACTTGTATACTGACGGATTGGGCCCTTTGTAACCAATGGCCAAAGTTTGTGGCGTCATCGGTTGTTGTCCTGTTGCTAACTCGAATGGACTTGCCCCTGTTGACTCGCTCTTCTGCAGATTATAAGAAAATTGGGCAATGTCCAATAACTTGGCCCAATCTTTTTGGTTGGCGCTAATAAAGTGGCGAAGATATAACTCCAGCAAAGCATTCACCCGTTCCGTTTGCCCATCAGTTTGAGGGTGAAAGGCTGTAGAGAAGTTGAGTTCGGACCCCATGATTTTTAAAAGCTCCATCCAGAACCTTCCCGTGAAGCGGGGGTCCCGGTCGCTGATAATGGTCTTCAGAATGCCCCAATACTTCACCACATTCTTGAAAAATAGTCGAGCAGCGTCTTTGGCAGTAAGCTTTGTTGGACCAGGAATGAATACGCCATATTTGCTGAAGCGGTCCACTACAACCATTATGTTGCTGCAGCCTTCGGACTTGGGTAGTGATGTGATGAAGTCCATGGAAATGCTTTCCCATGGTCTCTCTGCAATAGGCAATGGCTCCAAAAGACCCGCTGGTGGGCGTTGTTCAACCTTGTCTTGCTGGCACACAAGACAAGTTTTTACGTATAGCTCCACGTCGTCCCGCATGTGGGGCCAAAAGTATGCTCGTTCAATCAGCGCCATCGTCCTTTGGACTCCAGGATGGCCTGCCCATCTGGAGTCATGACTTTCCCGGATGATCTCCTTCCTTAAGCCTCCCCATTTTGGCACATAAACCCTATTTCCCTTGGTGAGAAGCAGCCCGTCCTCTAGCCAAAACTGGCGTGTCTTCCCTTGACGTGCCAATTCCAACAAATTTTTGGCTTGCGGGTCATGTTCCAGCCCCTCCTTGATGCGATCCACTATACGGAAATTTGGGCTTGTGATGGAGGCAAGTTTGGCCTTTCTGCTCAGTGCGTCGGCCACAACATTTCCCTTGCCCGGCTTGTACTCCATCACGAAATCAAACTCTGCTAAGAAAGCTTGCCACCGAATTTGTTTTGGTGTAAGCTTCTTCTGCTTAAGGAAGTAACTGGTGGCAACATTATCCGTCCTCACGATGAACTTGCTGCCCAGGAGATAATGTCTCCACGTCCGTAAATAGTGCACTACGGCGGTCATCTCTTTTTCTTGGACTGTGTAGCGTTTTTCTGTATCATTTAGCTTACGACTTTCGTAAGCCACAGGGTGCCCTTCTTGCATTAGGACGCCTCCCAGGGCAAAGTCAGAGGCGTCCGTCTGCACCTCGAAAGACTTGGTATGGTCGGGCAAAACCAATACCGGCTCCTTGATCACGGCGGCCTTTAACTCCTCAAATGCTGTTTGGGCCTTATCAGTCCACTCCCAGGTCCGGTTCTTCTTCAGTAGATCTGTGAGTGGCGCGGCGATGGAAGAGTAGCCTTTGATGAACTTCCGATAGTAGTTAGCCAAGCCAAGGAAAGACTGAAGTTCTGGAACTTTCTTCGGCGGCTCCCAATCCTGTATCGCCCGAATTTTGGACTCATCCATCCGTCGCTTTCCCTCACCAACAATGTGTCCTAATAAGGAAACTTCTCGTCGAGCAAATGCGCATTTCTCCTTCTTGACATAAAGCTCGTTCGTGAGGAGTACTTGGAAGACTTGTCTTAGATTATTTACATGATCCTCCAGTGTGTTGCTATAGATGACAATGTCGTCCAAGTACACCACTGCAAACTTGTCTAAGAAAGGCTGTAGGACATGGTTCATGAGGGTGCAAAACGTTGCAGGCGCATTGGTGAGTCCGAAAGGCATCACAAGGAACTCATATGAGTCGTACCTTGTGACGCATGCTGTCTTAGGCTCGTCTCCCTCCGCAATGCGGACCTGGTAGTACCCCGATCACAAATCCAGCTTGGTGAACCAACGAGCTTGCCCAAGCTGGTTGAACAAGTCGGCAATGAGTTTAAACACGACGATCTGTCCGGCCTAGCGAACTTTCAATGCCAAAGTTAGCTAGTCAGCCTACCCGGAAGCTTAGTAGAACTTAAGAAAGACTAAGCTTGTAGAAACTTGGCGAAGGAAACTAGTAGTTGGAAGAAAGAACTCTTTTATTAAGAGAACTTTGAGAACTTTACAATGCTTTGACTGCTTACAACTTTGCTTAATTGCTTCTTGGATTCCAAATGCCATCCCATATTTATAGGGGAGGCTTACAAGCTCTAGAGGTTCTAGAGAGTTCTATAGCCTTCTAGATATGTACATGTCCTAGAATTCTATGGAGAGTTCTAAAGAGTTCTACTACATTCTAGGTAGATACAAGAGTGTTCTAGAGAGTTCTAGAGAGTTCTAGAGAGCTCTAGAGAGTTCTAGAGAGTTCTAGAGAGCTCTAGAGAGTTCTAGAGATCTCTATAAATCTCTACACCTAGTAGAATATACAAGATAACTCTAGAGGGGTCTAGAGTCTTCCAGGGCCTTCCGGAAGTTGAGAATAGAGAATTTGAGATTGACACTTGAAATCTTGAAAATTGGAGAATGAGAGAAATTGAGATTAAGAAATGAGAGTTAAGTGAAGAAATGAGGGGGGAGGGGGTATATATAGTTTTAGAGAAGATTAATTTTATAAATTAAAAAAAGGTTAAATTTTAAAGAAAAAAGAGGCTATTAATGCAATTAACCCGTTGGGAAATGGATCCCTACCAGGTCTTATCGGTGCCAACAGTTAGTGGGCCCCACTTAATTCAATTCTTTTAAAAAAAAAGTTGTACTGGTCCGGTTTAACAGGTACACGATATTGTTCACGTGGACCAGGTTTGACCAGTCCGGTAACCGTTATAAAATTTTAAACGGACCAACTCCCTTTACCCTTCCAACCCAACCCATCTGACCCCCTATGTACTGGGCCGGTCCAGTTTAGATTTTAACCGGTCTGGTCCAGTCCTGTTACGGGTCAACCCAGCCCGTTAGACACCTTTACAATAAACCCAAGCAGCTTTTTGACGGGAACCCCAAATGCACACTTTGCAGGATTCAGTTTCAGGTTGTACCTCCGCAATCTATTGAAAAACTTCCTCAAACCTTCCATATGATTAGTGGACCTCTTGGACTTGATGATGATTCCATCTACATACACCTCAATCTCCTTGCGTATCATATCATGAAAAATGGTAGTCATGGCCCTCATGTAGTTGGATCCTGCATTCTTTAACCCAAACTGCATCATCTTGTAATAGTATATTCCCAACGACGTAATAAAATCCATTTTCTCAGCATCTTCTTCATCCATCCAAATCTGATGATAACCAGCGAAACAATTTACAAATAATTGAAACTCATGCTTGGAGCAATTATCGATCAGGATGTGTATGTTTGGTAAAGGGAAGTTGTCTTTCGGACTGGCCTGGTTGAAATCTCGATAGTCGACACAGATTCTGACCTTTCGATCCTTCTTTGGTACTAGCACAATGTTGGCTAATCATGTCAAGTATTCTACTACCCTGAGAACCTTGGCTTTGACCTGCTTGGTGATTCTTCCTTGATTTTCAAACTCATATCAGTTTGAACTTCCTGAGCTTCTGCTTTACCGGCGGATATGTCGGATAAGTTAGCAGTTTGTGAGCCATAATAGACGTACTCAGGCCCTTCATGTCGTCATATGACCTGGCGAATATGTCCTTGTATTCTCTTAGAAAATCTGTGTATTCCTTCTTTTCTAATGGCGATAAGTGGACATTGATTTGTGTTTCTTTGACGTTTTCTGCGTCTCCCAAGTTAACAATCTCAGTTTTGTCCAGGTTGGACTTAGGTCTGTTTTCAAAATTCTCAACTTCTTTAACAATCTCTTCCGGTATGTCATCTTTTTTTGAATCTATGTCTGTTTGTTTCATTGTCTAATTGCATGCCACAGCCATTGGTTCATTAAGATAAGTAATAGTAATGCTATATAAGTAAAGTAATGAGAATCAATAATAAGAGTGATGGTTTATAAGAGAAAAATCAAAATGCTTTGATAAATTCCATAACTGTTTTGAACATTGAAGATCTTATTGTGGAAATCAAAAACGCGAAAGGAAAAATTAACTAGTAAAAATAAAAGATAGTGCATGATGCTTGTTCAGCTTGCTACCCCAAAACTTGCTGGGTTTTGGTAGTTCTGATGGTCCAGTTATTGAGGTATGCTCCTATACTTACGACTTGTATGGAAGGACCTTCATCCTCCTTTTCTCAAATACACCACAACAATCCATATCATCGTATTCTAAGAACAAGTTCTTCACTCCAGCAAGGGCCTCCTCCCCATCTGTCCCATAAACAATGTCGGCTTGTTGGAAAGTCTATTCCAAAGGTGGTATTGGTTGTTCCAGTGGGTAGTAGGGACTGTTCCATGGTGGTGACCAGTTGTTGAATTCCTTCCAGGTATACTCATATCCCATCCGAAAGTGGTACCATGTTTCTTGAGCTTTATAGGCTTAGTGATTCCTTGGAGATTTTTGCCAAGCTCCTTGCTGGTTCGGATACACCCTAGTTAAGTATACTCTCGATATTGTTATCCCACCATTTATCTTTGTCAACAATATTGACTCGCTCGATGTGGTGATAGGTCTCCTCCCTAAATTCTTCTACCTCCAATTACCGGAATGGTCTGGAGACTGTATATAGGATGGCTACCGTCGCCGTGAATGATCACCTCCTACTAATCCCACTCAAACTTTACCGCCTGATGTAGTGTTGATGCTACAACCCCAGCATGAATCCACGGCCATGCCAATAGAAATCTGTAAGATGCCAGCACATCTATCACTTGAAAATCAACATCAAACCAAGTAGGCCCCATTTGCAAACACAGACTAATTTCCCTAATGGTGGACTTTTGGGAGACATTGAAAGCTTTAATATTAATGGCTCCATCCTTTATCTCGTGCAGTCCTTCACCCAACGTCCTGAGTGTTACCAGCAGACAAATATTGAGGTTTGACCCTTTATCGATCAGGATTCTGGTGATTAAATAGTCTTCGTATTGCACAGTGATGTGAAATGCCTTGTTGTAACCCAACCCTTCAGGTGGTAGCTCATCCTCACAAAAAGTGATCTTGTGACTTTCTAATACATGTATTACCATGTTAGCCATTTCTCTGTCGATGATGTTGCTTGGTACATACGCTTCACTCAGCACCCTCAACAGGGCATTCTTGTGTACCTCGAAATTTTGTAGCAAAGCAAGGTTGGAAATTTGCGCTGGTGTTTTGAGTAGCTGGTCGATGACTGAGTATTCCTTGGCTTGTATTTTACTCCAGAGATTATCTGGCTCGGTCTCGATGATGGGTGGCCAGTTAGAGGCCTGCTTGTTCAACTCAGCTGGATGTTCTTGGGTATAAACTCTACCAGTTCTTGTCATACCTTATGGGATAGACTTTGTATGGAATAAAGTCATGGTCGACAACACCATTGGAATCAGCGTCGATACCTTTACTCCGAATAGAGCATGTGCCTTGGGTGGTAAAAATGCAACTTCAAATGGGGTGGGTGCATTTACTGGAGACACAAATTCGACCTCAATTAATGTTGGTGTCTATGTTGCTTCAAACTCAAGTGGCACAAAAATATTTACCTCGGTGTCCGTAACCATGATCGGATTAAGAGTGACTATTGGTTTCTTTGGGTCATCCCCTTCTGTGATCAAACCGATCGATCCCTCGGGATCCCAATCATCCTCTATTTTGATCATGTGAACGCCTCTACTTTTGTGGTCCGACAGAGGATTAGTGCGAACATTTGGAGCATGTCCTTTGCCACGGTAATTTTGTTATCGATTAAAATCTTGATCTTGTCTTTCAGAGAACGGCATTCGTCAAATGTGTGTCCTTTCATGCCGAAATGGTATGCACAGGATTTGTTTGGATTTACCCACTAAAAGAGGTTCTCTGGAGTTGCAGCAGGGATAGGGGTAACATAACCAGCAACTTTGAGTCTTTTGTACAATTGGTCAATAGGTTCAACAATAGTTGTATATTGTTTCAAAGGCCTTCGGTCAAAGTTTGGTTGAGGTCTAGAGAAGTTTTGGCATGTATGAGGGGATTGATAGTGGGATTGTTGAGTATTGTAGGCTTGGTAAACATGTGCGGTTGATAATATCTAGGTGAAGTAGGCTGATATATAGGAGGTGGAGGTGATTTATAAGTGAATGGTGGAGTTTGGTAAGAGGGTGTTTGGTAGTTTGGTGTAGGCTGATATGTGAGTGGAGGCATTGGATAGGTTTAGTATTTTACGGAAGATTTGGTTCTCTGTGCATTAAGGCTTCTACGTCCCTTTTCTTGGACACACCTCCTGATTATAAGGCCTTATTTGAAGCTTGCAAGGCCTCGAAGTTCGTGACTAGACGTCTTTTGATGCCCTCTTCGATACCTTCTCCCAGCTTGATAATGTCAGAAAATTTGTGGCCCTCGATCATCATCAGTCTTTCATAATATTGCGAGTCTTGAGCCCGGACAAAAAATTTGTTCATTTGTTCTTCCTCTAAGGCTGGTCTAACCTTAGCAGCTTCAAACCCCCAGTAATTAGCATACTCGCAAAATGTTTCTGCAGGCTTTTTCTTTAGATTCTGAATGTGGAACACATCCAGTGCATTCTCCGTGTTGAACCTGAACCTGTCCATAAAGTTGGACGCCATGCTTACCCAGTTCAACCACTTCTTTGGATCTTGGCTAATGTACCAAGACAGAGCATCTCCTTTCAAGATCCTCATTAATAGCTTCATGCGGATTCTTTCGTCCTTCCCTACTCCAAAAAACTTGTCACAATACATTCTCAAATGGACCCTTGAGTCCCCCTGTACCATCAAACATCTCGAACTTAGGAGGTTTGTACCCCTCGGGCAGTTTGACATTGGGCTGTATGCAAAGATCTTCATAGTTTAGCCCTCCAATTCCCTTACTTCCTTCAACGCCTTGAATTCGGCTAGTCAATTTCTTAAATTCTTCAGCCAGGTTTTTGATGAGTGAGTCTTTATCATCAGACTCGGGTATGTTTGATATGGGTTGGGTCGAGTGTGGCAAGTCTCCATGTGGATGTGGTTATTATGGTGGGTGTGGCAGTAGTCATTTGTGGAGTTCTAGAGTTCTGGAATGAGCAGTGGGGTGTTATTTGAGGTATGGAAGGTATTTCAATGGTGAGGAGCGGGGTAGCTTTGTTGCTGTAGAGGTATAGGGTTCTGAGCATTTGGGAAATTGATGTCCAGAGTAGTGAGGGAAAATGATAGATTTCCCAGATTCCAAACCTGATCAAGTAGAATTTCAGCAGCTTTTGTTTGAGACGGGATGCATTTTCTTTGGAAATCTAAGTACCATAACCATGAGTGACCTCTACCCGTTCAGTTGAGTTCTCCTTTCTGGCATTGTTCAAATCTTCCATCTTCCCTTTGTTCTTATTTCTGAAAGGACTAAGAGGAGGAGTGCGTGGAGGGCCCCTGGACCTCGTGGAATAAGATGATTTTTTCCAGAGTGCATGAATTAACCTTTGGAGAGGGGAATAAATAAATAAAAAAAGTAAAAAAGAAAAAGGTAACAAGTCAGTCAAGATCATAAAGAGATGTTGCACGATTTAAACATATAGTGCAAGAATATAAAGCTGTCCTCATTTAGGGGCCTCGTTGTGCCCGAGGTAGGCCTAGCGACAAATTAATTTCAAGAACTCAGAATGCTAAATGACTCATTTTATTGATAGAAAATAAGACGAAGCCCAAATCAACACTAAACAAGCAGGAAATAAAAGTCACTAATGACCATTGGCTTTATTACATTTGATAAAAGGAAGGAAGCTCATATCTATTTGATCCTAGAAGGACTTTCCCCGGAGTCGGCATCCCTGGCTCCATCAAACAACTTTCCCAACTCGCAAAGTCCTAACAGCAGGTAGGCTCTGGCTAGATGTCCGCCTTCGTTTCCTTCAGCATTTTTGCAGTCTTCGACCCTCTTGAGAAATTTCTTCTCCAACTCCACTATGCCTCGCTCCAAATATCCTAGTCGCTTGTTGGCATTGACAGATATTTCATTCCATTCCTTGATTAACTTTTGATTGGCTTCATGTATCTCACACTGCTCGTTTTTGCATTCCCAGATCCTCTTGCGCAGTTGGTTGTATTTGACCTGTGCCTCAAATTTTTCATCTATGATCCTGTGACCTCGAACAAACTCAGGCTAGCCCAGGCCATCATGCTTATCCTCCAACCAGCCTGAATAGTAGGGACCACAACCAGCATGGTATCTATCTGGCTCGATGGTATCCTTCCCCATGACGATCTTGCAGTGCCACATATGCTGAGTTTGGCACTTGTAAGGGCTATCATCATCCTGGAAGTCAGCCTGAAAGTGACTCATCTTGTCAACCCTGGGTACAACCTGCTTCCTACCGGCTTACCTTATAACCCAGAGAGGGACGTAACGGTATGTTCCTCCTAGGTCGATCAATATCAGGAAAGGTGTATTTCTGGATCGGGCGATGAACTCCTGAGTCGAAAACCACTCGCGCCGATTGAGCGAACATATTGGGCATGTAATTCATTTTCTTTGGATGATGAAAAGCGATATGATCATCCCAGTCCCTTCGCTAAATTTCTTGTTGGTATTCACCCTTTTGGAGATGCTCAATGAGCCAAAGTTGAAGTATCATATTGCAGCTTTCAAAGTGTTTGGCTCCCTGTTGACACCTCTCTAGGGCTCGGTATATTTTCACAATGATCATGGGTACGAATGGTTTCCTGCCAATCCCTTCCATTAAGGTCTTAGTTACAATAGCCAGTCTGGTGAAGATTCTTGCTTTCTTCATTGGAAACACGATCAATCCCAGGAAATAAAACATGAATACAAAGACCCTTCACTGAATATGCCCTAATGATGTGATTGCAAACTTGTCGGGATAGGTATGGTAGGATTTGCTGTGACCATACCTCTTGTACAAATAATCAAAAGGGATGTAGGATTCTTCCAAACATGTCAGTTCTGGATTTTTCTTCAAACCCATGATTTTGAGGAAAAAATTGCCCTTGCGGTTCTCAGGAATTCACAAACCCGAAGTTTTCCCATGGTATTCCGGCTAATCCCCCTATTTCTTCTAGTAAGGGTGTCATTTCAATTTCCCCGAAGCGGAATACGGACCTCTCACAATCCCAGAACAATGTAGCAGCTTCTATGATCTTGTTGTTGGGTTGGATTTTCAGTAGAGAAGGTACGTTTCCCAAATATTTTCGGAAAAGAGTCTGATCACTAGAGTGAAGATCTTTCCACCAGCTTAGAAGTTTTAGGTGGATGTTGGTGACTATGCCGAATCTGGGGTTTTCGTGCCTCATATTTCTGCAAGACAAATAAGGTTAGGCCATTACCTCTACCGAACTCGATTATTTAATATCAACAATTAGCATAAAAGCATTTAGTTTCTCCAAATAAATGCACAGATTGTGATGATGTCCGTTTGGTTTCTAGGGAAACCCAGTGGACTTTGGACAAGGCCATCTTAAAGAGATATTATGCGGACAACAAAACTGAATCGGCTAGGTTTGACCATGATGCATGCACAGTTAAATAGAGTAAGGTTTCCATGGGGTTTTATACTGGTACCCTTAAGCGGACAATTCAAGGGGAAAAGGCACGGAACTGTCGACTACATTGTTGATCGACTAGTTTAACCGTAAATATGCCTTTTTCGTATTTAGGGGTAATAATATCGAAAGAGCGCAACCATTCATTATAAGCGTTTATATGGGATTTTTTTGGCATGAGTGGAGTATGATGTTGAGCATAATTATACAAATAATAAAAAAAAACATCTTGTCACATATTTGCAATTCTAAGAAAGCAGTGAATAAAACAATTTTCATGATTTAAAGCAGTAGTAAAGGGAAGAAACAAAAGACAAGTCAGTTCTTGCAATTGAAAAGGGAATTGAATGCTTAAAAGAGGTAAACAAGTAATTGCACATAAAGGAGCATAAATTCACAATGATAGTTGGAAATGGTAAAAGCCTAGATAGTCCCCAGCAAAGTCGTATTGCCCTCACGCTCCCTTTTTCTCGCGAAATCGAGTTTATAAAATTTGGTGGGACAGCTCGTTCATTTTGGGAACTGGGTTGCATTTGAAGAGTCGTCATCTAATGATTAAGGTGCATTAGGACACCAATAGAGATTCAATTCTAAGTTTGTTTGAATAACTAGAGATTGGGTAAGGGCTTGAAATTATCCTAAAGGGAAGGCGTTAGACACCCCTTTGAATTGACTAGTGTGGTTTCCGGCCAGACAATTATTGTGAATTGCGATGCAATTAACATATAGGCAGATAAGGCTCAAACAAGAGGGGATCTCAATATATAATGGTTTGAAAGTGACAAAGTTTGAAAGAACAATTAAAAGAGGTGATTTTTGATAAGGAATAAAGAGAATAAAGAATAAAGGTATGGGGTCCGAGGTTTATTAAAAATATAGATCACCCCACACAATGTCTGGTAATCACTCCTCAATGAGGGCTAACCGTGACATTATCACGTGGTCATCATATCCATATCAATCTTTCCCACCCTATTAAGGTATTAAAGTGCAGATTTGTCTCGATTACTTATTACATGCTATTACCCATCCCGGAAGCACTTAGGGCTACTAATCCTAAAATGGAGGGATATTAGAATTATTTGAAGTTTGAAAGGTAAAAATTCTAAGGCGACATACAAAACATATAAAGACTGCACATAAAAGGGGAAACACATAAACACACAAGTCTCAAGTATACCTCCTCCAAAAAAAAAAATGCAATAGAACGACTTAACACAAACGAGTAAGGTCTGATTCTAACAGATATACTTGAGGGAAGAGGAAATTGTTGTATAGCAGCAGGTCAGGCTTATTACATGACTCGGTTCGGGCCTACCTGCTCATTGTAACACTTAAACAAATAACAGAGGCAAGTCTTGTATTATTTATATTGCTTAAGGCTTGACTAAGTGATTAGATGGGTCCTATATGCATGATATCTACTTAGTTCAGAAGTAGGACTCAAAATGAATTGTTGAAATTCTATGGGCGGGCTTACTAAACCTTGTTAAGTAAGGAAATTGGATTATTGAAAAAGAGGTTCAGAATGGACAAAATTAAATTAGGTTGGTTACAAATTCTGTAGGTGATAGTATCTACTATTACCGATTTTAATACTAGAAGCAAGCTATTTAACATTAACTGTGAATGAAGCGAATCAAATTCATTTAAGAGTCCCTATAGTCATGATTTTTATGTGTTACTGATTTTAGATCCTAACAATGCATGTGAGTAGAAACGAACAGGATTATACTTATGGACCCCTACAGGCATGATTTCTATATGTTACTTATTTCAGCATGCTACTGGGTTATAATTAATTAGGCCCTAAACACATGATATCTACAGTGACAAATGTGCAGAATTTTAGAAGACCCCTATAGGCAGGTTATCTAGATATGAAGTTGAACAAGAAGTCATATACACATGGTTTCTAAATGCAGATTGCAGCATTAAAATACCCTATACATGGTTTCCAAATGTAGTTTGAATATGCAAAAATTCAAAATAGTCTTATAATCATGGTTTCTATCCTTGACATGCATAAATACCTAACCCTTTTTTCACTAGCCAGCCCCCAAATATTTATTATAAATTATTACAAATCGGGAATATTAAATTACATAAAACAAATACATAAAAATACAACTAGAGGAGATTAGATTGTTGGTTCCTCCCTGAGCTATGGAATACTGCCTTAATATGCCATTGCTTCAAAGCCTTTCTCAAACTTGAGTGTGTTAGAGTTCCATAAGAGCCTCAATAGGACTTTGGGCCGTGCTCACACCCAAATTACATCACCAGAATGGGGACAAGTTTAGTGTGAAAATACCAGCCCTCATGCATCCAAGTTCAGAGGGACCTCATGTGTCCCAAGGCAAGGCTCACATGAGGGGAGCGGGACTTTAGTCTAAAAGAGAGTGGAAGTGCAGAAACTGAGTTTTAAAAGATGAGGGAACAAAGAAAAGGGAGAGGGTGATGGGAAACATCCATTACTACTTTAAAGAGTTTGATAATTTCACACTAAAGGGGCAGGGGATTGGGAATCCATTGCAAGGGCCTATACACTTAGCCATGAGTAAATTCAGCGCGTGCACAACAATAGGGGTGTCATACTTATAAATCAACCGGAACACACAACATATAAGGGTGGCATAGAGGTTATGATCCTAGGATGACCAAGTTTGAGTCATGTTCAGCAATATTCAATGTTGCCAAGCCCCAAACAAACCATAATTATCAAACACATTGGGGTAGAGATTTAGGATTCATAATACATTGATTCAAAACAGGAGAAAAGAAATTACAGCATGCTAAATAAAAGTACTGAATTAGATACAAGCAATAGACAGACAAGAATGCAAGAACATTAAGTAACCCTGTTGATGCTGAAATCTTAACTAAAACATACCAGTTCAAATGAGCAAAATATAGTAAAGAAAGGTAGCAGGACTTTTGAAATATAGCTTGGGCTTTCAGCAAGCTAAACAGGCCACCATAGAAGTAGTAAAGCAAGAGAGAGTGTTTTTGAGTGTAAGTGTGAGTTCAAAACTAAAAATATTTTTTGTGTGTGTGAGTATGTATATATAGTAGTTCGAAACCATGTGAATTAAGGCAAGAATTAAAATTGTATAGTAATTACGAAACCAAGTAGTAATCAGAATCCAATTAACGCAAGTACTCCCTTTAATTAAGAGGCAATCAACCAACGGTAATGGGCAGAAAATGTTTAAGGAAAGAAATCAAGTAGAGCATTATGTATAGAATAGACAATTAGGGGTAAGTATATAGGTGTTCAATTATGGAAATAAGAATTAGTAAAATACTCGGTTGACCAAATAAGGTAAGAAAACACAATAAAAAATTAGCACATAGTAAATCAGGGAATCAAGGATTTGAAATTACTAATTTAAGGAGGGTAACACGGGTTCCCATGAATAAGCCAATAAACCAAATTAAAATAGGAGAGTCGAAAGTCTAATGAGAAGTTTTCAAATCAAGACAAGAAACAGGGAGCTCAGAGTCAATCAAAGAGAGAGTCATGAGTCAGTTGTAGCATATAAATAGAGTGAGACATGAGCAACCAAACATAGCAAACAAAGAGGCAAGTCTTGACCAGTCAAGACGAATACAAACCCATAGAGCTAATGTAAGTTAGGCATAAGGAACTGAGTAGAAGCACACTTGAAGCGAGATAGTCACAAAAACTCAAACATGAACTGGCCAGTTACAAAATCAAACGAAGAAATCTAGAAAAATTAGGGCTTTCAACATAAGCAAGTTAAAGAGAAGATAGAACCTCAGAATTAGGAGCATCACACAAATGGAACAAGAGATTTTGGAAAAAAACTTATGCACTAAAACGAACAGTCTCAGACCCAAAACAATAAGATTTTTCATAATAGAAGGATTTTAAAAAGAGGATAAATAGACATATTGGACAAAAACTCAGGCAAACAAGCATTCATTTAATAAATAGATAAAAGAAATTAGGGGTTTTACCATGCAAGCTTAGGCAGAAGGATAATACGAGCAAACACAGCAAAACATATCAAAAATCAAAGAAAGGTTTTGAAATAACTTAACAGAACCTTAATCAAAAGGATAAGGAGTTTTGAAAATAGAGTTTTAAAATAAACTTCAAGAAAAATGCTTAAAAGTTTAGAACAAACATAGATCTGAAACAAATCTAAGAGAAATCGAGAGAACCTTGAAGGTTACGGTTTTAGAGGAACCCCAAATGGTGAGAAAGGCTTTGAAAACCATCTATCTAAGCAGAAGAGTCAATAGTCAGACTTGAATAGCCATGGCTAGTCGGAGAAAGGTCAGAGACAGTTGGAGAATAGTCGGAAACTGAAATCGACCAAGGTCTAGACAAAGCTCTTTCAAGACCTAGCCTTGAAACCATAATAATCGAATGCACAGAAGCCATGGGAGGTGGACACGGGCCTCCAATGACCTTGGAAGCCATGGATTTGGGAGTTTTTTAGGGTTGTAGTTGATGTCGGTGGTTAGGGTTGGAGAGAGTCCCATAGAGAACAGACGAAGAAGAGAATCCAAGGGCGCTGAAATGAAAGAATGGGTAGGGTTTTGGGGGTTGTCCGACTAAAAAAGGAAAGGAATTGTGAGGCCTGTTGATCTTTTAAATCAACGGCCAGGTCTTTGGGTCGGGAAGGCGGATTTGGGATTTGGGCTGGGTGTTTTAATTCGAAATTGGGATGGGATTGGGGTTTGATTTGTTTATAATTGAAATAAAAACGGGGCTATCACTTAAATAGCCAGTTTTTTCTTTTTAAATTTATGAAATAGCAAATTGATTACTGAAAATAAATTGCAAGATTAAAAACGATTTATAATCTATAATTTTTAATCTAATAATACTGGGCCTAATTTTTGTAAATATAAGCGCAATTAAATCTTAAAAGAGACTAATATTGCAATTATATGCAATTTAGCTTAAAAATACCAAATAAATTTGTAAAAAATATTCAAAAATTATTTTAGTTATACTTCACCATGGATATGAGAATCCAATAAATGAATGACTAAGAATGATAATTTTGAGAATAGTTATTGGGTTTTTATGGATAAAATAGGGTAATAAATTGATCTAAATATCTTTAAAAATTAAGAAACAAATAGTGAAGCATCTGGAGATATTCATATATGCATGCATATGTTATTTTAAAAGTATTTTGTATATTAAAATATACAGAAAAATCTCTTCGGACCCAAACGAGCTAATCCAGTAAGTCATATAGCAGCTATAAAACACAAAAGGAGCAGAAAATGGAAAAAATATGGCTACAACTCTCGAAACGACATTTCGGATCGTTACACCACCAAAAAGTATTCAAATAACCATTAGTGAGTTTTTATTCATCTGAATCAAAGATTCAATATCATCACTAATAGAAGAAAAATCTATATTCAGAATACTAACTCATAATATTTCTCAAATAACGTATAAAATCATCTCAAATGAAAAGAAACTTGACTTCCATACAAGCGTATTTTAAAATATTCAAAGCATATTAGAATTTATTTTCTTTTGGTATCTTTCATATTCAAATATCAAAGTACAATTTTCTAAATATAGAATTAACTTTAACTTTACATAAATATATTCAATATGAAACGTGTCATAATTCAATAATTTCTTCACCTAAATATTTAAGAGACCTAAAGTAAAATACTGTGACCCACACATTTTCAATATTTTTAAGGTAGTGGATAATATTTCTCATAACTTATAAGAAGTATTACCAAATAAATAATTTATTCTTCATGTTATTCAATTTAGGTGTAGGATACAAAATTAATTTTGTTAGCACAAATATACTTAGTAGCACAAGAGTTAACACCCAATCTCTTACATTAGCATAAGATTCGCTTGAGAAATGACCTCAATGATTATATCATCCGCTTAGTCAAATTTATTTATGGCTTTATGGGATTATCATTTCTATTGAATCCTCTTCTACATTGAAAAATATATAATGTTCTAGTGTGCCCCACGAAACAATTATTGTTTCCAATAAAGTTTGATCTCAAATAAATAACTCTTAGTTATATGAAGAAAAACTAGTCATTATTTAGCACACCCAAATGATCCAAGATAAGCAAAGATTATTTTTAGAACACAAAGTACTTTCACCAAAATGAAATATATTTTGGTTCTCTAACATAGATATTGTCGCCATAAGAATCGCAAATTTCATAAGGTTCCTCTGTATTGATACTAAATTATTATTTTTAATGATGTAAGGGCGAACAAAAGCAATTGATAATAATATACATACATGAGTTCTTATGTGCAATAACCATTTTAATAAAGTCATTTCTAGAGCACTCAATTGGCCATTCATGATCGCTATTAACATAAGTAAACTGCAAAATATTGATGCATTAAAAAAATTAAGTTTTACCACTTGCTTAAAACAAATAACGTATTGCTTCTTTAAAATATTAAAAAAAGAAAATTTAGAAAACTCAAGATAAAGAGAACAACAAAAACATCTCTTGCAAGACTAAAAAACAATAACGTGCTTTTTCTCCCACAATACAAAATGCACATACATAATAACACGCTACAAATCCATTACAACAGATAACGTACAATCCGAGACACTGATAAAATTAGAAGGAGATTATATGTATTATCTGTAGACAATAAATTTGGTTCGAGAGAATAAAATCAAGACAGAAAATAGCGCAACACGTAGTATTTTATTTTGAATATTTGAGTGTCACAATCTCTATGAATCCTCTGATCTTCTTTCCAATGGTAAATAAATTCAAGAGCTTTTGAGCTTGATCTTGAATCTATGTTTGTTGTCGCGAACGATGATCTTGTTCTTGAACTTGAGCTTGATTGCTTGAACTTGACCTTGTTTTGTTCTTCGTTCTTGAGCTTGAACTTGATTTCTTCTTCATTCTTGAGCTTGAACTTGATGCTTGAAACTTGTGGAGGAATTTGCAGCGTTTGATCCACGAGCTCTTTCTTGCTTCTTGTTATAACTTCCAGTGTCTTTTCTGGGTTATGAAGACCCCTATTTATAGTTGTGGAAGAGAAGAGTTATGATAAGAACAAAAGAGTTATGATAAGAACAAACTCTTTCCGAACAATCATATTGAAGTGTGACATTGCCTCATTTGATTGGCTAGAACATGTCACTTGCACACGTGGCATGATTTCATTGGCCTTTTAATGTGATTTGGTATGCCTCGTCATCTTGACACATGGCATGATCCTATTGGCTCCCCCGTTTAACTTGGCACGCCATGTCATTTAACACGTGGCACCAAATTGGGCCTCTAGGAATATGATATATTGGGCCTAATGAATTGAGCTCATTATTTTAACCCAATTAAATGGGCTAGCCCAATGGATTAAGACTTATTTATTTAAGGGATTTTTACCTATACATCCCATATAACAAACCTTACTACCATTATTGTGCATTGTTTGTTTATTACCCTCATATCTCATGTTTTTGTTACATAATATGTACCAAACAAGATATTTGCTGATTTTCCATCCTAAATTAACACTAGACAATTAAGGCTAATGATATTTGCTTATCTCTTCTTTTCACGCCAATCAGTTTTGAATGCCATTCAGTTTTGAATGATAATCAATGTTTGATTTACTACCAAATAAATTTCCCTTACATTAAGGTAACATATTAAATGCTCCAAATATATCCTCTAAACTAAACCGTTTATGTCCTATAAACGGAAGATCCATTGGATTTTTTCGACAAAACTGTTTCGAAATTGACTACAGTCATTCCTCCAAACAGAAATTCGTCAAAACTGTTTCGAAATACTACTCTCATTCCTCCATTTAAAATTCGACAAAACTGTTTGGAAATTGACTACTCTCATTCTTCCATTCAAAATCATATTTTCTTGTTATTGAGTGATAGCCTAATTCCCCTAGATTCTCTCTTATTTTTTCATATTTTGTAGTTCTTCCGTGACTGGCAGTAAGGAGATTCTACAATGTCAAAAATTCCGATAATGCTTAAATGTAATGGTTATTGGGATAACCATGGCAGTTTCAGAGATTTTGAAGTTGATGCCATTTTGGTTGATGAAACTGCAAGCTACGGAATTCTCCAATCTACAGTTGCAGAACAATTATCGATTGATACATCTGATAAAGTTGTAGAAATAAAATACATTGTGAATGATAATTGTCCTCCGTTGCAGATTAGAAACAATATGAGCGTTCGTGTATATATGGAAACGAAAAAAGAGAATAAAAACTTAGGTTCGTATCCGTTATGTATTAGCATAAGAGATTTCAATATGGAATTGGCAATAACCAATGAACGCCCATCAGTATAGGTAAGTTTGCGTTGAAACAGAATTCGGAGATTTTTGTGTTCTCTAATCAACTACAATTTGACGCCAATTATCTATAATGAATGTACAATGTGAATGTTTTGTCTGCAGGTTCTTCAGGATCATTAAGGTTATTAGAAATTCCATCTTCACCAGCTATTGAGCAATATCAAAGTGAAATAATAATTGAATCTTCTCAAACATGTATTGAGGAAGGTCAAGTGTACCAGGACAAGAAGACGATTGTTGCTGCAATGAAGAATTATGCAGTTATGCAGAAATTCCAGTTCAGAGTTAAAAGATAGTTGTAGAAGGTTTGTAGTTAGTTGTTCATTTTCAAAATTAAAGTATTATTTTTATTTTATGCAGTTGTATACAATTGTAGTTAATGTATTCAATTGTAGTTAATTGTAGTTATATGTAGTCAATTGTAGTTCATTGTAGTCAATTGTAGTTGTTTGTAGTCAAATGTAGTTACGAAAAACTAGTTTGTCGGTTTTTGTAGTTAGTTGTAGTTAAATGTAGTCAATTGTAGTTCATTATAGTATTTAATAAAAATGTTTGAAAATTGGATTTTTTTGTAGCTACTGGCTTGTATGTGTTGCGGAGAACTGTACATGGCACTTCAAGGCAACATCTATTAATGATTCATCATTGTTCAAGATAAGAAGTTTTAGCCGACAACACACATGTTGCCGAATGGACGAAACATTCATAAAGCGCAAGTGTACTGCAACAGTAGTTGGTAGCATTGTCGTTCCAAAGTTTTGTGATCCTAAGACTGTTTACACGCCAAAGGACATACAAACTGACATGTTATCCGAACATGGAGTCAACCTAAGCTACATGCAAGCATGGAGAGCAAAGGAAAAAGCATTACGGTTTCTGCGAGGGAATCCGTGTGACTCGTACAACAGATTACCAAAATATTTTTATATTCTTGAAAAAAATTATCCCGGTTCTGTTGTTAAATTGAAGAAGGCAGCAGATGATTGCTTCTTGTATGCATTTGTTGCTCTTTCTACATCAATAAATGGTTGGCAACATTGTAGGCCGGTAGTAGTGGTTGATGGTACATTCTTAAAATCATCATACAGGGGTATTATGCTGACAGCAAGCACCATTGATGCAGCAGGTAACAGATGTAATAATGTTGTAGTTACAATGTAGTTACTTTGTATAAATCAATGTATTTTATATTGCCTAAATTATCCAAATATATTTGTATTTAATAGTTAATCTCAAGTTATGTCTACAAATTGTAGGTTCTATTTTTCCCTTGGCATATGCTGTTGTTGATTCTGAGAACGACGCGTCTTGGAGGTGGTTCTTTGAACAATTCAAGGAGGCATATGGTGAAAGACCTTCTATGTGTGTTGTCTCAGACAGGCATGAGAGTATATCGAAGGCAACATCCGTAGTCTATCCTGGAATTGCACACTACTTTTGCATGTGGAATATATGGACAAATATAAGGTCAAAATTTAAGAAGTCACATCTACAATTACATGAATTGTACTTTGCTACAGCACGGTCATATACTCTGGATGATTTCAATGAAAGAATGATGAAGATTCAGGAGGTAGACCCACGTGTTTCGTCTTACCTACATGATATTGGATATCATAGATGGTCAAGAGTACATGCAACGGCAAATAGAACTTTTACTATGACATCAAACATTGCAGAGTCGTTGAACGCTGTTACAAAAGAGGCAAGAGAGCTGCCAATATTTGATCTATTGGAGTATATGAGGACTATTATAGAACGTTGGACAAAAGACAAGTTATTGAAGGCAAAGGGTACTTTCACATTACTTAGGCACAAATTCAACAAAGAATTGGAAGATAACACTCTATTATCCCAGAAACTAAAGGTAATATATTATTGTTTGGTGCATGAAAAAAAAACAAAAAAAGTAGTAGATGAAAATGTTGTTTCCAGAGAGTTTTAAAATGTAGACGATTGTAGTTAAATGTAGTTAATGTTTTATGAATTATTTCCAGAGAGTTTTTAAAATGTAGACGATTGTAGTTAAATGTAGTTAATGTTTTATGAATGATTTCCAGAGAGTTTTAAAAATGTAGACGATTGTAGTTAAATGTAGCTAATGTTTTATGCCGTTTATTTGTAGCTGATTTGTAGTTAACTTATTGACACCTTATTATTTTCTTTTTGATCTTGAATTGTAGGTGAGAGCTTCAACCGATCATATACACACTGTGTTAGATGGCGTGAAGAGGTACATTGTATGTTTAGAAAATAAGAAATGTAGTTGTGGACAATTCCAACTTGATGAACTTCCATGTGCACATGCTTTGGCATCATTAAGGCATAGGAATGAAAGGCCGGACAACTATTGCTCACCGTATTACACAATTAAGAGCCTACTACTTACATATGAATTGCCAGTTAATCCTCTTCCTGATGAAGCAAAATGGGATGTTCCACAACATATTTTGGATGATGTAATAAAGCCACCGGCTGGAGATAAAAGGCAGCCAGGAAGACCTCAAAAGGAAAGATATAAAAAATTTGATGAAATAAACTCAAAGAAGTACAAGGTGTCATGTGGCAATTGTGGAGGTGAAGGGCATAACAAAAGAAGTTGCAAGAATGCGCCGAAAAAGGCATGAATATAATGTAGCTACATAGTTATTCAAAATAAATGGTAGTTATCCCAGATTATCGGAATTTAAGGTGTAACTGTAATATGTTTTTGACGATAATAAAGAAGTTTACTAATATACTTGCGTAATGTAAACTATTTGCATATTGTTGTTATAATGTACTTTAAGTGATTTCGAAATGTGTTATCGACATAATAGATAAAGACAGAATGTTGTAGATAAAGAAAAAACGTTGTAGTTCATTTTCATGAAATCTAAGTAAGAAACATCATCATGTTTATCTGTAAACATATATTGTGCAAATGTACTGCAACAATGCATGTAGCGTTGGACTTCCAACAATTTGTAGTTATGTAATTGTAGTTATATGCAGAATAAATGTGTAGTTATTTGTAATTGTATGTAATTGTAGTCACTACATTAATAATGTCTAATGTATTCATGAAGCTATTGTTCATTACAACCAAATGACTACATTTACAATACATATTGCCTTGAGGAGAAGAGGGAGCATGATATGGAATTGTAGATAATTGTAGTTTCCTTTAATACTGTTATCATTATCAATATAGTTAACATCTGTATTGAGGCAATTCTAAATCGTCGAATAGATTGAACTGGCTTCAAATTTTATTTCATAGTTTTTAGTTCAGACCTGTAAGAAAACCTTGGATTCCAATCCAAGAAGTTGGATAATGCAAGCACTGGCATGATATGTCTAATGTATTCATGAAGGAATTGTGCATTTAGTTTGCATTTCTGAAACAAATATGTTCTAAACTAAAATGGGAGATAAGAGTTGTAATCAGAATAAAAACAATCTCACAACAAAAGTGAACATACAGTGCAACTAAATGCACAGATGAATCTCAGAAAAATGGAAAACAGAAATGCAAACTTAAGGTTATTTTTCCAAAGCAATTGTTCAGTACAACCAAACTGACATAATTCTCCACTAACTACAAAATTGTTCAATATCCATGAAACATTGTGGGTTACAATCAAAGTTCATTACAACAGTACACACTATTTCCTCTTTCGTTCCACTTTAGTTCTCACATTTTTTGGCGGTGGACCCCTCCTCCTTGCAAGCCTGCCTGTAACCTCGCTCTCACTGATTGAACCATCATTTAGCTTCTTTGTGGCGTAGTCCCACAACAGAGCTCCATAGCGTCTAAGGTGTTTGTTAATATCATTAAGATCCTCCTTTGGTATAGACAAATCACCATTGCTAATATATTCCGCAAATGCAGCAACAGATACACCGCAATCCCTGCAGATTATGAGTAATTTTCATTAAATACCAAAAACCAAATAAATTTTAATTATACATATAGAAGGGGAGTTTAGTTTTTTACAGTGAGCCTTCCTTTTGTTGTGGAATCTCGGCAACCATCCATTGTATGTCTAGAGGGTCCATAACTGGCTTCTCTACATATGACTTTGTATTCTTGAAGTCAATGTCCTTGCGTTTACCGTAGAAACCAGTGCATGACAAATAAAGAGGAATAATTGTTGAAATTTTTCAGCCAAAGCTTGAACTGTTTTGTTACGCTTTGCCCTCACCAATGAATCATACACATACAGTTGCCGGTCCTTTATGTCAAACACTAACAACAACCAATGGAAGTTCTCTACAAGGTTAACAGGCATTACCACATAATCCACAAGATCCCATGCTACATTTGCAAGAATTTGATAGCCCATAATGTATTCTCCAATATCATCATCGGCTTTTACAACAGAATTCCTTTGATTAATTGGAGCAGCAGAGAACTTATCATAGATACTTTCAACTTTTGTCTTGAACAAACAGTCTGTTGTTGTAAATCTACAGTTGTTGTTGGGGCCATATTTCCCCTTCTTTCTCAAATAGTACATTATAACATCGATGTGCTGAAAAAAGTAAAAGTTGCATTTATAATATGTAGTTCAAGTCTGTACATTAAGGCAATCTGTCTTTAAAATGCTGTCAACAGTGTTTAATAAACTACATGTTGTAGTGAATTGTAGTTAAATGTAGTGAATTGACTTTAAATGTAGTTAAAGCAATCTGTATGTAATGCAATTTGTAGTTAATGCAAATGTATTCAATTGTAGTCATTTGTAGTCAATAAGAACTACATTTGCATATAACAAAGTCATACTTAAAGATGTTTAGATAGAATAAGCTATTGGATATCAGTTGTTCAATATCAACAATTAACAGAGCATACAAGATGAAAGAAAATAAATAATGGCTGTGTATAACAGTTTGACAGCTACAAAAGTGAGAATAACAGCTACAAGATGCAAATAAGAGCTAAAAAATATGTAGCTCATGTCTGTGTATTTCAGTTTACTTATAACCCATTCTAGTTATGTGTAATCTAGTTATAAGTCTGTACACATCAAGGCAATCAGTATTTTAAATGTAGTCGTTGGTAGTTAACTGTAGTGTTCAATAACTACATAACAGTGAGCCAGATACCAGATAAAGACAAAACTGCAATGATAATCCATATACTTACTGTACAATTTATTAGCTGTCCGGGGTGAGCAAGGGCGTAGAACCAGTCCTTCTTATCTATTTTTTCGCAACCCAAATCCAACAAAGGATTGAGATGGTTATCCTTCATGGAATAGAAGTTCTTCCTCCTGTAATAATAATATAATTAAACAAACAACTACAAAAAACAAAAACATTGACAACTTTAAAGTCTAAATTAAATAGAAAGACAAGTAAAACAAATACATACAACATAAGACATTTATGCACCATACCTCCTAGATAATTTGTCACTTCGATGGTATAACCAGGTAGTAAAACTATCTATTAGTTGAGGATCAACATCTTCACCAATGGGACTTGTGAATGGGTGCTTTATGTAAAAAAATTTTGGCCCAAAAGACGTGCTGCCTTCAGTACTGTAGAGTGGCGTGAATGGTGATCGTGCATATTTTCCAGGTAACCTTGTTCTTCCTTGATGAAGAGGGGTTGAATCAACTTGAATTGGGTCACCATACATGACCATTTGTGATAGGTTTTCTGGAATTTCAAAATCGTCCAGTGTCACGCCTTTATTTTCAGTTCCTCCACACATCACTCCAATCTCCTTTTCTTTTTCAATGCATTCTTCGACAATTTCAGTCACAATTACACCATGAATTGGTGAATGTGGAACATTGTCTTGTTGTTCAAGTTGTTGAGGAGAAGAAGGAGCTGAACAGGTAAATTTATTTTTTATTAGCAATTCAAGATGGAAGTATATATGTATGTATGAATTATCTAGATACCTGTTGTACTGGGGCCTGCACGGACTTGAGGACCAAAATTGAACTGAAATTCTTTGTTTTTCTCTGCTTCATTATGTTCGTTATATCTTTTCGAACTAGCAGCAAACTACATTGTGAGATGAATGTTTTAGTATTAGAATACATTATCATAAATATTATATAGTGTTAGTTACAAATAACAGTGAGCCAGCTAAGTCATATGAAGTTCAAGATTGTATAGTGAAACAATAACAGATACACAATATTTATTTCAATTCAATCCTGTATACACAATATTTATTTCAATTCTGCAATCTGTACTTACTGCATTGTAGTTTATGGAATCTGTAGTCAATTGTAGCCAATAAGGACTACATTTGGATATAATAAGAACAGGAAAGAAAACAGGAAGAAATCAAAATACAAATGACTACAATTAACCCCTGTTAAAAATCCAGTTATTGAACACTATATTTAACTACAAATAACTACATTTAAAATACAGACTTAGACCAAATGTGATGACTTATAACTAGAATACATATAACTAGATTTGGTTATAACAAAATTGAAATACACAGACTTGAACTATATATAGTGTTACTTACAAATAACAGTGAACCAGGTAAGTCATATGTAGTTCAAGTCTGTATATTAAAATATTGAGCCAGCTACAAAATACAAATTACATCTACAAAACTACAAATAACAACTACAAAAGTGTAGTTCAAAACTGTACATTAATGCAAACAGTAGTTTTAGTGTATTCAATTGTATTGAAATGTATTGTTCAGGAACTACAATTTATGTAACAGCAAACTACATTTTGATAGTAATGTTTTAGTGTTAGAATAGATTATCATTACTATTATTAGTGTTAGAATAAATATATGTAAATTCTTACCTTGGAGTCATCCAATTCATTTCTATTGTTGACAGCATTCATTAATCTTTACAAAGATTGATCTATGAACTCTCGAAGTTTTGAGAGTTCATCAAAAACATCATTCCTCAGCTGATCTAACTTTCCAGCCACCTAAAAATTAAATATGTATGTGAGTTGGTAAGAATATTCGATTTGTTACACTAAAATAAAAAGAAACTACAATGTCGAAGGAATGATTTCAATTGGTAGTAAACAATGACTACACAACTGTAAATTCTAATAGTACCTGCTCAATCTTCTGTTCCAACTTCCTCATCTGGCTTCTTTCAGATTCCATATCATTTGAAGATTTAGCCTCTTCATGTCGAACTGTAGGAGAAGCAGCAGATGGGACTTTTGAAGGTTGAGTAACCTCTTCATCTTCATAATTAAGGTTTACTGGGAGGTTGAGCGCTCCAATCTCGGCCCCGGATGCAACCAAGTTTGAGAACTGAAAGAAGGATGAAGACAGTGAAGTAAATTTGAAAGAAATTGTAGATGTCATGTAGTTACTATAGTAGTTATTGAAGAATTACACAAAGGTTAACAAGAATACCTTGAGCCACTCAGGCTTGATGAATTTTTCTTCAAAAACATTCAACCAAATCTGTCCTTTTGTAGCCGACCATCTTAAAATACGGGGGATGGAGTCAGAGCACCGTATAGCAAGCTCGGTGCTTACAGAAGAACAGCACTCGTACAGCCACACTTGTAAGGCTAACGAGCATCCCTGTATAAGATAAGAATGGACGTTGGGACTGAGACGATATCTGACAGACTCAAGAACTTGCTTAAAAGATTTTGTACCCCACGGGTACGAATCAAAATGACCACTCTCTATAAGAAAAAAAGTAAATTTGTCTATCAAACAAACATTGTCCTTATCAGAAGGACAAACAAAGAATTCCAACATATACAAGACACACAACTGTACAGCATCCAAATCATATGTAGTCAATTGTAGCCAGTAAGGACTACATTTGGATATAATAAGACATACTTAAAGATGTTTAGATAATAGAAACTTTTGGATACCACTTGCCCAATATAAACATTTAACAGAGCGTAGAAGAGGAAAGAAAACAAGAAGAAATCAAAATACAAATGCCTACAAATGACAACATTTAACCCCTGTTCAATAGCCAGTTAGTGAACACTATATTTAACTACAAATAACTACATTTAAACTACAAATAACTGTGTATAACAGCTACAAGATACACATGAAACTACATTCAACCACAACAAACTACAGTTAACAGCTACATATTTGATTCCACAGTATACTAAATCAATGAAATTTAGGTCAATTAAAACACTTCCAAATAATCATTGCATTAAACTACATTAAACTACTAAAACGACAAAAATATACAATTTTTATTCAGCTGTGACATTGTCAAATAAAACATTACATAACACTACATTAAACTACAAAAACCAACAATTGACTACAAATTTTTTTCAACACTATATTCTGCCAAATAATTACACATTAACTCCGAATAATAACAATTAACTACAATTTGTATAAGCAACCCTAACATGCAATAGAAGTACACTAATGCATTGTGTAGTTTAAATGCAATCTTTAGTGTTCACCTACATACAGATTTTATTCAATTGTAGTTATATTTAGTCAGTTGTTTTTAAATTTTGTTAATGCAATCTGTAGTTACTGCAATTGTAGATAATGAAATATGTAGTCAATTGTAGCCAGTAAGGACTACATTTGGACATAAGAAGACATACTTAAAGATGTTTAGATAATAGAAGCTTTTGGATACCACTTGTCCAATATAAACATTTAACAGAGCATAGAAGAGGAAAGAAAACAAGAAGAAATCAAAATACAAATGCCTACAAATGACAACATTTAACCCCTGTTCAATAGCCAGTTATTGAACACTATATTTAACTACAAATAACTACATTTAAACTACAAATAACTGTGTATAACAGCTACAAGATACACATAAAACTACATTCAACCACAACAAACTACAGTTAACAGCTACATATTTGATTCCACAGTATACTAAATCAATGAAATTTAGGCCAATTAAAACACTTCCAAATAATTATTGCATTAAACTACATTAAACTACTAAAACGACAAAAATATACAATTTTGATTCAGCTGTGACATTGTCAAATAAAACATTACATAACACTACATTAAACTACAAAAACAAACAATTGACTACAAATTTCAGTCAACACTATATTCTGCCAAACAATTACACATTAACTCCGAATAATAACAATTAACTACAATTTGTATAAGCAACCCTAACATGCAATTATACATTAAATTTTTACAAAAAAACTCTTAGACGACAAAAAAAGAATTGAATTCTAATTTTTTCCAAAAAAATATTAAACTACAAAACATTGTAGATAAAAAAAAAGTTGTTTACCTTAACCGAAACTTGTTGTTGAACCAATTTTGTGGGTTTTTTTAGAGGGTTTCACCTTTTTTTGCTTTGAGGGTGAATGAGACGCCTTCTGTATTTTTATTTTTTGAACTTTGGGTGAATCGTCCACAAAATCATCATCATCCGCCATCAAGCTTTTCCCCTTTCGCTTGCGTTGTTTGTCGGCTTCAATTTCAACACCGTAAGCATCAACCTCCTGCAAGTGCTTTGTTCGAGTTTCAACTCGTATTTGTCTCGGCGATGCTGGAACACTTTCTTTTCCACTTGCATGGACAGGTGGTTGTCTTTTTACTGGAGATTTAGGTGTTAAAACACCCAAATCAAATGATGGAATTTCGCCTATTTTTTGGGGGTATTCTGTTTTTTCACCATTTTGAATATGGATAAGTTTTTTTTCACTGAAAATGTGTTTTCTTTGAAGAACTTTGAGGATTTTTGGCGATAGAATGCTGCTAATGGAGAAGATGACAATGGAGAGAAACAGTGAACAGAAGAGAAAGAGGTAAAGGTAAAGGTAAAAGTACACGGGGGGTGGGGTGGGTGTAGTTTTTATTGGGAAATGTTAGCGTTTTATGGAAGTAATATAAAAATTAACAAAAAAAACGTGGGGTTAATTAATAATGTTAAAAATCTGGTGGAAGAAAGAGAAAAAAACGGGGAAAGAAAATATGAAAATATTATTTTCTTCCACAAATAAAGCCCCTAATAAATGATTGGTAATTAAACCTTAAAATTTAATTTTGGTACATATTTTGAAATATGGTATACTAAAATGTAATAAATAGTAACCTTAAACATGAGTGGTTATAAGGTTTGTTATATGGGATGTATATGTAAAAATCCCAATTTTTTTCAACACTATATTCTGCCAAACAATTACACATTAACTCCGAATAATAACAATTAACTACAATTTGTATAAGCAACCCTAACATGCAATAGAAGTACACTAATGCATTGTGTAGTTTAAATGCAATCTTTAGTGTTCACCTACATACAGATTTTATTCAATTGTAGTTATATTTAGTCAGTTGTTTTTAAATTTTGTTAATGCAATCTGTAGTTACTGCAATTGTAGATAATGAAATATGTAGTCAATTGTAGCCAGTAAGGACTACATTTGGACATAAGAAGACATACTTAAAGATGTTTAGATAATAGAAGCTTTTGGATACCACTTGTCCAATATAAACATTTAACAGAGCATAGAAGAGGAAAAAAAACAGGAAGAAATCAAAATACAAATGCCTACAAATGACAACATTTAACCCCTGTTCAATAGCCAGTTATTGAACACTATATTTAACTACAAATAACTACATTTAAACTACAAATAACTGTGTATAACAGCTACAAGATACACATGAAACTACATTCAACCACAACAAACTACAGTTAACAGCTACATATTTGATTCCACAGTATACTAAATCAATGAAATTTAGGCCAATTAAAACACTTCCAAATAATTATTGCATTAAACTACATTAAACTACTAAAACGACAAAAATATACAATTTTGATTCAGCTGTGACATTGTTAAATAAAACATTACATAACACTACATTAAACTACAAAAACCAACAATTGACTACAAATTTCAGTCAACACTATATTCTGTCAAACAATTACACATTAACTCCGAATAATAACAATTAACTACAATTTGTATAAGCAACCCTAACATGCAATAATACATTAAATTTTTACAAAAAAACTCTTAGACGACAAAAAAAGAATTGAATTCTAATTTTTTCCAAAAAAATATTAAACTACAAAACATTGTAGATAAAAAAAAAGTTGTTTACCTTAACCGAAACTTGTTGTTGAACCAATTTTGTGGGTTTTTTTAGAGGGTTTCACCTTTTTTTGCTTTGAGGGTGAATGAGACGCCTTCTGTATTTTTATTTTTTGAACTTTGGGTGAATCGTCCACAAAATCATCATCATCCGCCATCAAGCTTTTTCCCTTTCGCTTGCGTTGTTTGTCGGCTTCAATTTCAACACCGTAAGCATCAACCTCCTGCAAGTGCTTTGTTCGAGTTTCAACTCGTATTTGTCTCGGCGATGCTGGAACACTTTCTTTTCCACTTGCATGGACAGGTGGTTGTCTTTTTACTGGAGATTTAGGTGTTAAAACACCCAAATCAAATGATGGAATTTCGCCTATTTTTTGGGGGTATTCTGTTTTTTCACCATTTTGAATATGGATAAGTTTTTTTTCACTGAAAATGTGTTTTCTTTGAAGAACTTTGAGGATTTTTGGCGAGAGAATGCTGCTAATGGAGAAGATGACAATGGAGAGAAACAGTGAACAGAAGAGAAAGAGGTAAAGGTAAAGGTAAAAGTACACGGGGGGTGGGGTGGGTGTAGTTTTTATTGGGAAATGTTAGCGTTTTATGGAAGTAATATAAAAATTAACAAAAAAAACGTGGGGTTAATTAATAATGTTAAAAATCTGGTGGAAGAAAGAGAAAACAATGGGGAAAGAAAATATGGAAATATTATTTTCTTCCACAAATAAAGCCCCTAATAAATGATTGGTAATTAAATCTTAAAATTAAATTTTGGTACATATTTTGAAATATGGTATACTAAAATGTAATAAATAGTAACCTTAAACATGAGTGGTTATAAGGTTTGTTATATGGGATGTATATGTAAAAATCCCTTTATTTAATTCATATATATTGGATTTATACAATTAATTTAATTATATTAGCCCATATATTTATTTGGACCAATATATATTAAACTTAAAATACAATCCAAATTATTTTATAAATTTAATTTTAATAAAATTTATATGCCTACAAATATCTCATACTTCAAGATATACTTTATGGTGAATTTAATGAACCCCAAGGCAAGGCTTGAAGTACCAGCCAAATAATCCTCGAATCAACTTACCACAAAACAAATATTTTTATGGTTCATTTGTATTGCATAAATTATGCCAACTTCTTAAAATGGTTTAACCATGTGGCTTAAAAGTAAGTATATTCCATAGAAAGGATTAAAGCTAAGCCACATTGATTAGGCATATATTGGTGATTGAATCTAATATTACTTGGAAATGCCACTTTTTCATAATTCACTAACATATTGAACCTTCAGTGCATCAACGTGATAACGGTTTGCATCATTTTCAAAGTGATTTCCTTACGTAATTGCTTTTGGACAATTCCTTGTTGTAAACAAGTTGCTTTCGCCGCCAAACAAATCCAAACTCTTGTCATAGACGAATTATACGGATCCGAATCCTTTTCGATTATCTTCTCCTCGTCCGTGTTAGTATCAAACAACTGCAGTTCCCACATCGTCAAATAGTGAACTACTTCTTCTCAAATCTATATAAACCCCTTGCTCATATTTGTTGAGCATTAATTCGTAGTCTTCACAAACCACTTGTCTAGGTTTGTAAATTCGAAAGAATTAACGCGAAGATAATTTCTTCTTTTCTTGTGCTTTTCTCGTTTTGTTGTCTTTTTTTTGTAGATCAAGCAAGAAAGATATGTTCTTGTTCAATAAAATGATTCATGCATAAAAAAGACAATCTTGGGATGTGAGGGGATGAGTACTCATCCTTTTCCGAATATCGGAGAGATTATTCTCGTGGACCGACTACCGGAGAGATTACTCTCAATGTGACCAGACTATCGGAGAGATTACTCTCAATATGGCCTGACTACCGGAGAGATTACTCTCAATGTGGCCAAATTCTTGGAGAGATTACTCTCAAAATGACTAGACTACCGGAGAAATTACTCTCCATGTGGCCCTATTCTTGGAGAGATTACTCACAAATGGCCCGACTACCAGAGAGATTACTCTCAATGTGGCTCAATTCTTGGAGAGATTACTCTTAAAATGGCCCGACTATCGACAAGGCCAACTTAAGGTGCAAAAGGAATCATATGTCCACCTTAAGATTGGAAAGTTATAGTTCCTTTTAAGGACAAACTCACGAAGAGGTCAACTTAAGGTGCAAAGGAACTTATATGTCCACCTTAAGAATGGAAAGTTATAGTTTCTTTTAAGGAAAAAACCCTACGAAGAGGCCAATTTAAGGTGCAAAAGGACTTATATGTCCACCTTAAGATTGGAAATTTTTAAAACTTTAACTTGAAGACAACATCGACTTGAACACTTGAAAAAGTTTGAAGATTTGGCGGACTTTGCAGACTTCAACTCAAAGATTCAGAGGGCTTAAACAATTCAACTTTAAGATCGGCGAATTTGAAGATTGAAACTTGAAGACTTGGAGGGCCTAAATATTTCAACTGGATGATCAACGGATTTGAAGACTTCAACTTGAAGACCGACAGACTTGAAGACCGACGAACTTGAAGACTGCAACTTCGAGACTTGGAGGGTTTAAATATTTCAACTTGATGATAAACGGATTTGAAGACTTCAATTTGAAGACCGACAGAATTGAAGACTGAAACTTGAAGACCGACGAACTTGAAGACTTGAACTTTGAGACTTGGAGGGCCTACGTATTTTAACTTGAAGATCAGTGAATTTGAAGATTTCAACTTGAAAACTGGTGGAGTTGAAGATTTCAATTTGGGGACTTCAACTTAAATACAATTGAAGACTTCAACTTGGATACTTCGAGGGCTTACATATTTCAGCTTCTCTTTTTCTTTACATTGTTCGACTTATACCTTAGTCGCATAATTTTCAGCTTTACGCGCTTGTAATAAAAGATTCATATCTTGTCGTGGTAGAGTCCAAATAATAAACCGTTTGATGAATTCAATATCTAAAATATATCCAAAACTTAGAATCAAAAGCCTTCAGAATCGCGTCAGATAATCTTTTGAAACCAACTTTAGATTTTACCATATTGAAAATTTTAGATTTGTGCAGTCTCATAAAAAAAATTCATATCTCGGTGTAGAAATATTGAAATTGCAAACCGTTTGCATTTAAGAAAATTAGACTTCAAGATATAGAACATATCCTAAATTCTCAATCAAACAATTCAAAATCGTTCTAGAAATCAACTTTATATTGCACCACGCTATAAGTTTCAGATTTGCGCAGTCTCACAAAAATTCATATCTTGGTATGGAAGACTCGTGATCGGAAGATGTCTTACTTGCCATCAATAGAAATTTAAGAGCCACATTCTCACAAATATCTTGAGTTCAAGTTTCACCGAATTTGAAACTTTGTGGCAAGCAATCTTTTCCTTATACTTGTGTTTCCTTTTGACGCGTTGCTTCACTTCCCCTTTCTTTAGGCAGAGGGCATATACTTGGAGACCAACAAACTTGAAGGTTTGGCAAACCTTAAGACATAGAGAATCTGTGGACTTCAATGAAAATACTTGACATCCTTCTAAAATTGGCCCATAGAAGATATCAATTTACCAAGGAGGGTTGCCCCTTTTAAACCAAATGAGATCAAAGTTCAACAGGAGGATGACGTTTCAGCTTGATCTTACATTCCTTCATACTTCATTGAACAACAATTGGGGCAATATGTATCTTTTGAACTTATGCAACTGAACTTAAAATAAAACTCTAAGCTGCCTACGTACCTCGGTGAAGGGGATCAAGTCATACCGTAGTTCAGACTGGGTAGATTTTTTTTTACGTCCTAACTTTTTCCTAGGCTGCCTCCTTCGAAATTTTCAACCTAGCAGACTTTTTTTACATGGGCCGTACACAGTTTATACTCTTGACGGCCAGGAGTGTAGCAACATGCAATTTAGGCTCGTGCATCAATGAGCGTCAAGACTTCAAGGATAATACTTCTTCAAAAGCTTGCCATTTATAGGGCCAATTCTCATACCATCTGCATCAACCAGCTTGTAAGCCCCACTTGAGTAAGCTTCTTGTACGACATATGGCCCATCCCATTTGAAGTGAACTTCCCTACACGTTTATGGGAAGTAATTATGGTTCTTCGTACGGCAAGGACTTCATCTCCTACTTGAAAGGATCTCGGGCGAACTTTCTTATTGAAGGTGCGAGATAATCGAGCTTGATAACATTCAAGACTCTGTTGAGCTTCCCCTCTTTCCATCAAGAGCTTCCAACTCTGCTAACCGAAGTCGAGCATTTTCTTCATCAGTGATCCCTTCTTGAATAGCCGGTCGTAATGAAGGTATTTGACGCTCTAGTGGCAAGACGACTTCGACCCCATAAACGACTGAATAAGGAGTCGCTTGTCTTGGCATGCGGTGAGTCATCCTATATTCCCATAGAGCTTCTTCCATACTGTCATTCCAATCTCGTTTGGATTTGGAGACGACTTTGTTTAACAAGTTGCATAGAGTCTTGTTGAATGCCTCGGCTAGACCATTGGCGGCAGCATTGTATATCGAAAAGTTACGTTGCTTGAAGCCAAAGAGCTCACAAATCTTATTCATCAACCAATTGTCGAACGGCTTGCCATTTTCCGTTATTATGTAACTAGGAATGCCAAAGCGATAGATGATGTTCACCCGGATGAAACTTGCAACATTTGCCTTTTTTTACCTCCTTAAGAGAAACAACTTCAGCCCATTTTGAGAAGTAGTCAGTTGCAGCCAAGATGTATAGTTGGCCACCAGAGGACTTTGGCAGTGGTCCAACAACATCCAATCCCCAAGAGTCAAATGGCCAGAATGCAACAGTCGGGTGCAACACTTCAAGAGGTTGATGAATAAAATTCGCATGGAGTTGACTAGCCTTGCATCTTTGAGCTTCCAAGCAATCTTTTACCATCGTTGCCCAATAATATCCCATCCTTTTTATATATAAGTGGAGCTTTGGTCCAGACTGGTGTGACCCACATACCCCATAATGTGCCTCTTGCAAAGCCTGGAGAGCTTCTTTTTCTCCTAGCATCGCAAGAGTACTCCCTCGAACGACCTTCTATGTAGAATATCCTTGTAGTAAAGGAAGCGAGGCGCACCATGACAGATTTCAGTCCTTCTCCTCGGATTTTCTAGAATTATTACATAGCATAAGTAGTCGATAATGTGTTGGCGCCGTTCTTCTTTCTTCAGAAACAACAAGATGCTCGAGATTGTTTTCTTCATCTTCAGCCTCATTTGGCGGCGGTACTACCCATTTTTGGCAAACAACAACTTGTGCTTGATCAGGCGGGGTTAAAGATGAAGCTAGGGTAGTTAAAACATCATCCTTCTTATTTTATTTCCTTGGCACATGCTGAATAGTCACATCACCGAGCCATCCTATCAATTTTTTAGCGTAATCATGATATGGGCGTAGTTTAGGCTTCTTAACCTCATAATTACCCAAAAGTTGGTTGACCACTAACTGAGAATCACCAAAGACTTGCAATTGCAACTGCTTCATATCAATGGTCATTTCAAGCCCAAGTATTAATGCTTGATACTCAGCAACATTGTTGGAACAGAGTTGTGTCAAGGTGAAGGAGTAGGGAAAGACTTCATATTGGTGAGTGACAAATACTACGCCAGCCCCATCTCCCCCATGATGCGCGGCACCATCAAAGTACATATTCCATGGAGTTTTAACTTCAACGAACATTGTGTCCTCATCAGGTAGTTCATCAGTAAGCTCCCGGTCATCAGGTATTGGATGATCTGCCAAGAGATCTTCCAATGATTGTCCTTTTACAGCCTTTTGAGGGATGTAACAAAATCTCAAATTGTTGAAATTGGAGGTACCATCTCGCTAGTCGATCACTGAGACAGGTGTTGACATCACGAACTTGATGGGATTTGCTTTAGAAACAAGATAGATAACATGAGCTTGAAAGTAGTGCTTCAACTATTGAATTGAGAAGACTAGCGCCAAGCACAACTTCTCAATTGGCAAATAATTCAACTCGTTTGGTGTCATCATCCTGCTCAAGTAGTAAAGAGAGTTTTCTTTCCCCTCACTATTCTCTTGGGGCAACAGTGCTCCAACAGACCTTTCTTGTGCCGCAATGCATAGTATCAATGACTTTCCAAATACAGGGGCTGCTAAAACTGGAGGCTTTATCAAGAAGGATTTAATTCTTTCAAAGGCATTACTGCATGCTTTGTCCCATCTGAAAGGGACGCCTTTCTTCATAAGGTGACTGAATGGTTGACACCTCCCAGCTAGGTTCGAGATGAACCTCCTAAGGTACGCTAGCTTTCCTTGTAGACTTTTGAATTCATGGATATCTCGAGGCTCAGGCATTTTCAAAATGGCATCCACTTTGGCTTGATCGATTTCGATCCCTCGATGTCGGACAATAAAACCAAGGAACTTTCCAGAAGTAACTCCAAAGGCACATTTCAATAGATTCATCCTAAGTTGGTATCTCCGGAGCAATTCAAATACCATCCTCAAGTCTTTCATGTGGTCACCCTTCTCTCTTGATTTAACCACCAAGTCGTCAACATAGCATTTGACATTCTTGTGGAGAAGATCGTCGAAAATATTTCGCATAGCCCTTTGGTAAGTAGCACTAGCATTCTTCAAGCCAAAAGGCATTACTTTGTAGCAATAGATACCCTTGGGAGTGCGGAACACGGTAAGCTTTTCATCTTTAGGTGCCATGCGAATTTGGTTATAACCCCAGGAACTGTCCATGAAAAACATTGTCTCGTAACCAGTAGTAGCATCTGGAATAGGGACCGAGAATTCATCTTTGTGACACACATTGTTAAGGTCCCTGAAGTCAACGCATACTCAAATCTGGCCATTCTTCTTCCTTACAGGGACAATAATTGAAATCCATGTTGGGTACTTAACTTCCCGAATAAATCCAGCTTCAACGAGTTTGTTAACTTCAACTTCAATCTGGGGAACCAAGTCCAGCCTGAAGCGCATTTGAGCTTGTTTAATACGGCAAGCACTATTTTTGACTGCAAGGTGATGGACTGCTACTTTCGGGTCCAAGATAGGCATCTCTTTGTAACTCCAACCGAAGACATCCCTAAACTCTTTGAGTAACTCAATATAAGTGCTTTCTTCATCACATTCGAGTAAAGCACTTAGGTAGGTGGGTCTTGGTTCTTCATCGGTGCCAAGGTTAACTTCTTTTAAGGCATCAACTGTCGTCTTCACTCCTTCTTCAAGTTCAGGTGGAGCATCTTTCGCATCTTCATCTTCTTGAGGATCCCCATCATTGAAGGATATTTGATGACATGGTGAAACATGCTCCAATTCTGCATTATCCTCCATCGAAGACGGAACACCATTCTCGCTTTGTATAGTGACATGATACGAAGAACCTACACTTTTCATCTTCGTCACGTTCCTTAGTGTAGACCACAGTGTATGGCTTTACCTTCAGTACTTTTTCACATGAAACCACAAGTTTTGTTTGCTGCCTCATTCTGGAAGGAACCAAACTTTGGAAATCCTTAGAGATCTTTTGAATTTTGGGTGAAGCGGGTATTCTTGTATTTTGATAATTTCTAAAGAACTTATTCCCCTTCTTTAGTGGACCCAATATCTCAAATACGGAAGTTCTCACAGTTGATTTTCCAAGTCGATCAAAGACAGAGGCATGTTAGAAGCTGCAGATTCGTCTTCTACATTTATATAATTGCTACTCGCCCTTTTTATTGAGATGCGCACTGGTGACGGTTGCTTTTATCCTAAACCTTCACGTGGTTGCCTCGTTGCATTTTCTGATGGGAGCTTTCCTAACTTTGATGGATCATTGGGATTGTATCCAGCTTTTGCAAATAGCTTGTAAGCGTTAGGGTCAAAATCTTCATTTGTTCGCTTTGTAGGGAGTACCACATTCTGCAAACAACTTTGGGCTACAAACCCTGCAAACGTCTTTGAGGATGACTTTACTGCCTGAATTCGTTTGACCGGGAGAGTTAACTCCTTTAGCATGCTAGCTTGGTGATTAGATGGTTCACTTTCATCTTTCTTCCTTTTAGAGACATATTGGAGTGCTGGACTTACTTTCTTGCCATAAGGTGTAATATTCCCTACATAAGATTTATTCACGTTGGGTTGCATATCCTTACTAACAGCTTTCGATTCACCAGTAGTTGCCTCTTCTCTTTTAGTTGAGGGCTCTCTATTCTTGTTTTTCATACCATCATCAGCTTTCAGCTCCTTCACAATGTGGTTCTTCAAGTAGTACTTTGCATCGGCGAAGTGTGACTCAGCCTTGGTAAATGGCTCATCATCAGCAATTATCGTCTTCTCGACTTCACTTTCATAGTATTTTAAACATTTATGGTAGGTAGATGGAACTACTTTATTCTCATATATCAAAGGCCTCCCAAGAAAAACATTGTATGAAGTCTTCACGTCTATCACATGCAGCCATGTACTTGATTGCATATCTTCAATGGTGATTCCCAGCCTGATTGCGCTTATGGATCTTTGCACCCCTTGGTTGAATCCTTGGATCATCACACGACCTTCTGAGAGATCGTCGATGGGAATACCAAGTTCTTTCACAGTATGGATTGGTAAAATTGTCACTGAGGATCCTTCATCAACCAAAATCTGGTTTACCCTTTCATCACGCACATAGCCAACCAGGTACAATGGGCGGTTATGAGGAGTGTTACCTAGTAAAAGATTGTCATTTGTAAACGTGACCTTCTCCTCACAAGCATTAACTTCTTGAGGAGTGAGCTCGACGGGCTTATTCGCAGATAGTTCCAACGGTAGGTTATCACTCTTTTCTTCTCCTTTGTCAGCATGGCAACAAGAGGCATCAAATGCCCTCATGGGAAATCTTCGTGCGGAACCAACTTGGTAAAAACCCTTCCAAGATCACTGGATTTCGTGGCTTTTCAGGGTGGTGCATCTCCACTTTTGCTTTCTTCAAATGCCTAACTGGATTCTTTTTTATTGGTCTTTTTACCATCATCTTTCTTGTTGGTTGTTCCACTGATTCTTTTCGTGGGCTCCTTTTGTGGCGCCTATGACAAGTAACCAATGTCTAACCTTCATCATCATCCGGTTGGTTGACTTTAGCTTTGTCGTTCTCCAGTAATTCTCATCTTTACTTTCTTCAAAACCACATAATTCATCCGGACTGAATGAGACAAAGGTGATAGAGACTTTGTTTGTGCTTGCTTTCTCATCTTCAAGCACGATCTTCTTTTTGTGAGCCAAGTCCATGACTTTATCCTTGAAGACAAAGCACTTCTCCAGAGGGTGGCTTACAAATCGGTGATATTTGTAGTAATTTGGGTCATTTGTTTTCACGGCTTCATTTGGTCGCTTCATCTCTAGAAGCTCAATGAGATTTAACTCGAGGAGTTCTTCAAAAATGGCTGGCACATCAGAATCCAGGAATGTGTACTCTTTCTCCTGCATTTCTTTTAGAGTCAACTTTCCACTTGGCTTGTCTTGAAAAGAAGTGGGTTTCATACTCTGCTTCTTACTTACTTTCGTCGTGAACTTCATAGGTAATGTATTGACATTCATAGCATATTCGTTTTCATACTTGGGTACTACCTTGCCCCACTTCCTGATTTCTTGCTTGTCTTTCCCTTTGCAAGGTTCATAGATGGGCATCCTTTCATTTCCAGCGAAGGCCTTGCTCAATTCCATGTCATGGCCACGAGTTGCAAGTTCTTCAAATGTGTCAGGCTTGATACCTTGCAAGATGTAGCGCAATCCTCAATACATGCATTGTATGCACATCTCTATGCTTGAAGCTTTACTAAGCCTGTCTTTGCAGTTGAGGCTTGCATTCCTCCAATGATTGATAAAGTCGATAACTGGTTCCCCCTTTCGTTGACAAGTATTTGTAAGTTCTATCATACTCACAGTACATCTTGTACTATAAAAATGATTGAGGAACTCTTGCTCTAGTTGATCCCAGCTATCGGTTGATCCATCCTCGAGGTCCGTGTACCAGTTAAAAGCATTTCCTTTTAGCAAGCGGACAAACTGCTTGATAAGATAATCTCCATAAGTCCCAGTATTGTTGCATGTCTCCACGAAGTTCACCACATGTTGCTTTAGGTTACCTTTACCATTAAATTGTTGAAACATTGGAGGTTGATAGCCAGAAGGCATCTTCAACATATCGACCCTTGAAGTGTACGGCTTTGCATACGTAAGGGAGGATTTGGCAGCAACTTCATATTTGTTCTTAATAGTTCCTTCAATGAACTCCTTCAGTTGATCGATTGGAATCATTCCTTCATGTGAGACAGGGATAGCCTCAGTGGATGTTGCTTGTCTCCGGGGAGAGTCACTCTCTAGAACTTCTGGGAGCTTGCCGGGTGCACGGGTAGATTCTTCTTCCATCAAGATTCTCACCCAGTCTGTTAGCTTGTCAATTCTAGCCTCTTGATTTTGCATGCATTTGGTCAAGCCACTGATTGCTTCCGTCAAGTTTGCCAACTACTCCTCCATAGATGAGGTATTCGTCACCATGGCTTGCATGATTGTCGTGGACGACGGAGAGTAACATGGATTTTCACACAGATTGATTCTTGATTGGCTCACGCTATGTGGTGTAAGTGGGGAGGATCCATCACTTGAAGCATCATCATCTTCCTTCACAGCAGAGTGCTTAGAGCCGGAGAAGTCAAACAGAACAAGAGTTTTCTTGATCTTTTCAGCAACATCGCTTCCTCCTTCATATGCGTTTGTGGTATATCTTGCTCCTTTTGAGGATGACGATCCGAAAACAGAGGTTGATGCGGATGGCACTTGGGGTTCTTGTTGTCCCAAAGAGCTTTCTTTGCTCCTCGTAATTGGTCCAAAGCTTCCAAAGGTGACATCGAGGATGATTTCAACATCAGCATAGAACCTGGAGTTAGCAGCCTTGGTGGAAGATGAAATAGAGTTGATTTTCTTTGAAGCCATATCAATGTTCTTGAAATTTGGTGATTGAAAAGTTGAGATGAGAGTTAGAGATTGTCCCGCTAGGCAAGCCAGAATTTGTAGACAATAAATTTGGCTCGAGAGAATAAAATCAAGACCGAAAATATCGCAACAATCGTAGTATTTTATTTGGAATATTTAAGTGTCACAATCTCTATGAATCCTCTGATTCTTCTTTCCAATGGTAAATAAATTCAAGAGCTTTTGAGCTTGATCTTGAATCTATGTTTGTTGTCGTGAACGATAATCTTGTTCTTGAGCTTGAGCTTGATAGCTTGAACTTGACCTTGTTTTGTTCTTCGTTCTTGAGCTTCAACTTGATTTCTTCTTCGTTATTGAGCTTGAACTTGAACTTGAAGCTTGAAACTTGTGGAGGAATTTGCAGCGTTTGATCCACGAGCCCTTTCTTACTTCTTGTTATAACTTCTGGTGTCATTTCTGGGTTATGAAGACCCCTATTTATAGTTGTGAAAGAGAAGAGTTATGACAAGAACAAACTCTTTCCGACCAATCATATTGAACTGTGACATTGCCTCATTTGATTGGCTAGAACATGTCATTTGTACACGTGGCATGACTTCATTGGCCTATTAGTGTGATCTGGCATGCCTTATCATCTTGACACGTGGCATGATCCTATTGGCTCGCGCGTTTAACTTGGCACGCCATGTCATTTAACACGTGGCACCCAATTGGGCCTCTAGGAATATCGCCTCATGGTCCTAATGAATTGGGCTCATTATTTTAACCCAAATAAATGGGCTAGCCTAATGGATTAAGACTTTTTTATTGAATTCATATATATTGGACTTATACAATTAATTTAATTATATTAGCCCATATATTTATTTGGACCAATATATATCTAATTTAAACTACAGTCCAAATTATTTTATGAATTTAATTTTAATAAAATTTATATGCCTACACTATCTTAAGGTCAAAGTTATCGACTAATTATATTCTCACTATTAAGCATGAAAAAAAATATTGAGGAGGTATTAGTTCAATTATGCATACTTGACACGTAGATATAATGTTAAGCAAGAACATATCAACTGTATGTCTTTAAAGATCAGAATTCCATAAATGAGTATTCTCCATAAGAACAAAATAAAATACCCTAAGATGGTTGTAAATCTTACAAAAAATACTTGATCACAAAATATGTATGGAATTCTTCAAAGCTTAAAACGTGTCGAAGACACTGTCTTTAAGAATCCGATTTAATTGTATTCTTAGGATTAAATACTCTCTTCTAGTACAAAACTAGGAATCGAAACGAATAAAGATTTATTATAGATAGAAAATAAAACAGAAGGAAAGAGACTATTTTCTATATACTTAATCTTTACCACAAAAGAATTTGTATAAGTGAAGGAAAACAAAATGTTATAACGGTGATTAATGGTCCAACGGTTAAAAATATTGAATATTGACCCATTATTATATGAATTAATAAAGACACTAAATGTCCAACAAAATAAATCTAGACAGTTTCAACATAACGGGGATAAGATCGCTTCCGAATGAGATTCATGAAGAATTACAAGAACAAGACAGGAATTCCAGATAGATTACCAACCTTTAGGTAAATCTTAAACCATGATGCTCCTCTCAACTCTTCATCACGGCCATATTCCTAAATGCGTTTACGAGCACCACGGTTAGGATATCCTAACCAAGATTTACTGTCGAGGTTAGAAACTGTATGGTGTAATAGTTCTTAACCTAACACTTTCGAGGTGATACAGTTCAGTTTAAGCAACAAAGCATGCTTTGTAAATAACCTTTGAATACTAAGCTTAACGCTTACCTGTTTAGCCTATCATTTAGACTAACAGTACTACAAATATTGTAAAAAAAGAGAGAGGGTAGAACCGTACCAGAGACCGGCTGTTGGTGGCCAAGTGACCCTTTTGATTTTTATTACTGAATTCAAAATATTATCAAATTACAAAGAGATTTTTTTCAAGGACAGAGAAGGCTAGAGAGATGTTCCTGGCTGTGGCTAATGCCTCCCTTCTCCTAAACTATGAGCATCCTTTTATAATGGATTTACTACCAAACAAATAAAATTGGCCAACAAAATAATTTATAATAGTGGCCTACAAAGAAAATTATTACAAATGGACAATCTACTTTATAAAAGTAGATTCCTTATAATGGAGGGGTCCGTATCTTTATTAAACTATTTTAACTTATTAACGCTATGATTGTCCTTTTGGGGCCTTCAATAATTTAATATTTTCCCTTTCCATTATTGTCTTTTTTCTCTGAAGATTCGGCATTTTCCTTCAATTTTGCAAGGAAATCTTCTATCTCTTCAATATTAACTTCCGTTCTGGAGGTGCTTTGAGCTTCACCTACTGCACATACTTCTTCATCGGAAGTATTTCCAATAGAGGCCATTGATATATCATCACTAACTTCTTTTCTGGAATTTTTTGCCAAATCTTTCCTTATTTTCTCAAAATATGAAGCGAGGATTTCTTTCTTGGATATGACTCCTTTCTTCATTTGAAGACTTTTAGTAATTACCTCAAATGGGATTATTTTGTCCTTTGCAGCATTTGCTTTGTCTAATTTCACATATGTATCTATCTTGGTTTGAATCAGTTGAATTAATTTATCACCAAATTGTTTGCCTTGGGTGTCTTTTTGGAGTAATTTTGTCCAAAATTTGTTATAGAAAATTCTATAAAGGCAAGGTATTCCCTCATTGGTATAACCAGTTTGGACATCCCATTTCATTATCCATGGAATTGAAATTCTATAAAAAATACATTGATGCAATACCATCATAAAAAATATTATCTTTTTGTAATAAAATAATTTTTGAAGATATGTCCACCCACCGAGTATATAAACTTTTAAATAAAGGTGGGAGAATTTTCAATGATGGACCATATAATTTTCACCATTTAAAAAACTAATTTGGAATATAGTGACAATCTATATTGGACCATAGTTTAATAAACCATGAGTGTTTCCTATTAGGATTCTCATAGAGAAAAGTTTTATTAAAACTTTCTATATAGTCCCAATAATTGAATTTAATTGAGATTCCTTGATCAAGATGAGTGTATTCTCAATCCTTCAGAGTTTGCATTCCCCATTCATCCGAAGGTATAACCTTTTTGATAATGATCTTTGAAAAATTATAAATTTTCCTTGTATTTCCAGGATAGAAGTGCTGAACTTCAGCTGATCCTGGTGTTGAGAGTATCATCTCATAATGTATCATGTATTTATAAGAAGGAGTAGCGTATGGCGCTGTATCAAAATACTTGGTCATCAGTTGCCAGGGATTATCCTTCCATTTAAGGTCGGATTGTTCCACGAGAATTATTAACTCTTTTGTCTTTGGTTATAAACCTCAAGACTTTCATTACTGCCCTCTGTTATAACTGAGGAATAAGATGGTGTGCTGGGTGAAGTATCTTCACTCTTTTTGGATTGTATGAAATCCAAAAATTCCTTGTATAAAGGGTGATTGGTGTTACCTCCTGCTATATTAGCAGCTATTAGTCTTTGATTTCTCATTTGAGCTAGAATATTATTCTCTCTACTATTAGTAGAAACTCTTCCTCTTGCTCTACCCCGAGGAGGCTTGTATGTAGGTCTCATAATCAGTAAAACCAAAACGTTAATTAATAAATACATTTTGAATAAAATTACTAATAGATTCATCATCGTGATTTGAAAATTGCTCTTCCGCAATATCATATATAATTTTATCAATTATAAGACTTTTTAAGTCCCTGCATAATTCAATCCCTTTCAAAATAGTGATTAATGTTTCTTCATCGAAAAATATCATGTAATAATTCATGATTAGAGTATATAAAAGAGAACTTATGAGTTTAAATATTCTCTTATAAGAAAATCAGGAAGGGTGTTATCAGACCCTTTTCTGTATATAATTTCAAAATCAAAAGGGGCTAGTAAAGCTTGCCATCGTGCAAACATCTGTTTAGAAACATCATGTTTGAAATCTTTATTAAAGATAAACTTTGCAGCTTGGCAATCAGTTTTAATCAGGAATTTCTGATAGAAAAGATCTGTCTGAAATTTCATAGCACATTTAACTATAGCAAGAATTTCTTTGGCTACAATTGCATAATTTTTTTTGGGAATTATTCCATTTTCCTGAATAAAATTGGATAAGGCATTCTTGTTTATCTAATGGAGAACATTGCTTTAGTATTCCTCCATAGCCAATATCAGAGGCGTTAGTTTCCATAATTTTTTTTCAAGTGGGATTGGCTAGACTTAAACATGGAAGGTTATGAACCTTCTGTTTAATCCTTTTGACTGATTCAGTATGGTTATCAGTCCAAGCTTTAGGATTCTTCTTTAGTCTATCGTAAAGAAGAGCAGTATCTTAGGCAAGATCCTTTAGAAAAAGAGAAATAATAGGCGTCCCAGAAATCACTGAAGTTGGGTTTTATCAGTGATTATATCAGAAAATTTAGAAGTAAATTCAATACTTCTATTGATAGGAATGACTCTACCTTTTTCCATATTATGACCCAAAAACCTAACAGAAGTTTGGAAAATCATCATTTTTGGTCTTGATATGACTAAACCTTTTTGGATAATAATTTTTCTAAAAAAATCTAAATGTTTAAAATGAGATTCTATATTTTTGAAAACACTAGAATATCATCAATATAAACAATTATAAAGTCTGTATAAGGGAGGAAAACATCATTAATAATTTTTTTAAGTTCGGAAGGTGCATTCTTTAATCCAAAAGGCATAACATTTCATTCATATTGGCCCATTGGTACATTAAAAGCAGTTTTATACCTATCCGATTCAGATATGTGGATTTTCCAATTATCTGATTTTAAATCAAAATTTGAAAATATGATGACATCATATAACCTATCTAATAAACTCTTTTTATTCGGGATTGGATACCTGATCCATTTTAAAACCTTATTTTAAGGTTTGTAGTTTATGACTAATCTAGGAACTCCACGTTCCTGCTCCGCATGCTTATTGACATAAAAAGCAGTGCATGATCATTTAGATTTTGAGGGTCTTATTAAATCCTTATGCTGTAAGGAGTCAATCTCCTTCTTGCATAATTCCAAATATTCAAAATTCATCTGGCAAGGACGAGCTTTGGTAGGGATATGATCCTCAAAGAAGACGTCTTCATAAGGAAGACTTATGATATGCATTTTTTTACTCCAAAATTGATTCGGATGATCACTACAATAGAAGTGAAAAATTGATTTTTAAGAGAAGTAATTTTTTCTACCAACTTCGGACTTTTTAAATCCTGTTAAATATTAATGGAACAAATTTCATTCTATAGAAATGCAATTTGATTATTTTTTGAAGAAATTTTTTCAGAAATAATTTCATTCAAAATCTTTGGACTGGCTGTATTATAAACTTAAATGTGATGTTCTTACCTTTGTAAGTACCAGTAAAGCTTTTTGTATCCCAATATAAAAAAGGGATTAATTTAATAAAAAATGGGACTCCTAGTATTACATCATTGTCAATATCTTTGACCAAAACAAAACTTTCTCGAATACAAATATCCTGTTGGCAAATGTAAGCCTTAGGTAATTTATATGGAATACCCATTGGGTTACCACTGGCATTCTTTAAACGATGGGTGGTTTTATGAAAAATATCTGGAGGGTATTACTCCTTCTTTTATACAATTTAAATCTGCTCCACTGTCAAATAGAGGAACAAACTCTTTTTTTAAAATTGTAGTATATTAAAAGAGTTATTTTTATTAAAAATTTTTGGGTGATAAAATATTGGAGATTTTCTAGAAATTCACTTTCAGAAAAATCTATGGCTCCAAGCAACTTATTAGATGTACCTTCTTCAGAAGGACTGGCAGTTGTATTTAACTCAGTAATCTTAATAGTAGGATCATCAATTAGCCTGGAATTTTTCAATCTGAAAATTCTTTCATCTAAGGCTATATTTGAAGCCTTTAGTTCCGAGATTTCTTTCTTGAGATAATTAATCTCAGTACTTAAATCTTGGACAATAGAAATTCTTTCAGGCCGGGATTTGTTTTTCACCATTTTTCTGATTTTAAACATAGTGTAAGGTCCTTTTTGAGATGGGATTTGTTCCACCTCTGTTTCTTCCTCTAAACTAGAAGGAAGTTTGTCAATAATCTGGGACCTTAATTCAGGGTCTTTAATAACCCTTAAAAGATCAAGTATGTTATCATTTGACAAAACATTGATCTTTAAATACCTAAAATGAGAATAAATGTTAAAAAGCTCATCATCTGTATTACAACAATGATTTAAGCACTGTCACTTATCACATTGTTCTGGATCTCCTTCAGATGATGAAGTATAACTTTCTTCATGAAGAACCCTGAGCTCTTCACTTGTTGGTGATCCATCTTCCTCAGTGTCAGATATTTCTGGAGAGGAATTTAAAAGAATCTTGTATAAAGAATCTTTGATATGATAATCTAAGTCAAGTTCTCTAATTTTATTCTTGACCTTACAATCCTTAGCAAAGTGTCCTAATCTTCCACATTTATAACAAGCCTGAGAGTTTTTTGTTTTGACAAAACCCTTCATGGCTTTATGAAAAGCCTTTCTCTTTTGGGTCTTTTCACGCCGTTTCTCTAACGAACCCTTGATTCTTTTGAAATCCTTTTTCTTATGGGATCTCTTTCCATTAGAAGGCATATCTATAGCGAACTGTTCACAAAATTTGCCCAATTGTTTTCTCTCAGTAAGAAGATGTTTCTTTATTTGTTGGTTTACCTTTATTTCATTACATAAAACTAAGCCTTCATGAGTGCATACACTAATCAATTTACCATATGAGTAAGTATCATAATTAATACTTATGCATGTACATCTAAGGACTTTTCTAATCCTTTCAGCAAACAAGGGAGGGAGTCCATCTATAAATTTGGACTTCCAATGAGTATTATTACTCTCAGGTAATTCCATCACTCTGGATAATAAAATATCTTTGTACCATCTAAAGGATGTGAGGGTTTTGCACCTCAGATTCTAGAGCATAGTCCTAATGGTCTCACTATTATCAGACCATCTTCCTGGAAAGTGTTCGATGATATTTATAATTAAGGAATAGACCGAGTTTTGAACAGTCTTATCTTCCTCGACTTTGGTTGCGTTCATGATTTGGTGACGCTGTTCATGAGTGAGATAATTATCCCACCAACCTTTAAGTTGACCAGTAAAACCTGCAATAATCCTTTCTGCTATAGCTCTATCCGTATTTTTATTAACCTTACAGATAGTGTTATACATTAGCATTCTATGTACTGTTGTATAGATTTGTCTTTCAGCAAGACCATCTATATTCCACTCATAGATATCTGACCCATTATATCCTTGATGGTAGTGGTTATTGTCCTGTTCTTCTATTAGGACATCTTGAGGGGTTGGTCTAGGATAATAAAACATTCTTCGGTAAGGTTTACGAGCATATTTTTCAGAGATTTTATTAATCTCATCTTATACCTGTAATCATTTTCCTTTATCAGGTTTGCGCTCTAGCGTTAAGGGACTATCCCTAATTCACCAAACTTCCTAGTAAGAAGTTCTTCCAAATCGTCAAGACTTTGTAATTTAAAGTCTTTTACCTCAGGTGGAGGTTGGATGCTGGTAGTAGCTATTTGCTCTTTACCTTTATCATCCTTCTGTTGAATCTTTTGGACCTCAGCTATAAGCTTGTCCAATTTGTCATGTATCGTAACAACTTGTTCTCCCAGAATACCAATATACACATTAGTATAATTATTCTGAGTGAGCATTGTATTCAAGTTTTTAGCTGTAAACGAAGCCACATCGTTTTCAAGCAATTTTGAAAAAGTAATGAAATATACAATTTTATCTCGTTCTCCCATTTGAAAAGATTGTTGGGGTGGAAAGACTGATTTATTTATTTTCCATTCGTGAGCATATAATCTCTTTCTAACACGGAAACATAGTTTTAAACATGTTTAGACATAAACAAGGGAACAAAAGCTATAATCTTATTTTTCTTGCTAATATCTTGATAAAAATCATTTCTAAAAAATTGTATCAATTCATCAGTCATGTTTTCATGAAACCATTTTCTGAAAACAGCCCATATGGATGTTAGAAATTCTTCTAAAATCATTTTTCTTGCCGGTGAACCCAGACTAAAGTCTATTTGTTTTCAACCATCATTAACACCATTTGAAAAATTCATTTCGGATGCAGTGGGTTCAAGATCTGAGTTAATCTTGACTATATTATCACTATTGATACTGATATTACTAATCCTATTATTTTCTCTAATTTGGGATGTGGAGGCTCTAGATGGAAAGTCTACCACATAATAAATCGGAGAGATATATAAAGAGTTTGATCTGGTTAACTTAGATGATAAACTCATATTATCAATATGGATAAGTTCATTAAACCTAATCTTAATCGTGCCATTTGAGATTTGTTCTATTTCTGTAACCTCAGTATTATTGTTTCGAGGAGCAACTGCTTCCTCTATGACCCTCTCTATGACCCATTCCCTGGGAAAATCCAACAGAAGGAAAGAGACTATTTTTTATATACTTAATCTCTACCACAAAAGAATTTGTATAAGTGAAGGAAAACAAAATGTTATAAAGGTGCGTAATGGTCCAACTGTTAAAAATATTGAATATTGAACCATTATTATATGAAATAATAAAGACACTAAATGTCCAACAAAATAAATCTAGATAGTTTCAAAAAATATGAATCTAAACGCTTCCTTTTGAGATATCATATCAAACTATTTGCCTAGCTCATTTTGATAACGTCAAGAATACATTTGACTCGACTAATTTGTTTGATTTCGCATAGTTCTAATAACAAATTTGACAGTTTTCCCTAAAAGTAACCAGGAATACCTTAGTCAAGTATTACTCCATAAATCCCCAACACGGTTGAACTGTGCCTGTCAAAAAAAACCCCATTCCCTAACAACTGGCAAGTAGGCAGGTTGTGAAAACGAAACGGGTGGCTATGTTCACGCCACGACTCCAATAATCCGCGACATGGCAAATCTTTAATTAGTTCTGCTTTTTTCCTTCAACAAGTCAGGGGTCTGGTAGTTGCTTGCTGTATTCCACCATAGTTGTATGTAGAAAGCAAAATAGACCGGTCACATAGCAATTAGACTCATTGAACGCTCACGAACATAGTACTAGTGCTGGAGCAAAGTAGAATTAGTTACTCAGAAAATAACTGTATTGGGAATTTTGAAGGATTTATCTTAAAGTGAGTTATTTCTGTGGTCAGAATTCAAGAAAATGAAAAATGATGATGAAGTAGTGTTACATCCATGAAAGGTATATCTTTCTCTGAATCACTATCAGCCTTTGCATTGGCATACATTGGCTGTGGTAAATGTAATGGGTACATCAAACTTAACTATGCTTCCAGAATTGTGGCTAAGAAGAGCAAGAATTCCGAGACTACGTCTCCTAAGGTACTTTCTCCTTGCTTCCTTTTCCTAATCTTCTTTACGCCTATGATAATATTGGTGCTTACTTTTTTTGAAATGGGATAATATTGGTGCTTAACACTGTATAGCCGCTCTAAAATATAAGAGCCGGAAAAAGTATATATTTTTTTGTATGTATAATGTTATGTAAAAAAATACTAATTTTATACACTTTTACGTGGCTACCGAATGTAAATAGTTTCGGCTGCAGGCTAAAAGTGATATGTTTCTTCACTGAGCATGAATAGGGTAGACATGTCTTCTTTTATTTTATTTTTGGACAACCGTGGTATGTAGGTTAGCTTGAGCATATCTCAATTTCTCAGCAGACACATGTACTAGGTAACACTCACCATGAAGGATTAGATGGATGAGGACAGATCACCTAGGTTTTCTGGTCAGATTTCAACCTGGTCTTTATTGGTTTTCATCCATTTCATTGACCCCTAAGCCATACTTTTTAAGATAACCCGGGCCAACTTGCATGTATTAGACTAATTCGACGGAGATAACTGCTACCTCCCACCAACAATAGGTACCACATAACTGTGTCCACCAAGACTTTGGACAAATGGAAAGAGATCTCCTGGCGTTTGACCTTTAGGCCATACTCTTGGGTGCAGGATACTCACAAATTGGGGCCTGGTGCAAGAACTGATGACTCAAATGATATATCATCTGGTCCATCTTTTAAGTGTATAATGTTCATAAACATTTAGTAGCCTAAAACATGGAACATCACTTTTTGTGGTTGAGGGACTAATGTTAAGTATATGTGGATACTCAACTAGGAAAAGGAAAGTGATTGATCATTTCTCTTGAGGGAAGTTTTGTAAAAAGCACTCAGAGTTGTCATACTCATTTGGTAATCAGCGTCTTCCAATTGAAAATGTACCGGTGACGGTTATGAGCCACATTCAGCGAAGAGTTTCTCATCTATGTCCCATTAATACATTATAAATTGCACATTTCAGTTAGCAGAGAAGTTGGTTGCGATGTTGCATTGGGTCTATTCTAGAATGACAAGGAGCCACTATCATTTTGGTTATGGATAATACGAATTTAGAGATATAAAGGTTAGTGGGACTTCAACAATAACAATAACAACATACCCAATGTAATAGCACAAGTGGGTCAGGGAAAGGTAGTATGTACGCAGATCTTACCTTACCTTGTGAAGGTAGAAAAATTGTTTCCAATAGACCCTCGGTTTAAAGAAAGCATGGTCACAACATGCAACAAAAAAAATAGGGAAGTGGAGAAGCTTTAGAAAAGAAGCATTTATAGCGCCAGCAAAATAAGAAAATTGAAGCAAAAATAACATGTAATAATAACATCTAAGAATGAGAAATTCGAGAATAACACTAGTACTATAGTGAGGTAACGAGATACATATATGGAAAAGAAAACGCATGACTACTAACTAGCCCACCACCTTAATCCTTGACCACTATATCCTCGTATGAGGGTCATATCCTCGGTAAGCTGAAGATGTGCCATGTCCTACCTGATTACCTCACTCTAGTTCTTCTCCGGTCTACCTCTACCTCTCCCTCTATTTGAACCCACCATAACCAACCTCTCGCACCTATTCATTGGGGCATCTGTGCCTTTCCTTTTCACGTGCCCAAACCATCTCAGCGTCACTTCCCTTATCTTGTTCTCCAAGCATGCCACTCCCACTTTGCCTCGAATTACTTTATTCCTAATTATATCTCTCTTTGTTTGTTTGTTTTGTTTGTTTAGTATGCCAATACATCCATCTCAGCGTCCTCGTTTTTGCTACTTTCATCTTTTAAGAATGGGATGTCTTGACTGGCCAGAACTTCACCTCATACAACATACTCGATCTAACAACCACTTTGTAGAACTTACCTTTAAGTCTTGTCAGTACATTCTTATCACATAAGACACCAGATGCGAGCCTCCATTTCATCCATCCCAACCCAATACGGTGGATGACGTCTTCGTCGATTTTCCTATTACCTTGGATAATAGACCCAAGATACTTAAAACTACCTTGGGGAGGACTTGTGTATTCAGCCTCGCCTCCACGTCTGCCTCCTGGGTCACGTCACTGAACATGCAATCAAAATATTCTGTTTGTCTTGCTCAACCTGAAACCTTTAGACTCTAGGGTCTGCCTCCAAACCTCCAGCCTAGCATTCACATCGCCTCACTTCTCGTTAATCAACACTATATTGTCTGTAAATAACATGCACCAAGACACCTCCACTTAGATGTGTCACGTCAACTCATCCATCACCGAGGCAAGTAGGAATAGGCTGAGAGTTGATCCCTGGTGCAACTCCATCACGATTGGAAAGTGTTTCGAGTTTCCTCCCACCGTTCTCACCCGTATCTGGATCCGTGCTTAATCGCCCTAGTATAAGCGACATGTGCACCCCTAGCCTCCAAACTTCTCCACATAACCTCTCTGGACTTTGTCGTATATTTTTTCTAAGTTGATGAACACCATATGTAGGTCCCTTTCTTATCCCTATATTACCACTCCAGTCACCTCACAAGATGAATGGCTTTTGTAGTTGATCGTCCTGGCATGAATCCGAACTGGTTCTCGAAAATAGACAGACCTTTCCTCACTCTCATCTCCACCACCCTCTCCCAATTTTTCCTAGTGTGCTTTTGTAGCTTGATACTCCTATATTTGTTGCAATTTTGAATATCACCCATGTTCTTATACAACAGGATTATTGTACTCCATCTCCATTTGTCGGGCATTTTCGCTGTCCTAAAAGTAATATTACACGACCCTGTAAGCTACTCCAAACCTGTCCTACCTACCATGTTCCAAAATCCCACCGGGATCTCGTTAGACCCAGTCGCTCTTCCCCTACTCATCTTATGCTTAGCCCCCTCAACCTCCACAACCTTAATATGCCAACAGTACACATAATTGCGATGACTCTCGAAGTGCTCCAAATCGCCCAACACAAAATAAGTAGAAATAAAATGGGGTTCTTCTAGCCTATCTTAAGTAGTTGAGATGTTTTTTCTTCTAATTAGTTGCAAATTATGGTTGCTTCATGGGTGGAAATTTATCTACATTCATATATTATATACTCCCTCCGTTCTAATTTATGTGAACCTGTTTGATTGGGCACGGAGTTTAAGAAAAAATGAAACATTTGGAATATATGGTCTTAAACAAGTCAAAAAAGGCCCAAGAGCATTTGTGTGGTTATAAAAGCTTCTCATTAAGGGTAGAATTGTAACTTTAAGCTAAATTGTTACCAAATTTAGAAAATGGTCATTTTTTTGGAATGGACCAAAAAGAAAATAGGTTAATGTAAACTGGAACAGAGAGAGTATATATACACAACATATTAAGGTCATTAACCTTCCTTCCCCTCTAAATTATATCATTTCCCGATTACCCCGTTAATTTTAGGTTTAAACTAACCTGCACTATCTTTCAATATTTCATCAAGAAGATTTTCTTTCCCTGTTGGACTACTTTTTAGTTACAAACCAACTACTTTAAAGATACTTATTGCTTTGTACAACAACGACATACTCGGTGTAATCCTACAAGTGGGGTTTGGGGAGGGTAGTATGTACACAGACTTTACCCTATCTTGTGCAGGTAAAGAGCTGCTTTTTCGATAGACCCTCGGCTCAAGAAAATAAAAAATCATAGCAGCTTAAAATGAAATATGATGGCGAAGAAGACATGAAAAAAGAAACATTAACAATAACAAGATAATAAGAGAGCCAAAACATAAGAAAAATCAGGTAGTAATAGAAATTTAAGACTAAGGGAAACGAGAATAATACTAGTACAACTAATAAGGGAAGGAAATACGCTTGACCATCTACTAACCTTCTACTCTAATTCTCGACCTCCATACCTTCCTATCGAGGGTCATGTCCTCGGTAAGCTGAAATGTGCCATATCTTGTCTAATCACTTCTCCCCAATACTTCTTTGGCCTACCTCCACCTCTCCTTAGACCCACCATTCAACATCTCACACCTCTTCAATGGACATTCGTGCATCTCCTCTTACTTACTGCTTTGTCCTTATTGTAAATCTTTAATTTCTTTCTGACATAGTTTTCTTTTATCATTACAAATTTGTTGTACAAATGGTTCCTATTGTTTTAGAAATTAGAGTAAATAAATAGATAAAAAAACTTTAGCGTTATGTCAATTTTCGAAAAATCAAAATTTTGTATCATATTTAATCTAGAGAATCATCAGTTGTAAATGGTCATAGAGATTTCGATCAACAAAGAGAAAAGAAATAAAATCTACTATAGATTTAGGTTCTCTGGTTGGTTGTACTTTATTTTAGTGTTAGATATGTAAATATAGTAGAACTCTAGTTATAGTAGAACTCTAGGTTATTAGTATTATATATAGGGCTCATTGTATTATGTTTAATCTCAGTTATATTCTTCTCCCGTGCTTTCTCACATGGTATCAGAGCTTTGGTGAGATAATTATCGTTGTGCGTCATTCCAACGACATCCGGGAAGAAATAACTCGGTCACCGTGCAATTTTCCGGTGACCTAAGTGCTAATTACGTCAAAGTCACTAATTATCAGTGTTGTGCAAAAACCAACATCACCACAAGACTCGGAATAGAATTCCGACCAAACCCCAGAAATTTCTCCGGCAGACTCCCCGTCACGCGCCGCCACGCGCCGCCACAGCTGTCGGCGCGTCAGACCACGCGCCGGCGCGTGGGCTGCTTCCGGCCAGTTTTTGGCTTCGCTCCAGAAGGACAGTTTGGTCGGCCTTAATTTCCGACCCTACCCATCCTTGTTCCGTTCGATTCCGACAACTTTCAGTTTTTCCGGCGACTTTTCCGGCAGCTGCAGAGACTTTCCGGCCAGAATTTCAAAAAGTTTCTTCAGGACAGTATCATCGCCCTCAAATTCCGAGCCTACTCATGTTTTTACTTTTCAATTCCGACAACTTTGAAGTTTTTCCGGCATTTACAGTGATTTTCCGGCAAAAAAAAAAAAAAACAGTTTTCCTTCATCTGTTTCAGCAAATTTTCAACGATGTCTTTGGGAATCGATGTTAAACTACATATGTAACAAGCTCGGTACATATGATTTATATGCACCAGCTTGAGGGGGAGTGTTAGATATGTAAATATAGTAGAACTCTAGTTATAGTAGAACTCTAGGTTATTAGTATTATATATAGGGCTCATTGTATTATGTTTAATCTCAGTTATATTCTTCTCCCGTGCTTTCTCACATTTAGAATGTAAAAAATTACTAGGTCTATGAAGTAAAGCACTTGTAATTACAAACTCGGGGGAAGATAGTATAATTGGACTTGAGTAACAAGGAAAGATAGATAATATATGGGTAATGGGATATGATGCCAAGTGTTGTTTTGATCATGATCCCAGGAAATCTCAAAATATAAGGACCCTAAATGCTCATTGCATTATTCAGCACTTGGAAGAGAAGTAGTACTTTGTTTCCGATACCATAGTCGTAGGATAGAAATGTATAGAACTTGGCATCATTTTTTTACCAAAAGAATTTTTTTTTCTTCTTGAAGTTCTCTAAATGGCTTCCTTGTTAACAAGTAGTACAATATTTGTCATGTCTTGGATAAGGTGAGTTATCAGAAAGGATAGAGGTATGAAGAAACACTAGCTAGCTTTGTCAAATTTACAGATAGTCCATTTGTTTTGAAGCGATGGAAAATGCTCTTCTGGCTATCTATTACTTTTTAAATGAAATAATTTTGCTGCATTATCTTTACGTTTTTCACAAGTATGGTCACTAGACATGCAAGTGCTAGAAGTGGATTTTGAGTATAATTTTCATTGAATGCTGGAGCTGGTCAATTGAAAAGATATCTGGGAATCATTCAAAAGCATAATTGAGAAAATCTGATTACCTTTAAAAAAAAATTGAGAAATTCTTAAATGGGACTCAAATTCTCAGTTGCTGAGAACTAATTACAGCAAACAGTTGTTTGGATGGCATGGGATACTAAACCATGTAGTAATCCTTCGAGTGGAATTCAGTCCTAGTTTTCCAATCTTTCCCAGTGTTTTAAACGATATTTGCTTACTTTTTACAATTTTTATACTTTAATAATTCCACCTAGAAATGAAAAGATCGCTCTTTAATTTGAATGTCCAAGTCATTTGAATCTTACACACTTTACTTCTTCAAATAGGATACTGAGATACCTCCTCCAAGGATTACATCAAACTTGAAGCAGAATTTGCAGTTCCTAAGATTATGGAAGGTCAGTCTTCAATTAATATCGATGGAGCCTATAACTAGATTTAGTCGATCCCTTTCAGAAATTCATGTTGTGGAAAAATCCTTTAGGACTTCCAAAAGAGAAAATCTAGTACACCGAAGCCTGCTACCAGTTATCGTAAGAAGAAGGTGGAGAAGGAAGAACTGCCAGAAGATGATGAGATCTACCGTGATCCTACTTTAGCACTATACTAGTAAATCTTTTCCAGGTCTTGTCTAGAATGAATTTTCCCATTCAGTAGACATCATAATAGGTGAATTGAAAAGCTACTTGTTTTCCTTGAACTTTCTGTAGTACAAATCAGGTCTTGGATGGTGCTGTTCCCGTCTTGCTCATTGATGGATATAATGTGTGTGGATATTGGCCAAAGTTGAAGAAGCATTTTATGAATGGAATGCTTGACATTGCTCGTCAAAAGCTTCTTGATGAACTTGTATCATTCAGTTTGCTAAGAGGTTTGGTTTTTCCCCGTCAATGAGCCTGTTTGTATGTCGCATAAACGCTTGTTAGAGAATATGTGGTCTTGCCTGGCTCTACAATGCATGAATAAAAGGCTTCCAGCTGGGATAAGCTTAACTTTCTCGATTCTCAATCAGATATATTCATCTCAAAACCCTCGAGGGTTGGCCTGGTGACAATTAACTTGAGCCTTGGGGTTTGCTCCCTTTCAAGGTCTCAAGTTCGAAACCCACTGGGTGCAAACAATTTATAAAGGCCATCGGACTTAGTAAAACCTGAATTAACCATAGTGCACTTGCGGGAAACTCCTTGCCGAGGGCCTGTGCACCCTCGGGATTAGTCGGGGCTCAAAGAGACTCAGACACCCGGTGCAAATCAAAAAAAAAAAAAAATTGTCTCAAGAATTACTTGAAAAACCAAATTCTTTCTTCGAATAGTTGTATTTTATGAACTAGTCAAGATACAAATTCTGCTATTGTTTTCTATGAGTTGACTTTTCTCTAACGCTTGTTATATTTTTCTTCCTAAGCTATATGTTGGAGTTTTGTTCTGTTTTCCATCAGATAGTTGGCATCTAGCATACGAAATAAGCTGGTATAAATCCCGTATGCTCAAAATTAGTTGCTCTTTGTATACTTTGTTCATGTCTAATCACTTGTCGATGGGTTAAAATGTCGCCATCTCATTTCAGTATATTGCAGAGGTGAAAGTGGTGGTTGTATTTGATGCCATGATGTCTGGACTACCTACACACAAGGAAAACTTTGAGGGGTAATTCCTATTAGACAATCAAAAGCAACCCCATAATTTTGTTCTGTGGATATATTTCTGTATGATATAAGTGATATCTACTAGTAGTTGAGAATAGGTTTTCGACCTAAAGGAAAATTCTAATACTATTGTTATAGTTACTATTATTTATATATATAATTAGCTTATTTTTTTACTTTTATTTTATTTGGTATGTTGATGATATGAGTTGAGCTTAAATGAAAATGTGAGGATTCATATAGCCGATCACCAACTTGTTTGGGACTGAAGCATAGTTGTTGTTGGATGCATTTCTGTCTGATGGACACACACAGAATTTGCTATTATTTTTCTGCTTGTTCTGTCATTGTTGTAGTCTCAACTTATGAAGTCAGATTCTTTTCCTCCTTTCTAAAGGTAACTGTGCATATGCTGTTGAATACTAATGCTGCATGCTATTGGTTGTAAATAGCAAATCAGTGTCACATGGCTAACACATGCTCGTGAAATATACTTGGGCCCTTATGTGATATCATGTCTATTTTCATATTTACTTGCTTCATTGTTGCTTAATATTACAAAAAGATTTGAAGTCTTGAATTGAATATACTTTCAAGAATTTTCTTATCATGACCAAACTTGTAATGGTCAATCTGTAATGACACTTTATTTATTAGATCTATCGATCTTGTCCTATTGAATGCAGTCTAGAAGTAGAGTTTCATGACCAGCTACTTCTTTTTGCAGTGTTGATGTAGTATACTCAAGTGAAACATGTGCTGATGCATGGATTGAGAAGGAGGTGAGAATGTGATGAAGCTCAATTTTAGAGAAGATATATTTTTTATTGTCAAGTTGGTGAGTGAATGACTTTAACTAGTACTAGAAGTCTGTTATCTTGATACTCCCTTTTGATGGTAGAGTCTTTCTCAAGAAGAAGAAGAACAACAACAACAACAACTACACAGTATACTCCCACCAGGTGGGGTCTGGGGAGGGTAATATGTAGACGAGTCTTACCCCTACCCAAAAGGGCAGAGAGGCTGTTTCTCAAGAACAATTGCAAAATAAATGCTCAGTTTGCATTAGAAGTTAAAAACAAAAGTTGAATCATTGCTTTGAGTTAGTATGGGTTGATGTTCATCTGTTCTTACCTTTTTATCCATAACATAAGTTCAGTGCAGATTTTGCTGTCAAAATTTTGCATTTATTGGATCAAGATGGTGCACTTTTGTACCCATCCTTTTTTTTAATAAATAAAAAATAAGCCATGTTTAGTTTATTCCAAATTAGTGCATGATATTCATGTGTCCCAATATTTCCTAGTCTATTCCTGACATTAGAGTTTGGACCACGAGAGGTTGAAGGGGGAATAGTATTTGGCATGGTTGAACATGAAAGTTACCTCTCCATTTTTTTTTTTGTGATCTGCAACATCACCATTAGATGCAAAACTGGGGCCTTAAAATGGATATCAGAAACTGGTTTGCTTGATTCACAGACTTTTATCTGTAAAATAATTTGCTAATGATGCACTGATAGGTTTGTTTTCCTTAACATTTAAAGGTGGTTGCATTGAGGGAGGATGGGTGTCCAAAAGTATGGGTTGTCACATCTGATCACAATCAGCAGCATGCAGCCTATGGAGCAGTAGGTACTTCTACCTTGTGATATGTGATGTAAAAGGAAAAGAACAATTTGTTCCACTATTACTCCACTTCAAGTTGCACATTTTGCATCTATTTGTTCAAAGGACATTGTCTGCATTTAAATAGTTCTTTGTTAGTGTTACTTATCAAATAAACAAAAAAAGGTGCATGATTACTAACATTACCTCTTGAATCAGAAGGCAGAAACAGACTTCTTTAGCTGGTATTTGAGTTATCTGCATGCTGGTTTTAGATGTCAGGATCTTTCGTATGCTAGTTGAAGTGCACCAATAACTTTTCCCTCTGCTCCAATCTGATTATATACTTATGATAGCACTGAAGCATTTCAACATTTTCTGGTACTCTTAATCTTCTATGAAAGTAAAAGGATTAGCTATCTGTTTCAAATAAAAAAACAAAAAAATTAAAATGTATAGCTATTTCTGCCACAGTCAGCAACCTCCTTTCATCACCAATCATTCTCTAGTAGTTTAGCCTATACATCCTTTGGGTAGAGACAGATTTCCTTGTTGAAACTTTGACGATTTTACCAGGGGGCTTTTGTTTGGAGCTGCAAGGCATTAATCTCTGAGGTAATGTGCAAATATCAGCTTCTTCATTGTGCTCGGCATACATCCTTTCAATCTGTCAGGTTGCTTGTTACTTTATGTCTCGAAACAGAAGAAAGGAAAAGGAAGTTGGGAGTTTTATAATTTTTCTCTCTTGTTTCTTCTGCATAATGAAGAGCAAAGATAATAAAAGTTTGTTTTGTTTTCCTTGGGCTTTTATTTCATTAAGTGAGAAGAAAAGTTTGAATGTATTCTATTCCGTACTCCTTACCTGAAGTAAAAGAAAATAAGTTTCTTCAAATTTTCTTCCTTTCTCACTTTACTACTTACCCGAAGTAAAGGATAATAAGTTTCTTCAATTTTTTTCTCATTTCTCACTTTTTAATTCCCTCCCTTAGTATAACCTTATGTTAAGATCTGCGCTGCAAGATGTTTGGTTAGCTTGTAAGAATTACGATTGAGGAGATCGCAGTGGTCCTTTATCCTTATTGTTTCTTTGAAATGAAAAAAAATTTGAGTCTAACTCTTAGCTCCACTTGCTGTTTGGGTTACAGGGTCAATCTTGTAGTGCATAGTATGATTTTCTACAGGATTCCAAATTCTGTTTATCTACTTGTGGGGAGGTTTTGTCTTGTCAAAGTCAAATATGACCAGCATCAGTGCACCCTGTATAGTTAAGTAAGCTTGGTCTATGGCTCCATGCTATGGCAATTTAATCATTTAAGAACATAAAGGAGAAGCTTGTGAGTTGGCAATGATTGGATTGGTCATTTTCTTCTGAAACTTATTATTAGTAATCTGGCTAACTCATGACCGAATTGGAAAATATTCTGAAATTTCAGAAAACTTCAGTCTTGTGAAACCAGGAGAGGTATTGCTCCCGAACACAATCATTGGTGTGGGACATGTCTCAAACTCAACATCCTAGTTCGCAATATGCACCCTGCTTCTAGCCTGGCTCATTCAACTATTATTGTACCTTACCAAGTAATACTCTACATAGCAAAACTTACAATGTGCAGGCCTATTGTTCCTTATCTGTGTAGTTCCCAGTAAAACAAAATGTATTTCTAGTCTGGGCAATGGAAAAAGAAAATTAAAGAAATGAAATTTTCCAACAAATTAAACAGAATTAAAAATGCAAAGCAAGTTGAAGACTTTGCTTGTTTCCTTCTCCATCTCCTTTCCTTCGGGAAGTTTGTTGCCCCTCAACTTATAACGGCCTTGTTATCGAAGGAGCTCCTTGAGTTAAAATAAAAAATGACGACTTAGATAACAGAAATATAGTCTCATTTATTTTATAAGGGATAGTAAAACAGTATTAAGAGGTTACGTGTCACTTTCCTGTTAAATTTAATGAACCATAGGGTCCAACATAAAAAAGGGATGTTCGTGTTCAGAGTCTTCCCTTTTCTTTTCCAAAATATCTTGTTGTTTATAATTCTTTAATATTTGTAATTCTCTTTCTTTTCTTTCCCTTATTTTTCCTTTCTTGATCCTCTTTGTATCTTCTTTCCTTCTCCATTTTCTTTCTAATGGAAAAATACAAGAGTTGATCCTCAACTTAATGGGCTAAACTTAAGGAAAGGGGCTGGCTTAGATCAGAGTAATAATAGTATAAGAGCTTATGTAATTTTTTTTTGCCCCTTATGTATTGTGTAGAAGAACTTACTGATAGAATTGTTTTTTGTACAATACCTCTACAACTCTGTAGAATAGTCATCTTTTGAGTCTTACATTTGGACTAGAGATCAAAGAATAGACCACTGTAGGCTTTGTCTTAGTTCAATTTGTCTTAGTTCAAATTGTCTTAATGCTCCCAGGCACAGTTCCCTAGGACACTCTCTCTCCTACTTTATAGGATTGTAGAGTAACCTTTCAGGCGTCCTTCTTGCCTGAAAAGCCCCTCCTTCCTTAAGATACAAAGATATTTCCAAACTAGCTATAGTATGAAGGAAAACATTGTATACTTTGCGGTGGGTTTCTAATCATACGAGATAGAGAGATGTACAACAAATGCTGAAGAATGGTTTGACTGGACAGAGCGTGGAAGGAACCTAATCAGAAGGACTGCATTCAGCAGAAAATCGATGCTGTGGCTGTGTGATAACATGAAAGAAGCATCAAAGGTGAAAGGTAATTATGTGAAAAGGTGGAAAACCAAAGATAGAATATCAGAGACATACTGTGCAAGGAATTTCAATAGGTATGGTCGTTATATTTCCATCATTGGGGTAATAGGTAGGGGAAGATCGGTCATTATTGTACGAGAAGCAGCATTCAATGCAGGGTGGCTTGAAATTCCATTGAAGATAGAAAGGTTCATTATTGGGTGTGGGGGGGGGGGGGGGGGGAGGAGAAATGTCTTTAAAGCTTACAAGGAGGTTGAAGAAGGACTTCAATATTCCAACATTGTCAGGAACCATAAATGGGTAGGTAGAGAATTGAATGATGCAAAAGTTAATGAAGATGGAGGCATTATTCATATATCTGGGAATTATAAACACAATGAGCTGCTGGGTAGGTGTTTGGTAGGGTTCTTTCCGGAAGATAGCCCAGAAATAGTGACTTTATCGGAGGTTCGAAAATGGGCTTCATACTCCTGGAAGCAAACAAAGGAAATCAACATTTATGAGATGGACAAGCACAGATTCCTCTTTGAATTCTCATCGAAAGCTACAGTCGACCTAGTTCTAAAAATAGAATGGTTCTGGAAGAAGCTTAAAGTGAAGCTTCAATGGTGGTCCCCAATGGTGGGAACAAGCCCGGCCATGAAAAAAATAAAGCACACATGGATAAGGATAGTGGGGCTTTCCCTTCATCTTTGGTCTCAAACAGTCTTCAAAGAAATTGGAGATGTATGTGGTGGTTGGATTGAAACAGGAGGAAACGGAATTAAAAAACCATCTGAAATGGGCAAGAATAAAGGTCCAAGGAGATGGATAGTCAACTCCTAAAACGGTGAAGGTGGAATTTGAAGGTATGGTCTTTGAAATGCAGATCTGGTGTGAATTGCCGCCGAGATACGCCACTGGGGAGAATGGAGAAAATAACAGTTTGAACTAGTGGGTAAAACATCAGCGGTAATAGAGTGTAACAAAAGCACAGTGGGAGGGGCTCGAGGTGATACAGTAATGACAGGATATGAGGATACTTGGTCTAAACCTAGTACCTCACGTAATATGTCACGTGAGTTTTTAAAACCTTATAACAAGGCCAAACAGATTGATACATTAAAGAGAATGGGCCTAGATTTTTTGGCCCAAAAAATATCCGAAGAAAAGGCCTTTAATAAGGCCACAGATAGGCCCAGAACTGATCCCTTCCATGAAGAATTAAAAGCCATCCAGTTCGAGCCTTTGAAGGAGAATAACATACTAGTACTGGCAGAGAATTTAAGAGACAAAAGCAACAATGAAACAACAGAAGATGGGGAACAAGGATAAATCAGATCACGTTCCATTGATGCTCAAATGTGGAAGATGGGAACCAGTCAAATCATACTTCAAGTTTGAAAACTGGTGGTTACAGGCGGAGGGATTTAAGGAAAGAATTGAAGAATGGTGGAATTCCTTTTTTTATGTAGGGAGGCCATACTTTATAGTGGTCTAACTCCAAGCTTTGAAGACCAAGCTCAAAGAATGGAGCAGAATATTGCAAGGCAACCTAGCTTTGCAGAAGGCAAGTGTTCTCAGTCAATTTGCAGAGATGGAAGGAATTCATGATCATAGGAGACTGACTGAAGAAGAAATCTTCTCAAAGAACTCATTATCACTGGAGTTCGAGGAGATTGCTAGTAATGAAGAAGTAGCATGGAGGCAGAGATGCAGGGCTTTATGGCTAAAAGAGGGAGACAAGAATACCAAGTTCTTTCACAGAACAGCTAATGCTCATAGAAGATACAATAAAATAGATCAACTGGTGGTAGAATGGGAGTCTTTATAGGATCCATCAGATACTATAAGAAGCTGTATACAGAAGAAGAAGAATGGATATCTACAGGGCCCAATAGCATCAACCAAATAATCACAGAGTAGGACAACCTAATGCTGCAGAGCCCATTTGGATAACATGAAATATGGGACAGTGTTAAGGCATGTGCAGGGGATAAAGCACCAGGACCAGATGGATTCTCAATGGCTTTCTTTAACAAATGCTGGGAAGTGGTGAAAAAGGATGTTGTAGCAGCAGTCCAGAATTTCTATGAGCAAGAAATATTTGAGAAAAGTATGAATGCTACCTTTGTAGCATTGATTCCTAAGAAGACAGGGACAAAGGAGCTAAAAGATTTTAGACCAATAAGTTTGATCAGTAGCATATACAAAATTATCTAAGCTATTGACTGAAAGACTCAAGAAGGTGGTCAACAAGCTGGTGGATCATCAACAAATGACTTTCATTAGGGGAAGACAGATCATGGATGCTGTCCTGGTAGCTAATGAATGCATAGATACAAGAATTTCAAGCAAAGAACCTGGGATACTATGTAAGTTGGATATAGAGAAGGCTTATGATCATTTGAACTGGAGGTACCTGCTACAAATTCTAAGGAGGATGGGATTTGGAGGGAGGTGGATTAGATATCATACTGCATTTCTACTGTGAGCTTCTCAATCCTTATTAATGGAGCTCCAGCTGGATTTTTCCTTTCTCAGAGGGGGCTTAGACAAGGGGACCTTCTTTCCCCTTTTCTATTTATCTTGGCCATGGAGGGATTGAATGAACTGCTGAAGAAAGCACAGACAAACAGCTGGATAAGGGGATTTAAAATGACCAATAGAACAGACAGCAATGGAAGGATTTCTCACTTACAATATGCAAATGATACCTTGGTATTCTGTGAAGCAGAAAGAGAGCAAATGAAAATCCTAAGAGTGATATTCATCTTGTTTAAAGCCACTTCTGCATTGCACATCAATGGGCAAAAAATCCTTATTTATCCCGTTAATGATGTAGTGGAAATACAGAGTCTGGCAAATGTTTTGGGGGGAAGGTGGGGGTTCTGCCTACTATATACTTGGGGATGCCTTTGGGAGCCAAGAGAAAATCAAAGGAATATGGAATAATATGTTGGAAAAATATGAAAAGAAATTGTCAAACTGGAAGAACCAGTATCTGTCAATGGGAGGGAGGCTGATTTTGATAAATTCTGTTTTGGATGCCATGCCTACATACATGATGTCTTTATTTCCAATGACAGCTAGTGTTGTGAATAGGATTGATGCTCTTAGAAGAAACTTTCTATGGGAAGGTAAATGTGACAAAAAGAAGTTTCCCCTGGTTAAGTGGGGTGATCTAATTTCAAGCAAAAAATCAGGGGGGTTGGGGATCAAAAATCTGAAAATACAGAATCAAAGCTGATGTTGAAGTAGTTGTGGAAATTTGCAGTAGATGAGCAATCTCTATGGACAGAAGTGATCAGGGAGAAATATGGAAAGGAAGGAAGCTGGACAACCAAAACAGTAAGAAGACCATATGGAGTCAGTCTGTGGAGATCAATTAGGAACTTATGGCCAAAACTAATCAACAAGGCAAAGTTCAAAGTTGGTAATGGTAGAAAATTTTATTTTGGGAGGACAATTGGCTAGGCCAAGGATCTCTGAAGGGACTATTCCCGGATATGTTCAATTTGTGTCAACAACAGAATGCTACTATAGAAGAAGTGTGATCAAACCAAGACTGGAATCTCACTATTAAATGATTGGGAGATTGACAGAGTTATGGAATTCTACAGTTCTCTGAAGCAGTTCAGTGGCATTAGTTCAAACCAAGATACAGACATGATCAAATGGCAAGGCAATAGTCAAGGGAAGTTCTCAGTTAAAGATGCTTACAAGGAGTTCAATCAGTCCAATAATCAGGTGGAATGTTGGCCATGAAAAATGATTTGGAAAGTAAAAATACCACATAAAATGGCATACTTCACATGGCTACTGGCAAGAGAAGCAGTTCTAACTCATGACAATCTAACTAGAAAATGTTTTCAATTGTGCTCCAAATGTTATCTATGTGAAGAGTAGGCTGAGATAATTCACCATCTCTTTTTGCATTGCAAGTTCACCACTCAGATATGGAGAATCTTCATCAGTCTGAGGGAAATTCAATGGGCAATGCCAGGAAGGGTCCTTGATATTCTGGCAAGTTGGAGTAAAATGGGCACACCTTGTAGAAAAAGAGAGAGATGGAGGATTGTCCCAGCATGCATATGGTGGACAGTTTGGGAAGAGAGGAATCAAAGATGCTTTGAAGATAAGTCTAGTAGCATTCAGATGATTAAGATGAAATGTCTAGCTCTTTTTTATTTTTGGTGTAAAGGTCAGTTTTGGAGGATCATGAATCCATTTTAGATGTTTTAGAGTCCTTATAAGAAGAAGAAGGACTAGGAGTGCCTACTTTTTGCTAGGGCATCCTTTTTAGTAATTATGGGGGACTTCACAATTTTAGTGAAGTCTTCTATCAATATACAACTGTGTTGCCTGTTTCAAAAAAAAAAAAAAGTTGCCTAATAAATGTATTATCTCATGGATATGAACAATAGGTGCTTGAATGTTCTGATAAAGTGTTTCCGCTAGAAATAACAACTACTGCTATAGTGCTATGTATAATCTGCTCCCTAGTTCTGATGTTACTTCTCTGATCCTTTGAGATAATGTAGATCAAAGCTTCACATAAGGAGGTTGAGAGAATGCTGCGGGAACATAGGTATGTTGCGTAGCTTGAATTTCTTTCATTTCTTCTCGAATCTGGAGATTCCGCACCTCCTTGGGTGGGAAAAAGATTCATCTGAATGGTATTTGTAAAAGCTTGACGGCACTCACATTTTCCATATTCTTCTTTACCTTTCTATGAAATATATTTAAAACAGGGAACACTAGTTTGCAATTATATGTTCTTGTACTTACCTTACACTTATTTTGTTGTAAAGCATATAAGATGCCAAGCTATTTTAAAGAGAGTTTTTAATAATTGTATGACTTTTGAACCTGTTTAAAGTTGTTTTAAAGTCATTTCTTGTGATTAAGAATTTATGCTCATTCTAGTTGAGGTTTGGAGGACAAGAGGGGCTTGGTCTGATGGTAACCAACCCTCACTTACAACCGAGAGGTTGTGAGTTCGAGTCTCCCCAGGAGCAAATTCTGGGGATTTATGCCGGGGGTCTATTTGGAAACAGCCTCTCTACCCCAGGGTAGGGGTAAGGCTGCGTACACACTACCCTCCCCAGACACCACTGAGTGGTATTGTACTGGGTCGTACTTTTTTCTAGTTGAGGTTTGGAGGGACATTGCAGAATCCTTTCTCTTTCTTACGGCAAGTAGGTAAAAGCCATTTAGTACTTGACCGCTTGAGCCCCTTGTCCTTAGCTAAGCCACTGAGAATGTAAAGTCTAGCATGTTAATGAAGTCTAATGACTTCCCAGTCAGTTCTTGTCTCTTTTGATATGACAAAAAAAATGCTACTTTATGCCTGACAAACAAGTTTAACATGAATCAAAGGCGCACGTTAACCATTGTTCTCGGCGCACAATAGCAAGGAATGCGATTGTGACCGGAAAACGATGGCTCGTCGCCGGAAAACTGTGCACGGCACCAATTTGCAGTCGGGGAAGCTAATCACTCCAGCAAATGGCATACAAAAGGAACTACCACCACTCACATTTGGGAGTTTTCTACCACAGAAATACCAATCTATTGAGGAAGTTCTTGAAACTAGCAGTTCTGAAGGTGATGTGCAACTTCACTCCGAGGGATACTGTATTTTCAAATTTCACACCATAGCTGATAGGGATCAAGTACTACAGTCATGGCCATATACCTATAGAAACAAACCAATGGTGCTGAGGCTATGGGAAATTGACTTCTCATTCAATAGAGACATTCTAAGCATAGTGCCGGTTGGTTGAGGTATTGGTCGACTCAGGTTTTAAGCAAAATGGTAGTGTTGTAGGAAAATCCCTATACACTGATAAGTTCACTGCTCACTATGAGATGATATCATATGCTAGGGTTCTTGTGAGGTGGATGTTGCATATCCTCTTCCAGACCCGCTAGAGATAGAGTCACCTTTTGGCCCTATGATACAGATTGGAGACCTGTTTTTTATAATGACTGTCCGAAATTTGGACATGATTCCTCTGAATTCTGGCACAACAAGAGCTGTATGAAGGGGAGGATCCCCAGGAAGGTGAAAGGCCAAGGAGGAAGAGAAGAAGTGCAAAGAAGCCAGCAAGGACCGTAAAGCAGGCATGGCCAGTAAAGAAACCAGAAGTGAATGGTAATGCTCCAGAGCCACATAGTGATGATGTTCTGCAAACAAGCCCTGCTAATCTGCCTGAATGCACTGGTCTTGCGTGTAGGAATATGGATCCTGTATCACATGATGCTCCTGTGCCTTGTCAAGGCAAAGATGGGGAGAATATACAGAGTGCCACACACTGTGATCCTATTGAAATGATGCGCTACAATGACAAAGGGAAGTCAGCCGCTGAACCAAGGCATGCTGGGAGAAGAGGGCAGCAAGTGGATCCAGGTCCAACATGCTCTCCAATTCACAAACCCCCATGACCATTTCCACTTGGAATACCGGCCTGAACCATAATGGGGTGTATTAAAACCAGAGTTAAAGAACATTAGGCTAAGAAAATACAAAAAAAGATTGCCCAGGGGTGGAATGTTTGTTGTAACTATTCTCTTGCTGCTAATGGTAGGATTTGGATTCCGTGGAGAGCTCATGCTGATGTTCAGATTTAGATGATTCAAACTACATATCAATTCATCCATTGTCAAGTGGAGGATACCAGAACTCAGTTTACGACATATCTCAGCATCATATATGCCCAGAATGATCGCCAGCAAAGGGAGACCTTATAGAGGGATCTTAAGCAGATAAATATGCAGGCTCATATCCCATGGCTACTTAGTGGAGATTTTAACAATGTCCTATCTTCTGATGATAGAATAGGGATACCCTGTAACACAGGGATTCAAAGATGTGATTGACTCTCTGCAGCTTACCCCCCTTAGAGCTAAAGGGTGGCACTTTACTTGGACAAACAAACAAGGAACTGATTCAAGAGTGAATAGCAAGCTAGATTGGGCTCTGGGAAATAATGGATACAACAATATGGTCATGTGGAGGCAGACTTTTTGAAGCCTTTAGTTTCTGATCATTCCCCTATCCTAATCAAATGTGGTGGTCATAAACTATTACATCCTAAGCCATTTAGGCTATACACAAATGTCATGGATCTTCCGCAATTCCAGAGTATTATTCAGCAAGTGTGGCAACAAAATCATACTGGCACACCTATATAACAGGTCTGATGCAAGCTGAAGGTTATGAAGGTGAGCTTCTAATGCTTCTATGGCTTCCTACAAGCAAAAACTTGAGCAGTCAAGAGAGAGATTGGCTATTGTCCAGGACCAGATAGAGCAGGATCCTTTAGGCCAAAACCCGTTTGATTTAGAAAAAGACACACTAGATGACATTGGGAAATGGAGTAATATTGAAGAGCAAGTTCCGAGACAGAAATCTAGGGCCTGTTGGATATACTTCCATGCCCAATGGAAGATCAGATCCAGCCAGAATAGTATAACCTCTGTATATATTGACACATGGTCGAGCAGGAATTTATTAGAGTCTTGAGATCCTTGATGGGTGATTGTGCTAGTGAACTGCCTTGTGCAAACACAACTATAATCAAGGATGCACCATGTTTAACTGTGCCACAATAGAGAGACTTGATACAGGAAGTAATTGATGAGGAAATCACTGCAGCAATGTGGGACATGCCCAGGATAAAGCACGAGATGTTGATGGGTTTCCTATTGAATTCTTCACTAGAAACTGGAACATAGTGAAGGAGGACCTCTTTGCAGCTGTTAAGAACTTTAATACTTGTAGTCTACCTGGGATGATAAATTTCACACCAATCACTTTAGTAACTAAAGTCCCAACACACTTCAACAGTCAAGGACTATAGGCCTACTGCCTGCTGTGCTACCTTGTATAAGGTCATCCCTAACCGGGTGGGGCACTCGAAGAAAGGGGGCACACTGAGCAAGTACGAGAAATTGTCCTCGCTCAGCTTTCTTAAAAGCAAAGACCACTACAGGAGGTCAAACCAAGGATCTATAGAAGTGGGGGCTCGTCCCCGTTCAATATTGGATCAAACAATAGGGGGCCGTAGCAGTGACCTCTTTTTTTAATTGATTCAATACAATAGGGGAAAAGATCGTACGGTTCCCTACCAAGACAAACTCTTTACAGATCCTCCGTGCGCTAGGAATTCCTCTTCCGTGCGTCTTTCTCGTGGGGGGAACAGAACAACAGAGAAATACCCATGGCGAGCTTTATTTATTTAAGAGAGAATGGGGAGTGAATTGAATTCCATTTCCGTTCTTTGGAGATTTTCGTGCCCCTCTCGATCTTTTTCTACGTTGAGAAGGGGGAAGAAGTCTAATTAAATGGACATTAATGAACCATCATTGATGGACGTTGCACATTACACGATCAATTCGACTCAAGGTCCAGCGCTAATAGAAGAAGTCATCACTAGAAGAATCAAGACTGTTCTTTTTGGTTTTATTGGACATTCCCAATCAACATTTATTGAAGGGAGGTGTATTATTGATGATATATCTTACTTAGTCATGAGCTGTTTAAAGGATACTACAAAAAGGGTATCTCACCTAGATGTGTGCTGAAGGTAGACTTGAGGAAAACTTATGATACTCTTGAATGGGGATTTCTCAGAAGAATGCTTGTCGATCTTAGTTTTCCCTTCAAGTTTGTGAAGTGGATAATGGCCTGTGTTACTACATTATCCTACTCTTTGATGCTTAATGGAGGCCTAACGACACCTTTCAAAGACAAAAAGGGGATTAGATAAGGAGATCCAATGTCTCCATACTTATTTTCCATTGCAATGGAGTACTTGGGAAGATAATTTGGCTAATTACACAAAAATGGGGACTTTAACTGTCATCCTAGGTGCAGGAAGTTAAATAGTACACATATTTGTTTTGCGGATGATCTCCTAATGTACTCCAGAGCTGATATTGAATCTATAAGGATCCTGAATGTTGCTTTCCACAGATTCTCCGTTGTTTCTGGACTGGAGGCAAATGTGGATAAGAGTGATGCATGGCTAGAATTTCATCATCCTTGAGGTAGGAAATCCATGCAAGTCTGGCTTTCGGAAGGAAAGCTTCCTTTCAAGTACTTGGGGATTCTTTTAGACTCAAAAAAGCTATTTGTTCACTAATATCTATCACTTATTGAGAAAATTATTGCAAGGATCACCTGCTGGTTGTCTAAGCTCTTATTTATGCTGGTAGATGTCAACTGATAAAGGCTGTCATCTTTGGTATTCAAACCTATTGGGCACAAATATTTGTATTCCCAAAGAAGGTTGTGAAATTAACTGAGACAATATATAGAACTTTTCTATGGAGTGGTGCTGTTACTATTTCTAAGAGAGCACTAGTGTCACGGGAGAGGGTATGCCGGCCAATAGCTGCTGGAGAGCTCAATATACTGGACATCAAACTGTGGAATAAAGCAGCAATCGTAAAACATTAAGTGGTATAGCAAGAAAGAAGGATTGCCTATGGATACTGTAGGTACGTAGCTTCGATATAAAAAACAAGGACCCGAAAACAATGACTACACCTAAGACTGCATCTTGGGTGGTGAGGAAGATATTAGATGGCAAGAACTTGATTATGGAGCACCAACAACTTCAAGGAGGCATCCACAGCAGGCTAAAATCCATGTCTACTAATACAAAGTTCCAGATACAGCAGATGTATCTGAAGCTGATACCAACATGTCCCAGAGCTGAATGGAAGAGTTTGATGCTGCACGCAAGCATCCATCCCAGATATAATTCATTGTATGGCTTGCAGCACAACAGAGACTAGCCACAGTGGAAAGATTGTTGAAGATTGGCATCCAAATTCCTACCGCCTGAGCACTCTGTGGACATAGCCTGGAATCATTTTGCCACTTATTCTTTGATTGCACCATTACAAAGCAATTGTGGTCCAGGTTATGTTCGTGGTTGGAGTATAACAAGAGAATTGGTGATTGGAACACAATTCGAATGAGCATGCAAAAAAGCCAAGAGCAGGAGCAAATGCTATTACCAGCTGTGTGTTTGCCATGATTGTTGCATTGATTTGGAGAGAGGAACAAGATTAGATTTGAACAAGCTGGATTTGATGCTTCTAAAATCTGCAGGAGATAGTACTGCACCTGCACACCAGAGGAAAGGACATAGCCAAGTGGAAAAGGGCACTGCAACAGCTGAACTGGTTTCCATAGATAGTTAGCTGATACAATGACCACTAGGAGATCCTTGATGTAAGAACTGAAATGCTATTTGTGTCTGTCTGCAATGATTATAGGATAATAGACATTGGAATTGATAGAAGAAGAGTGATATATATTTGGAGTAGCCCGTCAAAGCTATTCCTCGGACTTCATTGTACATAATTTTTGATATCAATAGAATATAATGTTTATTTAAAACAATAAAAAAAACAAATTTACCCCAGAACTAAAAGACTTTAACAGTACGCACCACAAAGCTTTCTTTAAGCTAAACTGAGAGGCAATTGTTTCGTTGTGAATTATTTTCTTGGAGTTTAGTTTTACCTCAGGACACAATCAGAATTTTTTTTATGAAAAAAGTTTGTCAATTCACATTTTGTACGATTGCATTTGCACAATAAAATTGGAAATGGTTAGTGATGTTGCTTAGTTTTTGTATCGCTTTCCGTTACACCCCACCCCTTTAAAAAGTTATCAGTTGAAGAATATAGCTGACATTTCAATCTCATCACCCATATATAACTGTCGAATTCAGGGCACATTTTTCCTTTCAAGCTGTCTAACTAATTGGTGAAACTAGTAATCGGAAGTCATAGTATGACTAATTGATGGCAGTCTTGTTTTCGCGCATTATTTAATTTCATTCACATCTAACGCATTGCTAATAGTGTCATGATCTATTGATTTTTTTTACAGATCTACTTCTATGCAAGGTAAATTGCTAAAGCACAGCCTTGATTCAGAAGTTGTGGATGCTCTCAAGGACCTCAGGGACCAGCTTTCTCAAAATGAGACACGCAGATGATAGTAGTTTCCCTTGAGGTAATATCCGAGACGAAGCCAGAATTTTAAGCCAGTGGATTGCAAAATCATCATTAAACTCACTACTTTGTGACAGTAGTTTTGACATCAGTATAAATTTGTACATTTCTAAAAATTATTAACTGCATATATGCGCATATTGAGCTGATGCTGCCTTCAACAATGGGTTATATTGTCCACCTCGTGCTTACCTCACGGAGATGCAAACATTTACTTCTTGCTTTCCTTTTTTCTAATTCAACGCTAGTCTCAGAAAAATTGTTGTATTTACAAGTTATTGTGTGTCTATTTCTACATTGTACAGCATCCTCTAATTTCAGGGAGTGGTATATAAGTTGGATCAGTTTATTCTTCTAGCTGTGATGTTTTTAATATTCCAAACATAATGCCCCCATCACTTTTGAGATCTATTTCCTGCTGCAAACTCTTCCTGCTCTTACTCCTTTTCCTTCTCCTTCTACGTAATCGGAGAACAAAAAATAAGCACATAAAAGTACAGATCTATCTTTTCGAAAATACATCTGTTTTCATCTCCCCCACAGTTTTCTGGGGAATAGAAAAAGATCTCCAGAATCCCAGTTGAATACAAATTGTCATCTTATTCTGAGTAACACCTAGTTAGTGTACTGCAGTACAAGAAGGATAATAGAAGGCAAAAGGAAAAGATAAGATTTAGAAAATACGAATTACGTGATGATTGATACAAAAAACTAGATGATTTGAGCATCATATTCTGCGACCCTTTCATTCTTTTTGGTAATAATAGGAACATGCATTTAACAACTGAATATATCTGGACGTTTAACTTTTGTGTTGCTAGTACTAGGTGTGGATTTGTGGTATTAGGGTTGACGGGTCTTCTTCGGCCTATCATTATGTGAAAATAGTTCACAGCATGGGCTAGCCAGTTTTCAAACCGGTATTTGAAAAATAGTCAGTGTTGCGGAGATAAAATAAGGACAATAATACCTTAGCTGAAATATGGTAGATTATGGAGCTTCTGCCTCTTGCGTATAAACTTCCAGCTAGTGGCAGGGTGCACGTGGTGGCAAGAAGGTTCAACCGCTTCATAAAAAAAAATAGTGTATATGTATCAATTACAATTAAAGCTGCGTAAATTTTGTATAAAATATTTTATTTGAACCCACTTGACAAGTACTATTTTGAGACAAAAGTTATGTACTTCTAAAATTAAATCCGCTTGCACAAAATTTTGGGTTCGTCGCTGCTTCCAGCATATTATGTTGGAACTCTAGCACACAATGAAATGACAACACATTATGTTGGAATTTTATATATAAAAAAGTTCAAACTTCAGCATCTTATGCCGAAATTTTTTCCGAAATACAATCAATATGACTTCAGAAAAAATTTAAAACTTCCGGCGCGACTTTTTGCAATGTGTCTAAAGTTATTCTCAAGTGGCTAAATTTACAAAAATTTATAAACTTCGGCTATGCCTTAAACATTGGTCCTAAGATTGGCTATCTATGCAGTTGCCCCAGAATAATGAACCTCTGGGGTGTTTAATTTGAAAAATGACATTTTATAATTGCTGTAAAAATAACAGTAAAAAATTTGTGACGATCCGGCCAGTCGTCTCATGAGTTACTGCTCCGTTTTTCCAATTTCTGCTTCTATTTGCTTTGTTTATTGTTTGTATAGGTGATCAGACTGGTTGGCTCAGGTTCGAAAAGAGTTTGAGAAGGCTTGAGACACTCATAGCCCGTTTGGCCAAGCTGCAAAAATAAGCTTTTTTGAGAAGTGCTTTTTTTCAAAAGTGCTTTTATCAAAAATATTTTTGGTGAGAAGCAGTTTGTGTTTGGCTAAATAGATTGAAAAGCACTTCTGAGCAGCAATAAGTGTTTGGTTAAGCTGTAAAAAATTACTTTTAAGTGTATTATTCTCAAAAGTGCTTCTCAAAAAAGTGCTTTTGGAGAGAAGCTATTTTTTTATTCTTCAAAACTGCTACTGCTTCTCCTCAAAAGCACATTTTTCCTTCCAAAAGCTTGGTCAAACACCTTAATATTTGGCCAAAAGTGCTTTTGGCCAAAAAAAGCAATTTTGGCTAAAAAGAAGCTTGGCCAAAAGGCTATTAGTCTCTTTTAAGGTAGCTTAAGTTGGAAAAAGTCAACCGGATGTTGACTTATGTGATAGAGTGCTTGATGTGAGTTCTGATGGTTCGGATAGCTTCGGGAGATGATTCGGGACTTAGGAGCGTGATCGGAATGCGTATTGGACGTTCAGAGTAAGATTTAGGCTTGAATTGGTGAAATTGAGTTTTTGGCATTTTTCGATTTTGATATAGGAATCATAATGGAATTCCGGAAGTTGCAGTAGCTTCGTTAATAGGATGTGTGTGCAAAATTTCAGGTCACTCGGACATGGTTTGGTATACTTTTTGATAAAAAGCAGAATTCGGAAGATTTCAGAACTTTACGCTTGCATTCGATGTGTTTTGGTGGTTTTGATGTTGTTGAAGGTATTTCGAAGATTGGTATAAGTCTGAATAGCAGTATATCATGTGTTTGTGCTTTTGGTTAAGGTTCTGGGAGCATCGGGGTGATTTCGAATGATCGACGGGAAGTTTGAGAAGTGTTTTGGCAGCTGAAGTGTTGGAACTGCTGTCATAACCGCACCTGCGGCTAGGTGATCGCATGTGCGGTCTCCCAGAAGTGATAAGGGGGCCACATATGCAATCATAGGCGTGTTTGCTGGGACCGCAGAAGCGGGTGTTTGACCGCATCTGTTATGGCGTAGGTGCGGATTGGTCATCGTGGATGCGAAGATGCAGAGTTAAGTGAAAACCATAGATGCGGTATCTTGGACTGCAGATGCGGTACTACAAATGCGGTGGGTTGACCGCATGTGTGAAAAGCCTGGTTCAGAATGTTATATTTCTTCCTTCGCGATTTTCAGGGGGTTTCACTATTTTTAAACACGAATTTTGGAGATTTAGACGATTTTGGAGAGAATTCAAGGAAACTTCAGTGAGGTAAGGTTTGGATTATGAAAACTCGTTTCTATGGTATTAATTCATGGATTAGAGTTGTAATTAAAGGTAAAACTAGAGAAACTAGGGCTTAAAAACTTAGGCATTTGATTGAGGATTTGAAAGACCATTTGTGGTTGGATTTTGTAACTCTTGATATGTTTGAACTCGTGGGGAGATAAGGAATCTAATGATGTAACATTTATCGACTTCCAAGACGTGGGCTCGGGGGTCAGGTATTGGTTTCGAGATTTGCGATGTTTTTCGATTATTTTCGAGTAGGCTTCGTCCTTTTAGCATAATTTAATGGTTACGTTTTGATTTTGGTAGATTCAGAGCATAATCTAAAGGCCGATTTGTGGGGCAAAGGTATTGCGAGCTAGATTTTGGACCAGATTGAGGTGAGTAATGATTTTAAATGCTATCATGAGGGTATGAAATCCCAAGTTACACACCGTTCGACTATGTTGAGGTGACGCATATGCTAGATGACGAGCGTGGGGTCGTGCATCGTTGGAGATTGTGACTTAGTCTATCCCGAATGATTGTTTTACTGCGTATTTGATAGCAAATTGTTTGATATTGTCATGTTTTGGGCTAAATGCCATATGTGGGTTTCGTGCCAACTGTTTAGACCCTTAGGGGATTTTTACAGATATTTTCCTCACTGTTTGATTTCATACTTGTGCTCAGTCATACCATATTTTTACTATTTTCAAAAAATCACCTATGTTATTCTGTGATAAACACCTTAAATGATATTTTAAAGATATTTTGAGTTGAGCTTCATGTTTTACTATGCCCGGGGAGCTTATGAGATTCTGATTGAGTAAGACCGAGGGCCTATATTGTGACGATACTTTTGGGTCGGGCTGCACGCCGCAACAGTGATATACTGATTATGATAATGAGGTTGATGGCCTGAGATTGTATGCTACGAGGTGGCTTGTGATTGATATGAAGTCGAGAGCCTGTTTATGATGCCACGAGATGGCTTAATATTGCGCCTGGGCTGTAAAGGGCCCCTCTCGGAGTCTGTACACGCCCAATGAGCTCTGGTACCCATTGTGATATGAGATATAGCCCGAGGGGCTGGTATTGTTCTATGACATTGCCCAAGGGGACGATTCTGTTGTTACTTTGCCTGATGGTAAATTATTATGTGTTTTACCTGTTCTAGATGTTCTTTCTCTATTTGCTTAAACTGCTTAAAATGTGTTTTATGTGATTTTACTGTTTAATAGTGCTTACTGATTTTGTTCTGCCTCTTATAGCTTGTTGTTGTGTTTAACCTGATTTTATATAACCCAATCTTCATTTATTATTATGATTCACTGACTTGGAGTATTCACTTTACCCCCTGTATCCCTGTATGCAGATTCGGGCGCTACAGGTCCTGCTAGCGTGGCTTGAGAGCTATTCAACAGATTTTTAGAGATTTACTTGGTAGCTGCCAGACGATTCGAAGCCCAGTGAAATCTCCCTCTATGTTATTTCCTTTCCGATTCAATATGTAGTAGTGGAGCAGACTTTTATACTTGTGGTATTGTTTTAGATGCTCATGACTGGTGACACCCCAATGTCGGGCAGTATTGGTTTTAATTTCACAAATTATACTATTTTGCGGTTATTTTAGGATTTTATTTTTGTTAATAATTAGTATTTATTATTTAAAATTGCTTAAAGTGAATTGGAAGTGTGTCGGCTGACCTTGTCTTCACGAGAGTCACTATCACGATCAAATTCGGGTTTAGGGTCATGACTAGTTGGTAACAAAGCCTAGGTTACATAGGTCTCACGAGTCATGACCAGGTTTAATAGAGTCTCGCTGATCGGTACAGAGACGTCTACATTTATCCTCGAGAGGCTACAGAAACCTTTAGGAAAATTTCATATTATTGAAATTCTTGTCGTGCGAATTTGTTGATCCGAGTACTAAAACTCTCTTATTCTATTCTCTCACAAATGGTGAGGACACGCGCTACCGGTTAGGATAGACGACCATCAATACCACCAGCTGGAGCCACTAAAGGCTGAGGATGCGATCGAGGCCATGGTAGGGGCATAGGTGCAGCCCATACAACAGCTGGGGAAGCACCTGTAGATCCACCAGCCATCCTAGTTCTGGATCATGTCCCAGTTGTGGACGCTCCAGTAGCACCAGCTCATGCACCAACAGTGCCAGTGTGATTCTGGGTCTTTAGGAGAATTTGGCCCAGATATTAACAGTATATACGAGTCTTGCTCAGGCGACCGCAATTTCTACTACCGTAGCCACTTCTCAAGTAGGGGGAGGCTCTCAACTCTCGCCGCCCGCACACCCGGTCTGGTAGTTCAGGGAGTGCAGACACCGGAGGCACCACTAGCCTAGTCGGTGGCAGCTGCTCAGGGTTATGTAGCTCCAGTTATGCTAAAGGACGAGCAACATAGATTGGAGAGGTTTGGCAGACTCCAGTCTCATAGTTTCAGTGGTATAGATGGCGATGATTCCTACGGTTTCTTAGACAGATGTAAGATGATTCTTTGCACTGGGGGTATTTTGGAGACCAGCAGGATCACATTCACAACCTTTCAGTTTTACTGGAGCTGCCTTCACTTGGTGGGAGACATATGACAGGTGTAGGCCTATTGGTTAGGAGCATCTGACTTGGCAGCAATACTCCACTCTAGTTTTGGAGAAATATCTCCCATAGTCCGACAAGGATGAGCTGTATAGGCAGTTCAAGCAGTTATGACATGGGGATATGACTGTTACCCAGTACGAGATGAGGTTCTCGGAGTTAGCTCGACCTGCTATTTGGCTGGTTGCTACGGAGAGAGAGAGAGAGGATCAGGAGGTTACTTCGTGGCCTCACCTACCAGCTTCAGGTTCTCATGACCAGGGAGAGTGTTAGGTGCTACGTTCCAGGAGGTTGTGGATATTGCCCATGAAATTGAGTCAGTTCATCGCCAGGAGTGCGAGGAGAGGGAGGCCAAGAGGCCTTGAGGACATGGTAGTTTTGAGGGTGCTATTTCGAGGGGCCGGTTTCAGCATGACAGAGCCCGTCAGTTTGAGCATGTTCAGTCATTTCCCGTGGTTATCGTAGGGCATCATCATGCCATAGTTCTCACGGTTCTCAGTAGGGTCATTCTTCACTTAGTACACTTCCAGCCCAATGTTTGTCTCATGCTCCATCAGTTCAAGATTATTTTATTCCAGGTGCGTCTTCTAGTCATTCCGGTGCTATGGTTCCCATCAGTCCCCGTCTACAGCACTCGGGAGTTGCTATGAGTGTGGAGAGATGGGTCAGATGTGGAGGCAATGTCTTCGTCGTCTTGGGGGTTCATCTGAGCAGAGAGGTCAGCCATTAGCTTCAGCCCCAGTCACTTCACCATCCACCCAGCCAGCAAGGGGTGGAGGACATTCATGTAGGGGTCGCCCCAGAGGGGGAGGTCGATCCGGTGGTGGTCAGGCCCGCTTCTATGCACTTCCAGCTAAGCTTGATGATATTGCTTCAAATACGGTAATTACATGTATTATCTCAGTCTTCCACATGGATGCTTCTATGTTATTTGACCCTGGTTCTACTTTCTCTTATGTGTCGTATTATTTTTCCCATTATCTGGATATGCCCTGCGAGTCCCTTGTATTTTCTGTTCATGTCTCTATGTAGGTGGACGATACTGTTGTGGTAGACCATGTGTACCGGTCTTGTGATGTGTCGATTGAGGGTCGGTAGAACCGAGTGGATCTATTGTTGTTATGTATATTGGACGTCAATGTTATTCTGCGCATGGATTGGTTATCTCCTTGCTGTGTTACTTTGGACTGTCATGCCAAGACGGTGACTTTAGCTATGCATGTTGTGCCACGGATCAAGTGGCAAGGTTTGAACGATTATGTTCAAAGAAGAGTGATTTCTTTCTTGAAGGCCTGACGTATGGTTGGGAAAGGTTGTCTTTCATATCAAGCTTTTGTGAGGGCTGCCGGTGCAGAGACTCCCTGTATTGATTGTGTTCCAGTTTTAAGGGATTTTCCCGACGTGTTTCCTGCAGACCTGTTGGGCATGCCACCATACATGGATATTGATTTTGGTATTGACCTGGTGCCGGTCACTCAGCCCATTTTCGTTCCACCATATTGTATGGCACCAGCGGAGCTGAAGGAGTTAATGGAGCAGCTTCATGAACTCCTGGATAAGGGGTTCATTCGTCTTAGTATGTCACTATGGGATGTGCCGGTTCTCTTTGTGAAGAAGAAAGATGGCACGATGAGAATGTGCATTGATTACATGCAATTGAACAAGGTAACAATTAAGAACAAGTATCCTTTGCCTCGTATCGATGATTTGTTCGACCAAGTTCAGGGAGCTAGAGTATTTCCAAGATTGATCTCCGTTCAAGTTATCATAAGTTGAAGATCAGGGACTCGGATATTCTTAAGACTGCTTTCAAGACCAGATATGGTCACTATGAGTTCTTGGTGATGTCTTTCGGGCTGACCAATGTCCCAGCGATGTTCATGGATTTGATAAATAGCATGTTCCGGCCATATCTCGACTCTTTGTCATAGTCTTTATTGATAATATTCTGGTATACTCGCGTAGTCAGGAGGAGCACACGGAGCATTTGAGAGTGGTATTGGAGAGATTGTTAGAAGAGAAACTTCATGCAAAGTTCTCCAAATTTGAGTTATGGCTCAGTTCAATGGTTTTCTTGGGGCACGTGGTGTCCAATGTGGGTATTCAGGTGGACCCGAAGAATATAGAGGCGGTTCAGAGTTAGCCTAGACCATCCTCAGCCATAGAGATTCATAGTTTTCTTGGTTTGGCAGGTTATTATCGCCAGTTTGTTTAGGGATTTTTGTCTATTGCATTGCCCTTGACCAAGTTGACTCAAAAGGGTATTTCGTTTCGGTGTTCTGATGAGTGTGAGGAGAGCTTTTAGAAGCTCAAGACTGCCTTGACCACAGGTCCATTGTTAGTATTGCCATCGGCTTTGTACCTAATATAGATAGGCTTCGGGAGTTGATTCTTGAGGAGGCCCAGAGCTCGTGGTATTCCATTCATCCGGGTGCCGCTAAGATGTATCAGGATCTGAGACAACATTATTGATGGAGGAGTGAAAAAAGACATTGTGGGATTCTAGCTCGGTGTTTTAATCGTCAGTAGGTGAAATATGAGCACTAGGGACCGGATGGCTTGCTTCAACGGATGGATATTCCAGATTTGAAGTGGGAGCGGATCACCATGGACTTTGTAGTTGGGCTCCCACGGATTTTGAAGAAGTTCGATGCTATTTGGGTGATTATGGATTAGCTGACCAAGTCCGTGCACTTCATTCCTGTGTGTAATACTTATTCTTTAGAGCAGTTGGCAAAGATATATATCCAAGAGATTGTTTGTTTGCATGGTGTCCTAGTTTTTATCATTTTAAATAGGGGCACTCAGTTTACTTCGCAGTTTTAGAGGTCTGTATAGCGAGAGTTGTACTCAGGTTGAGTTGAGTAAAACTTTTCACCCTCAGACGGATGGTCAGCGCGAGCGCACTATTAGGATATTGGAGGATATGTTACGTGCTTGTTTTATTGATTTTGGAGGGTCATAGGATCAGTTTCTACCGCTCCAAAAGTTTGCTTATAACAACAACTACTAGTCGAGTATTCAGATGGCTCCATATGGGGCTTTGTATGGGAGTTGGTGTAGATCTTCGATTGGTTGTTTTGAGCCGGGCGACTCCCGGCTATTGGGTACAGATTTGGTGCATGATGCTTTAGACAAGGTGAAGGTGATTCAGGAGAGGCTTCGTATAGCGTAGTCAAGACAAAAGAGCTATGTTGACAGGAAGGTTCGTGATGTGTCTTACATGATTGGTGAGAAGCTTCTGTTGAAGGTTTCACCGATGAAGGATGTTATGAGGTTTGGAAAGAAGGGTAAATTGAGTCCACGGTTCATTGGTCCTTTTGAAGTACTTCGGAGGATTGGGGAGGTGGATTATGAGCTTGCTTTGGCACCCAACTTGTCAAGTGTGCATCCGGTATTTCATGTTTCTATGCTTCGAAAGTATATTGGGGATCCGTCTCATGTTTTGGATTTCATCACGGTTCAATTAGAGGATGATTTGACTACGATGTGGAGCCAGTAGCTATTTTGGAGCGTCAGGTTTAGAAGTTGAGATAAAAAATATAGCTTTAGTGAAAGTACAGTGCAGAGGTCGGCCCATGGAGGAGGCTACCTGAGAGATAGAGGGGGAGATGCAGAGCAGATATCCTCACCTATTTGATGCTTCAGGTATGTTTTTTGACTCGTTCGAGGATGAAGGCTTGTATAAGAGGGAGATGATGTGATGAACTGGCCAGTTGTCTTATGAGTTACTGCTCTGTTTTCCCCATTTCTGCTTCTATTTGCTTTGATTATTTGTTCTATAGGTGATCGGGTTGGTTGGCTCAGGTTCGGAAAGGTTTTGAGAATGTTTGAGACACTTAGTCTCTTTTAAGGAACTTAAGTTGGAAAAAGTCAAATGGATGTTGACTTATGCATTAGAGGGCTCAAATGTGAGTTCTGATGGTTCGAATAGCTTCAGGAGATGATTTGGGACTTAGGAGCGTGATTGAAATGTGTTTTGGAGGTCCAGAATAGATTTAGGCTTGAATTGGCAAAATTGAGTTTTTGCCATTTTCCGGTTGATAGGTGAGATTTTGATATAGAGGTTGGAATGGAATTTTGAAAGTTGCAGTAGCTTCATTATGTCATTTGGGATGTGTGTGCAAAATTTCAGGTCATTTGGACGTGGTTTGGTATACTTTTTGATCAAAAGTAGAATTTAGAAGATATTAGAACCTTAGGCTTGAATTCGATGTGTTTTGGTAGTTTTGATATTGTTGGAGGTGTTTCGATAGTTGGTATTAGTTTGAATAGCAGTATATGATGTGTTTGTGCTGTTGGTTGAGGTCCCGGGGGCCTCGGGGTTAATTCAGATGGTTGACGAGAAGTTTAAGAAGTGTTTTGGCAGCTGAAGTGTTGGAACTACTGTCATAACAACACATACGGCTAGGTGACCACAGGTGCGGTCTCGCAGAAGCGATAAGGGGACCGTAGATGCGGTGAGAGGCGTATTTGGCTGGGACTGTAGAAGAGGGTGTTTGACCACACCTGTGATGGCGTAGGTGCAGATTGGTCATCATAGATGAGGAGAGGCAGAGTTAGTGGAAACCGCATATGTGGTATCTTGGACCACATATGCAGTGGATTGATAGCATGTGCGAAATGTCTGGGTCAGAATGTTATCTTTCTTCTTTTGCGATTTTCAAAAGGTTTCTCTATTGTTATACGCGAATTTTGGAGGGCAATTTTGAAGAGGGAATTCAAGAAGACTTCAGTGATGTAAGGTTTTGGATTATGAAAACTCGTTTTGATGGTATTAATTCACGGATTAGAGCTGTAATTAAGGGTAAAATTAGAGAAACTAAGGCTTAGAAACTTAGGCCTTTGATTGAGGATTTGAAAGACCATTTGTGGTCGGATTTTAGAAATCTTTATATGTATGAACTTGTGGGGAGATAAGGAATCCAATGATGTAAAAATTATTGAATTCTGAGACGTGGGCCCGGGGGTCGAATTTTGGTAATTTCGGGATTTGCGATGGTTTTTGATTATTTTCGAGTGGGCTTTGTCCCATTAGCATAATTTAATGGTACGTTCTGATTTTGGTAGATTCGGAGCATCTAGAGGCCGATTCGAGGGGCAAAGGCGTTGCGAGCTAGATTTCAGGCCGGATTGAATTGAGTAATGATTTTAAATGCTGTCCTGAGGGTATACATTCAGGATTATACAGCGTTCGGCTATGTTGAGGTGACTCACACGCTAGATGATGGGCGTGGGGTCGTGCACTATTGGGGATTGTGATTTACTACATCCTGAATGATTGTTTTACTGCGTATTTGATAGCAAATTATTTGATATTGTATGTTTTAGGCTAAATGCCATATTTGGACTTCGTGCCAACTATTTGAACCCTTAAGAGATTCTTATTGATATTTTTCTCACTGTTTGATTTCATACTTGTGCTCAGGCATGCCAGTTTTCATAAAAAATTCAGCTATGTTATTATGTTTTAAACACCTTAAATAATATTATAAAGATATTTGTAGTTGAGCTTCATGTTTTACTGTTGCCTGAGGGTCTTATGAGATTCTGATTGGGTAAGGACGAGGACCTATGCTGTGAGGATACTTTTGGGTCGTGTTGCACGCCGCAGTAGTGATATACTGATTATGATAATGAGGCTGAGGGCCTGAGATTGTATGCCATGAGGTGGCTTGTGATTTACATGAGGCCGAGAGCATGTTTATGATGCCACCAGATGGCTTGATATTGCGCTTGGGTCGTAAGGGGCTCCTCTCGGAGTCTGAACACCCCAGTAAGCGCGGGTATCCATTGTGATATGAGATATAGCCTGAGGGACTAGTATTTTTCTATGACATTGCCCGAGGGGCCGATTCTATTGTTACTTTGCGTGAGGGGCAGTTATTATGTGTTTTACCTGTTCTAACAGTTCTTTCTCTATTTGTTTAAACTGCTTAAAATGTGTTTTATGTGATTTTACTGTTTAATAGTGCTTACTGATTTTGTTCAGCCTCTTATAAACTTATTGTTGTGTTTAACGTGATTTTATAGCATTCAGTCTTCATTTATTGTTATTACTCACTGAGTTGGAGTACTCACTTTACTCCCTACACCCCTGTGTGCAAATTCGAGCGCTACAGGTCCTGCTAGCGAGGGTTGAGAGCTATTCAGCAGACTTTCTGAGATTACTAGGTAGCTGCCCAAGGATTCACAACCCAATAAAATCTCCCTCTATCTTATTTCCTTTTTGATTCATTATGTAGTAGTGGAGTAGACTTTCAGACTCGTGGTATTGTTTTAGATGCTCATGACTGGTGACATCCCGCTGTCGGGCTGTTTTGGTTTTAATTCTGCAAATTATACTGTTCACTGTTATCTTGGGATTTTATTTTTGTTAAAGACGTAGTATTTATTATTTTAAATTGCTTAAAGTGAATTGGAAGTGTGTTGGCTGGTCTTGCCTTCACGAGAAACGCCATCACGATCGGGTCTGAGTTTAGGATCGTGGCAAAAATATATAACTATGTATATCTTTTATATATACACACACATTCTGTATGTTATATATAAATTTTATACACTTTTTCGACTATTAGATATAAATTTTTTTTGGCATAGACTAATAGTGATAATAGCACTATTTAATTAGACCAACAGTTTTTAGTAAAAAGTTCGCAAAAATTTTGGTTTTTGTCCTTTTTTCCTTTTTATTTATTTGGTATGAGAACAGAATAAAAGCTTTTTCCGGGTTTACATAAATAAAGTTTTCACCAAAAAACAAAAAATTCCAGCAACAGAAGAAATTTCTAAACAACAATGACTCTTAAAAACATCTTTGTTAAGAAACTCCTCAACGAAAACCATTTCAGTTAAAAAACTACAACACAACTTTTCAACTGAGCCAATGGGCCACGCATGCTGTAGGAGTGGCAATTAGAATATGCATGGAATACTTAATTTTACATTATATAGCTTTTTCCTCTTTATAAGTAAGCATTTTTATATTTACCAGAGGTTGGTTACAAACTTCAATTATCATAATGAAGAGAGACCAAGTTCTCTTGCCTTTCCAGTGTCTAGTGTTTTTACATATGAAGTGTGTAAAAGTATACATATTAATGTATTTACTTTGTTTTCTATGTTATAAATACGTCTATTATAAAAAGTTACCTATTAAAGCAGGTAAATTTACCCTGCTGTAAAAAATCATACGTTACCCGTTTACCAAAGTTACTAGATCTGGTGACCTCATGCGATGGAGAAACATGTGCATAGTTGAATAAGGATTGTATCTTTACTGCATCGAGTATAGTTGTTTTCACCTTCAGTGGCTTGTAACATGTAGAAGTAAATATTTATAATATGGTAACCTAAAATAAAATATATAATCTGGTTGAAATACACTACAAATATTATTTCTTCATAACGTATAGAGATTAAATCCTTGAGTAAATATTGCTTTTGAGTACAAATAAACATCACTCATTTGCATATAGTTCCAGTTGCATTTAATGAGAAGTAAGAGACAATAGTCGTTGAAAAACAAAGATCAATTTCTAGCTGAGGCTGTTTACGGAATCACGAGATTCCTGTCCTCCTTTCTGTGCCCATTTCATATCGCAGTTGTACTACTTCCTCCCTAAAACCTTACTAACCATATGCACAAAAGGAACAGAGTTTTTAGGGCGTATGATACAATCAAATCTCTTTTTAATAATAGTGTTTATTTCAAAATTTTTAAAGTTTTATAATGAATGACTATTATGTATTTACAATAGCATTAGAGTTTTAATATTTTCTGAATAATATGTTTTTTCCTTTTTTAATGTTAACGAAATTATTTAAACTTAAAATCTCAAAAGATATGCATATTTCACCATCTAAATATTAAAGAAAGCTAATATATTATTAATATATTCCTAACTAAATGTGCGATAATTTAAACTCTAAGGTGCACATTTTAAAGCTACTAAAAAATTAATTCCTTCGAATCTTAAGCATTGTATGATTTAGTATATGGAGGTCACGTTTTCTACAATGGAGGTTTATTGGGCTCATGATGGTGCGAGTGGATTTGGAGAATTGGGCCGCAAATTTAAAATATTTACACTAATTAGTCATAGTCCAAATTGAGGCCCAAGAATCTCAAGGAATTGAAGAAGTCCAAGAATCCATTAAAGATTAGATTTTTTTTTCCAAGATTAGGATTTTTTAATTCTTGTTTTAGTAGAATTATATTTGCAGTTATAGTAAAATTAGGACTAGGATTATTAGTTGGTATCCCTTTTCTAGTAGAATTCTTTTTTCTGTTTTAGTTAGGATAGATTTTCTTAGCCTTATTCTTATTCTTGTTTAATTAAGATTAGTTTTCCTTAATCTTATCAATTTTAGTCATTATGAACCCTATTTAAAGGGCCCCATATGCTGAAAATAAACATTGGTGTTTTCTAAGCTTTTGCTTCAAAAACGTGATTGACCTTTTATTTCATTCTTCTTCCTTTATCAACGTTTCTTGCAATCTTTTGAGATTGGGGAACATGTGAGTGAGGTTTCTTTCCATCTTACATTCTTCTGACGTAAGTTTGAATAACTTTTTTCGTTAGTTTTGTAAAAAACTTCAACGAAGTACTTTTATTTTCTCTCTCTTATTCGTACGTGAGAGATACAAAACTTTGAAAGTACATCATTATATAAGATGAAAACTTTATCCAATGAAAAAGATTGTACGTGCAGATTTTCAAATATTAGACATTGTTCATGATAAGACCTTTTAATAAAAATATACAAGTATACATTTTAATCAAATTAAATGAAATATTTATTTATGAAAGTATGTACTAACATAATATTTTTATTATAAATGGTGCACTAAAGTTTTATAAAAATTGAACAAATTTAAAATCTTTAAGCTTATTACTGGTAGTCTTAGAAATTTTACATAGATGTTATAATTTTACAAAGAGCGTACTGCTATAAAAATGGTTGTTGCTGTTATATATAAAAAAACTGTTATAAAAAGTAAAATATAACGTAAAAAATTCGTTCAAAAAATATTATATTTATAATAAATGACTATTATATAGAAATATTGCTTTAGAGAGTTTTTATTGTGTGCAAATGTATAGAAATTCAATATGAATATATACAATATGATCACATTTCCATAGATTATATTTGGAAGATTTGATTCCAACCCCCCAAATAATTGTGTTTGTTTTACAATTTGATCCATTATTTAAAATACAACAGTAGATCATTTGAAGTTTGAAGATTTTGTTCGAGGAGTATTTTAAGTGAAATACTCCTTCCATTTCAATTTATATGAATCTATTTGATCGGGCACGAAATTTAAGAAAAAATAAAAATTTTATTGTTCTAAACAAGTAAAAAAGGGACCCAAAATATTTATGTGGTTATAAAAGCTTCTCATTAAGGGTAGAATTATAAGTTTAAACTAACTTGTCAACAAATTTAGAAAGTGATCATTCTTTTTGGAACGGATCAAAAAAGAAATAGGTTCACATGAACTGGAACAGAGGGGTAATGGTTTCCGCTCACAAAATATCAACTTTCTTAAAGTGAAATTCAACTTTCAAATATCTTTTTTTTTCTAACTACAATTTCAAATACTCTTTTTTTAAACTCGAAATGCAATAAAAAATTGTGCAAAAAATGCCTACTTGTCATGAAGCATAGAGGTGAAGTGGGTGAGAGTGGGCAAGGAGGTGAAGGCAAAAGGAGACAAACAATGAGCTGATATTCAAGTGATTGTAGTATCCAGCAATGGAGAGTTGAGTGAGTTATGATAAAAGAAAGAATTTAATGATGAGGTTCTAAGAGTCAATGAGACAGGTCAGAAATCGGACAGTCAGTCAGAGAGTCAAACAAACATACAGAGTACTCGAATCTTAAATCAATCAATGAAATAAACAAAATTGCAACGGTGGTTTTGGTCGATGTGGTGTCCTAGAGTTTAATGTGAAAGGACTGTTTGGTCCACTGAGTAGTACAATATTATATTCTTCCGTTGCTCTGATGGTAAGCAACCCCCACTTGTAAACGAGAGGTTGTGAGTTCGAGTCTCCCCATGAGCAAGGTGATAAGTTCTTGGAGGGAAGGGTGCCGGGGGTCTATTTGGAAAAAACCTCTCTACTCCGGATAAAGGTAAGGTCTACGTATATACTATCCTCCCCAGACCCTATTATGTGAGATTATACTGGGTTGTTGTTGTTTTCGACTGTGTTTTTGTCCCAAAGTGTGCAAAACTTCACCAATTTTTGTGTACAATAGAGGTGGATACCTCACTTGACATTAAAAGGGTTGGCACATATCTAAGCTCAGCTGCATGCCTACATCTTCTAATTACCTTAGCATCTTCCTCAAAGAAAATAACCGTTTTATGAATGTTTTACCGTTTTGGAGTTTATTAATATATTTTTATGATTATGAAAACAAATAAGTTACATTATTTTAACATTTTATTGCCGTTGCCAGTCTTGTGCTTAGCTAGCTGCCAGAGGATTTCTACAATTTTATTTAGTGAATTTAACTTATATACACGGACATTCAAATAATTTTATAGTACAACTCTACGATAGAGAGTTATGTTATATGATAGTGAATGCTTGGATATTAAAGTCTAACATTTCCACAAAATAAGTGCCATAGAAATATGGATGCTAAAATAAATATGCGATCACACAAGATTACATATAATTAAAAGTAATCACATTCGCCAAAAGGTGCAGCACACATTTGATAGTCTAGCATGTATGTCCGGGTCGACCTACATTTGCATCGGCCCTTAGGGGTGAAATTTTGATGAATGAAGATGTTAAAGGGAACAATGTTGACCTAAAAATCAATAAAAGGAAGTTGTGTCTTGAAAAATCTGCTATAAATTTCTAAAATCAATGCACACGTAGCTAAAGATATAACACAATGAAAGAGAAAAATTTATATAGGTAATACCTAGTAGTAATTGATATGTTCTATATTTTATCTCATTTTTCACATTTGCTTTTATTTTACTCGGTATTATGATAATTATATTAGACAAGAGAGGTTGCTCTGATGGTAAGCAACCCCCACTTCCAATCGAGAGGTTGTGAGTTCGAGTCTCCCCAAGAGCAAGGTGGGAAGCTCTTGGAGGGAAGGATGCCGGGGGTCTATTTGGAAACAGCCTCTCTACCCCAGGGTAGGGGTAAGGTATGCGTACATACTACTCTCCCCAGACCCTATTAAGTAAGATTATACTGGGTTGTTGTTGTTGTTGTAGTATGATAATTATATAAGTTGAGCTTAATGAAATATGCAAGGATTCATATCGCCACACTCTAGTTTGTTTACTTTTGGGACGAAGATGTAGCAATTGTTGTTATGTACTGGCATTATAAATAACTTTTACACTATTAATGTAACTTTCCATTTTGCATAATATAATATATCCTATTTTGCAAATTATTAATATCATTTTTTTTGGGAACAATCTTACCTGATCGTGTGAAAAATCTTTACACCGTGAGAATATTTGAGGCCAAGGCACTATTGTAACTCAAGATTTGTCTGTAAGATCAGATTTTGTATCCCTCTTATGTCCTTATAAATGTTCCATGGATCCTTTCCAAATTATTATGAACTAACAGTAGGAAGTGGAAGTGGCGGCTAGGTTTGTTATTTATTCACAAGTCTAGGCCAAAGGGCATTGCTCTTGCATATGTATTGACTTATTCAAAGCACAAACAATCTAGTTATTTATTTCAGTATTTTCCTTGACGATGTTTGTAAACATTGTTCAACGTTTGTTTTTATGTTACTAATTTATAACACTTAAACTCCACTCTCTAAATATAACAATTGATTTCCATTAAGAATAGACTTATAAGCATGTAACAAAGTATATAACACGGCATCAATCAATATGTACTTTAAACCATTTCTTTTGTCATATCCACAAATTGAAGACATGAATGACCTTTGACTGAAGGAATTTGAACCCTTGAAGATTATATATAGTTCGTATATAAATGTTGTAAATGCGGTCGTGGAGTCTCTTCCTGAAGAAAGAAATATGTCAATTATATTGTAAGAAAAATAGTCGTACAAAATGAAAATGATGTTTTTTTCTCGTTGAGAGAAAATTCAATATTTTCAACTTGTAATAACAACCCTAATATTCATCAAGTCCCCCTCTTCACTCCATGTTCATTGCCTTGTACTACACGCACTTTAAGTCATTTTACGCGTAGATAGCTTCAAATGAGCTTGCTAGTTGGCCTAATCACCATGTATTTTGAGTTACTACATGTGTGGCCATAAGTCTCGCTACACGCTTGTTTTACATGCTAATTACGTGGGGGATACTTACCTAAATTTTTATGGAGCATAAGGAACTTCTATATCTAGGGTGAATAATGTAGAAATTATCGTTATGCAGTAAATAATACTACATGGATCATCATGTAGTGAAGGATTAAAATACCCCAAAAACGATTTAGGCACAAGCAAAAAATTTAGCAAAAGCTATAGACGTAATTTATTAAATTAGGGAGAGAATTTGGTAAGAGGCTTTTCCATAATTTATAAACTCTTGAATCTCTCTACATGTAGCTACCTCTCCACAATAGAAAATATATATAAGCATCCCTATTTATAATACTACTAAACCAAAAACTTATTCCAATATAAAATTGGTAAACAAAACTTAACTAGAGATGAATTAAATAAACTACCAAATATTAAATTTTAGACAACTTAGGAATACTAATTAACTTTGGTTTAATTTTCAACAGCCTCCCTTAAACCAAGATCTTCAAACTTGAGCATACCATGAGTAATATCAAATTTTATAGAAGTCAAATACCTTAGGCTCTTCACCAATTTCCTAAAATATGTTGCATGTTCAAAGTCGCGAATATTATTTTTAGTTAACGTCCATTTATCTTGAATATTTCTTATATATGATTTGTCTTTACTCATGGTAAATCCTTTCAAAATATCATCAAATATAATTTGTCTTTACTTTGGAATCATCTACTTCTCCAGTTGCCTTATAATTGGACTTGTACGACCATTCAACTCCAATTGAACATTCTATAGGTTGTTGAATAATGCCATCAATAGATATTTTGTCTTACTCCTTGAAACATGTAATCTCGAACAATGACAAAAAATTTATTTTATCTTTGTATTTATAATCATGATTTGTTGTGGTTTTGGACCCCAAGCTATTTTTGCCTCAAACTTAGATGGATCATTAGAAATTTTCTCTTGATGAACCATCTTGCTTCTTTCATTACTCGATTCATCTTCAATACCATCAAATAATTTTTCTTGTCAAATACTAACCTCATATGGGCTGACATTCCTTGCAACTAAGTCATCCGTTTTATCAATTGAATGAACTTTTGAAAGATTAATTTAACTATTATTTGACTTTTCTTTGCATCAATATAATCTCTATCACAACAACAATTGCATGTACTTTCTTTTTTCTTCTTCTTTTATTTCTGAATTTTGGCCTTCTTGATATCTCCGCCGGATTTGATGTGTCTTCTTTTTCTTTTGGTTGATTATCCTTTTCTCGTGATGCCTCCTCCGATGTCTCATCTTTTTTTTAATTCAGTAATCTCTCATATGTCACCAGTTCACCTTTTAAATCATCAAGTTCGAGAGTGCTAAGATCTTTGATAGCCTCAGGAATAACTTTCTTGTTGCTAAACTTTAATCTTAGAGACTGCAATACTTTTTCAATAATTTTAACTTCTTCTAATAGTTCTCCATTGATCTTTAGACCATTGACTATTTCTTCAATTCTCGTAAAAAATTCTTTGACAGACTCTGTTGATCCATATGAGCCAACTAAAATTGACTCCTAAACTCTTGTAGTTTCTCTTTCTTTATGTCAACAACTTTTTGATATGACTCCACCAAGATTGTTCTAGCATCCTTTAATGACTTTGTTTACAAATATTTTTTTAGATATACACAAATCGACTTCAATGGCGAGATAATAAAGCATGCCTTATAATCTAAATATATTTTCTTCTCAATTGCATAGCTGCATCACCCGTCAACATTAGCCTTCCAGGGATTCCTCAAATCCTTTATCAATGATGGACCATAATCCAATATTCTTAAAAAAATCTTCAATCTCTTAATATCAAGTTTCAAAATTATTTGTCCACTCAAACACAAAAATAAGATAATTAGGTAATAGAGTATCCATTTTTTTGGGTCTCCTACACGCTTTGACAGGATCTCACGCAGGCTCTGATACCAATTTGAAGGATTGACATACCCCAAGAACGATTTAGGAACAAGCAAGAAATATATCAAAAGCTATATAGGCGAAATTTATTAAATTAGGGAGAGACTTTTTCACAACTCATAAACTCTTGAATCTCTCTACAGCGTAGCTACCTCTCCACAATTGAATTTTTTTTGTAGTACCCCTATTTATAATACTATAAAATCAAAAACCTATTCCAATATAAAATTCGTAAACAAAACCTAACTAGACATGAATTAAATAAACTACTAAATATCAAATCCTAGATAACTTAGGAATGCTAATTAATTTTGGTTTAATTTTCGACATGTAGGCAGTGGTAGAGCTACATTGAATCATGGGGCGTTAAGCAATACCTTTTCGCCGAAATATTATACTATATTACTAGATACATTGACTCCTATTGATTTTTCGATATATCTAATTATTCATATTTTGACATCTCTTGATGAAAATTTTGGCTCCACCATTCCAGGTAGGAATTACCTATTTCAAATTATTTAATTTTTAAGTACTTTAAACTCCAGCTAATAATATAATATTCAATCTCGCATAGATTCTCACATAACTTATTGTTGATATTTTAAAAATGCAAACCAAATCCTGCATTACTTCTACAGAGATTTTTTTTGTCAGGACCGGCTGAAGGGCCAGGCAAGTAAGCCATATGCTTTAGGTCCCCAATTTTGAAGTGCCCCAGTTTTAAAAGGAATATATTATGTGTTAATTTTTTCTTAAAAAGTTTAACAATTTTATAATAAAAATTTATCATTGTAAAGTTGATGGGACTGTTGAGGGATGGAGAAGTCTTCCCGAGTAAACATATTTTTTATGATTTCCTTAAATTTGATATAACCTTTATTTTGTTTTTTTACATCCTAACCACTAAACCATAATAGTCACTCTAATATTAATGGCTTAAATTTATATTTCAAATTTAAAGTATTAAGAAAAGTAGTACAAAGTAGCAGATAGTGCTGTAATAGATATACTTAATTATATAAAAAGTCTTGATTCTTTTTCAAATGTCTAACAATTTCCTCAATGAAAAAAGTTTCCAAAATAAAATAAATAAAATTTTACACAAGATCAATAAAATCTCAAGAATGATTAGGTTGTGGTTCAACTATATTATAAATTGAAAAATAATTACTAAAAAAATCAATTATAAAAATTTAGATCTTTAATTGTAATTGCGCTTTAGATTACCAAATATGTTGAGTCGCCCCTATTTTTTGTTAGCCAGCAATACCAAACAATGTAAAGGTCATACTAAGAATTGTTTTTCTGCACCAAGCATTGTACATAATTTTACGGGAAAATTGCATAAGTACCCTCTTAATCTATACCCGAATTTTCAACTATACCTTTTATCTTTGCGGGAATCATATTATTCCCTTAAATTTTTTAAATGAAATTATTTGTACCCTTAACGCTAATGTGGCAGGGTATGTGTATTTCCATCTCCCAAAAGAGAGTGAGAAGCAAAGTATAATTTTTTTAATTATTTTTATTTTCTTGTTACCATTTTTTCTTACTTTTTTTCCTTTTTCTTTTTCTTTGTCTTTTTATTATTTTTTTCTTCGTTTTTTCTCTAGTTCTGGCAGATATTCATTCATCGACTACTTTATCTAATCGATTTTCTTCCATTTTTTATTTTCACATACAAATTAAAATCTCAAAAAGATTTATTCATAAGCAAAGCAAAATACACTCAGATTTGGGGGAAAAAATTTATCATCGAAAAACTTTCCCTTACCTAAAAAAATGATGTATTGAAATTTTAACCAGAAAAAGTCTTCTCAGCTTATATTCGTTTTCATTTGTTTTGCTCTTCCTCCCACACATAAATACACTTACTATATATATATATATATATATATATATATATATATATATATATATATATATATATATATATATATATATATATATATATATATATATATATATATATATATATATATATATAATACACTTAGATTGGGATAAAAGTCTGTCGCTGAAAAAAAAAGTTCGCCGGAAAAAATGGTGTTCGTGACGACGACCACTATTTTATGCCATCAGTGACCCAAAAAAAAAAGAGAGAATAAAATAACCAAAAAAATAAAAATACTAAGAAATAGGAAAAAAGGATAAGAAAAAGAAGAAAGAAAAAAAAAAGTACTAAAGCTAAGAGTTTGATTGTCAGTGTTTAGGGTGTAAATAGTTCCACTTAAAAAGGCTTAAGAGGTAATAGGATTCCTGTAAAGATAAAATGTACAGTTGAAATACGAATATAAATCAGAAATACTTGTGCATTCTCCTAATTTTACGCAGCACTTATATTGGATAATTTTTTCTAATCCTCCCGCACTACTACCCATGTGTCTCGCTATGCACTTCTAGCATATTGTATGGTTCTCATCACATATGCAAGTATCTGGTAAGTCTAAACTACTTTGTTTGAACCATTAAAATAAACCCAACGAAATAAATACAGATCGAGTTGTTGTACAACATACTTCGTAAACATCTAGATTACTAGTTCAATATAGTCTTAATTTGGAAATTTCCAAAATCCAATAAAAAGAGCATTTTTGTCTTGTCAAGTATACAATATTAATCCGAAATGGTTGCATGCAACATGCGCCTCATACACAATGAGTAAATCATATGGGCATCACCTTTAAATGAGAATAATCGATCTAATTAGTAATAAACTCACAAGGGAATGATTATGAATTTCTATTCAAAGTAATGGTAGAAAATTAGTTGTTGTAAGAAATGCTTTCTTTTCTGACAACCTTATGTTATGGAAATGTTTGTTACGTACATTGCAAGCAGGAATACTCAAGCTAACGATCATTTCCTGCTCATGATTGGTATACGTACTATATTTGTCATAAATCAATCCTGAAATTAAAGTATACACATATCGCTAATTCGCTGTTCTTTTATTGATTAAAAAGACGAAATACATATTTTACCATCAAACTTACACTCAAATCTCTATTACACACCTGTTGACCACGAATTTCATTTTACAGATCAAAGTTTTCAAAAGTGTGTTAATTACACACTACTTTTGACCAGTCTCTTGGATGTGTGAAACACGACTAATGCTGCGCGTGAATAGTAATTTTTTGCCTCAACTGACAATTTACAACGTCTAATTACTGAAATAGGGCCCATTTTATTAACCCTAACGCCCAATTCTTCATCTCCCTCTTATTAAAACCCACCATTTTCATCTTCTTCATATTAAAAGGAGGCAAACCAATTTCTGAAAATTGAATCCCATCTTCACCTTTCACATCTAATATTTAGAAGCTGATTATATTTGGTCAATTAAAGTACAATACAATATCATTGTTCTATCAATTCTCGTATTAGGGTTCTTATTGAATGGAGAATTCGGGTCCATTTTGTCGATGTGGAGATGCTGTTGAACTAGTAATTTCATGAGCAACACAATCCTGGTCGTCGATTCTATGACTGTAAAAATTATGAGGTAACCTT